>OW121740.1:182510399-183906529 GCA_933228675.1 Stomorhina lunata | reverse complement strand
TGAAAGCTACAACAACAGAAACAACAACTTACAATGAAAAAAAATATGAAAAATTACAGCAACAAAAATAAAATCATAGAAGATTTACATTAATTTGCAATTATTCATGCTGTGCTTTATTGGCTCAAAACACACACATTCTCCTTCCTTTCGTATTTCCACTCATAACACCCATGCACACACACACACACACATTCATTTAATTTCATTTACAATGTAAATTCTATGTTTCTTTCTTCTAAGTAAATTTAATTTCGTACTCCCCCTCTTCACTTTCCCCAAAAGCTGTTAACCAAAGAGATTTATGTAGAATTTTCATTGGGTGGTTGTAATAAAGTCCAATAAAAATTTTCAAGTAAAAACGAGAAAATTTATTTTATGCAAATTATTTTCATAATTTTTTTATTTTTATTTTTAGAGGAAAAAAATATGAAAATAAAAAATGATGATGGTTTTTGTTATAATAAACCAAGAAAATATTCCTTAAGATGAACCATAAAAAACAAGAAGAGGAAATACAGCTAAAGAAAAAAAAAACGACAGAAGCAGCGAAATGGATGATGGCCGAAATGGAAATAAAGAAAATTACATTTTATGAATATTTTCTTTTGTATAGAAATTCATTAAGATTACTTGAGAAAATGACTTTATTAATTTTTTATTATACGAGTATTTGCATATAAAAACAACGAGTGTGAACAGAGGCGTGGAATAAGAAAAAATATTTTACAATGAATCATATGTATTTGTAATGAGATTTCACAGTTGAGATTACCTTGAGTAGATTATTAAAGTTTGAGCTAAAAAATAATTTGGGGTAGGTGATGAAAGAAAATTGTGTAATTCTCAACCTATGAGACCAATCATGTTGTTACTAGGAAATAACACAATTTTAAAATATCAAAGTCATAATTAATAATTAAACTATTCAAAAATTTACAATTGCTATTATATCCCTGGCCCATATCTTGACTTAGGTCAGACCTTAAATTGGGCACAACACAATAAAAAAAATTGTTAACATCCCAAAAGTATGCTTCAGATTTTTCATTAAATATATTAGTTCGATTTCAAATCGAGGAGGTCAGTGTCCATAGTTAAGATGAAGGATAAGTTTAGGCTTACCAAGTTAAGACTAATCAGAGCCATAGTTTGATACCCACAAAAATCCTATTGAGCAAATAACGACAAATATAGACCAATTGCGAGACAAATTTGTTTCACTACTTTTGTGGTCATAACCATTAAATTTTGTCATTTATCACCATGTACTTAATTTTTTTTCCGGCTGTAATACGGTTTTATGAGCTATAGCTAAATTTTATCGTCATAGATACATACTATAATTGGTGGGGTTAAAATAGTATCTAAGGTCAAATCTCACCCAATTTAAAAGAAATGAGGAACCAAGGCCAAAATTTTGTGCCAAAGCTATTTCAAGTTTTATATCGGAACCCATCACCATTTAATTCAATATGTTTCTAGTATAAACAGATAATAAATGGAAAACTGGAGTTTTATTTCTGTTACTCCCCATATTCCATTCCTTTTTGTCTTGGAAGTTTAAAGTTATACTTGTAATGTTTCATAAAAAATTTCTCCGAATTCAAAAGACGACGTAAATACAATGGGACGAAATATTATAATATTATAAATATTATCTTATATCTTTAAACGAGCAATAATTGTATGTTTATATATATATTTGGACTTTTGAAAGTTTTACCGCAAAGGGGGTTAAAACGGGGAAAAAATTTAAACGTTATATCTCCTAAAGTAATAGGTATAGGGACTAAAAAAGGGTAAAAATAGGTTTTTTGGTACTTTCTTAACCCACGTTTATTTTTTTAAAACAACGAATATAGAAAGGAACATTGTACTGCAGACAATAGATGTGAAAGAAATATTGAACACGTATTTGGTACTTTTTTGATTTTGAAGCCAAAATGGGTAAAAAAGGGGTAAAATGATAACTTAACATCTCAATGTTATGAATAGGAGCAATATGTTAACTGCATTTTAATAAAATTTATCGAATGTATCATTTGGAACTTTTTTGAAATTAGGGGATAAAGAGGGGGAAAAATTATTTATGTTATAACTTTTAAGCAAATGAATGTTTGTCTGTATGTATGTTCTTTATAGAATAGTAAACTATGAATTTGATCATGTTATGCTCTATAGCGAAGATGTTGCGGATAAGCCGGCGAAGGTTTTCAATTTGGTAAGACTAACTTCCGATAGGTGGCGCACCTGAAAATTACTAAAAATTAATTAAATCGTAAATTTTGCATTTGATAATGCTATGATCTTTAGCAAAGATATAGCGAATGAGCCGGTGAAGGCTTCTTAGTTGGTGTGAACAATTTCCTACAGGTGGCGCTACTACTTACTCAAAGTGAGTTAAATTTAAAATTTGCCTCAAAATGTTTATCATAAAGCTTCGAGCAAGACTCGGTCAACCACGTACTGATTCCTTAAATGATTAACTTATTCCACAATTGCCAGTCGTGTAAGTTTTACACGACAACGTATTTGAAAAGAGATATGTACTTTAATGACTCTTGATAAATTTTAATAATATCATATACAAATACAAAAGCCTTTTACAAGTTCCAGATTTATTTAAAAAATGTTTCATTCAGACCCATTGTGCTATGATAAAGGGTGTTAAAAATATGATAATTTTTGTATTTTTATAATCTAAACCATTGTTGAGTTTTCTTTTAGAAGGCTAACAAATAATCTCTGATATTTCCAGGAAATACGAAAACTATACACACAAGCCGCTTTCAAAATTTTGTCATCTACAATTAAGGCAATAAATCAAAATCAAATACAAAAATATTTAATTCCCCAAAAATATTTTCAAATATTTGTCGAACAGATTATTTTACTCTGCAGTCAAACCAAAGCAAATATCATCAAACTAATCATTACCACCAACTTTCAGACAATTTCTATATAATCAAATATTTGTCATTTGAATAAATCCATTATTAGAAATTAAACTTTCCTCCGGCAACCAGCATTTTGTGGCAACAGCAGCTGGTTTACAACATGAAACTCCTCTCCCCGATTTTCAAATTTCTACTCATATTTTAAAATTTTATTTTCAATTTCGTTTCAAATATTTGTGTAGGTGCTTCTGGCAAATGAGACTTAAAACCACGAAAGAATAAATACCTGTTTAAATATTCCAAAAATTTCTTTCTTTACTTAAGATCAAATGACATTTTTTTTTACTAAATTATGGTGGTTCCGTGTGGTTTGGTGGCGGTAGTTATAATGTTAACGATGATTTTCGAGTGTAAATGTGTTTCTTTTTCTAAAATCTGTCTAAACATGATCAGTTCTGCATCGATGATGCGGCTCTTTAAGGGTTTTTACGCATATGCACTTACTCGCACATTTCGAGTATTTTCATCTTCTAATAAGTTAATAAAGATATTGGACAAACAACACATTAACCTTAACAAGGTATTAAGTGTTCAATTCATTACCGAAAACAAGACAAACAAATAAAAAACAAATACTAGAACAAACAACAATAAACAGCAGCTTAAAGAACTTTTTAATTTCGGTTAGAAAAGAAAAAAGGCGGCCCGACTTTGATTTTGAAACGTTTTGAAAAAGAAACCGTTATTTGTTTAGAATTAAAAATCGAAAATATATAAAAATGCTATGCTTTGTTTTTCTTAACTACGCCTTAAAGGAAATGTCTATAATAAAATTTATAATTTAATCCTTTTAAAAAACATTTGTTCATTTGACCATCAAAACATACCCTTTAACTCTTTTTTTTTTTAACTGATAAAAAGAAGTTTTTTCCTTTTTACAGCAGCAGCATCTAACGACCATAAAGAAAAACTCATTTCCGTTCAAACAAACCGGAAATGTTATATTTCGTGTTTATTTTTTAATTCGAAATTTAAAAAAGAGTAAATGAGAGATGGTTTAAATTCTAAAATCTTAAGTGTTAACAATACGATTATGATTGCAAAAATTCTTTGACATGTCAATTGATTACAATCAGTCTAATCGTGAATCAGTAAATGCCGAGTACTACGAGAAATACTAAAATCTTTTTAGTCACGTGACACACGTCACAGGAACGTCGCTTATTTGCACTGGTTTTTCGGTTTGATATTATTTTCCGACTTTTTCGCTAAAAGATCATTCATCAAGATAAAAGTCACTGCGACATTGTATCACAATTGTTTGACAAACGTAAACGGCGTCGAATGTTGCCAAAACTTATTAGAGAAAGAGACACCAACCAATAACACCCATTAGCATCATTTTTTATGTTGCCTTGGTGGTTGCTTGTACTTGTAGCAGTAGTAGTGACTTCCATGGTGGTTACTGTTTGGAACATTAAGCAGTTAAATAGAATTTACCGGCTTAAGCCTCTTATAAAAGTTAAGAATGCCCCTTAATTGAACACGAGTCATAAATACTTTTTGTGAGAAGATTGTTATTTTTGTTCGTGTATTTATTTTGTTAAAATCACATTAAATGAATTTATTTGGAATGACTTTATAAATGACATTTATTGTTTGGATTTTGATATGAGGTATTTAGTAAAATTCTTTAACAACATTTGATTGATCTTTTGTTTGATTTTTTAAAATTCTTTATTCAATAAAACCCATAAGCTGGGAAAAAGTATTTAGTTCATATTTAGGGAGGTTCTGAGTTAGGGATGTAGAATTAAAAAAAGTCATTACGAGAATTTTTTCAGTACTTAGTAGTTCTTGGGCTGTTCTTAATTTTAATATACATCAATCGGGTGAACTGCCGCTATGCAAAACTTCTCTAACCAATGCATTTGCCCTTCGGAGCAGGAGTTAAAACGTAGGCTCCTTTCAATGAGTCTAAAAATAGAATCAGATGCAACTCATTGTCTGAAAGAAGTACCCCTTGTTCCAATTGGAATGTTTTGTGGGAACTATATATATATACATATACATAAATCGGCAAAAATAAATATCAATGTTGAAAAAATATTGTTCCGGTAGTAAAATTATTCCAAGATTTTTGACTTAAAAAGTGCCGATATGCAGATTTTGGCTAGAAAATTAGAGATTTTTAGGATTTTTAATAAGGAAAACTAATTTAACTTAACAGTTTTTTTTAACATAGGTTAAAAAACGATATAAATTGAATTTACAGATTCAAAATTTGGGAATGAAATAATAATTTCTAATAAAAATTGTACTATACTGTATAGCCTATACATATGGGCAAATGCGAAAAACATTAAACCAAGGACAACATTTTAAAACTGTAAAAATCACGTATTTGTGTTTATGGAAAAATTTACCATATACATATTGATCCTTTAGAATATATAATATATACAATTTTTGATTGCTCTCTTCGCAGGTCTTTATTTGCACCCATCTCGAATTCTTATAAATTTTTTAAAATAAAAGGTTTTTGAAAAGTTCATAAAAATCGCAAAAACATTTATTTAGGTATCAAGTTTCAGTAGGGGCTCAAAATCTGCTTTATTTTATACAATTAGATGTAAAAGACCCTTTCAAAAGTAATTGGAGTGACATAAATAACGTCAAGTAAAAAAGGGCTCACAGTGGGTAGCGTCCGTCACAGAAATAAAGGTTTTTTTAATTTGACTACTGAAATTTTTCTTTTTTCTCCAATTGAACTTGGTTCGTAAAGAGAACTTATATTAAATATGCTTTACATATAATATAATATATAATTCCCCAACAACATTCCAATTGGAACAAGGGGACTTCTCTCAGACAATGAGCTGCATCCGATTCAATTTTTAGACTCATTGAAAGAGACCTACGTTTTAACGCCGGCTCCGAACGGCAAATGCATTAGTTAGAGAAGTTTTACATAGCCTAATACTCAATAACCGCAGCTTTTTTTGAAAATTTTTATTTTTTCAAGTGACTCTGGCCAGGGATCGAACTTGGGCCTCTGGTATGCTAGGCGGATGACTTACCTGCTATACCACGGCGGTACACATGCTTTACATTAGGTTATAAATATATAGATGTTAATTTATCATTTTACAGAATAATATGTAAGGAAAAGTGTCCAGCGTCCGTCACAATATATATTTTTTACAAAATGATATTTATTAAATACAAAATTTACGAGCACATGTATATCTTATTCATAAACTAATAACACTGTCTATATTCACAGATTCAATTTAAGGCATTAGGTGTTAAAAAATATACAGTGGGGCAAATTTGATGATTTTGGAAATTAATTTTGATTTTTGGGACACTCTAACAGCTACCCGCAGTATTCTTGAGACGAAAAATAAATATAAAAAGGGTAAAACTTTAAATAAATATATGTATTTAGCCGTTTTGTGAAATATTAAATTGTGCCCAAAAATCGCATTTTAACCACGAACATGAAAAGGAAGTAGATGAAATTCGGGAACAAATAAAACAATTATTTACACTGATTAACGAAATATGATTTTTTTCTAATAAAAAACATTCAAGTAAAAACAGTGTCGTCCGTCACATAGCGTCCGCAACAGTTCATTTATGGATTTTTGGTGAAACTGGAAACTTAAAAATATTTTTTAAAAGCTGTTTTGTAATCCTCTGGTTTTCCTCTATCTATAATGTATTGACAATTTTTTTATTCCTATGACCGATTTGATGAAAATTACAGAAACTTGTGTTGAAAAAATCCACTTCCATTTTTTGTAGCGTCCGTCACAGCATTTTAAAACCGAATATCTTTTTCTCCCAAAACCAATATGTAAATTAACAAATGCCATTCGATAGCACAATCAATGGGCTAATATTCTCTGAAATATGTGCAAAAATATCTAGTGTAGAATGACAATGGGATACATATAAGTACAACAAAATCTGTGCAAATGTATTGTCCGTCACGCAGGATTTGCCCATATGTACAAATTTTTTCAATAGAAACATTTTTAAATAACTTTTTTCTATGGAAAAATTTTCCATTTAAAATTGTTTCTGTAGAAAAATTATTAATAATTTTTTTTTCTATAGAAAAATTTTATATTTTAATTTTATTCTGTAATAAAATGTTCCGTTTAAAATTTTTAATATAAGTTTTTTTCTAAGGAAATATTTTCCATTTAAAATTGTTTCTATAGAAAAATTATTTATATATTTTTTTTCTATAGAAAAATTTTATATTTAAATTTTATTCTGTAGTAAAATTTTCCATTTAAAACTTTTTCTATCGAAAATTTTCCTATATAAAGTTTTATGTAAAGAAGATTTTTTCATATACAATATTTCGAATAGAAACAAGTAAGAGTGTTATATTCGGCTGTGCCGAATCTTGTATACCCACCATCAAGTTGTACGAGAGTGCAGCTAATTCCAAATGTTGACCAAATGTGGTATTGTTGGTAATATATTTGGACTAAATTCGGTTGCAGTGGTATAGTTACTATAGTTCAACATTAAAAAGTATTTAAGTGGTTTCCCAAGTATTTACCTTGGACAAAATGCTGTTCCATAACCGAATATAGTTTTACATTAATAAGCTGTTTCGTTGTGCCATAACCATGTTAATAGCAACATGGCAGGTTCTTATATTTTGTTAGGAGTTCCTAATGCATCTACCGTGTATAAAGTCTGGACCAAACATTGATTGATAGCTATCTAATTTCGTAGATGCAATCTTAATATACTAAATGCACCTCCAAATCTTTTTGATTGTAGAAATATATATATAAGAAATAAATATATAAGAACTATAGCCAAATATTGACCGATTGTTACAAAATTTTATATATTGGCTGGTATTAATATAAAGTTTATTTGTGCAAAATTTAGTGGCCATAACTTACATAGTTTATAATTTAATAGCTTTTAACTGGAGTTTGTGGCATTTTAGTGGTTACCGGAAATGGTTTTTATATGAAAGCTATGGTCAAAAATGGACCGATTCCTATAAAATTTGACATACTGACTGAAAGTTGCATAAAACTTCTCTGTTTTAAATTTAGTAGTCATCGATTTTACAATTTTATTCAATTTATCAGCATAAATGTGAATCCCGGGGCAGGGTTATATAAGGGTTATGTGAACCGATTTTACCCAATTTCAGCACACAATTTCTACAACATATCGAAAATACTTTTGCTAAATTTTGTCTCTCTAGCTCTTGTAGTTAAGGAACTATCGTGCTTTTCTCTGACGGAAAGACGGACATAAGCCGTATTTTCTTTTTGTATTTTTGTGTTTCCGTAAGGTTTTTATATGGGAGCTATGGTCAAATAGTAACTGATTGTAACGAAATTTTGCACACCAGGTGGCATTTACATAAGACTTCCTTTTGTAAAATTTTGTTGCTGTAGCCCTTTTCGTTAAGGCGCTATAGTGCTTTTATCTGACGGACAGACTGACATAAACCCCCTTTTCTTTTTGTATTTTTGTGTTTCCGTAAGTTTTTTATATGGGAGCTATGGTCAAATGTTGACCGATTGCGACAAAATTTTGCACACTGCATTGTGCATTGACATAAGACCTCCTCGTGCTAAATTTAGTGATTATATATATTACAGTTTTAGATTTATTGGCATTTAAGTGTATTTTAGGTCAAATTTTGGCTGTTTCAGTAAGTTTTTTTGTATGGGAGCTATGACTAAATGTGAACCGATTTTGATGAAATTTTATATGCTGCTTAGGGCTTATGCACAACTTCTATATATCATCATAGCTACTATAGATTGTTATTTATTATTTTGTATAAAAAATTTTTCAGCATAAAATTTTTTGTATAAAAAAATTTTCAGCATAAAATTTTTTGTATGGAAAAATTTTTCATAAAAATATTTGTATAGAAAATACAATTTTTTGTATAGAAAAATTTTCTGTATACAATTTTTTGCATAGAAAAATTTTCGATTAATATTTTAAGTGTAAACAAATTTTCAATTTAAGATTTTTTTGTATAGAAGAATTGTTAATATCAAATTTTTTGTATAGAAAAATTTGCAATGTGATTTTTTTAGAAAAATTTTCAATAGAAATTTGTTGTGTAGAAAAATTTTAAATAAAAGTTTGTGCTGTAGAAACATTTTCAATGAACATTTTTTTAATATTCGGTTAAATTTTAGTGATATTTTTTTTGACAATTCCGATTTTTTTTTTGCAGATTTCTAAAAATTTACTGCCGAAAAATTTCTGGCAGACCTGATGAAACTAATTTGGCGAAAACTAAAATTTTGAGATTTAAAAATTAAGTTTATTGTCCAAACATATGTATATAACAAATGCATTCACATCAATTTTATTTCATTTATTGTACATTTCATAATCAATAATAGCTTTCATTTGAAACATTTTATACCCGTATGATTTTTCAATATCACGAGAAAGCGGAAATATCACATTTTGTAGGTGTAAAAATGACAATAACTAACAAAACTTTTTACATCATCATTATCAAATATGTTGTGGTTTATTTTATTTGAATGTTGTTACAACATGATGTTGCAACAAATAGGTTTAAGAGTACCGATTTGTGGAATATTATAATGTCAATAAATATTGTCAATGATTCAAATGCCACTTTTCCGTTGTAAATATCGTTTTGCGATTTGTTTATTCAATGACAAAAGTTTTGTTGTTTTTAATGTTGCTGCTACTGTTGTAGTTGTTGTGATCAATTCTGTTGTTGTCATATTTCGCATGATGATGACAATTGTATGAAGTGATTATATAGCCAAGCGAAAAATTTTATGAGGAATTTCGAAAATATTTGGCAAATATTAATCAATTTTCTGATAACGATATTTTTGTTAATTTTTATATGTACAATTTTATTTAATTTTTCTTAAACAGCCAATAAATTATTTAATTAAATCAAATATAAAATTGTAATAAATTCTCTATAAGACGCGAAAACTGTTACTGGGTTTTAATATTTATTATGAAACTTTATAAAAGACATATAACTATTGACATGATTTTGCAAAAGTTTTGATTTATTCAAATGTCATGATTTGTACAACAATGTAATCATCTATGAAACAATCAAACTCGAATGGAAACAATATTCAAATGTAAATAAACAACAAAACTTTTACGCCGGTAATAAATACAAATGCTTTTCAATACCTGTATACAGGAGATACGAGTATCTACACGGTAAACCTAGGAACGAGATGTAAATAAAAATTGTATTGTTAAATCCTTAACTGTAGAGAAAATGTCATTGTATTTGTACGGAAAGTTTTCGAAATGTATTTGTATTTAATTTAAATGCAAATTTTCTATTAAATGAGGAAAAATCAATTTTTTTATTTATTGTATGAACTTTGTATTTAATCGATCCTTTGGGAATTATTTTATAACAATTTTATTTTATAATTTCATTTCATTTTATCACATAATAAAAATCTTCCAAAATCCTAAATAAACATTTTGAAACCATAAAATTCTTAACCTAAAAATGTGTGAAAAATACAGAAACGAAATGTGATTTGCATACGTTCGTTCGTATTGAATTTATTTGAATTTATTCAAATCAAATGTTAAGTTCCGCATGTATTCTTTTCTTATATTTGAAATTTATGTAGGGTTTATATAACTCAAGCGCCGGACGATTGAGTGAAATCTACATGTGTTTTGTTATTGTAACAAAAACAAAATACATGTAAATTTCACTCAATCGTCAGACGCTTGAGTTATATAAACCCCACATTAATTTTTTTATAAATAAAAAATATCTTTTTCATCTAAATGACTCAATTTGATTGAACAACAAAACAGTTGCCAATCACAGCAGAAGCTTGTGATATTATTTCTTCTGATTGTGTGTTTGGTAGAAATTTCACACTTTGCCTTCTTTCGAAACGTTGATTTTATATGCAAATTCAATTTTCGATTTCATTGAATAAAGAAATGGGGGAAAATCTGAATCTCACGTACGTATCGCGTTTTTAATACCACAGCTTTCTTGAAATTTTTACCCTACACCACCATTTACGAGGTGAGTATTATTGGGTTATTTTATGGAATTTGAAACCGAACGTAATTTTGCAAAAAAAAGTTTTTGGATATCATATTTATTTCATAAAAATGCAATCATTTTTTTTTGTAAAAATTTTCATTCTACAAAAAAAAATTTTAACTATTTTTATATCGACAAACTTAATTTGTAAAAAAATTTTTCTATTAAAACTTTAATTCCAAAAAAAATATTTCAAAGATTTTTCTTGATGCACAAATTTTTTCATATAATTTTTTTCGAGAAAATTTTCGATATACAAATTTTAACCAAAAAATGTTCACTTTACAAAAAATTTTTTGTATCGACAAATTTTATTTGAAAATATTTTTTTCTATCAAAACATTGATACTAAAAACTTTTCAAAGATTTTTTGATGCACAAATTTTTTCATATAAATTTTTTTCAAAAAAATTTTTGATATAAAAATTTGGTAAAAAAAGAATTGAAAAATTGTTTTTGAATAATTTTATAAGAAAAAATTTGTACCTCTAAAAAATGTTTGAAACTTTTATGGAACAAATATTTAAAACAAAAAAAGTTTATATAAAAAAAATTAAAAAAAAAAAATTTCAATAAATTTTTTTTTTCGATTGAAACATTCTTAGCAAAATTATTTAGTAAATTGTAAAGAACATTTTTCTATACAAAAAGTTTGATAACAAAAATAGGAATTTAAATTTTTTTCATATAAATTTTTTTTTAAGAAAAATTTTGGCGTTTTTCGATATAAAATTTTTTTAGAAAAATTTTACCAAACACATTTTTTTCTATAAAATTTTTCTATGCAAATTTTTTGTTTATTGAAATATTTTGATATGAAATTTTGGTCAATTTATACTTTTTTTATTTATAGGAATGGTGTCGCAGTAATATCATCTGTTAAAGACCACCAACCAACTTGTCTTTGTAAACCTCTTCGAAGATCACTTTTTCAAAACTCCCAACCATTCTTAGAGATTTCGCCGCTGATTTCTTAACTAAAAAGCTCTTAGACGTTAAATTAATTTTATTAAATGTTTTTCCTTCCAACGAAATACAATTGTTTTGATATACAATTGTTTATCTTCTATATATGTGACTGCGCATAAAGAAAGGGACCTAAGGGTAAAAACAGGTTTGTTCGGAAGAGCCATTTTAAAGATTTAAATATTATTTTTTATATAATTTTTTTCCTTATTTTTTTACCCTTTGTTCCCTTTCTCTATACGCACAATAGTTGTTGCTTAGTTGATATTACCAATCGCCTACAGGTGGCGCCACAGAAAATTGCTTAAAAACTACGAAGGTTTTAAAATTGGTATGACCATTTCCGACAGTTGGCGCTACTGAAAATTACTCAAATTAAATTAAATCGTAAACTGTGCATTTAGTCATGCTATGATCTTTAGCAAAGTTGTGGCGCATAACCAATTTCCGACAGATGAGCCAACAGAAAATTACTCAAAATTAATTAAATCGTAAACTGTCTATTTGATCATGCTATGATGGTCTTTAGCAAAGTTGTTGCGCATAAGTAGAGTGAGGTTTCTTATCGGATCCGCTTGATGGCGCCACATAAAATTATTTAAAATGAATTAAATGGTAAACTATGCATTTGATTATTAAATGATCTTCTAAGTTGGTACGAAAAAAAAATATTTTGATATTCAATTTTTTTTCAACAAAAAATTTCGATAATAATATTACTTGAAAATATTGTTGTAAAATTATGCTATGAGGTGTGTAGTGTATCTCAGATTCGGTATTAATTTAAGAAATACTTTTTAACTTGTTTTTTATTATAGAAGAAAAGAATTTTAACATTTATTTAAATGACATTTTATGTGTTTTTGTACATCAGCATACGAGTACGAACTCAAGTCAACACTTCACATGTCTTTAATATATCCTTTGGGTATAATACTACACAAATACAAAAACACTTTCACAGATTTTTATTTACACTTACACACAGAGAAAAAACAAGGTTCCCTTAATCATAGTCTGAGGCGATCAAATTATTAATCCAGATTTATGATGAAAGGCAGGTTATAAAACTTATACTACTACTATTTGGAGTTATTTTTAATGGCTAATAATAACCTATAATATGATCCTCCTAAAGTAACTACATAATTGTTTTACCGAACTACAGTTTAACCTTACGTAATTATAATATATTTTATAGTACGATTAAGATATAAGTCCTAACCTGATTACCTTGACATGATTCTATTATGTTATAATATACTAATATTTAAATACTTTTATCATAATATGTTTTATCATAATATGTTTGTACTGGTAAGCAAAAAAAAAAACATATTTATTTATGATTTAAAAACCTGTCAAATAATAATCGCAAATAAAATTTGTTGAATCTCTAGTAATTTGTTCTGCAACAAATAAAAGTGTACCATAATTTTCATCTCCACTGTGTAAATACAATAACGAGGAAAAATTTTGATCATTGTATTTATTTTAAATGGTTTACGAGCCAATCTGGAATTGCATTTTAAATTAAAATATTTCTCATTCCTTTTTTTACTCACATAATAAAAAAACCGAAATTTTACTCATACAAAATACAAACCAGTACATTTTACTTATTTATTTTATTTTTTGTATTTTCATATAACCCAACATTTTTATTATGCACAAAATAAAAATAAATATTTTATTTTTGGTTTGTTTCAACGACTGTCACTCAGTCAGTCCCACAGACTCTCAGTTGGTTAGTCAATTTATTAAAACCAAAAAAAGCACCCAAAATATCCCAGAACGAAGCTTTTGTCAATGCATTTCAATTCGGATTGCATTGATAATTCCTCTTAAAATTGGTTTGTATTCGGATTTTGGATTGAATGGTATTGGATTGGATTGCATACAGTGATGGCTTTATTACAATGTAGTCAGACGGACATAAATAAATCCAATTGCATAAAAATTCAAAACTTCACTTACAAAACACTGATTGGCAATATTATGCTGAAATCAATTGATACCATATACAGGCATGACGCAGCGCCCAATTCTAGACAAACGAAACAGGAAAAAGAACTTCAAATTGTCCACTAACATACAAATATTTACTTACGCCCAGAAACATTACTGCTTCATCAATAGCACACCAAGGACAGTGGGTTAAGAAGAAAACTTGAGAAAATTTTAATCAGTAATTTATATGAATTTATGTCATGAATACTTAGTATTAGTATTTATCAGAATTATTTGGATTTTGTAAATAAAACGTATGTAACATTTATCTGTAACATAGCCTTTTTAGCCCACTGTGCTTTTTGATTTTAAAATCATCAAAATAGAACATCATCAGTTTCAATAACAACTCTCATCCCAAGCTTTTAGTGACATTCTCACACACTCTTACATTTGTTATT
Source organism: Stomorhina lunata (assembly GCA_933228675.1). NCBI lineage: Eukaryota > Metazoa > Arthropoda > Insecta > Diptera > Rhiniidae > Stomorhina > Stomorhina lunata. The sequence continues at coordinate 183,892,145 of OW121740.1, read as the reverse complement.
GCCAGCGTTGTTGTTATCATTATTATTGCTGTTGTCGTCGTTGTTGCTGCCGCTACTCTTATTGTTGTTGCAGTTTATTAAGTCTATAGATATACGAATTTTTGTTGCTGATACATTTTCGATAATGGCTAAAAATCAATGATGATGATTTTCTGTTGTAACAGCTACAGAGACATCTCTGAAAAGTTGAAGCTCTTTTTAGCTGAAAGATTTCAAACTCAGGAAATTGAATTTAAATTCTCAGTTCAAAAACTGCAATTGTTTGTGAAAAATCAAGCCTCTAAAAGGAGTTCGTTATTTGTGAGAATAAATATGAATGTGACTTGTAATGAATGTTTGAATGTGTAAACGAACATTGAAGAAACATCGTGTGACCATGAACATGAAATTAGACAAAAATGATGAAATCCGACAGACTATCATTTAGCCAAATGATATTAAGAAATCAAATGAAATGAATGTGAAAAGTTTGTATAATGCTCTAAAATAATTAAAATTGTCTACTTAAATTAATAACTACTATATTTTACTAGCTGTAACCTATTCCCATTGCTGCGCCACTAACTTAAATAAATTTGGAAGAAAGACATTGCCATATCCAATTAATTTTGAATCATTTTATTGATTTTAATGAAATCAATTTATTATGGTTAATTTTCAGTGGCGCCATCTGGCGAAAATTGGTCTCACCAACTTAGAAACCTTCATCGGCTCAGGCACAATTACTTTTCTTTAGATCATTACATATTCAAATGCACATGCTTAGTTTGCAGTGATGCCATATATCGGAAATTAATCGAACCAACATAGAAACATCCGTCGACTCAAGCGCTACAACTTTGCTAAAGTTCATAGCATGATCAAATGCAAAGTTTGTCTTCGACCCATCTTTTAGTATACCAATAGGCTTAGAATCACATTCTGTGTCGATTTAGCGATGTCCGTCTGTCTGGGTGGCTGGCTGGACCCCCATGTAATCCTTGTAATCAAACTACAGGTCGCAATTCTAAATATAATTTGATGAAATTTGGCACAGATCATTTTTTTGATAATAGGACCACGGCTATCGAAATTCAAAATCGGTCCATTATTTCTGGTACCTCCCATAGGTCCCACTTTCCGGAAATGATATATATATAAATATTTTTTCATGAAATCTAAAACAAATACTGCTATCACTGTATAAAATGTCTTTGAAATCGGTTCACATTTGACCATAGCTCCCATACAAACTCTTCTTTAAAAACGCATTAAATGAGACAAAAATCACTAAAACGCTCGTATATCTAAAGATAATGAGAATTCCAAGTTTATTTTTTGCACACATAATTTTTGTAACAACTGTAATCAATTTCGAGATAATCGGTCCACATTTGACTCTAGCTCTCATATAAGTCCAAATAACGGAAACAGCTTAAATATATAAGTTTTAAGAAAATGTTTGTATGATAGTAAAATTTAGCAAATATGTGTCTTTACACAGGAAAAATAACACCTTTGACCTTAGTAGTGAAGGGTATCGTATGGTCGGGCTTGACCGACTATAGCGCTTACCTATTTGTTTATTTTTATTTTATTGAAAGTCACGGAATATAATATTGTAGCTATACAGGTCAACAAGATTTTGTGGCATGATTTTGTTGGCCAAATCTAGATGACTTCGGTCTGCTTAATCCGAAAGGAATATTATTGGTCTTTCCGAGTTGTCTTTAGTTTTCGAGACATCATGTTTTTTTTTTGTTTTGAAAAACAGGTTACTAATTTATGTTTACAATTTTTATTCTTTGTGACAAGAATCAAAATTTCGAACGGTTTAAAGGTAGGAGCCTAAGAAAATTATCTATTTTTACAAAAGGCCCCAAATCTTTCGGGGCTCCTAAGAAAAAGGAAGGATTAAAAGCTCATTTTGCTTAGACAGAAAGATTTTTTGTTTTTTATATTTTTTATGGGTTATTGAAAACCAAAAAATGTTTGAAAAAATATTTTTTAGGTATAAAATGCGCAATATCTTTCTAACTGCTAAGTAGATTGACACATATTGTTACTGCAACTTAAAGACAATCCTGCGGCCGAAATTTGTTTTTTTTTTTTCTTATTGAAAAGCGCAAGAAGTTTTTCAGTTATATTCATGTTAGTCAGGCAAAATCCTCTTTTTCGAAAAAAAAAACATATCTCGAAAGCTAAAATCGGATTTTCAGATTTATTAGACAAAATATATCTAAGTATTATTTCAAAAGTTCGTGCCGCAACAAAAAGATATATTTTTGTAAAGCCGTACAATCTTTAAGTCGTTTCAAAACAATCTTTTTACATGTTCAGCAGATTATGAGTTATTTGCACTTCGAAGGTAAAACATAATGTTTTTTAAGAAAAACTTTATAAAAATTCATAAAAAAAATCCAAATTACAAATTATGTAAAAGAAGAAAAAATTTCCAATTTTGTAATTAAACTATTTCCATTATTGGGTCTTAGCGAAACATATATGTACATATTTTATCAGAAGAGGATGAGCCACATGGCTATAATAAAACCAGATTTGACAAAGAATGACCCTAAATACAACAAAAATAAGTAGAATTTTTATATTTTTAATAAGATTTTAAGTAAGGAAGTTTTTGAATATTTTACATTATTTTATGGATTTTTAAACTTTAAATTCACTTCATAAATTTTCAGTTACAAATAAACTAAAAAACACATCATTTATTACTAAGAATACAACCAGCCTTTTTGTACATACTTATAAATTATACAGGCACCCCTTTTTCCAAACAAATAATTTTAATCTTTTCACTTTATTGTCATTAATTCCTTTGCTGCAAAATAACAAGAAATAACCCAAAAAATATGTCAAATTTATATTATTTACTTATTTGTTATTCTACATCCATTTGTAAAAGTTCTTCCAAAATTGTTAAAAAAAAACAGAAGAGGAGAAAGAAAACTGTTCAGAATAGCAGCAGCAGCAACAACAACAGAGTGTCATTTACTGGTATAAGTATCAAATTACACTTCCGCCGGAAAACGACGTTCAATGCTCGTTAAACTATTTTTAACAAAATACAAAATGTTCGTTCATGATGACGAAAAAAATGAAACACAAAAATCAGTATTCAATATCGTAAATTATATTGCAATGTCTGCTCTATGTATGTACGTATGTATGTACGTTCGTTCATTTTGCCAACATTTTGAAATCATTTTCAGATATTTTTAAGACATGAGATTACAGTTTTGGAAAATTGTTAGAAGATTTTAGATAATGACAGCAGCAAAAAACTCGAGTGAAAAAAGGAGGACAGATTATATTAGAATGTGTAAATTGGATTATAATATACAAAGTAGAAATAATGATTATGGATTTGAGAGAAGTGAGTAAAGTTTGTGGCCAACATTTCCCAGCAGTTAAATTTTGTGATGTGATTATAATTGAGAGGTTATTTTCGATATTTTTAACGAACTAAATACTTAAAAATGTAAAAAATACGGGTGTGATTTTGTGAATGTCATGAAATTAGTATGAAGATTGACATCTAGTTTTGAAGTTGAGAAGTCAGTCCCCTACAAAATCAAAAGAACTTGTATAGACCATTTCAGCTCTAATAGCAAATCTTTATTTTGGTTTATCTGAAGCTTATAGAAATCGTAATTTTATATAGAAATCGAAGGTTTATATAGAAATCATTGGTTTATACAATCATAGATTTATATAGAAGTTATAGAAAGCTTTGACTTATATCTTATTATATTCTTAAACGAGCAATAATTGTATATATATATATATATATAGAATGGCTATCTCGAAAACGGCTCTAACGATTTTGATCAAATTTGGACAGTGGGTGTCTTTTTTGATGTATAGGTCGAAGAAGAAGGGACTTTTGGAACTTTTACCTCTAAGAGGGTAAAAACGGGTAAAAAGGGGAAAAAATCGAAAACGCTATGTCTCCTAAAGTAATAGGTATAGAAACAAAATTAAAATTACATTTTAAACAGCTTTGAAAATAAGCGGACAGGTGTTTGGTACTTTTTTGAAACTATGTCCGATAGGGGGTAAAAAAGGGTGAAAATAGTTTTTTTTGGCACCTTTTTAACCCACTCTTATATTTTAAACTAAAGAATATAGAAAGAAACTTGGTACTGCAATCAATAGATGTAAAAAAAACATAAAACACGTATTTGGTACTTTTTTGATTTTGGAGCCAAAATGGGTAAAAAAGGGATAAAATGATAACTTAACATCTCCAATGTAATATGAATAGGAACGTTATACATTATGTTAAATGCGTTTTAAAAAAATGTACCGAATTCAATTGGCACCAAAAAAGTACCAAATATACATATGGAGCTTTTAGAAATTAGGGAATAAAAAGGTGGAAAAATTAGTATTATTTTAAACAAATGAATGTTTGTCTGTATGTATGTTCTTTATAGAATAGTAAACTGTGAATTTGATTGTGTTATGCTCTTTAGCGAAGATGTTGCGGATAAGCCGGCGAAGGTTTTAAAGTTGATAAGACTAATTTCCGACAGATGGCGCCACTGAAAATTACTAAAAATTAATTAAATCGTAAACTGTACATTTGATCATGCTATGATCTTTAGCAAAGTTGTAGCGCATGAGCCGACGAAGGCTTTTTAGTTGGTATGAATAATTTCCGACAGGTGGCACTACAGAAACTTACTCAAAGTCAATTTAATCGTAATCTGTACATTTAATCATGCTACAATCTTTAGCAAAGTTGTTGCACATGAGCCGACGAAGGTTTCTTAGTTGGTATGAAGAAATTTCGACAGGTGGCGCTACTGAAATTTACTCAAAGTCAATTTAATCGTATGCTGTACATTTAATCATGCTATAATCTTCAGCAAAGTTGTTACGGATAAGCCGAAGAAGGTTTATGAATTGGAATAAGCAAAGTCCGACAGGTGGCGCCACAGAAAACTACTCAAAATGAATTAAATCGTAAACTGTGCATTTGATCAGACTATAATCTTTAGCAAAGTTGTTGCGCATGAGTCGACAGCGGTTTCTGTTTATATGAATAATTTCCAAAATTATTCAAAATGAGTTAAACTGTAAACTATGCAAACTATGTGTTGGTCGGACAAAATAAATCAAATAATTCAAAATTAACTGAATATTTCTACAATGTCTTTCCTCTAAATTTATTTTAGCACTTTATAATATAAAATATATAAAAACTTTAAAATTTTCCTCAAAATGCTTATCATAAAGCTCCGAGCAAGGCTCGGTCTACCAGGTACTAAACGTCTTAAATGTATAAAGAAATTGTAGTTGTATATAGAAATCGTTAATTAATATAGAAGTCGTAGGATTAAATAGAAATTATTCTGCCTTAATTTCAGACCTTTGAAGATTTAAGTCCTTATCGAAAAATTGAAATAAACTAGTTTTTATCCAAATAAAATATGTTGATATATTGGCCAACTGCCCAGTTGTAAGACTATTTCACGTGTCTATCTATATCGGTAAATCTAAATAATTGGAATCGTTGAAAAATACTTACAGGACACATATTTATATTATTGGATTTGAACAATCCAACAGCTGTTGGATCCTATGAACACTTTAACTATTTCTTCTGTAGCTACATGAGTCTGTTAACATATTTCGTAATCGAGTTGGGAGTTTCAGAAACATGGTAGACTTCCAGACATCACTTCCAAGATTCCTTTTGAAAAACTTACAAAACCCTTTTTTTATTGTCGCCATTACATTTAGTTTCTATCTAAAAATTTGGCCTTGTTGGTGACTGCTGGGCTACATGTTAGTCGCAAAGAGTTAAGTAGTACTTGGCACTTGCATAATTGTCGTTCATAAGTTTAGAACTCATATCCCGATTTTAATGATTTGTTTAGCAAATTAATATAGAAACTTTGATATTGTAATCAGTTAATCGATCAGATTTATCATATATCAGTTTCATTTGATAAAAACAAAAGCTCCATTAGAGGCAGTGTTGTAGCTTTTTAAACTGACAAGTATAATCATTATATTTTTTAAATCTTTATCCCGTTTAAAAAAAAAAATATAATAAATCATATCTCAAACCACAGTAATTTCATACAATTTCCCTTAATAATAAATTTCATTCAAATTTATCTCAGTTTAGCATTTGATTTAATTTTTTTCATTATTTGCCTTGACTCTAATCGTATAAGATATTCATTCATTCATTCTCATCATATTCATAAATAATTTAACCATAAAAATAATCCTTGGCAAATACAAGTGTAAGTTGGGTAAATCCCTTTGGGAAAAATCTAACATTGATATGCAATATATAAAAATGTAATAAAATTTATTCTCGATTTGAAACATATTGAGGGCGTTAAAATTTAATAACAATGATAGTTGATACTTGTTTCTTTTTTTTTCCTCCACTTTCATCTTTCTTCTATTTATGCCACAAGTAAATAAAAATATTATCATCCTCATCACTTTAGCAGACATATAACATACCCGACAGTTCGAAATTTAAAGAGTTTTTATTCTATTGTTTAAGTGGAACAACCTTGAAATGGATGTAAGCTATATCAAAAAGAGCCTACAAGTACACCTCCAATAACAGGAACATACTGTTAACATTAGCTATTTCTTTGGTTTTGGAGACAATCTTTTAGTTTTGAACTTCGGGATATATTTATAAACTCTACATTACAATATGAGTGTGTTAGATTTTGTGTTATGGCCAAATTGAAAGCAACCCAACCAACCACTAAATGACAATAAAGTAGCAACTTCCGATGGTGTTAAGTAAAAATCATTCAATTTCCGTTTTTCTTTTTCCTCATTCTCTCATTCACAGTTAGAAAATACAATGAGCTTTAGGAAAACAAATAAACACACACATACTATAACATAAATGTATTTGTGTATGAGTCTTTACTACAAATTTATAAGAAAATATTTAGTTGTATGTGTATAACCCAACTAATACATGTAAATTTGTATTTTTTTTTGCAATCTCATCATATTTACTTTTCAGTAAAGAAACAGCCAGAAAATGTAAATATCCTTTAGCATCCTCCTCATCTTTATTTTCACCAAAATTGTCACCATAGTCCTGATGAAGACTACTCATCGTACTAATAAAAGTTTGAATTGTAATAAAAGTTATCTTTTTTTAAGCTTTTTTGTCTCTTAACGTTTATGTACTAAATGCTCCGAACTAAATATTGCAAATAAAATTTATTCACTTTGGTTTTTTTTTCTTTGGTCATACGACTGGTATTAGTTACAAGAAGGGTGTGATTCCTTAAGTCATTCCTTTCTTTATGAGTTGTTACTCGGAAAAGCGTGTGAGTTGCATCAGTGTAAATGTGGCATGTCTAAGATTACCACAAAACGGTTATAGTGTAATTGTATCTTTTTTCAAGAATTTTACTTACATGTGAATATACAACCATCCCTTTGCTTTCGTCCTGTTTATATTTTCGTCATTTGTTATTCATATATTATGATCCTTTTCTTCACTTTTTCTCCATATTGTTGCTGCCTTCGTTGTTGCTTCAAATTTGAATAATTTTTATTAGAACCCAACATTATGAATTTTTGATGAGCAGTCTCATCCTCCTCTTTCTCTTTACCAACTTCATATATTCTTTATATGAAGCTGCTGGCGTTGATTTTTTTTCATGATTTTATTAAGGTTTTTTGTCTGTGTATAAACGTGTGTCGTTTAAGCCATGTGACAAACGTTTAAAATTTATTAATATTTTTCTTCATTCTCTTAAGCTTGATGGTGTATAACCTATATGTTAACCAGAGCTTTAAATTAATGATTTTATTGAAAAAAAAAAATAAAAATTTTTCTCCTTTAAGAAAAATATGCTGCAACATTTCTATAGAAACAAAACTGAAAAATAGAAAATACAAAATGTGTTTTTCAATTTTAAAATTTCTCAGATTTAACTTCGATTAGTAATTTTTAACAAATTTTCACACCCAACAATTTTTTACGAAATTTTTTATACTAAGAAAATTTTAAATTTTTATACTGAGCCTTCCATGAAGCTTTTTAATAAGCATTTCGTGTCAAATTTTAAACTTTTCATATATTATATTTGCGCGTTGCTGCATTTTTTTCATGTTTCATTTTATTCATTTTGTCCGATCAACACATGATCAAACGTATAGTTTATAATTCAATTCATTTTGAATAATTTTGGAAATTGATCATTCCAACTTTTAAACCTTCGTCGGTTCATGAGCAACAACTTTGCTAAAAATGAAAGCATGACCAAATGCACGCTTTACGATTTAATAGTTTTTAAGGAATTTTCAGTGGCGCCACCTGTCGGGAATTGATCATTCCAACTTATAAACCTTCATCGGCTCATGCACAACAACTTTGCTAAAGATCAAACCAAATGCACAGTTTATGATTTAATTCATTTTGCGTAATTTTCAGTGGCGACACCTGTCGGAAATAAGTCATATTAACGTAGAAATATTTATCGGCTCAACTTTGCTAAAAAGTATAATATTGTATGTATATATAATAGATAGACCTATTAATTTAAAAGTTATAACGTTTCCAATTTTACCCCATTTTATCCCCTTATTTCAAAAAAGTTCCATATGCATATTTGGTACTTTTTTTATCAATTGAAATTGGTACATTTTATTAAAACGCAATTAACATATATTGTTTCTATTCATATTATTGTTGAGTTATCATTTTATCATTTTTTTTTACCTATTTTGGCCCTCGAAATCAAAAAAGTACCAAATCAAAAAAGTTTCAAATTTATTGATTTCAGTACAGAGTTTAATTTTACATTTTTTGGTTCAAAAGAAAAGAGTGGGTTAAAAATAGTACCAAAAACTTGTTTCACCCTTTTTTACCCCTATGGAGCATAGTTTCAAAAGAGTACCAAGCACCTGTCCACATATTTTTAAAGCTGTTCACAATGTAGTTTTAATTTTGTTTCTATACTCATTACTTTAGGAGATATAAGGTTTTAAAATGATTCTCTTATTTATCCGGGTAAACCTTTAGCGGCAAAAGTTCCAAAAGTCCCTTCTTACTTTATCTATACGGAAAAAAGGTACCATCTTCCAAATTTTATCAAATCGACAATCCGGATTGGAGTTTTTGAAAGGAAGATTCTATAAAATGTTTGTATCAATCTTCAACAATGAATATAGACATCGACATAAGATTTAAATTTATTTTTTGGAAAAATTGTCCCAAGCTTTTTAGTTGGTAATGCCCAAAGTCGCCGATTTTCCGGTAGCCTACATGCCGGTTTATCTCAATAATGGCTTTTTAAGATATAGCGCCACTTATAGAATACTATTGCCAAAAATGCGCAAAAAAACTGTTAATAATCGAATAAAATATATTGTAGGTAAAAATGAAATCATAGTTTTAAGCTCTGCCTTAAGCAATGAATAAAAATCTACATGTTCATAAAATATTAATAAAAATAATAAAAACGGCAGGATGAATGAAATCTTTGAACAACGGCCGGGCGTCTATTCAGAGCAATTATTCTTTACGTCTGTCTGTCTGCCTTTTCATAGTCATCATCATCCTCATGATATTTAGTCTAAGGTGGTAATATAATACTCATATAAAAACTCTATACCTTTTTTATTAACATTCTACACGTGAAAGAAAAATTTGCATTTATATTGCGTCTAACTTGTAATCCCATAATTTTTTAATTAAATCAAATAGTCCATCATCAACGACAGACACATACGTTTTGTCGCAATTGAGGAAAATTATTACATGGTGGGAATATACTATAACAGGGGTTAGTTAAATAATCATAACTTTAACTTTGCATATAATTAACACAGAGAAGGAGGGTGTGAGGGTAAAATGATCAATTAGAAAAATTGAAAAAAATATTCAGTTTTCACGATTTTGCATAAATTTGTTTTTTTTTTTAATTATGTAAATTGTCTATTGAATTTATTCTGTTAAGATTGAGTAGTTACATTATTAAATAATTACATATTTTTACAATTGTTAACTATCATCAATTTGTTTAAATGGAATATTCAGATGTCACTCACTTGTTTAGTTAATTACTAATAACATGTATACAGTTTTTTTCTGAAACTTAAATATATTCATTATTATCAGTAGTTTGTAATAATTTAGCATTGATTTTTTTCTTCGTCTAAATTCCCCCAGAAGTTAAACTGCTTCTAACATAGTTAAAATTCAATTAAAGTATAAATAGTAAATTGACACCACTCCCTTATTAAACCCGTCTACGTTGTATATTATACTGGTTGGTTTTGGTCACCCATTTATAACAATAAACTAAATGTAATCAATTCCAAGCGATTAAGTGATTTTATGTGGCCCCAGTTGTAATTGGATTAATAATGCGCATACATCAGCAAAAATCAACAAGAATATTAAATATGTATGTATGTGATAATCATATACATATGCATATATCTATCTATATCAATTATAATATATATATATATATATATGTATGTATGTATGTACATAAATGTGTATATTATTCTATATACATACAATGATGTACTAATAATACATATAGATATTTTTATACATTTATATAAAGCAACAAATATTGGTTACATTTGGAAAATATTTTTGACACTCAAGTATTTTCTGAAAAACTTTAAGGTAGAAACACAATTGGGACGAATGACTAATTTCGTCCAGCACGACGAATTCGGCTTTAAAAATTCGTCTTGTATATTCGTCCATTGAACACATTTATGACGAATAAACGTTGCTGACGCCATTTTTGTTTATTTTTCATTAGCACAAATTACACACACTTTCGTACATATCGCGCACTCACAACATTTGCAATACTTTTTTTATTATATTCTTTCATTTTTTCACAAAAAGAAAATATTTAATTAATTTTATTTGAAATAATTATTTTTTGTTTACAATTTATAAGGTGACCATATTTCACAAAAACACATATAATTTCTTATACCTTACAACAGAAATAGAAATGCAGCCACTCTAAACCAGTTTAGTCGTCGTTCGTCTGCGTATGAAATAGAAATAAACCTATCGCACTATTCGATACGCACGACGAATTTCGTCGTACGCATCTATTGTGAGCACTTTCATATAAACCCATATCTTCTATTTCTAACGACGAATATTCGTTCCGAAAAATTGGTTGTTCGTCCCAATTGTGTTTCATACTTTAATTGTTTCCAAATTTTCTAAGTAACATGAAGCCTTAACTCAGACTTATTTTAAAGGGTTTTACTTCAACTATATTTTTGTCTGAAAGAAACTATTAAAGTAGGTCAAGACCGACCATATTATACCCTTCACCCCTCGGGGTTTTGCATAAAAACATGCACAGTAACAAGTGACTTCACAACCTGCCCGAGGGCTTGGTTTTGGAGAACACCGATCTTAAACAACTTACTATTCTCCTCTATTCTTTTCTTTCAGTGCATAAATTATCACAACTTAAATGCTTTCGTTTCGGTTATCAGCACCAACAACACTAAAACTTAATCACGCGTTTCAATATGAATCCGAACAACAAAAATACCATTAGCACCCACAAAAATAAACAGAAAGAACAAGAATGTAAAAGGGGGTTGAAAAACACAACTGAAACCCCAAAATATAAAAACACATACATATAGATTTAACATGAGCCAATTAAGTTCTAAAAAAGATGGCAGATTTGAAGTAGTAACCCAGGAAACATTTCTTATCAGCGAACTTTTTCTTAGAATAAATTTTAACAATGCACATTTTATTTTTTTCTTTCTTTACAAACAATTTTTGTATTAAACATCACCACAAAAAAATTTTCTATGAAAAATTTTTACATTTTCTCATGAAAAATAAATTTTAACATCGAATTTTTCCTACGAAAAATTTAACACCGATTTTTTTAATCTTTTTTTGAAAAATGTGAACATCTAAAATTTTTCTTTGACAAAAACTTTACAATGAATATTTTTCCGTGAAAAAAAATTCAACACCGAATATTTTTCTAAGAACACAATTAAATTTCTCTTTGAAAAATTTTAACGTAATAGAGGTCAAATCAAAAACACGTGCTGAACCACACCATCTCGGAATTGAATGAAATTTAGTATACACATTCTCCTAACTCATACAATTTTAAATGTTCTTTTTACATTTTTATACCCTTCACCACCATAAATTTATTTGTCATAGCTATTACAATTGAATTCAATTTATCAGCATTAATGTGTTTTCCGGGACGGGATTCACTAAATGTGAACCGATTTTGTCCACTTACAATTTTGTAAAATTTTGTCCCTCTAACTCTATTCGTTAAGGCACTATCGCACTTTATATGCTGTGCTTATGTAAAACTTTTATATACCAAATTTTGTCATCATAGCTGTTATAATTTGTCATTTATTAGCAAATAAGCGATTAGCCTAAACGAGGTTATACGGTAGCTATGGTCAAATGTGAACCGACTTTGCCCGATTTCAATACCTAAATTTTCCAAGAAATGAAGAACATTTATGCCAAATTTCAGTGAGCTATATCTTATATTCTTAAACGAGCAATAATTGTATATATATATATATATATATATATATATATATATATATATATATAGAATGGCTATCTCGAAAACGGCTCTAACGATTTTGATAAAATTTGGACATTGGGTATCTTTTTTGTTGTATAGGCCGAAGAAGAAGGGACTTTTGGAACTTTTACCTCTAAGAGGGTAAAAACGGGTAAAAAGGGGAAAAAATCGAAAACGCTATGTCTCCTAAAGTAATAGGTATAGAAACAAAATTAAAATTACGTTTTAAACAGCTTTGAAAATAAGCGGACAGGTGTTTGGTACTTTTTTGAAACTATGTCCGATAGGGGGTAAAAAAGGGTGAAAATAGTTTTTTTGGCACCTTTTTAACCCACTCTTATATTTTAAACTAAAGAATATAGAAAGAAACTTGGTACTGCAATCAATAGATGTAAAAAAAACATGAAACACGTATTTGGTACTTTTTTGATTTTGGAGCCAAAATGGGTAAAAAAGGGATAAAATTACATCTCCAAAGTAATATGAATAGGAACATTATACATTATGTTAAATGCGTTTTAAAAAAATGTACCGAATTCAATTGGCACCAAAAAAGTACCAAATATACATATGGAACTTTTAGAAATTAGGGAATAAAAAGGGGGAAAAATTAGTATTATTTTAAACAAATGAATGTTTGTCTGTATGTATGTTCTTTATAGAATAGTAAACTGTGAATTTGATTGTGTTATGCTCTTTAGCGAAGATGTTGCGGATAAGCCGGCGAAGGTTTTAAAGTTGATAAGACAAATTTCCGACAGATGGCGCCACTGAAAATTACTAAAAATTAATTAAATCGTAAACTGTACATTTGATCATGCTATGATCTTTAGCAAAGTTGTAGCGCATGAGCCGACGAAGTCTTTTTAGTTGGTATGAATAATTTCCGACAGGTGGCGCTACAGAAACTTACTCAAAGTCAATTTAATCGTAATCTGTACATTTAATCATGCTACAATCTTTAGCAAAGTTGTTGCACATGAGCCGACGAAGGTTTCTTAGTTCGTATGAAGAAATTTCGACAGGTGGCGCTACTGAAATTTACTCAAAGTCAATTTAATCGTATGCTGTACATTTAATCATGCTATAATCTTCAGCAAAGTTGTTACGGATAAGCCGAAGAAGGTTTATGAATTGGAATAAGCAAAGTCCGACAGGTGGCGCCACAGAAAACTACTCAAAATGAATTAAATCGTAAACTGTGCATTTGATCAGACTATAATCTTTAGCAAAGTTGTTGCGCATGAGTCGACAGAGGTTTCTGTTGATATGAATAATTTCCAAAATTATTCAAAATGAGTTAAACTGTAAACTATGCAAACTATGTGTTGGTCGGACAAAATAAATCAAATAATTCAAAATTAACTGAATATTTTTACAATGTCTTTCCTCTAAATTTATTTTAGCACTTTATAATATAAAATATATAAAAACTTTAAAATTTTCCTCAAAATGCTTATCATAAAGCTCCGAGCAAGGCTCGGTCTACCAGGTACTCTTTTCGTTAAGGGGTTATTATGCCGACAACGGACAGACAGACAGACAAACAGATAGACTGACAGACAGACAGACAGACAGATAGACAGACAGACAGACAGACAGACAGACAGACAGACAGACAGACAAACAGACAGACAGACAGACAGACAGACAGACAGACAGACAGACAGACAGACAGACAGACAGATAGATAGATAGAAAGACAGACAGACCCATTCTCTTGATGGTGGGTACAAAAACAAATGTTAAGTATGCATACAACGGATTGCTGTGCGCTTTTTCCTTTTAGTCACAAAAATGATTTAAAAACAAATCAGATAAATACTCATGTCGTCAATTAAGGTTTACTGGGAAAGAACTCTCTTAACATATACAAAAATTAAGCACTGAGTTAAAAAAATGGTTCACTGAAAGTTCGGATACTTTTTTTAGATCAGACCTGTCCGAAAACACATACATTAATAGTTGCATTTGTGGTAAACAGCTTTGAAATTTCTTACGGCCAGTGTTGCCAGATTTACATTTTTCTTCATATATTTGAGCATGTTTCTTATGTGAGCAGGATAAACGTAAAAGTTCGCTGGACGGCTAAGGTTTATATTAAAAACTTTAAACACACGGATTTTGTGTGACTAGACTAGTATAAAAATAATAAAAGCAAAACATATTTTACCCATCCATGGTTCAGCATCATTTCATTGCTATTTTAATGGGGGTTGGTTGGAATTGTTGGCAAGAAATAGTTCTATAATGATAAATAGATCCCAAAGAAGACAACATGGGATAGAAATGAAGTTGTTGGAAATGCATGATTTGAACTAAATAAAATGTTAAGAAATTGTCTAATGACCGAAAGAGAAGTTGGGGAAAGAAGGAAAAGAAAATATTTATGTTTTGATGAAAGTGTTGGTGGAAACGATTAAATAAGGGTTGGGTTAAAGGATAAAGTTATAATTGGTGAATTAATAGGATTGTTTATGGTTGAAGATTGTGTGTAACGGGGGAGTTACTGGGAGAAATGAAATAAGGAATACATTTATGTTGTACAAAAATAAGTTTTTTTTAGGAAAATACAACTTTGAAAATTTTGTTTCTTTAATTTTTGATTTGTCTGTTTATGTAAGTAATTTTCCCTAGTAGAGAAATTGTTTATTAAAATCACGTATATTGACCATAGACAAAAACGGATTTGTACGTTTTCATATTAATAAAATAGTCTGAATTATCTAAAGCGAAAAACACGAACACGAATAAATTCCTCATTTAGTTCCGCCTGGCCGTTGGCTTAATTGTCATAATTAAACAATTCGAAACCAATTAAGTTACTTTCTCGTTTCGTTCGTACGTTTTTAATAAATATTTATTGATTTATTGAATGGAAGTTGCTTTTAAAAGCGTTGATGTATAATATCATTAGCTGCCTTTTCATTTTCAGTCAGCAGCTACCAATTAACAAAAGTAAACATCTTTAGTTAACAAAAATTAAAGAAAAAAAAAACAACCAAGCGGCATTTTTGTTAAGTCTCTAAAAGAGGGAATCAAAAATAACTGAAAATGTTAAATCTCGTCATTTTAAACTTCAGCTACAATTTGTCAGAATCACACAATAACTGGCATTAAGCAGTTAGAATGTGAAAAATTAAAATCATTTAGCAAGTTGTCGTTGTGAGTATAATTTTTAAATCTTTCTGGTTTTCCCTAAAATCGTTAACAGCTGCTGATGATGAGATTCTTCTTATTACGTTAAGCAGCAGCATCCAAAATAAATATTTAATGTAAACAAATTTTAAACAAATCTTTTATTTTTGTGTTTTTTTTTTAACGTTTCAATTTTATAATGTTTCAAAAGCCTAATGATGTTCACTCAAGATCACTATAATGATTTAATGGTTGGAAAACAGCGACAACCTAAGAAGAACAGTTTTTTGTACTACAGAAGCGGCTTCTGATTGTGTATCGGCATTTTACCGCCTTCAGTCGCCTTTAACAAATGCAAACATCACCTTAACCACCACCACCAACAGCAGCAACACAAAGAAGAAACTCTTTAACACCCCAACTTGACCATAACCATCATGAATGTTTGTCTAAAAATTTAGACTTTCATTTAGGCTCGAAAGATCACTTACAGTTAATTGCTGCTTGTTTGTCCAATCTTTTCCTTTAATATGGAAAACGGTAACTTCAAAGACCTACAAAAATTATTGAAAATATTAAACAAATGTTAACTCTATTTGGGTTTTGATTAACTTCAAAATTTATTTCTCGGTTTCGACCATTTAAGTATTTGTTTACTTAAAAAAAAATCCCTTTAACTGATTGATTCCCTTCACAGTTAATGACTTTATGATTTGGTAGTTTTTTGGTAAAATTGTATTTTGTGGATATCTCTTAGGCATCCAACTTGAAAATTTGTTTAGTTTTTTACTTAATTTTGTATAATTCGAGTTTATTTACTTTTGTTTTAAGTGTAAAGCAATTTTCCATAAATTGGAAATGTAAATTTGAAAAATGCATACATTTAAATTTTATACATATATAGTTTTAACATAAATTTTATAGATGATTCCGTTAATTTTTTGAAGGAAATAGTCCATTTTTACTTCAAATAGGTCATTTTCTGAGACACTTTAAATTTTGAATTTTTGGTTTCATTATTTTTTCAAAGAAAATTTTTCGGTTTAAAAATTTTTTATAGAAAAATTTTTGGTTTAAAAGTTTTTTAAACCAAATTTTTCTGTTTTAACATTATTTATAGAAAGTTATCAGTTTAAAATTTTTTATAGAAAATTTTTCGGTTTAAAAATTTTTTATAGAAAATTGTTCGTTTTAAAAATGTTTTATAGAAAATTTTTCGGTTTGAACATTTTTTATGGACAACTTTTCGGTTTAAAATTTTTTTATAGAAAAATTTTCGGTTTAAAATTTTATAAAATTTTTCGATTTAAATTTTATTTATAGAAAATTTTTCGGTTTAAATTTTTTTTTTTATAGAAAATTTTTTGGTTGAAAGATTTAATTTTTAGTTAAACCAAAATTTATGTTGATGGTCATGAGTTCGAGTCGGGCTTAGGTTCATGTCATAAATTATTTTTTTTTTTTGGTTTAAAATTTTTTTATAGGAAATTTTTCGGTTTAAAATTTTTTTATAGAACATTTTTCGGCTTAAAATTTTTTTAGAAAAAATTTCGGTTTAAAAATTTTTTATTGAAAATTTTCCGGTTTAAAATTTTTTTAAAGAAAATTTTTCGGTTTAAAATTTTTTATAGAAAATTTTTCGGTTTAACATTTTTTTATAGAAAATTTTTCGGTTTAAAATTTTTTTATAGAAAATTTTTCGGTTTAAAATTTTTTTATAGAAAATTTTTCGGTTTAAAATTTTTTTATAGAAAACTTTTCGGCCTAAAATTTTTGTAGAAAAATTTTCGGTTTAAATATTTTTTATAGAAAATTTTTCGGTTTAAAATTTTTTTAAAGAAAATTTTTCGGTTTAAAATTTGTTTATAGAAAATTTTTCGGTTTAAAATTTGTTTATAGAAAATTTTTCGGTTTAAAATTTTTTTATAGAAAATTTTTCGGTTTAAAATTTTTTTATAGAAAATTTTTCGGTATAAAATTTTTTTTATAGAAAATTTTTCGGTTTAAAAATTTTTTATAGAAAATTTTTCGGTTTAAAAATTTTTTATAGAAAATTTTTCGGTTTAAAAATTTTTTATAGAAAATTTTTCGGTTTAAAAATTTTTTATAAAAAATTAGAAAATTTATAGAAAGTTTTTTGCCCCAAAAATGTTTAATTAAAAATTTATCGGCTTAAACATTTATTGAAATTTTTCGATTTAAAATGTTTTAGCTTCAAAATTTTTCGGTTTAAACATTTTTTTTATAGAAAAGTTTTTGAATAAAAATTGTTTGACTAAAAATTTGTCTGAAATAGGGATACTACTCCTGATGATGATGGTATAACCAAAAACCGAAACTAGAATTGGAAATATCTTTTTTTTTGTTTTCATCTATAAATTGTCTATTGCAATAATAAATTAATGGATTAAGTGCAACAAAATGTGTGTGAAGTTAAATTTGAAATTTAAAATCTGGGACACAAACCAATGTTTTTAACAGAGCTCTGTTATGTAGTTAACATAGCTCTGTTAAGAACCAAAAATAAGGGGAATACACAAGGAATTCGAATTCCTAGTGAATCAGGCAACATGGGCGGACAAATGGGGTATCAGATTGGGGTATCAGATTGTAGGCGAGGATGATATCTATGGGTAACTATAGTCAGAATCTATAACAGAGTGAGTTGGTAGGCGCTGCTAACAGTTTTCCAAAATATCAAATGTGAGATTATGCTAGGGGAGGATTTCAGATTTCTAGAAAACAAGGCAATGTTGGTAGACAAATGAGGGATCGGGGAGTACTTGAGGATGTTTGCTATAGGGCTCCATAATCAGAATGTCTAACAGACATAGTGAGTCAGTAGGAGCAATTGAGATTTTTTAAAAATTTCATATGTGGGATTATGTTAAGGGAGGATTTTAGATTCCTTGGAAACAAGACAACGTGGGCTTACAAATGAGGTGTCGGGGAGTAGCTGTTGATGTTTTCTATAAGGCTCCATTGTCAGAATATCTAACAGAGGAAGTTGGTAGGAACTATTGAGATTTTTCAAAAATTTCATATGTGTGTTACTTTCTTTGAAGAAATATTTACTATTCCAACAATTTCCAAATTTTTTTATTGTACCAAATTTCCTCGTGAAGCGTTTATAGAAAATTTTCCGTTAAAAATAGTTTTAGAAAATTCTTTTGGCTCAAAAATTTTCACCATTAAATTTTTAATTTTTTGGCTTTAAAAATTGTATATAAAATTTTTGTATTTAATAATTTTCATAGCAAATTTTTTTGAATTAAACATTAAAAAAAAAACAAATTAAAAGTTTTCTTTCAGAAATAAAAATATAACACGCTCGTTTTGCTCTCCACTGTATGTGAATTAAATTTAATAGAGTCAATTTCCAAATTACAAAAGTTATTTAACATTAAATTAAACACACCATCAATACAAGTTAATCTCGAAATATACTCTCGTATTGATTTAAATCAGCTTAAAACAATTTAATTTTTCTTTATCGGAATCGAAATTTCCCGCCAATTGATCATTTGCTTATTGTAACTAAATGTCTTAATAAATTTTAACTTGATTTTAAGACAATTCATGTAACAGCAAAATCGAAACAAAAAAATATTGTAGTTGCACAACCAAACGTACGAGTATATATGTGTATGTATGTATGTAGTTGTGATTGTAAATGTATTCGCGAATTCGTATTTTGTAGATAAATTAAAATCAATATTTGTCTTAATGCTCAGCCATATACACCTTTAAAGTCAATTCAAGTCAAGTCTATACTCACTTTAAACTATATCCACCTTATTTTTAAAATGAATAACGAAAAAAATTCATACAAAATCATGTCTCCTCTCCTTGTGCTAAAACTCCTCTTTCTGAGGCAACTTTGGTAGGTTTTTGGCCAAATTCAACTTGTTCCTCTTGTGGTTAAGCTCTCTGACCGGGTTAAAATACTATATATATAAATACTTAGACTTACCTACATATTTTGCTATAAATGTATGAATATCCATAGTTTTGTGATATCTGTACTATTGGGTATTAAATTGTTGTTGTTGCAGTTATTGAGTCCATTTCTTACATCTTTACCGACAAAACGTTACGTTTTCTCCAAATTGAATCGTTTACAAATTTTGTTACTCGTTGTACATAACGACTTGCAACAAAACAACAGTGTTTGTTGCTGTTGCAGTTGTTGTTGTTGCTATTGCATTGTATGTAAGCTTGACTAGATTATTACCATGTTGTTTGTAATTTTTTCTGCAGTTTTTTTTTGTGTTGTTGTTGCAACAAATGTACATATTGAGTTGTAATCGTAACCAGTCAACATCAAACCAAAAGAGATAAACTTTAATGTTGGACAGACAGACGGACGAACGCTGTAAGGAAAGAACAAACTTTTGAAAAAGACACACACATACATACATTTTGCATACAGAAAAGCTCCCATTGAATATTTCATGTTCGGCCGATAAAAAGTTTTGACCCAGCAGTCAATCTATTTTACAGTGATTATGATCTGATATCTGTGAGTTTTTCTTTTTTGCCTTTAAAAAGTGAAGAAAAACTCAATTGCTTTAATATAAGTTAAACATTTTACTTAAAGTTAAAAGTTATTCGTAAGGTTAGGTTTGCTTTTAGAATTTTGTTCTTATGAAAATTTTGCATCACTATTTAGGTTTTAAGCGGCTTTTTATTTAATCGTTTTTTATGTTTTTTTAATTGTATTACTTTTTAATTCCTTTTCGCTATTTTTCAAATGCAGATGGTGGACTTATTGATGTCTCATTTTAAGTCGTCTAGAGTTGAGGAGTTTTGGTATATTCTCGAATATTGGTGTTGAGTTTTTTAGTTTAAATCAACTGGGTTTACTTTTTCCTATTAACCCATTGAATGCTATTAAGTATAGGCACAATGATTTAGAAAAAAAAATATATATACAAAATTTTAGTTAAAAACTATAATATCGAAAATTTAAAAATTAATACAGAAACTTAAAAAAAATATAATATGAAAACTTTGATTATCAAAAATTTCCTTAAAAATTTGAATATCAAAAATTTTCTATAAAAAATTTGAATATCAAAAATTTTCTATAAAAAAATTTTACACAAAAATTTTCTATAAAAAATTTTTATATGAAAAATTTTCTATATATATATTATATAAATATTATATATTTTATATAAATAATTTGTATATAGAAAATTTTTTATAAAAAATTTGTATATAAAAAATTTGTATATGAAAAATTTTCTATAAAAAATTTGTATGTAGAAAATTTTTCATATACAAATTTTTAATAGAAAATTTTTGATATATAATTTTTTTATAGAAAAATTTCGGCATAAAATTTTTTATTATAGAAAATTTTTGATATTCAAATTTTTTATAGAAAATTTTTGATATTTAAATTTTTTACAGAAAATTTTTGATATTTTTATCAATACATATGAATATGGGATCAAATGCATGTAATTTTTCTTTTTGAATATAGAATATAACAATTTTTATATTAGGAATTTTGTATTAAAGAAAATTTTAGATAATAAAATTTTTAATTTTATTATCTAAAATTTTCCTTAACAAATTTAATATTAAAAAGTTTTCTATAAAAAAATTGAATATCGAACATTTTCTTTAAAAAATTGTATTATTAATAATTTTGCATAAAAAACTTTATATCCGAAAATTTTCTGTAAAATATTTAAAATCGAAAGTTTTCTATAACAAAATTTTAACATCGAAAATTCTCTATTACGAATAAAATTTTTTATAATAAAAATTTTCTATAAAACATTTGTGTATAAAAAATTGTTTATAAAAAATTTTATATAGAAAATTTTTTATAAAAATTTTTATATTCAAAATTTTATATAAAAACTTAATATCGGGAATTTTTTTCAGCTCGATAAAAAATGTTTCCTTAAAAATTTTCTATAAAAAATTTTTGCACCAAAAATTTTCTGTAAAAAATTTTCAAAAATTTTCTCTAAAAAATTTTCAATAAAAAATTTTTGTATCGAAAATTTTCTGTAAAAAATTTTTGTATCGAAAATTTTCTATAAAAAATTTTTATATTGAAAATTTTCTATAAAAAAATTTTGTATCGATAATTTTCTACAAAAAATTTTTGTATCGAAAATTTTCTATAAAAAATTTTTGTATCGAAAATTTTCTATAAAAAATTTTTGTATCGAAAATTTTCTATAAAAAATGTTTGTATCGAAAATTTTCTATAAAAAATTTTTGTATCGAAAATTTTCTATAAATAATTTTTATATGGAAAATTTTCTATAAAAAAATTTGTATCGAAAATTTTCTATAAAAAATGTTTATATCGAAAATTTTCTATAAATAATTTTTGTATGGAAAATTTTCTATAAAAAATTTTTATATGGAAAATTTTCTATAAAAAAAATTTATATCGAAAATTTTTTATTTAAAATGTTTGTATCGAAAATTTTTTATTTAAAATGTTTGTATCGAAAATTTTCTATAAAAAATGTTTGTATCGAAAATTTTCTATAAAAAATTTTTATATCGAAAATTTTCTATAAATAATTTTTATATGGAAAATTTTCTATAAAAAAAATTTGTATCGAAAATTTTCTATTTAAAATGTTTGTATCGAAAATTTTCTATAAAAAATTTTTGTATCGAAAATTTTCTATAAAAATTTGTTATATCCAAAAATTTTATATAAAAAATTTTTATAAAATTTTATGAAAATTTTCTAAAAATTTTAGTAACGAAAATTTTCTAAAAATTTTAGTATCGAAAATTTTCTGTAAAATTTTAGTAAGGAAATTTTTCTATTATAATTATAGTATCGAAAATTTTAATTTCACTAATTTTCTACAAAAATTTTACTATCGAAATTTTTTTGTAAAGAATTTACAATCGAAAATATTCTAAAAAAAAAATTGTGTCGAAAATTTTCTATAACAAATTAAATTATTGTTTATAAACTTGTATGAAAATAGAGCAGCTCAATAACGATTAATTTCCCCTAATCAAGTCATTTTGCATGTTTTGATTTTTTTGACAATTAAACAAGCGCCAAATGTAATGAATTTTGTCAGATTAAAAGATTGTCGAATTGTTAGGACTCTAAGTCTAGTTTTAATTCCTAACTAAGTCTCGTTCATGTTTGTTAAAAGTGATAAATTATAATTTATCAAATAAATTTTATGGGTGGGTAGTATGGAACCAGTTTATACAATTTGTGCTGCTGATTAACGGTCAGGGGGATAAAAATGACAGTTACTAAAAACAAAAAAATTAAGAGTTTAACTGACAAACTAAAGAGAAATTTAAATAAATTACCTTAGAATATAATTTAAAATTAAAATCGCCTTTAATCAAACTGTTTTTATTTTAATATTGATTTTAAAACAAAAGAATCTTAAACCGCATTATTGAATTTAATGTTCGATTATTAAATATTTATGTATTTAAAATATGAGAAATAAATTTTAAGTTATAGAATAGTTTGAAATCAGCCATAATCAGCGGGAGTAAAGCCGAAATTTGAGACCATTAGAGGGCGACAGACAACAATGAGAAAAACAGCAGAAGGCCAAAATATTTAAAATCAAAATGCCTCCAAAAAAGGGACTCATGTGGTGTAGGCCAGTTTAACTTAAAGGGTTTTTAGCCGCCTATAAACCGGTCGTTTTTGGTTGAAAATACAAATTCTACTGAATACAAATAAAATCTAAATACAAAAATCCATAAGAGATACATACATATATCGAAATAAATGACACAATAAACGATTATAATAATGAAATAAATATTTTGAACAAAAACCAAATTGACTAACGAACGTTAAAGGCAAAATGTGCTAAGAAGAAGTTCTTATTGATAATGATGATCCTATTCCTTGCTGCCTCTGCTGGACGAGGAAACATGCGTAATTTTAAAGATTTATGAATTAAGAAAAATATCAGAAACAAATACAAAATATTAATATTTGTTTAAATATTTGAACTCTTGGACAGCAGAAATTTTCTGAAATTTAAAAGATGCTGTTGAAAAGTTAACAAAAATAATTCGAGTGTTAGCGGGTAAATATTCAAAATTGGTGTTGAAAGAGACAAAACGAGGGAATTGAGTAAATATTGATTGACCAGATGAACACTCTATATATTGACAATTTATATCGTGTTAAGTTAAGTTTCTCTATTGAGATATTAAAATCTGTTAAGGATCCTTTTAATAAAACTATGCGGATTATATGGATCTTGATGCGCTAAACTCAGATCCGTTGTCGGTTTTTTTCCATCAGATCTAGATTTTTTTATGGGCGTGGCAAATTTTTCTCTTAAATTAGTCAGGTACGGAGACCTATTTCGTCATAACTCGAAAACGACTCATCCGATTTTCAAAATAAAATGTATTCTTATAAGAAATTTTATGGAATTTTTTTTATTATAAAAAATTTTGTAGAAAATTTTTAAAATATGAATTTTTTTATAATAATTTTGCTATTTTTTGAGAAATTTTTTATTTATAGAAAATTTCTTATTATAAAATTTTTTTTTTATGCAAAATTTTATAGAAAGCTTTAAAAAAAATTTAAGAGAATTTTTTTTTGTCTAAAAAATTTAATAGAAAACTTTTCATAACAAAAATAAAACTTTTTATGTTATAACTTTTTTTGTTATAATATTTGTTCATATATAATATAAAATATTATAGATAATATTTGTTCATAAAATTTAAAATGTAAGTTTTAAAGTATAGCGAATCAAAAAGTTTATAATAATTCTTCCCAATAAACTTATAACAGAATAATAAAGAACAAAAGATTCTTATCACCAAAGAAACTTATGCGTATTTTGGCGGCTTTTTGTGTGAAAAGATGATCACAGAAAAAATACTTGAGAGAAAAAAGCGATACATACGATCAAAAGCGTACGATCATGAGCGAGCATTTGTATATTGAGCAAATTCAACAAATCATTAGTAAGATCAGCAAGATCAACATAAACGATACATTTTCAAAACATTTCCCAAAAACACAGATTTATTAAGATAGTCAAGTCGCCGTTTTTGTTGTATTTGAATGTAGACGAATATTGGCCCCGTTTTATGTCTGTCTATCCGCAAAATCAAAGAAAACCAAATTTAGATGAAAGAGATAAAGTAAAAATATTATAAATATTTCTTTTATATCCAAAACAATACATTTTTGATCAAGTAGTTGCCATAAATTATCATTTAAAATCTTTGATTTTTAGCAGCAGAAGAAAAAAGATACACAAATTAGTCAAAAATAAGTTTGAAATTTTTATAAAAGTCTTGAAAAGAGATAGTATTTGAGTGTTTAATGAAGTCTAAAAATCTTCTTTTACTTGTTTGCACCTTTTGCTGATTAAAAGTGAAATTAATTAGTTTAAACAATTACCAATCTATTGATTATTAACATTAATTTGTGCTATAACTAAGTGACCCACTTTTATTTTTTTCCTCAGGTTAAAATAAATTTCATGTGAATCTGTCTAAATTTGCTCGAAAGCAAAGCAGCCTGAGTAAGATTTCAAAAAATATTTGCCGCCAATTAGACTTAAAGTTGCAAGTGTTTTTAATCGCCGACCGACCGACACACACACACACTTTTAAACTTTAAACATTTATGCTTTCGATCGTTCATCCGACTAGGAGGTGGTTTCGCTGAAAGTTGTAGTTAGTTAATTTGTTTAAAATAGTCAGTTAGTGAGTGAATGAATATTGTTTAAAGAAAGATACAACCAAATTGTAGATCAAACATTTGCCGAATTTTGGTTGTTGGTTGCTATTATTTAGATTTAATAATAAACGTGTTTAAATAAAATGTTTAACACCTTGTTCAAACTTCGTTCGCTTCCTCCATCCACTTAACACACAAACAACTCTATTAACAATTGAATTTGCTTTAACGAATTTAATGTGATCACTCTGTGATCATTGTTGGTTGTACGTGTGAATATGTTTAGAAGCTTTAGTGATTTATGGTGAAATGAATCAATGAATATTTTCTACTTTGAAGGAAGGGAGAGGAGGGCAGGCAGACATACTTACTGACTTGATCATAGCAAAAATGTATAAGTCAACACACCTGGTCATTATTATAAAAACACTCAATTAAGGGACTTTAATGGTTCTTATAAAATATCGCTGATTGCAAAGGTAAAGCTACTATTTATAATGAAAGCTTACAAACTATAGCTTGTTATTCAGATCATAAATTTCAGATCTGATTGTATTAAGACTAAAATCTGATTATCCTAAATAATATGCTTTCATAAGACTCGTAAGCAAATTTAAATAATTGTCAACCTTAATTTTAAGGCTAGGTTTACATTTTAATTTTAATGCAAAGAATAAAAGGGTAATTTTTTTTTAGAAAGTCAATATTGGTTAAAGGTAATAGACTGTATGATTGATAACTTGAAAAAGACCTAATTAAATTGTCGAAAATTTACACTTTCAACGTAAATCTGAATCGATCACAAATTCGATCAACAAATAGTGGTGGTTTTTTTGCTCAGTTAAAACTAAGTTTTTTCTTAAGCTGAAGGATTCATTGGAGCATTTATTTCCAACAACGCCGTAAGTTTTACATTTGTCATTCTCCGATTTTATTTCATTGGTGAAGTTTTGAAGAGCTCAATCACAGTAGTTAAGCAAAAATACGAGTTGACTGATGATCATAAACAATGTAATCAATCGCCTTCAGCTCTAATAAAGGGCATTTCGGAATGTTTTATTACAAATGGCTCAATCTGAATGAAATTATGAAGTTTTAACGACAGTCAGTTCTAAGTAGCGGTTCTAAGAAGAAAAATTGATCATTGATTCTTCATATTTTTGACAGACCTTTTATTGTTTTAACTCAATTGGTTCTAAGTATACGTTCAACTTCTTCTTAAGATGGTGTTTCAGGAACTATTCGGACTTAACCAATACGATTTTTTAGACTATATCGAAAACAAACCCCACTTCAAAGTTTTAACAGTTTGTTTTTAACATACATGATAAATCAGTGTTTAAAAAACGATATAAGTTCAATAATTTCGATATATTGGAATTTACAGAGTCAAAATTTTTTATATTCAGGGGTGTCAGAGAAACCAATTTCATTGGTATTGGTTTTGAAAACGACAAAAAAATGAAATTGGTGTCATTAATTCCAATATTAATTTTCGAGCTACATTTTCTATTGGTTTTATGTGTCACAGAAAATAATATTATTGGTTTAGTATTGGAAATAAACCAAGCAACTTACAGTTAACAGACTTCATTTCAAAATTGGTCTATAAATTTAAAACAAAGGCGTTACTGGCCAACTGGTGCCTTTTTCGATTAAAAGATCTACTAAGAATAGATTTTTGAAAATTTGGCCTTGTGGGGGATAAAAATGGGAAAATTCAATAACGCAATAATTCCAAAACTAAAAACAATAGAACCAAAATTAAAATCGAGTTTGAATCAGTTACAAAAATAACAGTACAAGTGGTAAGTACTTTTTGAAAAAAGGGGAGAAAAGGAGCAAAAATATTTTTGGTACTTTTTAGCTTTAACTTTCAAATAAAAAGAGATGTGTAAAAAGTTTACATAGCATTTTTTATCATGTAATAAAATAAAAACAAGTTTTGGTACTTTTTTGTGTCTTTTGAATCAATGAACCGTATCGACAAACATAAAAAATATCAAAAATGGGGAAAATTGTAAGGCTAGAATATTCTTTGTGTGGAGGTACTGGCGAAGCAAATGCATATCAACATATTTGTTTGCAATTTAATGAATATCGCATGTAAGTGACAATCGTCCTTTGATTGGCTGTGGTTTGTTTCTTGGTGTAGGTAGATTACATTTTTTCCAGTCCGCAATTCGGTCATATTATGATATTGGGGTATACAAGCTTCATTTGTCCAAATAGCGTTTTCTCTATACCTATACCACAAACATCGCAAAAAAATAAAAAATTTTCTTCAAATAATTTTCTTTAATAATATTTATTTTATTTTATTTTTTTATTTGATTTTTGATGTTTCAAAAAAATTTCAAATGTAATAATGAAAAAATTGATTCGAACATTTTGTTTGATTTAAAGCCAATAATAACAAAACCGACTTGGTTTCATGACAACAAATATAACAGGTATTGGTTCTCAAAACCGAGAAATTTAAAAACTGACTTGGTTTCCATGACACCCCTGATTATTTAAAATATATATATAATTTTTTCTATAGAAAAATTTAAAATTTTTTCTGTTATGAAATTTTTCATTTAAATTTTTTTTTTTTTTAAATTTCCCTACAAAATTTTTTGAATAGAAAAATTTTCCATATAAAATTTTTTGTAAAGAAAAATTTTCTCTATAAATTTTTTTGTTAGAAAAATTATCCATAAAAAAATTTCTGTATAGAAAACTTTTCAATATAAAATTTTTTGTATAGAAAAATTTTTAATATAAAATTGTTTGTATAGAAAAATTTTCAATATGATTTTTTCTTTAAGAAAAATTTTTAGTGTGAAATTTGTTCTAAAGAAAATTTGTGCTATATATAAAATAATTTTCAGTTAACATTTTTATATTCGGCTATATTTGGGATAAGTCTTTGACAATTCCTATTTTTTTGTAGATTTCTAAAAATTAACTGCCGATAATGTCGATTTTTCACAAAAATTTTCTGGCAACCCTGTCTACAACTCGGTTCTATATATCTCGACTGAGACGCTATTGTTCTATTGTGGTCAAATAAGGAAAGGCAGGCACTAATATTTATAAAAAAATCACGTGGCAAACTTTATATCAGACTATCGTCTCTATATTGTTTACTACCACCAGATCCGCTATCATAATTCTAGAGTTATTCGGCTGAAGTTTTTTTAAAGCATTCGAAGCTCTTGAAGCTCAAGTAAAGTTGCGGTCGATAAACACGATGAAAATGGTGATAGAGATTACAAGATGATCATAAATTATTTCAATAAGAAAGAAATGAATTAAGTAATAAACGTTTTTAATAAAACAAAATACTGTCTATCTTTCTAACTTAATTTTTAACTAAAAAAGAAAAATTAAAATAGTTTTTTGAAAGATAACGAAACGCTTTCCACACAACCTTCTAAATGAGATATCTGTCAATCGCGTTTGAAATAAAACGAGAGATCATGAAGAAAGATAAAATTAAAAACCAAAAAATTATAACGAATTACATCATAAATTGATCTTGACTGATATAATCATAATAAAAACAAAGTTGTGTCCCTCTTTAAATTGCCCAGAAACAGTAGCTTGGTGACGCCATTGTTACGTATAATTTTTATGTCCATATCGAGCACCAAAGACCTTTTTTATTTAATTCGGAAAATTAATAACTTCATTAGTATGAGTTGTTTACCTTTCAAAGCTAAAAATATAAACGTACTACGTTTTTTATGACTTTTCTTTTTTGTTGTTTCGAAACAACTTCAGTTTCGTTTTCTTCTTCGAAAATCTTATCTCTTTCATTACATCAGATTATCAGATCATTAAAAATGTCAAACAAAATTTTACACAAACTCGCTACCGAGTACGCACAAGTGGAATCCTGGCTCATTTAAAAGTTTTGTTGTTGTTTTTGTCATTGATATTCATTCGTAAGCACGATTATACAGTCGTTTGTCCCGTTTTTACGACTGACACACAAACAGTAGAGAAACACCTCTTGTTCAGGGAGATAAGAAGATCTCTGGCTGACTGCTTTGATGGGGAGGGTGAAGAGACGACTTCTTCCATTAAATAAAAACAAAAAAATACTAAAAATGATCATCATGATTACAACAAGAAAAGAAAGAGTGATGCAGGTACTGTCTACCTCATTACATAAAAAGGTCATTCGTAAATCAACAAATTGGTCATATGTAATTTACTTCGAAAAAGGTTTGAAAAATTAAATTGAAATGCTTTTCTGTCATATGTCTGTCTGTCTGTCATGTACTTGCTGTATGATAATGAGGTGGCATAAATGTTGTATTACAATTTTAATTCTGTACAAACGAATTATAATCCATTTACAATAAATAGTTGTTTATTTTCAAATGTCTATTATTGTCATCAAAATCTTGATAAAAACTGTTTGATGCCTAAAATTTTATTTTTCTCCTTATAGAAAATATCATTAAAAATTTGTATTCATAGGTATTTAGATACCAATTTTCTAATGACATCATTATTATTGATTTCCAAGATTAAAGATCCCACAACAAATAGTCGTCTTCATTATATCGAACGATTCTTGAACTTACTTAATTACATAATTAAGTAAGTACCTATATTGTGTTCAAATTTCTCTGGAATCTTATTATCATTAACTTAGCATTTCCATAGTTTGTGTTTTTTCGACCTTACTCCTTCTTCGTTTTATCATCTATCGATCGATCAATAATATTGTTAATGTCACAATAAAAAGATCGATTTCTTATTTTTTATTATATTGTTTATTGATCATAGGTTTTTTTAACTACTGATCATTAGAATATAAATCAACTAATAAGAAGATATTTAAATTAGAGCATATCGTCATTAAAAGGCAGATGATGATGTACATATTTATTTATCTATATGTATTCAGGTTAATAAAGCCTTATTGTTGTTTTGTCTGATTTTTTATTGATACATAAAAATGTATAGTTTTTGCATCTGCTTTAATTTAAGAGTTTTTTTAAGGTCATAATAAATTAACTAACTGCTTAATTAACTATGAGAATTTCGTTTAATTATTTAGTAGTATTTTTCCATTAAATTTACAAATTACCACTACAAGACAGGTGATTGAACGACCATTTCACATAAAATTTGTATAATATTTTATGTTAAACTAAACGATAGTTCAGATATGCTCCAGTCCGGACTCTCCAGTAATTCGGACACTTTCTACATTTTGGACATATTAACATTTTTACCACTGCAATCCGGACAACATTTTTATACCCACCATAGGTGGAAAGGGTATTATAAGTTTGTGATGATATATGTAATGTATAGAAATATTTGTCGTAGACCCACCTTTTAGTATACCAATAGGCTTAAAGTCACTTTCTGAGTCGATTTAGCGATGTCAGTCCGTCCGCCTGGCTGGACGGCCGGCTGGACCCCTATGTAAACCATGTAATCAAAGTACAGCTCGCAATTCTAAAGATAATTTGATGAAATTTGGCACAAATCATTTCTTTGATAGTGGGTCCATGGCTATTGAAATTCGTTAAAATCGCTCCATTATTTATGGTACGTCCCATATGTCCCACTTCCCGTAATTGATATATTGGCCACAAATATAAATATTTTTTCATGAAATTTAAAACAAATAAATAAATTGAAATCGGTCCCCATTTGACCATAGCTCCCATACAAAATCTTTTGTCAAAACGCACTAAATGAGACAAATATCACTAAAACGCTCGTAAATCTGAAGATAATGAGAATTTTAAGTTTAATTTTTGCATACATAATTTTTGTAATAACTGTAATTATTTTGCAAGATAATCGGTCCTCATTTGACCCTAGCTCTCCAAATGACGGAAACAGCTTAAAATATGAAAGTTTTGAGAAAATGTTTGTATGATGGCAAAATTTAGCAAGTATCTGTCTTTATACAAGAAAAGGAACACCTTTGACCTTAGTGGTGAAGGGTATCGTATGGTCGGGCTTGACCGACTATAGCACTTTCTCACTTGTTTTAAGAAGGAACAAAATTAGTATGCATAAGGGATTCTCCAATTTGCAAATCGCATGGTTTGTTATTCTATCTTCAGGGAGAGAACATCAACAAAAATCATGGAACTATCTATGTCATGCTCAAGTGCTGCAGAAACAAATAAACTGTCTCCTTTGGTTATCGGCAAATCTACTAACTAATAAGTAAGATGCTACATTTGGCTATGCCGAACCTTAAACACCCTTCACCAATGGTGTTATAAAAGTAAAGTATGGAATAGAAAGAATTTTTGGTCAATTACAAGTATGTATGTTTCTGAAGACCCTAAATGTAAATACATTTAATTTTTGGGCGATATTTGAATAATAGTTTAATTAGTGAAATAACCTAGTTTTATATTGGGTCAAAATATTTTGGAGGTAGATTGAAATACAAACAATTTCAGGAAATACACAACAACATTGTAAGATTTTGCACCTTGAGGAAGGTCATATTTAAATGCATATATCTTTAAAGTTAGAGGACCGATTAAATGGTTGCTTTAATGAGAATATTTGGCGGACCTATTTATATAAACTATGTTTTTGAGTTACGCAAATATTTATTGCGCAACCTCCTCCATATCTTTTATAACGCTATATCTCGAAAAATGGAGCTTTTTTTAATTAGGATATTAGTACATACTTTAAGATATAGTAAGAGACTTATTCATAGTTCAACTTATTTTTTTAAGAGGAGTAACACTCAGACTAAAACTCTACGCAATTGTAGATATAGTGCATACATGAATTAGGTTACCTACTTTAAAAATGGGATAGTATAGACGTAGTGAAAACGATAAATGAAGCTTTATTTACGTTATGTTTATTTATAGAACAGTAAATATATTTAAGCTTTTTGATCTACAGCCAATTTTATTTTTTACATCGACGGCGTGTTAATGCTGTTCGCTTACCACCGTTGGAGGAAATTCGTCATTGGCAAAAATGTAGTTAATTTGCTGAAAAATTTTGACTATCGAAAATAACTGTCATTTATAATCGGTTAGTTATGCCTATTATCTTCACATAATAACAATCTAACGAAATCTTTTATTATATTAGCGTGAATGTTAGTCACTTTTTTACTAACTTCGAGGAATTTTGGGACATTTGAAAATAAAACACAAAAATTTAAAATTGAAATAAATTTTGCTAAAATCAATAAAAAAAAAGTAGATCCTTTGATCTCAACAACAAATTTGAAAGATACTTAACTAAATAATGCAATTTAACTAAAGAAATTATATAATTACAATAAGGGACAATCAATAGATGCCCTTTAAATAAACCTGTTCACATTTCGAGGAACAATCAACAATAAAACATAAATACTTTACAAACTAAATGTTGCACTTTGTTCGTTAGTCCTTAAAAAAAACATACAATTAATTGAAAGTGACATTTTTATTAAAGATTTATTTTAAGATCTTAATGAAATTTTAAAACAATTGATTTAGGGATGGAAATTGATTGCATGCATGAATGAATGAATTAGTTAGTTATGGGACGTTTGGCACTTTTATTATTTTCAATAATTTTTTTAATTCATAAAAACTGTGATACTTTTTTTTATCAATGGTAGAAAGAAGAACAAAACACATTTAAAAGAGATACTTTCTTAACTAATAATAATTAACTTGTAATTTCAACAATTACAAACAATGATGTCATAGGAGATGTCCTTTCGTGACAATACAGAACAAACAAACGCTTCTTCTTGGTCCTTAAAAACACACAATCAATTCAAAGGTGACATTTTTATTAAAGATTTATTTTAAGACCTTAATGAAATTTTTAAACAATTGATTTTTAAGGACCTAAATTAGTTAGTTATGGGAATTTTACACTTTATTTTTGTTACATATTTTTCATTCATGAATTGGTGTTATTTTTTCAAAGAACGCACCTAAACTACAGCATTTTCAATCGTAATTGAAAAATTTTCAAATTGAATTGAGACATTTTTTAATTGAAATTGAGAAATTTAAATTGAAATTGAGAAATATTGAATTGGAATTGAGAATTTTAGTTGAAATTGATAAATTTTTAATTGAAATTGAGAATTTTTCAATTGAAAATGAGAATTTGTAAATTGAAATTGAGAAAATCCCAATTGAAAATGGGAAATTTTTAATTAAAATTGAGAATTTTAAAATTTAAATATAGAATTTTTCAATTGCAATTGAGGAAAGCCCAATTTTAAATGACGCTGATTTTTTTAATTGAAATTGAGAAATTTTCAAGATAAAGAAAAAAAATCCTTTACACAGGATAAAGAAATAATAAAAATAAATTTGGTATTTCAGGGTGTTTAGGTTCCACAAAAAAGCAACAAAAACTTTAGGTGAAAAGGGTATTTATTTAATATAATTCCGTCCTTCTAGACGGTTGGCTGAGGCCCCCACGCAAATCTTGAGAAATTGAGAAAACCCCAATTGAAAACAAGTAAGAAAGTGCTATTGTCGGTCAAGACCGACCATACGATACCCTTCGCCATAATGGTCAAAGGTGTTCTTTTTCCTGTGTAAAGACAATTATTTGCTGAATCTTGCCATCATACAAACATTTTCTCAAAATTTACATATTTAAGCTGATTTTGTCATTTTGACTTATATGAGAGCTAGGGTCAAATGTGGACCGATTATCTCGAAATTTGGGACAGTGATTTTAGTTTACATAAGCAGTATTTGTGGTCAATATAAATTCCGGGAAGTGGGACCTATGGGAGGTACCATAAATAATTTACCGATTTTGACGAATTTCAATAACATGGTCCCATTATCAAAAAAATGATCTATGCCAAATTTCATCAAATGATCTTTAGAATTGCGACCTGTAGTATGATTACAAGGTTTACATGGGGGTCCAGCCAGCCGTACGGACGGACGGACATCGCTAAATCGACTCAGAAATGTTTCTAAGCCAATTGGTATACTAAAATGTGGGTCTAAGACACATATTTCTTTGCGTTACATACATCAGCACAAACTTATAATACCCTTTCCACCTATGGTGGTGAAGGGTATAATGAGGTTGAAATTTCATTTGGGGTTTGTTTTCTCAATTTCAATTAAAAAATTTCTCATTTTCAATTAAAAATTTCTCAATTTCAATTAAAAAATTCAACCTCATTTTCAATTGGGCTTTTCTCAATTTCAATTGAAAAATTCTCAATTTCAACTGAAAATGGTGTAGTAAAATTTAGATTTAAAGCAAAGCCATTTAAAAATAACACTGTCTGAAAAAATTAAACTAAATAATGAATGGACCGATTTTTAATAGCAAATTTCAAATTTCTAAAAAAAACTTAGAATTGCGCCCGTCCTGTACTTTGATTACAAGATTTGCGTGGGGTCCCACCCAGGCAACCGTCTAGAAGGAACGGACTTATATTAAAAAATTCATTTTCACCTAAAGTTTTTGTTGCTTTTTTGTGGGAACTAAAAACACCTAAAATACAAAATTTAATTTTTTTATTTCTTTATCCTGTGAAAGGATTTTTTCTTTACCCTAATAAATATAAATGAAAAATATGAAAAGAACAAATTTAAAATTAAGTTTGTGGGTGGTTACTTTTTTGACAACTGTCTACAAATATAGACATTACAGCAATTAATTCAAATTTTTAGAAAGAATCTTTAGCCGACTTCAAACAAAACAAAATATGAACGAAAAATCTTGCAATAAAATTGCTCAACTTTCTCTTATTTAAACCAATCGATCGACAATAGAGACGGTTTCATCCAAGCAAGACAAAAGAAAAAAGATTGTCACAGATTGAAACATCAATTTGAGTTGTTATCACAACGTTTAACCACCCCTATTATGGATTGACCGATTTAAACACTTGTATGTATGTATATTCGCTTGTTTCAAAACCTTTGATGATGATAATGAGACTATGTTGGGGTGACGATGACATTGTAGGTGGCACTGTTGTCTCGACTACCTGTACACCCTTCAATTTACACCTCTTTTTTATAAGTTCGGTTTTAGATTATGCTATTGTTTTTCTATTGATTACAATGTTTTTCTAACTGTGCCTTATCTTAAATGTGATCATGTCTTTTTTCTGATTTTCCATTAATTGTGCGTGCGTTAAATTTTTGTAACCAATAAAAACTAAAAAAAAAGATCGTTTAGATCATTTATCAATCATCATGTGACTGAGTTGAGGAGACTTACCCTAAAGTGGCAGTAAGTAGTAAGTACGTATAGTAAGAGACAATTTTATGTATCTATCTTTAAGTCGTGTGAGTCCTTAGATATTGAAAAAATCGTTATGTGATAA
This sequence comes from Stomorhina lunata, assembly GCA_933228675.1. NCBI lineage: Eukaryota > Metazoa > Arthropoda > Insecta > Diptera > Rhiniidae > Stomorhina > Stomorhina lunata. The sequence goes on along the minus strand of OW121740.1, from coordinate 183,856,405 downwards.
CTAAAAGGATGTCAAAATTAAGATAAAAATATATTTAACTTATAAAAAGAACACAAAACAAGAAGTTGCTACTAGCTATTATTAAGTACTTATTTATTATCATCCAATATTTTAATCCCTTTGCACAAAATTTAAATATAGTTTTTTATTCTATCTAATTATAGCAATAATAATATCAAAAATGTTTTTTTATACATCAAATATATATAATATATCAAAAAGAACTTTTTTTATACCCATTAAATGACAAATTATAACAGCCATGATTTGGTATCTAGAAGTTTTACATAAGACTAGGCAATATATAAAATTTCATCGAAATCGTTTCACACTTAACCATTGCTGCCATACAAAAAACATACGGAAAGAAACAAACAGCCTAAATTCCACCTGAAATACACTTAAATGCCAACAAATATAAACTGTAATAGCTTTGGCCACTAAATTTAGCACAAGGAAGTCTTATGTGAATACCCAGCCAGTTATAATTATAATTTTGTTGCAATCGGTCAACATTTGGCTATAATTCTTATATATATATAACATCCCCTTTATATACATATCCACCATCAAAAAGAATGGGGGGTATATTGAGATTGTCATTCCGTTTGTAATTTCCTTAATATTGGCTCAAAAACCAAAAACGATATATATTGAATCCTTATGAAATTCTAAGACGATTGAGCCATGTCCGTCTGTCTGTCCGTCTGTCTGTCTGTTGAAATCACGATAACGAAAGGAGCTAGGTCACTGAAACTTAGTAAAAATATTCTTTATCTCTGAGGAAATTTTGGTATTGAAATTGGGCAAAATCGGTTCACATTTGACCATAGCTCCCGTATAACCTCGTCTAGGCTAATCGCTTATTTGTTAATAATTGACAAATTATAGCAGCTATGATGATAAAATTTGGTATATGGAAGTTTTACATTAGCCCTAGACAGCGTGTAAAATTTCATCAAAATCGGTTCACATTTAGCCATAGCTCTCATACAAAAAACTTACGAAAACAGCCTAAATTTCACCTAAAATACACTTAAATACACTTAAATAAAAGTGTAACAAATATAACCACCAAATTTGGCACAAGAAAGTCTTATATCAATGCCAGCCAGTGTGCAAAATTTTGTCGCAATCGGTCACCATTTGACCTAGCTCCCATATAAAAAACTTACGAAAACACAAAAATTCAAAAAGAAAAGGGGATTTATGTCCGTCTGTCCGTCAGATAAAATCGTCATAGCTCCTTAACTATAAAAGCTACTAAGACTAAATAAGGCACAAGAAAGTCTTATGTCAATGCCAGCCAGTGTGCTAAATTTTGTCACAATCGATCAACATTTGACCATAGCTCCCATATAAAAAACTTATGGAAACACAAAAATACATAAAGAAAAGGTTGTTTATGTCCGTCTGTCCGTCAGATAAAAGCACGATAGCGCCTTAACGAAAAGAGCTAGAGGGACAAAACTTTAAAAAAGTATTTTGGATGTCTTGAAAAAGATGTGTGTTGAAAATGGACAAAATCGGTTCAAATTTAGTTAGAGCTCCCATATAACCCCGCCCCGGGAAACACATTAATGCTGATAAATTGAATACAACTGTAATAGCTATGACGATTAAATTTAAAATAGGGAAGTTTTATGCAATTTTTGATCAGTTTATCAAATTTTATAGGAATCAGTCCAAATTTGACTTTAGCTTTCATATAAAAAACACTCACCGAAACCAAAAATTTTAGCAAAGGCCAGTTAAAAGCTATTAAATTAGAAACTATGATAGCTATGGTCACACATTTTGCAAGAATAATCTCTCTTATATATACCAGCCAGTGTGTAAAATTTTGTTAAAATCGGTCAACATTTGGCTATAATTTTTATATATATATACAATCAAAAATATTTGGAGGTACCATTCATTATATTAAGATTGCACCTATGAAATTAGATAGGCATCAATCAATGTTCAGCCCAGACTTTATATATGATGAATGCATTAGGAACTCCTAACGAAATATATGGACCTGTCGTATTACTATTAACGTGTTTAGCCTAACTACATATTAACGAAAAGTATTTAACAACTTATTAATGTAAAACTAACTATACCCGGTTATGAGACCGAATTTTGATCAAAGTAAATACTGGGGAAACCACTAAAATATTTTTAAATGTTAACCTATAGAGCTACGGCAACCGAATTTAGTCCAAAGGTTTTACCAACAATACCAATTAGCTTAGCGAGGTCCAGATTTTGAATTAGCTGCACCCTGTTTCTGAATTTAACACAACTTGATGGTGGGTATATAAGATTCGGCACAGCCGAATATAACACTCTTACTTGTTATATCTACAATCAAAAATATTCGGAGGTACAAGCAGCACCAATGCACGGTGGTAAAAAGCGGCCAAAAATGATTTTTCTTAATATTATAATTTTGATTAAATTTTTATGGTAGTTTATAGCCAACACTCTAAAATATCCAATTTAACTTTATCTTTGACAATCGGATAACTGATTCGTTTTTTATACTAGCTCAAAGTCTATACTTTTTTGCCTACAATTTTAAAATTAAAAAATTGATTTTTATATACTTTTGAATAAAAGCGGATATAATTTTTCCATTAAAGTTTTTGTTCCTAATTTTTAAGCACTTTTTAAATATTGTTATTAGTGAATCATTTTGTGGAGTTTTTGGAAATTTCTGTGGTTTGGTTTTTTCGAAAATTGAAGTGAAATTGAGATAGTAAATATCTAGTGAAAATCATAAAAATCAAAAAATCTAAGAAAAAGGAGCTAAAAGAGGTTACACATACATTGGATCTTCTACTGCTAAGTACTAGTAGTATATATTTCGAATTTCAGCCGCATTCTCTTGCCGTCCTAAATATTTACCAGAATCATTTTACTAACTTCATATTTTTACATATTTTTAATTACACCAGGGTGCAATTTAGTAAGAAAAAGGTCCATAAAATACTTGAAAATAATCTAAAGCAGTATTTATTAAATTATTAGATTGAAATTTACTTTAGTTACCACCAAAAAACCAATTTAAGATAACAAATTATACAATGATTTCAAATAACTTTAAGCGACCTGTATAATGAAAATTTGGGCGTGGCGTTGAAGTTTGCAGCCCTCTTTGTTAGCCAACACGTTCTTGAGTTAAATTTTTACAATGAGATTGAGAAAAATGGAACAATACTTTGTTTTTAAGGAAATCCTGTATGCAATACATTTATACAGGTGGTGGCCACATTGCAATGAACAAATCAAAAATGCATAAAGAACATGAAAATCACAGTCTTGAACATTTTCTCATGAATTTTCAACATTTTATTGAAATATTGAGCTTTTGTTATGTTTTTTTTATATAATAATAAATCTTGACTAATGCACAATTTTTTTCAGAAATTTTAATATATCTCTCAAACTACTCATCCAAATTGTATAAATTATATATAATAAGGTAGACAAAAGGGCCTGTACATAAATGAAAATTATTGAATATTTTTCAAAATTATTAAACACATTTTATTAATGTATCTTATATGTCTCCTTTTATTTGGCCAACCACTTTTAATTTTACCATATAATTTATACAATATAAAGAAAGGACCATAATTTGTCAGCTCAGTAAGTTTCTGTCAAAAATATGAAGAAATAAACAAGTTATTGATTTTTGGCCGTATTTTACCACCGTGCAATGAATGTCCAGACTTTACACACGATTAGATACTCCTAACAAAATATATATATCCTAACTAAATTATTAAGCTAAACGAAAAGTATTTAACAGACTATTAATGTTAACTACACCAGGTTATGAGATTAAATTTTGTGCAAAGTAAATACTAGGGAAACCACACTTACATACTTTTAAATGTTGAACTATAAAGCTCCTGCAACCGATTTAGACCAAATATTTTGCTAACAATAATGGCAACTAGTAGCGTAAACAACTTTTTTTCGAATTTGTTCCATATTTTGAATTAGCTAGCTGCTTGCTCCCTCGTAGATATATGAGAGATATTTCTAAATTTAACACGACTTGATGGTGGGTATATAAGATTCGACACAGCCGAATATAACACTCTTACTTGTTATTGTAGAAAACTAATCTCTGGGATTATAAAAATATTGTTTTTTTACAACTTATTTGTTTCTGTTAAAAGATGGCGCTATTTTTAGGTAATATAAGAAAATCGCATTTTTAATAATTAAAACTTAAAATTTCCGCGACTTTGTTCACAGTGAGATTAAAAACTCAAAAAAAAATAGGTCCGATATCTTGAACGGTTTCGCCGTGCCTGCGCGATTTAAAATTGAGAATTTCGTTGGGAAAATTAAAATTTTTGGGCCAAATTCGAATAAAAAAAGATGCTCGGTAAATTTGACTTGTATTAAATTTCAAAAAAAAAAAAAAAATAATAATTAAATCAAAATCTGGATTTCCTTCAAATTTTCATAGCGAATTTAATAAAAAAGCATGAAAATCAAAACAAGTAAAGAGTGTTATATTCGGCTTTGCCGAATCTTAGATACATACCCCTTCACCAATGGGTGTTTCAAAAGTTATGTTATGAAATGGTTGATATATGGATTTGCTGATCAGTTCAAGGTCGTTGGCAATTAACACAGCTTTTTAAGTGTATATATATACATGTATTCTTCTGATATTTTTCAGACGATGTATAAACTACATCGCTATGCATCGGTATAAATTTATTTTTTTAATAATAACTTTATGTACATATACTCCATATACATAGTACTTTGTTTGCATCGAGGTTGGTCTCGGAGATATAATGTTACTAATTTTCTCCCTTATCTACCCTGTTTTACCTTCTAAAAGGTTGAATTTCAAAAAAGTACCGAACACGTGTTCCTTAATTTTAAGTGCCAATCTTAAGCCAATTTAGTTTTCACTTTTGGGTTTGAAGATATACTTTACCGATTTTTACCCCCAAAATAAAAAAAAGTAAAAGTCAATGAATTATACTTCTCGATTATTCATAAGCCTTAAAAGATATCCATAGCTAAAAAGCAAAAAACCTACTCTTGAATATTTTCCCCTTTTTACCCTTTTGTACCCTATTAATCGCAAAAGTACTAAATTCGTATTTAATTGTTTTTTAATATCTATTGGTTGCAATATAATTTATGTTTCTATGTTTATTAGTTCAAAAGATACATATGGGTTAAAAAAAGTACCAAAATATAGTTTTTACCCTTTTTTATTCTTATTAGTGCTATTTTCAAAAAAGTACCAAACACGTGTCCCCTTATTTTCCTAGCCGATTCAAATCCAATTTCAACTTTGTTTCTATCTATGTTGGTTTCGGAGATATGATGTTACTAATTTCTCCCTTTTCTACCCTGTTTTGCCCGCTAGGCGGCCGATTTTCAAAAAAGTACCAAATAGGTGTCCCTTATTATTTATAGTGCTAATCTCAAACCAATTTAATCTTCGCTTCTATCGCTTTTGGTTTAGAAGATATAATGTTACCGATTTTTCCCTTTTTTACCCTTTAATTGAAAAAAGTACCAAACACGTATTTAATATTTTGTACTTGGCAATCGACCTCTCTATAAATTTTATTTATTTCTTTATTGGTTCATGTGAAATACAAAGAAAAAGGAAAATTGACCTACCCTAAATTTTTTCCCCGCGTTTACCCCATTTTGAACCCTGAATCACGTGTCTAATATTTTTTTCTTGTTTACCGGCTCCATTCTGAATTTTGTTACTCTGTTGATTGGTTCTAAAGATACACATGGGTTTAAAAAAGTACCAACATTTTGTTTTTACCCCCTATTTGTCCCATCTGCTAAAAAGTACCAAACACGTGTCTACTTTTTTTTTAGCTGATCTCAACGCAATTTTGGGCCTATGATGTTTACTTCCGGAGATACAACATTTCTAATTTTTCCCTTTTTTACCCCTTTTTACCCCCTTAAAGGCCGAATTTTCAAAAATCCCTTCTTAGTGGATCTATACTTCGAAAAAGGTACCCGCTGTCAAAATTTCAGCTCTCTAGCTTTAGCCGTTTGGGCTGTGCGATGATGAGTCGTCAGTCAGTCAGTCACGTTAGAGTTTTGTTTATATATACATATAGATTATATGCAAAGGGAGTCTTTAAAATTAATTAGAGTCGGAAAACAAAAAGCTTTTCGGTGGCGTCATCATCTAGAATAGTTATGGACCCAAAGGTTAGGTTGGGCAGGTGGCTGATGTCTAGGGAAGCTTCACTTGGGTTCTAAAGTGGTCCCTTTGTGAAAGATAATGATTACTAGACTACAAGTAGAGAATGCATATTTAAGCCAGCCAGTAGCTTCGAAATAAAATAGACACATATTTTACGAACATTTAATAAAGTTCGATAGACCAGATAAACCATGCAGAAAAGATGCTTCAAAATGTAGATGCCCTTAGATTTGCAATAGCACATCGATTTGATGAAGTTTAAGTATTCTGACATGCAACCCAAAAACGCAGTGAGGGTTGTGCACTTTAATTCGTACGAATTATCCAACTAGTAAAAGTTCTTGATTAGTTATGTAAAACTCTGAAGTTAGCGGACTGATTTAGGTCAAAGCTTTAACAATGATTGTCAATGTATACAAGCCTTAAAATTATAGGGTATACACTCCTAGTTTTAGATACATACGTGAAATATATAACTTTTGAATGGATGGTTATCAGCTTTGTCGGAAAAGTTTACTTATTAATTTGAAGTTAGTTAATTAATTCATCAATAATATTTGGGTGTATTGTTCTTTCGATCTGTCCGATGGATGTTTGGAAAGTTTTGCTCTAGTTCCTTGTGCAATTTTAATGTGATTTAATTTAGCATTAAATCGATTCCCGGTCGGGGTTATTGGGAGATTTCACTAAAAGTGAATAGAGAGAGCTCGCCCATTTTCAATATCGAACTTTTCAAGAGATCAGAAATACTTTTGTCAAATGTTGTCCCTCTAGAAAGTTTATTTTAGGCGCTATCGCCCTGAATATCAATATTGTACAACGCCTTTTTATTATACTAAATGTTATCATCGTATCTTTGGCGAATTACACGGGATCAATTGTCAAACGTGAACGGATTTCTCCCAATTGCAATTAAAAAATTTAAATTTTTAAATATGTGAGATACTTACACATATGTAGGTTTTGAACGGATATCATGTAGGTAGCTGCATTTTTGTACTTCCTAAGAAGATTACCTATAATTTGATATATATACATTCTCAAATGTTATCATAATGTTCAAAAGTCAGACACAAAATTAAGATAAATGCAGTGTGTCTGTCTGCTAAAACCAGATTTGTGGAGCTCCTGAATTGTCCCACCCTGAATTTCAACATTGTCGATCAAAAATTATCGCTTAAACGCTAAATTATATCTACCACAAATTACAGAATGCATCAGGATTTAGATAATCCCCTGCGAAGGACGCTATTAAATTTCATCAAAATAAACACCTGAGATATCGACAAAACAGGAGCTACAACTACACAACAGAAAAAATTACAGACAGGTAGACGGACGGACAAACAAACAGACGGACGGACAAACAAACAGACGGACGGAGGTCGCGAAATCGATTCTCCTGCCGATTCTGAGTTGATCGGTACAATTTGATTTGATTTTGATTTTCGTAATCAGATTTGTGGAGTATAGATTTTAGAAAATCCTCACACAAAGAACGATGTCAAATTTCATCACAATCGGTCCATAGACATCTCAAGTGTCTATGGACCGATTGTGATGAAATCGCTAAAACAATACTTACAAAATGTAAACAAAATTTCTTAGACACGTACTTTGGGCAATTTGCTGTACATCACAGTAGTGTTTTGTCGATATCCTCAGTTGCTTATGAACCGCTTTTGATAAAATTTAATAACGTGCTTGGCGGGGGAATTTCTTAAAATCTGATATAAAATTTATGTATGTCCGTGCTAAAGGAGGATGGTTTTTCCTATTTCTGCATTTCATTTTTTCAACAAACAATCCTCAAATGAGTGCGTCTAATTTTTGGTATTTTTTCGATATTTTCGGTGTTTATAAACCGATTTTAATGAGATTGAATTGCGGGAGAATTTCCTAAAATCAGGTCCATCCTCCGGGGCTTCAGAGAAACTTGATTTCAACAGACAGACGGACAGACAGATTCTCCTTCCGATTCTGAGTCGATCGGTATAATTTTTATGGGGTATACATACATACGATCACTAATAAACGGAATCACAAGATAATAATACCCTTTTTCACCTATTATTGGTGAAGGGTATAAAAACCCACCCACAGCAAACAAAAAAATATTGTTTTTTTACCCATAAAAAACACACAAAAAAAACTGCAAAAACAAAACACACCCACCACCCCACACTACTTATTTATAAACCACAAAAAAACAACATCAAAAAAGAACTCATCATGTTATCCTTGACTCCCAAGTGGAGCGAGCATCAGGGTATTTTTGTTTGTTTGTATGTGGCATCATAATAAGCAGGTAGGGTTCTCGCATGATTTTACAACTCCGGATTTATCGAGTGATAATAAATAATGTGTAAAAAATTAATTGTCCTACTACTACTACTACTACTTAAAACAACTTCTACCTACAAAAAACAGCACAAAAAAAAAAAACAAAGTAAAACTCTACTACTACAAAAATTCTACCTACAAAAAACAGCACAAAAAAAAAAACAAAAACCTCCCCCCGTCCCAAACAAAAAAAAAGATTACAAACAAAAAAAAAGATTACCATAATATAAATAAATAAAAAACACACACAAAAAACTGCAAAAACAAAAACAACTTATAAAACAAACACACACACACACGCACGCACTACTTTATTTATTTCTTTCCCAAAAACATCAAAAACACCAACCCCCCCACCCACCAACCAACATTTTATTATTACACAAAAAAAAACAAAGTAAACTCTATACTACTACAAAAATTCTACCTACAAAAAAACAGCACAAAAAAAAAAACAAAAACCTCCTCCCCGTCCCAAACAAAAAAAAAGATTACAAACAAAAAAAAAGATTACCAATAAATAAATAAAAAAACACACACAAAAAAACTGCAAAAACAAATAAAACACACTTATAAAACAAACACACACACACTTTCTTTTCCCAAAAACATCAAAAAACACCAAACCCCCCACCCACCAACCAACATTATTTATTACTCTCTCATTTCTTTTTTTAAGCAAAAAAAAAAACACCAACAAAAAAACAAACCCAAAAAAACTCCCACATCACTCACCCACCAACAAACCACACCAACACTCACTAACTTTATTTATATACTTACCTTCACTGTGATTGGTCGGTTTCTAAAAACATGGTGGAAAGAAAATAAATATAAATAAATAAATGGTTTGTTTGCCCGGCATCCTGTTGTAATTCCCGTTTTCTTTTTTTACAAAAAGTTTGTTTAAATAGAACATCCGAAAATTCTAATCAGAAACTGCGGATCTTGGAGTAAAGGGTGGTGTGTGGCTGTGCTGCTTTACGTCATTTCGGTTGGTGTCTGTGCTGCGGTGGTTCACAGGTTTGTGTGTCAGCTAACTCTCGAAAGTGGTTGTTGTCGTAGATGTTGGTTGCTGTACTTGCTTGGGGAGTGTGGTGGGTGGGTGCGGTGTTGCTGGCAAAAATAATGTTGCATATCGCGAAGGTGCAGAAAGGAGTGTGTGGGCGGGGCGCAAATCTTAAAATTGTGAGGAGAGTGTGTGACGGAGGAGGGGGCGTGTCCTAACGGCAGAGGAGTTTTAAAAAACTTTTTTGTTGTCTATTTTTAGGCGAATTTTCAAAAAGTGTTGCATACTTTTAGGCTTTTTGTGAAATAACCCTGAAAGTAGGCAGCACTTTTCAACTTAATTTGGAGTAACGGTACTTTGGTTTTATTCACCTCACTTCCGGTTTATGTCTATGATGTGATGGGTTATTTTGATACACCACTTATGCATCCGCTTCCTGTGGTATGTTGCATCGCTACTTGGTTGGTGTCGTTGCTACTGATTGCATGTCTGTAATGTCGATAATACAGTTTTCATCGTGCAGTTTTTGGGTACGGCAGTGTTCACAAGATAAGACCGGTATCAGCGTTTTTAAACCGCTTTGAAACAAATTGAACGAAATCGACATCACCTTTCTGTTTAATACAATAATTTATTCAGTACGTTTTAAAGCAACTGTGTTGGTAACGACGGAAAAATTTTCATATTTATTTTGTAATACCAAATAAAAGTGTGAAAAATAGAAAAATATTGTTCGTTTTTTAAGTAAATTTCATACGCAAAATGAGAAATAAATTACTTAAATAGTTATTTCGAGTGTGAATTCTAAAGGGAAACATGTTTTTATAATTTTACTCTGTGAAAAATATAAATAAAAACCAAATTAAGAAATAGTGCGTGCGTGCGACAAAATTAAAAACAAATAGAAAAAATACGGACAAAAAAGGCAAGTTATTTTTGTTACAAAATAAAAAGTGAATGAATAACGTTAAAAAATTATCTGTTTTATAAAGATTTGTTTATTAAATGCTAAATCTGTAAGAAACCTATAATTTATGGTAAGAAAATATATTTTTTCCAATTATTTGTGTCATTTATAATGTGACTGACTGAATGAAGCCTTTGAAGCATTTTCTTCCAAAGTCAAACATAACCAAACAAAATTTCGCAGTATTTTTTTTTTCTTTTTTATTAAAGTCAAAACAGCAGCACCGACCGACACTCAAACGAAAGGAATTCTAATGGCTCAAAATATCTTGGGTATTTGTGTTATTTGTTGAATGGATAGAGATTGTTATTGTGGTTTATTTTGATTCCATTTGTGTTTTTACGACCACACGAAGAAATAATTTTCTTTGCAAAACAATGCAAATTATTGGCCAATGATGTTGTCATATTGTTTTCTAATTTTAGAATCGTATCAAAACAGTGTTGTCCATTTAGCTGAAGAAAATATTCAATTGTTTATTATATTTATGTGTTCTTATAAGTTATATGGGTCATCGTCATTTAATTTTAAATACATTTTGTGTTACTACAGCTCAATTAACTTAAATCCTTTTAAAGGTTTTAATTTTTGTATAAATTTCTGTACAAAAAGGAATTTTCTTTTATGTATATATTTGATGTTTATTAAAGTATAGAGCAGTACTTACATCACTTATTTAAAATAAAAACAAAACAAATGAGTTGCCAGACCTAATTAAATATTAAAGCGGGGAACGGGGACCATTATCGCTGCAAAGTTAGTGAAGCTACTTAGATATTTGCATATTTAAATAAAGTTCATTGAGAATATAGCATATACAGTGGTGGTCATGATTTTAGCACACACCTTTTTATTCTTTTAACACTAACAAATTTTGTTACGTATTAACAATTTTAATCATTGTTATAGTTCAATGTGTTGTTTTTGGTGTCAAGAATATACGATATTATTTAGCTTAACTTTATTTTCTTTTATGTATTTTTTTCTAATGAACTATAAGAATAGCATTGGACATTAATTTGGCACAATCAAAAAAAAAATATATATATTTTCAACTCTGTATTATTAAATCTTATATATTATTTACAAAAAATGTTTAATATTTCGTAGGATAGCCCTTATTATTTAACACATCTTCTGGGCATACTGTTTACAAGGCCCATGCAGCGTTCATTTGGTATTGCATACCAAGCGATTTGTATTTCGGACAATATATCATCCAAATTTTTAGGTTTAAAAGCAGTTATGTGTTGCTCCACATCGTTCCAAAGGTTCTCTATAGGATTGAGATCCGGCGATTGAGCTGGCCATTTTAAAACATCAATGCTACTTTCTTCCAAGCAACGCTTCACTATGCGTGAAGCGTGTTTTGGATCGTTGTCATGCATAAAACGTCATCTAAGTGGCATGTTTTCCTCTGCAAATGGAATCATTGTATTCAAAATAATATTTTTGTAAACATACTGGTCCATTTTCCCATCAATTTTTATTATAGGACCGATACCGTGCCCAGAAAACGCACCCCAAACCTTTACGTTTCCACCACCATGCTTAATGGTCTTTAATGTGTACCTGGGATTGTGCTGCATGTTTGGAGGACGCCAAACATAACATTTTCCGTCAGATCCAAATCGACAGAACTTGGATTCATCAATATTTTTCCAAAAAATTTAGGGCTTGTCTATATGTTCACGTGCGAATGAAATTCTAGATTTCAAATTTTTCTTCGACACGTGTGGCTTATGTTGAAGAATACATCAACGCAAGTTTTTTTTCATTTAGCCGTCTTCTAATTGTTCTTGAAGAGACATTAATGCCAAATTTTGTTGAAACTTCCGTTTGAATTTCAATTGAGGTTTTAAAGGGGTCTGCAACTGAAGCTCTATAAATAAGGGAGTCCTCTTTACATGTGGTTTTTTTAGGCCTAGCACATTGTGGAACATTTTTATGTTTCCCGTTGGCTTGAATATGACCCAAGGCATTGTATATCATTTTTCTGGAGCAGTTTAATATAGAATACGCTGCTTCCTTGCGATTGCATTTGATGGATAATCTTACGCTGCTCCTCTGTGCACCATTTACCTTTAGCCATATCTATTGTTTGTTTTATATTTTTTTAATAAATGTTTTGATTAAATTATTTACAAAACTCACCAATTTTAGATTTAAAGCCAAAAAGTATGAAAATTACTAAAATGTGCTAAATTAGTGTCCAGCTCAAATGAAACACTTTTTGTAATAAAACAAAAATTTACATAGAAATGGCAAAAGATAATAAAAAAAATAACGGTACATACTGATCACGCCATTCTCAATAGTTGTGGGTAAAATGTCTACGTTATTTTCATACAATAAAAAATAAACTAATTTAAATGAAACACACATGAAGTGTGTTAACGTAATGTCCACCACTGTATGTAGTTCTATATTTGACAATACCAAATTTTAAAAAGTAAACACAAATACCCCGAAAAATACAAAAGATTTAAAAATCTAAAGATAGTTTGCAAGGTAAGTCCTTTATAAGCCTTAACCGAAAATTGTGACAATCGGTCCACATTTACCATATATGTACATTAGCGTGGCAGGAAAATTTTTTTCTTTGATTTCAAACGTTTTCTACGGAACATTGTTACACTAGGTCTAAAAGTTTAGATCTAGAAATTTGAGAAAATCGGACAACGTTCAATTTTACATATTTACTACACCATTTTCAGTTGTAAATGAGAAATTTCCACATTAAATTGGGAAATTTCCATTTGAAATTGAGAATTTGCATTTGAAAATGAGAAAATTCCAATTTAAATTGAGAATTTTTATTTGAAAATTCCAACTGAAATTGAGAAATTTCATTGAAATTTTAAATTGAAAATGGGAATTTTCCATTTGGAAATGAGAACTTTTCATTTGAAATTGAGAACAGTATAATTGAAAATGAGAAATTTTCATTTGTAATTGAGAAATTTTCATTTCAAATTGAGTTTTCCATGTGAAAATGAGAAATGTTTAATTGAAAATGAGAAATTTCCATTTGTAATTACGGAATTTTTATTTGAAATTGAGTTTTCTATTTGAAAATGAGAAATTTTCATTTGTAATTGAGAAAATTCCATTTGAAATTGAGAAATGTTTAACTGAAAATGATTTCCATTTGTAATTGAGAAATTTTTATTGGGTTTTTCGAAATTCCAAATGAAAATTTCTCAATTACAAATAAAAATTTCTCATTTACAATTACAAACTTCTCAATTTCAAGTAGAAATTTCTCACTCACTCGCATAAATATTTTGGAAAAGGTCCTTTGATATAAAAATTTATTTGTTGCAAAAAAGTAAATTAAAAAAAATTAATTACATTATAATTTCATTAAATATAATGATTCCGTAAGAGTTATTTATTTTAAATTATACACTCTAAATCATATGATTAGAATCATTTAAATTTCAGGTTTTAGCAGGCCACATCTTTTAAGCTGTTAGTATCTAAAATTAAAAAGATGAAGAAAAAGCCGGTCGGCTATAACTATTATTTTCATGATGCTATAAATTGAAATTATGTGTTTCTAATGATATGATTTGGAATGTATATCGAGTAAACGTTTGGTCACATGTTTATGCTTGTGAGTGTATACTTAAATCTCGAAAATTTTTTGCTGACAAAAAAAAAATAAATAAATAACTGATATGTCTTCGAATAAAAAAACCTGTAAAATTTTGAAAATCGGTTCATATTTCATTGTCGTACAATAACATTTTTATCTTTTTCTCTTGCTGTTGTCGTTTCCATCTCGTATGTTTTATTAAATAATAATTAAAATATTTATAAAAATAAAAAATTAAAATATTTATAAAAATTAACAGTTATTTTCTTGTTCTATTTTTTCGGAAGTTTAAACGTAAAAAAAAAAATCATCAGCAAAAAATCATAGAAAAAGTCAATCTGAAATAATTTATGGTAGCATTTCATATCTTCAAAAATATTTATTTGCTGCAACATTGTTATAATACAGCGTTTAAAATGCATTGTTATGTATTTTGCAACATTACTTGAAATTATTGCTGTTTAAACATCGTAATAACGTCTCTCTACGTGGTTAACACTAGAAAGACGGAAACTTTGTATATACTATGTTTTTTTTTATACATACCTACTTTATTTGTATCGGATTAAAAAACAAAAATTTTCAACAATTAAAAATTATGAGGCAAAAAAATATATGAAAATATTGAAAATCATAAAATAACAAATCGATTTTTAAACATTCTATAAGAACTAATGATTCAGTTATAAAAAATATAAAAATATTTTCTTAGTATTCTTAAGAGATTAATGGTAAATATGTAGTGTATTAAGTCCTAAATTTTTCCATTAAATCTGATACCTTACACCATCTGGCAACTCCACATTTACAATGCTATCTTTGGCGGTTTATTTGTTTTGCTCTGTTGCATTTATTTATGGCGCTTATTTCAAGTTTTTGATCGGTCAACCAACAACACATAAATAAAACAATAACGCAACAATGATAATTGCTAAAAAGAATTGCATACTATTTTGAAATAAAAGTTCCTTTATGACTAACAAAAAATTAATATGTGATTCACAAAAAAAAAAGTTATACGGATGCCAAATTTTCTACAAACATTGTAATTCATGTTAATTGATGGAGCAAAACTATTCATAAAGCTTATTTATACAGAACTGTGGTAGTACACAAAACTTGTTTTCGTGTTAAAAATCATCTTGGCATTGAAAATATAAATGTCAACTAATTCTAAGTAGAAAAAAATGTAAATACTTTTTTGACGATTTGATGAAAATCCAGCTGTTAAAAGTTGCAAAAATATTGTAAACAAAATCAAAAAATGATTATTCTTCATTATATATTTGCTGGGGAAACAAATAGTTAAAATCCCATTAAAAAAAATTGTCTGGCTACTTATTCTCAACTGTCATTATCAAAAGACAACAACAAAAAACGCAGATAATAATTTCTCTTTCACTCTTTCTTCTCTCCACATATTTACGTTATTTCCTTTTTGCTGCTTTTCGTATTTTGTTTTTTTTTTTGTTCATTCGAATGAACCGAGAACTAATCGCAAGATTTTTTATATAAAAAACGATTTTAAGTTTAATATTAAAGTGCGTCTAAAATAAAAACTAATAAATTAAATTTCTTATGTGAAAAAGGTGAATAATTTAGTTTAATTAAGATAAACAATTATTATTTAATTGTAGAAATAAAATTCGGGGTGATTAAAGAAAGTTCTTGTGATATAATGCTCCAAAGAATTTGATCCCGTCATTCAATTCTTCCATATCTATCCATTTAGGAAATATAATTAAACCTTTTTTAAAATAAAAGTTTAACCGATTTTGCTAATTTGGATTAATTATAAAAATTTGAAATAGTTTTATTATGTATGAAAAACATAATGAATGAACCTAGCGACCCAAGGTGTCTACACGTAAATTGCTTTTCAACGACAGCAGCAGCTGATTAGGACTCTTACACATACCCTACACTTTTTGAGTAGAGTATTATGTTAAATGTTAAGCTTGTAATATCGTGCAATAGTAAATAAATTGATAGCACTGTATCACGATAACTTTAAAAGACAGGAAGGACAACTACCTGTAATTTAACGTTCGCGACATCTGCTGTCATTACCTACGAAGAAAAAAAAGTAGCATTCAATGGTCGTAGAAGATGTTTGTTAACGACCATAGTGGTCTCCAAACAATCTCTGAAGACTCGGAGTTGTATGCTCACACATAAACACATGGCAGATCATGTTACTTCATCTGTATTCATGGAAGGTTTAACTATGCAGGACTATGCACTTTTTTCGTGTGCCGCCGTAGTATAGGAGTTTAGCCATTCGACTAGCATACTAGAAGTCCCACGTTCGATCCCCGGCCAGACCCACTTGAAAAAATAAATTTTCAAAAAAGCGGCGGTTCGCCTCATAACTCAGCTAGCCACTGGTTATTGAGTATTAGGCTATATAAAACTTCTCTAACTAATGCATTTGCCGTTCAGAGGCGGAGGTCCCTTTTAATGAGTCTAAAAATAGAATCGGATGCAGCTCATTGTCTGAAAGAAGTTATCCATTGACCATTGGATCGAAACAAAATATATATGATTTTTTTTAATTAGCCGTAAAGTTAGTATTCCCTTATAGTAGTATTTCTTACCTCTAGCAAAACTGCAAAATTCAGGTCCTTATGAAAAAATATGTATTAATTTTAATCTGTATATTTTTGCATTTTTAGTTATACTTAACTCATTTTTTAAAGTAGGTGTTGAGTCGATTTGCTTTTATATTGTTAATTAAATAGTATTCAGAGTAGAGTGTTATGTGTACCAACTAATTTTTAAATTGGTGTATTTAAAATGTTTGTAAGACCAAAAGATATTTTGTCATAATTGTATGAAAACAATTGTTTGTTTATACTTACAAAAATACTTGAGTCATATTCGTATTATATATAATTTCTTGTTTTTTTCGATTGAAGATTTACCATGTTCTTCTTCTTCATCCTCCATCGCCATTTATGTAGTAGCTTCCTTCTTCTGTTATTTTGCGACTGCGTTGGATTCAATAGTATTGATTTTTCAAATTCGTTGTAATTTGTTGTTGTATACAATGAAATTGCAACTGGTGTTTTTATTATAAACAAACAATTTATTCATTCATACAGCAAATGATTTTTATTACAACAAAAAATTTGTTATTTCATCACTGTTTCAATTTCATTTAATTTAACTTGCCTATAAGTTATAGGATGTAACATAACTTAAATTTTTTTTAAATTTTTCTATTTCCTAAATAAAATTTTATATTATATTTCAGATACATATTTAACGACTATATTGATCTCTACACAATCTACCTCTTATTGGATTTCCAAACAAAAAATAAGAAAACTCAACTAATAAACACCATTATTAATTAACATTTAAACTAAAACATCAAAGAATTTTTAAGAATAATAAATAAATGTTATATTAAATAAAAGAATATAAAACAGCAAAATAAATAACAACACGCAAAAAGATCTAATTCGTTTCCCGCTCTTGCTAAACGCAGCATGAACATAAGTTATGGGCGGATTCCTGGATAAGCCTAAAACTGATAAACACAATGTCATTGGAGAAGGCCATGACTTACATTTCAGTGTCAGCGCTATGCAGGGCTGGCGCTGTAAAATGGAGGATGCTTATTGTGCACGCCTTGGTCTTGATGAACCTTTTAATGACTGGTCATTTTTTGCCATATTTGATGGGCATGCCGGTTGTAATGTATCGGAACACTGTGCCAATCATCTTTTAAAAATCATTACTGACACGGAAGAGTTTAGGGATGGCGAACATTTTAAAGGTATACGTACCGGTTTCCTGCGTATCGATGAACAAATGCGCAGGCTACCCGAAATTGTATATAATGATGGAAAAGGAGGTACCACTGCCGTCTGCGCATTCATTTCTCCAAACGAGGTGTATATAGCAAATTGTGGAGATTCGCGTGCTGTTTTATGTCGTAAAGGTACCCCAGTCTTTGCCACACAAGATCACAAACCTGTGCTGCCAATGGAAAAAGAACGTATTACTAATGCAGGTGGCAGTGTCATGATCAAACGGGTAAACGGCACTCTGGCGGTTTCAAGAGCTTTGGGCGACTATGATTTTAAAAGAGTCAAAGAGAAAGGACAGTGTGAACAATTGGTTTCGCCAGAACCAGAAATATTCTGTAATAGTCGTGACGAAGCAGACGAGTTTTTAGTTTTGGCTTGTGATGGCATCTGGGACGTTATGAGTAATGAGGATGTCTGCAGTTTTATACATTGGAGACTGAAAGTCACTGATGATTTGGTGGCCATAGCAAATGATGTCATTGACACATGTTTGCACAAGGCAAGTTTATACACATAAACCACAAATTATTTCTTAATCATTATCCCTCTTTTTCCCTTTTGATATTACAGGGCAGCCGAGATAACATGAGCATCATAATAATAACTTTCCCTGGAGCACCTAAACCTACCGAAGAAGCGATAGAAGCTGATTTACAGTTGGAGAAAGATATTGAGAAACTAACAAGAGGTTGTTTAAAAAGTTTTTATTGTTTTTGACTTTTCGTACTAATATTTAACACAGCGGCCAATACCAAAAAGACAGACAAACAAACTAAAAGACAGACATCTAAGTTTACATTAATTATATAATTGAAATAGTTCCTTATTTTTCAAACGTTCCTTAATTTTATCAAATTCTAAACTTGATACCAAAAATCGTACGTAACAGTATTAGAATCTTAAAAGCTTCCTTTTAGGTATAAACATTTTTTTTTTCGTTGTAGAAATAAGATAGAAAATTAGTAAATTTTGTTACAAAACTAAAAATTAAAGACAATACATATTTATTAAAATTAAATCAAGATGGATGGATTTGAATCGTTATTAATATTATATATCTTAGACAAAAAGACATCATTATATTATATAGAATAATTAAAATTTGAAAAAATAAGTAAACATGTTAATATGTTTTTCAAAATTTAAATAGAATCTCGGTCATATCTAAAATTGAGTTAATATAGTGCATGTTATCGTTTTATAAAGCAAATCATAAAAGTTATTATAAAACACTCGGTACAAATTATTATGAAAAATATTTTATAAGTACATATTATGAAAACACAGCCTTAACTAAAGTCAAATCAAAAAAAAAATTCAGCACGACTTAAATTTAAACCGAAAACACAAATTTCGTAGTGTTCATTTATTTTAAGATGAAATTATTCCTATATTTGGAAGATATCAATAACAAGTATCTTATATTTATTTTGAGCAATTAGAGCTACATTATCGTATTGATGATTTTACAAGAGAAGATTTTTCGATATCATTTCGAAATATATAAAGTGGACAATGTTTTGATGCTATAAAAAATTTTTGAAAAATTTGATATGTTTATATCACGTTTTAATTCCTACTTACATCATTCTCTTCACAATCCATTATAGACTAAATAACTAAAAATTAACACTAACTTTATCTATACCAAAATTATACGCAAAGAAATTTACAAAATCCTATTTATAAAAAAATACTACTAAATGAAACTCAAGATTATCAGAAGGCAACAAAGATGGACTTACTAAAACTATGCAAGCATAAAATAAATGAAAATCCAATTTAATTAGTAAATATGTAAAACAAATAATTGTGTTATAATAAATAGAACAATAATAACAAAAGTTTGTAAAACCTTATGCTCACAGAGAAAAATGCAATGTCTAAAAGTTATAACAGAATAAAACTATTTAATAAATTAGTTAAACAATAAACAAACAAGAATTCTGGAAAATACTTTATCTATGAATAATTCTTTATTTGGTTTAATTAGTTTTAATAAACAAACCTTTTAAAACATAACTAAAAATGTAAGAATCTAATTTCGTAAATAAAACAAGATATAAATATAACAAAAACTATTTTTAGACTCTTCCATCTTTCTGAAACATCAATCCATTCATTTTTACACATAAATGAACCATAACATTTACCTCATCTATATTTTCGTATTTGTATCTGTCTTTGTTATATAAATTCCCTGGTTTCTTTAACATAACTTAAACCATTTTAATATGCAACTGTTTTGGAAACCAAAACTTTATTTCTTTTGCTATTTTGTGTATAGACATTTTTACTAAACATTAAACAAAAAAAAAAAAAAAAAAAAAAAAGAAATGAAAAATTGTGAGCATAAGGTATGTTTATTAAAATTTTATATAATTTTTCTTTAACACAAAAAGTTGCCTTAATAAACTATATTTTTTTCTTTCGACTCAGACCCTTAACATTTTTTTTTTGTATTTAAAACAGCAACAATCAGCATGTACGTATGTATTTGAAAATCCAAATAGTTAATTAGAAACTCTTCACTTTGAATTTATTTTGTAACTAATATTTACAATTATTTTTATATATTGTACAAAAAATGCTTGTATTTTTTAAAACAAAGTTTGTAAGGCCTATCTCTTTCTTTAAAACATAGAGTAATATTAAATCCACTTTATGTATGCATATTAAATTTTAAGTAGTTTTATTACTTTAACAATTGGTTTTATTTTGTTAATAATATTTACTTTTTTACTTATCTTTGCAGAGGAAATTGATAGTTTTGAGATCACAAATTATTGTGAATTACTGGTAGCTTTAAGAGATAGAAATATTGAAGGTCTTCCACCTGGTGGCGGTTTGCAGTCAAAGTGAGTATTGATTATTTTTTTGCCTTTAGATAAATAAATTCGCACTTGTTCAAAATTAAGAAGTTTCATTGTAACATTTTTGCAAGGTCTTAAAATTAAAAAAAAAAAATAATAAAAATTGCTCATAATAAATGATTAAACTAAAGTGTGAATTTCGCTATTAATTTTAAAACCCTTCACCATAAATTTTTGACATTGGGCCTATTTCTTTTGAAATTGGTCAAAATCGGTCCAATATTTCAGGTACCACCCGTAAGTCGTACTTCCCATAATAAAATTTTGGTCACAAATATCTGTATATTTCTATAAAACTAAAAAAATGTCTTATATGTATATGTGACAGCGCATAGAGATAGGGACCTAAGGATAAAAAATAAGGGTAAAAAATAAGGTAAAAAAATAATATTTAAATCTTTAAAATGGCTATCCTGAACAAAATCGGGTTTTACCCTTAGGTCCCTTTCTATTTTGCGCGTCAATATACGAAAATCTCTATGTCAAACTTTGTTGAAATCTGTTTAAATCTGAAGATTATGAATATTGTATATTTATTTGTTGCACACTTAATTTTATGTATAAACTGCAATCAAATTTCTAAATTTTGGGTCAATCGGTCCACATTTGACTCAAGTTCATATATATAAAAGACTCAATTAAGCAAATGGCTTAAATACACAAGTCTTCAGAAAATTTTTGTATGATGACAAAATTTAGCAAATATATTTATATCTTTATGCAAGAAATAAAAAATACATATTACTTTAATGGTGAAGGGTTTGACCGATACTTTTTTTACTTGTTTTAAAAAAATTCTAATTTTAAATTTTTATTTTTACAGGTACTATATAATAGAGCGAATATTTAAAGAATGTTTCCCTGAAGAACAATGTGAAGTACGGAACCTTTTTTATAATTGTTAAACATTTTATTTATTAAAAAATATTATTGCTTTCTAGATATAAGTTATAAATGCTTTAGCTTTGTTTCTCGTTATGATTTAGCTTTGGTTTGTTTGTTTAACTGAAACTGAAACCTTTTGGTTAAGAACTTTATTTCAAACCCTAAATTGAAATTAGTTTGATTTAAAGATCGTAAAACAATTTTTAACGATTTTTAAATAATTAATATTAAATTTGTATATCGGATTATTGTACATATATACAATTTTTGCAACAGTAAAATGTTCTTCAAAAGTTTTTCATTAGTGTATTGCACTAGAATCCCAATTTATTACTATTATTATTATTTATTATTGTAATAAATAGTTTCTGGGAACAACCTTTTCTCGACGCTTTAGGCCATCATTATCTGGAAGAGTATCCCTTGACAGTTTTTCATTAGTGTATTGCACTAGAATCCCAATTTATTACTATTATTATTATTTATTATTGTAATAAATAGTTTCTGGGAACAACCTTTTCTCGACGCTTTTCGGTGGTTGGTTAGGCCATCATTATCTGGAAGAGTATCCCTTGACAGAGCGAAAACCACGCAATTGTCATATCAAAAATTTTCTGTTTAAATTGAAACTTTAACCAGTGAGTTAAAGTTCCATTTTATGCTCCGAAACAAACGGAATTTTTTGTCCTACGGCACAAATTTAAATAAAAAATGCCAATTTCAAAAATCTGCGTATTTAAAAAAAAATGAAAATTTTTAAATATTCAGGTATGTGATGGAAAACGATCGTTTTCAAATCGATCGATTTCAGATATATTTTTGAGATAATTTTCCGTTATTTCCCCCAAAAAAAATTAAAATTTAGGCTTTAACCATTTTGATTGATGTCTTTCATTTGGTTTGAATTTTTTGAAAATGAATGAAAAAATGTCCATATAATTTTAATATATTTTTTTTATTTGCTATGTCGATTTGCAAAAGCTACGATGCTAGTCTATTTGCAACGGATTGTGAACTGGCCTATTATAAAACAGTTTATTTTATTTATCAAACTTTAGAATTAACTATTATATACTTTTTAAACATTTGAATTAAAGAATACACAACCATGTCACAAAACTTATTTCCTTTCGAAAGTGAAATGAATTCCGTATTTTACTTTTATAAAAATGAAAAACAAAATTTTTTTTTGGGAATTCTTTATATTATATTCTCAAAATGGTCTATTCAATATTTCAACAATTTCTTCAATTAGTCAGTTTCATTTGTTGACACAAAGATTGAGTTACTGATTTTAATTGAAAAAAATTGTGTTTTGTAATGTTTTAGAGCATTTACCATTTTTCTGAATCTATAGAGGCTAAAACCATTTCGAACGGAGTTCAACTAGGAATGGTTTCAATTCCAAACGAAATTTGTGACATGCGTGATAGTTAAGTTCAGGTTTCAGTTTCCTATAAATGCCTTAAAAATAAAAAAAGTTTGTTAAGAGTTTCTTAATTCTATTTAAATATTTTAAAATTTGTAACATAATTTTTTTTTATTTTTTATTTTAATAATTAATAATTATTTTCAGTTGTACAAGTATATACAAATATAATTACATCAAGATTTTTAAATCATGGAGTTGTGTTGTTCAAAAAAAAAAATGCAAAAAAGTTATTGGAATTTAAATTAAATTTGTATAATTATTTTTTGCTTACAAAATGAATGGTGTATTTGTATCAAGTATTTAATAACTTTTACTTTGACTTATGTACTAATTTTACCTTCCTATCGTCTTTATTAAATGTTTTAACAATTGTCTCTATGTTTTTTATATATTTGCAGAATTCATCACATTGAAATCCGGTTAAATATTTTAATTGATAAAGTTCAAATTTAATTAAAACAAAACATAAAAAAAAGAAATATACAATAAACATGAAAAACCAACCTAATATCAACAACAACAGCAACCAAATACATAAACCACAACAAAAACTACAAGAAAAAACCAACAATATTTTACATGAATACAATAATAAAAACTCTTACTTTAATATTTCATCAGCAGCAAAATTTAAACTACAAAATCTTTCACAAAAAATCCTACAACATTTTTTTTTAAATTAAATCATTTAAATTATACATTTTACAATTCGTCGTTATACTTAAACTTAATTAATTATTTAATATCATAAGATTTTATATAACTTTCTTTCTTTTTGAAGCAAACAAGTGTTTGAAACTACTTCTTTTTTATTTTTATACAAAAAAAAGTCACCAAAATATCAAAAAACCATTTAGCAATACACTGAACGAAATTTTAAGAGATTTATAAGTTAGAATCCCATTTTAAAGGTTTTACACGAGAAACAATTTTTTAATAAAAAATTTTATACTTAAAGTTAATTCAAATTCTCATTGTTTCAGTTTTGACTCCCTATTTTCTTAACAAATATTTTAAGTGTATTGCAAAAGTATCCCTTCCCGCCCTAAAACACTTTCGCTCACACAGTTAAAGTTATTAAAAAAAACAATTTATAATCTTTAATTGTAAGTAAAACTAAATCTAGGATTCATACATTAAAAATAATAAAGAAAAGGGAAACAAACACACATTATTTAAACAAAAAGAATAAAAACCTTAAAAACGTAAAAACTATATAAAATATTTATAGCACACAGGGATTCCTTGAATTTTATACTTGATTTTATTTAATTTTAATCTTTTTCTTTTAAATTAATCTTAAAAAACTCAGTGGATAATTTCTTTTCTTAAAGAGTAAACAATTTTTCTTTTTTGTGTGAGTTTGATAATTAAAAAAAAAAATACTAGCCCAATTCACATCCGTTGCAAATGGTCTAGCATTGCTGCATGTGCAAATCGGTGTAGCCAAATCAAAATTTTCTTAATTATTTTAACAAAAATTAATTAGCTTTTTCCCGATTTTGGGATTTTAAACTATTTGCAACGCTTTGTGAACTGGCCTACTATTACAAACTAATTTTTGTATTTCCTAAAAGGAATTCCATCTATTATTTTTGTTTTTTTAATGAAATCTAAAATCTGTTTAATGTTTCTTTCATTTTAAGTATATTTTTTGTTTTTCTTTTTATTGTAACGTGACTCTAGTTCTTTTTTGTGTATTAAACAAATAAATAAATATTTCATTGTTTTTGTTTTTATTGTAAAATCTTTAAAATACAAAAGTTTTATTACCAAGTAAAAGAAAAAAAAAATCTTTTTATACTTGATTTTATTCTGTTATAATCCTGTTTTCTTTGAAACAAAAAAAAAATCATCTTAATAATTTCTATTAATTGTAAGCCTTATTAAAACCACAACTTATATTCCTAAACAAATAGAAAGTGAAAAAAAAAACAAAACTTAATTGAAGTTAAAAAATAATTTTACACTTTTTTCCAAAAACCTAAGATAAAAAACAAAAAAGATAAAAAAACAAGAAAAACCCTATTTGTAAATTATTAAAAAAAGGAAAGTAAAAAACCGATTATAAAAAATATATGCTCGAGTTTGTAGTAAATGTTTGAAAATAATTCTTTTATTTTTCAAATCCTGAAAAGTCTGAACATCATTATTCAACTGACGCTGGAAGTAGGTAAGTATTTTTCTTAAATTTTTAGAAATCTTTTAAGTTTTTCTAATTTCTAAACCTTATCCCATCTCAGTCACTTTTCATATCCACCGTATACCAATCATATCATCTCCATAAACGACAGCTGTTGTCTTTGGAAGCAGTTAGTACCACATCTCCGGCATAGCTAAAAGCACACGAGAATACATCACTTTCATGGCCGGACAAGACTTGGGAGCATAAACCTGAGTCAACAAGCCATAAGCGTGCCGTATGATCTGCTGATGCTGTTAACAAAAGACCACCAGGAGGACTAAAACACACCTGAAAGCAAACAATTTTTATTTTCAATAATGTTTAATGTATACTTGGAATAAGTAGAAAACATGATGGGTAAGTAAAAAAAAATCGTTAGAAATTGTTATAGACGTTCAAGTCCAATGAAATGATTAACTTCACCTTTGTGATCAAATGCGGACCGATTGCCAACAAAATTAAGAAGTATATTTTCCAATTTTTTTGTCATCATACAAACATTTTCTGTATATATTTATTATATGGGACCAGGATCAAATGTGAATTGATTGTACCAGAATTTAACTCTTGGTTTTATGTTTGCACAAAACCTATTTGGGAAAATATTTAACATATAACTGAAATTGTCCTCAGATTTACGATCGTTTTTATTAGCTATTATGAAATATAGACCGATTCATATAAGCATTATGCCTGCTAAATAACAATTAAATATTGGCCTGTTCGGAAATGCATCACTGCACTACAAATGCAAACTTTGCAGCATGAAATACTATGATGCGCTGTTTAGGCGTACATATTTTTGGGCAGCACTGCCTTCTACTTGCGTAAAAAATTTGGAGTAAAATAATAAGTTAGCTTATTGACAAGTGCTAAAAGTCGTGATGCAGCGCAGTGATGTATTTCCGAACAGGCCCTATATTAAAATTTGTTGCTATGGGAGGAACCCAAAATAATCGACAAATTTAAATTGTTTTGGTCCCACTGAAAAAAAATGTTTGTACAAAATTTCATAAATTTATATTTTAAACTGAGTCCTGCACTTTGATCATAAGCTATGCATAGCCGCCCGACTTAGGTTAAACATTTTGTTATAAACACTGTCAAATCGCTATGAAATCTGCTAGCAGAGCAGGAAACAATTTTTGATGATTGTTATGTCTAAATATACCTGATATTTAAATTTTGCTTCCATTTTCGAGACGTGAAATTTAAGTCAAATTCTCTCTTAATTCTAAAATTTCTCTCCAATTCCTTAAGTTCTCTTTTATTCCCAAAATATTGTCTCTTTGAAACAAGCATTTTAATAAAAATGAAGGTCAAAAATTCGTTTTTAAAAAATGTACGTCAAAATATTTTATATAAGCGAAAATGTTTTTATAAAAAAATTGAGTTAAAGCCGTTACCTTTGAAACTTCCTCGGTGTGTCCCGTCATTATGGATAACATTTCCAAATCACCTCTTAGATTCCAAACACGTGCTGTGCAATCATTGCTACCCGTGGCTAAGCGACGCCCCGTACTATCGAAAGTTACATCCAAAACTTCATCCGTGTGTTCTCTTATGTTAAATAAAGATTCCGAAGGTTTTCTTAGATCCCATACACGAGCTGTACTATCCAAAGAGCTAGTAGCAATTAAATCACAAGAAAAATTCCACAAGCAATTACTAAGTTCTGCGCTATGTCCACGGAGTTGGGCAACTGAACTAAATAATTTATCGTTATTCTTTTTATAAGGCCACAAACTAGTTTAGAGCTTACCTCTTTGATCTTATATCCCATATTACTGCAGTTCTATCAAAAGATCCCGTTAACAGTAAATTACCATCTCTACTAAATTGACAGTTGATAACTTCTGCTCCATGTTGCTTTAATGTTTGCAACTCTTGACCGGATTCAATGTGAAATACTCGAGCCGTACCATCCATTGATGATGAACATATGGTTTCACCATTAATAGGCTGGAATTGGGCCGACACAACTTCGGCTGTATGTCCAATAAGGGTACTGCGGCATAAACCCGACGAGGCACACCAGATTTTGACGGAAGCATCAAAGGAACCAGTTACAACGCGATCACTAAAAACAATTTAAACTATTTCAGTATTTTTTGATAAACAATTAAATCAATATTTCGGGAGCCTTAATATCCAAAATATTTTAATATTTTTTTTACAATTTAATTATGCCAAAGTTCTAAAATAGGTTTCTTCTCTCTGATGTTTATTAAAAGAGATATTTCTATTATAAAAAACGGTTCCCAGTAATAAGTGATTTTGGAAAAATTGGTTCATATTGAATAAAGGCTTTCTATCTAAACTTTCCATGTAAAATTTTTATCGAAACATTTTTGATGTAAAGATTTTGTGAAAACATTTTCGATGTAAATTTTTTATAGAAAAATTTAATAATAATGAAAACTTTTAAATTTATGTAAAAATTTAAATTTAAAGTCGCAGAATTGACTAGGATGACATGCTGTATACATGTCACTGTCCCAATCAATTGAGAAAAAAAAAACATTGACTAATGCTTCACTTCATACACCATTAACTGAGTAACTGATTGACACAGAAATTTCCTTAGGTTTGTATTAGATGATAAAAATCCTTATTTTCCATCAATGATACATTTTGTGTGTATGTGCAAGCGTACAGATGAAACAATCGTTTATCTAATACAAATGTTTTCGTTTATACAAAAACGATTGGAGCGTGATTGAGGGATTCGGATGATACGTTACCATTTAGGAAAATTATATGCTACCGAGAAGACAACATTGTCATGCTCCCCAAGCACATGTTCTTCGGTGCCAGTGTGCGTGTTGATGATGCGACACGTTCTATCATAGCTTCCGGTTATACAATGCTCCCCACTTCTATCGAAGGCAACATTGGTAAGTGGCAGGATGTGTGACTCTAGGCGCGTGTGCAGATAAAATTTCTTTTTTGTTGGTTCCTGCATTTTACGTTGAAGCTTAGCGATTGCATTTCTTAAGATGTTGTTGACATTGTCATTATATACGTTTTTATTATCAGCAACAGCAGAACGACGAGTAACATTGTCTGGGGGAATGTCAGATGTTGTCATTGCTGGCGCTAGTGATAAAGATAAAGTTGAGTTTGCCTCTAATGTTATCTGTTTAGTTGTTAACTTCTCATGTATTTCTTCTAGAGCTTGTTGACTTTTGTGATGTTTCCCACATAGAATGCTACGTGCCACTTCTGATGGTTTGGAACTGGGTAAAATTAAATTAAAAGTAAACACATATTTATCAATGCAAATGAATATCGTAAGGCATCTTGTTCATTATTCAAATATGGACAAGCATATGAAAATTCCATTCTAATACCTTAATATTTGACACTTACTTAATATTCAAATCCAGTAAGTCAATATGTTGTAAATATTCCTCTCCATTACTTTTTTGATAATTTAAGGCAATTCCTTAGGAAAAAATTGTTTTAGGAAATAGATTAAACCACAATTTTAAATACAAAAACTTTTCTTTCACCTGGAGGATAAAAACGCAAAAATATTTTATTTAAATTCATTTTTAAAAACTTATTAATAACTGAACTAAATAAAAATGTGTTTTATGTGAAGGAATTTGGCTCGAAATTCTTTAGAATAAAAACAAAAACAATTTTGCTTTCTGGGTGTTAAGGAATGTTTGATTGATCAATAATTTCCTGTTCAATTTAAAAATATGTATAAAAAATAGTGGGTGCTAAACCCTGTATTTGTTTGATTACTCAAATATTAAAGAAATATTTATATTAATGAAGAGTAAATATTTTTACTTGTAAGTTTGTTTGTAAAAGCTTTTGCTTGCGAGCTTTCCTAGTACGAAATTAATTTGTTGTACTAAAAGCTATTGTTTACAAATACTGAGAATAGTGGCAAAGTTTTCTCTTCTCATTTAAAGAAAATAATGTCTTAATAAATATGTATTTAAATTTTACGTACTATTTTTATTTGCTTGCCAGATTTAAATGTCAAATGCTTACAAAAGTAATTAGAACAAATACGAATTATGTTTTTAAGCCAGAAATGTTCGTTAAAAAAATGTCTATAAACAAAACAAGTAGAAAATTCTATAGTCCGTCAAGCCCGACCATACGATACCCTTCACCACCAAGGTCAAAGGTATTCCTTTTTTGTATAAAGACAAATATTTGCTAAATTTTGCCATTTGGGAATTAATTATTCGAACTTTTCACATTTCGAATTTTTCAATAAATTTTGCCATCATACAAATATTTTCTCAAAACTTGTATATTTAAGTTGTTTCTATCATTTGGACTTATATGAGAGATAGGGTCAAGTGTGGACCGATTATTATAAGTTATTGCAAAAAATAAACTTAAATTTCTCATTATCTTCAGATTTACTATCTTTACTATCTTTACTATCAAAAATGATCTGTGCCAAATTTCATCAAATTATCTTTAGAATTGCGACCTGCACTTTGATTACAGGGTTTACATGTGGACCCCCATAACGGAATGTAGGTCTAAGACAAATATTTCTATGCGTTACATACATCAGCACAAACTTATAATGGCCTTTCCACCTATGGTGGTGAATGGTATAAAAATGTACATAAATATTTTACTATCTCTAATCTCCAAATTTTTTATTAAAAAATGTTCTCTTAAATTTATTGATATATTTTTGCATACAAAAAAACGAACAATTTTATATTGATTGTTTAGTTATTTTATATTATTTTGTATTGAAATATTTTTGTTCGAAAATTTAAAATTTTTAGCTGTTTTTTTTTTTAATTTTACTACGAGGGCGGGTCAATAAGTCCCTAACTTTAATACAATAAACACAATATAAAATTTACTAAAAAAAAGTTTTGCATCAAATTTTTTCTATAGAAAATTGTACATAAAAATATTACATCAAGAATTTTTATCGATATATGATATTAAATAATAAGAGTTATTTATATAAATGAAAATGTCTATTAAAAACAAGCTTTTTGGCTTTTATATTAATTTTTACTACTACACATTGCTATGGATCTTGTAATCCACAATAAAGTTTGTGACATCAAAATATCGTTCATAACTTACCAATTAAGATCTGAGAGAATTATACTCTTTACCACCATAGGTGAAAATATTAGTCTGACAAATTTTCGAACACAAATTTAAATTTACTTTAATTAAAAAAAAATTATCTTGAGATATTTTGTTTGCAATTATTTGCATATTTCA
The DNA here is from genome assembly GCA_933228675.1 of Stomorhina lunata. Lineage (NCBI taxonomy): Eukaryota > Metazoa > Arthropoda > Insecta > Diptera > Rhiniidae > Stomorhina > Stomorhina lunata. The sequence goes on along the minus strand of OW121740.1, from coordinate 183,825,849 downwards.
AATAATGTAAATGCAATTACATTTCTAAAACATCTTTTCTTCCTAAGAATTATAGCTAAAATTCCTTTAATCAAAATGTGGTCCATTATATATAATTATTTCAGTTTTGTTAATATTTCCCAAACATACATATTTTGCCAACATTAAACCATCTCAATTACTTTTCATCATAAACAGAATTTAGCAAGAATTTGAGTTAAAATCACAGGATATTTGTCATATCTCGTCCAAGATAGAGGAGTAGCACGTGGCGACAGGAGAAAAGGAACGAGAAACATTATGAAGACTAAAATTACAATTAAGGACACATTACCTGTAATCCTTGCTCGTATTTGTACATATGTATGTTGATGTATTTAGCAGTAAAAGTTGGGTAAGTTTTTCTTTGTGGCTGACTGGCATTAATGATAATTCTGATTAAGACAATTATTATGGTTTTTGTGGGATCATTTAACGACACATGGAATCACGTGTTTCGGCAACGTATTCTTTCATTTGTTTGTATGTGTTATCATGTGTAGGTGTTAGTTGTAATTAAATTTAAAGATACCAACGGATTGTCTTTAAAAACTTTTTCAAAAACATTAAACAAATTTATTGCAACTCATGCAAAGTTTGTGCGAACGAAATCTGTTGAATGCAATAAGATTATTCTGAAAAGTTAAAACAAAATGGTTACAGGCATTAACATTTATTCGAACTTTGAAATACTTATAACGCTACAGAAATAATGTCAGTTTTACATATAATGAAATTATGGACATTCAAATAAGAATACAACGACATGGTACTTTTTGGTACTTTGTATTTTGCACAGTGGATAAAATTAAAAAATTAGTATTAAAAAATCCAGTAAATTTTTTTTTATAAACAAATTTATGATGAACAATTAAAAGAAAAATTTATATAAAGGGTGTCCCAACTAGAACGCAATTTTTAAAATTTAAATAAAACACAGATATTAAAAAAAATAGTGAAACTTTATTATATCGTAAAGTAGACAGAATGAGGTTATGTATGGAACAAGATATCGTGCAGATGACCACCGCTTTGCTGACACACACGCCATCTTTTAATGAATTTTTCAATGACCTTTTTGCATAAATGCTGCAGTATTTCATTAATGTAGCGTCCAATTTCCTCTTTTAAGGCTTGAGTCGTCGTCGGCAAGAAAAAACTGGTTATTGTTTCACGATACCGAACACCATTGACTGTTTGCGCTTGACCTGCCTCATTTTCATTTTCCTCCAACCCAAAAACCACACCACACAGTGACACGTTGAGAATGCATTTGCTTCTCGTGAATCACTCGAGGATTTTCTTCATCCCAAATGCGACAATTCTGCCTATTGACGAAGCCATCAAGATGGAAATGGGAATCGTCACTGAAGATGATTTTATCGGCAAAATCAGCATTTTCATGTTGTTTCTCCAATACGCAATTAACGAACTCCCTTCGCTGTCCATAGTCATCTGGCTTCAGTTCCTGAGTCAATTGAATTTTGTTTGTATGATGATGTAAATCTTTCGTCGCTGCATAGTGGATTTGGAGACACCAATTTTCTGAGCTCGGCGTCGAATTGAGGTGGATGGAGTTTGAGCGGCATCATCACGTACAGCTGCGACATTTTCGGTCGATCGACCTGTAGTCTTTACATCACTAACAGACCCAGTTTCGGTAAATTTATCCATTAATCCCTTTACAATTGACTCTTTTTTTTATAGCATTTTTGTGACCCCAAATTGATCGCAAATTGCGAACTGTAGCCGCAAAACTTTTACCATTTTGGTAAAACAATTTCATAATGAGAATGCGTTGTTCATTCGTGTAGCGCTCCATTTTTACTAACCGTACCTCTACTAGCAAACAATAACAATTGTTCAAATGTCAAACAATGACACTTCGAATCGCGCCAAATTTAAAAATTGCGCTCTAGTTGGGACACACTTTATAAAGGGATTGTTTCAAGTAAAATGTATAGTATTATTAAATTAAACTAAAGAGTGTTCTAAAAAAAATATGCATTTACTATTTTAGACAAAATTTATCCATAGTGCAAGAAATAATTTATTTTTTGATCAAGTTAGTTTCTATAGATATGTCAGATACTATTATTTTAGAAATGATTAATTTTCAATAGTTATTTCAATCAAAATGGACTGCGAAAAAAAAGTTCGTGAAAATATAATTAAAACTTTTCAAAAAAATCCGTCATGGACTTTTAAAAAAATAGCTAAAAATTTGAAAGTTGACCCTCGAACGGTTTCTAATGCCATCAGACGGTATAAGGAAAACCTGAGCATTGAAAGAAAACCTGGACCAGGGAGGAAAAAAGGTCTTACAGATATTGGTAAGGCAAAAGAAGTCGAGCGACTCTTTCGAAGAGCGCCTAACACTTCATTAAGAAAAGCAGCTCGTACGGTGAAATGTTCTACGAATTTTGCACATAGAGTCAAAGCTTATGCTGGACTGAAGACATACAAAGTCCAAAAGGTTCCAGATCGCAATGCTATAAAAAACTTAGAAGCAAAAAAACGAGCGAAAAAACTGAAGTCTGATTTTATAAAAAAATACACCTGTTGTGTGATGGATGATGAAACATACGTACTGGCAGACTTTTCTCAACTTCCTGGTCAAGATTTTTATGTTGCTGATAAACGGGGCAATGTTCGGCAAGAGTTTCGCACAAGAAAACAAACAAAATTCCCTAAGAAGTTTCTCGTGTGGCAAGCTATTTGCAGTTGTGGCAAAAGAAGTAAAGTATTTGTGGCATCTGGCACAATAAACACAGAAATTTATATAAAGGAGTGCCTAGAAAAACGGTTGTTACCCTTTTTAAGAGAGCACAGAGTGACTACATTTTTTTGACCCGAATTGGCATCATGCCATTATGGAAAAAGGCACTTGAATGGTACTCAAAGAATGTCCAGAACTTCGGCCTGTGGAAAGGAATTGGGCTCTGGTAAAAAAGGAATTGAAGAACACAGGAAAGATTTCCAAGAACATGTCCGATTTTAAGCGCAGGTGGAACACATGCTCCAAAAAGGTATCAGAAGCAACTGTAAAATTTTTAATGGGAGGGTTTCCGAAAAAAGTCGATAATTTTGCAAAACCCGAGTACTAAGTAAACATTTTAATGCTAAATGATTTTGTATAATAGGTCATTATATTTGCGTATTTTGTAGAGTTTTTATATTAAAAGGTTTGATTTTTATTTAAGAAAATCCAACTACAAATTTTATTTAGAGCACTCTTTAAAAGCATGCAATATTAAAATCCTTAAAAATTTCCATTTTTATACCCTTCACCATCATAGGTGGAAAGGGTATTAAAAGTTTGTGCTGATGTATGTAACTCATAGAAATATTTATATTAGACCCCTTTTAATGTAACAAAAGACTTAGAGTCACTTTCTGAGTCGATTTAGCGATGTTAGTCCGTCGGTCTGGCTGGCTGGCCCCAGACCCCTCTTGTGTTTCAAAATGGCATTCATTTTTAAATACCACTCAGGTGTTAGTCTCAGATAAGTTGTAGCACCTGACCCACAAACGCTTTGTTTAAATTTTTAAAAATATTTAAAAACACTTCTTGGGAATTTTCTTCTTCAACAAAATTTGTGAAAAGTCAGTTTGGGTTTGTAATGCTGAACGAGCTTATCTAATAGTGAATACTTCCTCAATTGCTTGAAATTTTAAACATTGTTGTCTCTGTTTAACGTAATTTATATGTGTTAATTAAATATAACAAATGATTAAAAAATATTACCACACAATCCTCGTCGTTATTTACTATAGAAAAAGATATTTAATACCAGTAATTGAATCCTTTATCCTTATACACGTTTAAATGTTTGTGCAATTTATACAGTTGTACTGTTCGTTTGCAAACTATGAAATAGTTGTTTCCAACATGCAACAAAGTTGTCTTTTTGTTTATTTGATATTTTCAGATGTACTCGTACAAATAGAAGATAAAACGTAGCATGCAACAGCTCGACCAAACATACAAACATATGTATTGTTAATGCAGAGATCCGCTGAACGAGTACAATCACACTTACTCCCAACGAGTACAGTTACCCAGCAGTTTCCCCGACGGAAATGGAAAATGGATTGCAGGTTTTTAAAAACAACCCTAACATAAACACATTAATAACTTTTTGTCTGATACATATTTTGTTACTGCAGTTTTTATCTTTATATGTTTTTATATAAAAAAAGGAGAATAGTGTTAAGTGCCCGACAGACAACAGCAATTATCTGACAAAAGGTGAAAATAAAATCAACTAAAAAATTTCTAACGAAATCGGGATAAACAATAAAAAAGTGTAAAACATGTGCTAAACAACAATTTCAACAATGAAACAGTGAAAACTACTCTAGGGATAAAAAACCCCTCGCATCAACTTTAGATGAAATTTTAAAATGCATTAAATCAACGAAAAGTTATTGTGCTTTCACTAACTCGGTCGGTAATATTTCTACGTTTAAAGTGAAAATAAAGTTTTAAGTTGAAATACAACAACAATTTTTTCTTCTCTTCTACTGCTGGTGGTTTAAACAGAAACGAAAGTTTGTTGAAAAAAATGTCTTAAATGTCACGTAAATAAAATGACATGGTGTCAATAACACAGAGTCACACACGCGTACACATTCATACATACATACATAAACACACATTCATATTTTATACGATAAACACGAAGGATACATTTCACTTAGCACGCATTTATGAAAAAAAATATGGAAGAACAGTATAAAATAAAATTTTTTTCCAAACTTTTAAATATTTTAAAGATACATGTTATGCACACGTTATTTTTTATCCTGGGAAGCTGATAAATGGAATCCATATCTATTGATCGGAGTTACTCTTGGTAAGTGCATGATTTTAAATTACTTACAAACTAGTTTATTTTTTTTTTGTATTAAAAATTTTTATAGTGTTTCTTAGAAATCGAAGTCACTGAAATCTCAGGATAAAAAGAATTAAAACTTAGAGTTTCGATTAAAAAAAGGAATTTTTTATAACTTATACGAACGACGTTATATTTTGGAAAAAAGAAAATATCGACGCTTTATATTCAAAAAGTGCTATCTACATTTTTGACCAAAATGGTTTTTAATGGAAACGTGTTCCTTGGCTTATTTGTCATATGTTATATAAATTTTAAGGAAGAAAAATAATTTAAAAACATTTTTTTTTATAAATTGTGTTTGTGCTATCTACACATAATCAAAAAATAGTGCTATCTACGAGAATACATTGAATTCTATTGACATATTTATAATAAATCTTGTTTTATTCAAAAAACTTGTTATTTTAATTAAAATTCGTGATATTTTGATAAAAGCTTCAATTTTCGTTATATTTTATTTTTTTCTTGTTAAAATAATGCTATCTACTTGCTTTAGTACTTGAAACGATAACATTTTAACTCGTAAAAAGTGCTATCTACTATAGAACCGAAAATATAAGGAGTTATTAAAAAAACTTAATTTGTACAAGATCTTAGCCCCGATTTGTATGGTATTGTAAAACAAAGTTTATTTATTTCTCTTATAGTTAATGACAAAAACAGCTTTTTCCCTCTCCTGTAAAATTGTGAATTTGTAGATAGCACTTTTTGAATATAAACCCTCGATATGAAAGAAACAAACAAATATGTTTCATTGAAAATGGCTTTAGTGTGTTTTAAAATTATCTTCATAAAACTTTTATAAGTGTATGAAGAAATTTTCGAAACACTTTTTTCATTCCGATTGGAGTATATGCATTTTGACTTTGCAAATTATTTTTTTATTATCAAGAATAAAATGTCTTGGGTGACAAATCAGAAGAAAAGGTTGATTATTCATAAACTCGACGATTTTAGTGCTCAAGAAGTTCTTACATGTGCTGATGAGTGTGTCGTCGTGTAGAATTGTTTTTGTTTAATAATAATTGCCTACACCCTCCTCTGCAAACAAAAATTTACTTTTTATGAAAAAATACCTTTTTCTACATTGAGAAACTAAATTAACTTTTCGTAAAGTTTATCAGCCTAACCATAGAACATTTAAAGTCGACTTTAAACCGAAAAACTCGACTTTATTTTGAAAATCGTACCACAGAACAAATTTTAAATTAAATTTGAAAACTTTATTCTAAAAACTAAAATAATCTTTTTTTCTTTTGAATGTTTTTCATTTTGTGATCCGTTGGAAAAAATGTTAAGTCGAAATTTTTCAAAATTTTAAAGTAAATTTAAAACGGTTTGGGGTCATAAAACAATTGTTATTTTCTATTATTACTTTAAAAAATTTCACTTTTTTGTTAAAATTGATGATCACTTAAACAATTTTTAATCACATTATGAAATAAAATTAAAAATATTAACATATGCTGTTTTGTCTATAGAACACAAAATTTTCCAAATATTTTGTTTTTGGAATTTTTTGAAAATTTATTTTATTATTTTCATTCATTGAAGAAAGCTTTTGAAATATTTGTATGTATTTGTTTAAAAATATTTTTAAAATCTTATTTTAAAAATTTCTTGAGGTACGAAAAATTAAGAAAGTCGACTTTAAAATAAAGTCGATTTTATATAAAATGGACCTTAAAATTTGTTTTGGGGTTAGGCTGTATGTATTTTATTTTTTATTAATTCATTTGAAAAATAAAACATTTTTATAAAGTAATTCATAAAGTTTTGAAAATAATTGAATTCAAATGGCTTTAATCCTCGGTGACACATGTGCGACATCTTATTATTACAGCACCCCATCCAAGTACCAATTCTGCAATTTCGTTAAATCTTAAAGATCAATCAATTAAGGTTTGTTACACAGAAAAACTTTTAATTTTTTCTTTTGGTAGCAGCTTTTATCGGAAATCCCGTAAGAACGCATTAAAATAGAAATAAAATATTTTTGAAAATGGAAATTTTTGTGATTTTTCAAAAGAAATATTTTTTTTTGCAAAAAGTTATTTCCAAAACGACTGCTCGGATTAAAAAAATAGTTAGTGTTCGTGAAAGATGATTTTGTTGCCGAATTTTGGGTTTTTCTTAGTTCAAGAAAATATTCAAAATATTCTCTACCATTTTATGACATTTAAAGCAGGAATATGCCTAACATATACTCGGCTTTCCTCGCCAGCAAGGCGAATTCATTACAGGTGGTGGCAAGAATACAACAAATACAACATGACAAAATGAAACCCAATGTTGTTTTTGTAGGTTTGCTTACATTTTGTCAAATTTTTGCTTGATAAATTTCCAGGCGAATTCATCAGCTGGGCTCTTGATATCACTTTCGTAATTACACTATGCTCGCCAGTCTAAGTTGAATAATTTTTTTTATTAAAGTTTCCAATAGCATCCCCAACCAATGACTTTTAAAGTATTTTTCTGGCGAAATCTGTTAGCAAAACTTGCAAAACTTTACATAGCTGACGCTTTGTAGTCATCGAACTTAAAAATGTTTGTCCCTGTACTCGACTTGTTTATTACTCTCGACGTATTGCAGTTGCTACTTAAAATCTAGCCACTACTCTTTACTCTTAACATAAGTAGTAGCAGGAATGAAAACTATACTAAAAATATTTGTGGATTCAGTTGTTGTCATTGTTTTGTGGTTAAAATGTTTGCGGCAGACCAAGTAAATATGTTAGAAAAAGAAACTTTTCTTTTTCCATACAATCACTTGAATGTAACAGATTTAGCTCAACCACTTGCAGATAGTAAAGGGTTGTCAAATTTGAGGTTAGGAAGTGAATTGTCTTAAAACACACTTTTTTGTGGGAATAAATAATAGAATATGACTTCGGGATAATATCCACCTCTAGGACGTCGGCAGACGTCTGCTCTTTTCACAAAATTTTAAAGCACAGCTCACTTTTTTCTTCTAGTAGTGTCGAAGTTTAGCTTTGTGTTTTTTTCACGTGGCGCCGCTGGCACTTAAGGTGAAAACTGATATCACTAAAAATAGATTTTCTTGAAAAATGCTTTGTTTTTGTACAGATTTTCAAACAAAACATCTGACAACGTGCTAGGTTTGAAAATTTACTTGAAGTCATATTCTATTATTAATTTCAATATTTTTATCGAAACTAAAATTGTCTAAAAAAAGGTTTTTAAGGCAATTCATTTCCTAACCTCAAACTTTACCACCCTGTAGTATGTAGTTTTTTATTGAATTTTTTTTTGCCCTGTTTTTACGTAAAATTTTTCTCAACATTTGAAAAAATATTTTGAACATAACATCTACTTCTTCCGGTTAAAGAATTTTAGATTTTTAAATGAAACCTGGGAATCTAGTAGTTTCTCACTCCATGTCGTTAAGTGGGTTGTTTAGTCTGAAGTCTAAAATGTGGATAGCTCTAGAAATAGATACTCTAACATTGTGTGTTGGTGTTTTATTAAAAGACGATTTAGTTTATTTTTATACTATTTGAAAATTTTTTAAGATGTGGTTGCATTTTTAATGTAAACTTGTTTTTTTCTATTACACTGATTTTTCTCAATTGTTGCTCTGGGAATACTTAGTTATTATATTTATTATTGTTTTTCTTGATTTCCAGTAAAAGACTGAGAAACAAAATTTTTATAGACTAATGAAGATTTCCCAGGAAATAAGGATTTCCTTAGTTGTAGACAAATCATAAAGATCAATTTATGAACATATACATTTTTTTAATACACAATATAAGACAAAATCTAAATATTTATTCTATTTTTGTCTTAAATGGAAATTGTAAGAGCTTTTATATTTCAGTGAAATTACCCATAATACAAAAATAAACTATTTGTAAGAATAAAAGTTTATTTTGGGATTAGTTGACAAGTTTTATAGAAATTTAAATGAATTGCTATTAAATATGCAAAATTTATGTGGAATTGTCGACATTTAAAATTTTGTAGCTGCTTAATTGAAACATTTTAACAGTTTAAAAACATGTAAATTTTGAAGTTGATGAAATGTAAATATTAAAGTAATAAAAAGGAAATTAAATTAATTTTATTTCATAAATTGGTTGAAATTGTTTGATTTAGAAATTAATATTTAGTCTCGAGCTTTTTTTACTGTTTATTTGTTTAAAAATATATACTAGCGATTATAGCGGATAAACATTGTTTAGTTTTTATGTAATATAATTAAAACGGTTTAGTAAATACATTTTTTTTTAACAGTTTTAGATTTAAATGAAGATAAAAGGCTATAATTATTCCAATATTCTGAAACAATTTTTTGTTTTCAGAGAAATAAGACGGAGAGGATCTGTTGATTTTTTGCAAGACATTCTGGGAGTAAGTCAAGGTGAATTTTTAGGTTTTTAAGTGAGGGATTAATATAATTGTAGGTACACTTAATATGGGAAGAAAACAAACAATTGATCCTAATAAGTAAGAACTTTTCTTAAGTACGACTGTTGTGAACATTGAATACTTTAAGTTTCTAACTGAAATAACATTCTAGATCAATGTGGGGCAAAGTCTCTCTGAATTTGTATTTTGCTAACCCTAGGGGTAGCAAAATACAAAATAAGAGAGAATCAGGGAGACTTTGCCCAACATTGTTCTAGATGGATATTACAGTCACACGGTCTATATTAAAATTCTCTGTCTAGTTCCAAAACACAATGTTACTATCAAGCAACACACAAACTTCAGCTGATAGACAAAAAAAGCTACGAGTCCTTTTATAAAGTACTTTAATAATGAAATAAAAATATGTGATTTAAATAGGGTTAATAGAATTTAAAATATCTTTAATATCTCTGAAATTGTGGGATTCGTTTTTTCTTAATTGGGTTCGTGGATACACAATATGTACAGGTCGCAATTTTAAAAAATTTTATTAAATTTGTCACAGACATTTTGTTTCCACTAAATTGGTTCATTATTTTTGGTACCTCCACAGGTCTGGTTTCTCGGAATTGAGATTTTTGGCTAAAATTTCAGTATATTTTGATAACATTTAATACTGCTTATGTAAACAAAAACCTTTGTACCAAATTTCGTTAAAATCGGTCCATATTTGATCATAGCTCCAATACATACTATTCCTATAAAAGTAGTAAAATGCTTGTAAATCTAAAGATAGTGACAATTTTATGTTCATTTGTTACACTCATAATTTTTGAATAAGCTGTTATCAAATTACGAAATTTCGAACAATTTTTTTTTTAACAACAATTTTTAAGAACAATTTTATATTTTACACTTACTATGTCGCACCCTACAAACTTTAAATACGTCATTTTTATTTTTTATACCCACCATCAAAAAGAATGGGGGGTATATTGAGATTGTCATTCCGTTTGTAATTTCCTTAATATTGGCTCAAAAATCAAAAATGATATGTATTCTGAATCCTTATGAAATTCTAAGACGATTGAGCGATGTCCGTATGTCTGTCTGTCTGTTAAAATCACGATAACGCCTAAACGAAAGGAGCTAGGTCACTGAAACTTAGTAAAAATATTCTTTATCTCTGAGAAAATTTTGGTATTGAAATTGGGCAAAATCGGTTAACATTTGACCATAGCTCCCGTATAACCTCGCCTACGCTAATCGCAACCTATAATAGCTATGATGATAAAATTTGGTACATAGAAGTTTTCCAGACAACCCTAGACAGCATATAAAATTTCATCAAAATCGGTTCACAATTATTCATAGCTCCCATACAAAAAATTTACGGAAACAGCCAAAATTTCACCTAAAATACACTTAAATGCCAATAAATCTAAAACTATAACAGATATAACCACTAAATTTAGCACGTGCCAACCAGTGTGCAAAATTTTGTCACAATCGGTCACCATTTGACCATAGCTCCCATATAAAAAACTTACGGAAACACAAATTTACAAAAAGAAAAGACGGTTTATGCCCGTCTTTCCGTCAGGGAAAAGCGCGATAGCTCCTTAACTACAACAGCTAGAGAGGAAATTTAGCAAAAATATTTTTGATATGTTATAGAAATTGTGTGCTGAAAATGGGTAAAATCGGTTTACATTTAGTTAGAGCTCCCATATAACTCTGCCCCGGAAATCACATTTATGCTCATAAATTGAATAAAATTGTAAAATCTATGACTACTAAATTTAGAACAGAGAAGTTTTATGCAACTTACAGTCAGTATGTCAAATTTTATAGGAATCGGTCCATTTTTGACCATAGCTTTCATATAAAAACCGCTCCCAGTAACCACTAAAATGCCACAAACGCCAGTTAAAAGCTATAAAATTATAATCTAAATTTTGCACAAATAAACTTTATATTTAACAATCGGTCAACATTTGGCTATAGTTCTTATATATATAACATCCCCTTTTTATATCTACAATCAAAAAGATTTGGAGGTACATTAAGTATATTAAGATTGCATCTACGAAATTAGATAGGTATCAATCAATGTTAGGTCCAGACTTTATACACGGTAGATGCATTAGGAACTCCTAACAAAATATATGAACCTGCCGTGTTGCTATCAACATGTTTATGGCACAACGAAACAGCTTATTAACACGTTTAGGCGGTTGCGCTGAAAGCTCTTTGTTCCATCGGACGGGGCCGAACTAAATGTTTCAACGAAAGATTATCGCACGGGAAAACGGCCTTCATGGGTCTGCATTTTTCTTTCAATGCTATTGTGGTTATGTGTTTAGTGTCTGTTAATTACTCACATTATTGTGCAAAGTCATCTTTTGTTCATCATCGAACCACTGTGCAGAAAGAATTTATTCATTCTTTCATTCTCTGCTCTTTCTTAGAATTTCTACAATCTAGCAAGTGTATTCAGTCGTCATGCACACTGATTGGTAGTACAATCATATGCGAGCCACCGGTGGTACGCGCCGCCCGATGAGCCAATTCTGTGCGAGCCACCGGTGGTATGCGTCACCCGATCAGGCAGACATGTGCGAGCAACCGGTGGTACACGCCGGCGTGAACGTGTTAATGTAAAACTATATTCGGTTATGGAACAGCATTTTGTCCAAGGTAAATACTAGGGAAACCACTTAGATACCTTTAAATGTTGAACTATAATAACTATACCACTGCAGCCGAATTTAGTCCAAATAAACAATACCACATTTTGAATTAGCTGCACTCTCGTACAACTTGATGGTGGGTATACAAGATTCGGCACAGCCGAATATAACACTCTTACTTGTTTTTTGTTAAATTTGGAATAAAAATATCTATTTGTAACTTGAGTTTGATGTATTGTTAAAATACGTTCGACTTTACTTTAATTGGCAATCGCTTCGTTTCTTTTACATATTATTCATATTAGTTACATTTAAACATATTTAAAAATATTTTAAAACAACATACTTTTACAGACTATAATTTTTTTAGCTGTGGTTGACATTTCTTTGGAAATGCCCATATTATTTTTCATAACAATGCGTATGGGTGATATTTATAATTTTATAATTTATATTAATCATACGTTAACTTATTCAACATAAGTTTTTATTTGTGTGATTTTTTTACCGTCTTTAACAAATAAGCATGTGGTTAGAATAGAAAATAAAAAGCGGTAATCAAAAAAGGCTTAATAGTGTTAAATTTTCTTTATCATTTATAACTTTAATTTCAAAAATTTTTTTGGCACATTTTCTTTTTGTCTTTAACAGTCGTAACACGTCGTCTCGCAAAACTCATCATTTTGAAAGTGTCTTAAAAATAATGAAGTGACTGTTGAAAAGCAGTTTACACTAGAATTTACTAAGTCTACAAATTCACAAGTAGATCTGGGTTGTGATAGATTTATTTTTATTTTTTTTTTGTTTCTACAATTCTCATTTTTTATGAATTTGTTATGTTAATGGTATTGCTGTTGTTGTCTGTTTTGGGGCCTGTCATATGTATCTTTTTTGGTCAAAATATTGAATGGAATGCTTAAAACTAAATAAAAAAAAACCTTTAGACATAAAGAAATGGGTAAAAACAAAATGGCAGGAAAAATTTTTGTAACATTTATAATAAATACATTTTATCTGCCACATACATATATTTTAACTAAATAAGTATTTTAACGTTTATTTTTTTAGTTTTATATATTGCTCATTAATATGAATAGTGGCATAAATCTTAAGTTATTAATGCTTAGAGACTACTTATGATCTATTGTCATTATGATAATGGACTTACAGATTTCAGCTGACAAAAGCATTATCTAATTTTAAATTTTTAATTTGAAAATTCAGACTCGTACCTCATGTCTATATATTCCCAAGACAACATTCCTATTAGAACAAGGGGTACTCTCTCAGACAATGAGCGGCATCAGATTCTATTTTTAGACTCATTGGAAGGGACCTACGTTTTAACGCCGACTCCGAACAGTAAATACATAAGTAAGCGATAAGTTACAGAAGTCTAATACTCAATAACCAGTGACTTGCTGAGGTTTAAGGAGAACCGCTTTTTTGAAAATTTATTTTTTCTGGTATGCTTGGCGGATGACTAACCTGCTATACCACTGCGGTTCACCGATTAAACATTTTTACGAACATCAAGACTATCCAAATAAAATAAATTAAAATTTCTGCAATTCGTTTTGAAGTTATTTCTGAAAAAATTTTAATAATAGAAAACTATTTTTTGTTTAATGCCGTTATTCATGTAAACGAGCGATAATCTATTTATTGTATGTTTGAATGTATTTTCCTAATGCAGGGGTGTCTAAACATGTTCTCAACAGATCTCGACACGTATTTAGTGATTTATTATGCCTTCACTTAAAAGTTTCTCTTTTTGTCTCTAGTTTTTCCTACTTTTGTTTGCTGGCTTTTTGATTGTTTTTTCTTCATAAAAAAAATTTTTCAACAGACATTATTATGTCTAAGTTGTTTTTTATTTATTTAGAAAAATGGGCAGAAATAAAACGGAAATATGTTGTAGTATTACAACCAAATAGATATTTCTATTTTATTTGTTATTTAGTATGTATTAGACGTAAAAGTTTTTTGAGTTGTTTAAAAGTTAAATGAGGGCCTACAAGTCCACACTCACACTCTAAAATATATGTAAAAGATTTAGACAAATTTAAGATAAAATTATGAAACTTTTTCCTGTGAATAGTCAGTCATCAAAATACTTTAATTTGAAAACGAAAATGTTTAAACATTTTTCTAAGCATCTTTGGATCAGTATTAAATTTACCATATTATATGTTTTTCATTTTTTTTTGTTTTAAAGTTTAATGTTATGTAAGTTTAATTTGTTTTGATTTTAATTTATTCATTAAACAGGAAACTTGTTAAATATGTGAGCTGTTAATTTCTTAATCATTAAGAAGATTAGGTTTATAAGTTTACATTTACACACATACATATTTATCTATATCATTAATAAAGATTTACAATAGTATGAGTAGCAGACATTCTATCCTTGACAAAATCTATTAGTTTGTTATTTTGAGCTTATTAAAAAAGTTTTACGACTAACTAAATTAACTTCAATCAAGTTTTTAGCAATTATGCTAAACTGAATTAAATCAAACTGATATATGTATGTACTTAGATATAAGTTAACAATTTTTTACATTCTGTTTTCCTATTCTAATATTTAAGATACATCGTGTTTGCGATGATGTTTGCAACTCCTAGAAATATTGTTCTAACACCTTTTAAGTTGGCAAATTGGTTTACGTCAGTCCATCTATCTGCTTGTAAAAAATAATCCTGGATATTTAACGATGTCAATATCTGTGCAATATAAAAATCTTAAAAATTCGAAATTTTTTTTGAAATATTGTACGAAGTCATGCAAAACATTCAATTGTTGACACTTCCATAAACTGATTTGCGATATGGTCGTTTTTATTCTTATTCGAAAATAACAAATAGAGACGACTATCCGAAGAGTGATGCTCTAAACACATAGATAACAGCAGACAGCAAACAGCAATATGTCAAAAATAAAATCCATGTGTTTAAATGAAAACAATTTTATTGACGACAGAGCAGCAGCACGACTGCACAACAGCATTTGCTGCTGCTGCCAACTTAGGCTTATTTCTATTTTGACAAGCAGCAACAAACAGATAAAGTATTGTCACTATGTATATAAATTAAAAACAATAAGAACAAAAAAATTTTTTTAATATTTAGCATAAACGAACATTACAAAATTGAAGTAAAGGAAATTAATTTATTTGTCTTTTTCAGTTTTTCGTGATATTATTACGTTTTTGATTAATAACTTTAATTTGATTCATTATAAAATATACATGTGGCATCTCTAAAATGTGTATTGCTAAAATACTCAGCTGTTCATTATCATGTTTATAATGTTGTTGCTGCCTTCAAAAAATTTATGAAGCTGACTTCAGAACAGCATTTAAAGTTAACAGCATTTGAAGCCGTGAAGTTATGAAGTCTGCTGTCGTCTAAGTGTTTAGAGCTTGAAAGCTAAGCTCAAGATCAAACATGTTCTCAGAGACCTTTCCCATGTTCTTCAACTATTTTTTACAAGAGTCTTATACCTTCCAGAAGGCTGAAGGTTTGGCTTGTGGTACAACAAATACATTATTGTTTAAATACTACTCAAGTGCCTTTTTCTATAGTGACATGATGTCAATTTGGAACATTGTCTCTTCTTCAGCAATATAAAAATCGTGACTCAGAATAGTGGTCTGGAACCTTTTGAACTTTATAAACACATGCCGGCGCAAGGAGAACAGAAATAGTGGGCAGAGTTGCCGTTTTTTTACACTTTTAACTAAAATAGGTATTTTTTCAATGTTTAGTTCTAACATTAAAAAAAGAAAAAGTTTTCTACTCCATTTTTTAAATATTTTTATCAAATAATTTCTATAGAAAATTTTGTTATTATACATTTTTTATAGAAATTTTTTTTCTATAGAAAATTTTGTTATCAAACATTTTTCATAGAAATTTTTTATATCAAAAATTTTTCTATAGAAAATTTTTTTATCAAAAATTTTTCTATAGAAAATTTCTTAGAAAATTTTTTTATCAAAAATTTTTTTATACAAAGTTTTTTTATTAAACATTTTTCTACAGAAATTTTTTTATGAAACATTTTTCTATGGAAAATTTTTAATGAAAAATTTTTTATAGATATTTTTTTTTATCAAAAATGTTTCTATAGAAAATTTTCTTACAATCACTTTTCTATAGAAAATTTGTTATCAAAAATTTTTTTACAAAAATTTTTCTATAGAAAATTTTTTTACAAAAATTTTTTTATAGAAAATTTTTTATCAAAAATGTTTCTATAGAAAATTTTTTATCAAAAATGTTTGTATAGAAAATTTTTTTATCGAAAATTTTTTATCAAAAATTTTTTTATCAAAAATTTAAAATTTTTTTTTAAAAATTTTTTTATAGAAAATTTTTTTATCAAAAATTTTTCAATACAAAATTTTTTTTTATTTGTGTTTTGAAAAATATTTCCAATATTTACAACAATGTTCGATATTATATTTCTTTATTCTCTCGAACCATCAATTTTGTTGCTATAAATTGGATTTTATTTTGTTTCTTACCTATTTTGTTGTTGTCTTTTCTTTAACAAAGCGGCACCAACCAACTCTGTTAACATTCAAATTCCAACTGAATGATTTTAATACTCATTTTCACGAGTTTTATTAGTGATCGTGGTATTTACGAAAATTTAAAAAAAATGTATCGGCTGCTGGTTTATGGGCTGCCTACGCCTGATTATGATACAAAGAAGTCTGGCTTACCATATGATTTTGATGTAATTAGACTTTACTACCGACCTGGACCACAGAGCCTGTTTTCTGTTACACTGTGTTACTGTTTAAAAGCTTTGGCTCCATTCACATTCTATTTTGTTTTTATAGATTGATATTTAGATTTATCGAAAATGGAAAACTAGGAAATGAAATAAGAATTTGGAAAGTACTCCGTTTTACACTTTAGACTCCATGATAATAACTTTTTGATAAGATGTCAAGGATCTAGGCCATTTGCATTCAATTATTTTCAAAACTTCATGAACTTTTTCACGTAATTTTTTTTTTGCAGTCATTATACCCTTCACCACCATAGGTGAAAAGGGTATTATAAGTTTGTGCTGATGTATGTAACGCTTAGAAATATTTGTCTTAGACCCATCTTTTAGTATACCAATAGGCTTAGAATCACTTTCTGAGTCGATTTAGCGATGTCCGTCCGTCCGTCTGGCTGGCTGGACCCCCATGTAAACCTTGTAATCAAACTACAGGTCGCAATTCTAAAGATAATTTGATGAAATTTGGCACAGACCATTTTTTTGATAATGGGACCATGGCTATTGAAATTCGTCAAAATCGGTCCATTATTTATGGTACTTCCCATAAAAATATCAATATAATATCAATAATATAATATCAATATATATTTTTAAATTGGTCCACAGTTAACAACAGTGGAGTAGATGAATACCTACGTTGTAGTAGTAGTGTTAGACCGATTAAAGTTAATATTACATATTTTTTTATTTCTATTTGTTACAAAAATACTCAATTGAGAAATTATTAAAAGCTCTGGAGTTATTTTATGCCTAAATTCAAGGAAACTTTTGTCCACTTAGAAAAGTTCAATAAGATTAAACAAGTAAACAAGTCGGTCAAGCCCGGTCAAACCCTTCACCACTTAGGTCAAATGTAATTTCCTTTTCTTGCTAAATTTTGCCATCACATAAATATTTCTTTTATACTTATTTAAGCTTTTTCCGTTCTTGGCTTATACATATGTGAGCTAGGGTTAAATTTAAAAAGATTATCTAGAAATTTACCAATTTGATAACAGTTTGTACAAAAACTATGTTTGCAACAAATAAACATAAAATTGTCATTATCTTTAGATTTACGAGTTTAAGTTGTATTTGTTTTAAATTTTATAAAAATATACTAAAATTTCAGGATCAAATCTTAATTTCAGTTGCCAGATCTCTAGGAGGTATAAAAATAATAGACCATTTTCAGCCATTTTAAGTAGCATCGTGAAGGGTATAGAAAACTAAAATGCTATTAATATATATTTATATTTTTATATTTTTTTTTAACTAAAATTAATTGATAATAAATATAATAAAGTATTTGTATGGATCCCTTTTAACAAAAATTAGTTTTGTGCAATATTAAACTAATTATGGTAGCAAAATTATTTACTAATAATAGAATAAAAAGTGAATTCCATAGTTACCAGAAATAAATAGTTGTTGGTGGTTAGAATAATTATAACAAAAATACCATAAATAAAAGCACAAAAGCTTGGATTGATTAAACCTCAAACAATTTTCAGTATTAAAAACAATAATAATAATCAGTAGCTTTTATATTTATTTTTTGCAACGAATTTGCATTATATGCAAATAGTTAAAATAAAACCACATATAGTACATACATACATATGTATGTACATATCTATATGTAAATACACTTAGGAGGAAACCAACCATATGTTCAAATACAAACATGTGTTAGTTTTATAAAACATATACAAATATGCAACTAGATTTGTGCATAAATGCATAAACAATATGTACTTCCATGTTGGTAAACAAGTAAGTGAGTAAGTAAGGTACTAGTACTAGTACTTACTATATACGAGTATGTATCTGCAAGTATTTATATTATACTTGTAGATATTATTTGTTTTTTTAATTTTATTGTATTTTTTTATAAAAGAAATAACAAATGTTTAGTAGCTGATTTCTGCACTGCTTTTTATACGTTTGCGTTCGATATTTTTTTTATCTTTTTTCATCATAGATTTGCATTCAAATTCACACTGATGAATGAATGGATTCTTTTTTTTAAATTCAGAAAAGCTTTTCGTTTCAATAATATTATGTACATGCATAAAACTAAATTCCCAATACTAAACTAACAAGTTGTTAGTTGTAATATTTATGCAAAAATAAATAACAAAATATAAAAATATAAGCTCTTCTATCAACGAAACATAATCTATATATTTTTTAGCAACTGGGGAAATCTGGGAGATATGAGTGAGTGGTAAAATTAAAAATGGTTCAAAAAAATTAAGTTGAGCAGCATATTAAAGAATTGTTATATCCGGTCGTATGATTATTTTTTTCTAACATAATATTACACATACGTACTCGCATAACACACTGCTACAATCAAAATGAAGTGAAATTTTCTAGGATGTTATACCATATTTCTGGTAGGTAGTGTCGAGTAGAACAACACTCTGTTTTTAGAATTTTCAAAACAGCCCCAAAATCTGGAGTTAGCGGTTTTTCATACCCGTATGCACTTATCGCCCTGTAACTTTGTTTTTCTTTTAAGCTGAATAAATCAGTCAGTTTTTAACGAATTTTTAAATATGAAAACTCATTTTATTTGTAATCTTACATGTTTTTTAAACCATATCATAAATAGTACGCTTTCTATATAACAATGTTGTGTAACAAGGTCCCGAAAATATAAAAATGTGAAAAAACCGGAAAAAAATTTAATTAGTGTTAAAAAAACACATGTATCTTAAGTATATTTTAAGAAGCTATATACTGTTGAAAAGGGCTAAGCTTCTTCTTTTAATATCTTTTAAACCTAAAATCGGTTGGCATTTGTCTAAGTTACAGGGTGATAAGTTTCATATGGGTATGAAAAACCGGTTTTGTACCCGAAACTCCAGATTTTGAGGGTGTTTTTAAAATTCCAAAAACAGAGTTTTGTTCTACTCGACAGTACCTACCAGAAAAATGGTATAACATCCCAGAAAATTTCACTTCATTTATTTTGTCGCAGTGTGTAATTCGTCAGTGGAAGACACTAAAATGAGAAAAAAAAAGAAAAATTTTGATTGGTTAAAAAATGGAAACTTAAAAGTTGTTCCCGATAAAATTTGCATTCACTGTTTCCGCCAAAACTTATTCTTAATTGTTTTAAAAATATTCATTTTAAGTTGTTATTTCATTAAAAAAGGACTGAAAAAGTACATGAAAATTGCATAATTAAAATTTAAAAAAAAAAATCCATTAAGTTGATTATCACTCTGTTTCTGAGCCTTAAAGTAAAACCTTGATTTTCATTTATTTTAAATAATTCAAGAGTTTTCGGAGTGTGTTTCGATTGTGGCGAAATTTGGTAGAAAAATACATTTTTGTAGAAAATATTATAAATATTATATATTTTTTTACAGAAAAAAACAACTTCTTAGTACTTAATATTGTCACGTTTTTCCTTTAAAAATGTAGAAGGAATTCTTTTTGCAAACAACCGAAAACAAAATTTAAACACTTTATGTAGTTTTACAAATTTTTATCTTTATTAGCTTTAGAGTTAATCGCTTTAAACACACTTTCGCAAAAAACTTTACAAATATTCTTAGTCACACTGTTCTATTATACGCGTCTCATTTAAAACTGTTCCCATAATATTCGTTCATCGGAATTATATAGTAGAGAAGAGAGTTTCTTGTATTTTCTGCAGACGTAAACAAAGAGCTGCTGTCGTTGATTACACTAACAATGTGGCTTACGAAAGTTCATGCATGTTCCAATACATTCTCACATGATCAAGAACACATACAAACGTTGTATAAATAGATTATCCGAAGTTAACAGTAACAGAGAGAGATAATGTAAATAAAAGAGAAAAATGTTGCTATACTCTTTACAGGAAATAAGAGAAACATGTTGCTCTATTTATAGACATAAATAGAATAATAACAACAGAAACATTCTAGAAAACTAGGGTAAGGATTAAAAGTAGTGAACTTGCTCGATGGGGCGGATGACTTAAAAATTCTTGACAATATTGTATCCGTTTCTAATTTATCTTAATATTTTTTGAAATAATAAAAAAACTATTTTTTTTATTCAACTTTATACAATATAACACAAAGTTCTTTTCATAAAAATAATTTTAATAGTTCTTATGTTTGTCTCAATATAGAAAACAATTCAAATGGAAAGTAATTTATTTGCAATTTGAAATGAAACTATTAAATGTAAAAAATTTACAGTGGATGTAATTAGGAAATCTATAAGAAGAAATTTCACATTACCCAAAAAAAATATTTTTGAATCACTTTTAATAACAACAAACTTTTATTGAATTTAACAATAATAAACTATTTTGTCTTATTTTAAAGGCTGAAATTTTGAACCGGAAACTGCTGTTTCGTATGTAATTACCACCAAAGTGTTTCCCCTTCTTTTCCCCGCACTGTACGAAAGTAGTATTAAATTTTCTTTTTTCATAATTTGTTTGGTAACATTATTTTCTTAACGTTTTTATCTGAATTTCTATTTCTACAAACTTTAACTGGTAATAGTTTTTTTCTTACTTGCAGTACTCATAGCAGTTATTGTTATTATTGCAACATTTTTTTGCTGTTTGGCATTTCCTCCTGTGAGCACAAGGAAACACAAACAGTTACAACGCAACTTACAACGAATGAACAGTAATTCCATAATGCCCTTGACTGAGGTTAAGAACTAAACTTAAGGGGAAGTGAAAAAATGCACAAAAATAGAAAAATTTACAAAGAAAAAATATATATATATAATCATGCAGAACAGAAAACAATTGCATATAATTTGTGCGAGGGAAAAAAGTTCGAAGAAAATAAAACAAAAAATAATATTTTACAAAAATAAAAGATATAAGAAATAATTGTGTTTGTTCTAAAAAAAACCTAAAGTTTTGTTAGAATTGAATTTTGAAATTTAATAAAGGAAATGTTAAGTTAATGGTTAAAGAGTTTATCTAAATAACATTTAAAATATTTAAAAAAAATTTATTTTTATAATTTTGATTTAAATAACAACCAAGGAAATGGTTTGGGCAAAATTTTAAAATTCTTGGAATTTTAATAAAATGAAAAATCAAAATGTCTTCAACATTCTTCTTAGCCACTGTCTGCGAATTTTAAAGAAGAATGAGTATAAGTCCTGCAGACATAACAATTATAAAATCGATATCTTTATACTGGTGGTTTCATCATTTTAATGATTTCTTTGTTGGAGAGTATCTACAAAAGTCTTTGAGCTCGTGCTTTTGCTACTACATTGCTACTACATTATATAAACAATAACAGAAATTTTTATATCACATCCTTGAAATCCTTGAAGTAAACAGGAAAAAAACAGAAACAGAGAAAACAAAAAGAGTAGAATGGAAAACTTTATCAAACTATTAAATTCTCTTTAAATTCTAGTTTATTTTTTTGTATCCGCAGACGAAATCCACTTAGTGTTTTTGCCAAAAGTACATATTTTTACATAGTTATTACATAAGTATATATGTAATATATATATATGTATATATGCATACATATAGACTTACATATGTGTTTAAACATGAACTCTATATTTATTTTATTCCAGCGGGAGAAATTTTAAGGCCTGTAAATATGATTTCCGTCATTCCAAATAGCCCAGATGAGTCTCTAGAAATAATGTTTCAATACGGATTATTTGAGGTAAATTATAATTCAGTATTCGATAGTCTCCAAAATGTAAACACTCATGTTTTGGGGGCAAATTATTGATTGTTAGAAGCTTATTGTCAACATGCACTAACTCAAAAAACTTATGAACGGTGGTTTGCGCAATGATTTTGACGACACAGAAGACAAGGAAAAGCCTGGTCAACCGAATAAGTTTAAATATAAGAAATTGAAAGCATAACTCGACAAATGCAGATGACCTAAATCTATATATCGTCACCTGAAATGTTAAAGGGAGTAACTAACATAAAAATTGTAGTTTATTTTTTGATTGATTATGTTGAAGCAACTTAAAATACATCTATCTAAAAAATATTAGATGCATACGATCAAAAACATAGATTTTATTAACTAAAAACATAAAAAAAATATTACCAATGTCAACAACTTTCAGACGAATTTTATTCAAATATCTTTAACCGTTAAGGAGTTACGGGGATTTTTCTGAAATAAGTCTTTAAGAAACCATTGTTTGTCCTATTTAATTATATTTAATTATGCTTCGAAAATAAACTGGTATAACTTTTTAAACTAGTCAATATTGTTTTAAAGGTTTACATTTTTGCTCAAAATTTGTATGTTAGTTAAGCTCTTTTGGGTTCAGTAAATATTCAACTTGTAGTTAAGCCCCTTTGTTTCTTCGCATTTGTTCAAAACCTTAACTATTTTTTATCATTTTAGTTTTTAGAATTTTCTTCGCTGATGCTTTGTTGACCCAATTCTAAAATTTTGGTTTAATGTTTGTAGTTCTAATATTTTTTGCTTCTCCTGTAAAAAAAAGTGTAGTTACGCCCTTTGCCTCTAAAAAATCTTTGTATGATGACAAAATTTAACAGATTAATGTGTCTACGCATTCAAGAGCAGTCAGAGAAGCATTGTATAAACTGCAAATTATAAAAAAATGCCAAATTAGGTCAATGGACATGCCCGCAAAAGGTTGTATCCACCGTTCTACCTACTCGGGGAAATCAACTTTAATATATATTAAATATATAATTGCTCTTTTTCGTTGAAAAATATGTTCACAAAATGTAAACGTGTAAATGTAGACAAGTGTAGAAATACATACATACGTAAGTAAAGTAGAATGTCTTCTATCAGCACTAGAAGCCTCTCAGTCGTATGTCTTTCCCGATGTTAATAGTACATATTGAACATTTGCATGAATAGGGACATAAATCAAAATTCAGAATCAGAGTACTAAAATATTCATAATTTTCGAAAAATGTACTTTTTTAACTTACTTTGATCATTAAACTTTGGCATGATATGAAATAAAAGAGCTTTAAGTCTTAGTTTTTAAATAGCTTTTTCTAAGAAATATCACTTTAACAGTAAATAAGCAGATTTGTATTTATGTGTGTCACTTACAGTTAACCAAAGCAAATAACTGAGAAAGTCTTTAATCTTTGACAATATAATTTTACTGCCGTTACAGTTGTTTTGTTTTCCTCTTACGCGTACGAGTTGCCTTAATTATAATGAAATAAGTTCTGGTTGAGATGATGTCTATGAATTTCCTTTATCCCTTCTAGGATTTACCATAGAATTTATTTCTTTTACATAGTCAGTCTATGTGTTAAAAATAGTATTACATTATAGTCTGGTGTGAGTTAGTTTTGTAAGAAAACAAATCTTATCATAGTAAAATTATTTGTACTTTTTTTTCTTCTTCCAACATTTGTAATAGTATTTCAGCTATCCTTTTTTTTAGTTTCTTTTCACTACTTACTATAATTGTAATTTTTGTATTTGTATTTGTCTAACATTTTTCTACTTATATTTTTTTCGCGCTTTGTTGACTCTACAATTATTTTGAATGAATGAACGAACGCTGCCTGCTTGCATTTGAACTGAAAATAAGAACAAAAAGTTGAGGGAAAAGAAGAAAAATGAATAAAATCAAATTTAGATTTTTTTGTTTTAAAATACGTATTTTTGCTACTCATACTTTTTAAACAGTATGCCCTCGATATATTATTTATAAGTTTCGTAAGGTTAGTTATGTTAGTTAATGTAACTAATTCATTGCTAACATTGGGGTCTAACTGTACTTATTTGTATAGCATAATAACTGAATATCAGCTTAAAGTTTATAATATTTACACAAGGGCATTTACTTTTGGTCATAAATTATACAATTTACATAACTTTTTCTTAAATATTATGATTTAAGGCTGAATTTTAAGTTGGAGAAAATATATAATTTTAGTTTCCTTTAAATAAAAAAAATCAAAATACGGAAATTTATTTAAAAACTGTAAATCGTAAGACTATATTCAATAACGACTATGAACCAAATATAATTTTTTTAAGTAGAGAATATTAATCTGATATTAAAATGTTGAAATATTCACTATTTATACATTTGTTGACACTTTTCGGAAGTTATTCCATTTAAACTTAAAATTAATCAACTTAAATCTTTAAGAAGAGCCCAATCCCTTTTGACAGCCTAAAGATCTGGGCAGTTGGATCGATTTTCCTTTTGTTGTACAAAAATTACTTTATTGTTTGTCAAATAAAAGTAGACACTCTGTGCTATCTTTGTAGGCACTTCGATGACACAAAAAATTGATTTATTTTGCCACAACAGCAAATAGGCAGCCTCACATGAAAATCTAACTGAGCCATGTCGAGTTCGTCTAAGCCTGGAAGTGCCAGTACGTACGTTTCATCATCCTCTACTTAACGGGTGTATTTAAATTTGATCTTAATTATTTCGCTCAATCTTAAACTTTCTGGACTTTATACGACTTTAGCTTTATATAAGCTTTGTATTTATGCTTAAAAGTTTTAGAGCATAAAAAAGTTCGGCGCTTTTGGAAAGAGTTTTTTGACTTTTTTATCTGTACTTATATATATTAGACCATTTTTCCAATTCAATGTTATTTTCACTGCTCAGGTCAAATAATAAAGTTTAAAGAAATGAATACAAATTTCTAATAATATTAAACAAATCGCCGGCTTAGCATGCAAAGGCACTAAGTCCATATTTTGAAATTTTACAGGAGAGACAAAAAACAATCGAACTTTTTTTGCATGAATATTTTTGAATTCTGTAAATGCAATTTTTTTGTTGTTTGTCTTTGTGTTCCTTGTGTGAAAACAAGAAAAATAAATAATAATTATTTGCAGAGATACAAGATTTTTTTTGGACTTAGTTCTTTTTCATAGAACTTCTCATCCAGTAAATTTCTTATATATATTCGTATATTTCTTGAATCTTTCGCCTTTTTATAATTTGTACCAAGTATTTCTGCCTTTTGCTCTGCAAAAATAAATCTTTTACCTTTTTTCTACGAAATCTATTTGTGGCCGAAAACAATAAATTTTCAACTTTAACTCTTTTCTTGCGGGTCTTATTTTTGGTAATACGTTGTTTAACTGTACTTTTTATATGGACTTAGATCTTTTTCTTTTGAAAAAATGGACTTAGTGCTTTTGCTTATCACTAAAAAACTGCAACAGAAAAACGAGATAAGTGAAATTTTTTCATTGTAAACGATGTCGCACTTGATCAACAAGAGGGTATTAACTCAAAATTTAAAAATTTTCAGTAGAGTCAAAAAACTGTTTTATTTTACTACTACTTTCATATAAAGAAGAGAGGTAAAACTGTAGTTTTTTTAGCGAAATTATAGTGAAAATGATGTCAGATTTTTACAATGGTTAGATAAGACCACTACACATCAATTTCTTATAAAAAGTGAAAATTTAAGAATTTTAATTAATACCCTCTTGTTGAACAAGTGCGATGTGTTTTTGCTAATTGTACATTACAGCATTAAATATCAATTTCTCAAAGAAGTGGACTTAGTGCCTTTGCATGTTAAGCCAGCGAAATGTATCTTCCCAATTAGGATATAAAAATAATTGAATAAAAATAAAGATGTGTCCAAATTTCATTACTAAACTTAATAATTATATTGTCAAAATTTTAGACAGATGAAAACATAATATTCATTACATTTAATGGGGGAGCCAACATATTAAGTGTTGATTACATAATTTTAATTAAAAAAAGCCGTTGCTCATTATCCATGAATTATTTTCTGGAATTTATCAAGGAAATAAATAATAAAATAAGCAAAACTAAAGCAAATGATTGTTAGACATTTTAACAATTTCCTTGTTTTGTACGTGAGTGTTAGATTATTTATGTAATTTTCCTCATTTTTTATTTATTTGTTTTTCCATCTACTATTTAATTTTTTTCTGTCTACTCTCATTGAACACGATGAACTTATTTTTTTAGACAACTGATGACAACTTATGTTGACAGATGTTGAATAAATTTATTAACATTAGACAGATCCGAAAATATTATTATGATATCCAGAAAAGAAAAGTTGTTATTAACTCCAACACGTGTCATAAAAACGATATGGAAAAGTTTTCGGATAAGTCATCACGTCCAACTGGAACTAAATCGTTCATCAATGATTATTGTTTTGAAGTTTAATCGAAGTTTATTCACAAAATAAGTGTTTTGAATTGTTTTGGACGAAAGTTTTTTGATTTGGTAATATTAAATGAAGTTAATATTTTTGTAGCTACCTAATATTTTTTGCTTATAAAAACTATGACAATATTCTCTTATTTGTGCAACTTTACTTGAACACAGTTACAAAACTTACTTACGAACATGGACACATTTTTTAAGAAATCCTCTTCAACTGAAGGATGTCAACTATGCCAACACACGAGCCTAGACTTATTAAGAATTGAAAAGAAATAAAATTGCATTTAAAAGTATGTTAACCCTTTGTAGACCATAAATCCTTTTAAGAATGTATATATTTTTATAATTTTTATATGATAAATTTTCTATAAACATTTTTCTTTGGAAAATTTTTATGTAAAATATTTTCCTGCAAACATGTTTTATAAAATTTTTTATGTGATTAAATTACTAAAAAAAAAAATATATGAAAAATTTCTTTAAACATTTTATATGACCAATTTTCTTAAAAAGAATGTATGCGAAAAATTTTTAAAAATTACAAAATTGTTGGGTTAGTAAATATTTATTAAAAAAAAATATTTTTTGCACTAAATTAAAATTTTTTTATGAAAAATTTTTTATATTTTTAATTTTATGTAAGAACTTGCTATTAAATTTTTGGATATAAGAAATTTTTCCTCAAACAATAGTAAATTCTTATGTTATTTAAATGAAATACTGCTTATATAAACATATTTGAAAATAGTTCCCATATAAATCCTTCTGTAGCAAGTAAGAAAAGCTATGTTCGGTCAACCCCGACTATATGATAGGGACCAACAATTTAATAAGTTTACCTTAAGTCTAAGAGACATACATACATATGGGCAAATCCGAAAAACATTAAACCAAGGACAAAATTTTAAAACTGTCAAAATCACGTATTTGTGTTTATGGAAATATTTACCATATATTGAGCCTTTAAAATATATAAGGGGTGCAATTTTTGATTGCTCTTTTCGTGAATGGCAGGTCTTTATTTGCATCCATCTCAAATTTTTATAAATTTTTTAAAATAACAGGTTTTTTAAAGTTCATAAAAATCGCAAAAACATCCATTTAGGTATCAAGTTTCAGTAGGGGCTCAAAGTCTGCTTAATTTTATACAATTATATGTAAAAGACACCATCAAAAGTAATTGAAGTGATAAAAATAACGTCAAGTAAAAAAGGGCTCACAGTGTGTAGCGTCCGTAACAGAAATAAAGTTTTTTGTAATTTGACTAGTGCAATTTTTCTCCAATTGAAGTTGGTTCGTAACGAGAACTTATAGTATGCTTTACATTAAACTAAAAATATATAGCATTTTACAGAATAATATGTATAGGAAAGTGTGTAGCGTCCGTCACAGTATATATATTTTTTACAAAATGATATTATTTAATAAATAAAATTTACGAACTCATGTCTGTCTTATTCATATAGTAATAACACTGTTTATATCCACAGATTAATTTTAAGGTATTAGGTGTTAAAAAAAACACACAGCGGGGCAAATTTGATGCTTTTGAAATTTTATTTTTTTTATTTTTGGGACACTCTAACAGCTAGTCGCAGCATTCTTTCGACGAAAAATAAGATGTTAAAAGTGTAAAACTTTAAATAAATTTGTGTATGTAGCCGTTTTGTGATATATTAAATTGTGCCCAAAAATCACATTTTAACCGCAAACATGAAAAGAAAGGAGTTGAAATTCGGAAACAAATACAACCATTATTTTCACTGATTAACGAATCCTTATACAAAATATGAAATATATTTTTTTTTCATAATAAAACATTCAAGTAAAAACTGTATCGTCCGTCACGTAGCGTCTGCAACAGTTCATTAATGGATTTTTGGTGAAACTGGAAAATTAAATATTTTATAAAATATATTTGGTAATCCTCTGATTTTCCTCTATGTATGATGTATTTACAATTTTTTTATTACTATGACCGATTTGATGAAAAATACAGAAACTCGTGTTGAAAAAAAATTCACTTCCATTTTTTGTAGCGTCCGTCACAGCACTTTAAAAGCGGATATCTTTTTCCTCCAAAACAAATATGTAAATTAACAAATGCCATTCGATTACACAATCGAAAGGCTAAAATTTTTAGAAATCTGTGCAAAGATATCTTGTGTAGAACGACAATGGGATACATTTAAGTACAACAAAATCCAACAAATCTGTACAACAAATCTGTACTATGTGATATTTTTTCAAAATTTCGAAATATAAGTTC
Source organism: Stomorhina lunata (assembly GCA_933228675.1). Lineage (NCBI taxonomy): Eukaryota > Metazoa > Arthropoda > Insecta > Diptera > Rhiniidae > Stomorhina > Stomorhina lunata. The sequence goes on along the minus strand of OW121740.1, from coordinate 183,796,650 downwards.
CGGCTAAGGGCCTGATATGGGAGCTAGGGTCAATTGTGAATTGATTGTTACCAAATTTCGATTATTGGTTTATATTTACAAAAATTATAGTAATAAAATGTATTATATTTAGATTTATAAGCGTTTTTGTGTTTTTATATTTATTTTAACTACTTTTCAGAATGTGTCTTGTATGGTCAAATATGGACCGATTCCAACAAAATTAGGTACACTGATAAAAGTTATCATAAGCAATATTTGTGCTGAATATTATTAGAATACAACGAAATTTGTGGCTGTAAAGGACCAAAACCTCTATTCAGGGATATCATCCCTATAGGAGGTACCCAAACTAGTAATCTGATTATGCCAAAAAACGCATAAGGATCGTGGACTAAAATATGAGCCTGTGCCAAATTTCATCAAATTATCTTTAAAGTTACGACCTGTACATTGATAACAAGCTTACATGGATAACCGACCAGACAGCCGGACGGACATCTTTCAAACAACTCAGGTAGTGATTCTGAGTGGATTGGTGGGTCAGACCAATATTTCTATGCGTTACACACATCAGCACAAACTCAATATACCCTTTCCAAATACCGAGCCCTTAGATTTAAATAAACGTAAGCGACATTCTGTTAAATATCTATTAAGCGTAGCGTTGTACAATAAGTTTATTTGTCTTTCTTTCTTAAGTAGTAAAAATCTTTACGATAGTTTTATATTTCCAAAGTTATACGGACTAATAGGTGTTACATAAAATGGTGCTCAACTTTAGCCCAGTGTAGAGGCCACTGTGCTAAAAATTGGTCTAAAACTAATTTCTGGATATTGCGCTATAATCCGCCCAGTAGCTTAAAAGTTATTAAAATAAAATTAAAAAACTTCATATACAATACTTTGCACCATAACTTCTATACAATTTGGAAAAAAATCAGTTTGTCGAAAATAGCAAACTAACAAAGAACAAAAATGTTTTTGTTTAATATTGATCGGTTACGATCAATATTTTTCCTGTCGCTTACGATCATTTTAATCTAAGGGCTCGATATGTTGATGACGGGTATAGAAAAATTTCTAAATTCAACGACAATTACAAAAGTTTCACAAGTTTATTTATTGGTTACAAATTTTACTAAGCAATTTAATTTTATCAAAAAATATAAATTTTTTTGTCTTGTTTCAAAAAAATATAATGTTAACAGCTTCAACAAAGATTTCCAATAAATCCTTATAATTGACCATAATTTGAAAATTGTATAAACTGTTCTGACGTCAGTGTTTGAACAAATTCAATAAATTATTTATGAACTTTGACATTTGTTATGTTCTATTTTAGAAAACACACAAATTTAGAAAAATAACTTGATTTCCAACTTGTTAATGTAACCTGCAACATTGACAAAAATGTCTAACAGAAGCTCGTAGGAGCAACAATTCTTGGCAAAGTTTGTTTAATTTTTTTGTCGTTTTAAAACATTTTTGATGTCAAATGTTAACCGAACTGCTGAAATATTTATTTAAAAAAAATATATTTTTAAATCACAGTTTGACTACAGCTCCCCACTGACAAAACTGACTATGTTACGAGTATATAGGAATTTATTCTGACAGTACAAGTCTACAGATATTGAACGAAAGTAAGTGCTCACTCACTATATAAATAGTTACACTAGAGATAGTCTGTGATTTGAAATTAATTCTACAGCAGAAAAAAATACAAAAAAACAAGTAAGAGTGTTATATTCGGCTGTGCCGAATCTTATATACCCACCATCAAGTTGTATTAAATTTAGAAACATATCTCATATATCTACAAGGGTGCAGCTAATTCAAAATCTGCACCAAAACTGGAAAAATCGCTAAGCTATTTGGTATTGTTGGTAATACCTTTGGACTAAATTAGGTTTCCGTAGCTTTATAGATCAACATTCAAAAATATTTTAGTGGTTTCCCCAGTATTTACTTTGATCAAAATTCGGTCTCATAACCAGGTATAGTTTTACATTAATAAGTACTACTTTTCGTTGTGATTAATATGTAGTTAGGCTAAACACGTTAATAGTAATACGACAGGTCCATATATTTCGTTATGAGTTCCTAATGCATTCATCATATATAAAGTCTGGGCTGAACATTGATTGATGCCTTTATAATTTCATAGGTGCAATCTTAATATAATGAATGTACCTCCAAATCTTTTTGATTGTAGATATGAAAAGGGGATGTTATATATATAAGAATTATAGCCAAATGTTGACCGATTATAACAAAATTTTACACACTGGCTGGTATATATAGAGAGCTTATTCTTGCAAAATTTAGTGAAACAACCTTTTCTTTATGTATTTTTGTGTTTCCATAAGTTTTTTATATGGGAGCTATGGTCAAATGGTGACCGATTGTGACGAAATTTTGCACACTGGCTGGCATTGACATAAGACTTCCTTGTGCTTAATTTAGTCTTACTAGCTCTTATAGTTAAGGAGCTATCACGATTTTATCTGACGGACAGACGGATATAAATCCCCTTTTCTTTTTGAATTTTTGTGTTTTCGTAAGTTTTTTATAGGTCAAATAGTGACTGATTGTGACAAAATTTTGCACACTGGCTGGCATTGATATAAGACTTTCTTGTGCCAAATTTAGTGGTTATATCTGTTATACTTTTAGATTTATTGGCATTTAAGTGTATTTTGGGTGAAATTTAGCCTGTTTTCGTAAGTTTTTTGTATGGGAGCTATGGCTAAATGTGAACCGATTTCGATGAAATTTTATATGCTGCCTAGTGCTTATCTAAAACTTCTAGATACCAAATTTTGTCATCATAACTGTCATAATTTGTCATTTATTAGCAAATAAGCGATTAGCCTAGACGAGGTTATACGGGAGCTATGGCCAAATGCTAACCGATTTTGCCCAATTTCAATAACAAAATTTTCTCATAGATAAAGAATGTTTTTGCTAAGTTTCAGTTAGCTAGCTCTTTTCGTTTAGACGTTATCGTGATTTCAACAGACAGACAGACGGACATAGCTCAATCGTCTTAGAATTTCATAAGGATTCAGAATATATATCGTTTTTGATTTTTGAACCAATATTAAGGAAATTACAAACGGAATGACAATCTCAATATACCCCCCATTCTTTTTGATGGTGGGTATAAAAAAGAGGAAAATATGTTTAAAGAAGATTTGTGCTGGTTTTTAACAATAAACCCAAAAGGGAAATTACGGTGTCAAAAATCAACATTACATTTTCTAATGTTTTTTTATCCTTGTATCTGCAATTATAGAATAAATTCTCAAGTAAAGGATAGCTAAAGGAAGTTGTGAAAGGCAGAGAGAGAGATACATAGAAAATTTTAACAATAACAAAAAAAAAAGGATTTAAATGGTTACAATTTAGCATTTAAACAATTTAAACTTTTTGTTGCTTTTAATGAAATTTAGAAAAAAAAAAACAAACACAGACAAAAAGTATTGAAAGCTTTTGGGATTTTTTCTAAAAAAAAATGGAAAAATATTTATAATTATAAAAGAAAAGAAGTGAATGTGTGTGCGTGTGCTTTTGGGTTTAGTATTAAAGTGTATTAAGTAAAATGTTAATAAAATTAATCTATACTTTTTGTCTCCTATTAAGCAAATATTTATTATTATAATCTTTAATCTTAGAACAACTAAATGATCCTTATTATTATAAGCTCGGAAAAGTGTAGAAATTAAATAAGTAATAACATTGAAGGTGTATTAAGACAATTTTAAATGAAATTTAAATTTCAAGGATAACATTAGTTTGTTCTCAGCTTAAGCACAAGTTGAATAAATGCCTGAAATTTTATGCATTTCATTTTATGAAGCCAACTTTACTCCAGGGCAACATTAGCTCTCTAGCAAATAAAAGAAAAAAGTTAAGAAATTTCTCGCATTTATTTTTGTTTAACTCGACTAGTGGCAATTACCCTTCATTAAATAGCACTTTTCCACTTCGTTTTGTAAATATTTACATTTTTTCTATTTTCCTTTTTCAAGTTTAGTTAAATTTGATTTAGAAGAGGTTATTCAAATATTTTCTTTTGCTGGAAATTACAATATAAATTATTGAAATGCTGAAAGTCTTTATAATTTTGTTAGATTTCTTTTATATTTCTCAACCATTCGTTGTTGAAATTTTCTATGACAATTTTACTCTGCATAATTTGGTGTTAATTCATGTTCAAATTCATTTTATTTTTTTTTTTTTTGCCTGTACCCAATTCACTGATTTTGTTTGCAAATCGAATTTTCTTCATAACTGAATAGATTTTGAATTTTGATTTAACTCATATTTTCACTTGTTTCCTCTTCCTACTAGAAATCATAGCTATGGCAAATATTTGAATTAATATTATTCAGACTACAAACATCAAGGACTTCAAGTGAGAAACTGACTAAAAATGCCAGCAGCCAATTATTGATAATTAATAACAAGAAAAGGTTAAATAGAAATTCAACAGTTGAAACCATCATCCAATCAATCTGACATAAATATTCGATAGTTATTCATTCATTCAGTTTAACTGCAAGTCAATCAATTTAAAATGAAATATTCAAGAGTATTTAAGGACTTGCAAAATGCTAATTGTGCAAAAAGGAAGTAAATAAAATTCTATACTATAATTAAAATTCTAATAGCTTAAATTAAACGGTTTCATTATATGTTTAAATTATTTACATTCAAGAGCTATTTTTAGTAAATAATTTTGCTGGTTTGATTTAGGACAGAGAAAATGTGGAATATTTTTGAAAAAAATTCCATAATTTTTTTATGTGATATTTTTTTAAAATAAATTTTCTCTAAAATTTTTTATGTCTAATATTTTCTTTAAAAATTGTATATAAAATTCTTTTATATTAAACATTTAGTTTATTATATATATTATTATCATTACTTTAAGTCTTGTTTATGTTATTGAAGGCAAGTACTTACCAGTTCAAAAAAGTAAGGACTTAAGTAAGCAGTTGAAGAAACATTAAATGTAAAATTGTGTTATAATTGTTTTTAAAATTATACTCCCGTGCTTGAACTCCACATCCTACAACTTCCAGGCAGGGACTTTTTCACTAAGTTACTTCCAATGTTGAAAATTTGTCAGCTTATAATCACGGGCAGGCACAAAGAGAACCGAACAAAAAAATAGTCGACGGAGTTGCAGTTTTTTATACTTTTATCTTTAATAGTTTTTTTTTCAATGTATGGTACTAACGTTTTAAAAAGAAAGAGTTTTCTACTCCATTTTTCTAAAAAAATGTTATCAACAATTTTTCTATAGAAAAATATTTTCATCGAAAATTTTTCCTTACAAAAAATTTTTTATGGAAAATTTGTCTTTAAAAATTTTATTTTTGTGAAAATTTTCTATAGAGAAATATTTTGATCGAAAATTGTTCTATTTTTGTGACTAACGTTTTAAAAAGAAAGAGTTTTCTACTCCATTTTTCTAAAAAAAATGTTATCAACAATTTTTCTATAGAAAAATATTTTCATCGAAAATTTTTCCTTACAAAAAATTTTTTATGGAAAATTTTTCTTTAAAAATTTTATTTTTGTGAAGATTTTCTATAGAGAAATATTTTGATCGAAAATTTTTCTATTTTTATGACTAACGTTTTAAAAAGAAAGAGTTTTCTACTCCATTTTTCTAAAAAAAATGTTATCAACAATTTTTCTATAGAAAAATATTTTCATCGAAAATGTTTCCTTACAAAAAATTTTTTATGGAAAATTTTTCTTTAAAAATTTTATTTTTGTGAAAATTTTCTATAGAAAAATATTTCGATCGAAAATTTTTCTATTTTTGTGACTAACGTTTTAAAAAGAAAGAGTTTTCTACTCAATTTTTCTAAAAAAATGTTATCAACAATTTTTCTATAGAAAAATATTTTCATCGAAAATTTTTCCTTACAAAAAATTTTTTATGGAAAATGTTTCTTTAAAAAATTTATTTTTGTGAAAATTTTCTATAGAAAAATATTTTGATCGAAAATTTTTCTATTTTTGTGAAAATTTTTATCGAAAATTTTTACAGAAAAATATTTTTATCGAAAAATTTTCTATAAAAAATAATTGTAATAGAAAAATTTTCTAAAATATTTGCATTAAAAATTTTTCTATAAAAAAAATGTTTGTATCGAAGATATCTAAAAAATATAGAAATCAAAATTAAGTTTATCTGTTTTGAAAAGTATTCTCAATAGTTACCAAAATATTCCCAATGTTTACAAAAATAATAGTGTCGTGACAACAATATTCGAGATTACATTTCTTTGTTTTTTCGAACCGTAAACCACAACTAGACTGTGGACGAAACTATCTTCATATAAGAAATGTCATTATACATTTTTTTTTGCTATTTTTTGTTGCTTAGTAGAACATATGATCGCACTCTATGTGGTAGTCTATGTCTCGAACCATGTATTTTGTTGCTATAAATGTAATTTTGATTTGTTTCTTGCCTATTTTGTTTTTGTCTTTTCTTTAATAAAGCGGCAGCAACAAACTATGTTAACATCCAAATTTTAATGCACATTTTCACGAGTTTTTTTTAATGATCGTGGTATTTACGAAGATTACAAAAATTCTTCGGCTTCTGGTGGTATGGGCTGCCTACACCTGCTTATAATGTACTTGTACAATTCCTATATTTATGTATAATGTAAAAGCAAATTCTGTATTTTTTTAGAACCTTGATTCGAATTACAAATAAGTAATTACTTTAATGACCTTAAAGAAATTCGAGCCCCAGGCACAGCAAAACATAAATTTATGTATTTTATAATTATAATTTTTTTATTTCTAAAATTAATATTATTAACAATAGTATCTTTTATCTGCATACAGCATTAACACGCTGTCGATGTAAAATAAATAAAACTGAATGTAAAACAAAAAGCTAAGGCAAGACGTAACAAAAAATTAAATTTAACTGTTAAAAAACATGACTTACAATTACAGTATTTAAGTAGCTTTATTTTAACTTACTTTAGTTCTAGTTATAGTATAGTCTACTATACTAAATTCTGACAAATGCCTATTCCTTATTCCTAAATATAGTAGTCTCTGAATATAGTTTCTTTTGATTTAAAAAACGATCGGAAACAAAAAATATTACAACTTTACCCTTAAATTATTATATGTCAAAGGAAACCGGCATAAGATTTCATGGCATATAAATTTGTATTATTTTTTTTCATTTTTTAGAAAACCAAAACTCAGTTTAACATATTGCTACAGTGTTAGTATGTGTTTTTCTTAGTTACTGCGAAAAATTGAAAATCAATGCCGTCCAAAATACATATTCAATTTTAGTTTCATTACATTCGATTTCCTTCAATATTTCACTTTTGTAGGCCAAGTAATAGAAAAGGGAACTGCATGAGAAAAACCGTATTTATACAGTTCGAGGGATATGGACACCATTTTTCAATTTTTCAATAACTTTGCCCAAGTTAAAAAAATAAATTGCAAAAAAAATAAAAAAACAAGTAGAAAAACTAAAGCCAACAAACGATGAAGTACTTAGTTACAAAGTTGTTGTATTAGTTTGGAACATACATATGTGAGTGTGTAAGCAATTATTAAGGTGCTGCATATTTTGATAATTTTGTTACGATTGAACCAAAGAAAGCGAAGAATTTGTCAAAATCGTATTTAAAATCATACTTGATAAAGTTGTTGAATTTGAAAGATTTAAAATGTTTAATATTTTTGTTCTCTTTTATTTTTTGTCACTCCTAATATTTCCTATTGTTTTATTCTCTATAAGCTTTGCTAACATATCTCTTCCCTAAAATACGGATGCCGTAGCGATGTGTGGAAATATACCTATTCTTGTCATTGTTTAATAGTTTTTATTAAAGCCGAAGAGTGGCGGTGCGAATAAAAAAGTTAAGAGTGAAAAAACTGGTTGAAAAATGTAGTAATCGTTCATTGAATTGATCAAAATTGGCATCACAGATTTAACGTATGTCAGAGATTTTTTCAATTACATTTGTTTACACACTAGAAAAACCTCCAAAAACAAAAAAAGAAATGAGAAGCTACTAACAAAGTTAGTTATGTATACATACATACAGTCTGTAAATGTAGTTGAAATTTAGGCATTTGTTACATGAAAGCTTAATTTACTGAAGGTAATAAATTGTTAATACTTATCCAGTCAAATTTTGAAAGATTGCATATTTAATAGTAAATAAATTTTTAACATACATATGTATATATATCTGTGGCTTGGTACTAAAAGGGCCAATGTCAAAAAACTGGTTTTGAGAAAATTTGATTTAAAGTTATTATTTTCCATATAAATTCATAGTAACACTGCCCAGAAAAAACCTTTTAAGCTATTGGAGCCAAATAAAAGAGGGTAAAGAAGAGAATCTAATGCTATGATTAACTCAAAATAGCAGAAAATTGACATTGGCCCTTTTAACACCAAGCCACAGATACATACAGACATAAATTGTTAAATTACATATTAAGTATTTTTCTATATGAATTGTTGCGAAATAAGTATGTTATGTAATGTAATTGTCAAAATAATCATACGCCCTGTCGTGTTGTAATCCTCTTAGCAATATCCAAATGAAAAGAAACAGAAGAATGAACGAATATCCTGTCGTTTTATCATAAATATAATTTTCCCATTTCTTTTGACATTTATGTCACTCAAGTGTATACATACGAATAAGTACAATATTTATGTGTGAATGAATGTTCACTTCTTTTTAATTTCATCTGAATGTTAAGTATAAAATTAAATGTTATAATAAAATTCTTTCAATTTACACCGTGTCGAGTGCATTTAATTTCTCCTTTAATATCCTTCTCAAATACAAAAGCAGAACAACAACAAAAACTGAAATAAAAATAAATAAACCATTAAACATGCACAAACACAACGTAAAAATAAAATAAAAAATAAGTAAATTGGAAATTATTTGGGAAATCATGATCAAGGATATAAAAAAATACCGTAATAAAACTGAAGTAAATTGAAATTTATTGAAAATACGTGAAATATGTCTTGTTCACACTTTCGTTTTTATTTCACAATTGAATCCTAGACCATTCATACCAATATTTTATTCAAACATTATCTTTCTTTTTCTTTTATGTAGTTAAAAAAAGGATATTGAGGTACTCATTTACTCTATTGTGAGTGAAATTGACTATTTTTTAGTATAAATCAGCCGGTAGATATTTAACATTAATTTCACTTAAAATGAACTGAAATTAACAACACGGCATTTATTTCTTTCATTGATTTGTTAATTTATGGTGAATCATTAAGCAATTGTTAAACTTACCGAAAAGGAATACTCGTAGATTTAGAGGTAAAAAAAACTTTTTTGTTTCTTTTTTCACATACATATACTACACGATATGTGAAAGAACCTCTCTATAACTTCAAATGTAACATTTATTGTAATATTGCCTAGTCAGAGTTTTGTGATGTTTTTAGTAATTTTTTGATCAATTAGGGAAGAAAATGGTATCCTTGTGCTTAAACCAATTCAAGTCAAAAACTGATCGGGTAATTTTTTTGATTTTTACTTTTTTAAGACTAACTATCAAGCAGGGAGAAGCTTCGAAACTGACGCAGACACACAAAGTACTTCATTTGGTTGCATAATTTCGAACTTTAGACAAACTTTAAAGGGGCAATCAAGTCGTATTTGCTGAACTATTTCTAAATACTAAAGGATTTTATGCACATCCGAAAAGTAAACTCTGATATGTAGTGTAAATATTGAAAAAAAAAAAAACAAATGTTTTCTCAAGGGATCGATGAAGACTATCAACAAAGTGGGAATTCAAAAACAGTAACTGTTAAAAAATCTACCAAAAGTATACTACAAAATAATTGAATGATTTTGTATCTGAAAAGTACATAAACTCGTATCTACAGTTGTGTTCAAAAAAATAGGATTGTCCTTATACCTGAATATTGTTCAGTTAAATAGTTTCCAATCCAAGAATGTTTTTAGCTTAATCGGGCAGTAGAAATATGGGTTTATAATCAAATTCTCAGGCAATTGAATATTCGAATTGGGATAGTATAGAGGCAAAAGGTGGTGAAAAGAAGATACACACAATACGTTAATAATTTTAAAAGCAAATGTTTCTTCACACAAAATAATAATTTAAATTTTTTTTTGAATGTCCAATGCAATTTCAAATTTAAAATAGAAATATTTACTCAAACAGACTAAAGTTAAACTGTTTCTTAGTAGTATGAGTCTAATGTGAGGTTTATATAACTCAAGCGGCTGACGATTGAGTGAAATTTACATGTGTTTTGTTACTGTAACAATAACAAAATACATGTATATTTCACTGAATCGTCAGTCGCTTGAGTTATATAAACCCCACATAAGAAACTTTTTATTTATATTTAAAAATATTTGCAATTTCCTACAACTGAAAAAAATACCGAAACTTTGGCGGAATGATTTTTAATTTTTCAAAATTTACTCCAATTAGGAAATTTTTCAAATATTTACGTTTTATAGGAAATTTTTCAAAAATTTACTTTTTATAGGAAATTTTTCAAAAATCTGCTTTTTATAGGAAATTTTTCAAAAATTTACTTTGTATATGAAATTTTTCAAAAATTTACTTTGTATAGGAAATTTTTCAAAAATTTATTTTTTATAGGAAATTTTTTAAAAATTTATTTTTTATAGGAAATTTTTCAAAAATTGACTTTTTATAGGAAATTTTTCAAAAATTTACTTTTTATAGGAAATTTTTCAAAAATTTACTTTTTATAGGAAATTTTTCAAAAATTTACTTTTTATAGTAAATTTTTCAAAAAATTTACTTTTTATAGGAAATTTTTCAAAAATTTACTTTTTATAGAAAATTTTCCAAAAATTTACTTTTTATATAAAATTTTTAAAAAATTCACTTTTTTTAAGAAATTTTTCTAAAAATTTACTTTTTATAGGAAATTTTTCAAAAATTTACTTTTTATAGGATATTTTTCAAAAATTTACTTTTTATAAAAATTTGTTATAAAAAGTTAATTTTTGAAAAATTTACTTTTTATAGGAAATTTTTCAAAACTTTACTTTTTATAGAAAATTTTTCAAAAATTTACTTTTTATTGGAAATTTTTCAAAAATTTACTTTTTATAGGAAATTTTTTAAAAATTTACTTTTTATAGGAAACTTTTTAAAAATTTACTTTTTATAGGAAATTTTTCAAAAATTTACTTTTTATAGGAAATTTTTAAAAAATTTACTTTTTATAGTAAATTTTTCAAAAAATGTACTTTTTATAGTAAATTTTTTAAAAAATGTACTTTTTATAGTAAATTTTTCAAAAAATTTACTTTTTATAGGAAATTTTTCAAAAATTTACTTTTTATAGAAAATTTTCCAAAAATTTACTTTTTATATAAAATTTTTAAAAAATTCACTTTTTTTAAGAAATTTTTCTAAAAATTTACTTTTTATAGGAAATTTTTCAAAAATTTACTTTTTATAGGATATTTTTCAAAAATTTACTTTTTATAAGAAATTTTTCAAAAATTTACTTTTTATAGGAAATTTTTCAAAAATTTACTTTTTATAGGGAATTTTTCAAAAATTCCCTATAAAAAGGAAATTTTTCAAAAATTTACTTTTTATAGGAAATTTTTCAAAAATTTACTTTTTATAGGAAATTTTTCAAAAATTTACTTTTTATAGGAAATTTTTGAAAAATTTACTTTTTATAGGAAATTTTTCAAAAATTTACTTTTTATAGGAAATTTTTTAAAAATTTACTTCTTATAGGAAATTTTTTAAAAATTTACTTTTTATAGGAAATTTTTCAAAAATTTACTTTTTATAGGAAATTTTTCAAAAATTTACTTTTTATAGTAAATTTTTCAAAAAATTTACTTTTTATAGTAAATTTTTCAAAAAATTTACCTTTTATAGGAAATTTTTCAAAAATTTACTTTTTATAGGAAATTTTTCAAAAATTTAATTTTTATAGAAAATTTTCCAAAAATTTACTTTTTATATACAATTTTTAAAAAATTCACTTTTTTTAAGAAATTTTTCTAAAAATTTACTTTTTATAGGAAATTTTTCAAAAATTTACTTTTTATAGGATATTTTTCAAAAATTTACTTTTTATAAGAAATTTTTCAAAAATTTACTTTTTATAGGAAATTTTTCAAAAATTTACTTTTTATAGGGAATTTTTCAAAAATTTACTTTTTATAGGAAATTTTTCAAAAATTTACTTTTTATAGAAAATTTTTCAAAAATTTACTTTTTATAGGAAATTTTTTAAAAATTTACTTTTTATTGGAAATTTTTCAAAAATTTACTTTTTATAGGAAATTTTTTAAAAATTTACTTTTTATAGGAAATTTTTTAAAAATTTACTTTTTATAGGAAATTTTTCAAAAATTTACTTTTTATAGGAAATTTTTAAAAAATTTACTTTTCAAAAATTTATTTTTTATAGAAAATTTTTCAAAAATTTACTTTTTATAGGATATTTTTCAAAAATTTACTTTTTATAGGAAATTTTTCAAAAATTTACTTTTTATAGGAAATTTTTCAAAAATTTACTTTTATAGGAAATTTTTCAAAAATTTACTTTTTATAGGAAATTTTTCAAAAATTTACTTTGTATAGGAATTTTTTCTAAAAATTTACTTTTTATAGGAAATTTTTCAAAAATTTACTTTTTATAGGATATTTTTGAAAAATTTACTTTTTATAGGAAATTTTTCAAAAATTTACTTTTTATAGGAAATTTTTCAAAAATTTACTTTTTATAGGAAATTTTTCAAAAATTTACTTTTTATAGGAAATTTTTCAAAAATTTACTTTTTATAGGAAATTTTTCAAAAATTTACTTTGTATAGGAATTTTTTCTAAAAATTTACTTTTTATAGGAAATTTTTCAAAAATTTACTTTTTATAGGATATTTTTGAAAAATTTACTTTTTATAGGAAATTTTTCAAAAATTTACTTTTTATAGGAAATTTTTCAAAAATTTACTTTTTATAGGAAATTTTTCAAAAATTTACTTTTTATAGGAAATTTTTCAAAAATTTACTTTGTATAGGAATTTTTTCTAAAAATTTACTTTTTATAGGAAATTTTTCAAAAATTTACTTTTTATAGGATATTTTTGAAAAATTTACTTTTTATAGGAAATTTTTCAAAAATTTACTTTTTATAGGAAATTTTTCAAAAATTTACTTTTTATAGGAAATTTTTCAAAAATTTACTTTTTATAGGAAATTTTTCAAAAATTTACTTTTTATAGGAAATTTTTCAAAAATTTATTTTTTATAGAAAATTTTTCAAAAATTTACTTTTTATAGGAAATTTTTCAAAAATTTACTTTTTATAGGAATTTTGCTATTTTTCGTTTTATTTGTTTTGAAAGTGTATACATTTTTTAATTCAAAAGTAAAAATTGTTTCATACAAAACAAAAATATACATTTTATTTGTTTTGAAAAGAGTTTAAGTCCCATACATTTTTCAATTCAATTCCAAATGGTTTTTATCAAAATACATATATTTTTAAAAACACTAAAAAGCAAAACTCTTTATATGTCAATTTAAAAAAAATCAAGTTAATCCACTTTCAAAATATGTTAATTTTTTTATCTTTGTTAATTTTTTATCTTTGTCTGGATTCAAAATTTTAATGTCTGAATTAAAAAAAAAATGTTTCAGATATACAAAAGGAAATTAATCTAGATCAACATTTTCTTTAGAGATTCATATCTCGAAGATTTCCAACAGAAAAAATACTTTTCGTTTAAACTGTAAATTTTATGTTTCCCAGGTGTTAACTTGAATATTTAAAAGTGAAATGAATGGCTTAATGATAAGATTTTATTTAAAATAAATTTATAAGTAATGTAAAATTTTTTGTTATTTGTATAGAAACTCAAACGATTCTAAAAGATTTTGATAAAATTTTGCAAAAAAAAAAAACATTTTTCAATTTTCATTGCAATAAACGTAACTCTTATTACGCTTAATTTAATTATCATTAGCAGTAATTATAATTTAAAACTTTCCAAGTACAATTTTTGCATTTATAATTTATATTAATCAATTCTAATAAATTATAAAACTTTTCTTAAACTTTAATATAATCCATTTAACTAAATGTTTTGGACTAATTGTTATTATTTTAAATATTCTGCAGATTTAAGCATTTTAATTGTAGTAATTTCTATAAACTAAATAGTTGAACTATTTATGCTTAATTAATTTGTTTAACTTTTCCATATGTCTGTCCGATTTTATTCAGCTTTAGAACTTTTAAATCTCTAGTGTTTGTACAAATAAATACAGTTTGTCAAGTAATTGTTTGCATTCGACAAAAATATTGAAAATGCAATTTAATTTTGGAAAATTAGACATCAAATCGTTTAAATTTGTTTCGTTTGTTTAACACATACCGTTAATGTAACTGTTTACTATATTTTACTTTTCAATAATTTAGGTTGAATACTTTTATTTTACCAGTATTTTTCGGATTGCTCTTAGCCCATAATCATTTTTCACTTAGGACTTAGGGACTTAAGTGCTGGAGTGCCGCTTTTCCTAAAAGTTTTTAAAAATTTGACTTTAAATTTGTATTGTTTTCTATTTTGGGCTGCATGGTTAACCTTTAAGTTCCAATATTCCTTCGTTTTCAGTACGAGTTAATATATCTTAACCATAGGGGAGAACATTTCAGCGTTTTCCTTGGCGAAGTTGCCCTTATAGTGTATTTTATAACGCCTTTCAAATTTTTTTTTAACAAATGAACTTTTTATTACTTCATTTTCATTGGATAACATTCATAAAACATTATAAAATCAACGATATAACGGTAAATAAGAGCATTTGGTGTTATTTTTACTTATTGCGCAAACATTTATTTGACGCCTTTTAAATTGGGTATATTTCTTTTTGTATTGTCGTTGTTGCAATGTATGTATTTATTCCATTTTTTGAGACTTTTTGTAGTCGGTCTTAAACAAAAGAAACAAGTTTAAACGATTTGATGTTTAATTTTCAAAATTTTAATTGCATTTTCAATATTTTTGTTTAATGCAAACAATTACTTGACAAACTGTTAATTCAAATAAATGAAACCAAAAAATATCTAGAAACTGGATATTATTAAAAGTAAAAAGTGTAAATGGAAAAATATTAAATAAAATAAAGTAACTACATATGTACATGCAACACATGCTCATGGGAAAAATAATTTTCTTTTCAATACGAGAGACTACTAGAACATGCTTGATCAAGTTTATTTACATGTAAAACTTTTCTTTAAATAAATACAGTTTGGGTTTTGTTTCGACAGCGATAAATGTTTATTTGACTGAGTAATGAAGAAATTTTGAAGAAAAGTTTTAAGATTAAACAAAATGATTTAAATTTTATTTCGCTTTACGACTCTAAAGGGATTTATTTTCAAAAGTACTTAAATATACTTTTCTATTGAGAAGAAATTAAACAGTTTGAATAATACTTATATACTATATGATAAATAAATTTAGTTTATATTCATATGTAAAAATTGTTAGTATGTAATTTACATCACTTAGGATGTATGCTAAAATTTTGCATGTAAATTTAGCATACAACCAACAAAAGAATGGAAGTGACACAAAGACAAAAATCACAATTTAATCCGATTTTTATCTATCAAAACAATTTATTTTATTTCATTATTTGCAAAATTGTTTAAACAAAAATAAAGGAATAAAATTGAATTGAAAAAAACAGGAAATTATAAAAACTATATTTACATACACATTCAAAGTTTATATTTATATACTAAATCCTAACAGGAAAATCATATATTAAATAGCCTTCCGAAAGGCTTTATTTGTATTGTAAACAAAAGTTAAAAATTAATATAAATTTGTATTTAAATAGTTGTATAGTAATAATTTCAATAAAAAATTGTATATGGGCAAATCCTGTGTGACGGACGATACATTTGTACGAACTTTATTATACTTAAATGTATCCCATTGTCGTTCTATACTAGATAGCTTTTCACAGATTTCAGGGAATATTAGCCCATCGATTGTGCTATCAAATGGCGTTTGTTAATTTACATACTTCTTTTGGAGGAAAAAGATATTTGCTTTTAAAGTGCTGTGACGGACGCTACAAAAAATGGACGTGACTTTTTTTCAACACATGTTTTTGTAAATTTTATCAAACCGGTCATAGTAATAAAAAAATTTTAAATACATTGAAGATAGAGGAAAATCATAGGCTTTTTTAAGGTTTCGAGTTTCACAAAAAATCCATAAATGTACTGTTGCGGACTCTACTTGACGGACGATACAGTTTTACTTGAATGTTTTTTATTAGGAAAAAATATTTCATATATTTTTTTAAGGATTCGTTTATCAGTGAAAATAATGGTTTTAAATGTTTCCGAATTTCATCTCCTTCCTTTTCATGTTCGCGAAAATGCGTTTTTTGGGCACAATTTAATATGTCACAAAACGACAGACAGACATGTGTTCGTAAATTTTGTATTTAATAAATATTATTTTGTAAAAAATATATACTGTGACGGACGCTACACACTTCCTATACATATTATTCAGTAAAAAGCTTTATTAACATCTAAATTGTTTAGCCTAATGTCAAGCATACTATAAGTTCTCTTTACGAACCAAGTTCAATTGGAGAAAAAAGAAAAATTGCACTAGTCAAATTAAAAAAACCTTTATTTCTGTGACGGACGCTACAAAATGAGAGCCTTTTTTTCTTGACGTTATTTATATTACTCCAATTACTTTTAATGGCGTCTTTTACATCTAATTGTATAAAACTAAGCAGACTTTGAGCCTCTACCTGAAACTTGATACCTAAATGGATGTTTTTGTGATTTTTATGAACTTTTAAAAAACCCATTATTTTAAAAAATGTATAAAAATTTGAGATGGGTACAAATAAAGACCTGCCGTTCACAAAGAGAGTAATCAAAAATTGTAAAGGATCAATATATGGTAATTTTTCCCATAAACACAAACACGCAATTTTGACAGTTTTAAAATATTGTCCTTGGTTTAAGATTTTTCGGAATTTCCCATATATACATTTTCTTTACTGAAAAATTTTTTCAGATAAATTTTTTGCCAAAAAATTTTCTAGAGAAATTTTTTACTGAAAAATTTAAAATTTCTATGGAAAAATTTTTTACTGAAAAATAGGAACCCTTTAAAGCCTTAAGTGTTATGAATGTCCTGTTAAAAGATTTTAGAAAGTGAAATCATTTTCCTTTTTTTGTTTTCTTGTTTTGCATATGAATGAGTCTATGAATGTGTTTGGTTATGCCAAAACTTGTTTTAATTTTATTTTGTATGTTGAACATGTTTTCCAGTTGACAGACACATTTTCACTCGTATATGCTCCTCCAAGTTCACCAAAAAATCCTTTTATTTCAACAGAAATTGTTTAACATGTTTGTTGGTCTATTCACACCAAATGAATGGAGAATAAAATGAAAAATAAAAAAAAAATAAACGGTTTTCATTAAATTTTTTATTAAAACAAATATATGTATGTATGTATGTATGTATAAATGAATAAACAAATGGAATATACAACTACAAAACAAAAATAAAAATATTTAAATAAATAATCAAAAACAATGACCATGAGTGTCGCCAGTAATTTTCAAATAAAAAATTTACCACAAACTAACAATAAATAGGAAGTGAAATAATAACATAAAACATCAACACACAACATTCAACTCTTGATAGTAAAAGGGCAGTTTTGCATAACAAATTGTGTTTTTGTATTTCGTACGAGGATGGGGCATTAATTTGAAAGTTTTCCGTAAAGTTAAGAAAGAAGCACAATTAGTCTACAAGAAATTCCAATATACTTCCTAAATTCCTTAAATCAAGCTTAGAACAAAAATAGTTATTGCTTTTCAAACACAAAACTTAGCATCCTTAAGTTTTTCTTTATCCTTCAATCATAATTATTCTCATGCTAGTAATTAATCAACGGATACGACCATTTTTATGATTCTCATAATTTTTATTTTTTATTTACACTAAAGTCTCATTAAAATGTTATTGCTTGTAAAATGACAGAAAATAAACAAAATCATGTCAGCATTAAAAAAATGTTTATAACCAAAATAAAAATATTTAATATTGTTCGTAAAAATGCAATTTATACATCATTTTTTTTTCTTAAGTTTCAGTAATATGACAAAATTCACATGACTAAAATGAATTTCGACTTTATAAAATGAGATCGACAGGCTTCTAATCTTTGACCAAAATTCAATAAACTGTTGTCAATGGTTAATAGTAAAGTAGCTTTTAAGTTCTTGAACTGTAGTTGGATTAGAAAAAGTGGTGGTAATGTGGTATACCTATTTGTTTTTAGATTGCCAAATTTTTAGTGATTTTCTCAATAAAATATGATTAAACTCTCCACATGATGACTGTAATCAGTCACCCTTGCTCGACTGATGACATCGTAAAATTTTGCGCTTTCCCTTTTCAAGCAATTATTTATGCTTTCTGTGACGAAACCACTGATATCTTATACATCTGAAACAATTTTCAATAGAAAACACATGCTTGTCGCGTTTGTCAATGACATTGATATCATAAGACGCACATTGCGCGATTTGACTGTCGCATTTTCAAGTATCGAGAAGGAACTCGATAAAATGGGCCAATGAATCAAAAGAAAACTGCACATGTGATCGTTGAGAACTATAGCTACGAGGTTGTAAAGGAATTTGTTAACCTTAGTACCGAAGTCAAAATAAATAACGACATAAGTTTCGAAATCAAACGTAGAATCATAAGCAGGCAGATAAGAAATAAAGCTCTCTCTGTAAGAACTTAAACTACGCTCTACAAAACGCTTATACTACCCGTGTTTTTTTATGGTGTTGAATCATGGGCACTTGCACACCTTAACAGGTCGAGCCATTTAAGTAACGTTTGTATTTTGCAAAAGGTTTATTGTGTTGTTTTTCAAAATAATAGTTTTTTCTTTAAAAATATTGATAAAATTTCAATTCTTCGCTTTTCAGCTGGACAAATTTAATTTTAGCTTAACACTGGACAAGCACTAAAAAAGCTGGACAATCCAGTTGAATCCAGCCTGGCTGGCAACTCTACTTTTAATACTAAATTATGTTCCGAAAATAAACTGTTACTAATTTTAAAACCCCTCTCTATACTATGGTCAAAAAACTTTATGCATTTTTGCTAAAAATTTGGGATGGTAGTTAAGCTCTTTTGGTTTCAGCTAAGCCCCTTTGTTTTTTTGTAATTGCTCAAAAACTAAACGCTTTTTTTTCTTTGCTGACCAAATTCTAAAATTTGGATTTAATGTTCCTTGTAGTTTAAAAGCTTTAACGTTTTTTGCTTCTCCTGTAAAAAAAAAAAGAAGTGTAGTTACGCGCTTTTGCATTTCAGGTGACGATATATGTTTTAACACACCTTGTAAATTATACGAACACAACTGATGCAATTATGCACTTGAAACAAAAGATGAACACAGACAAGACAATGATGTATATTCGGGACTATAAACTAAAAGAAATTTTACATGCAATTAAGGTTTCCCCTTTTTTTGGTAGTTAAGCGAAACTTTATTCATTAAGTAAAAAATGTTTTTCTTAAAAAGACTGTACGTTATACGAAATGTTCGTTATGTGGGGCGTTCGTCAACCTAGGGTCCATTATATATACAAAATTCAATTTTTCCCTTTTTTAATGCTTACCGATTATTCAAATCTTTCACTTTCGATTTTTTGACTGATCTTTTTAACATTAGTCTTTTCATTTGTTAGAATAGCAAAAAGAAAAAAGTTACTGTACCACATTACCAGCCTATACCACATTACGATTTGAGAACTTTTTTTTTTTTAGAAGATCCTATGTAGAGATCATAAATCAATAAGTTTTCTCCACAATAAGCTTCGGAACGCTTTCAGCAAAAAACGTGACTAAAAATTTTGGTCACAGATTGGAAACTAGTTGCGGGCATTTGAGCTATATAATTTCATTAACCGGAACGAACATCTTCAGCACAGTTCGAAGAGGGAAAATACAGATTTTCTAGTAGTGTGAAAATCTGCATCACATAATTTTATCAGTATTACTACTAATTATCTAATTTAAAAAAATTATAATTTAAAAAATCATAAATTTGAAAAATAATTGATGACATGAATCTAATCCCGACATGAACTCACAATCTCCAGCATAAATTAATGTCCCAAAATCCGAGACAATCGGTTCATATTTGACACTAGCTGCCATTAAAGATCCAAAGGTGATAAGCAATCACCAAAAAGCATTTGAATAAAGATAACAAGTTATGTTATGTTTACATTGATTAAAATATATTTTAATTAAAGTCAATTTAGGTTAAATAATACTTAAAAATATGAAATTGCACATCATTATTTTGCATTATTTTCTATTTAATTTTCGATTATATTCTATGCATGCAGCCTTAATTAATTTCCATTCATTCACTTCTAGAATCGCATTTTCTATGGGAGTATTTGTTGTATGATTCATCTAATGATTGTGAGATTGACTTTATCTAAATTTAAATACACAATTCCGACATCATACTTACTAATACAATTAGATCTAATTTGGAGCATACGTTTGTTAAAATGAGATTAAGACCATACGAGTAAATAAAACTTTCTCAAAAAGTTTTTCTCTAAGAAGGAAAATAATATTCTATTCTTATAATTTCCCAACAAAATCATTTATTAACATCGTACAAGTATATGATTTATATGAGTTTAAATACATTAAGAGTATATGTGTTGTATCCTTGAACAACTACATAAATTGATGTGTATGAATGTATATATATATATATATATATCTGTGGCAATATGAAACAATAGCTTAATTCAAAAATTTAAGCTTCTTTTCTGCTTGTTTTCTGCGAATAATTTATGAATTAATATATTGGTAACATGTTTATTAGAGAAGAAGGATGATTATTAAAAAAAAATAATTCAGAAGATTTTACGCTTTTTCTACTTAAGCTCTTTTTCGAAACAGAAATTTGCTTTGAACTGGACCTTAAGTAACTCTAAGCGGTTCTGTTTTAATAAAAAATATATATTGTGTAGTTTTATGTAAACATAAGTTGTTTGAAAATAATGACTTTATTTGTTAAGGTCAACATTTATACAGTTTAAATGAAGTTAAGATAGATTGTTACATGATGAAAGAAAAATCTGAATATGTACACAAAAATATGTGTACATAAGTTGTTTTGATCAATGCATTATTGATTCAAAAAACTTAAGCTAAAAAGTAAACGTACATAACATTGATAAAAAAAACCGAATTTTTTAAAACGGACCTTGCTACTGAAATGCAATAAACACCTTAATTCAATTCTCTCTTATGTCGACATAAGCTACTTTTCCATATTACCACAGATATATATGTATGTATATAACAGTTCATATTTTGTGGTATTAATAAAATTATCCATATGTTGTTTATTTATGGTATAATTTAAACGTATTTGAACTTAACATAAAAATTTAACAAAACTTTGGCATTAAAGCTCTTCAGGAAGCTATAGATCACGTACCTCAAGATTAAATAAATAAAGAATGAAAGAGTTATAATACACCTGATGTGCTCTCAATTACATATAAATATGTATGTACATTCCTTCATTAGAAAGCATTTATCAAAATATGAGTAACATATAACATTCTTGTGATGATGATGATGATGATGGGTATGAGTACATATTGTAAAAGGTAGAAGTAAAAATAAACTTAATAAAAATAATGTGCTCATATTCAATTTTAAAGTTATTATTTTATTATTTAGTACTTAGTTGGGTAATATTTTTGTTTTCATCTAGGAATTTTATTTCAAATACCAGAGTTTGTGCTTCAATGTGTAAGTTTAAGGAAATGTGTGTGTGGTGTTTTTAATAGCTTGTCACATTAGGTGAAAATTATTTGTCGCTTTGTTTTGATGTCAAGTTTTTAACCCGAATATAGGAAATAAAATATAATTCCGTTATCATCCTCTTAAACCAAAACCCTTTGCATACATATTAGTTTTAATATTTCTGTGTTTTTCTGGTTTATTTTCCTTAATAAATGTTGACAATGTCGTTTTGTTTGAAATCCGTTTTTACACCGGATGTTAAAAAGGATCTCGTGTCACTTACACATAAACAAACACACACGCCTTTTCCACCTTAAGTCCTTAAAACAAAAAGTACAATAAAGAAAAAAGAGCATCAGCATGACATTTAAGTATGATTTATTTTACTTAAACTTAACTGTCAAAATTACTTCTGCTTCACTCCTTCCTACGGTTCAAATCTTCTCATTTTAATACAATTTTTTTGTTGCCAGATTTTTCTAAATATAATGTTTCATTTAGTGTTTTATATATATTTTTACCGCATCGTATCGCTAATGTTCCCAGGTTGGCTGTTATATAATAAAAAAAAACCCCAAATTGTATAAAACAAGTTGAAGCTGTAATTTCTCGAGCATAAAATATGAATTTAATTAACATTAATTGCTAACAAAAAGTTATTTTAGCACCTGAGGCTATTAAATAAAACACAACAGCCACAAAATAACAATAACAATTCAGATACAGTAAAAGAGGCAAAAGTGTCCAGTTAATTGCCTTTGATTCGCTTAAACGTACAAAAACTGTATCCTCATCTAATGGCCAAAAAGGAAAAAATATACAAAAAATACCCATCATTTTGGTAAAGGGGTATGTTTGTGTTTGTAACGAAAACTGTCAGTATCAGGTTGAAAACTTTAATTTCATTTTAGAAAATTAGGTTTTATTTAGCAAATTTTTCTCAACCTTTTTTCTTTGGAAGAAAGCGAAATAAAATTAAAATAATGGTCTTTTAATTCTTTGAGTTCATTAATCATTGACGTTGAGAAACTTTAGTTTTGGACAAAGTTTAGTTTCTTCCATTCCATCATGAAATACTAATTTTCAAAAAAGATTTAAGTCAATCAATACTGAATATCTACATCAAATAAAGTCTATTTTGTTGAAATTTGGAAATAAATATAATTCTATACTTGACTATAGCTCCCATACAAGCAAAAACCATTTAAATGCATCGTAATTCACAAAAACGCTTCTAAATCTAAAGATAATGACAATTTCTTTAGATTTTTAATGTAAATATTGCAATCAAATTGTTAAATTTCGTAAAAATCGGCCCACATTTGACCATAGCTCCCACATACGACCCAATGACAGGAATGGTTTAAATACAAAATTTGGTATTCTCACTTCATTTATTTTATTGTTAATAAAATTAACATTTATTCATGGTTTTTCTGGAAATAAGACATATTTTATTTAGAATATTCACACTTAAGAATTTGTGATTCAAATATTAGGTTTTTGGCATCTTCGATTTTTTATGAATTTTGAAAAAATTCCAAAGATATTTCTTCTTCTGTTATCCTTGACTCCCAGTGGAGCATAGGGCCCCAAAGATATTTAAAATCTACCAATTGAACAAAAAAAAATCGAAGAAATTCGATAAATAAAAATATAAAAATAAATAAATAAAAATATAAAATGTAATACAAAAAATTTAATTTTGTTGACTAGTGTTATGGATAATGGGAAGAAGTAGTGCCTAACGATTGACAATTATTTGAATGAAGAATTAAATTTTTTAGTTATTAAACCAAATTAATTTTTAAAGCAAAAATCAATAATTTAGATTTTTTGACCCAATAACTTCACATATTTCAAATCGCCACATACACTAAAACTTATTTGTATGAAAAGCTATATAAAACAAGTAAGTAAGTGCTATAGTCAGTCAAGCCCGACCATACGATACCCTTCACAACTAAGGTCAAAGGTGTTCTTTTTCCTGTATAAAGACAAATATTTGCTAAATTTTGCCATCATACAAACATATTCTCAAAACTTATACATTGAAGCCATTTCCATCATTTGGACTTATATGAGAGCTAGGGTCAAATGTGGACCGATTATCTCGAAATTTGGCAAATTGATTTCAGTTGTTACAAAAAATATATATGCAAAAAATAAACTTAAAATTCTTATTATCTTCGGATTTACGAGCGTTTTAGTGAATTTTGTCTTATTTGCGTTTTGAGAAAAGACTTTGTATGGGAGCTATGGTCAAATGTGGACCGATTTGGTACAGTAATTTAAGTTTACATAAGCAGTATTTTGTTTTAAATTTCATGAAAAAATATTGAATTTTGTGGCCAATATATCAATTCCGGGAAGTGGGACCTATGCTAGGTACCATAAATAATGGACCGATTTTGACGAATTTCATATAAAAAAAAATTACAAGGTTCAGATGGGGGTCCAACCAGCCAGCCAGACGGACGGACGGACGGACATCGCTAAATCGACTCAGAAAGTGAGTCTAAGCCTATTGGTATACTAAAAGATGGGTCTAAGACAAATATTTCTATGCGTTACATACATCAGCATAAACATATAATACCCTTTCCACCTATGGTGGTGAAGGGTATAAAAAATCCTTCCGGTCATATGAGGACTGCTACAGTTATAAGGCTAACAAAGAAAAACGTGTCCTCTTTTTTCTCTCATCAATTTATTATTTCTTACATGATTTTACATGTAATTTTCCAGCGTTTCCTTTTATTTCCTAGATTAACCAATACGTGCTTAAAACTTCATTTGAACCCATAGTTTATTGCATTATTTAGTTCCTTTTCTTAATTCTGTATTTTCTGTTTTACTTTTTTTTAACATTTTCTTTAGAATTATGACAATGTCAAGTAATAATAAATAAAAGGAATTATTGCCAAAGAGTATGTGGGAGACAAAACGAACTTTAGCTTAATAAAATGTACTCATGGGTATTTGCTGTTGAGCTGATAACATTTGTCGTGTTGTCATATTAATAAAAGTGCCTGCTGAGGTTTTAGGAAAAACTGGGTGTATAATATTAAATCTAGTATTCATCACACATACATATATACATAAATACACATACATATGTATATGTTTCTTTTGATTTTTATTTCACTTTTATTTCTTTTTCTTTTGCAATAAATCTTAAAAAACAAACTTTTACAAACTTGAAATAAAATTCTAACTCATGAGAACTTAAACTCTAGAATAACAAACAAAATTCGCATTTAAAGTCAAAACTCAGTGTTTTGCTTTTTTTTTTTTGAATCTACACATGATAAGTATGAATACCTAAAATTTATTTACATACTTGAAGTAAATGTATGTATGTATATGTGTTTATGTTTATGTATATCTACATGTACATACTCGTATGTGTTTGTTTTAGACCAAGTTCATCGTTAAGTCTTATTGTTTTAGTTACTCTGTCGTATGCGTAATATTTTATTTGGTTTTTAGGTTAAACTGTTGGTTTATTTTGGGCTTAAACAGGTGTCATTTATAATATATGAGTGTATCACAATGTTTGCGCTTAAGTGTGAATATTTGACACGATTATCACCTCTAATACTTTGTTAATAGTATTAAATAATTATTTACATTCTGGTTTATAAATAAATAAGTCGGTGTTAAATTTAATATGGGATTTGAATTCATTGTAAAATTTAATTTGCTTTTGCAAACATAATCCATGAACATTTATAACGGAAAGATTGAATTGATTTTATTCATACGTAACGAATTTGTGATTATTAAATAAATATCGTTTAATTTTGAATTTTGTATTTTCGAGAAAAATAAAATACTGTAGTTATAAAATTAAGAGTACTGTATACCAGACTATAGTCAGCTGGACTGGACTATTATTAGTCCACGGGAGTATAGTCAATTGGAATATAGTCATCTGGTGCATAGTGTTTTAGACTATAGTCGACTAGACGATAATCGAGTGGACTATAGTCAACTAGATTGTAGTCGATTGGACTATAGTCAACTGGACTATAGTCGACTGAACTATAATAAACTGGACTAAACTCGACTAGACAATAGTCGACTGGACTATAGTCGACTGGACTATAGCCGACTGGACTATAGTCGACTAGACTATAGTCGACTGGACTATAGTCGACTGGACTATAGTCGACTGCACTATAGTCGACTGCACTATAGTCGACTGGACTATAGTCGACTGGACTATAGTCGACTGGACTATAGTCGACTGGACTATAGTCGACTGGACTATAGTCGACTGGACTATAGTCGACTGGACTATAGTCGACTGGACTATAGTCGACTGGACTATAGTCGACTGGATTATAGTCGACTGGACTATAGTCGACTGGACAATAGTCGACTGGACTATAGTCGACTGGACTATAGTCGGCTGGACTATAGTCGACTGGACTATAGTCGACTGCACTATAGTCTACTGGACTATAGTCTACTGGACTATAGTCGACTAGACTACAGTCGACTGGACTATAGTCGACTGGACTATAGTCGACTGGACTATAGTCGACTGGACTCCATGATTTAAAGATATTGCACTCCATAAATTTGTTTTCTGTTAAAAGCAGAGTGTGCAAACAAACGAAACCAAACATTTGAATATGTTTTATTTCTGTCTTTGCAGAGTATAAAACAGAAACAAAATACAAATAATGATAATAAAGTTGACAAAATGATTTGTTTTTTTATTTGTACACGAACAAAACACGAATGCTATTTAAACTTACTCTGCTAGAAAGAAAAACAAAGAGAGCAAAACCGAAAAACTCAGACTACCGTTTCGCAAACATTTGCTGAGTGATTTGATCTTTTTTTATTTAATAGCGTATAGCAGTAGAAATCAGAAAGAGAAACAAATTTTTGTTTCTAGAAAAATTTACATATTGAAATGAGGTAAACTGTAAATTTTGTTGCTATAAATTGGGTTTTTATTTTGTTTCTTGTATTTTTCTTATTGTCTTTTCTTAAACAAAGCAAACTTCGTTAACGTCCAACTGAATGTTTTTGATACTCATTTTCACGAGTTTCTTTAATGATCGTGATATTTACCTTAGAATAATATAAAACGAATCATTCGCAAACATTTCTGAGGATGTTTTGTACTTAAATGTAGGATTGGTATGGTAAACTGAAGCAAAGAAGATGAGCACAAAGAATATTGTTTGTTTTTTTGCTCTTTGATTTTCAAATGAATTTGTTTTGTTTAGTTCATGAAACAAAACGATTGAAGTAAAGCTGAATCTGTCTTTACATTCTACGAATGTTTGCAAAGGGTTTCGTTTGTTTGCACACTCTGGTTAAAAGTGAAATTAAAGTGGATAAAGAATAATGAATAAACACATAAATGCACAAGCATACATTTCATGAGCACTTGTGTATGCCTTAGCTTTCCCTCATTGGATAATCTCCATTAGTTGTATCCGAATTAGAAAAAAAAACGGTATTATGGGACTTATCGAAAAGACCATACGGCAAACAATGAATGGACGTACAATATCTTTATATTATAGACTTTAGTGAAAATATCTTTATTTTCTGCAACGATATTTAGCAGTACTCACATAAATCAAACATTATATGCAAAGAATCCTTAAAGTAACATTAAAGTTTATATCAATACAATTTCTGTTGAAAATTTCTGTGGCCAGCTCTAACTATAAACTTGAAAATTGTTAATAATCATCTTATTATGCAATAATTACGAAACATATTTAAAATATTAATTAAAACATTGAATATTTTCCATCCGATTATTTCCACATAAAGAGTGCTCTAAATAAAATTTGTAGTTGGATTTTCTTAAATAAAAATCAAACCATTTAATATAAAAACTCTACAAAATACGCAAATATAATGACATATTATACAAAATCATTTAGCATTAAAATGTTTACTTAGTACTCGGGTTTTGCAAAATTATCGACTTTTTTCGGAAACCCTCCCATTAAAGATTTTACAGTTGCTTCTGATACCTTTTTGGAGCATGTGTTCCACCTGCGCTTAAAATCGGACATGTTCTTGGAAATCTTTCCTGTGTTCTTCAATTCCTTTTTTACCAGAGCCCAATACCTTTCCACAGGCCGAAGTTCTGGACAGTTTGGTGGATTTGGCTCTCGTGGTACAAAAATGACATTATTCTTTGAGTACCACTCAAGTGCCTTTTTTCCATAATGGCATGATGCCAAATCGGGCCAAAAAAATGTAGTCACTCTGTGCTCTCTTAAAAAGGGTAACAACCGTTTTTGTAGGCACTCCTTTATATAAATTGCTGTGTTTATTGTGACAGATGCCACAAATACTTTACTTTTTTTGCCACAACTGCAAATAGCTTGCAACACGAGAAACTTCTTAGGGAATTTTGTTTGTTTTTTTGTGCGAAACTCTTGCTGAACATTGCCCCGTTTATCAGCAACATAAAAATCTTGACCAGGAAGTTGAGAAAAGTCCGCCAGTACGTATGTTTCATCATCCATCACACAACAGGTGTATTTTTTTATAAAATCAGACTTCAATTTTTTCGCTCGTTTTTTTGCTTCTAAGTTCTTTATAGCATTGCGATCTGGAACCTTTTGGACTTTGTATGTCTTCAGTCCAGCATAAGCTTTGACTCTATGTGCAAAATTCGTAGAACATTTCACCGTACGAGCTGCTTTTCTTAAAGAAGTGTTAGGCGCTCTTCGAAAGAGTCGCTCGACTTCTTTTGCCTTACCAATATCTGTAGGACCTTTTTTCCTCCCTGATCCAGGTTTTCTTTCAATGCTCAGGTTTTCCTTATACCGTCTGATGGCATTAGAAACCGTTCGAGGGTCAACTTAAAAATTTTTAGCTATTTTTTTAAAAGTCCATGACGGATTTTTTGAAAAGTTTTAATTATATATTTACGAACTTTTTTTTCGCAGTCCATTTTGATTGAAATAACTATTGAAAATTAATAATTTCTAAAATAATAGTATCTGACATATCTATAGAAACTAACTTGATCAAAAAATAAATTATTTCTTGCACTATGAATAAATTTTGTCTAAAATAGTAAATGCATATTTTTTTTAGAACACTCTTTAATATTTTTCCAACATTTAAAATTAAAGCATTTTTTCCATCTACTGAGACCTCAAGTTAAATTTATTTTCGCATTTTTTCCTGTTATTTATAATTATAATAATTATTAATATTGTATTTAAATTTAAATACTCTTATTGTCTTTTATTTATTTATACTGATATTTTGTTGTTCATTTATTCCATTAACTGGTTTTATGTATCATTTGATTTCACGAGCTGCACAGTGTTGCGAATCTATCATGTTTTGCTCCTGTGTTCGATGTTGTCACCATTGTCAGCATTTTCGTTGTTGTATTAATTAATGAGAATATTTTTTAAATGTCACTTTCACGTGAAGTTAAACAAGTGACTGTTTCCGTCTATCTGTCTGACTGTTGGCTTGATTTCGAACAATGTATATTTTATTAATAATTTTTTTTGTTTGTTTTATTTTTATACTTTTATAAGTATTGTTACAATTGAGGTTTTTGCTGCTCCTGCCGCGGCTGCTCTTGATATTGTTGTTATCGAGGGATTTAACTAATTGACAATTGAATTAAATGACATGCGTTTTCATTTTCATTTAATTGTTGTTAACTTTGTTTCCCCGAGATTTATGACATTTTTATACAAATTTTGTGGCTGATGGCTGACGGAATAAGTCTAAATAACAGAAAGAGTTGACAGAATGGATTTGTATTGTAGTAACGATATAATCAGAGAAAGTATTTGTAAATTAAAGCTTTTATTTGGTACCTAATTAAATTGTAATAAGTAAAATTCAACAACGTTGTTTATTACAAAATAATAGATACTTAAATTTTGTTTTGTCGACACTTGTTAAAAAGTTATTTATATTTTATTTCTTAATAACACCCACTAAATATGATTTCAAAAATGTTTGAGATCAAAATAAAATTGATATTTAGATCCAATGAAGCCTGTGATCTGAAAATTCATATGCGATTGAAAAATTCCTAATAAAAGCTAACTATAGCCTAGGAATAATATTGTTTTATCTCTAAAATTTTATTGAATTCGACTTGTTTCAACTTAAACATCAGCAATTTTGCTTATTGTGCATTATTAACTTGAGTATTTTATTACTTTATAAACCCAAAACTTTTTCTTTTTCACTCATGAAATATTTTCTTTATTTTTGCGATTTGCTGCCAACAAAAGTGAAATTAAGATTTTTGTGTTAATCATTAACAATTTATGTTTCGTTACGAGTTCATTGAGTTGATGTTTGAGTAATGTTTTTGGCACCAATTAAAAAACTTTTTCTATGAAATTAAAATTTTTCTTTTTTCACTTTTGAAATAAATATTAAATTACTTTTAATATTCTCCAGATTGTTTTAAATAAATTATCGACTTTAATTATTTAATAGATCATAAAATTGTTTTAATGTTTCTAATAACTACCCAGACCTTATCGTACCCAAGTATGTGAAGGGGTTATTGTATTAAAACTTCTAATGAAGAAGGATAATATTCAGAATAATGATAATGATTATTAAAAATTAAATAATAATTATGAAAAAATATATCTTTATAATAAAAATATATTGGTTTATAGCAAAGAGTTTATAATAACAATATTTTTTTTACAAAGGTTAAAAAAGTTTAACTTAACTGATACATTTTCTTAAAAATATCGGTTCTAAAGTAAATAACCTTTATCACCTTTTATCAAAAATTACAAAAAAAAAGCTCAAAAATTCGACGTTACAAACATATGTAAAAACGTCCAGTAACTAATATATCTGTGGCAATATGGAAGAATAGCTTAAGTCGAAAATTGAAGTTTTGAGATATCATCAATTTTATGTAATTTTTCTTTTACTTGATTTCTGCGAATAGTAAATGAATTAATATATTGGTAATATTTTTATTATAGAAGAAGAATGAATATTTAAAATAAATATTGTTATATTCAAAAGATTTTACGTTTTTTCTACTTAAGCTCTTTTTTGAAACTGAAATTTGCGTTGAACTGGACCTTAAGTAATTTTAAGCGGTTCTGTTTTTCTTTTAAGCGGTTCTGTTTTTCTCCACATTATTACTTTCAAATTTTCAAATTAATAATTTGAAAATTAAAAATGAACTCAAGCCTGATAAATCCTAATTTTTCAATTAATTCAATTTAAAGTTCGAATAATTTATTTCCAAATAATTAAAAAGCAAAGGGCACGTTGCATTTACACACACATACATTCATGTAATTTACTTACATATGTGAACACTGTTACTATTCTATAAATAGCATCAAACCAAAAAGTCTTGTTCTTCTCTACATGCCAACGGCAAGTGAAAAGATCGAGCAAAACAAGTAATAGGAGAATACACAATCAATTAAACGTAGTGATGTTCGATCAAACTCAATGAGTTAAATTGATGATTATCTCTGCAATTTGATAACTCGACTGTGGTCGAGGGCGCTAAGTGCTGATGACGTCCTGTGGCGGGACAGAAATTGCAATCCACTAGCCGCGTTCAAAAATAATTTTTTCAGTTTTTCTCCACATTATTACTTTCAAATTTTCAAATTAATAATTTGAAAATTAAAAATGAACTCAAGCCTGATAAATCCTAATTTTTCAATTGGTTCTGTTTAAATATAAAATATATATTGTGTAGTTTTATGTAAACATAAGTTGTTTGAAAATAATGATTTTAAGGTTAACATTTATAAAGATTAAGTGAAGTTAAGCGAAATCGTTATATGATGAAAAAAAAATATGAATATGTACACAAAAATATGTATATGTATGTTTTAATCAATTTATTATTGATTCAAAAAACTTAAGCTAAAAGTAAATTGACAAAATCATACAATTTTTAAACGGACTAAATACATTTAAGAGCCTTTTACAAGTTATAGCAAACAAGTCACTAAGAATCTTCTTTCGGAACTAATATTGCAATGAGCTTGACGTTGATATTTAAATTAAGCAATACTTCTAAATATGCTTGGAAGATGATATCCACGAAATACTTTTA
The DNA here is from genome assembly GCA_933228675.1 of Stomorhina lunata. Classification (NCBI taxonomy): domain Eukaryota; kingdom Metazoa; phylum Arthropoda; class Insecta; order Diptera; family Rhiniidae; genus Stomorhina; species Stomorhina lunata. The sequence goes on along the minus strand of OW121740.1, from coordinate 183,764,610 downwards.
AATTGTAATTCCTCTGTACCATCCTTCGTTGACTGAATAAAGTCTTGTGTTTTGAGTGAAAAAGTCACGAGTCTGGAAGCCAGAAATTTAATAGCATTAATTTACAAAGGTTTACCTAAATGTTACTCCCTTTTGTCACATAATCTAAGCTGGCTCTACCTTCCCCTGGTCTTGTTGCTATTTACCGAAAGTTCTTTAAATCAATATCAAATTTTTTAAAAGATACATACATTAATACCTTAAGGAAACTCGTACAAATACTCGTATTTCGAAACACATACAAAAAATTCAATATTTGTTATTAGGTTTATGCTTTTGTACCTTTTAACAGTTTCCTTTTTATTTTGTTCTATTTAGTTTGGAGCATTTTTCATTACTTTGTACATTTTATGGATTTTTTACCCTTTAAGTGGCCCGTAAATGAAAATACACAAAACTGTGGTCAAAAAAGATATGGAAAGTAATGAAATTATTAGCAATTTAAGATTTTTTAATAAATTATTGGTATATTTTAATGCTTGGTGTATTTTTATGTTTAAAGAATTTAATATCATAAATAGTTTGTAGTGCATATTTGGATAAGTGTTATTCCACATTTGAAATTTTTACAATTAACACTTTCTTATAGGACCCTCTGTGTCATTGATGTCTCTTTAATATTTACAAAAATCCCAGTTCAATACAAAATAGACAACAAGAAAAACCCTTTTATTATAAATTCGTTTCTTTTTGTTCTTTCTTTTTTTTTGCCATGAAATGAAGTAGAAAAGGAAATTGTTCATTTTTTGTTCCGACAGCCAATTGTTAAAAAATATTGAGCTAACATCAACAAAATATCGTCTACATTAAACAAGTACGAAAAGCTATAGTCGGTCAAACCCGACTATATGATACCCTTAACTACTACGGCTTAATACGGACCAACAATTTAACAAGTTTTTCTTAATATTTTAGTAAATTTATGTCATTTCAGCTGAGGTCCTGATATGGAAGCTAGGGTCATTTGTGGATCGATTTTTAACAAATTTCAGTTATCAATTTATGTTTATCAAATATTTCTGTGGCAATATGTAAGAGTAGCTTAAGTCGTCATAAGAGAGAATTGAGTTAAGGCTTTTATTGCATTGCAGAAACAAAGGCGTTTAAATGTGTTTAGTCCGTTTTTAGAAATTCGATTTTTATCAAAACGTACATACGTTTACTTTTTATCCTAAGTTTTTTGAATCAATAATGAATTGATTAAAACAACTTATGTACACATATTTTTCTGTACATATTCAGATTTTTCTTTCATCATATAACGATTTCGCTTAACTTTACTTAAGCTGTATAAATTTAAACACCTTATATTTACGCAATATATATTTTGTATTAAAGCAGAACCACTTAAAGTTACAGAAGGTCCAGTTTCGAAGAAGAGCTTAAGAAGAAAATACGTAAAATCTTTTGAATTTAATAATATTATTTTTAAATATTCATCCTTCTTCTCTAATAAACATATCACTAATATATTAATTCATATATTATTCGCAGAAATCAAGCAGAACAAAAATTTCACAAAATTGATGATATCTCAAAAGTTCAATTTTCAACTTAAGCTATTCTTACATATTGCCACAGATTTATATGTGCAAAGTTGTAGAAATAAAATCCAATTTTCTTTTGATTTATAAGTGTTTTTGAGCTTTTCTTGGTATTTAAAAGACTTTTGAGAATGTGTCTTGTATGAGAGATGGTATGGTATTGTCAAATATGGACCGATTTTAACAAAATAAGGCAAGTAGCCAAAAGAATAATTTAATAATGTGTGAGTCTATGCTAAATTTAATTAAGTTATCTTTGAAATTACGACCTGTAATTTGATAAAAAGCTTACACGGAAATGAAGCCAGTCAGCCGGACGGACATCGTTAAAGTACGGCCGGCTGACTGGTCTGAGACCCACTAAAAACTCAGACCAATATTTCTATGCGTTACAAACATCATAACAAACCCACCAATGGTGGTGAAGGGTATAAAAGGAAACAAAAATCTATTTTGAAAAGTAAAGTTGGTGTTAATAATATCTGAAAGGCCATGAAAGAGTTAACATATAAAATACTAATACATACATATTATCGATGTTAAAATGTTTGTGTGAATTTTCAAAATAAGGTTAAATATCCTATTTATGAATTTCCTTTCCTTTATTGTTTTCTCTTTTTGACCATTTTGTTGACAATAAAGGATATTTTGTTTGTGGTATGGGTATGAGAATTTTGTCAGTGGATGTTCATTAGAAATTATTTTTAACATGGTCCTGCCATTGTCTCATAAATAATTTTAGAGTTTTTCAAAAATTGTCTTCTTTTTGGGTCCATTTATGATAATTTAAACTGTTTTTAATATCACAGTTTTTGTCTTTTTATTAATTTTAAATGTAATTAAATTTTGAAAATTACATAAAATATTAATGAATATACAAAAAAGTTAATGATGAGTTTTTAATCTCAACCATTTTTGAGCTGCAGATCCCAGTTTTTATGTCGCTGCTGTCAAATTCATCAGAGAAAAAGAATTAAAATAAAATTTAAGTGGCAAACATGTTAGTGAAAAATATTGACCCATTGAATTAAAAATTTATATAAAAATGTTAATGAAAAAATTTTATGACCAAAAACTTTCCTTTAAAAGAATCCATACCCAAAAGTTTTCCATACAAATCTTTCTTGTATGTATAGAGTAAGTTCAGGTAATGTGGAATACGAACTTTTTTCTTAAACTGACAATATAAAAAGAATAAAATTTCGCGTAATTGTTTGCGGTTCTCAAAGAATGAGTAGAGTCAGTTTAAATTCAAAATTTTTTTTTAAAGTTTAAATGAAAGATTAAGATATTACAGTCGCCTACGCTTTATAAAAGTTCCTAATCTCTCAAGAATATACAATTACGAGCCTTTTTCAAAAGTACTATAACGATAAAAATGCATGTGGTATACCACATTAGTTCTTGTCGCCCAATACATGAAACATGTGGATGGTTAAATAATATTTTAACGGAAAAAACTAAAAACTTTACAATTATTAAATAAATAGGTATATGTACCACATTATTTTTTTTTTTTCATTTTTTAAATGATGTACCACACAACTGATTTCAAATGTGGACTGGTTTCTCGGAGTAACACAAATTTGAATAGTCATGGTCCCAGAAATAAAATAAGAGTTCTCCTAAAACTTCAAGCAGGGACTTCAATCTAAAATCTCAAATTTTATTAGTTTCCATCATTCTACAATGAAATGATACCTAACATTATTATTCATAGTCCAATAATTTTTTGGGGTATTGATGGTTATTAAGAGAAAGATGAGAAATTATGTTGTAAAATAATAATTCAATTTTAAAAACTCATAAAATCTAAATTCCTTACATTTTTATAGACAATAAAATTGCCTTTAATATAAGGGATGGTCTAGCGTGAAGAAGGCAACACATGCAAATAAAAATATTATCGGAGGGCTAAAAGAAAATACTCCTAAGACCTTAATATTCTGAACATTAAATACAAGCAATAACAACAAGTTAAAAATAAAAAGAAACCTTACTCTTGCCATACAAATTTATACCTGTTACACTCAACATCATCCTCCGCAACAGGAGCTGAAATAGAGCCGGATCATAACATTGAAGAAGAAAGTACGAGTATGTCAAAATAAAAAGCAATATCATCAGGATTATTATTGACGCTTTTATGGCCTCCTCAGGCTTGCCAATAACAAAGATAGATTGATGTAAATGCCACAAACTCTTTTTGGAATACTGAGACACAAGCCCAAGGACCCACTTACTTTCAAAGCTTACCAAAAAAGTTGTTAAATACAATTTTTGTTGCTTTTTTAATGATGATACATAGTAAAAAATTCATCCTGGCATCAAATATGTGGATGAAATATGTACTGGAGGAATATGGTTGTAGGTATCTGTTGAATAAGTACATATAAGTCTTTACATATAACTGCATTCTACATAGTCAGTTACAGGTAAATTTACAAAACTAAATGCCTGTATCCTTGTACAGACTACGATAGAAAGTATGTTAAGTGTATGTGTGTATTTGGAAGTGTATGTGTGTGTTGGAACAGACTGATGATAAAATTTGTAAGAGACCCTTATCATCAATCCATCCATAAGTGAATTATATTTATTTTGTTTATCGTCAGTTTGAGGTATATGTAGGTTTTACGTTAAGCTCTTTTCTTTCAATTTTAAATAAAAAGTTTAATAAACTTTATCTATTCAGTTCTGTTCACACATACATCAACATCTTTATGTATAGATTCTTGCACGTACACATTTAAAGCTTTATTTAGGAAAATTGAATAAAATTTCATATTAACAAAATCATTAAGAGTAACTTAAAGTTTCTAATGGAATGTATTACAAAGCTTAGAAATATTTTTGTAATTTTTCTTTTACAAATACTATCGAAATGCTAAAGAAACTCTGTAAATCTGATTTTGCAAACAATTTAAATGATGACTTGTATTGAAAACATATTTTTTTTTAACAATGTTCAGGAGTTTTTTATATCCAAGTTTTCGGCATAAAAAAATCTGTTGGTATATAATTTTTATGGAAATTTTTTCTGTATAAACATTTTTTAAAGAAAAGTTTTTGGTATTAAAGTTTTTATAGAAAATCGGTATAACAATTTTGTATAGAAAATTTTTCGGTATAAAAATTTTTTATAGAAAATTTTTCGGTATAAAAATTTTTTATAGAAAAATTTTCGGTATAAAAATTTTTAATAGAAAATTTTTTGGTATAAAAATTTTTTATAGAAAATTTTTCGGTATAAGAGTTTTTTATAGAAAATTTTTCGGTATAAAAATTTTTTTATAGAAAATTTTTAAAAATTTTTTATAGAAAAATTTTCGGTATAAAAATTTTTTATAGAAAATTTTTCGGTATTAAAATTTTTTATAGAAAATTTTTGATATAAAAATTTTTTATAGAAAATTTTTAAAATAAAAATTGTTAATAGAAATTTTTTAGTATTAAAATTTTTTATAGAAAATTTTTCGGTATGAAAATTTGTCATAGAAATTTTTTTTAGAAAATTTTTCGGCATACAATTTTATTTAGAAAATTTTTGGGTATAAAAATTTTGTATAGAAATTTTTTCCTATAAAAATTTTTTATAGAAAATTTTTCGGAATAAATTGTTTTAAAAAAAATTTTTGAGGTTAAGAAGTGTTTATAAAAAAATTTTAGGTATACAAATTTTCATAGAAAAAATTTTTAGAAAATTGTTGATGCAAAATTTATTTTCGTAAAATTTTTTATAGACATTTTTTTGGGGTATAAAATTGTTGTATATGTAAAGTAATAAGTTTAAAAGATAAGTCAAGAAGTCTCATCCTTGTACAATTTTTAGTAGGTGTATTCAATTAATTTTGTTTTTTTGTTATTTTAGTTCTTAAGTGTGGGTGATTAACAAGTTTTTTTTTAAGGTTCCAAATAACTTAATTTCGCATTCAGATTTATTTTATTTTGTATAATTTGGGTATAATGTAATGGTATAAAAAGTTAGTTTGTATGTGTGCGTATACATATTTACATATAAATTTTATAACCTTTTATATGAAGAAAAAACATAAGCATGTCCCAAAAAATCAAAAAAATTGCATTTAAATTTTTTATATTTAAAAGTATTGGTATATAGGGTGTTCCTCCTTAATGTCCTTATGTATGGTATGTATCTATACACGAGTGTTTCCATAAGTGCGCGTGTAAAAAGGATGTAATTTTTTATTTTTATTTTATGCGTTGTTACCGCAATCAATTTCATTACGTTACGTATTATTGCCTGTGAAAAAGGAGTTATAAAATAAATCTTTGTTTTATTTTTTACTGCCTCTATATGACCAGGCGTTTTTATTTTAATTTATTAGGGTTTAAATAAATGAAAACCAATAAGGAAAGAGTTGTAATAAAACAAATCAGGCACTTTGATTTTTATAACTCAATTTTATTTTATATTTCTTTGTTATTTTAAATATTCTTGAATTATATACTGACTTTAAATAAATACCAGAGGACACATATGAAATCAAGTCGGGATGGATTATTTTTTCGAGCAAATCATTCGCAACATCTGTAAGTTATTCAAAATTAATTGTTATAACAATATTATTTTCAATCTCTTAGCCTTGGAACAGTATAAACATTATCTGCATATTTTTCCATATTTAGCCCAATATCAATGACGTTATTTAATAGAAGTAGACTAATAAACTCCAGAATGAAAGCATTAAAATGTGTTAAAATTAAGAGTTGTTTTTTTTAAACATAGATCTCACTTCCAAAACTATCTTAGCTTGTTTCGGTTGATGTTATTATTAATTACTGACGACAAAGAAGTTTCAGATTTGCTTCTAACAATCTTTTGCTTTGACCCATTGTAAACCGAAATTGGAATCTGGCGCCATTAAGCACATTAATGTGTTTACGATTTGTCTATGCATAATAATTTTTTTAATTTATTTTTCAATAATTTCAATTACACGTGTTTTCCTCACTTCATAAATTTGATTTTAATTTTAATTTTTTGTATTTAACCTCAAAATATAGACTATTTGACAGTCTACAGACCATAATTTTCTTTGGTTATTTTCATGAATAATTAAGGATCTGTAAATAAAATCCTTTTTACTGGCAAGTGCTCTTATTTCGTGGTGTGAGAAAAAATTCAATAACAGAATTTTCTTTCTCAGTTTAAATTTGCTTAAACAAAAATTCAAACAATATTTTCTTAAAGTAATATATGTATATATTTTATATTTCATTTTGTTTTGGACGAGTGTGGATGAATATTACAAATAACCTCTACTAAAATACAAAAAATGAACAACAATAAGTAGTTGCAGTAGCAGCAGCAATAACAACAGCTACATATTGTCATATAAATATATCTTTTTCAGGGCTAAAAGACAATGAATGAAAATCCTGTTGCCAGTCAATGTTTAAAACTGGCTGGACTGGACTAAATGTCTTTTTCATTTGTTGTTACGGTCACTGAATACTTTCTCCCCTACAGTCCATGCATATCCTTCTTCCCTTTGGCTTTGAGTTTTACGCTTTATTTGTGGCAGTTAAAAACTTGTTGGCTGGCGTTGATTTAATTTTATAACATGTTCGTTCGCTTGTTCATTTTTTGTTGTCTTTCTTATTTTGTAGGACCTTTTATTGACCCCTATCCAATACTAACCGAATGTATGTATGTGTGTTTGTGTGTCTATGATGAAAGGAGCAGCGTATCAGTCATTCAGGGCCATTGTTATTTATTTAGTTGTTGGTTGCTTTGTTTGTTGTTGTTGTTCTTGTATAGTAGTTATATTATAATGTTGGTACAAGTTGGTCACGTGGATATTTTTAAACACATTGAAATTGGAAGGGTACGTACGTGTATGTTTATTTAAAGGAAATAATAAAAAGAAAAACTTTAACACTAACATTTGGCTTATACAATCATACATACAAACATATGTATGTATTCATGTTTGAAACCATGTAATTGAGCTTTGAGTAAAAAATATTTGCTGTCATCAACATTAAACCAAGCAGAACCCTCCCTCTCTCTCTCTTAGATGTTGGAACTTTGTTGAACATATTCAGAACCGAAAATGTACTGAATAGATACATTACTTTGCTATGTAGACCTGGGTAAATAGAATAGGGCATGTAACGTACTCATATATTCTCTATATTACTCAGAATTTGTATAAATATTAAACATATGTTAGTATTGGTTAAACTATTTGGCTTAACAGGATCTATACAGGTGCTTTGAGCACATGTTGTTTAAGAGGCCAAAAGGAAAAGGCCTAAAAAGAAAGCAGAACTATAAAAACTAACAATTTAATTATTCTGTGGGGAATAGATAGTTTTATATTTGTATTCATTATGCAATATGCTTGTATTTCAAAAATTGCATTTGTTAATAAGTAGTAGTATTAGTAGCAATTACTAAAGCTACAGACTTTCGGACCTTATGTTTTTTTACATCTGACCTTTCAAAATTTCCAATTTAAAACCTAAACACCTAAACCTAATTCGTGTTAAAGTTTCAAAAATTGCATTTGTTAATAAGTAGTAGTATTAGTAGCAATTACTAAAGCTACAGACTTTCGGACCTTATGTTTTTTTACATCTGACCTTTCAAAATTTCCAATTTAAAACCTAAACACCTAAACCTAATTCGTGTTAAAGTTTAAAAATGTTATATCTGTAAAGTTCACACTCAAAGTCATGTATAAAAATTATAGCTTTTTGCTTCTGACATACGAGTACCTTTGTTGTTATTAAGAAAAAATAATCAAAAGCTATTTCAGAAGCTAAGCTTATGTAAAATAACTATTTTGATAGACCTGAACAATTATATATGAGGAGGTCCATAACAAAACTCAATAGTTATTTTTTTTTTAAGTTTTTTGATGGAATCCTATTCTACACATTGAAATCTATATTTACTTTATTATAAAGCTGCCATGGGCTAGAAATTTATTTGCTATAACTAGTTATATTCAAATAAATTCTGCTGACACACATACACGACATACAACAATTGTAAAGAGCATAAAAGTACTTTTACGCTCCAGATTTTTTGCAAACTCTCAACAAAAAATTCAATCAATCGCTATGAAACAGAAATGATGAAGCGAGAACACAATATAGAGTTTTTTTTTAATTTCATCTGCTGCTACTAGTGCCCACCGCTGTTATAAAGCATTCCCCAGCTAGCAATTTGGTGATTGTTGACGATAATAATGAGTATTTTAGGATTCGTATAGATGATCAAATACTGATTAATCAGCTTGGTGATCTAAAAAAGTTTCTGAAAAGACTCCTTAAAACGCTTAGAAAACGACTAGTTTACAAAAGCACAAACAATTCTTGCAGAATGTGTGCAGTCAAAATCCTATCGTGCTATTATGCTATTTTAATCAGTTTGGTGATCAAACTAGATCACAAAAAGACTCAGAAAATACCTTGAAAGCGACTATTTGAAAGCAGAATATGTGCAATCAGTTTGGTGATCAAAAAAGTGTACAAAAAGACTCATAGACGCTTAGCAAGCGACTAGTTAAAAATAAACACCTAAACCTAATTCGTGTTAAAGTTTAAAAATGTTATATCTGTAAAGTTCACACTCAAAGTCATGTATAAAAATTATAGCTTTTTGCTTCTGACATACGAGTACCTTTGTTGTTATTAAGAAAAAATAATCAAAAGCTATTTCAGAAGCTAAGCTTATGTAAAATAACTATTTTGATAGACCTGAACAATTATATATGAGGAGGTCCATAACAAAACTCAATAGTTATATTTTTTTAAAGTTTTTTGACGGAATCCTATTCTACACATTGAAATCTATATTTACTTTATTATAAAGCTGCCAAATAAATTCTGCTGACACACATACACGACATACAACAATTGGAAAGAGCATAAAAGTACTTTTACGCTCCAGATTTTTTGCAAACTCTCAACAAAAAATTCAATCAATCGCTATGAAACAGAAATGATGAAGCGAGAACACAATATAGAGTTTTTTTTAATTTCATCTGCTGCTACTAGTGCCCACCGCTGTTATAAAGCATTCCCCAGCTAGCAATTTGGTGATTGTTGACGATAATAATGAGTCTTTTAGGATTCGTATAGATGATCAAATACTGATTAATCAGCTTGGTGATCTAAAAAAGTTTCCGAAAAGACTCCTTAAAACGCTTAGAAAACGACTAGTTTACAAAAGCACAAACAATTCTTGCAGAATGTGTGCAGTCAAAATCCTATCGTGCTATTATGCTATTTTAATCAGTTTGGTGATGAAACTAGATCACAAAAAGACTCAGAAAATACCTTGAAAGCGACTATTTGAAAGCAGAATATGTGCAATCAGTTTGGTGATCAAAAAAGTGTACAATAAGACTCATAGACGCTTAGCAAGCGACTAGTTAAAAATAGTACAAAAAATCTTGCAAAATGTCCGTAATATAACTATTTTTAGGTGATAAAAAAATGCCATTAAAAGACTCGTATCTGTTTATGTGTGATGTGGCTTAGTTGGTTAGCCCGTCGACTACTAAGCATAACATATCATATTCAGCAACTTAGGTTCGATTCTCGGTCTCAGCAACGTCAATTTCTGTACTTATTAACGCAACCTAACTTCACTGTTCTAAAAATATATATACCGTGTTGAGTGATAAAAAACTTTATTTTTTTTTTTAACAAATCTAGTAAAATGTGTGCAGTCATATTCAGTTGAGTCATTAAATACTCTTTTTGAAGAGTCGCATGAAGGGTACCATTTTCTTACACAAAAAGATTATTTTTTACTCATAAGTGATATCATAAATGATCAGTTTAATCGTCAAGTGAAGTCGAAAAAGATTCATATTTGATTAAAATTATCCAAAAATGCTAGCTATAATATTTGATATTGAATTGCAGTGTAGTTACTGAGTTTTGGATCCAAAATTCAGTAACTACACTGCAATTGTATCGTTTATCAAACAAAACAAAAAAATGTAAAGGAGTAATTATTGCATTTTTTTATGGACCTCCTCATATGATTTTTTAAAATAGAATACCATTTCATGTGTAGCCAGCTTTTAAAGTAGTATTAGCTGGATAGTAAAATATTTGTTTTAGCATGTAGCAGTAATATAAAATCTAAACAAGTTTATAATCGTCTTAAAATCTCATAGGCCTTTGTTTTCGGAATAGGGTTTTTGGCCACAAATTTAAGTATATTTTTATGAAATATCAAAAAAATACTGCATATACAAACATCACCAAATTTTGTTGACATCGGTACATATTTGACCATATCTCTTATGTCAAAAATCACTAAATACGACGAAATTTACAAAAAAGCTTGTAATTCTGAAGATAATTATAATTTTAAAGAAACTGCTATTAAATTCCGAAATTTCCAGCAAATCGGTCCACATTGGACCCTAGCTTCCATATTAGGGCCAAGACGGAAATGGCTTTAATATATATGTACGTCTTGAGAAAATGTTTGCGTGATGACAAAATTGAGCAAATTCAGAAGAGTGTCATATGGTCATACTTAATCGACTATTGCACTTTCTTACTTTATAATTTTTAGTCTTTGTTAATAGTAGGTACATAATTATAGTCTTCACATATAAGTTATTTTTGTATAAAACACTTATGTAATACATCATTTAACTGGATTTAATATTACTCCATTCTTAAAGCTAATAAAAGACCACCTACACACACACAGATAATAAAATATCCTCCCACTCTATATATAGAAATAAATAAATATTTGTCCCAACACTTTAACACATTTTATTAGTTGTTAAATAAAATTTCTATGTTGGATTTTAACGATGGCAGCATCTTTGTATTACAGACACAATTCCTCCTTATCCTGCAAACATTTGCTTTATTCTGTAGACATACAAACAGAGAAACAAAACGAAATATATATGTATTTGTGGCAAGGATTTTTATTACATAATAATTTTATGTTCTACGAAAATGTTCATTGTCATTGGTAGTTTGACCCATTCATTACCTTCATTTCTTTAGACCAGACTATAGTACCCACCTACGGCAACCCATACTTCTTTTTTAATATGATACGACTTTTGCCTTTTTGTTGGTTTGTGGGATTTTGGCCATTAAAAACAACCATAATAATGAAAATGAAAATAATATTAGATAATCATAATATAAATTGTAATGACCATTTAAAATCTGCACAGACTCCCAGAAACAAAATATTCATGTATCCTTTATGTCCCTTAGACACAATAGTTGTCGAATATTCCTATTTATACATTTGTATTTGTGCTATTTTCTATGTATGTGTGTAGCACTATGAGCATAAATTCTAGGATTATTAATGATTTTACTATTTTACTAGTCGTGAGTTTGTAAAAATGTATTTACCAAAAAATTCAATGTAAATATTTTGTAGGGCAAAATATTTATCATTACTTTAGGGTTTTATAACTGGTAAACACTGATTGGAAAAGCTTTAAGCTTTTAATGTATCAAATACATTTATAATATTTTAGATAAATTAAACAACATTTTCTTAAACGTAATCCCTGTTAGTCAAACGAAATTCTATTTGAATCGGCAGAGATTTAAATCTGTATAACCATAAAAAAATTCATATTTGTATAACGCTTGTATATACGTATGTTCTATTTACAATAATTACTTATTTGTGCAAAGTTTTAGAAAAAAAAACGATTATCTTTAGATTGACGAGCGTTTTTGAGAATTGCTGTGTATTTAATAGACTTTAGAGTGTGTGTTATATGGTAGTTTGGTCGAATATGGACTTATTCTATATATTCAATACCATCTATGAACGATTTTTTTTAATCACTTTTTATTCGGAAACTGATTTTTAATAAAAATCAGAAAGAATTTTAATAAAAATCGGAGAGAATATTGTAGATGAAATATTGATGTCTGATACATTTTTACACTTTTTTCAATTTTTATATCGCTTGGCTTAGGTTTTTTTATTTAATACCCAGTAAAAATAGGATCATACAAAGAGCAATCTTGTAATCGCAAAGGAGCGAGTAATGGATTACTCAATAAAACTCCGAATCTCATTGGATTTTTAACACAGCATGACCGCAGACACGAGTACTCCTTTTAAACTCCACATTGATCTTGTAAATGACGACGGAGAGAGTAATTATGTTCATTCGTTTACGTTAAAATTTGTACAAATTATTACAAAATATTACAAAATATTTAAAAATTAAAAGCTTAGGTCATTTTTTATTTATTTATTGTCTATTGTATTGTTTTTTTCTTATTGTCTCGATTTTCTTACTGGATTTTTACAAATTTTCTGTTCGTTTACTTTTCTTGTACAAATGATTTCATTTACTCAGTAAATACTCAGCTTACTGGACTTTTACTGGAAAGTAAACGAATAGACCTATTGTTGTTGTCTATTAAAAAAAGCATATATGGAGTAAACATTCGTATAAAAAACAAATTTGGTTATTTTTTACAAAAACAAGAAAATATTGATTTATTTTTTTAAATTTTTTCAAAAATGTTATTATTGTTTTTTTTGTTGGATTCCGTGAGGTCAAAGTTTTTGAAGAGTAGGTCTGTCGGTAAACAGTTGCCTTACATTTGCAAAATGCCAGCTTGAGAGATTTTTCATATTCCGAGTAAATTGGATACGTGTCATTAAGTGCTTCTGCAAGAAAATTAAAGAAAAGACAACGAAAAGACAAAACGAACTGGTGCATCCCTCGTTGATCCATTTGGAGTATTAAGCGAGCCATAAACAACAAGACAAAATAAAAAGTTTCGATAACTCGCTAATTACTCCAAATGGATGAACAAGTCATTACTCCTTTGTTGCTCGATTATGGATTAATCCATATATTTTTGACTTGGTACAGCTACACATATTATTCGAAACACTCCATAGTATATTGACAAATTGATATTTCAATTAACAATGATTTTTCTAAATTTGTTAGAAAATTTCTTTTCGAAAATTTAAGCAACAAATTGAATTTTTTTGAATAACTCTATACAAAAAGTATGATTTTGTGTGTATAAAAGAACTCAAATGAAGGGTTAAATACAAAATTAATTCACCACTAAGAAATTCCAACTTTAATAAAATTACTTTTTACTATTTCATAAAAAAATTAAATTATTTAGTATTTTGTGCATATTGAGTAATTACAATTTTTTTAAATTGATGGTTAAAAAAATCATCCAATCATTCAATAATAACTCTGATATTTATATGCATACATATGTATTTATATACATGCAAACATCTGGAATAATTTAGTTTATTTTCCGTTTTGCTGGTTTAAAAGCATTTTACGGTTTTCACAAATAAATCAATTCGATTTATGGTAAATATCCATATGATGAAGATTTTGAAAGCAATAAATTGTTAAATGAATGAAATCAAATTCGTTTTGACATAAAACACTCTGAGGTAGACCTAACGATACAAATATTCATAATCTTACTATATATTATTAATATTAGGTTAGTCCTAGTTAAGGTTAGTCGCGTTAAAAGATAAATGATTTAAAATATAAATAATTAAATATTTCAATTCAAGATTAGAAAAAAAAAAAAAATAAAATGAAAAAAAAAATTATTCATTTTTTCAGTTTTCTTTGAAAAATTTTTTTTTAATATTTTTGGGTTTATTCTAATATTTTTAAATAAGTGATATTTATACATTTTTATACTGCCGGATATCAATTTATTCGTTATGAATTATTTCATTTATGATATAATCGTAGGTGAGAATAGAATTTACAAGCGACTGTATCTAGTCTTTTGGGTCGCCTATGAATGGAATATGAGAGATTTTAGGGCACATTTTAAACATTTTGTTTAGGTTTATTAAGTAAGAGATAAACCTGCTTAGATTGAATGTGTTTTTATATCGTTGGAAATGACTTTTAGAAAAATTTTTAACTTAAATATAGAAATTTATGCTCAAATCCACAATCTTCGAAACAGAAAGATAAAAGCTCTTTTAATGTTAACCCAAATACCATCTATCTAGTCTCTTGTTATCCATATACGTATGTTTAATTGTAACTAACTGGTTAAATGCAAATAATCAAAATCCGATAAATCAAATAATATACCCCACCAACGAGGATTGGAATTAGAAAAAAACAAATTCACAACTGGTTATGCATAGAATCTATACATATATTCTTTAAGTATTAAAGAACAACACGATATTTATACCCTTCACCACCATAGGTGGAAAGGGTATTAAAAGTTTGTGCTGATGTTTGTAACGCATAGAAATATTTGTCTTAGACCCACCTTTTAGTATACCAATAGACTTAGAATCACTTTCTGAGTCGATTTAGCGATGTCCGCCCGTCCGTCTGGCTGGCTGGCTGGACCCCCATGTAAACCTTGTAATCAAACTACAGGTCGCAATTCTAAAGATAATTTGATGAAATTTGGCACAGATAATTTTTTTGATAATGGGACCATGGCTATTGAAATTGGTCAAAATCGGTCCATTATTTATGGTACCTCCCATAGGTCCCACTTCCCGGAATTGCTATATTGGCCACAAATATAGCATGAAATTTAAATCAGATACTGCTTATGTAAACTTAAATCAAAATTTTTACAAAAATTATGTATGCAAAAAATAAACTCAAAATTATCATTATCTTCAGATTTACGATTTTTATCTCATTAAGTGCGTTTTGACAGAAGAGTTTGTATGGGAGCTATGGTCAAATGTGGACTGTTTTCAACGAAATTTGGTACAGTGATTTTGGTTTTTATAAGCAGTATTTGTCTAGTTTTTCATGAAAAATATTGATATATGTTGCCAAAAGATCAATTCCGGGAAGTGGGACCTATGGGAGGTACCATAAATAATGGACCGATTTTGACCAATTTCAATAGCCATGGTCCCACTATCAAAAAAAAATGATCTGTGCCAAATTTCATCAAATTATCTTTAGAATTGCGACCTGTAGTTTGATTACATGGTTTACATGGGCGTAGATCCACTATTCGTCACCTGTAATACTGCTTATATTTCTTTCAAATTTCAAGAAAAAATATTGATATTAGTGGAAGTGGGACCTGTGGACCGATTTTGACGAGTTTCAATATCCATGGTCGCTCTATCAAATGAACTGTGCCAAATTTCATCAAATTATCTTTAGAATTGCGACCTGTACTTTGATTACGTGGTTTACATGGGGGTCCAGCCAGACAGACAGACGTCGCTAAATCGACTCAGAAAGTAATTAAGCCTATTGGTATACTAAATGGTGGGTCTAAGACAAATATTTCTAATCGCTACATACATCAGCACAAACTTTTAATACCCTTTCCACCTAAAATGGATAGAATTTTAAAATATGATTGGCCTTTGCCCTAAACAGGTTGTATTAGTACCCAATTTAAACTTATCCTTAGTTTGAAAAAATCGAATTTAGTTTATCGATGCACTTTAGAAGTTGCAAGTTTTACAATATAAAAAGTAATCTTCTTACTTTACTTTTATTATTTAACATCGAGTTATTTATCACATCGAACAGTGAAATTGTTATAAAAATAATGTGTGTTGCCAACTAATCGTTTAAACTAACATTGCGTTTTGCATATTTTCACTGTTCGATATGACAAATTACTCGATGCGAGAAGTACAGAAACGAGGTACTGTTTCTTTATTGAATTTTACTGATTCGGTTATAAATTGATTAACAAAGTATTTTCTTATATATTTTTTTCTTAAATTACCCAAATTAAAATGCTTTTACGGCCTGCTACTGTAATTATTATCGTTATCGTTTTCCTGAGTGGGGCGGACAGTAGGACGGACTAATATTCACATTATACTTATACTAAAACAGTAGCAGTACTAAATATAAAAAATAATAAAACATCTAAGAGCAATAAATAAAGCAAATAAGTAAGGTCTAATATATATGATAACTCCAATCAATAACGCACTCGTCGACCACCATAAATTATTAGCCTAAACAAACATTTTAACTATCGTTACTTTAATATAGAAAGGCCCTAAGTCGTTTTTCATTCAAATTGTTTTTTAAAGTTTCATCTTATGTAATTTTATAAAAATATTTTAATTTAAAAAAAAAAAAACATTATTATGGCATTAAATCTTTCAGAGAATTTAGTAAAAATTTGCGTTTAAAAAATGTCTGCATCTTCAAAACTTATAATTTATTTAGTTTATTTTCCCTCTCCTGTAATATAAGAAAAATATTAGTTAGGGCTTTTCTATATTAATATAACGCTATATTCCTTTACCTATTTTAGTAATTCGTACGATAATTTATATAAATATATACATTATTTTTAAAATTGTATAAATATAACAGGATTAATGATGTTACTGAAAACTTAATGGATAAATCGACAAATCGATATCTAGATGATATTTGATGAACAAGTCAATAAGTGTCTAATGAATACACTCGGAATTTACAAAAATATTAATAGATATTGTTTATTAAATTGTTGTATTTGTGTTGATTTTTCTATAACTTGTGTTAGCAAATTAATTGTTTGCCCGTAACTGTTTCAAATATTTATACCCTTCACCACCATAGGTGGAAAGGGTATTATAAGTTTGTGCTGATGTATGTAACGCATGGAAATATTTGTCTTAGACCCACCTTTTAGTATACCAATAGGCTTAGAATCACTTTCTGAGTCGATTTAGCGATGTCCGTCCGTCCGTCTGGCTGGCTGGACGGCTGGCTGGCTGGCTGTCTGGACCCCCATGTAAACCTTGTAATCAAACTACAGGTCGCAATTCTAAAGGTAATTTGATGAAATTTTTTGATAATGGGACCATGGCTATTGAAATTCGTCAAAATCGGTTCATTATTTATGGTTCCTCCCATAGGTCCCACTTCCCGGAATTGATATATTAGCCACAAATATCAATATTTTTTCATGAAAATTAAACAAAATACTGCTTATGTAAACTTAAATCACTGCACCAAATTTCGTTAAAATCGGTTCACATTTGACCATAGCTCCCATACAAACTTTTCTTTAAAAACGCACTAAATGAGACAAAAATCACTAAAAAGCTCGTAAATCTGAAGATAATGGTAATTTTAAGTTTATTTTTTACATACATAATTTTTGTAACAACTGTAATCAATTTACATATATTTGCTAAATTTTGCCATCATATAAACATATTCTAAAAATGTACATATTTAAGCTGTTTCCGTCATTTGGACTTATATGAGAGCTAGGGTCAAATGTAGACCGATGATCTCGAAACTTGGCGATTTGATTACAGTTGTTGTTGTATACAAAAAATTAACTTAAAATTCTCATTATCTTCGGATTTACGAGCCTTTTAGTCCCATTTAGTGCGTTTTGAGAAAAGATTTTGTATGGGAGCTATGGTCAAATGTGGACCGATTTCAACGAAATTTGGTACAGTGATTTAGGTTTACATAAGCCGTATATGATTTAAATTTACAAAATATTGATTTTTGTGGCCAATATATCAATTCCGGGAAGTGGGACCTATGGGAGGTACCATAAATAATGGACCGATTTCGACGAATTTCAATAGCCATGGTCCCATTATCAAACAAATGATTTGTGCCAAATTTCATCAAATTATCTTTAGAATTGCGACCTGTAGTTTGATTACAAGGTTTACATGGGGGTCCAGCCAGCCAGCCAGACGGACGGACGGACGGACATCGCTAAATCGACTCAGAAAGTGATTCTAAGCTTATTGGTATAATAAAAGATGGGTCTAAGACAAATATTTCTATGCGTTACATACATCAGCACAAACTTATAATACCATTTCCACCTATGGTGGTGAAGGGTATAAAAACTCTGTCACATGAATAGTAGAAAAAAATTCAAAATAAATAATTAATAAATCAAAAGAATGTTTGGATATTTAAGGTCCATTTTAATGTTTTCGTTACTAGTGTAACAAATTATTAATATCGTCACCTTTAAACTTATCGAAGAAGAAATGTAATAAAAGAAGAAATGTAATAAAAAAAATATTTTCAATTTCTAAGTGTAAACGTAAATATTATTAATGTAACTATTCTGAATTACTAAAAACTGATTTATTTTATTAAACCCTTTTTCGTTTTTAAGGGCGATATGTATATGTTTAAAATTTCTATCATTATTGAAACCACATTTTAAGCATTTAAGCAAATTTCCTATGAAAGCAAATATTTATGAAATTTGTAAAATTACAATTACAATTTTATATGTTTTTCCATCAAAGTCGGCAATAATTTAAATTAATGTATTAAAAATACACACATACATACAAACATACATATTTTCAAGGAAATAATAATTTAAATTAAATTAATTTTTTTATCATTCGATAATATTTTATCTATAAATATAAAATATAGAAATACAATAATGAATTTTATTAATAGCTCTATTGCTAAATTATAATGATTTTGATGAATGAACTTTATAAATTTAATTTTATAATATTTTATCATAATTTCACTTTTAAATCAGATAAAAAATTACATCAATATGAGTTTTATGAGATAACTCTTTTTTCTAGGTCTTTTTTTGGCTTTGTGAATATAATTATAATAATTATTCTTAGTTTTAATCCTTTTTATAAGTAAAAAACTTATGAACTTTTGAGACTTATAAAATTGTTTTAAATTTAATAAAAATAATTGCATAAATCAGATTTAGCATAAATCAGATTTTGCATCCATTGGGTCTGATGTATCCGAAATTATTATAATAATTGTTTCTTAAAATTTACCCTCGAAGATATTAAAAAGTACTTTGAATTTGTCAAGCTCTTTAATAACTAAAACTATTTCTTAAAAAGGTTTATCAAAATTTGGGACATCAAACATTTAATTAAAAAGTTTTACTGTAGTGTATTGCGCTAAGAATCCCAATTTATTACAATTATTTATTATTGTAATAAATAGTTTTTTGATAAAACCAAAAAATGTTGGTGGGGAAACCTTTCCTCGACGCGTTTCGATGGTTGGTTAGACCATCTCATCAGGAGGATTATCCCTAATTCTAGACGGAGCGAAAACCTCACATTATGTATAATTTGAGGGACTGAATAAATACGAATTATTATTATTGTGTCCAACAAATATCAACATAAAGCGCAGATTATCATCCGAACAGAAACACGCAAACATTTTTCAGTTTTATCATTTCTTTATTTCCCACACTTTTGTTGTTGCTTTGTTGGCGACTAAGACAAAAGTGCTATAAAGGGGGTTCAAAGAAAGATTTAAATAAACAAAAGTTTATTTTAAAGCTTGGCACATGTGCAGCCGTATATTTATTAAAAAGGTTTATCAAAATTTGGGACATCAAACATTTAATTAAAAAGTTTTACTGTAGTGTATTGCACTAAGAATCCCAATTTATTACAATTATTTATTATTGTTTATTTATTATTTATTATTCTGATAATGCACACCGGACAAAATAGTAAAAAACTGAACAGATACGTTATTCTAAAATTTTCAACTTCCATTGCTAGAAAATTCGACTATTTTTTTTTTTCTGATGTTATAATGGTTGGATATCCATTATTTATTTATATTCATGCTGAAAGAAAAATATTAGAGGGAAAATATTAAACTATTTGCAAGTTATTCGTGAACCACTGAAATGATAGTACGAACCCCCAGTGATCTGCGGACCACCACTTTATTTACATATATATATGAAAATTATGAAATATTATAAATATATTATGAATAATGTTCTATTAAAAATGACAACTACTATTCATAATTTTTTCGATATTAATACGTTTATCTTAAACCTTATCTTAAACCCACTTGATGCTTACTGAAGTGAAATATTTCTTTATTCTTCAAAAAAAAAAAATTCCTTAAATTTATGAACTATTTATGTAAACTTTTCAGTATAAACATAAAAAATTTCGTTTTATAAATCTTATGCTAAACTTGAATTTAAACCAAAAAGAGTTCAAGTATTTATAGAATTTATTTATTGTAGATACCTTTTAAACTTGATGTACTTAACAGATACTTTGTTGTAGATATGTGTATTTTTTTATAGAATTTTTTCGTTACCTCAAATAAATAAATTTCTGTATGTGTATTTTATTCATAAATGTCAGTAAATATACAATCTCTACAGGTCCTGGTGTATTCATATGAATGATGTATCCTTGCTGATATATCCTTATGTCACAAAGACAAAAATATCACCACAAAGTAGCAGAGGAGAAAAAAATCCATATTAAACAGATTTAGATTTGGTATTTTTCTACTTTGCTGCTACTGACGATGTTATTGCTATTATTGTCATGATATGGTTCGTTTACTTGGAAAATAACAACTACAATACACCCATTTACCATTTAAGTATAAATAAATTTTGAACTTAAAAAATACATAAGTATATCTTCAGATCTAAGTATACAAACTAAATATTACAAAAATAACCAAAAACATGATTTTTACCCACTCATATTTACCTCCTATACATTTTCATAACCAAACTCAAATCCTGTTTATCCTCCAAAGACTATGAAATGGTGGAATGGTTAAATGTGGGAGTGTGGGAGTAACACATTACTTGTAGATAGAAACACAATGTAGTGGCACAATGGAACTGGCAGTCAATCACCCAATACTTTTTATTGGCAATCAATAAAATTTTACGCTATAATAATCAAAGCATTTTGCCATTAGCATTAACTTTAGTGGGAAAAACTACATGAAATTGAATAGGAAGAAGCATTTGTTGGATGAAGCGTTTTTATGTTTAAATATCTGAATATAGGTGTATCTATAGGGTAATACTACATATTAGTTTTTATTAAGGGGTTTCAATATGGCAATATATGTACATATTTAGAACGAGTTTTGTTGAAAGTCACAGAATATTTAGTTAGAGTAGTAAATAAAATTATCTTTAAGTAGCTTTTTTTTATAAGCAAGGGTAATATTGGATACCAAACAACGGTTCTGATTGGTCTTAATTGACTGAGCCCAGACTTGTCCTTTATCTCACCTCTGGACACCAACCTCCTTGTGGTATAATCAGGGGAATTACGTTAACACCCGTTAATGTAGTGAGCTAACATGTGTCGCGATTTATTAAAAGAAAAAATAAATTTTTTGTTCTTATGTGACATAAAAAAAATTATTTAACTTGATTACAATTTTTGCTGTTGACTAGTGTTGTATTAATTAATAAACTTAATTACATAACAAAAAATTTGCCACCTGTCTTATTACAGTTTTTTAAGGGGAAGACCGTTGTTGTTAATATTGCTGGCAATATTTGCCTTTAAAAAAAATGAAACCCCCTATTGTGAGAAGATGATGATATTTAAAGCTAAAAAATATAATATCTAACAATGTATAGACTCCTAAATCCTTTCTTCCTTCTATCCTTGTTTCTATTAAATAAATGATGGTTAACTTTTTTTGCTTCAATGACTAAAATTTTACTATTAATAACTTTTTCTTATTTGAATATATTAAACATTCGCGTTAACAGTTTACAAAACATAAATTTTAGACTTTATTTTTTAAATTTTTATATCCATAGGTGGAAGAGGTATATTAGGTTTTTGCTGATGTTTATAACTAATAGACACCATAAATAAATAAACCTTAAAATATACCGATCGATTTTTAAATATAATTTAACGAAATTTGAAAATTTTCATTGATGCAAAGATAATCTTTATAATCAAATTAGATCGTTATTTTCGGTATCATTGGTCTGCCAGATTTTGACCTCTTACAGCAAGAAAACCGTTAACTACAAAATTACCCAATAATTTTCGAAAAAACAACTGTCAAAATATATCGAGGGTTTATATTAAAAAAGTGCTATCTGCAAATTCACAATTTTACAGAGGAGTAAAAAAACTGTTTTTGTAGTTAACTATAAGAGTAGTAACTAATCTTTGTTTTACAATATGATATAAAATGGGGCTAGGATTTTATACAAATTAAGTTTTTGATTAATTCCTCATACGTATATTTTAGCGCTTCTGGTAGATAGCACTTTTTATGAGTTAAAATTTAATAGTTTTAAATATAAAAGCAATTTTTAAGCAAAAAAAAAAAAAAGATAAAGTGAAAACTAAATAAGGCTCTTATTAAAATATCATGAGTTAATATTATAATATAAATATATTAGGGAATAACGGTCTTTAGCGCCTGCAAATGCTTTCACTTACAAAGTCTGTATAATTGTGGTCTATTTTATTGATTATCACAAAATGCAATGTATATTTTATAACAATTTTTATTATTTCCACAAATATTTTTATGTAGATAGCACTATTTTTTTGATTCTGAAGACAATGTGTGTAAATAGCACAAACGCAATTTATAAAAAAATAAGTTTTATAACTATTTATTCTTTTTTTGAAATTAATATGACATGTAACAGTTAAGATAAGGAACACATTTCTATTTTGGTCGAAAGTGCACATAGCACTTTTTTAATATAAAGCGTCGATATTTAATTGTACTCTGTTTTTGGTTACTATTGGATATACCCACCGTCATATGGAAGGTCATTTTTATGCGAAGATTAAATTAAATTTTTCATAAAATTAAATTTTTCATAAAATCGAGATATAATTACATACTACTTTATTGAATGCGCATTAAAAAAAAAATTGTGGATTTGTAGAGTTAAAAATTTGAAATTGTCCAAAATGAAGAAGCTTACGGTTTATTGGACTGTCTAGACTGGTACATGACCGGACTATATATTTAAATAGGTATAAATTTTGTGAACAACATGTGCTGCCCTAAAATTAATTAAGAATAAACTAAAACGTCTTTAAAAATTGTTCGAGATTCAACAATTTTTCTGAAATTAAGTATTGACAGATTTTTACATAAATATGTACATAACAAAAATAACTTATGAATATTACGAACAGCTCAAAAAATTTAATTTTTTAATAACTAAAAATAAAACAGAATTTTAAAAATATCTAAAAAATTAATATATTTTTATATGTTACTCTTTGAAATACCTTAAATTGTATTGAGGAAAATGTTGTATTTTTTCTGTTTTTAATATTACGTCATTATAATTTCAAAACAATTTATTTATTCAAATAAGTATTAACTCAATATTATAAAAACTACTACAAAAGTACTAGTTTTTACAACGCTGTTTTATAGCGTATGAACAAATGTCAAAATTCTTCATACAAATATTAACTTTTAAGAGAGAGAGAGTGCTGACGTCATAACTTAACTGTTAAGATAAGAGAGTAAAAAAATAAACTGCATACAAATAATAAAATAACTGATAAGAAAATCAAAAATAATTGCGCAAGTATTTGACACAGTAGTTATAAAAAAATAACAATATAATAAATAATATTTAGTTATAAACAAATAAAAATCTTTTAATTCAAATAAATCGATTTAGTGTTTTTTTAAGATAATCGTTTTTGTTTTCGTATTTACATGGAAAATTGAATGGAAATATTATTCAATTAATGGAGAACTTTAAAAATTTGTTTGGTGAGTAAATAAGTTTGTACAGTGATTTTGGGTGAATAAAAACATTTAAAATATTTGTTTACATATTTATGAATCATACATACTAATAATGTATGCATTAGAACTACTTATGTTCAGAAAACAAAACAAAATTTTTAAATATTTTTGAATACAAACTAACAAAATAAACATTAAAAATGCGGTCAATTAACGAAAAAAAAACATAGATACAAATTCACAGTTTATTGTCAAGGCTACGATAAAATTCGAAATTTCCGTAATTAATTTAAATTTTTTGTTTCTGTATGCGGCTTCTTCTCTTCTTTTGTTTTGTAAACAATTCTACATATTTATATTCTCTCTTATTTTTCTGTTGTTCTCTTGAGTTCTCAGTTTGTTTTCATATTAGATCAGCTGTTGGCATAGTTGCCAGATAAATTGGGGCCGAAATCGTCAAATTTTGGCCAACAAATCGTCAAAATCGTCAAAATGGGTATTTCAAAATCGTCAAAAAATCGTCAAATGAAATAATACACTTTATTCTTCAAAATATTGTTTATTTTTTCAAATTCACTTTATATTATAAAAAGTAAAAAATGAAGATCATTAAATATATTGAATATTATAAATTTTGTGTTTCACAAAATTAAAAAACATTTTAGAAATGTGTTTAAGAGATCAATACATGAGCTAAAAAACTAAATTAATAAAAAAAATAAATTAAATTAATAAATTAATAAAAAAAATAGTTATAAAATTCAGTTTCAAAAGTCAATATATAACGTATAACAAATTAAATAAAAAAAAAACAAAAATGCAAAAATGCAAAAAGGTTAAAAAACAATAAAACTGTAAATTAAAAATTTACGTTTTTAATGAGGTTTCGATAAAAATTTTTGAAATTTTGATTTTACATAAAAATAATAATAACAAAACAATTTTTCATAGTTTTAATGTAAAACATAACAAATTCAATCACATTAAATAATTATTACTCTTTATATACAAAATGTATTTATGTCATTTTACTGCACCACTTTTGAATGTTCCAATTTTTCAAGCTAGTAATAAATATTCTCAGAAGTAAAAAAAACAACGTTTTCAAGGAGTGTTCCAGAACTTTAAGCCCAAAATCTATGCTACGCTTTAAAATGTGGGTGAAAATATTTTTTTTTTTAATTTATAGAAAAACAAATAGAAAAATCTGTAACGCAAATGGAAATCCTAGTAATACTTGTTTACACAAATGCAAAATTTTAATACAATATGAAATAAAGCAGTATGAATTTACTTTTTAGTAAATTTATGAGAAAAGTTTATTAATTTACAACTTTCGTACGCCAAAATAGTCCATACACTTCAAATATTGTTTTGAGTACCAATTTGTTGCAAATTTATTTAAAAAATACTTTCTTGATTTCAAATAGTATTGTAAATTTTCATTTGTTAAAATATTTTTGCTAAAATATGTTTCAGAGTTTTTTAATTATATTCATGATAGCTATATTTAGAAAAAAACCATTTCGAAAATTTCCATTTGTGTTTCGGATTTTTGTATTTTTATTACGGGCATATAGGTAATCCTAAAAATACATGAAGATCTGGAATACAATAAGCAATTCCTAAAATTTAATTGAAAAATTCAAATATAAATTTAATTCGATAAATACATTTCACTATTGAACATTTTTATTAAATCAGGTACTACGTTCATATTGTAACAATTACATTTATTTAATTTTAGAAAATCTTTCGTAAATAGTATCCCTTCCAAAGAAGGAGTTTCCAATCTGTTCCTAACTTTTGTTTTATTTAAATTAACTTGGCTAAATATCCGCTCGACATTTGCCGAAGAGTGAGGTAAAACTAGAATTTTTTTTATAAATTTGCTTAGTGTAGGAAATATAAACTGGGAGTCTCTTCTACGAATTTCTGAAATTTGTTTCCAAAATTTTAGTAAATTTTCTTTTTCAGAAACAACATCATTAAAATTCATAAGCCTTAATTGTCGAAATTCAGATTCTAAATCCTGTCTTTCATCTTTTTCTATAAAATGAGAAAATTCTCTGATAATGTCATAAAATGAATTATCGTTGTTTATTATATTTTGAGGATTGATTAGCCCTAAGGATTTATAATTGCTTCCAAAATCAAATCTTATAAAGATTTGGTTGCACAACTCTATATAAAAATTTATGCAATTATTAACAATTTCTTCATATTGATTTTCGTCAATATTTGAGTCAACTAATACGTCTCTTACGTATACTCCTAAATAAACATCTTTATTGCTTAAAAAGTTATTTTTTTCTTTATAATTTACTTTGAGAAAATTGTCATCTTTTATTAAATTTAGATTAAGAAAATTACTCATAACAGTTTTTAGAAGCTTCTCC
This sequence comes from Stomorhina lunata, assembly GCA_933228675.1. Lineage (NCBI taxonomy): Eukaryota > Metazoa > Arthropoda > Insecta > Diptera > Rhiniidae > Stomorhina > Stomorhina lunata. The sequence continues at coordinate 183,738,126 of OW121740.1, read as the reverse complement.
ATTTGAACATATAAATTTTGAATTTCTGTTGTTTCACTTTGAAACATTTTATTTATATTATTAATTATACCCAAAATATATTTTAGGAAACTCAAATAAACTTTGTGAATATCATTTAAATTATCTAAAATATTTCTTGCGGTATCTATATGATCAATATTCACCGCAAAGGAAAAATATATCTTCAATGGTTCGAATAAGTCTAATAACCTCACGACTACGGCCTCAAGAGACAACCAGCGTGTTTGGCAGGGATGCAAGATTTTTTTTGGTTTAATTTCGAGAAGTCTTAAAATTTCCTCAAACTGTTTTGATCTTTTTGGGCTATTTGAAATATAGTTATAAATATTCCTTGCGAGAGTTTCGACAGAAGACGGCAACTTAAGGCATGCGTTAGATGAACATAATGCCAAGGAATGGCACACACACTTTAAGACAAATAAATGTTGATTATCGGCCTTGAAAAGCTGTGCCACAGATTTGTTTTTGCCGGTCATTACCGCCGCTCCATCTGCAGCAAAACCAATCATATTTGTTTTATAATTTATATTATTTTTTTTAAAATAATGTACGATAAGATTATACAAACTATTAGCGTCACCTTGCTCTACAGTCAATAATCCATAAAATAAATCTTTTATTTCGAAATCTATGCAAATTCTTACTACTAAACATAATGACTTAGTGTTCGATAAGTCAGTTGACTCATCAATGCACAGGGAAAAAAAATTGGCTCTTAATAGTTCATTTAAATTCGAAAATTGTTTCAATCCTATGACATTTTTAACAATCGCATTTGCTTTAGTTCTTCCCAATGTTATGTTTGAAGCTATTTCACAATCAAATGACTCCTTACATACCTTACTCAAGTGATCGGCAACTGCAAAAGGCAGGTTGTGTTCAACTATGAAAACAGCAAGTTTTATTTCGCAATGTTTAGTGGTATGTTTTTCTATTAAATAGATTTCATCAATTTTTGTTTGGTGGACTGCTTTGGCCACATCTTGATGCTTCTTGGAATTAAGATGAGATGTTAGATCAGACTTTCCTGAAGACAGTTTAAGATCAACGTTGCAAATACTGCAGGAAACTATGTCCTTTTTTTTAACTGCCCAGGATTTTATTTCCGGATTTTCCAACCAGTCTTCTTTAATTTTTCTTCTTTTTCTTTGTTCGGTCTGAAAAATATTTTAAACCCAAAATCAATTATAAATAAAATTATTTATTTGTACTGCAGCATAGAATGTAAAAATTGTTTACAAATATTTTTTGGGATTCCCCCCACATTCCCTTACCGATGAAGTACATGGTGTTTCTTCTAGGTCTTGACAATCTTCATTTCTTTTGTCTATAATAAACAAATATTCATATTAATATATTTATAAACTTCTTTTTCGTTTCTTTAAACTTACTCGTTTTCTTTAAATATCTTAACATTTTAAACTTTTCTGTTTAATAAACGTAAAAATTACCGGGACTTCTTAAATGTTTTGCAATTTCCACTTTTTGTTTTTTATTGAGTGGTTGATTGATTTGGTATTATTTTAATGATATGTATGGGCAAAATACTAAGATCATCAACACTTAACACATGTAAACACAAAAATTGCAGTGCTCACTAGCTTTCTCTTTTACTTTTGTTGAGATGTAATGGCCTCACTTTGGACACACACAACGTCCAACAATCAACGAAATAATGCTGCAAACTTGCTACACTGAAAAACCGTCAAAATTAGGATGAAAATCGTCAAAAAAAGAAAAATCGTCAAAAAAAGAAAAATCGTCAAAATATTTTGAAATCGTCAAAATCAGGACAAAAATCGTCAAATCGTCAAAAGGTGATTTTTGGTACCCAAAATCGTCAAAATGACGATAAATCGTCAAATCTGGCAACCGTGGCTGTTGGGCTGACAACATTTCGTGTGCGCTGGAATATTTTGTAGCCACTAAGAGCAGTCTCTCTTGGATTTCGTTATGATCGTGGGATCAACTTTGTAGCATTCTAATTTTAGTCATATTGTGACGTAGATACAACAAAAGTAAAGGTAATATAAATTGTTTTTGTAGTCGATTTTGTTGTTATGCCTATTTTCCCTATTCGTAATTATAATGAATGTATTCCACTGTACTGAGTGCGATGAGAACTCCTATAGAAATACGTACATTCAGTACGTTACTCTTCGTCCATCGTGACAGTTTAGTTTTTGGCTTGCGCAAATAAAACATACGTTGTTGGTTAGTACGTGCCTTCGGTTGAGATTTTTTTTGTCTTGCTTTCTTTTGGTTCCATAAGTGTATACAAGACAGCGGTTAGTCGAGGGGTAAGTGAAAACAGAACATATGACTACGGGCTACAATATGATAGCAGTGTGGAATAATACAATAATTTGACATTGTCATACATTCAAGTTCGTCAGCTATCCAGTCAGCCAGATAGTCCGTAGCGTTATGTGTTCTCGTTTTTCTATTAATCGATTTGTTGCAGAAGTTGTTAACTAATTTTACCTTTTTGTTTACACTTGTAATTTTAGATATTGTAAATAGCAAAAGTAAAATTGTAACAAAATTAAAGATAATTGACAATAGAAGCAGCAGCGGCAGCAACAACAATAACAGCAGACAGTGTGAATATTAAGGAAATAAAGTGAACATTTAGCAATAAAACAAACAGAAAAGCAGAAGAAAAATTACAACACTTTACAAGAGGCGCCAACATGTCTAATCAACAACAAATCCAACCCCAACAGCAGCAGCAACAACAACCAAAAAAGAACATTCCAAATGGTTTGAAATTCGTATTTGGCGGTGGTGCCGGTATGGGAGCCACTATGATTGTGCAACCATTTGATTTGATCAAGACACGTATGCAAATCTCTGGAGCTGGCAGTGGAAAAAAAGAATTTCGTAACTCATTCCATTGCATACAGACAGTGATAAGCAAAGAAGGGCCTTTGGGACTCTACCAGGGTATTGGTGCTGCTTTGTTACGTCAGGCCACTTATACAACAGGTCGTTTGGGTGTGTACTCTTACTTGACTGATGCCTACAAGGCACATTTTAACAAAGACCCCAATGTATCGGCCAGCATGTTGATGGGTGTGATAGCTGGTGCTTGTGGTGCTTTTATTGGAACACCGGCTGAGGTGGCTCTAGTACGTATGGCTTCCGATGGTCGTCTGCCTTTAGCTGAAAGGCGTAACTATAAAAATGTTTTCAATGCCCTAACTCGTATCACCACCGAAGAAGGTTTGGCCACTTTATGGCGTGGCAGTTTACCCACAGTTGGACGTGCTATGGTAGTCAACATGACCCAACTAGCCTCCTATTCGCAATTCAAAACCTACTTCCGTACTGGTCCTTTGCAAATGGAAGAAGGTATTAAATTGCATTTCTGTGCCAGTATGTTGTCTGGTTTATTGACAACCATTACCTCTATGCCTTTGGATATTGCCAAGACACGTATTCAAAATCAAAAGTATGTTGATGGCAAACCAGAATATCGTGGCACTTTTGATGTTTTGGGTAGAGTAGCTCGTCAAGAAGGTATCTTTGCCCTGTGGAAGGGCTTCACACCATACTACTGTCGTCTGGGACCACACACTGTTCTGACCTTTATCTTCCTGGAGCAATTGAACAAATCATATCAAACATTTGTTCAAGGCCAATGATAACTAGGGACATTCATCTTGTTATAAATCCATCACCTCCCATTATTAAGAATAATTAATATGTAACTATACAGCCAATAATTGAATACAATAATAATTTTACTCGATGTGTTAATTGTTAAAGTGAAATTCCAATAATAAAATATAAACGAAAAAATCAGGGACTGTTACGGTTATGACTTTTATAATAAAACTCAGAACATAACTGTTATATTTTTATTTTAATTTTTTTAATCCGAAATAAAAGTTATTTTTTGATTTTAATTTTTTTAATCAAAAATAAAAGTTAATTTTGCCTTTTATTATATCGCACAAAGTCTGCCGGTTATTTCTGTCGTTTATTATATCGCACAAATTCTGCCGGTTATTTATGTCGTTTATTAAATCGCACAAATTCTGCCGGTTATTTATGTCGTTTATTATATCGCACAAACTCTGCCGGTTATTTCTGTAGTTTATTAAATCGCACAAATTCTGCCGGTTATTATTGACGTTTATTATATCGCTCAATTTATAACGAGTATGTTTGTATCATATTTTTTTGCTCATTTTTTGTCGGTTATTTTTATTTTAATATTATATCAGGCAATTTTTGCCTTTTATTTTAAAATTAATTTTTTTTAAACAATCTCTGAGCGAAATCTTTTGTAATATACTTTTTCGAGCAGCAATTTTTTTAATTTTTTCTTGTAAAAGTGACAAATACAAACTCATTATCAATAGAAAAAGTCTAAAAAAATTATATTCTCTATAGAAAAACTGCTTTCAAACAGTATTCTCTATACAAAAAATGTTATACAAAAGTGTTCTCTATAGAAAAACTGACATACAAAAATATTTTCTATAGAAAAACCGATATTCTCTATTGGAAAATGGTTATAAAAAAGTATTCTCTATAGGAAAACTGTCATACGAAAGCATTCTGTATAGAAAAGTTGTTATACAAAAGTATTCTCTATAAAAAAATGTCATACAAAAGTATTCTCTATAGGAAAACTGTTATACTAAAGTATTTTCTACAGTAAAACTATTATACAAAAGTATTCTCTCTAGGAAAACTGTTATACAAAAGTATTTTTTATAAAAAAATTTCCCATTTCTTTTGAAAAATTTTAAAAATATCCCTTTATTTTGGGAAATTTCAAAAAATTCCTATATCTTTTGGGAAATTTTGAAAATATGCCTTTATTTTGGGATATTTTGACAATGTCCCTTTAGTCTGGAAAATTTTTAAAATTTCCCATTATTTTGGGAAATTTTGAAAATTTCCCATTACTTTGAGAAGTTTTGATAATTTCCCATTATATTGGGAAATTTTGAAAATATCCCATTATTTTGGGAAATTTTGAAAATATCCTATTATGTTTGGAAATTTTGAAAATGTCCCTTTATTTTGGGAAATTTCGAAAATTTCCCATTATTTTGGGAAATTTTAAAAATTTCCCATTACTTTGGGAAATTTTGAAAATTTTCCATTATTTTGGGAAATTTTGAAAATTTCCCATTATTTTGGGAAATTTTGAAAATTTCGCATTATTTTGGAAAATTTTGAAAATATACAATTATTTTGGGAAGTTTTGATAATTTCCCATTATTTTGGAAAATTTTGAAAAATTCCCATGATTTTGGGAAATTTTGAAAATATCCTATTATTTTGGAAAATTTTGAAAATTTCCCATTATTTTGGGAAATTTTGAAAATTTCCCATTACTTTGAGAAGTTTTGATAATTTCCCATTATATTGGGAAATTTTGAAAATATCCCATTATTTTGGGAAATTTTGAAAATATCCTATTATGTTTGGAAATTTTGAAAATGTCCCTTTATTTTGGGAAATTTCGAAAATTTCCCTATATTTTTGGGAAATTTTAAAAATTTCCCATTATTTTGGAAAATTTTAAAAATTTCCCATTACTTTGGGAAATTTTGAAAATTTTCCATTATTTTGGGAAATTTTGAAAATTTCCCATTATATTGGGAAATTTTGAAAATTTCGCATTATTTTGGGAAGTTTTGATAATTTCCCATTATTTTGGCAAAATTTTGAAAAATACCCATGATTTTGGGAAATTTTGAAAATATCCTTTTATTTTGGAAAATTTTGAAAATTTTCCATTATTTTGGGAAATTTTGAAAATGTTCTATTATTTTTGGGATGTTTAGAAAATTTCCCATTTCTTTTAGGAAATTTTTGAAAATGTCCTATTTCTTTTGGGGAATTTTGAAAATATTTTATTATTTTTGGGATATTAAGAAAATTTCCCATTTCTTTTGGGAAATTTTAAAAATTTACCATTATTTTTGGAAATTTTGAAAATTTCCAATTATTTTGTGAAATTTTTAAAATTTCCCATTATTTTTGGAAATTTTGAAAATTTCCAATTATTTTGTGAAATTTTTAAAATTTCCCAATATTTTGGGAAATTTAAAAAATTTCACAAAATAATTGGAAATTTTCAAAATTTCCAAAAATAATGGTAAATTTTTAAAATTTCCCAAAAGAAATGGGAAATTTTCTTAATATCCCAAAAATAATAAAATATTTTCAAAATTCCCCAAAAGAAATAGGACATTTTCAAAAATTTCCTAAAAGAAATGGGAAATTTTCTAAACATCCCAAAAATAATAGAACATTTTCAAAATTTCCCAAAATAATGGGAAATTTTCAAAATTTTCCAAAATAAAAGGATATTTTCAAAATTTCCCAAAATCATGGGAATTTTTCAAAATTTTGCCAAAATAATGGGAAATTATGAAAACTTCCCAAAATAATTGTATATTTTCAAAATTTTCCAAAATAATGCGAAATTTTCAAAATTTCCCAATATAATGGGAAATTTTCAAAATTTCCCAAAATAATGGAAAATTTTCAAAATTTCCCAAAGTAATGGGAAATTTTTAAAATTTCCCAAAATAATGGGAAATTTTTAAAATTTCCCAAAAATATAGGGAAATTTTCGAAATTTCCCAAAATAAAGGGACATTTTCAAAATTTCCAAACATAATAGGATATTTTCAAAATTTCCCAAAATAATGGGATATTTTCAAAATTTCCCAATATAATGGGAAATTATCAAAACTTCTCAAAGTAATGGGAAATTTTCAAAATTTCCCAAAATAATGGGAAATTTTCAAAATTTTCCAAAATAATAGGATATTTTCAAAATTTCCCAAAATCATGGGAATTTTTCAAAATTTTCCAAAATAATGGGAAATTATCAAAACTTCCCAAAATAATTGTATATTTTCAAAATTTTCCAAAATAATGCGAAATTTTCAAAATTTCCCAAAATAATGGGAAATTTTCAAAATTTCCCAAAATAATGGAAAATTTTCAAAATTTCCCAAAGTAATGGGAAATTTTTAAAATTTCCCAAAATAATGGGAAATTTTCGAAATTTCCCAAAATAAAGGGACATTTTCAAAATTTCCAAACATAATAGGATATTTTCAAAATTTCCCAAAATAATGGGATATTTTCAAAATTTCCCAATATAATGGGAAATTATCAAAACTTCTCAAAGTAATGGGAAATTTTCAAAATTTCCCAAAATAATGGGAAATTTTAAAAATTTTCCAGACTAAAGGGACATTGTCAAAATATCCCAAAATAAAGGCATATTTTCAAAATTTCCCAAAAGATATAGGAATTTTTTGAAATTTCCCAAAATAAAGGGATATTTTTAAAATTTTTCAAAAGAAATGGGAAATTTTTTTATAAAAAATACTTTTGTATAACAGTTTTCCTAGAGAGAATACTTTTGTATAATAGTTTTACTGTAGAAAATACTTTAGTATAACAGTTTTCCTATAGAGAATACTTTTGTATGACATTTTTTTATAGAGAATACTTTTGTATAACAACTTTTCTATACAGAATGCTTTCGTATGACAGTTTTCCTATAGAGAATACTTTTTTATAACCATTTTCCAATAGAGAATATCGGTTTTTCTATAGAAAATATTTTTGTATGTCAGTTTTTCTATAGAGAACACTTTTGTATAACATTTTTTGTATAGAGAATACTGTTTGAAAGCAGTTTTTCTATAGAGAATATAATTTTTTTAGACTTTTTCTATTGATAATGAGTTTGTATTTGTCACTTTTACAAGAAAAAATTAAAAAAATTGCTGCTCGAAAAAGTATATTACAAAAGATTTCGCTCAGAGATTGTTTAAAAAAAATTAATTTTAAAATAAAAGGCAAAAATTGCCTGATATAATATTAAAATAAAAATAACCGACAAAAAATGAGCAAAAAAATATGATACAAACATACTCGTTATAAATTGAGCGATATAATAAACGTCAATAATAACCGGCAGAATTTGTGCGATTTAATAAACTACAGAAATAACCGGCAGAGTTTGTGCGATATAATAAACGACATAAATAACCGGCAGAATTTGTGCGATTTAATAAACGACATAAATAACCGGCAGAATTTGTGCGATATAATAAACGACAGAAATAACCGGCAGACTTTGTGCGATATAATAAAAGGCAAAATTAACTTTTATTTTTGATTAAAAAAATAAAAATCAAAAAATAACTTTTATTTCGGATTAAAAAAATAAAAATCAAAATAATAAAAGGCTTACGATCAAATGAAAATATAGCCCAAGCGAATCAAAACTGTTTAACTGAATTTTAAAACAAATACTTTTTTGGGTGTGCTTTTTTTAATTAAAAATTCGAAAATAACGGTTATTTTCAGTCCCTGGAAAAAATAGTATATTTTTGAAATCTTTTGTGTATTTTCTTTGAGTGTAAGATATTTATTGTATTTGTGGTGTAAATATTTAATTCAGTTTGACAGACTGTTGCATTTGTTCCGAACCTACCTCTACTTGTTTTATATTAAGTCCAATAATTACACAAAAATAAATCAATTAACAATTAGTTTAGAAAGTAAAAAATAGTCTAAGAAATTCTTTTGATTTGCCAAAATACTTTTCAATTAGCTAAAACTTAAAATTTAGTTAAATTAAAAAATGTTCGAATTATTTTTCTGATAATCCTCTATAATCTCTGGCACTGCATTAAACATATTTCTGCATAGTATTACTAGGGTTTTTTAGTTAATTTATTTTTATTTTTTTATTAACTCATGGTCATTGTTTGTAAAAATTGCAAATAGCAGTTTTAAATACATACATACAAATAAAATATTTTTGTATTTGTTCATTTTGATTTCTATATTAAAAATTAACAAATTAATTACTTTATGAGGTGCTAATGAAATAACTAATCATTTATGATATTTTAATTAACATCTATCGCATTGATAGATGCTAAATAAGATCTTTATCTTCAAAAATCTATTCATTTTTTGTTCGCGCTATCAAATAAAAATTAGTTTTTTAGATCATATTAGTAAAAAGTTGAATGCATTTCTGTACAGTATTTAACCGTAGATGTAAAAAGTATTTACACCATTTCAATCATTACTTTGTTTATACGAAATATATAATGAGTTTTTTTATTTTTTTTTTCTATAAATCTTTTCTATACATTAATCCGTTAACATTTAAAAATATCGAGCCCTAACCGCCAAAAAGGCTTGAGTCTTTTTGGCCAAAAACTTAAATTTATAGGAGAAGCATTTTTTAAAATATCTTTGGACAGTGAATTGTACTTAAGTCTTTATAGTTTTTGCTGAATATCGTCCATCATTGTCTCTTAAGCCCATATGGCGGTTATGGCTCGATATTTTCTATTAAAATAAATTACATCAAAACAAGGTTAATGTCGAGGGTCTTAAAAAGTATTCGTGTAAAATATAATTTTTTGCCCTTTTTTACTTCCAATAGCTTTAATAGAATTTTGTAAAAAAAATTCTTTTGCCCTCACCAAAATTTTTAAAAAATTTAAATAAAAAATTCCAATATTCAGGTATGTGATGGATATCGATCGTTTTCAAATCGTTCGATTTCAGATATATTTTTGTGGTAATTTTCGGCTATTTTTCCAAAAAATTCAAACCAAATGAAAGATAACATATTTAATCCTTTCGACTGATGTTTTATCTTTTGGTTTGATTTTTTTTTTGGAAAAATAAAGGAAAATTATTTCCATCACATACCTGTTATTTCGTGTCGACCTTAGGAATTTATAAACAATTAATTATTTCGTTATCCGTTTTTTATCTTCGAATACAATTTTATTTTAACAAATTTCTTGGATCTTGGAACAAATTTCTTGGATCTTTCTTGCATCTTTAAAATAATAAATAATTGCAATAAATTGGGATCTTAGTACAATACACTACAGAAAACTTTTTTAATTTACAATTTTCTGTTAAAATTTTTGGATCGAAAAATTATATACATATAAAAATTTTGATATCGAAAAATTGTTTTTGAAAATTTTTCTATAAAAATTTTTTGTACAATTTTTTATGACATTTTTTTTTCTAAAAAAATTGTATATACAAATTTTGGAAAAAATTGAGTCATTTTTATCAAAAAATTTCTTTAAAATTGCATTTTTTACAAAAATTTATGTAAATTTTAAATTTAAAAAAAATATTGTTTCGGAAATTCGCTCTTACAGTGTCGACCTTATCAATTTATGAAAAGTTATAATGGATTCCAAAATTAGGATGAAAAGTGCCCCCAAATATAAAAAAATCTTATTAATTTAGCAATGAAATTTAAATTTCATAACGCATTTTCTTTTAATTTTAATAAGTGGTTTACTTTAGCCACCAATAAATCCCTAATAAAATAAGTTTCGAACCAATTTTTTACAATCTGAAATTATGTGTGTGTGTTTATATTTTTTTCGAGGTAAAAATATTAAAAAAGTGATTCTGACCTTCGAGTATTAGTTTCGAATCAATTTATGTATAATAATTTTTTAAGTTGTGATGGAAATGGTGTAACAAATATAAAAGTGCGAAAACCTTCGTTGTTACTGAGTCAGTCAGTCAGCCAATTAATATTTCGTTCTATCCGTTACTGTTTGCTCAGTGCACTCTGGTAATATTTACAATAAATAATTGAGCTGAACTCGTTTGCAGTTTGTTTTCTATTTCATCGCTCGTTGTATGTAGTATATAAGTATATATAAATATGTATTTGGATTTTCAGATTAAATTATTTTGTTTTTTGTTTATAGATATTTTTTGTTGATTTGTAATGTGTAAGTAATATTGTATATTATACAATGCAATAAACATATTTTCAGTCGTGATTATATTCCTATTACTCTTCGAAAATATTTTTATTTTTGTTTGTACTTCATTATTTGCACTATCAATTTTCATTTAAACGAATCTAATTTGTTGCCATTATTTTCTACTTATTGATGATGATCACAAGTTATTTACTACAAGTATCCTTCTGTCTGTTTGCACAATCAGAGCAAGCGAAGTCAGATAGCAGCCGACCGTACCAGTCCGCCAGTCATTTAGTCAATCAGTTACTGTAATATTAAATAAACAAAAATTTATTTCTTATTGATTCGTTAAAGTTCATTTTCGTTTATTGGACTTTGATTGGAGTTTTATGAGTTTAATATATTCATTAAATAGACATTCTAAAAAAACAAAAGCAAAAACAAAAAAACAAATTGTTTGCTGAACATTCAAACAATTTACAAAAAAACCAATTAACAACAATTGACGAGTGACTTTGTTTTAATATTAGGTTTGAATTAAAAGTGCATAAAAGTATGTATATAATTTTTAAAATTTTATTTAACGTAATTTGTTGTTTTAAGCAATCTCTTATTAGGTTATGAGATGCAATATTCTTTAAATATTTAAATCGATATTTTTAATCAACATTTATTTGTATTTTTGTTTTTTATATAAGAGATTAATGAATCTATAATTTTATTATATTTCTATTATTATCTTTTAAATTTAAGTACAAGTTTTTACCAGTTTTTTATATATTTTTAAAGATAAGATTTAAATGAATCTTAAAATTTTCTCATTTATGTCTAAAGATTAGAAATTATTTAAATAAATTTATCATTAGTTAGTTAGTAGCACACAATACGCATATTAACAAATTGGCTTACAAAAATGTATAAGGTTGATTTATTTGTTACCCTAATTTATTGTATAAATTGTTTGTTCTAAGTAAAGTTTTCGTTGCTTTAACCTTTTAAAGAATTTACGTGGTTTCTGTGATATTTAAAAGATTCTAGGTTACAAAAGTTTTCAAAGACTTATGGTCAAATGTGGACAGACTATTACAAAATTTAATTACTGGCCTGTATTTATATAAAACTACTTTTATTAAGGTCAAAATTTGGAGCACTGACTACAATTCATATAAAACTTTCTTGTACTAAATTTAGTGGCCAATTATAGTTTATCATTTATTAGCATTTAAATGACTATCGTAAGTTGAAGCTGTGGTTAAAAGTGGGCCGATTCACTTAATATGTTATATTATGACTTTTGTACTAAATTGTATTTACTATAGCTGTTATAATTTATTATATAACATATATACATTAGGGTTATAACTTTTTTTGTCCAAACTTTGTTCATCCCACCACGTGATGGGCAATTTAATACTGATAGTAAAAACAATTTTTCTACTCCATTTTGACTAAAAAATTTATTTTTTTAATTTCCATAATATCGCGATTTTTTTCGGCCTTCTTCGTACAACTGGAAAGATCTTTTTATATTCATGAAATAATTAGAAAAAATCAATGTTTTTTATTAAATAGCAATTTTTTATACTTAGGAGGAAAGTTTAAATTCAAAACTTCATCGCGTTTGGTGCGGAAACTTTTTATATTCATGAAATAATTAGAAAAAATCAATTTTTTTATTAAATGGCAATTTTTTATACTTAGGAGAAAAGTTTAAATTCAAAACTTCATCGCGTTTGGTGCGGAAACTTTTTTAACGATCGCGATCTTAATGTTTTTTTATTGTCTATGCGGCTATGCGATGAAGAATTTGATATTCGCAAAAATTGCAAAAAGTTTTAACACTAATATACATACATAATTCCCACGGTATTCCAATTGTTATGAGGGGTACTTCTTTCAGACATACGCTTTAACTCCGGCTCCGAACTGCAAATGCATTAGTTAGAGAAGTTTTATATAGCTTAATATTCAATAACTAGTGGCTAGCTGAAATATGTAATGAACCGCTTTTTTGAACATTTATTTTTTCAAGTGGAACTGACCGGGGTTCGAACTTGGGACCTTTGGTATGCTAGGCGGATGACAAACCTGCTATACCACGGCGGTTCACACATTATATAACATTCAGTTGAAAATTTGCCTGGCGAGGAGTTACATGGGAGCTATGGTCAAATGTTGACCGATTTTAATACTAAACTTTTATAAAATATGGGGAATATTCGTGTTATTTTGTCTTAGCACTTTTTGTTTAGGCGCTATCGTGCTTTAAACTGACTGTCAAAAAACCACTATTTTTATTGGCATTAAGTTGTTCGGCTCAATAGTCTTAGAGTTTCATGAGGATCCAATATACACCCCACTATTTTTGATGATGGATATAAAGTTATGAGACTAGACAAAATTTATTAGAAGAGGTGCAGAGGAAGAGCAAGAGGAACTTTGTTATCGAAGTGGGGAAAAAATATTATGAATCATTCAAAATTTAATAATTAAAAAACACGACTTAATATGACCACACATATTTAATTTCGAAAGTGAGATGATCACATTTCTTAATTTACTTCTAAGTGCTATAAAAGAACTCTTAGATATCTTAATATCTAATCTTTCTAAATTTTTACACCTGGTTAAGGTCTGCGATATATGATAAGAAATTGTGTCTATAAAGTCATTAAATCGTAAATTTATGTTCTTGAAAATAAGATTTATTTTAAACAAGTAAGAAAGTGCTATAGTGGGTCAAGCCCTACTATACGATATCCTTCACCACTAAGGTCAAAGGTGTTTTTTTCCTGTATAAAGACAAATATTTGCTAAATTTTGCCTTCATACAAACATTTTCTCAAAACTTATATATTTAAGCTGTTTCCGTCATTTGGACTTATATGAGAGCTAGGGTCAAATGTGGACCGATTATCTCGAAATTTGGCAAATTGATTACAAAAATTATGTATGCAAAAAATAAACTCAAAATTCTTATTATCTTTAGATTTACGAGCGTTTTACCGATTTTTGTCTCATTTAGTGCGTTTTGACAGAAGATTGTATGGGAACTATGATTAAATATGGACCGATTTCAACGAAATTTGGTACAGTAATTTTTGTTTGTATAAGCAGTATATGTTTTAAATTTCATAAAAATATTGATTTTTGTGGCAAAAATATCAATTTCGGGAAGTGGGACCTGTGGGAGGTACCATAAATAATGGACCGATTTTGACGAATTTTAATAGCCATGGTCCCACTGTGCCAAATTTCATACAATTATCTTTAGAATTGCTACCTGTAGTTTGATTACATGGTTTACTGGACCCCCTGCCAGCCTGACATCGCTAAATCGACTCAGAAAGCGATTTTAAGTCTATTGGTATACTAAATGGTAGGTCTAAGACAAATATTTCTTTGCGTTACATATATCAGCACATACTTATAATACCCTTTTTACCTATGGTGGTGAAGGGTATAAAAAGAGAAGAGTTAATTTAAATGCATGTAAATATTTAATAAGTATTAAGTTGTATAAACTTTTAACAGAAATTTTATCAGTATTTTTTTAATTTAATGTCGATTTAATTTAACATAATATTTGTCAGAATAAATATTAATAATACGTTTACATTTATGTGCAAATGACCGATATGTGTTTAATTTTATATTTATATTTTGAATATTTTAAGAATTAAATTAATGTTGAAAGATAATTTTGTATCTACTTTGTTTTAAGGATATAATAATATGCTTTTATTGTTGTAACGAATTTGATTAAGTTGTGTATACATATCGCACCCTAAATACAAAAGGGTCACAACTCAAAAAACTAAAATTTTCAGGAGAGACAAAAAACTGTTTATGTACAAATGAACATACTTAACGTAAAAATAGACATAACTGAACTTTTCCAGTTAAAGACATTTTTTGCTGCAGTTAGAGTTTTATACTCTGAATTAATTTGTCGATAAAATTTTGAAAAATTTTGGAAAATTTTGTATTGTGACCCTTATGTATTTAGGGTGCGATACGTCCAATTATAAAAATCAGTTTTCTGAAGTCCCTAGATATCAGACATACGTATGTACATAAGCATATAAATGTATATCAAACGTAGCCGATATATACCTTTAATTCTTTGTTTTTACTAGCAAAGGTTTAACTGAGTATTATTTATTCAGTACAAATAATTATTTTTATTAAGCAACATAAAATTGTGTATTCTAAATATATAAATTTGCCATTTTTAAGCAAAATGTCCGGTGGTTTTCCTTTTAATTGTTTTTTACTGCGACTAACAAATAAACAAATTGTCCGCTTGACCAATTGTAAATATGTTATCACAAAATAACAAACCTCATTTACATATATTATACTACAAAATATTTAAATGCACAGTGAGACTAAATGAAAAAATACCAAATTTAAAATGAAAAAAAAAAAAATACAATTAAGAAAGTTATATATACCCTGTAGTAAAACTGGGGTCATGTGTCTCCATGTCAACACTTTGTGTAACATCAATTCAAATGTCCCCAATTTTAGTTCAGTACTGAAATAGTGAATATATAGAGACAACTATTCTAGTATATATCTGGTGGCATTGTCAACGAATGTGTCAACATATATGTATATCAATAGGCCCCGATTTGATCCCAATGTCTCCATTCGGACCAAAAGAA
Organism: Stomorhina lunata; assembly: GCA_933228675.1. NCBI lineage: Eukaryota > Metazoa > Arthropoda > Insecta > Diptera > Rhiniidae > Stomorhina > Stomorhina lunata. Next base: position 183,722,666 of record OW121740.1, on the reverse strand, counting down.
CTACAAAGTCAATACTAAGTAAATAGTGGTAATGTATACTGGTAGATTTCGTAGCAACTCTAAATGTTAAATGTCAATAGTAGATAACATTGGATGGGGCAAAATAGACAAGTAGTACTGGAGACATTGTCAATAGCAAAACAGTATTGTTTCTCTGACGGCATTTACTGCAGGGTATGTATTTTCTTTTTATTTTTTGCATAAAGATATATTTGTTAATTTTTGTCATCAAAAATTATATATTTCAGTGAGTTATATGAGAGCTAAAGTCAAATGTGGAAAAATTTTCTCGAAATTTTGCAATTTGATTTCCTATCTTAAATTTTACGAATTTTATTAACTTTTTCCCTTCTTTGTGTTTTTTATAATAAGCCATCTATATATGAGAGAATTGTTAATTAGGACCCAAGCTTTTTGGATTTTATTTTACCCTGTGTTTTCACTTTGACGCTCAATAATCCATGAGCGTCAAAGTAGACCACCTCAAAGTAAAATAGCCTTTTAAAACACAAACTATATAAAAAAGATTGTTTAAATTCCAATTAAAGAATGGTTTCAATATCGAATGAAGTTTGTGATATGTCTGTATAACAATGTCAGGAATTGAACTGAATTAAAACCATTCTATTGATTTGCGATAAAAATTTTAAAATTTTAACATCTCTGAAACACGTTTTTATTAGAGTTGGGTTGTTCATGAACGAACTAGTTCAATTGAACGATTCAGTTGTATGAACGAAGTGAACAAGTTCAGTAACTTTATTCTTTTTTATTCAACACTATTTCTATTCTTTATTGCTGTCAGTTCTTTCTATTTTGTTCTCTATACTATTTATTCTTGTTATTCTAATTTGTTTTTGTTCATCATTCTCTGTCGAAGATTTTATCTGCAAAGTATTTTTCTGTTAGACATTTGTCTATAAAATATATAAATTTTTCTTAGAGTCATCTTTCTATAGAAAAATTTTTCTATCAAAAATTCTACAAATTTTTTTTTAAATTTTTCAATACATTTGAAACATTTTTCAACACATTGCTAAATGTTTGATACACATTCATTTGTTTGTTCTTCTGATATTGTTCATTTACTGATCATACAGCTGTTATGTAGAAGTGAACAAGTGAACGAACTGAACGAACTAGTTCTTTTTTTCATAGTGAATAAAAATGAACAATCACTAAAATGAACGATTATGCCCAACTCTAGTTTTTATACCCTTCACCACCATAGGTGGTGTCGGCACCGATAATTTTTGTTTTTGATAATGGCTATTGAAATTCGTCAAAATCGGTCCATTATTTATGGTACCTCCCATAGGTCCCACTTCCCGGAATTGATATATTGGCAACAAATATAAATATTTTTTCATGAAATTTAAAACAAATACTGTTTATGTAAACATAAATCACTGTACCAAATTTCGTTGAAATCGGTTCACATTTGACCATAACTCCCATACAATCTCTTCTTTAAAAACGCACTAAATGAGACAAAAATCACTAAAACGCTGGTAAATCTAAAGATAATGGGAAGTTGATTTTTTGCTCACGTAATCTTTGTAACAACTATAATCAATTTGCTAAGTTTCGAGATAATCGCTCCATATTTGACCCAAGCTCTCATATAAGTCCAAATGTCGGAAACATCTTAAATTTATAAGTTTTGAAACATATTCTCAACATATTCTCAATTTAGCAAATATTTGACTTTATACAGGAAAAATAACACCTTTGACCTTAGTGGTGAAGGGTATCGCACTTTCTTACTTGTTTTAAAAATTTAAATCAGTTCTCTATTTTTGTTTTAACAAATAACACTGATTAATTAAATTTTTTTTCATATCTCGAATAAACAAATAAATACAAAAGAATTTAATCCTACGTTGAAAATAGAAAGTGGTTTTATTTCGAAAAAGATTCCTAATAAAGAATCAAAATTTTAATTGTCGAAAATATATGAAATATCTAAAAATGTATCTAGAACTCTTGTATCTTCAGTTATCATTTTAAATGTCCCACTGTCTGTTGCCATAGTTAACCGAAACCGGAAATTCTGTAGTGCGTATGAGCAACATTAGTCTTGACTTAGTTAAATTTTGAAAATAAACATTTATCATTAAATTTTCTCTATAATTATAAAATAAACAAAAGTAAATGAAACGAAATGAAATGAAATAATGTGACATTTATACAAATTTAATGCAAATTATTATTTTATTTAAGCCCATAAAAATAAATTATTGGCCAAGTTTCTTAATCATTAGATTTTGTTGCTTTTTTATTTTTATTACGCTCTTAATTCTTCTACTATTTAGTTTTTCTTTTTAGGATTTTTGTTTTCTAATTTAGGGTCGTAGTTAGGTACCATGTACATTTAATGTACAAATGACTAATTTTAATATACTTACTTACAGTTGCCATAATGGAGGAATGGTGGAATGAATGAATGAAGGAAACTGTTTCAAAAACAGCAAAGTTGCCCTACTAAGTACACAACGAAGCAGAGAAGCAGAAGTTTTTAAGACGTTTTAAGGATTTAAGTACGCCAGAAATCCAAGTAAGTAAAAATATATATGTATTTGCTATAAATATTTACTTACCACCAGCTACAAACGAACGTTAATCTAATTTGATAAGGAGTTTACTACTACTCACTATTACTATGGGTAGATTTAGATTTTGCTGTAGCTGCTTTTTCCTATTTGACAAGTCGCAACTGATTCGTATTAAATTGCGTTAAACAAATATTTAACCATCATTAATCTGTTTTTACGAGCATCTATATAAAAAGAAAAAGAATTAAACTTTTTTCCCCAGCAACTGAAAGAATTCTGGGTAATCAAATTAATTTGTTAAACTAACAAAAGTAAAAATAGCAAAAGAACCAAAGTAATAAAAAATATGAAAAACCAAGTTAGTAAAATAATAATTGCTGAATTTGTCTGTAAACACAAAATACAAATATTATATAATACAATTTATACAGATATACTTTTATACTTATTTAGATATAATAATTGATTATCTTGATTCTGAATTCACGATCGAATGATTCCAAAGTTCTTTTACTTATTCAATGTATATTTATCTGTTTTTTTTTAATTTTTCATTTTGTTTTCTTTATGGTTTTTATTGTTGTTCATAAAGAAATTTTCTATTAATTTTATTCAATATTTAATAGAAATATTTATGTTTGTTGCAAAAGAATGTCTATATGAAAGTGATACGACGCAGCACAGTGTAACGCTTATCTATTATTTGAATAACAAACAGCTTTTTTGTGAAAGCCAATTTGTTAAATTCCAGTTTACAACCAATTTGAATACAATTTTTTAGAATAGGACATGTAATATGTCATTGTACTCAATTTTTTGTGCGGAAACTATAAGAAGTATTGCATCTTAATCGGTCTACCTAGCCACGTACGAAATGATTAAATGATAGAGACAGGCTGAGCCTAATGACAGCTCGTTACTGGATAATGCAGAAAAATATTAGTTGATACACATTTCTTGAATAAAAAACTACAAAAGCATTCCCTTACATTTGATGGATCTACCCCAGAACAGACTCTTTTATTGCTTTGTGGTCAGTTAATGTCTATAAATACTCGTATCTTGGTAGTACTACCTACTATCGTATATATTTATTTTTGGCCAAAAACCAAAAACACGCATAATTTTTACTTGAAAGAATATTTATAATAAATATCGTCATAAGAAATAGAAACTGGCGTAACAAAATTGTTCATAATTTTTGACTGCAGACAAGAAATAATAGGGATACTACATCAGCGATTTAAATGATATTGTGAAATATAGTCCAATCTTTGGCATATTTGGTTTAAATCTTTGTGATTTTTTTGGTTTTAACTAACGCTCTTTTGAATTTGATATTTCTATATAGGTATACATACTTACATATGTACGTTTTCATACAAAAATCCATTTAACGCACATGTCGGTATGTGGAAACAGTTTAGCTTTTTCCCATTTTTCCTGCTATTCCGGTCATTAAGCAAAATGATGTTGATGCCGATAACGATGGCGATGATACTGTTTTAAATATGTTTTATTTTAAAGCGATAGAAAAATAGTGTTAAAAAATATTAATCTTTGTATGTAAATTTGTTACAGTGATTTCTGTTTACATGAGTTATGAAAATATATTGATTTTTGTGGCCTAAATATCAATTCCGGGAAGTACCCTAAATAATGAACCAATTTTGAGGAATGTCGATAGCCATGGTCCCACTACCAAAAGAATTCTCTGTACCAAATTTCATCAAATTATCTCTAGAATTGCGACCTGTTCTTTGATTACAAGGTTTACATGGGGGTCCACCTAAACAGCAGTCCAGCCAGACGGATGGGCGGACTGGCATCATTAAATCGACTCAGGAAGTGATTCTAATGTGGGGTTTATATGACGATTGAGTGAAATTGACAAGTGTTTTTTATAACAAAATACATGTAAATTTCACTCAATCGTCGGCCGCTTGTGTTATATAAACCCCACATTAGTCTATTTTTCTTCTTAAACGAATATTTATCGATTGAAACAATTTTGCATTCAATTTAAAACTTCGTATCTTAATACTTAATATCAAGCATGAGCTCTTCATAAAGTAAAGTGTAAACTAAATGTTAGAAAATGTATTTTTTTTTTACCTAAAATCTATAATTGTATTTGACAACTAAAAATCTTTTAAATTTACTGTTAAAACTATCTTATACTTTACGGCTAAAACAAATTGTAAGTAAAAGATTATTGAATTTAACTCACCTTCTGCTGAAAGTATTTTGTAATAAAGATAAATGCCTTCAAGCAAAATAAAGTATATTTTAAATACAATACACGAGTATACACACACACTGAACTAAAATACTGAAGATGTGTAAGTATACTAAAAGATTACTTCAAAGATTGCCCTATGACCTCTAAATGAGCCATATGACAGCAATCAGAGTTTCAATAATGAATTTCAGTTTCCTTTGCAAGTATTTACTAGAGCTACTATAAATATGATAGTAATACATACAGATATACTTACTCCTTTGCTTAAAGGATACCTGTGATAGATATTGAAGAAAATGTTTGGGGATTTACTGACACTTATAAACTTAAATTGAATTTACTCAACTATAATCAAGAGTTTAAGACAAACTTTCTTTACTTTACTTATCCTACTTTGTTTGTGCTAAAAGAAACAAAACTTAGTATGTATTTTGGTTAAATGTAATATATTTACATGCATCTACCAGTACATGGCTATCTATGATAGATTTAAACCGGTATGTACGTACATTAGGGTGACAATGAGTTGTAAGAAAACTATTTGAATTTTAATGTTTCTATAGAAAAATTTCGACATTAACATTTTTCTATAGAAAATTTTTTATATAGAAAACTTACTTCAAAAAGAAGACTATTTGCATTTGATCCCAAACCTGTTACATTTATTTATTAATGTAACAGATCAATTTATTGATAAAAAGCCAAAAAATGTTTGCGGAGAAACCAAATTCCTCGACGCGTTTCGATGGTTGGTTAAGCCATCTCTTCAGGAGGATTATCCCTAATTTAGACAGATCGAAAACCTCGCGAGAGGAAGATTTAATTAGAGAAAATTTACTATAATTTTTTTTTTAGAAAAATTTGATACAAAATTTTTTTCTTTAGAAAAATTTTTTATATAAAATTTTTTCTATAGAAAAGTTTTCGATATACAATTTTTTCTATAGAAAAATTTTCGATATAAAATTTTTTCTATAAAAAAATGTCGATATAAAATTTTTTCTATAGAAAAATTTTCAATATAAATTTTTTTCTAAAGAAAAATTTTCAATATAAAATTTTTTCTATAGAAAAATTTTTGTTATAAAATTTTTTCTATAGAAAAATTTTTGATATAAAATTTTTTCTATAGAAAAATTTTTGATATAAAATTTTTTCTATAGAAAAATTTTCGATATAAAATTTTTTCTATAGAAAATTTTCGATATAAAATTTTTTCTATAGAAAAATTTTCGATACAAAATTTTTTGTATAGAAAAATTTCCGATATAAAATTTTTCCTATAGAAAAATTTTCGATATAAATTTTTTCTATAGAAGAATTTTTCATATAAAATTTTTTCTATATAAAAATTTTCGATAAAAAATTTTTTCTATAAAAAAATTTTCGATATAAAATTTTTTTTATCTATTTACTTTTTTTTATAGAAACATTTTCGATATAAAATTTTTTTTATAAAAAAATTTTCGAAATAAAATTTTTTCTGTAGAAAAGTTTTCGATATAAAATTTTTTCTATAGACAAATTTTCGATATAAAATTTTTTCTATAGAAACATTTTTGACATATATTGGGAGGTAAGATGTTTAAAATAAACAGAAGTTTGTACTTATGGTTCACAAACAAACCATATTTAAAATTTTTCTTTGAAATCTCAAAATTTTTCTTGAAATTTGAAAATTCGAAAACTTCTTCATGGATTTTTGTCTTTGAAATAAAGCTTTTTTCTTGTAAAAAATTTTTAATTTTGTGAAAACGAATAAAGAACCCTTTTTTCCTCATACAAATGGGCACTTTAACTTTGGACCCGATGAGAGCCCATGGAGCGTTGTTCGACTTGGCTCAAATTTTTAGAACTTAACTTTTAGACCTACTGTTACAATATTCTGAAAAAAACTTTAAAATTCATGAAAATAATTTTGACTGCCACCCTAATGTACATGCAAGTAGATACATAAAATGTACGTATTTATGTAATATGTATGGCAAAATAAATTGATTGCATTTTCATGCATCCTCATACACAATTTGGTATGTGCTCCCATACTATACAATATGGACCATCTACCCGAAACGTAGATATTAAACGTCATTCTACTCTACAGATGAATGTGTAATTAATTGAATGTAATGGAATTTCTTGCACTTTATAAAATCGAATTGTCGGCCAACGCATTATGTGAACATTTACTTCACTAATTTTAATCTCATCTTCGCCTGTTGGTTGATAAATTTTCCCTTGTAATGCATATAAATGCCAGAGTGCATACTCGTATACGATTTTAAGTATCAGGATAATAATTATCAGTATCATGAGAGAAATGTAATGCAATACGTACATACGTTTACCAAATTAACATGGTTTGTTTTTTGCGAAAGGTCCTTAGTCATAATTTAAACAATGACCTTTTATCACGAAATATGGACCTTTAGAAATATAGAAGTAGAGCATTCTAGTGTAAAAATTAGGTAAAAAATATACTTTTTTTTATATTATTTGCCATTAAAAAATTAACATTTGACCTTTTGAGTGCCGTATTAAAAATTTGTACGTACGAAAGTGTAACAAAGGACCTTTGATTAGAAAACGATTGAATATTTATTATATATTGTTATATTCTGTTTAGGCGTAATTAATTTGAAACAATATTTAAGTACCAATAGGTGAGTATTATTATACTCTTACGAGATTAAATGATTATTGGTAATTATTGCAATTCTTTGAATAGAAGTTGTGGTATTGTATAAATAAGATTAATTATCTTTAAGATAAATTTTGTTATTCTTTGGGTATTACAGTATAATCTAGTTATTAACTGAACTGTTGTGGGGATACGTATGAATTTAAAAATTGTATATATTTGAATTTTTAAAAATTTGTTATTGATCCCTTTTTTGACTTATTCCGCTCAATGTCTTTCATTGCTATACAAAAATAGAACTTTTTGATGCGGCACGAACTTTTGGGATACGTCTTGATCGATTTTAGTATGATATTGCCTATTTTGTTTAAGACACATCCACCTTTATGATAATAAGAAAAAAATAATTTTTGTCGTATCTTCTTTTTTTTACGATTTTTTTTAAACAAAAATATTTTTAAAGAAACATTTTTTAAATTCCATTATATCTATAAAAAGACTAAGCGAATTAAAAAAATGTGAGAATGACTTGAAGATAAAATTGTTCTCGAATTTCGATTTTTCTTATTACCTTAAAATGAACCAATGTTTTGGAGTTATATTAACAATATTTGCAAAAAAAAAACAGTTTTTCCGAAATAAAAAATTATGTCTCGATAACTAGACCCAACTCGGAAAAGTCACTGTTGGATTAAGAAGAACAAATGGTTAACAAATTGCGTGCCGCAAAATCTTGTTAACCTGTGTTATATATCCATATACAAATTTTCAAAAAAATCGATTGTATTTTCTATTTCATTTAAATTAAGAAATATATATTTTTGCTTAAACAAAATTTATACTCTATTAACCTTAAAGTGATGAAAATTTTTACTATATATTGAAATAGGAAAAAAGGTTTCCTTTTAGTTTTCAATACTTATTATCCTATTTATATCTATTTTCTATAGCAAGTACTTATGTATATTAAATGTTACTGTCATCATTTGGGCTTTGCATAAATATTCTAAATACTCGTGCAGACGTACTATATTTTTATAAAGTGAAACATTTTTGTACTTCATTATTTTATCTTATTTTTTTTTGCTCTTTAGCTATTTTCTTTTATATAAATAATCCTTTTAAATTTCAATATCTATACCTTGTGGGATATAAACTGTTCGAACCAACAAAAAAAAAGACATTTTCAATTTCATCAATGATGAAAATTTTGACATGAAAACAAAAGACAACAAAATTAAAGAAGCAGCCATACAAAAAAGGGTTTAAATATTTTCAAACTGAAATGTTAGGGGGAGGAGTATAAAAATATTCTTGTTACCACTTGCTGGATGGATGTGTTAAACTTAACTGGCCCTGAGCGTCAACGACCTTTATGCTGCTCATACATATATATTTTTTATCTATTCTTTCTCGTATGCCATCTTAGTTCTTTTTTTATGGACTGTTTGTATTTGGTCACGATGCGTACGTGCATATTAAAAAGGTTACATAATAATGTCACTTTTGTAGGGGAATAGAGAATAATAGGACAGAATGTAGGGTTTGGAACAAAGGCTTCCTTTAAAAATAGCTTGAGTTTTTATACAATGTCCTATTTTTTTTTTATTACTTTCGTTTGTATTCGTTTTCAATTCATTGGCTGCCTATCCCTATTAGATTGGCTTCAATGAAGACGCAATCATGTCAGTAGCCAGCATTAGACTGTTGACGCAAAGTCTTTTGGAGTTTGTAGCTACAGATGGCGTCTAAGTGACTGACTGAAGGATTGAAGAAACGCTATTTAAGGCTTGATATTGTCATTGTTTGTGTAGTTACCGTTACTGTCACTGTTGGTATTAGTGTTAGTGCTGCTGTTACTATTTATGTTTCTTCTAACAGTTGAACAAAATCATCAAAGAGACACTTGGAGGCAGCACATGTTTTCTATTAACTCATTGATTTTATTTATATTTTCATATACGACTTCAATATTACAGTAGAGAAACATTTCGACCAAATTAAAATAATAAAAAACAAGTTGTATTTATTTGTACATATGTATATTAGGGTTCATCTAATTTTAAAATGTATTAAATTTACTTGGCTGCCCATTTATAATATTTTATAAAATCTATACTTAGGAGTTCTCTTAGTCGTCTTGTTTTTATTGACTGAATAGGACGTTAAGATCATAGAAAAGCAATATGTTGCTAGAAGAGACTCTATTTTTATATTTCCTTAAACCTCTACGACCTCTACTGTAGTCTAGTAGATCCCAACAAAGTTAAAGTTTTTCTGATAAAAATAAAACAAGAATTTTAGCTTTGGATAACTTAAACTCATAAACAATAAATAAAAAGATGTAAGTTAGGAAATGGTAGTATATATCACGTCATCCAGAAACAGAGCTTATTTTGGAATCACTTATAATTCTGAGATAAATTAGAGTTTTTGGTTAAAGATCATTAAAAAAAATATCGATATTTTCTTTAGATAAGCCTCAGATAGATAAAAAAGGGCTTCACTTCGACGTTTTGTTTTTATATTTTAAAAAATACAAAATTTATAATATTTTCTTAAAAGTGTCTCAAAAAGAGAAATTAAAATTCACATGTAATCCCTTGACTTTTATTTGGTATTAAAGTTGTACAATATTTGTCGTTTACAACCTTTAGTCATACCATTTATGTGAAGATATGTTAAGTTGAACTACTACTTATTTAAATAAATCATTTTTATTAATTTTTCCTTAACTAAACTATTCTAATGAAATATTAAATTTGTCAAAATATCTGTTTTGTGCCAAATACAAATCTGGACAAACATTTTGGAAACATGCCCAAATTATGTTAATGCAATTGTTACGTTTTCCCATAGAAAAAGGGTTAGGTATGTTTTGATAAAAAGGTAAAATATAAAAAGTTATAAAAATCAAATGACCCTTAAAAGAGCAGAAACCAAAAAAGTTTAATCTAACTCTACAAAAAGTATAAGTTATTAAATAAAGATATAAACCTAATAGCTTTTGAATAAATTTTTGAGAGAAATTAGGAAAATCCTTAAATATATTAAATAGCAAACTAAAACTGTTAACAGTATTTAAGTTTGAAAACAAACATTTCTGAAAGGTTTTTGGATTTTTGCTTTTGCCAAAAATAATTTTAGCTGTCAATGGGTTTTACGGTTTCTATTCAATAACTTTTAAATGTATGTAACTTAACTGAACATATAATAAACATATAAAAAAACACGTAAATTTTAACGTCATCCTTGAAATGACCTTGGCGCTGTTAACCTCGTTGCTCTTGTACCAGTACGCATTTTTATATTATACTCCTGGTAGTGGAAGGATAAAAAATTTATTTATTTCATTTTACTCCTTCGCTTGTAATCGCTAATGCTAAGTTTGGCATTTGAAGGGAACAAAACGCCAAATTGTATACAAAAAACATAAAACAAAATAAAACCAAAAGTGTAACACATCGTCATCACCATCATCATCATTGTCGTCGTCACTATCGTCGCCATCATTAGAGAATAAAATAAAATACCACTGTAACATTTAATAACAATCCATCCATCCACTAATTTAAGACTTTGTCACCCATTTTCCTCCCTTTAACTATTCTGCACAGATACGGTTCTTGGTTGAATTAGACCGAATGATTATGACTTTCTTTTCCCCATTTGTACTCTATTTTTATTGATATTTACGCTTAACATACACATATTCACTCACATATGCCGGGGTAGTGTAAAATTGTTAAAATACATTTATAGCTACCTACAGTGTGGAGTAAAAGTTGTATACTTTTTTATATTTTTATAGAGGAGAAGAACATAAGAACCATGTTAGAGAATTTATAGTAATATTTCTAGGTGAGTAAAATAACTAAAAATTGTTTTCCAAGGTGAAAAATTGTTTTTGAGGTGAAATTACAGTTTTGAATAAAATATAAAAAAGCTTTGTGTCTCCTTTTCACTGTCTTTCACCACTCTACTATATTGGTATATATATAATAATACAATTGTATAGACAGCATTTACCGTAGTTTTACTTCTCAGGAAGTAAAAAGACATGAAAAAAATTTCTGGCTGGTAAGCAATTTTCAGTTGTGCGATAAAAACTGATATTTATATAACGTAGTTTCTACAAAAATGGCTTTTACCGATTCTAAGATTACACAGTATAAAAAAAGTGTGGCTTTAAAGAATTGAATTCAATTTCATAAAAAAAAAAGAATTAATATCATGGGAAATGTATCTCAGAACATTTTCGATTTTAAGTGCACCACCTCCGACAAAAATGTAATTAAATAAATATAAAATTTTTAATAGGCTTTCGGCAAAAATAATATAAATAATACATACGGGCAAATCCAAAAAACATTAAACCAAGGACAAAATTCTAAAACTGTCAAAATCACATATTTGTGTTTATGGAAAAATTTACCATGTATTGATTCTTCAGAATATATAATGATACAATTTTTGATTGGTCTCTTCGTGAATGGCAGGTCTTAATTTGCACTCTCTCGAACTTTTACAATTTTTTTTTAAATAATAGGTTTTTTAGAAGTTCATAAAAATCGCAAAAACATCCGTTTTGGTATAAAGTTGCAGCAGGGGCTCAAGTCTGCTTAATTGTACACCATTAGATGTAAAATACCCCATCAAAAGCAAATGGAGTGACATAAACAACATTAAGTAAAAAAGGCTCACAGTGTGTAGCGTCCGTCACAGAAATAACGTTTTTTTTTCAATTTGACTTGTGCAATTTTACTTTTTTCTCCAATTGAACTTGGTTCGTAAAGAGAACTTATAGTATGCTTTACATTAGGCTAAAAATATATAGATGTTAATATAGCATTTTATAGAATAATATGTAAAGGAAAGTGTGTAGCGTCCGTCACAGTGTATATTTTTTCCAAAATGATATTTATTAAATATAATATTTACGAACATATTTATAAAGCAATAACTCTATATATATCCACAGAGTAAATTTAAGATATTAGGTGTTAAAAAAACACATAGTGGGACAAATTTGAAATTCGGGAACAAATAACACCATTAGGATCACTGATTTACGAACCTTTAAAAAATATGAAATATGAATTTTTGCTAATAAAAAACATTCAAGTAAAAACTGTATCGTCCGCCAAGTAGCGTCCGCAACAGTTCATTTATGGATTTTATGAAAGCTGATTTTCCTCTATCTTTAATGTATTTACAATTTTGTTATTACTATGACCGATTCGATAAAAATTACAAAAACACGTGTTGAAAAAAGTCACTTCCATTTTTTGTAGCGTCCGTCACAGCACTTTAAAAGCGAATATATTTTTCCCAAAAAACAAGTATGTAAATTAACAAATGTCATTCGTGAGCGCAATCGATGGGCTATAATTCAACGAAATCTGTGCAAAGATATCTCTTGTAAAACGACAATGAGATTAATTTAAGTAAAACAAAATCCGTACAAATGTATCGTCCGTCACGCAGGATTTGCCCATGTTTTAATAATATTTTAATTATTTGAATTTTAAAGAATTTGAAGGTTAATGTTATTAAGCCATATGCAACTTAAAGTTTTTTTTGAACACTACTTACTAAAGCCATTTAGTAATATGTAGGCATCGGTCGAAAAGATAAAAGGGTATTTTAGCGTTAACAGTTATCAGCCTTGCTTTTGAGAAAAAGTATTAGTACTAAAAATATATACTGCCTTAAAACTTGTTACCCACTGTAAAAAATTTAAGATTTTTCTATTATTGTGTATTAACAATACAATATATAGTTCCATACATAAATATACATTCATACATATATCCATTGTTTAAAAATATCAAAAAGAAATAATGTCGAAAAGGTTATTGTGTATTTAATGTCAACGGTTCGACAATCCAATAATTTCATGTGTTTTTCAGATATTTACAAGATGGTTTCGTTTATTGTCTGTAATGGAAAATTGTTTGCGTTTTTTCGAATCAAAGATAGCTTTTCCGCTAAATTGTATACAAAGACTGACAATAGACTTTATTGAAACATTTTCACTTATTCATTGTTCGGCTGCGAATAGATTTAATATCTTTTGTCTTGTGGGCTTTGAAATTTGCTGGTAAAAAAAGTAATTACAATTTTATAGATATATTTATGGTTTCTAATGTTAAAATTCGTGGCTGTAGGGTTTTGTGAGTTTCGCATTAAACTTATTCTTTTGTTCTTATTATTTACTTTCTAATATCTGTATATTATGTGCGTTTAAAACACACTAGAATAGGTAGATTTTCTAACTGAATAAACATAGAATTATCACACTAAAATATCTAAAAGTCCTGTGAAATTTTTCACGAATACGTCATGAAGTGTAACCAGCTAAGGCACGCGAAAATAAATAAAATTAAACAAAGAGCATGTAAAAAATGTGATATTAAAGCATGTACGAAACTTATTCGAGGGTAAAGTATTAAGTAACTTAAGTTACCCAGCAAAACTTTGGTAATGGTAAGTACTTAGGTAACTGGTTACCTTGTAATGACTACAACAAACCCTTCGAATAACTAATAAGTTATTACAGAAGTACTTATTTGTAACTAAGGTGGTTATTTGAATTTAATTGCCCTGGTTCAAATCTCACCAAGACCAACAATTATTAAGTGATTTTTGAGTTTTAAGAACTTAAATATTACCTTCTGTAAAAAAAATTTTCGAAAACTAACTCACGGTAATGAAAAAATACCATCATGAGTCAATTAAAATAATGTAGGGGATGTGGGATACCAAGCACGGTTCTGATTGGTCTTAACTTTGGTCATCCTTCATCTCAACTGTGGACACTAACCTCCTCGTGGTATCACCCGGGGAACTAGTTTAACACCTCTTAATGTAGTAAGCTAACATGTACCGAGAGTTGTGGCTAGTAACCCACTCTTGGAAATAACAATTACTATAAAGAGGATAAAATTAGAATAAAAATGTCCCACCACCTAATGTTAGAAGAGGACTTAAGAAACTTTGATGGAAGGACCAAGTAGAGAACAATTTTTCAAAGCTTGGCCTATAAAATTGGAGAATATTCGCACAAGATCGAAGTCCATGCAATTCTAAAATATGCTCGGACTTTGACCTTAACAGGTTGTAACTCTAGGTCATTTAAGTAAGCAGAGTAGGAGGGGGACCATTTGCCATAGGGGCGCATTTGCCACTACTATTTTATCATTGATATTCTATAACTCAAATTTTGACTGCTGTAGCTTTGATATTTAAAATATCAGTCGTGATTTATTGTTTCAGCAGATCCTGAAAAAATATTTTGCTACAAGTATTTTTTTTAATATTTTTCTCAGTTTTTGTTATCCTAAGAAATTGTTCATTAGTTTAATAAAGAATAAAGTATTGAGAACACATGTTTTAAGTTTTTATCATTAAATCTATTTCTTATGTGAAAAATTGTTCTTTATATCTAAGGACTCTACGCATATAACAAAGCAACTCGTCGACATTTTTTTGAGCCTGACATTTGTAATGTCCCTAAAAAGGATATCATTTTTTGGTTGCCAGGTCCAATTCATCTTCCATCTTAATTTTTTTTAATGTTGATATGTCACAGTGCAATGTTAACAGAGGCCCAATAGTTTCAATTTTGATCTCTGAATTTGAAGCTAACATATATAGGTACCTATGAATATGTGATAACTCTCACGGTAAGAAATCTAGAGAACTTTAAAAAAAGTGGCAAATGGTCCAACAAAAAAGTTTTTGTTGTTGTTTTCGAATTGCTTACCCAAGTCACTACTTTTCTGCAATTAATAAGTACTTGCCTCCAATGACTTAAACAGTGAATGAGTAAGTAGTGCGTATTCAATAGTTTTAACTCAGTGTTTGGTAATAAAAAGTTTTGCTGGGTAATCAAAATATTTAAAACTTTAAATATTTTCAAAGGAAATTTCCTTATCTAACTAATGGTTTAAAAATGTTTAGAAAAATTTTAAATTACAATTTTTTTTGGCTTTTTAACTAAAAATATTTCTTTTAAGTTAATTATCTTCTAAGCTAAACAAGATGAGGTGGGTGGTATTTTTAACATTATTTTCATTTACTTTCTTGTCAAATTAAAAAAAAAAAAAATTTTCTCTTTAAGCTTTCTTCATACTCATGGTGCTCAAATTTGTGCAACCGCAATTTTGTACTTAAGCTTTTTGTGGTTTCTTCTGCCATATTTATTTCGTTAATTCATTTCGTTCCGATTTATCAATTAATCGCTTATGGAAATTAGAACGTTTAACTGTAAATTTAAATAGAACATTTTGAATATAAAAACTCGATTTTTTTAATATAATAAAATTAAGTCTAAAATTCCTCACTATTTTTAAATGTTGTTTAAGATACTCGTAGGACATCGTAAGAGATTTTTAACATAGCTTAATTTATTTTTGTTTTATAAATTATCAATTGACCCACTTGTCTACAACAAATTTCATGTTGTGCGAAAAACATTATCCTAGAAATAGGCTAATGACATTTAAAATATGATTTTGCACCTGAATTACTATTTAATGCTCACACAGGCAAAAAAATATAACAAGAATAAGTTAATCGGATTGGAATAATTTTAAATTTGATTTCATGACTTTTTTGATTTAAGATAAAATCTAAGTAATATGTAATAATATTACAAGTAAAAAGATTTGTTTAAAACATCTTATTTTTTTTTCTGGAAATAGTTGAAAATGTTAAATAAACAGCAGAAAATTTTAAAATAAATCCATAATCATAAACTTAATATTGCCCCTTTATCTATAAAAAAGGTCAAAGTGAATTTAAAATTCTCATTACTTGGCCTCTAATTTATTCCGGCCTAATGATGCTTGTATTGAATATATAAATTTAGAACAATATTTTTGAGTAAATACAATATAAATAGATAAATAGACCTTTTTTTTAAACAAAATTATTTTCACTTACAGTTTTTGCTCTTTTTTTATGGATAAAAAGATTATTGTGGGTCATTTGGAAGGAGAAAATTAAATTATCTTTTGTTTTAAGATTTTGCTTTCTTTTTAGAGAATGAAGCCTTAAGGAAAGTGGACATTTGTGAAAGAGGTTATTTTGTTTTAAACCAACAAGAATAATGCGCAAAAAGATAAATATTTAATTAAGATATTATGAACGTGTTTAAAATATAATTTGGAAATTGGTAAAGTTATTGCTCTAATTCAAAAACAAATAAAACGAGAATATTTGAGAAACCGATTTATAGATTAAACAAGGTCCTTTTAAGTGGAAAATACTATAATTGGGTAAAATTGTGGAGTATATTTTTAGGTGCATTGATAAAAGCCATTTTTAAAAGGTTAATGTAATTAAATTGTTTCACTGCTTATTTATTTTTAATAAATAAACAAAAGTCGTAATTAAATTATTTGCTAGACAATTTCATTGTAACCCTCTGAGATTATTAAAAAACGATTAACTTATAAATATTGCAAGTACATAATTTATAATAATATCTACAAACTGGATGTAGAGTACTTTTTAAACTAAATTTAATTGGCAGCCATAAAGCAGACGTGACTAAAATAAATTAATTTATATTTTTAAATAACTACCTATTGAATCTTTTTTTTAACCTAAAATTATTGACATTCATCTTTAAAATGTTCAAAACTCTAATATATTTCGCTTAACCCTTTCACAACCATTTTAATTACACAGGTATACACGGTTTTGGATCTAATCAACCAAAAGCGGTTTTAAAGATTATTTGATGCTCTTAATCCGAATCTGTACTTCTTTTTTTGACATTAGTTCTAGTTTTCGAGATATTAACTTAACACTTTTTTTTAATTTTTAAGAATTAATCGCCATTTTGTTAACTAAAAAAGTTTTGAATTATCAATGAAGAGCAGTCGCTTGTACTATTTGGGATCTGTTTCGTGCAATAAAATCCAACACACAGTGGCTTGAAACCAAAAAATAGGTAATAAATCTGTATCTTCTAAACTGTCAGTATGATTGCATCAGTATGTATGAGAGAATTGTTAAGGAGGACTTATTTAGCAAAAAATACACGTTAGTTTTTTTCATAGATTTTTCAAACATAATTCATAATTATAATCCATCATCCACAAAAAAAAGTAGACTTTAAATTTCTGAAAAACTGTACAAGGTACATAAATAATTATTTGCAGTTATAAAGTTTATTTTATTGCTTATATAAAACAATTTAAATAATTTCAAAAAAGGAAACCCAATTGACCTTTTTTGCAATTAAAATTTTGGTATATATTTTTGAAATCTAAAGAGAATATATGGGACTATAGAACTGCATTTCAGAAAGTTTCAAAATCGGCTTTACTTGGTTTTCATATGCTCGAAAACATAAAAAATTTTGTTAAAAATTTAATAAATTTTGTTCAATCTGTACTTAAACTTACTGAGTTGAATTTTTAATATAAATCATCTTAGAACATTTTTTACGAATATATCGAGCCCTTAGACTTAAATAATCGTGAACGACATTCCGTTAAATATCTCTTAAACTATTAGAGATAGCGTAGTACAGTAAGCGTAGTACTCGGAGCATTTTCTCTGAGAAATTGAGTTGCTCTTTGCGAGAAGTAGATGGCAATTTGTTGGGATTTTA
Source organism: Stomorhina lunata (assembly GCA_933228675.1). Classification (NCBI taxonomy): domain Eukaryota; kingdom Metazoa; phylum Arthropoda; class Insecta; order Diptera; family Rhiniidae; genus Stomorhina; species Stomorhina lunata. Next base: position 183,704,598 of record OW121740.1, on the reverse strand, counting down.
GCTTCACAGCGTTAAACATTCTTTGGGCTTCCGATTTTATCTTTCGAGAGACACTCAAGCGTGTTCTTACCTTTAATGCGACTATATAATGGTCGGAGTCCACATTAGCTCCACGTATATAACGCACATCCATCACAATTTATGAGTGTCTCGCATCAACTAAAATATGGTCAATCTGGTTTTTCGTTGTTTGGTCTGGTGAAACCCATGTTGCCTTGTGGATGTCAAGGTGTTTAAACCTTTTGCTGCTCAATATCATATTTCGGGCCGCCGCAAAGGAGATTAGCCTCATACCGTTGCCGGTAGTTGCATTATGGAGACTAAACTTACCGATAGTAGGTTCAAAGATGCTTTATTTTCCAATCTTTGCATTAAAATCACCAAGGATTATTTTAACATCATGACTGGGGTAGCTACCATAGACTTCTTCAAGCCGGTCATAGAAAGCTTCTTTCACATCGTCGTCTTTATCTTCTGTGGGAGCGTGTGCACAAATAAGGCTTAGATAAAAGTATTTAGCTTTGACGCGAATTGTCGCTAACCTTTCATTTACTGTGGTTCACCTTGTAACAAAATTTCGCAATCTTTTGCTTACCATGAATCCGCAACCAAACTCATGCTTACTATTATGACAGCTGTAATACAGGTCGCGACGCCGTGGCCATTCCATCTTATTTTCTGTACAGCAGTCACATCACATTTATATTCATTAACTGGATCAGAGCGCCTCCTCTGTAAAGGGTTCGGATGTTCCAGGTACTGATCCTTAAATCATGATCCTTTTTTCGTTTGCCATGGTCTCAACATTAGGGGGGGCCGTTTTAATTCTTAAAATTTGTTTTTTCATAGTTGCTGATTTTTCCAGGAGTGGGTTACTAGTCCGACGTCCTAAACCCATGTTTTTATAGTTCTTATGGGAGAACACGCGGCACTTGTTAGCTTACTACTTTAACGGGTGTTAAGGTAGCTACCCAGGTGACACCACGAGGAGATAAGTGACCACAGTTGAGATAAGGGATAGACCAAGATTAGCCTGGTTTTACCAAGATAAACCAGTCAGGACCGTTACTTGGGATCCAACATCACCCAGTACAGTAAGCTTATTTTTCTTTATTTCTTAAGTAGTTTTCGAAAGTGTAGAAATCTATTCGATAGGTTTATATTTGTGAAAGTTGTACGGACCAATAGGTTTTTCATACAAGGTGCTCAACTTTGGCCCACTGTAGAAGCCACTGTGCTTAAAATAGACATGTTTTTTAAATTGGTCCAAAACTCTGACTACCCTTTGGCAGATTTCTGCATATTGCGAAAGTAGCAAACTAACAAATAACAAAAATGTTATGCATCAAAACATTCTCCGTTTTTGTTTAATAAAGATTTTTTGTCGCTTATGATCAATATTTTTCCTGTCGCTTGCGATCATTTTAATCTAAGGGCTCGATATAATAAAACATTAACTTTCAATAAAAACAAGTAACAAAAGCTATAGTCGGTCAAGCCTGACTATATCATACCCTTCACTGCGAAGGTCATATATGGACCAACAATTTAACAAGTTTTCTTTATGTCTTAGAGACATAAAGAAGGGCCTGATATGGTATCTCTATGGAAGGTATTAGAAATAGTAATCCTTTCCACCTATGGTGGTGAAGGGTATAAAAACTTGTTTGTTAAAAGTAAAATATTTATACCATCTTTTTGAGCAAGATATGCATTTTTTTCGATCAGCGAAAAATATTTGACTTTGGAAACATTGCTTTCAATAAAAATCTTATTATTTTTGTTCATAATTGAAATAATAATGGTTTGTTGCAATATCAAAAGGGTTTGGTTTTGTCTAATACTGTTTCTTCATGTCTTTCACTTTTTAATATACTCGTTTATGTGTTGGAATCCTAATTTTTCTTGTCGTTTTAAAATGAACTTTGATTTTATTGATTGACATGCAGACCGACGATCCTTTAAAACAAATTGCCCTTGATTGTATTGCAGCAATTTATTTACATTTTTTATGTTTCGCTCGTTTACTTGAACAGTGATATAACTCAGAATTATTTTTGTAAAGAGTTTAAGAATATCATGCCAAATTTTACAGAGTCAAACTTTTATTTAAAAGCTTTTTAAAGCAATCCGAATGGTTCAAAGGGGCTTCTCCCGTTGATATGATATCTGATGACATTTGTTTAGGTGATGGGACTTTGGTTTTGAAACTTGCTGAAATTGTCTCATTATTTCGTGTCTCTTAAATTAATTATGCTTAGATAATCGGTCAATATTTTATATATCTCCAGGACTAAAATTTAAAAAATCACAAAACCGGTTATAAATCTGAAGGATAAGTTTAAAATAAACATATATGTATCAATGTTTAAAATGTTGATCCAATCATTTGAATCTAGCTCTAAAACGGGTCAAATGCCAGATTATATTTGAAAGATAGCTAACTTAGCAAATAATTAATTAGCTGTGTAAGCCATTATTTTGTAGCGTTTTAATCACTTATGTCACTTTTCTTCTAAATGAGCAATTTGTATTCTTAGAGTTTTCTCTGTTATATATCTTCGTTATTTATCATTTTCTCTATTAGGTTTTTATATCGTCATCATCATTAGGGTCATACAGATGTAATACATGTAAGAACATGTCAAAAGTATTAGAATTTAAATATACCCATATGTACTTATGTTTATATTATTTGTTTTCTAATCACAGATTTCATACCTTTTTTCCTGTTGTTGTTTTTGTTCCATTTACTGCAGATTGTCTTTATTTAGCCATGAATTATTCATTAGGCCAAAACAAATCCTTATACTAAAACTATTTATATTTTTTCCATTTCTACGATATTACTCTAACGCCTGCAGACATTCGGTCAGACGTTTAAGGTCTGTTCAAATGTAATGGATATCATCACATTGACCATCATTTAAGGATAAATAAATGCATACAAATTGTTTTAAATATCTTTTGTGCCAGAACTCTTTAATATTATTATACACAAGATGTGGCCAGGCCAACTTTTTCAAAGTGACAAGACGGATGTCAAGGATAAGTGGACATGATATACACATTAAAAACTAAATAAAATTAAATTTAATATTAAGTATAAGCTCAAAGATGTTGCCTGAAGTCATACTAAATGTTAATGAGTCATTTTTAACAATTTGGTTATAATCAAGCACGAAGTTTTTTCAACATATAGACCAGTTTAAAAATTCCTAGAAAAACAAATATTTATGCTCAAGTTTGTATACACATACTTTTGCTTTTTATTTTGACCTCAATTTTTACTTGAATGACATTAGAATTTTAATAAATTTTTGGCAATAAATTTCTTACTTCTCATTTCTGAGAGGAAAAGAAAAATTTCAGAAAAAAACTATATGCTAATTTTATTGTTAATATATTTCTGGTCATTTCAGTTTGTTTAAATACTTAAATTATTTAAATCAAACAAAATGTAAGGAACAACATAAAATCATTTTATTTTATTTAATTCAATTCCCTTTATTTTTCTTTATTCTTTCGCAAACAGTTTTCTGCAATTTAAACTGCAGTATTAATTTTCCACTTTATTTTCTATTATTTGTTTGTTGCTATTTTCTAAATTTTCTACTTTTTTTTTATCCTACACAAAAGTTCTCGGCATTAAAACAACTACACAAATGATACTTAACTATTTTTAATTACTTTACGCTTAAAAGTTTGAAGCTTAAAGCAATCCATTAAATTGTTTTTCATTTAGTTTATATTTTTATTGAAATTTACAAATGCAAGTCATGACCGAATTCAACTAAAACAAAAATACAAAAAAGAACTAACAATTCTATCTCCCTCTCTATAGTTACACAGCACAGTGCTACCATTCCCTTAAGTGATTGGACAAAAATTTAAGAGTCAAATCAAACATTTTCGAACACGTACTGAACCACAGCATCTCCGATTTCGATGAAATTTTATATATACATTCTCCTAACTTATACAATTTTTAGAGTCCACTTTTTTTTGATTTTATATTTTGATGTCAACACTATAATCCATATTTGAGAGAAGAATAAAGAAAATAGAAAATATGCTTTTTGAGATATCCTTGATAGAATTTTTTAATTGAAAGAATACACTAGTCGGCATATTTATTTTGACATACCAGTTGTTATACCCTTCACCACCATAGGTGGAAAGGGTATTATAAGTTTGTGCTGATGTATGTAACGCATAGAAATATTTGTCGTAGACCCACCTTTTAGTATACCAATAGGCTTAGAATCAATTTCTGAGTCGATTTAGCGATGTCCGTCCGTCCGTCCGTCCGTCTGGCTGGCTGGCTGGACCCCCATGTAAACCTTGTAATCAAACTACAGGCCGCAATTCTAACGATAATTTGATGAAATTTGGCACAGATCATTTTTTTAATAATGGGACCATGGCTATTGAAATTGGTAAAAATCTGTCCATTATTTATGTTACCTCCCATAGGTCCCACTTCCCGGAATTGATATATTGGCCACAAATATCAATATTTTTTCATGCAATTTAAAACAAATACTTTTTATATAAACTAAAATCACTGTTCCAAATTTCGTGGAAATCGGTTCACATTTGACCATAGCTCCCATACAAGCTCTTCTTTAAAAACGCACTAAATGAGACAAAAAATCACTAAAATGCTCGTAAATCTAAAGATAATAAAAATTTTTAGTTTATTTTTTGCATACATAATTTATGTAACAACTGTAATCAATTTCGAGATAATCGGTCCACATTTGACCCTAGCTCTCATATAAGTCCAAAAGACGGAAACAGGTTAAATATATAAGTTTTGAGAAAATGTTTGTATGATGGCAGAATTTAGCAAATATTTGTCTTTATACAGGAAAAATAACACCTTTGACCTTAGTGGTGAAGGGTATAGTATGTTTGGGCTTGACCGACTATAGCGCATTCTTACTTCTTTTTCTTCTTTTTTTATTTCCGGTTCTATGCAATTAAAAAAATAAATTCAAAATATTGAAAAAAGTAAAAAATATTGTAATTTATTAGAAAACAAAAGACCTTTCGTATTTCAAATGTTTTGTATATTTTTTTTAATTGAAACTAAAACAGGAAGTTTCAGGATATGGCATAAGTATTTTGACATGCTTTTACAGAGCGTATTTAAAAAAATTGGTTGCGTCAAGGTCAACAAAAATTAATAATTATTATTTAAATTAATCAAAAATGTATCCTCCTTTAGCAATTAAAACTTTTCGGAGGTGGTTCGGAACAGAAACCATTAAGAACTGTAGAAACTCCATTGAAATCGCTTTCCAAGCAATTGTGACCTCAATGAACGTTTTATCTTCTATTCTTGTCAAATCCGCAGATCTGTTACAATATTTCCTACTATTTTCAATATTTTTAATTTATTTTTTTAATTGCGTAGAAATAAGAAAAAGAAGAAAAACAACTGGTATGTCAAAATAAATATGCCGACTAGTGTTTGTATTAAACTACAGGACATGGGCGTATGTTAAAAAGATGACATAATAAACTATAGCCTTGCCTGAATATAAATTATATATAAATTAGCCAGAAAATAGCTGCAAATTAGCCAAGAAGCAGCTGCAAAAAAGCCAGAAAAAATATTTTCAATTTTGGCTACCTTCAAATTGAAGCAAAAATTGTATAGAATATTTTGCAGTTTTCTATCCCTACCAAAATTTTTAATTAAAGTAGCAAAGAGCTACTTGACGCTTTTGTTTTTTGACAAATTGCAGTAGCTTAAAAATATAAGTGCTTCGGAATAATGCAGTATCTACTACTACTTCTACTGGCAGCTTTTGTTTTTTGAAAAGTAGCAGTAGCTTAAAAATATTAATGTTTCGAAATAATACAGCGTCTACTGCTACTTCTACTTCAAAAAGTTGGAGCTGTAGCCGTAGCGGTAATTAAAAATATGGTATCTAAAGTAGAAATTCAAACACTGGTTGTATCCGTAAAAGTCCTGTCATCCAAACTCAGACATTGATAGATATTAACTATTTTATGCATTTTTTAATAAAACTAGAATGCTCTTTTTACTTATGCGCTTTAAATATTCGCCCCTTTGGGAGTTTTATGCAGTTTTTTTTTATATAAAATTTTAAATTTAGGTGAAGCTGAAATTTGTATCGTAAACATAGAATAAATAATATTTATATTTATTCTATGAACGTAAATTCCACACGAAATTTTTGTTCCCTTTTTGTTGTCTTCCTGTTTGACAGGAAGTTAACACAATAAAAATACGAGCAAAAAAGTCTTATTCGCGATTAAGAATTTTCCTCACGATAAACAAATTTATTTATAATATAAGGGAATATTATTCATGATAGGGGTGATTAATAATCGGGAAAAAATATTAGAAAAGTTAATAATTTCACTTTATCTTTGCCACTAAAAATGTTTACACTTCTCACTGTGACTCGCCTCTATTTATTTATAGCTTTTAGGTGTTTGTATTCTAAATATATATATATATATATATATATATATATATATATATATATATATATATATATATATATATATATATATATATATATTTTGTATATAAGTTGGAAGGACAAAATTATTCACTATTCAAATTGTTGCAATATTTTATTTTTATTTAATATATTTTTTTAGAAACTAACAAAAAGTAGAAAATAATATGAGGAAAGCCATTGCAAAGTGCCGCCGTGCCACGCATTTCCTATGTGACAAACTTTCATTTCGGTTATTAGTAAAGTTTTTTTTTTTTCGAATCTACTCGTTTTTTTAGTTTTATTTATTTAAATATTTTTTAATTTGATATTATTTTGTTTAAACTTTGTTGGCGCCGTTATCAACCCAGCACTTGATTGCATCCTCTTACCCAGTGGTTGCTTTTTATTGGAGTGGACTGGCTTGAGGTCTTTTGTTAAATGCTTTTTATATATTAAAATATTTAAACGGTGGTGCTAAATATTGCAGTTGTCCCAGGTTTTTTTTTATATCTATAGGTAACTATTATAGTTTAATGCTTTTTATCATATTTTAATTTAATAGTGTTGAGAATTTAATTTCACATACAAATAAAAAGCTAGTGCAATGCTGTTACTCGTGTATGTACATATATAGTGGTGGTGACAAATGTTGACAAAGAATTTAATAAGCTCGAAAAAATAAAATGAAATTCCCGCTTTTTTAATTTAGTAAAATGTCCGAATATTCTTTAAATTTGGTTAATATTTTAGTAATTTCTGATGGAATTTAATTCAACTTGAGTTTTTTATATTTTTATTCTATTTCCCTCTGTTTTTTTTTGTTTTTTGGTATATTAAGGGACACCTCACACGCTAAATTGATGATAAAATTGTTCCCAAAATATTTTTAATTTTGAATTCTACAAAAACATTTAACAAATTTTTGTCATAGATGGTTTTAGAAACTATTTTTTTTTTGATGCTTAAGTAATACTCTGCCACAAATTTGTGGTAATAACCCTAATGTATATAAACAATTTTAAAATACATAGAAGATATTACATTCATGTATGGATGTGTTGGTTCATTAACCGTCAAACATTTGAAATGAAAAAGTTAGAAAAATATTCTTCTCCTTTTTAGCTCAAGGCCATTTAAATCTACTATAAACGAGAATAAGCACTTGTATCTAAATATTTTTTCATGAATGAACATTTTCAACGCACAAAACTTTGCTTTTTTAAGTCGTTCAAAATAATGACAAGGGGAAATAAAACTCATGTAACTCTTACTTATAATATAAGATTTGTATTTTTTTTTCTCAAATTAATGATGAACAAATTTGAAATTAAGGTTTGAACAGATTGAAAACATTATAGAGTTATGGATAAAAAACTTTTTTATAAAAACTATAACTATATATACATACATATATAGTAGTTATATTCTTAGTATTACACTTATTGGTTAGCATTATTTAGTATTGTATAATGGTGTTATTAAAAAAAAATATTTTTAGTATAATTGCTTTTAAAGCTTTTTTATTAGTTTTATAACTAGTTCCATACCAGTAGATGATTCTTCGAATGCTTCAAAACGCGAAGGACCGGGCCATTACTATCACCTGTTTCAAAAATGTTAACTAAATCTTTCTGATTACTTAATGTTTAATTAAGCAACTATAACTGTAAAAGAGGCTTTGAATTATTTAAGTTAAATGTCGAGCAAATGAGAATTATGAGCATTACGGGTGCGCTTCGTACCAATCTAACGGATGCACTAAACGCCATGGACATAACATACGTTAGCTTATGATAGTTATCACAATGGTTACGGTCATATCCTTTACATAATGACGAAAATACCAGGAACAAAATGAAATGTAAAATAAAATAATACCAAATACAGAATAATCAGGAAGGCTTCGGTGTCTACTCTTAAGACATACACGATAATTATTGCACGAAGTCTTGAGTTTTTCTGATAGATTAAGATTTAAATAGTGTCTTTTAATGTATTATTGTAATCAAATGTCAGGTCGCAGTTTTCATTTCGATCAAATTTGGTGCATGTTCATTTTACATAAAATTATATTAAAATTAGTTTTTCTATCATAAATATTTAAAATGAAAAACTTCAAAAATAACTATTAATCAGATAAAAAAGAATCAATGTGAAATCTTTATTCGTTTATTAACAAGAAAATATCTTAAAACCTTCTAAAATCGAAAGAAAATCAACAAAAATGCATGCGATTTGTTTAACTTTCCCGAATACATAACAATATCCCAGTAAGAACAGTGTCAAACGTTTGAAATATGATGACTTTTACATTTGATATCAAACGTTTTTTTCAAACTTTTTTCAAATCTGAACAGATGTTTAAGATTCACATTTATTTTCAAATGAAGATTCATTTAAGAATAAACGTTTGAAAAATAATAGTTTCTCAAATTGAGAATAAAGGTTATTCTCAAATCGTTATCAAAGATGATTTGAAACAATTTGAAAAATGGTGTTATATAAATTTTATATCAAACCTTATTTTAAAGTTTTTTTCAAACTTAAAAAAAAATGTAATATTTAAGATATTTTAATGGAATGGCATTGCATTTCAAAGAAATTTGTTATTTCTTTCGAATTTTTTAAAATTGGTCCATATTTGAAATTATGGAACAATGGCCAATTTTGATTGTGTTGTCCCTTTACTAAATTTAATCAAATTATTTTGATTATAAATACAATAATATTCATATCCATAAGTAAATTTTTTCGTCTTTTAAAATTACCTAACATTAAAAAAAATTATATTTAAAGCAAAAGGATTCAAATATAATGCACCGTTTTCAAAAAGAAAATAAACAAACTCTAAAATATCAAAAAAAAAAACAACGCCATTTTATTTATGTTCCACCTGTAGATGTAATGAGGTTTGATAATGATTTGATAATAAAGACATTTCTCAGTTTAAGAATAAAGTCCCCTTTTTGTTGAGAACGCTATTATTCTCAAATAAGTATCAAACGTTTGACCTTTGAAAAAATATTTATTTTCAAATCATTCTCAATTTGATAATAAACCATTTTTCTTACTGGGATATCCTACAATTATAAAAATCAAACAAATGACTTCATAATTCACATTATAATGCATTTCGTAGCCTTTCAAGCTGCATACTTGGTTTTAAAAATTTCTTAAAATTAACTTTTGTCAGGTTTTGTTCATAAATACTCCATAGCTTTTAAAAACTTTAACGTGGGAGTACAATGACTTTTTTAGTGTGTTTCATAGTCTTAGCGAGTCTGATTCTCAGATTTTTTAGCGTAATATAATTTGATTATTATTATGAAATTTGAGCCATATAATGAAACTTAAAACATCGTGAAATAATCTCATTTTGTTCTAAATTGAGATGTTGATTAAGTGATGTAAGTTTTTTTTGTTAGGATTATAACGATGTACTAGCAAATAAGTGATATAGATATTTTCTAAACAGAAAACCTAAAATAGAAAAAAGCTGTTTAATATATCCGAGATAAATTTTAATAATTATAATATTTCGAATAATAACTACTGGACAAATTTTAAATAAAGTATTTTATTATACCTATTACATTATAATTAAATTTAATGTTTTTACTTTTTGTTGCAGACAATTTTGACAACCAATTAAAGCAGCAACTAACAGGCAAAACATCCAATACTTGTAACAACATAACTTCTTAAAGTAAATTTTGTTATTTATCATAGAACAATAGTTCAAAAACTATTTATCTGTACATTTAATAAAATTCTAAATAAACAATTAAACTAAATTTAATATAAATAAGTAAAAACATTTCTCCAGTTACATATTTTATTTCAATATGTATGTACATATATTGATAAGAATGCAGTAAGTACTTATTTTTAAATATGTATTTGCATATCATAATTTAATTTTATTTAATTTTGAATTTTTTATTTATTAATTGAGTTAAAATATAATAAATCTAAAAACATCTTCAAATGTAAAAACCAATTTATTTGTTGACATTTGCTTTTTAAATATTTATTAAAATGTTTGTATAGAAAAAGACATTTAGTAATTGTTTTCTATTCATATAAATATGTAAATCATAAAAAAATACACGTAATAATATACTTATGTATGTAAGTACTTTAAATTCAATTACTTGTGACAAAAACTATATAATACCTCAACATATTTTAAAAATGAACAGCCTACCTACCTACCACCCTATCTATGTATATCGAATTGTATTTGTATATTTGTCAGAGACCCGAAATAATTATTATTATTTTTTTGCAGAACAAAAAGGTTTCGCAAAAATTCCCTCTATCTGGATTTGGGAATTCTTAACCATTATCTTCACATTAATGTTATTTCAGTTACCTTAACCAATTACAATGAATATTTTTTTTTGGTTATTAGTAACCATTATATCAACCAAAAAAATATTTCGGTTAAGAAAAACCATTATTTAAACCAAAAACTTTTTTAAAAAAATAACCATTATGACCAAAAATTTTTTTTTGGTTATCATTTATGAAACAACCTATCAGCAATTTCTAAAATACTCGACGAAATTTGGAACATCAGTAGGTGAGGAGTCAGGCTTTTAGAACGAAGTTTAAAAATGTTTCTATCGGTAGCACAGTGCTCCCTACAGTGGATCAAAATTGCCCACCTCGGGTACGTAAAACCTTTGGGTTAAATTTGGTCGTTTTACCCTCTATTTTTTAAAAAGTACCAATTTGGTCCAGCATTACTGGCTTTTCCTTTTATACCACCTTTGGGACCGAATGAATCTATACATCGAAAAACGTGCTTGCTGTCAAAATTTCAGCTTCCTAGCTTTAGTCGTTTGGGCTAGGCGATGATGAATCAGTTAGTCATGTTAGAATTTTTTATATAATTTAACCAAAAAAATAAAAAAATACCAACAAATTTTTTGGTTACTATAATAGTACTATAATACTATAATAATGAAATGCTTTTTTTAAAAAAGAAAAAATATTTCTGTTTTTAATAGGTTACAATGACCAAAATAAAATGGTTAATGGTTAAATTTAACCATTACATCAATTCATTGAAATTAATGGTTAAATATGACCGTTTCGTAGTTAATCTTATAACTGTTACGGTCCCTGATATCTGTATATTTCATAATAAATAAAATAGTATCTGACTTTAAATAAAACTTCAAAATTTTAACGAAAGTATGAAAAAGAAGTAAGAGAGTGTTATAGTCGTTCAAGGCCGACCATACCATACCAGACCATAAGATACCATTCACCACTAAGGTCAAAGGTGTTATTTTTCCTGTATAAAGACAAATATTTGCTAAATTTTGCCATCACACAAAGATTTTCTCAAAACTTATATATTTAAAAGTTTCCATCATTTGGACTTATATGCGAGCTACGGTCAAATGTGGACCGATTATCTCGAAATTTAGCAAATTGATTACAGTTGTTACAAAAATTATGTGTGCAAAAAATAAACTTGAAATTCCCATTATATTTAGATTTACGAGCGTTTTAGTGATTTTTGTCTCATTTAGTGAGTTTGTATGGGAGCTATGGTCAAATGTGGACCGATTTCAACGAAATTTGGTGCAGTGATTTCAGTTTACATAAGCAGTGTTTGTTTTAAATTTCATGAAAAAATATTGATAGTGGAAGTGGGACGTATGGGAGGTACCATATCAATTATCTGTGCCAAATTTCATCAAATTATCTTTAGAATTGCGACCTGTTGTTTGATTACAAGGTTTACATGGGGGCCCAGCCAGCCAGCCAGACAGACGGACATCGCTAAATCGACTCAGTGATTCTAAGCCTATTGATATTCTAAAAGGTGGGTCTTAGAGAAATATTTCTATGCGTTACATACATCAGCACAAACTTATAAATAATACCCTTTCCACCTATGGTGGGTATAAAAAAGTAATATAATAAGTAATAATTTTGAACTCCCTCCTTCTGTGACGTCACAAAAAGTTTTCTTGTGTTTTTGTTCAATTTAAATTTCTTGCTCAACACCAGGCAATCAGAAAATGCAGCTAATCTACTTTTTACATATTTTTACAAAATTCGTCACATACTTTTAGGTTTACAATTATATTAGGGTCAGCCTGTAGTAGAAAACATTACCGAACCACCCTGTAACATTTTAATGTTACCGCCTAAAACTATGTGATGATTTTTTTTTTCTAAAAAAAAATTATTGAAAATCCTTCCTTGTTTCGAATTTCTGCAATCCTGGTGTTGAACCAGGAATTTTATTTTGAATAAATTAAAAATAAATTTTGATGTGACGTCACAGGTTTAAAAATAATACTGCAGAAAATGGGGGTAAATTTATAATAATAATTAATACATTTTCAGTAAAAAATTAAGTAAGTATTATTATTTGATCTTTTTTCTAGTTATTGTTGGAATTGTTGATTTTTTGGGTCTTTTTTGGGTAAAATCTTCAAGCCAGCTTATTTCTCTTAACATAATTTAATAATTTTGTTAATTCATTTTGTATACGACATCATCATAATTGTGTTTGTAAAGCATTGAAATATTGGGATAAAACTCACCTTTATACAGAACGATTCCAAATAAATTCTGAAGTCGATTTAACGATGTGTCCCTTTAAAATTTCTTAATCGATATTATAAGCCTTTACCGACAATATATTGTTTTTTTTTTAATTTTGTAACATGGAGTTCCGGTTTAGTTTGAATATAGTAAAAAACTGCCTTTTTATTTCCGTTTTAGGGAATTCAGATTATTTTAAAGTTTTGAAATATTTAAAGATGAAGAGCACTTTTAAAGTTTGATAAAAATATAAATAAATTGTATTTAATAAATATTATACATTTGTTTACATATTTACTAAAATGATAGCAAATTGAATTAAATTATCTAATCGATTTTATTTGAAAAAACAAATATTTAATAAAATTAAGGCAATAAAATTTAATTTAATGAATAAAATAATTTTGAAAGTAAAATAAATAATAACTATATATGTGAAAATAACTAAGTCACAGACAGACAGAAACTATCATTACATTTTTTATACTTACTTTTTTATTTTGCCATTTTAATTAATTAAAAATCGAAATTTTAATTGATGTGTTTTTCTTTCATTTTTATTGTTTTTTTTTTACAAATATAAATTTTAGTTTAGTTTTTTTTTTTCATTTCATTTATTGATTTTGTAAATTTAATCAATTTATTACACAGATGTGTGGGATTTTTTTTTTGTTAAAGTTTTGTTTGTTTGATGTTAGTAGTTACACTTAGATGTAGATGAGAGAATTTATGTTTATTTTCAGGGCTGTCATGAAATCCAATTCTTATTGGAATTGGATTTTAAACCAATAGAAAAAATTCGTTGGTGTCATAAAAACAGATGTTATCGGTTTTATGTTCGAATCAGAATTAGCGCAGTTTTTAGGTGTCACAGAAACCGATGTTATCGGTTTTTTATCTGAAATAAATCAATCAACAAACAGCTGACAGATTGCAGTAAAGCGCGTACATTTTTCTCTTCTTTTTTTTTTTTGAATTGGAATTTTCTGAAAATGTAAGCGAATTTTTCTTTATTTTAAAAATATAAAAACTGTTATAGTTTTATTTTATTAATATTTAGGGGTAAGCATAAGAATTCCACTCAAATTGGCATTCTAATAGAATTTATGGAAAAAAATCAAGACATTGCCAAAGGTTTTTCAAAGCGGGACAAACCGACGGTTGAATCTAATTGGAAGGAATTATGTGAGTTGCTAAATAGTGCTGGTCCACCACAAAAGGATATAAATGGATGGAAAAAGGTAAAAAAGTTGAACCGAAATTAAATGGTTAAATAAATTTTATTGCGTTTTTCTTATTTTTGTACATATGTACATATATGTATAGACTTGGACAGAGTGGAAAAGCGATATTAAAAGAAAATTAGCACATAACAAAGCAGAGTCCCGAGCAACAGGTGGTGGATCCTTTTCCAAATATCAACTAACGCAAACTGAAGAATCTATTGTGCGCATATGCAGCATTTCGCAGTCGGTAGAAGGAGTGGATGGAGTTTCAATTGGATTTGCCGAAGGTGATCAAAGTGGGGACGAAGTTCAATCAACATCTGCTAAGCGGGCAACTACTCCACTTTTAGTCAGCAACACTCCAAAAAGACCAAGGGCTGAAAGTACTGGGGAGCGCTTAAAAAAGTTTCTGGAAGAAGATAATGACAGGAAGGTAGAATTAAACCAAAAACTGGACGAGCTAATAAAAATTGAAAAAGAAAACGCAAGTAGTTTAAGACGTGTCTATAGGGCGATTGAGAAAGGCAACGAATCTGTAACAAATGCTGTAATTGGACTCAAAAATGAATTTGTATGTGCTAGTGCTACTTTTGAGAAAGGCAATGTATCTCTTACAAATGCCATAATTGAACTCAAAAAGGAATTTGTTAATGCAAATACAGCGATGTTAAAAGTAACGCAGGATAAAAACGAAGTAAAAAGGAAGCAATTGAAACTGGAGATAGAAAAATTTGATTATCAAAAGAAGAAAGAAAACTGATTTTAGCACGATAAGTTCAAAAAAAACTTTAGTACAAAACCACACTGTGTTCCTTAACTTTTGTAAAAAGAAAGACTTATTTTTTAGTTTTAGCGAACAGTTTTTATTTTATTCCTAAGTAAATATTAAATGAATTAAAATGTTTTGTTTTCTGTTAAAAAATTGAAACTGATTTAAATTTTTTTCGACAGTTATAAACTGTTAGCAATTTCATCTCTAATCTTCTGCCCTTCACTTTGCAGCGAAGCGTTCGGTGGTGACACAGCATTATCCAGAACATCATTGGTTTCAACAGAAAAATTATCCTCACTAATTTCTATATTGTAGCGTCTGCAAATGTTATGCAAAGCACTGCACACATTTATAATTTTAACAACCTTTTCAGGACGATAGTGCAATGTGCTCATTAAGCATCGAAAGCGGCTTTTGAGTACTCCTATAGTTCGCTCCACTATGTTACGAGCCGCAGTATGGGCTATATTAAATTTATATTCTTTCGAATTGTAGATCGGAGCTCTATAAGGAGTTAAAAGAAAAGGTTCAATACCATATCCACAATCTCCCAATAACTTCAACGTCCGGTCACCTGACTCATACTTTCGAAGAAAGTATTGTCTAGCGCGGCTAATGTTCCATATGAACGCGTCATGACTAGAGCCGGGATACCGTGCATCTACTGCTCGAATTTTCATATCACTGTCACAAATCTTAAAATATAAAATGTCATTTAAACTATCTTTAAAGTAATAAAGTACGTACAAATTAGATAAATATGTATGAATGCATTAAGCTCTACTTACGATCATAGCATTCATACTGAAGTATCCCTTTCGATTGAAATAGAGGTGTTCATCAATGTTTGGCTTAATGATTTTAACGTGTGTCCCATCGACACAACCAGTTATTGAGGGGATTCTATACTTGCTATAAAAATAGTCTCTTGATCTACGTTCTTCGTTCCTGTCCATTTCCAGTTTAACCCACTGAGGACAGATCAAGCGTTCCAAAACCTCAAGAACATCGTCCAGGATCGTTGAGACCGTGCTTCGACCTAGACTAATGCTTGAGTCGTTGCCCACAGATCGCTGATATGAGCCTTCAGCTAAAAACCGTAAGGCTGCAGCAAGCTGGAGCAATGGTGAAATTTTGGAGCGTGATAAGTGTGCCTCAATTACGGTGAGAATCATGCGGAAGGACTCCTTGTTTAACCGAAAATATGCTGTGAACCTGCAATGTAGCTATAGATATAAAAGTTCAGTAGAAACACAAATTTACTCACGCAGATTCCGGTAATTCAAGCGGATTGCTACAGTCTCTTAAAATTCTTCTTTTTATCCTTTCCGAGCTGTTTTCTTCTAATAAAAAGTATGCTACAACTGCAGAGCTCATTTTATTAGCACTTTTTATTTTTAAATAAAAGAACTTAATAATTTTTATAAAAAATATGATAAAATAGCCAATACAGCTCTTCTTCTTCTCCATATGCAATTACACATAAAATATTAGCTTCATGAAAACAGCTGATTCGAATATCGGTTTTGTTTACATTCGAAAACAATAAAACCAAGAAGATTTTATGACACCAAATAAAATCAATATTGGTTTGCAATTCCGACAAAAGGCAAAACCGACTTGGATTTCATGACAGCCCTGTTTATTTTATTTAATTAAAAATTTAATAACAAAAAGCAAACACTTAAATTTAAAAAGTAAAAATTAAGTTTTAGTTTAGAAAAATCTTTGGTGTTTTTACAGTGATAATTGATTTGTATCTTTTAAATTTTAAAAGTAAAATAAAAACATTTTATTTATTTTAACCCGAGTAATTCAAGCAAAAATTTTAGTTTAGTTTATACATTAAATTCACTTGAATTAGTCAGGGGAAGGAACAAACAAAAGCGATTTTCTAATGAGCCTCTAGAAAAGCGCTTTGGTTTATATATTTTTAACATAATTTAAATAATATAATATTTTTTTATTACAAAATAATACATTTTTTGTTTTAGAAAAATAAATTTATTTTCAAGAATTATTCTCTTTCAAAAATTTTTACACAAGCGTATACTAAAATGTTCTTTATGTGAATTAAGTGAATTATTATTGTATTGTTTTATGTTATTTCTCATTTAATTATTATTGCACATTTATACATACATACACTGACTTAGAATTTATTTTTGGTTTTGTTTTGTAATTAATCAAAGAAAATGTTGAAAATGTCATGATTTCGAAACTAAATTTTTTTTGAAAGACAGTGAATGATTTGTTGTTGTTTTGTTGCGAAAACTAAAAGTCAAACTTATTTAATTTTTTTTTGCTATATATAAATTTTGCTATATTACAAATTTCTTTCTATATATAATTATTTTTATTTTTGGTTTGTTGTATTTAAACTTATATTTGTACGTTACAATTAATTGTTTTGAAACTTATGTATGTGTGTGTTTTACACACACCATCATGCTTTCATTCATTCATTCATTTACTCATATCCATTCACAAACGCTTGCAGACATACAGACAGACATTTCATGTGCTTAATCAGTATGACTAGGACTTAGTTTCATTCTTATTTAGATATAAATTATTAATACTAAATGTGTTAGTTTGTGCATTTTTGTATGTGTGTGAATGTGTATGTTATGTAATATTTACTATACAACAAAATAATGACATAAATAATCAAATTATTTTAAAAGAGGTCAATCGTAGAAGGGCTTTGAAATACAAATATTTAAAGTGTAGAACATATTCAATACAATAATGAAATTGTTTTTGAATAGTGGAAACTTTTGCAAACAACGTGGAAGGAATTCTTTTTGCAAACAACCGTTAACGATATTTAAACACTTTATGTAGTTTCACAATGTTATATTTTTATTAACTTAATTAAGTTAATCGCTTTAAACACACTTTCACAAAAATAGTAAACAAACTACACAAAACTGCTTCACAAATATTCTTAGTGATACTGTTCTTTTATACGCGTCTCAATTAAAACTCGTCCAGGATATCAGTTTGTCAGCCTTTTATAGTAGAGAAGAGAGTTTCTACAATTTTCTGCAGATGTAAACAAAGAGATTACACTAATAATGCATGTTCCAATACATTCTCACATGACCAAGAACATACTCACTCATACGTTGTACAAATGGATTATCTGAAGCAAATAGCAGCAGAGAGAGAGAGAGAATGAAGATAAAAGAGGAAAATGTTGCTATACTCTTTACAGCAAATAAGAGAAACATGTTGCTCTGCTTATAACAAGAAATTTAGAAGAAAATACATTAAAAAAAAATTTAATATTTAATATTTTTTAAATATTTTTTTTTATAGAAAAATAACTTTTTTATAGAAAGAACTTTTAGTAAGTCTAAATTAATTAATTTTTAATTTTCTCGCTTAGGTGAAATGTTTAAATTTGTATGTCCTAATTGTGGTCATTTGTATCTTGTAATAAAAGCAATTTTTTTTGCTGATTTAGCGAAATTTGGTACACATTTTGATGTGAAAACTTTCAATATATTTTTATAAAATTTATGAAGGTCTATGCTTGGCGGAATATAAAAATGTTCTAAGCCTCCAGGAAACATTTAATATTTGTTTGTTTCTATACATTAAACATAAATTCCGTAATTAATTGGAACATATTTCGCATTAGTAGTGTATGGTTCACCGATTATATAACTATTTTACTCTTTTGATATAAGGTTATAGTTTGGAAAATATCGACTTTGGTATCCTAAAAAACTAATTACAACACTTTATTTATTAAGTTGGTTTGTCTATTTTCACACCAGCCAGGTTTGGCTCATACAAACTCATCAAGTCTTGAGTTTGTATGAAAAAAATCTTACAGAATTGAAATTGATACAAACCTGACCGTTCGATCAAGCTAACAAAAGTTTAAAAAATTTTTACGAAATTTATGGAAAATCAAATGAAAACTGATTAAAAAGTGTTTGTGTGAACGTGAATCCAGGTCTAAAAACAAATTTCAAGAAAAGCTGATCAAGTAAACCTTATGTGTGTGAAACAGCACTTTGTAGAAATCTACCCACTGGGGACAAGTTTAAGTAGCCTATTCAAATTAAAATTAATAAAATTTCTATTGAAATAATGTAAAAAATTAAAAAAACTGTCCCTCGATTCAATATACATTTTCTAGAACTTGCTCATAGTATATAACTATTTTTTCTTTTAAATATCGTAAAGTTGTATAATTCGAATCGACTATTAAAATCTGCCTCCAGTTTTTTCAAACCCATCATGCAGGGAACTTTTTAGCCTATCCACCTATATATATTATTTCACACATATTCTATATGTTGGCTTCTATATTTCCCAAACCTTATATTAACCTTATAAAAGACTTATGACTCCTACATGGATTCAAAGCTAAACATTTTCGTCCCACACGAACATTAACACTTAACCTCAGGATTTCCAAACGGTTTTCATTTGAAGAGATGAATAAATATGATTGTGTAAATGTATGAGATAGAGAGAGATGGGAAGGGGGAGAGAGAAGACTATATAATACAATATTTATCATAATATAATATGATTTTCTCTTGCACACACATCCTTAGATACTTAACATACGAATACATTCTATTCATTCGTATATAATTTATTACAAATCTACTTTTACTTAATCCTTATGATAGTTATTTAATACAAAAATACTAACATACATATGAGCATATTTACATAACAACATACACAAGTATGTGTGTGTGTGTTGAGTATGTCTTTAGGATACTTATGTATAAGTGTAACTATTTAAATATACATTTTCTTATTTATTATTTATTTATATATAAAAAACAGAATTATTTAAAGGAACATTTTGAAATTTGAACTTTTTAATAAGAGTATTTAAGTTAGATTGTGTGAGAATGTATGTAAGTATATAAGATTTGATTATTAGAATGATTGTTGCAAAATGATTAATACTATGAATTCTCACATTTTTCTTTTTTTTAGACTGTGATTATGTTTAGCTTTCTGTTGCAATGGTTGCCGTTTTTATTATTTTTATTTTTTTTCTTTCTTTGTCATTTTGTGATAAATAGCAGGTACAAGATTAAGTATTACAAGATTTAACAATATAACAAATATAATATAACAAATCATATATGAAACACAGATGAACATAATTAAATCTGATGTTATGTGTAATAAATTATAACAATATTACACTCATTTTTATTAGCTGCGATAATTAAATTCCACACGTTCTCTTATGTATAAGAATAATTTGTTCACGCTGTGAAAAGTTATGTAATAGATTTACGAGCAAAATATTTATGAGTCGGTATGCGTGAAAATATTATGTAGGTGGTAATATTCAATATTAAGTTTATTTCATTTAATTACACAATCGAGTTTAAATTACACTATTTGTCTGTTAACAATTACTGTTGCTCTTAAAGATTAGGGGAAAGATTCCCAAAATTGAAACACATTATCAGGTATGTTCTGCAAATCACACCCACATGATTTTGAAATCACATTAATTTTCTAAGTCGAATTATTCATTGTTCACAAATTATTTTGACAATTTTATAACTCAGCTCACTTAAGACGAATAAGGTCTAGAAGGTTATCGATAAATGCTCTGAAAATTTCAACAATTATAGAAATTACAGCCTTTTGATTTCATTTGCTGAACATACCCGTATTTTAGAAGATGCGGAATATCCAACTAGCTATTGTTAATAAGTTTATTACAGCGAATCTCCCAAAAGAATTGCTTTAAAATATCATATGTTTCTATATAAATAGATGGCTCTTCAATATAGATCGAAAATTGAGTAATATCAAAATAAAAGTATTGTCTACTTTTCAAAAATTCTAAACAATATGAAATGAATAAATTTATTATTCAAAGCTTTAAAAGTTTAACTACAAACGAGCATTTGTAATCAAGTTGTAATAAACTTTTCAAATGTGAACGATAACTCATACGAGTTTTGACCAAAATAAAATATTAAAAGATATTAAATTAAAGGTAACAGAAAAGGAAAAAATGTAATAATTAAACCGTCAGCAAACTATGAAAATCAATTCATTTGAAAATAGTTTTCCTAACAAAACACTCGCTTTATAATCTTTGTTTATCACAGAAATTTTTAACAAATGTAAATGAAATTAACTTAAAGATATTTAGAGCTTGTAAAAATTAAAATAAAAAGTGATTTTAACAGTTTATATGTAATTGAGTTGACTTTTAAATTGTATTTAATTAATGCTTTTTGGAAGACTACACATTTTTGGAAGAAATCATATGTGACTCCAAAATATAAAACGTAACAGAAACATTTAACTAACCTTAAGGAACCATTTTGTCACGTGCCATTATAGCCGACGAACTTAGTGACACCGAAGAATTGGATGACTGGCTGGAGTAGTGACGATGTATGTCGGCATCAATACTTCCCTCCACTTCCACAGGAAGTTTACAAATTTCGTCAACATCTTCAACTGTTGTAATTTGACTTGTAACACTTGGTCGCATTTCCAATTTAGGATGATTGTGCGCATTCATTAAACCCACAATGGCAGTTTCGTCTTCAACAATTGCCGGACTCGGCGGTGTGGAAGGCGTAATAATTGAAGATATTGCGGCAGCAGCAACGAAGGTGTTGGGTGACGGGGTGTTGGCCAATGTTGCACTACTCGAATTGAGTGAACTGGAGTGAAATTTTGCGGTTGACAGGAAAGACACCTTGTTTGGCGGTGGTGGTATTGTGATGGGGGTCAAGGCAAATGTACAATGTTTTGTGTTAACAGGATGCAGTGGTGTCGTTGCCCCACTCAAATGGTGACTGGAATTGTTTAAATTGTTCGGTGATGCCAACGATAGACTCGTTAATGAAGTAGGCGATACGGATGTGGTGGTTGCAGTGGATAAACGTGAATTACCGCCAATATTAACTGGTGGTGTAACCGTCACTATGGCCTTGGTAGTATTCGACATTACACTTGTGGTTGCATTGTAATGAAGACCAGAAGATCTTCTTCGTTGACGATGATGGTGACGATGAAAACTTTGACACCTGGTGCAAGAGCGTTCACGTTGCAATTGCTGTTGTTGTTGCTGGTGATATTGTTCCTGATGCAGATGGGGATGGTGGTGGTGATGATGATGATGTACCACACTGTTTCTACCGCAGTTGCTGCTCCCACTGCAAGAGCTGCAACTGCTAAGCTGCCGTCACATAATCGAACGATTGCCATCAAATTGATTTACCGACGAATAACCAAAGGATGTTGAGGCAGCAACCATGGCAGCAGCCACATGACACTTAAGTTGCGGTAAATCAACAACGCACATGACCCCATAATAAAGAACACGAACATGCCGTAATCATTGTTGAAATATCACAAAAAAAATGTCAGCCAAACAGGAAATGGAAAACGGAAGAGAAAATGTTATAAAAAAATTATTAAAAATATACAAAGACTTTGGAGAAAAAGAAAAGCTAAAAAAACATACAGCAAAATTAAAGTTCGTCCAATGTTTGTACATAATAAAACAATTAAATAAAATCATAACGATATAAATAAACAAATATTTAATATTAAAAGAGGTGTTTTGTTGTATAAATAAACTAAATTCAATTCAATTACGTCAAAATTTATTTAGCAAGTGCTTGGGAATGTTTCTTTCATTTGTGTTTAATAAAAGATTGTGATTTAATGGGTTAATGAATATTAAGCATTAGCATTAAAATGTCTGCTGGCACGCACATTATTTTCCTCCCACATTTCTGTCGTCTGAGCTAATGACTATAACCCAGTTTTCCTCTACCCTTAATTTTCTTTTAGTATCAAATTTCGTTTAAATTGAAAGAGTCAAAATATTTCAGTTCAACAAATTTGGTAGACATAAATAAATATGCACACATTAATATCAATAAATAATTATTTCAGATTTAATTAGTTGTTTAGATTTTCAAAAATTTTCCACTGTTTTAGAAACAATTATGTATAAATACGAGTTCATACATATGTATGTATGTGTGTATGTATGTATGTATTCGTACTGATGTGTAAGTATTTTATTATGTTTGAATTTGTTTAAATTTAAGGGGGTAATTTACGAAATGTCTAAAGCAATTGTTTTAAATTTATTTAATTTAATTTAGAATAATTAATATTTTGCAACATTTGTGGTTAATTATCGTTGAATGTCGAATTTGTAAGAGCTGACTGTTTTAATTTGTTTAATAAAATACATATTTAAATGAACTTAATTTATATGGCTTTGCACATTGGGTTCTAAATTTAAAATTAATATTTAGGTAATTCAGTAATTAAATATTTGGCTATTGATTAATTTGACAAAAACAAATCCACTTTGTTTTATTTAAATTTAATGATAGGAAGCACCAAATGAAATCCCGGGTTAAAGATTCGACTTTTTACACATATAAATTTATGCAAACATATATTAGAGTTGGGCGAAAAAAATTTTTTATTGAGTTTTTCCTGTATTCAAAATCTATGCTCTTCGTCCTTAGTTGTAAAGAGAAAAAATGGTGATGATGGAGTTTCTAGGACCCACTTGTGTGAAAAAAATTAGATTTTTTTTTGGTTTTAGTGAAATTTTAAACTATATAGATTTGCTTATATCTAAGGAATACTTTTAGAGCTATTGCAATTTCTCTTATGTTGGGTTCTCTTAGTCCCCACTTAGTTAGGATTAAAATATATATGAATTCAATTTATTAAATTTTTAAATAGTTTTATACAACAACATGCTTAATCATCAGGAGGTGTATCCTTAATACTAGACAGATCGAAAACCAATCATTAATCTAATTTGTAAGACAAAATAAATACGAAGTACAGTGTCTATACATATTTCAACATAAGGCGAAAAATTCAATTTTTGACCTTTGACCCCGATGAGAAAAAGGTAAAAGCTTTTTAGTATACATTCTTTATAGACTGAGTAATAAAATTCATTATTATTTTATTAAAATATATTTTAAATTTCAAATAGCAGGTATGTTTTTCAGTTTTATTCTCCCATCTGTCTATTTTAACATGCGAATAAAAAAATTCAAATTTTTATTAATATTTATTTAATTTTTATTAATATTTATTTAATAAATTTCTATAACGAAACAAGTAAGAAAGTGCTATAGTCGGTCAAGACCGACCATACGACACCCTTAACCAATGACGTCAAAGGTGTTCTTTTTCCTGTATAAAGACAAATTTTTGCA
Organism: Stomorhina lunata; assembly: GCA_933228675.1. Taxonomy (NCBI): domain Eukaryota; kingdom Metazoa; phylum Arthropoda; class Insecta; order Diptera; family Rhiniidae; genus Stomorhina; species Stomorhina lunata. The sequence continues at coordinate 183,680,312 of OW121740.1, read as the reverse complement.
AAATTTTGCCATAATGCAAATATTTTCTCAAAACTTATATATTTAAGCTGTTTTCTTCATTTGGACTTATATAAGAGCTAGGGTCAAATGTGAACCGATTATCTCGAAATTTGGAAAATTGATTATAGTTGTTACAAAAATTATTTAAATTTCGCATTATTCTCAGATTTACGAGCGATTTAGGGATTTTTGTCTCATTTAGTGAGTTTTGACAGAAGAGCTTGTATGGGAGCTATGGTCAAATGTGGACCGATTTCAACGAAATTTGGTACGGTGATTTTAGTTTACATTATCAGTATTTGTTTTACATTTCATGAATAAATATTGATATTTGTGGCCAATATAATAATTCCGGGAAGTGTGACCTATGGGAGGTACAATAAATAATGGACCGATTTTGACGAATTTCACTAGCCATGGTCCCATTATCAAAAAAATGATCTGTGCCAAATTTCATAAAATTATCTTTAGAATTGCGACTTGTAGTTTAATTACAAGGTTTATATGGGGGTCAAGCCAGCCAGACGGACGGACGGACATCGCTAAATCGATTCAAAAAGTGATTCTAAGCCTATTGGTATACTAAAAGATGAGTCCAAGACAAATATTTCTATGCGTTACATACATCAGCACAAAGTTATAATACCCTGTCCACCTATGGTGGTGAGGGGTATAAAAATGAGTTTTAAAACGGCCTTAGAAATTTCTAGTATGAAAAATCTATGTAAATTTAAATCTATATATGGAGAGCCTATATTCAATACCGACTACGAACCAAATATAATATTTTTAATGAGGCAAAAAACTGTTAAATATCTAAAATATTTAAATAGAAGTCAAATCAATTTTCTTCGATTTTTATTAAAAGAGATGTAACTATTATTAAAAAAAAAGTTTTCCAAAAAACAGATTTTGAAAAAAATGGTTTATATACCGTAATAAATATAGCCCATATTTATTACCGTATATAAACCATTTTTTTCAAAATCTGTTTTTTTGGAAAAAAGAATACATTCTAAAATAAATATTTTTGCTGCATATCCTTAGGCAATAACTCTAAAACTATCTTCACTCCCTCTAATATATGTATGTTAGGGTGGGAATTTTTTTTTTGCTTCAAGCGGTCATGGGTCATTCTAAGAAACTTTGCCAAAGAAACCATAGGTCTAAAACGAATTTTAACCCTCCGGAATTTTTGAAAAATTTTCTATATTTTCAAGCCCAAATCTAAAGCTAACGGTTAGCTGTATTGGAATGGTTTTATACTCTTCCAATTGCTTGAGAACTTGAGAATATTTAAGCTTTTTTTTGTTAAATTGATCGTTAATTAATCAATTTCGGAAAATTTTTGAAATCTTTTTCGAATCTACTTACATATCTAAGCTGTTATAAGTAACAAATAAAAGTTTTTATACTTTTTGGATTTTGTGAAGTGCCGGTCAGGTCAGGTCAGGTCAGACGTAGGCTTTCAAAAAATAAAAAATTATAGGAGTATAAAACTATTCTAATCCAGCTTAACGTTAGTTTTATATTTGGGATTAAAAATGTAGTAAATTTTTTGTTCAAGAGCTCCAAATCATAAACAAAACCTCGAATTTTCGAAGGGTCAAAATTCATGTTAGACCTTTTCCTTGGCAAAGTTTGTTGAAATGACCCATAGAACAAAAATCGTGATGAGCACTTTTTTCCACATGCAATTTGACCCACCCTAATGTATATATATTTTATCCATTGAAGTCAACAAATAAAATAATTTGAACTATTTACGTTGACATTGAATGTCAGAAAGTAATTAAATGAAAACGCCAAAGGCTTTTAAAATACTTATAAGCGTTTATAAACTTATGTACTGCCGGAACATTATATGCACACGCATATTGATTCATTTATTTTATAAAATATCTGCATTTAAATAGTGAAATTAATGGGGATTTTGTATACATATGTATAAGTAAATATACTGATTGACTGTCATGTAAAATGTTTGACAAAGATAATTACAACTCACTGACCATTACCATGAAATTTATATTAAGAGAGAAACAAAAAATTTAAAAAGTACGCAAAATTTTTAAAAAATTTCTCGAAGTAATTTTGTAGCATACTTTTAGGATACTTTTTGATCCCTATCGAACACTAATAAAACTGTAGTTAAAATGATTTTTCTATATGTACTAATAAAAATTTAACAAATAGAACTTAAAATATATGTATATTACAATTTAAAATAGTTTAAATAGTAAAAAAAATAATAAAATGATTTACCGTGTTCTGTGAAAGTTGATCAACCGTGTTAACTGTGTCTTCTCCTGGTTGAGGGAGGAGTTATGTTGGTGTGATTACTTATGTGTGTGACGTGCATTAATCTATTTGACCGAAGGTTACTGTCTCGCTTAATGAGAGGGCCAAAGGCTAAGAAAAAAATATTTTTAAATTTGTGCATTTGTGTGTTTTTAAAGTTTTGTTAATTTAATAGTATTTATGTTGTTCAATTTTTATGTGTTTAAGAGTACTCTAAACAAATAAAATAATAAAATAAAATAATGTTTAGTAAATTCACTTTAAGCTACAAAAATATTTACAATTTAATACAAATTTATAGAATTAAATTTTTTTAAATATATTTCAATATATTTGAATGTCACTTAAATCGATGCAGAATATTTGGAAAAGCAATTTTATTTATGGTATGCTTGGGAAAGAATGCTTTAATTTTTTGGGTTTATTGTAAAATACACAGAAATTTTATATTTAATTTAAATCTCAATTTCATTCCAAATAGTTTTATAGATATACATTATTCCAGAAAATGATATAAAGAAGCCAAATGCACTTATTTAAAGTAATTTATTATTGAACTCTACTAAAACTAAAACGTGTGAAAATATTGCCAAATAACTTGTGGTCATCAAAACAATAATTCAAATTCACTCTATGAACCATCTAAGACAAAAGTTCAATTCTGCTAAAACCAATATTAAAACCACACCACAGCAAACTTTTACAAATACTTCTTCTAAATGTTCTCCGCCCGTATAAATGGCAACGAGTGGCAGCCAGGGAGACGAACCATAATCATCCATTACAGTGAGAAAAAAGGAAAACTTAAATCAATGGATTTTTTGCAATCCATTTTGGCTTTAGTTCTTCCTTTTGCCTTCAAATGATTTGGCAAATCACGTGCTTGTAAACTATGAAGAGAATGACGTGGCTTTAAAACTATAAGAGAAGAAAATGGAAAATTGGAAAAATTCAATCACAGCCAATAATTTATCAAATGGAAGAGTAGACTTAAAATCACATATTCATTGAATCAAATACACTCACATAAGCAATAAAGTATTTTACATACAAATTTCTTTAAGCATTACGTGTTTTTAGATTACATACAATTTATTTCAGGCTTTCTTTATATATAAAGTATAACCGGTAGTTTAAAAAGTTGATTAAAAACCTTTTTGTTAGTCGCAGCTTCCGGTGATAACTTTTTTCTTTTTAATTTGTGTTTTTTTCAAATAAGTTTTATTTTTTTAAGGAAAATAGTTGCAGAAAGAAAAGTTTTTCTCGTATTTAAAAATCATCATTGGCCAAATACCAAGTCTTTTTAGAGCCAACAAAAAACAAGTTAATTTCTCACTTTAACCTTTTCGAATCGCTCGAGCAAAATTCCGACACATAACGTTACAGGCTCTTACAAATTGAGAAAAATGAAACGGAATTTTAATTTAAGCTCAATTTACAACAAAAGAAATTCATTCGGTCAAGAATGTCGATTGTTGAATGTGTAAATTAAGGGTCAGACTACTGAATCCTTGGGTATCCTTGTATGTGATGGGTGTTAATATATACGAACATTTTAAGTGTATTTGCATTTAAATAAGAAAATAAAATCTTTTCGTATTAAAATTAAATAGTGTAAGAGATTACAACATTAAAATGTAGATAGTAGGGGGTTATTTAAATAAATATTTTGCTAATTTGAAACCTTTTTTAATTAAAAACTAAAAACCATTTAATTTAATTAGAAGTTATTAGAAAATGTTAATAATTAAGATTATAGCTTGTATCGTAATAATTACACTGCTTTGTATTTGGTCCCTGAAAATGACGAAGAAGATCATGACAACGTTAACTAATGTTTAGGGTTTTTTATAGCTTTTTTTGCTTGTTTTGTAAATAAAATCGCTATTATTTTGTTAATAATAAAATAAAACTGCGATTTCCATATCGTTTATAAGAAATGTTTGTATGTGCTATATTTGCCTCGACTTTTTGATACCCTTCACCGCTGACGTCAAGTGTGAACAAGTTGTCAACAAACTAATATGATTACTTTTATAGGCATATAAACAGCACAATTTTTTATTACAGCAACGATTCGCAAGAAAACCTTAAAGTAATCAATAAAAACTGGAGATTTTGAATTTTGATCATATTAACGCAAACGATTTTTCGACATCACTGTAACTTAAATTGGTATTTTTTTATAGAGTTTTAAACTCTTAAATGGAATAAAACAAAAAAAGCAACGACAATAGTGTTGGAAGTAAAGAAAAGATAAAAAATGTTGTGTGTTTTATTCTGTTGAAACAATAGTTAATCTTCCCTTAATTTTGATATTTTGCATAGACACTATAATTCGTATTTGTTTTGTCTCACAAGTTAGATATAATGCGTGGTTTTCCATTTGTCCAAAATTAGGGATGCACCTGATACCATCAAACTATCAAAACGCGTTGGGGTAGAGTTTTTTTTAATTGTACTATATTGAGATTATAGTGCAATACACTTTTTAATAAAAGGCTTGATCCCATAATTTTTGAAAAAAAAAAACTTTTGATGAAGTTTTTGAAAAGATAACCTTATGGCATTATAATTTAATATATGCTTCTGGTATATCGAGCCCATAGATTAAAATAATCGTAAACGACATTCTTTTAAATATCTCTTAAACTATCAGAGATAGCGTAGTGTAGTAAGCCTATTTTTTTTTCTGAAGTAGTTTTCGAACTTGTAAAAGTCGATAGGTTTCGATAGGTTTATATTTGCGAATGTTTTACAGACCAAAAGATTTTACAAGATGTGCTCAACTTTGGTCCACTCGTAGAGGACACTGTGCTAAAAATAGACATGTTTTTAGAAATTGGTCTAAAACTCCAACTACACATTTGCCGATTTCTGCACATTGCGCCACAATCCGACTAGTATTTTAAAAATAATTTAATTAAAACTAAAAAACTTCACACATAATACTTTGCACCATAACTTCTAAACAATTTGCATGAAATGTAATTAGTTTGTCGAAAATAGGAAGTTAACAAAGAACAAAAATGTTATGCACCAAAACATTTGTTACATTTAGATTTGTTGTCGCTTACGATCAATATTTTTCCTGTCGTTTGCGATCATTTTAATCTAAGGGCTCGATAAAATCGCAACGGTTGGTTCGGACATAGTCTGATCCGAAGGAGAATTTTAAGTTTTATACCTCAATAAAAACCCTTAATATCATTTTCGAAGTTAGTTGTAAAATTTGGCTATTGTCTTGAAGATTGATAAGAATTAATAAATAATGATGATTTATAATGAAATTGTTGATTTTTTTAGTATGAAAAATTTTGGTACCAAATAGTCTTTAGGACTAAAATTTGACTTAGATTTTAAGCTCTAGTCTGATAAAACATTAGGCAATATTCCTCATTACTCGTGGTTGAATAAGTTTTAGCAGCTTAAAACGCCCTCTGTCGTAATTTTTGTTTTATTTATATTTACAGAAAAAGTGTTGACGAAAAAAAGTGCTTATAAAAATGACATAAATAACAATATTGATAAAAATTAAGTTAAATAATGAAAAATATTTGCCATAACATTTTAGTATGTTTTTATATTCAATATTAAAAAAAAAAAACAAAAATTGGGTCATTTATTTTAACATTTACACAAAGACAATAAAATTCGAATAAAAAAGTCACACACATACATTTATATAAAGGCGCTTCACATACATATAAAAAGGAGACAATGGGGGAGTAAAAGTTTCAAGTCTCCATAACCAAGAAAAGAAATTAATTTAAATTGTATTTTAAATTTTTTAAGAAGAAAAAAAAACGAGAGTGGAACAAACATTTAATAACTATAATTTTTGGTTTGTACACAAAGACACTTCAAAATTTTCTTGTTTCATCAAGTGGAAGTGGTAAGACATCAACTACAGGGGACGATGAAGACAACTTCAAAGGATAGTCGGTGAAATTAGAAGTACATACACATAAACATTTTACAAGAATAAGGATTTTTTAAGTGCCAAGATTGTTGCTTTTGGTGTTGGGTGATTGGAATATAATTGAAAACTACATTTGCATAAAAGAAACATTTAAATTTTACGAAATAAACAACAATAAATTCTTACAACCATAAAAATTAACATGGAAAAAACAACAACAAGGACAAGAATTTGCTGAAAGTGAAAATCTTTAAATCCATTAAATCGTACAGGGCAACATTTAAACCGAAATTATGTATGTAGGGTGCATTTGAAATTGAAAAGAAGAGAATTTACATACCTTTACATAGAGACAAAGAACATGTTTGTTCTCCCGTATCTAACCGAACAGAAGACAAACATCAACACCAACATTAAGACTGAAGCCCAAGACAACATTGTTGTTGTTTTTATTATTGTTTAAAACAGTGGAATAAGGACTCTTATATCCTTCTTACACTTATTGTCATTAAGCAAAAGAATCAGCATTATACAGAATCAGATACAAACACAATTCAACGTTTACGAAGAAACTTTTGTGAAATTCATTTATTATGTGTTTGTTTGCTCGTTCGTTCGTTTGTTATTTAGTTTAAGGAAGTCATTGTCTTTATTTGTTGAAGAACTTGAATAAGCATCACAATGATGATGGTGATGATAATAATGACGAAGCTTCTGTTGTTTTTGGTGCCAATGATGTTGGCGATGACAACTGCGCTGACAATGATGATGACGGAAAATATGAAGAGTTATTAAGGAAGTATTTGTCGTTTTAGCCAATGACACACACGTACATACATATATACACACTCAAAGTGTTGGCAGGAGTTTTAGACGTTTTTAAAGTTTATAAAAACGTGTAACATACAAACAATAAAAACTGTTCAACAAATCAAAGGCACAAGCAACAAAACTTTATAATCGTCTTTTTTTCATTCTTCTTCCATCCTTACATAATGTTAAAGGAAGATACTGCTTTACACACACACACTTAAATTCATATCTTTGTTCACTTGCTGCTCCCTATTTTTTATTTCCGCATCCTTTTGTTACTTGTGTGTATGTGTACAAAAAGGAATTTATAAATGTTGACATTTTTCATGGAAAATTTCCTTTTAATATGTTATTTAATGAAAAAAATTGCACAAATTGTTTTTCAAGTGCAGGGAGAACAGACACCAAAGGATGTAAAGTTGCAAAACTTTTAAGTTTTTCTTTTTATTTGTGTTGATTTTAATATGTTGTCAGGAAGAGGAGTCTTAGAATGCACGAAAAAAAAACTACCAAAGTGTGAGTGGGAAGCTGAACTATATGTGTAATTTAAGTAATATTAAAAACATATATCATCTTCTGTTAAATTAAAAAAAAATAAGTTTTAATTGTCAAATAGTTGCTTTTGTTGATATGTCATAGTATTGCGTTGATGCACTGGCGGCAGCTGTTCCATGTCGAGATGATGATATAATTTCTTTCGTTATTACTAAATGTATGTTTGTTCACATGAATTGTGTCGCACATGTTGGATGCCATGCAGCGAGCATGTCGAATAACAGCGTCTGGTGGCAAATCTCTGCAAAGTATCATATAGTTTTAAGGATCAGAAAAGATTTACGAAACAATGATTGCAACAATGATTGAAGTAAGAGGACAACAAATTTATAAAAATTACACAGACACTGACATTATGGGGACATAATCGGAGATTAAGGTATAGGTTCAGAAAATAAAAACAGATTATAACAAGTACAATGGATATTTAATGTTGTAGAAAAACTAAATTCAACCTCGTTTATATTTTATATATGTATGTATGTCAATTTCATTGATTTATGTAATGAATCTCAAATGAATGTTATGGTTTGAGGCCCTATGATCCACTGGGAGTCAAGGATAACAGAAGAAGAAAAATGGACCGACTTAGACTAATTAGTGTAGAATTTTCTCATTGACACATTTTTTATAGATATTTCTACTTTGATAAAAATATGAAAGAAGTCTATAAAATTTTGAGAGATATGGAAGTAATAATCAACTATGGACAGATTGTAAACAATTCTGGTAACCAGTCTTCTGGCTTTATAAGCACTTGTAAATTAATTTCACTTAAAATATGTGTGTTTCTTGTTTCATGTATTTTTTGTTTGATTATAGACCTTATATTGACAATCAGAAAGTATGGTTAGACATCTTCAAAATATATCAGGATTTATCACTTGAATAATATCCTTTAAGCAAAAGTTATTTTGGTGGTTCTTGATCTCGTTCAGGAAAGGGCGAAGCTGCTTATTAACAACTGTAGTACCTTATTTTATCGTTACTACAATGGAATCAGTTCTAATGACAAGTTGAAAGCCACACATAACAAACTTTTTTCTATAAGTTGCAATATAGACAAATCAAATCTTATGCCCACAAATACAACTCTCTGTGTTGAAACTATTTTTCTAGTTCCAATACAGTGAATTAAATAAGTAGGGGACAAACCATGAGTTTTGGTGTTAAATAAAAAAAATAAAAAAAGTTTGAAGTGCTTTTTAAAGTTTGTTGGTTTTAGAACAAATATTTGCTGAATAAAATTTAAATTTTAAATCTTTTACTAACATTTAAACCCACTGCGAACTGAATAGAAAGATAAGTTTTGTTATGCAAAATGGCAATGTTACAGCAATAGAAAAGCAGAAATTTTAATTTAAATAGTACTTATTTTTCTTAAAAAGTTCCAACAAATTCATTAAGAAATATTTATTTGATGAAGGTAAATTTGTCTTTTATTCTTGTTCACTAGATTTTTAAAACTTTTCAAAGTTTTTGTTTCGGTATTAGGAAAACACAATTATAACAGAAGAAAAAAAAAAACTCTTACAAAATGGGTTAAACTTATTAGAAGGGATACCTTGAGAATAATAAATTATAAAAAATTCCTCCTAAAACATTTACTATTAGATATTGCAAAAGGAAACTCAATTTAACCTCAACTTTGGCAAATAGGATAAAGTATATTTGTACACTTAAAAACAAAAGAAAAAAGCATTAAGGATAAAGGAAAACCCAAATCCTTTAATTAAATATAACTAATTTGTTTTTGTACCAGAAAAGATAAATAAACAAATTTAAAGATTTAGGTAAAAATCATTTGCTAAAAAAATCAGCAAAAGAAAGAAAGAAAGAACAACACAAAGTAGTAATAAACAAAAATTAACATCGAAAAAGGAACCATTAAAAAAGAAAATTTAAAATGTTTATTTACATTAGAAATTATTTAAAATTAACGTAAATTATGAAAATAATGTTGTTAAGGCTTTAGGTCATAAACACAAAATTACATTAAAGTTCGTTTTCTACTTCTTCCATTTCTTGCCATATCTTCTATCCCTCCTTAACTTATCCTTAGGAAAACTCATAAAAATCGTAAAGATCATAAATGACTTCAGGGTAAGCGGAAGAGCAAGAAACACAAGAAGTAGAAATATAATGCCAAATAACACATTTTAATGGATAAAATGAGAAATAAAGAAAAAATCAAAAAGGAACTCACCTGAGATTTTGAACGCATCGTTGGTTGATATTTTCGTCGAATCTTACGTGGACAACAAACACACAATATACGCACAAAGGCTCTGCAATTATAGAAACAAACAACTCCCCTCAGAACAGGATAAAAAAGAAAAATGTTTTTTTTACAAAAAAATTAAAAAAAAAAAAATTCAATAAAAATGTATATTGAGTGCTAATGTAAATTTATATTTACACACACACGCGCATACACGTACAGAGTATATCTTTAAAATACAGGATATCAGCTTAAGATAATAAAAACGTATTTACTTATATACAAAAATACTCATAAAACGATTTTAAGAAATAAGGGAAATTAAGAGAAATAAGCATCAAAAATAAGTTTAAATTTTAAATAAGTATTTTATACTGCTTTAATCTTAAAAAATAATGTAAAAAATTCTCTGTAAATATATGTATATCGTAAAAACGAAGGAAATGTCTTTTATGAGAAAATATTTTATGATCAATAAATTGAGATATGAATTTAAGTTTTAAAAATCTTTTTGAGTATAAAACATTTAAGAAAATATCTGTCTTTAAAAACTTCAGTTTACTTCGAAAGTTTTAAGAAATAATCGCTCTAAAATGTTCTTGATTTAATTGCATTTTGGTCGATAGGGATTTGCCAAACAGAAAATTTTTTATCAAAAATTTTTCTATCAAAAATTTTTTTATAGAAAAATTTTTTTTTTATCAAAAATTCTGTTATCAAACATTTTTATCAAAAATTTTTCTATGAAAATTTTTTTTATCAAAAATTTTTCTATGAAAATTTTTTTTATCAAAAATTTTTTTTTCAAAAATTTTCTACAAAAAATTTTATTTTTCAAAAAATTTTCTACAAAAAATTTTTTTAACAAAAAATTTTTTACAGAAAATTTTTTCAAAGAAAAAACTATTTATTACAATAATAAATAATTTAATGAATTGTGATCTTAGTGCAATACACTACAGTAAAACTTTTTAATTAAATGTTTGATGTCCCAAAATTTTTCTAAAGAAATTTTTTTTATCCAAAATTTTTCTAAAGAAAAATTTTCTATAGAAAGAAATTTCTATCGAAAATTTTTCTTAAAAAAAAATTTATTGAAAAATTTTCTATTGAAAAATATTTTGATAAAGAAATATTTTTTCTGAAAATATTTAAATAAAATATTTAAATCGAAAAGTTATCTAAAAAAATTTATTTTTATCGAAAAATTTTTTAAGAAAAATGTTTTAATCAAAAAATGTTTGTATCGTAAATATCTAAAAAATATTATTTATTTCTGTTTTGAAAGATATTCCCAATTCGGTTATATTTATTTCAAGCAATGTTTACAAAAATAAAAGTGTCGTGGCAAAAATGTTCGACATTATATTTCTTTGTTCTCTCGAACAATATATTTTGTTGCCATAAATTAGATTTTGATTTGTTTTTGTATTTTCATTTACAAAGCGGCACCAACCGACTTTGTTAGCATCCAAATCTCAACTGAATGATTTAAATACTCATTTTCACGAGTTTTATTAATAATCGTGATATTTACGAGAATTACAAAAAGTCTTCGGCTTCTGGTATGGGCACTAGGTGTCCCGTTTGTCGGAAAAAGTTTGTTAGTTCTATTAAAAACGTATAATATATTTTATTTAGTTTCTTAAAATTCGTATATTTAAATGTAATAGAATTTTAAAATAATTTATTTTTTTGTCTCTATTTTTAAATATTTTTCTATTTTTAACATTAGCTATTAATTTCTGTAAAATTTACTTTAAATTATAAATGTATTACGACTATTAGTAAAAGTGATATTTAATAGTATATACAAGTACTGTAAGGTGTTTTCCACAACCATCTTTTTTTTCTATATTTATCCATAAAGACCACAACATAAAAACAAAGAGAATTGTTGAGGCTTGTAATTTTGATAGAATTAGCCGTTAGACATTGTCGCAACATTACCTAATATAGATTCCCCAAAGTATGTCATTAGACGTATTAGAATATTATGCAAATGATGGCTAAAAATGTAAAACGAAAAACCCCTCAACAAGGACAACGAGTCTCAGAATGAAAATTTCAAAGGAAACCAAACAAAAAACCACAAAGTTTTTATAGTTGAGATTATGGCATAAATATTTTTCTTTATTTTTATTTTGCTCGTCTACTTTGAAAACCAAACGGAAAGGAACCTAAAATAAATGGATACACCAAAACAAGTACATAATAAATACATACACATACTTAGATATTACGATTAGAAAGAGATGCGTTCAAGTTTAAGTTAGATAATGTTATGTATATATGTATGTGTTTCTAACTAAAGACTAAAAGTGTTTTTTTTTTAATAATCGTATACTGTGAATCCTTGAGTTTTGGGAAAAGTAAACATTACTAGGCAAACAATTCCAATCAATAGAAGAACTCGTGAAATTCTGTAGAATTTAAGTTTCTGTAATATTAAAACATGTTTATCAATATTTGGTTCATTTGTAAATTACCATTCAATGGTAAAACAGTCCCTTTTTGTTGCTTGGCATACGTTCCTTTTAAACGTTTAAATACTAAAATGAAAATATCTTCTTTGTGGTTTCACACTAAGAAACCACAAAGTATTTTTTTTTCTTTTGTAGTGATAATATAAATTGTGCCTAGAGTATTTATCCTAAAGCAAATAGAACTTGAAAAAGTAGAAGAAATCTTAAACAAGATTCGAAATATTTTGTAAAAATTTACAGCACAGACGACAAGGAAAAGCTATAAAAAATCGATAACAGTACAAGAAAAACGAAACAATACGCAACTTAGAAACGAAACGAAAAGATAATGACTATTTTCTGATACATAAAACGCAAATATGGGCTCTTAAACTGCTACGATTATGTAAATGAAATTAGCAAAAAGAAATGGAAAAAACAAAAATAAGCAATAAAAGACAATTTCCAAGTGTAAACAATAAAGTTTTTACATTTCATTAGATACGAATATTTACATACCTTCGAAAATCTCTGCTCCAGCACGCATAAATTACTGGATTCATGCCGGAGTTAATCCAGCCCAACCAGGTAACAACTGCTGATACAATTTCTTCGTGTTCTATGCACTCCATGCAAAAGCCGGACAAGAGATTTACAACAAAGAATGGCAGCCAGCAAACAATAAAGACACCCATGACAATTCCCAATGTTTTGGCAGCTTTCTTTTCCTTGGCGAACTTGGCCAGCTTTCGAGACCACGAAAAGTTCTTGCCGCCCATATGACGATGACGAGCCAAACCGTTGTTCTGCAACGCCGATAGAGGTTCATCATCTGGCTCCTCAGGCGTAGAACTGGTTGTTCCCGCGGCACTGTGATTGTGGTGCGAAGTGCGGTGGTGATGATGAGAGTGGGGATGATGTTGGGAACCGCCACTTGGTGCCCCACCCAGTGAACCGTGCAGCGCCTGATGGTGAGAGCTGGTCGAAGGTTCTCGTGTGGTACCGCCACGATGTATACGTAACGTTAACTGCAGTTCACCGGAGGCCATAAGTACCTGTTTCGTACCGATCTTCAGTGAACGAGTTTGTATTACAGCCGCTCTATAGATACGACAATACGTAAATACCATCACGAGTAACGGCAGATAAAAGGATATGGTGGAAGAGAAAACCAGATATCCCAAGTGTTCCGTAAAGGTACACTTGTAGGCAGGCATCTCGCCATCGCGGGCTGCACGCCACCACACTATCGCAGGGAAGCTTATGGCACTCGAACACACCCAAACGGCACAGATGAGAGCGGCAGCTCTTTTCACTGTCATGCGCATGGGATACGAAAAGGGATCTGTTATAGCCCAATATCGATCCAGCGATATTACACACAGATTTAATATGGAAGCAGTGCTAAACAGAACATCTAAAGAACGCCAGATATCACACCAGTCCGTCCCAAAAAACCATGTGTTCTCCAGAACCTCGTAAAGGGCAGAAAAAGGCATCACAACCAAGCCCACCAGACAATCGGCCACCGCTAGGCTTGTAATGAAGTAATTAGTGGCCGTGTGGAGATAACGTTCTCTTATGACGGCCAAGATGACCAGCGAGTTACCGAACACTGTGGCAAAGGAGAAGAGAAACAAAAAGGAGAGCAGGCTGACGCGATCATTCGGCAATGAGCTAAGGAATTCACTGAAATCCGGCTCCTGAGGTATGCTCGTGACATTGAAGGTTTCCGCGGGTGAGGTGATAGTTTCAACAGGTGTCGGCGATGTCGCTTCCGGTGCATTTCCACGTTCCAAGAACCCATTGAAGTAGTAAAAGAGATCATCTGAGATATTGAAGCTCGAATAGAATTGTGACGCAGGCGTTTGGGTAGTCTCTGTCGCAGATGATGCTGATGTATGGCTGTGATTGTCGTTTCGTGAAAAGGCGGGTGAGTTTGATTCCTGCAACAGCAACTGAGGCGGCTGTTGCTCTTTATGCACTTGTTGCACCGCCATATTGTGGGCTCTCGGTATGTTCGCGGCCAGTGGTTGTAGCAAGGCGGCATATTCCCAATACGGCACGGATCTATTGGAATTGATAAAGCTGGATGATGTAACGTTTCCAATGTGGCCGATTGCATTATTCATTATCATTTAGCATTTATCTTAAGCTGGAAATCTTCGTCGTTGTTGTATTTGATAATGTTGTTTGCTGTTGTGGCTTATTGTTGTCTTCTATGAGGTTTATGGCTGCGGAACAAGCATTAGCAGTCCCAGTGGTAGCCATTGCCGCATATGGCTATAAAACCAAACATAATGTTACAACGAACTTTTATCAACAACATTCCTTTTTATCTGCTGCTGCGTCTGCTGATGCTTGGGTTTCTGGTTGATGATGGTCTTGGTGGTTTTCTTTAAATGAATTAAATTAATTCCCAATTCTATGTTTTATTTTATTAGCTGGCTTTAAAGAAGATGATATCTGCAAAGATAAAAATAAAAACGTAAAAATATACTTATTATGTACCATTATAAGCCACAAAGAGAATTAAGCAATTTTATTAATTCAATGCCTGCTATAGCATTAGTGGAACTAAAACAATAAAGATGTCAATGAATGAGGGGGGTTAATGGTCGTACAAGTAGCATTAGTTCAAGAGGATTTTGACATAAGAGCCATAATAACATAACTAAGGTTGTCCCTTTAGAGTTCTTCCTTTGACGTAAAAGCAATCAAGAAATCTATTTAAGAAGGTATTTTTATTTTTAAAACGGAAATATGTTACTTTATTATTGGATTATTTTTGCAGGTTTTAACTTGTTTGAAATTTAGAACAAAAAATTTATTTTAAATAATGAATGAGATTTATTTTTTTACTTCAACTTTTTTTGTGTTTAATATTCACATTAGGAAGGATATTAGGTTAAATAAAATTGTCTACTTGTGGAAAGCAATTTTTGATTTATTTATAAAATTGCCAACTGCATCATAATATTTCATGTTTTTTATTATTAAATTGGTAACTCTAAAATTCAAATGATATTACCTCATTTAAAATAATAAATTTAATTTCCCGTATAAAATAAACATTTAATATAATATTTTATGTATGTATTTTTATCTGTATATATATACTAACAGACAATAGCACAGCAAACATAAAGAGCTATAGTTGAACAAGCCCGACTTTTTGATACCCAATTAAAATGAACCAGCAACAGCAACAACTTCTCGAGATGGAAGAAAAGTTATGGTAGGTAGGATAATATTTCGGTAGTCGATTTATTTTTACAGAAGAGTTATCGGTTAAGTTTAAGCAAAAAACTTTTTAGATTTATTCGATTTTGTGAGCAGACCTTGTATGGGAGGTATATTCAAATAGGGACTTATTCCTGCAATCTGTAAGAGATAAGTATTATATTAAGTAAAATGTCTGTACCACCTGTACTTTGATAACATTCTTTCATCCACCTAAGTGGACGGACATCGTTCAATGGACTAAGAAAGTCTTTTAAGTCCATCGGTATAAATACTTGTTGTTACACTAGTAGTAATATTTAATTATACATTCTGAATAGTCCATTGAGATGTACAAAAAATAGACCAATTTAAAGTGTATCAGTATCAAACCTACCACCTATATTTTGAAGACAAGCTTTACATATACAGAAGCCAGACATGTTAAATGGACCTTGAAAGTAATTCTGAATTAATCCGAATACTAAATGATAGGTCTTGGTGCAATATTTCAGTGCATTACAAACATCAACTCCGAAACACTTTTTCCACCTATTGCAATAACGAAATGGGAAAAACATTTACATATGTATATGTTATGAGAAGCAGAATTAAAATGAAATTATTATTAATACAATTTAAAATGTTTTGCTGGGAAATAACTGTGACTCAAAAAATTATATAGTAGACATAAACTCAACCACGGACATGACGATCAGCGAACCAGTCCAAACAACCAGAATAACTAACAACAAGTAAAATTTTTAAATTAAATTAAAATAGTGGCAATTCTATTTTCTATTTAAGCTTTTAAACAAAAACCTATACACGTGTAAAAATGAAAACTATGCAAGCATGATACATAGAATTGGTTGTGTATAGAAATTGGTCTGAAGCTTCAGATTTATGTACATCGACGACGGCTACAGATGTGGTCATAAACATAAATATTAATTTACCTATGAACATGTGTATACACAATTTATCTTGGTATAATATGGCAAAGCTGTGTAGAAATGTGAATATGATATCAAATACAGACACACAGTGGGATTAAAAAGTAATGATACTACTTAAGGATCATAGTAGTATTAAAAATTTTCGAAAACATATCGACGCTTTAGATTCAGAAAGTGCTATCTACATTTTCGACCAAAATGGTTTTTAATGGAAACGTGTTCCTTGGCTTATTTGTCATATGTCATATAAATTTTAAGGAAGAAAAAAACTTTAAAACATTTTTTTTATAAATTGTGTTTGTACTATCTACACATTATCAAAAAATAGTGCTATCTACGTTAAAAATGTTTGTGGAAATAATTACAAATGTTCTAAAAAATACACATAAAATATACAATGTAATTTATGATAAACCAACAAAATGGACCACAATTCCCTACAACGTACTGTAATCATGGATTTCTAAAATATACTCGGCCTTTGACCTTAACAGATTGTAAATAAACGTCATATAAGAAAGAGAATACCTTGAATTCTATTGATACATTTATAATAAATCTTTTTTTATTCAAAAAACTTATTATTTTATTTAAAATTCGTGATATTTTGATAAAAGCCTCAATTTTCGTTACATTTTATTTTTTTTTTCTATTCTTTTCTTAGTATCTGAAATGATACAATTTTAACTCGTAAAAAGTGCTATATATTATTGAAGCGAAAATATAAGGAGTTAATAAAAAAACTTAATTTGTTAATGACAAAAACAGTTTTTTCGCTCTCCTGTAAAATTGTGAATTTGTAGATAGCACTTTTTGAATATAAACCCTCGATATATTTTTTATAATTTTTTGCTGATAAAATAACATTTATATCTAAATTGAATTTGTAAAAATGTATATATTTTTTAGACAGTCAGTCTGTATGCATACTTTTATAATAGACTTTACTCTGTGTACCCTTAAATGAATATGTTTTAAATAACAAGCCCCTTTATGAGTTGTTGACAAATTACCTTTTGTCATAAAATGCAAATCTTATAAGTACAATTTCTATATCATTCTTTTTATTACTAATTTACAAATAAACTAAAAATATTTGTCGGTTGTTGGCATGAAAAATGACAAAGGGCCTTTTATAAACAAACGAGTCATATATGTATGTATTTATACAACCAGTGTATATTCGCGCATATGGTCTTAACTATATTTAGGCTATTTAAATTAACAATCTGAGTATGCTAAATGTATACATGGCTTAAGGATATTTACAAATACATCTAGTTATACACATATTATTCACGAAGAAACCCAGCAAAAATTTCGATATCGATCTTTCATAAAATCTAACGATCCGTACAAAAAATACACAAATTTATAGAAAATATTAGTGGTGTAGGAAATCACATGATTTTGCTGGACCAAATTTTCAAATTTGTAACTTTAGTTATAAAGTGTACACGATCAAGAAACTCCAGTGCTGTGATAGGCACAAAGATAATACAATAAAAAATAAGAGCAAACTCGTGTTCGTAAATCTAAAAACAATGACCGATTTTTTTATTATTAGATACAATCAGTTCACATACATTAAAGATTTTACTGAATTCTATTTGAAATTATTTCAATTTTGTAAAACTTGAGTTTGCTGGTTATTTTAATGCCACTGTAGTTTACATGTGTGTACTCGTAAGTTTTCAAGCACTTTTTATTAGCCAATGTCCACACATGCATGTAAAGAAACACGTAGTCAAAAGTATTTATACAATATCTGCCGGCATTATGTTGTATATATAGAAATTTACGTAGAGCATACGTGTTTCATTAGAAGGGAACAAAAACATTAATTTAAAAATTTCAATTGAAGTAGAAAAGAAAAATTTAAAGAATATATATTTATTGGAATCCCCCTATTTTAATCTATGCATTTAAAACATATTTAGCCTTTTAAGTCCTTGCAAATGTTAGAAACACATACATTCATGTTTTACTATTTTCTAGTCTTTTTGTGTCCATGAAGTTTACTCGTACGAGTAAAATAAAACATGGAACATTACATGTTTTCTGCTCTCCTGTACGCGTGTATGTTTCTTATGTATTTTACAAATAAAAATATGTATCTATGTTTAAGCATGAAGAATTTTCTTTATATGATTAACATTTAGCCTTCTCGCTCTTTATACCTCTTTAGCAACTTTGCAGTTTGTATTAAAGGTATGTATGTAATAATTAAAGGTACGTTCTGGAAAAGGGAAGGAAAAATGTATATAATTTTTAAACAGTATTACAGTTCAACTACTCACTTATATTCCATAAATACAGAAGTCAGTATTAAATTCTGGAGATTAACATTTTTCTAATATATTTTCAGTACACATTTAAAATTTTTTTTTGAAAAAAAGGATCATACAATGGTTAACTGCACATCATAACAGTTTAAGGACAATTTCTTAATTAGACAAATACAAATATTTTTTAGAAATAATTGTAAAGGAAATTATAACCTTTATATTTGCATCAAAGTTTTATAAATGCAAATGAAATCTTATAGATTTTTGTATTTTATGCCTTATAATATTAATCGATGCTGGCATTGGTCAATATATAGTAAATTTCTGAAATCCTATGGCAGAAGAATATCCAATTAACTATGAATTGTGAATATCTGAAAATGTGGTCCAATGCATGCATATGCATGCTAATGTAAGAACAAATGTAATTAGAAAGATGTTTCCTTTTTTTATATCTTTATGTACCACCCACATACTAATTTCTAAATACAAACTTATTATAGTCATAACGTTGGACAAACACAATTTCTAAATATTTTCACAGCAAAAAAAAAAAATATTGAAGTTTCTAAGGGACGAGGATGTATGAAGAATTTTCCACCAAAGGGCTTGTCTATCTATAATAAAGTTAAAATGCTAAAAGATTTTACGATACTGAGAGTTTAGCTAATACAAATGAGATTATTTTTGCATGACCAGTATAATCTAGCGCATGGATTCTTTAAAATGATTCTAAAAAATTCTAGGTAAATTTCTTTTTTATATTTTTGTTTGGTGGAAAGGGTATTATAAGTTTGTGCTGATGTATGTAACGCAATATGTGTCTTAGACCCACCTTTTATTATACCAATCACTTTAGAATCACTTTCTAAGTCGATTTAGCGATGTCCGTCCGTCTGGCTGGCAGGACCCCCATGTAAACCTTGTAATCAAACTACAGGTCGCAATTCTAAAGATAATTTGATGAATTTTGACACAGATATTTTTTTTGGCAATGGAACTATTTCTATTGAAATTCGTCAAAATCGGTCCATTATTTATGGTACCTCCAATAGGTCGCACTTCCCGGAATTGATATATTGGCCACAAATACTAATATTTTTTCAAGAAATTTAAAATATATACTGCTTATGTAAACTAAAATTACTCTACCAAATTTCGTTGAAATCGGTCCACATTTGACCATAGCTCACATACAAACTCTTCTGTCAAAACTCACTAATTGAGACAAAAAACACTAAAACGCTTGTAAATCTGAAGATAATGCAAAATTTAAGTTAATTTTTTGCACACATAATTTCTGTAACAACTATAATCAATTTACAAAATAATCGGTCCACATTTGACCCTAGCTCTCATATAAGTCCAAATGAAGAAAACAGCTTAAATATATAACGTTTGCATTATGGCAAAATTTGCAAAAATTTGTCTTTATACGGGAAAAAGAACACCTTTGACCTTAGTGGTGAAGGGTATCGTATGGTCGGTCTTGACCGACTATAGCACTTTCTTACTTGTTTAGAAGTAAATTTAAAGATTAAAAAACCAAAATTTTATTCTAAGAAGTTTCTTTCTTTAAAATCTGTTTAAAAGTTAAGAGGTTTAAGAATAATTTTTAAATATTTTGATTTATATTTTGCAATTTGTACTTGCCTTTTACTTTGTATTATATTTTGTAAAACTCAATCTCTATAAATTATTGTGATAAATAGGAATATTGTTAACAAATGTATTGATAAGAAATAATAATGGCTAACAAAAACAAAACAAAGTCCTTAGAAAGGCGGCCTTGTTTGTTGGTATTTGAAAATATTTAACGTTTTAATAATCTGATGCTGAAAACAGAATAAACCCACGCAAAAATATACAATTTGGAAAGAATATAAAAAAGAATCCAGACCAAAAGTACTCATAAATATTACAAGGGAAGAATAAGTGTCATTTCATTTTTGGTCATAGCTTTCATAAATGCTATTAAGTCTAGTCAAAAGGCGTATGAAGTTAAAAATATTTGAGTAAAAAAAATTATATTGTAATTAAACATATACTGGTATGATTATTTAATTGTAACAAATGCTAATCAAAATCTATATATGTGTAAGAAGCGTGACGGTAAATTTTAGTATAGATAAGTTTTGAATGAAAATTAATCTCAGCAGAGATGCTTTGTATGAGATGTGATAGGATCAACCATGTTTTTATAATATATAAGATAAAGATTTGCCAACCTCCTGCAAAGAAGGAGGTTATCAAAAAGGGAGTTGTTTAGTTCAGAGAGAACTGCTTCTGTGGTGATCTTATAAATAGAGTAAGAATAGTTTAAAAACAATGCAATGAGTTTATTGATTTTATGAAGGGCTTTGACAGAGTCCATAGAAGTTATCGGTGTAAATAGCAATAAATTCATTCAAAATTAAGTTGCTTATAAAGGGGATCTTCTAAGACAAAACTTAGGTCATCTATAATAAAATATTGACCAATGGGACAGCTGGGCTGGAAAGCAATATTTTCAAGACTAAAATTACGCTTGGTTGTTATCAATGTTATCGAATGTGTAGCTATATTAAACTATCTGGATAATCTGGTATCTACTTATTAATTAGGCATTCGGTAATCTCCGACCTATTTGGAAATCTCGACACATATCAATAACCACTAAGTAAATATTTTACGGTTGCGAAACTTACTAGTGGTCTAATTGCATTAGATCTATGTCAACGAAAATGGCGGTGGAATTCATAAGGAAGAGGCCGTCTTATTGGACCAACTAGAACTTGGAGAAAGTCTATCAATGTGGAGTTAAATGCAGGTCAGCATAACATCTTGCCTAAAAGTCCGATGTAAGATGATAGTTGAGCCCTTTGCCCAACAGACAGTTAAGGATAACAGACGAATATGAAAACAAACAAGTAAGAGTGGTATATTCGGCTTTGCCGAATTTTGGATACCCTTCACCAATGGTGTTCCAAAAGCAAAGTACAAAATCGTAAGAATATGTTGATAATTATATAGTGTCTAACCAGATAAACCATGCAGAAAAGATGCTTCAAAATGTAGATGCACCCTAGATTTGCAAGAGCACATCGATTTGATGAAGATTAAGTATTCTGGCATGCAACCCAAAAATACAGTGCCCAGTGAGGGTTGTGTACTTTAATTCGTACGAATTATCCAACTAGTAAAAGTTATTGATTTGTTATGAAAAACTCTGAAGTTAGTGGACTGATTTAGGTCAAAGCTTTAACAATGATTGTCAACGTATACACTCTTGGGAAATCCTCCCACAAAGAACGATGTCAAATTTCATAACAATCGGTCCATAAACACCTCAGATATCGCTGAAACAAAAAAATGTAAAGAAAATCTCTTAGACACGTACTTTGGGCAATTTGCTATACATCACAAGTAGTGTTTTGGCGATATCTTGATAAAATAACGAGCTTGGCGGGGGAATTTCCTAAAATCTGATATAAAATTGATGTATGTCCGCGCTAAAGGAGGATGGTTTTTCCTATTTCTGCATTTTATTTTTTCAACAAACATTCTCTAATGCGTACTTTGGGCAATTTGCGATACATCAAATTTAGTGTTTTGGCGATATCTCAGTTGTTTATGGACCGCTTTTGATTACAGAGTGCTTTGGGAAACCATTTCCTACAATCTGATATATAATATATTATCACATTTAAAAGTGTGTTTAGTATTTTTTCGATATTTTTGGTGTTTATAAATCGATTTTAATGAAATGTAATAGCATTCATTGCGGGAGAAACTGATATATAATTCATTTAGGTCCATCCTCCAGGGGCTTCAAAAACTTGATTTCAAAAGATAGATTCTCCTCCCGATTCTGAGTCTATCGGTATAATTTTAATGGTATACGATCACTAATAAAAAAATTACAAACGGAATCACAAACTTATAATACCCTTTCGCCTATTGGTAAAGGGTATAAAAAAGTAGATATTTCTCAATTTTTTTTTAAGAAAAAATGTTAATTGATAAAAATTTCTAAGAAAAATTTCACACTATCAAAATATTTTCCTTCCATATAAAAGTTTCCTACGTTTGAGTTAATAACCTATAACATTAAAATAACTATTAGTCAAATGTTATGCTAAATTGTTACCAATTTATCTGACATTTGTATATCCTTTTCATATCAGCAAAGAAAAAACCATACAAGTAAACAAAATACCAATTTTGTTGTCAATGTGAATTTCCCTTGTATTTACCCAAAAAAACATGACATAATGAATTGGTAAGTTTTTTATCACGATGGAAAGAGGAAGTTACAAATTTCATGCATTACCTTATTTCTGATTTTTTTTGTGTTTTTGTGGTAACGATGATAACCCGCTTATATTGACGATGGATGACAAGTCAGACATTTGTGGAAACAATTAAATGTTTCTACATGATCGAAAAAATACAAAAAAAGAAAGTGTTTTTGGGAAATTTAATATAAAGATAAGGAAATTAAGACATTGATTAAAAGGAAAATATATATACATATTATTTATTTAAATAAATTTGTAGACAAATATTAGGAATATATTCATAACAGGGTAATTAATGGTATTTGACCAACAAAACTTAAAGATTCATTCGAATGTTAAATCAATCACATGTTAGACCTAGTTAAAACTATACTTTAATTCCAGTTTTATTTCTTTATAACTTGCGTAATACGTACCACCCTAATATTTGTATCCATAGAATATATTTGAATAAAACTAAGGTAAATACATTTTGTATCATCAACAACGATTTACCACAAAGTAAACCCAACAAATTATTTAAATGCGATGAATCACTGACATTTGTATTTTCTGGGGATTTTTCCTTTTTTTCTCTTGTTGAAAAAGGAAACATTTTCTGCAAAATGAATGAACAAAAAAAAAAAATAAGAAGGAAAATCTAAACAGCAAATAAACAAACGCAACCGGCAATTTAGTTAATACTTCGTTAAGAAGCCAACACCACCTCCACCTCCCCAACCCAAGCAGGTGATTTTGGGTAAGTGTGTGTTGTTGAGCGTGTCTTTTGCAAATTCATTTTTGTTGTTTTTTATATTTTTTGTTGCTATTTTAAGAAATTCAAGTGTTTTTTATTATTATGATTATTTATTTATCATTTCCCACTTTTATGCTACTTCTGTTGTTGTTGAATTTTGCGATTTTGTTAGATATTTTTTTTATTTGTTACGTTTTTTTATTTGTTTAGCACGCAATCATGTTGAAACTTTTTTCGGTTTCATTTTTTATTTTTTTGCTTTTTTACAAATGTAGCAAAAATTAATTTAAGGCTCGTCATTTATTTAAGATTTTATC
The DNA here is from genome assembly GCA_933228675.1 of Stomorhina lunata. NCBI lineage: Eukaryota > Metazoa > Arthropoda > Insecta > Diptera > Rhiniidae > Stomorhina > Stomorhina lunata. The sequence continues at coordinate 183,656,233 of OW121740.1, read as the reverse complement.
AGGAGTTTTCCTTATGTAAGTAGTTGTGTGTGTGTGTGTCTGTTTGTCTGTGTGCGTGTAGGAATGATTTTGATAACAGTTATTTACAATATTTATTTATTTACACAGAAAAGAACATTATACACATTAACATTGCCTGCGTGAAATGCGGTGGTTCATTCTGAATAGCTCTTTAATTTTTAAACTAAATAATGAGATTTTTTTTGTTAAAAAATTATCGAATTTCTTGAAGTTACACAAAGCGACGGTGGAAAGAATGTTGCAATTTTGAATGTATTGCAATAGCACGTTTGTCGTTTGTAATGGATTTTTTTTTTGCTATTTTCGACTTTGTATGAATTTTTAAAAAATTAAATTTTTCCTAAAAAAAATTTCCGTTGAACATAAAAAAATTGTTTCAAAACGAATTAAAGATTATTTTATTACTGCCAACTGAACTGACAAACGATGTTTTGCCGTAAACTTTTTACTAAGTCACCTATAAACAAATTTTACATATAAGAATTTTCGTTTAAAATTGTTTCGAAAATGTTAATTTTGTCAACCTGTGTTAACTTCAATAGAGAATTCTTTAAATTAACAAAAATACATTAGTGTTTTAAAGGGTGTTTCTTATTCGATTTGTTTTTGAATTAGCCCAATAATGATTTAACAAAACACTTATAAAAGGCTCGTTAAGAATATTTTCATTGTTATGTTATGTCTTTTATGTTTTTGCGTAAAAGTGTTTAGCGATAGCCCTTAATTTTCAGCCAATTAAAGTAAGCACGCATTTTTGTTTTATCTAGGTTGGCACTGGGAAAAAAGGTTTAATAAAAAAAAAACAATTTTCACAGAAAATCTGTTTTATAAGGACTAAGCATTCGATAAAGGTAGAAAAACGAAAAAGTACTAATATGTATATAGTACTAATATTTACCATAAACAATAACCGCCTAGTTAAGTGGGAGGCAAAGATCACCGCTTTTTGTGTACACTAAAAAAAAAAACATTTGATTGCATTGAAACATTTCAAAATTTTTAAATTTCTTGTTTTGATGTAATACCTTTTTCAATACTTTACTTAGTTTCGTTGTGATGTTGCCAATATTTTTTCACCATAAAATTTAAAATAATCGATTGATATAAAATTCAGTTTAATTGAATTAAAAGCCTTTCAATCCACCCGTTACCAAATGCTAATATAATTACAGTTTATAAAAAAATTATTGACTATTGAATTTATGTTAATAATTATAATTTATATGAATACATAAGTAAAAAAAAAACTTTGCTTAATTTTAAGCATGTATTCTCAATTAATGTATAATTTTGTCCAGTGTATGGAAAAGGACTTACGTGTAAACTATGGCTATTAATAGATTTGTGTAAGTGTGTTTATGTAAAAGTGTGTTAAACCATAACGAAAACCCCAACAACTGTAAATAGACCATCTATTCATTTGTAATGACACTGTTAAATGTTACCATTATGAATGAATAAATGAAAGAACGAATGAATGAACGAATGACCGAATGAATAAATATACAAATACACGCATGTTTCTATCTTGTTTTTGTGTTTGTTTGTTGAGCTTTTAAGGCCGTTTTCATTTACACATTTAGTATTTACAATCTACAAAATTAAATGGAATTTAAGGTAATTGAATCCATTGTAATGTATGCGGTGTTAAATTTACAGCTCAACACAATTTACAATTACAGTTTACTTGTATATTGCATACAGTTAAGCTAAATGTTATGACATACATAATGTCTGCAATATTGGAAATGTTTCTAAAATTTCTCAACTACAAAAAAGAAAAAAACTTTAAATGTTTTTTTTTTCTTTTTTGTTGATTTTTTAAATTTACTAATTATTAATTAATAGATTTTCGAAAAATTTATTAATTTGTAATTTTTTTTAAAAATTGATAAAAATTGATTTGTGTATATTTATAAAACTTTTTTTCTTCATTTTCAAAATTTACTAAAGGGTCACTATTTTTATTAAATAATTAGTTTTCAAAAAAAAAAAAAAAATTTTTAATTTTATAAAAAATTTGTAATTTTATAAAAAATTTTTAATTTTATAAAAAAATTTTATTTTATAAAAAATTTTTAATTTTATAAAAAATTTCAAAATTTTTCAAAAATTTACTTTATATGAGTATATTTTCCAAATTTACTCTAAATGATTAAATTTATTAAATATTAGTCAAGTTTCGAAAATTTTGTTGATATTCAAACATTTACTGAACAATAGTAATTTTTTACTGAAAAGTTATGATTAAAAAATTTTCTGAAAAGTAGTAAGTTTAAAAAAAGATTTCTAAAAATTCAAAAAAGTCTTTTTTTAAATTTACTCAAAATTAATGAATTTCAAACATTTACTAAGAAGAAATAAACTTTTTAGTTTTTTTTAATTTGTGAACTTTTGAACCGCTGTGTTATAGCTGGTTCTGGTATCCGCCTAGCATACCAGAGGTCTCAAGTTCAATTCTCGACCAGACTCACTTGAAAAAATAATTTTTCAAAAAAGCGGCGATTCACCTCATAACTCAGCTAGCCACTGGTTATTGAGTATTAGGCTATGTAAAACTTCTCTAACTAATGCATTTGCCGTTCGGAGCCGAAGTTAAAAAGCAGGTCCCTTTAAATGAGTCTAAAAATAGAATCGGATGCAGCTCATTGTCTGAGAGAAGTACCACTTGTTCCAATTGGAATGTTGTTGTGGAAACTATTCCAAGCAAAACTTTTCATTACCAAATAATGAGTTAAACAGCTAAACTATTGAACACGAACTACTTACTCATTTACTGTTTAAGTCATTACATTAACATGGGGATGCCATTGGAGGTAAGTACTTACCAATTGCAGAAAAGTAATGACTAGGGTAAGCAATTGGAAAATAGCAACAACAACATGTTTGTTGTTGTTTTATTTAAAAAACTATAATTTAAACGAAATACAAAATTTTTTTATGACCCCATTGGAGGCTCGAACCAAGACCCTTTGACTGCTAGGCGGATACTCTTCCACTGAGCTACTTCATATGTTGAAAAATTTAGCAGCATATAATTAGTATAAACAATTTTTATTTTTAGATCCAAAATCATGTGGCAATAACTTCGTTTTTCCCTGCTTTTTTTGCTTTGTTGTAATTTTTGGAAAAATATTTTTATACAATTTTTTGTAAATGTTTAATGCATTTAATAAACAATAAAGAAGTTTTTTTTTTAATTATTTAAAAACTTAAACAACTTAAATCTTCCTTTTTGTATAAGTTTTTTCATAAGACTGACTCTTACTTACTTAAATGGCCTATAGTTACAACCTGTTAGGGTCAAAATCCGAGCATATTTTAGAATTCCATGAACTTCGATCTTGTGCGAATATTCTCTAATTTTATAGGCCAAGCTTCGAAAAATGTTCTATCGAAGTTTCGGATGTCGTCCTCTAACATTAGGTGGTGGGACATTTTAATTCTAATTTTATCCTCTTCATAGTAGTTGTTTTTTCCAAGAGTGGGTTGCTATCCCGTCATCCTAACCCATTTTTATCGATCTTATGGAAAAACTCTCAATACATGATAGCTCACTACATTAAGGGGTATTAAACTAGTTCCCCGGGTGATACCACGAGGAGGTCAGTGTCCACAGTTGAGATGAAGGATGACCATGATAAGTCCGGGCTTGCCAAGTTAAGACCAATCAGAGCCGTGTTTGGTATTCTACATAATGAAAATTAACTCATGATTGTTTTTTTTTTTTTCATTACCTTGAGTTAGTTTTAGAAAATTTTTGTTTAAAGAAGGTAATATTTAAGTTCTTAAAATTCAAAAATCATTTAAAAAGACTTTTTTTATAAAAAAAAAAATTGTTGGTCTTGGTGGGATTTTGGGCCATTGAGATCAAATTACCATTTTAATTACAAATAAGTACTTTTGTAATAACTTATTACTTATTTGGAGGGTATGTTGTAGTCATTACAAGGTAACCAGTTACCAGAGTACTTGCCATTACCAAAGTTTTGCTGGGATTATTATTATTATTAATTTTTGAAATAAAACGAAAAATTGATTTTTTTTAATTCTATAAAAAAACAGTTTTGATTGATTAATAAGTTGTAATTAGTTTTTTCTTTAATTAAAACTTTTTGTCTGCCTAATTATCTGTGAAAATCGAAACAAAACAGTTATCAATGAAATATTATTCTCTTAGTAAATAAAACGAAACAAACCAAAAAGAAAAACTAATTATAAATGAGAGCTACAACCTTTAATTGATGACCGGAATGACAAACTCATAATTGCAGTTACGGGCCATGACATTTGACTTCTGGAATAAAGTTCAATCAAAGGCATTTATACAATTGAGTATAGAAGAAGTTTAAAACAAACAATCGAAAATTCAACAAATACAGCCGCTAACTAGCAAAACAGAAATAGAAAGAAGAGAGAAAAGGAAAAGGAAGCACAATAGAAAATTTAAACAAGTGAGGAAAATAAGCACTACCTCTAACTTACATACTCATACACTACTATTAGGCAACTTCCGTTAAGAAAACAAAGACAGTTTCCACTTGCATCCGGTTACAATAAGAGGAGCCAAATACAATAAATAAATGCCAACGCTGGAAGTCGACTTTTTTCTTTCTAGTTTTAAGAAAATATCACAGCAGTAGCAAAACACAACTACCACAATAATAAAAAGGTATTTGGTTGTCAAATACAATATTTCCGACCATAAAGCAGCAGAGTAGGAACTACTCAAAATAATAAAAGGAAATATTTTATAAGCTTTAGACTTTATTTTGCAGTAAAAAATATACTCATCATTTGTTGACAATACAAGTGAAAACATGGTCGGTCAGTGGTTGATTGGATGTCTGCATGGTTGGCCAAAACTAACACACACAAACATTTACTTTGGTTAAGTCAACAAAATTATTTTTAGCCATAAAAAAATATTAGATATAGACAAACACCCAACATTAGCACAAAGTCATTTCTATAAAAAAAACCAACAGAATTATACATACATATACATACATATTTGTATAATAAAAAAAATTACAAAATTTTGTAATTCCATACAATTTATTTAACTGTTTATGTTTCTGTTTATTTTCTTTTATTAAAATATTTTTTTTATTCTATTTCATTTCGTTTTATTACTTTTTCCGTAGTTTCAGTTTAACTATTTTGTATTTGTTGTCTTTTAGTTTTGTTAGAGAAAATATTTTTCTTTAATTTGACGCTTTAGATATCCTATCCCCGATTGATGACGCCTACCAAAACTGTACAAATTATAAGCAATAATTTATTATGATTTTTATCAATTGTACCCAAAAGGGAAAAGGGAGGAATGAGACCATTTATATGATTTTCATTGGATATTTTTAATAACTAAATTAAATTATAGCTTTTTATACTATTGTAAAATAAATATTTTATCATGGATGTCTTATAATAAAATTTTAATTTGAACGTATATTTGTTTTGGTTTTTTTGAGACACAAATAAGAAGAAATCAATCAAGTCCCGATTGTCATTAATATTAGATAACAGACATTTTTCTTTACCTTGAATACTCATTAGTTATTCAAAAACCGTTCAAATCTATTTTTCATTATTTTCTAAATTATCTTTTTGTGAAATCGACTTTTCATTTAATTTAAAAGACACAATTTATTTTCGTCTTTATTGATATTCCATTGATTTGAAACATAATAAATGAAATGAATATAAATCAAATTCTATAAACAATGAAAAACCATTTTAATGTTTCTAATTTCACTCGTCATTTCATTCTAAGAGACTTTATTGTCATTTGCATCACGATTTAAATATATGTATCTGCATTTATTTGTTTTAAGAATTTACAGCGACAAATTAAAATAAGTTTAGATTCAAAAGGTAGTTAACAAACAAGTAAGAGTGTTATATCTGACATTGGCGAATTTTTTATAACCACCATCAAATTATTTTCAGAAATCTTAAAAAAAACAACTTTATCTCTAAAAAAGCAGCTAAGACTAGGTTGGTATTGTTGGTGACGATTTTATGGAATTTAGAACAGATATTTTCTTTGGTGCAAAAATGGTACCTATACTTATGGGGTCAAAAGGATTATTATTTGTGGTCCTTCCCTTTAGGTTTAAATTTAACTTTATAGAAATAAAATTCAGCAAATAGGGCCATATTTTATTATACCTTTCGTAAATACAACGCTTTTAAATCTAAAGGCAATTGGTCAACATTCAAGCTCCCATATCACACTTTTTACTGGAAGCAACAAATATACTTAAATGTTGAGATAAATCTTTACTAAAATAAAACATTTTTCAAAAGTTACTAAAGTATGAAATTTAGGAAAAATCCACTAAAAATCTAATATTAATATCTAATATTTTTAAAAAATTTTCTATAAAAAGATTTTTTGACAAATTTACTAAAACAAGTATTGTTTTCTATATTTCACAAAAAAAATATAATTTTGAAAAAAATTTAATGAAAATACTTTTTTTTTTGAAAAACTCACTAAAAATTGTAAATTTTTGAAAAATTCATAAAAGTAGAAAGAATTCATTAAAAACAGTAAATTTAAGATAAATTCGCTAAAAACAGTATTTTTTGAAAAATTCACTCTAAACAGTAAATTTTTAATATTCACTAAAATATATAGTTATTCAAAAATTCGCTAAATTTTTTTTGAAAATTCCACAAAAAAAATGTTTGAAAAATTCTTCAAAAAAATATACATAACTTTTTTTCAAAAAATTATGAATTTTTGAAAAATTCACTAAAAAAATGTAAAATTTTGAAAATTCACAAAAAAATTTTAAGTTTTTGAAAAATTCACTAAAATAGTTAAATTTTGAAAAAACTAGTAAATTTTTGAAAAATTAACTTAAAATAGTTACAATTTTTTTTTTTAAATTACTAAAAACAGTAAATTTTTTTAAAAATTTACTAAAAACAGTAAATTTTCGAAAAACTCACAAAAAAATTAAATTTTTAAAAGTTAAAGTTTTTTCATAAAATATACTAAAAATAATCAAGATTCATGTTTCAACAGCTGTTCTTTTCTGGAAAATTCACTATAAATTCCCAAATTTTATAAATGTTTTGCTGGGATTCTCACTAAGATATTTTTAGACTAATAACTAAATCGACAAAGTCACGTAGTGAAAATAAAGAGAGAAAATATATTCGAGTACATTCATCATTCTGACTAAATTAACAATAATAAAAAATGGAAAAGACACTAAACAATAACAAAAATGTGAGGGCTTAAGTAATATAAACAAAATGACAATATAAGTGTCACTTACTCACGCTCTTACTCACTTAGTCACTCACTTATGTACATAATATTTATAAACATTGGCATTGTCATTTACTTAGTAAATACTTGTGAAACAAATATTTACTTATGCAAACATGACGATCTTTAAATACTATAGGACACTAGGACTACAGCATTTAATTGGAGTTTTCGGAAAAATATTAAATGATAATAGAAAATTTTTTGAAAAAAGGACTTTTAAATATATAACGAAATAAATAGTTTTAATTAAGATTTACAACTTGAGGTATTTTTTAAGCTTTCGTAATTTTAAATACAAATTGTTTTTAACAAAATAAATATAATTTACCAAATTCTTATGTATTTTAAAAAATCTACTTATCGAAGGCAATTACCACCATTGCTTTTACCATGTCATATACACATGTAAGATTAAAATGTAAAAAGCGAACATAATTTTAAACATACTTAAGAAAAGTGACACATTCAATATTTTATGACCAACACATCCGTTTTTCATTTAACAGTCACCATAAAAAGCATCCACTTCCCATGGAAATGTAAAAATGACAAAAATAGAAAAAATGTCGCTTAACTTGTATTTTGATGGAATTTATTTTTATTACTCTTACACTTACACTTTACAAATGTTTTATTACTTCAACACAATTTATTTTCTTCTTCTTCATCATCAAAACTTATATATATTTTTTTTTGGTAAGAAAAGTAGACCGAAAAATTTTAAATGTTTTTCTTTTGTCATTTGTCTAGAGAACTTGTAACGTTCTTGACTAATAAAACAATAATAAATTTCCTTTAAAATAAATTAGTCAAATATTTAAAAATATTTATATTAACTTTTTTCGAAGGGAAAATAAATAAATTTCATAAATTAATAATGAAAAAGTTTTTAAAGTAGAAATAATAATTATTTTCTGGGCAGTTTAGTGGGTTTGAATTTACTATTTTTTAAATTTTCTTTAAATGGTATATTTTTGAAAAACTTAAAAAGAATTGTAAATTTTAAATATATTAAAAAAGTAGTATTTTAAAAATTTACTAAAAATAGTAAATTTTTAAAAAATTTTAAAAAATTTACTCAAAAAGTAAATTTTCCAAAAATCTTTTTAGTACATTTTTAAAAAATCTACATTTTTTTTTAAATTACTAAAAATAGTAAATTTTTCAAAATTAAAAAAAAAATTTTTAAAAATAGAAAATTTTTTTAAAAATTTACTTCAAATAATTTTTTCCAAAATTTACAAAAATATAAGTTTTTCAAAAATAGTAATTTTTTCAAAAATTTACTAAAAATTGTAAATTTTTTAAAAATTTACTAAAAATAGTAAATTTTCCAAAAATTTACTGAAAATAGTAAATTTTTTAAAAATTTGCTAAAAAATAGTAAATATTTCAAAAATTTACTAAAAAATGTAAATTTTTCAAACATTTTTAAAAATTTAATAAAAACAGTAAATTTTAAAAAATTTAATAAAACTAGTAAAATTTTGAAAAATCTACTATTTTTTTAGTAAATTTTTGAAAGATTTACTATTTTTTTTAGCTAAAAATAATAAATTTTTCAAAAATTTACTAAAAGTAGTACATTTTTCAAAAATTTACTAAAAGTAGTAAATTTTTCAAAAATTTACTTAAAATAGTAAAATAGTAAAGTTTTCAAAAATTTACTAAATAAATTTACTTTATTTTTCAAAAATTTACTAAAAATAGTAAATTTTTTAAAAATTTACTAAAAATAGTAAAATAAAAATAAAAATAACTAAAAATAGTAAATTTTTGAAAAATTTACTAAAAATAGTAAATTTTTGAAAAATTTACTAAAAATAGTAAATTTTTGAAAAATTTACTAAAAATAGTAAATTTTTGAAAAATTTACTAAAAATAGTAAATTTTTGAAAAATTTACTAAAAATAGTAAATTTTTGAAAAATTTACTAAAAATAGTAAATTTTTGAAAAATTTACTAAAAATAGTAAATTTTTGAAAAATTTACTAAAAATAGTAAATTTTTGAAAAATTTACTAAAAATAGTAAATTTTTGAAAAATTTACTAAAAATAGTAAATTTTTGAAAAATTTACTAAAAATAGTAAATTTTTGAAAAATTTACTAAAAATAGTAAATTTTTGAAAAATTTACTAAAAATAGTAAATTTTTTAAAAATTTACTAAAAATAGTAAATTTTTTAAAAATTTACTAAAAATAGTAAATTTTTGAAAAATTTACTAAAAATAGTAAATTTTTGAAAAATTTACTAAAAATAGTAAATTTTTGAAAAATTTACTAAAAATAGTAAATTTTTGAAAAATTTACTAAAAATAGTAAATTTTTGAAAAATTTACTAAAAATAGTAAATTTTTGAAAAATTTACTAAAAATAGTAAATTTTTGAAAAATTTACTAAAAATAGTAAATTTTTGAAAAATTTACTAAAAATAGTAAATTTTTGAAAAATTTACTAAAAATAGTAAATTTTTGAAAAATTTACTAAAAATAGTAAATTTTTGAAAAATTTACTAAAAATAGTAAATTTTTGAAAAATTTACTAAAAATAGTAAATTTTTGAAAAATTTACTAAAAATAGTAAATTTTTGAAAAATTTACTAAAAATAGTAAATTTTTGAAAAATTTACTAAAAATAGTAAATTTTTGAAAAAATTACTAAAAATAGTAAATTTTTGAAAAATTTACTGAAAAAAGTAAATTTTCGAAAAATTTACTAAAAATAGTAAATTTTTGAAAAATTTACTAAAAATAGTAAATTTTTGAAAAATTTACTAAAAATAGTAAAGTAATTCATTTTTAAACATCTTTTTCAAATAGTAAATTTTATAAAAAAGTTAATTTTTTAATTATGATGAAGTAGGGTGTTTTGTGTTATGAGCTTTTTTGCAATCGGGCCAGCTGTTTTGAAATCGGACACCCTGTGATGGTACAGGGGACCTTAACCGAAGACAAACAAATTCAGCTAAATTCGAGGTCATAATTTTCTATTACATGTTAACAACACATGTTGCAAAACAGGTAAAAACTTTTTAGGAAACAGTGTATGGGAAGTTTTCACTACCATTAGTTTAAATCGATGCCATTTCTGGAATACGATACACCTTAAAACAGGGCATAAAAAATTGTCTTGAATCATACAAAAAAAAAAAAAAAAAAAAAAAAACGAAGCAGTTCTTTGGCTACCAGAAAGGAGGGGAAAAGTAATGGCTAACGATATACGATACATTAAATAATGTATCAACTTATTTTGATATATATTATTATAAATGCATATTTTAAGTTGTTTGGTATATATTAAAGATTTCGAACTAATATTTCTATGCGTTACAAACCTCAGCATAAACTCAATATACTCTTTCCATCTATAGAGAAGAAGTATATAATAATATGGATATTGTAAAATTAAAATAAACTATTGAATTCGTGCCTCAAGGCAGTGTAAATACATTATATAAATTAACTAGAATAATAACAATTAAAATCAATATTAATGAAATTGAATCTTAAGGGAAAAAATCATAATTGACTACACTGTGTAACTAAAAATACTATTAAAGGTAATTTTCTTAATTAAAATAATTTTTTAATGTTAGTTATTTTCACGCATATTTCCTAATGTTATTTCAAACCCGTGTAGTAACAACGCCTTTCCAATATCAATTTTAAATTAAAAAAACAAATTAGAAAACCGCAATGAAAAAGGACTTTATTTATAGATTTTTTTTTTTGTTAAAAAAAGCTATCAGTCATTTAAAGTAACAATAAATGTTCTATTGTGTTACATTGTGTTGTTTGCATATATTTAAATTCAATATAGCTGCATAAATAAATAAATAAATAAATTTGTTAAAATATACAAAGTAAAATTTAATGCCATATTTTTTTGTAGAGAAGTTTAAATTAATGTAATATTATTGAACAAAAGTCTGTTTTTATTTAACAATTTTATAGTTTATTGCTTTAAATTACTTTTTTTTGTACCTCGAACATGAGTTGATGGAATTTATTTTACTATGCAAATGCCAACGAAAAAAAGAACAGACAGAAGATATAAAATTTCATTAATAAAAAATAATTGTAATAAAATTTAAATTTTCAATAAAGTTAAAATTTTGTGAATATAAATTTTTTTGCAACAAATTTTATCAACAAAGTTCAAATTTTATCGATAATATGAAAAATATTTTGTATTATCATATAGAAAAAAGAATACTTTTTTCTATCGTATGTTAATATATGAGTGTTTATTATGAATGATAGTTTTTTGATTAATAATCCTAGAAGTGTGCGTGACATTTTACTTTTACATTAAAGTCAAGTATATATTTTTTACAAAATATTTATTTATTCTAAGTGCAACCCACATTTTTTATACATTAATTTTTATATGTAACATAAATATGTTTGTGACTAAGTATATAATAAAAATAGTCCGAATTTGTTCATAATTTGAGTTTCTGTTCGAAAGTGTGTTTAAAAATAAATTAAAAATTGGAAAAAAAAAATAAGAAAATTATATGTCAATTTCATACTGATTTTATTACAGATAAGAGCCCATAAAAATCATTTGTTACCCAAAAACCTATGGCATCATTTGGGGTCATATAATTAACATAAGTATTAACAATCACAAATTTGTTCTAATAATAATAATAACGTTCCAAAAATAATTTGTAAAGTTCATTTGTTCCAATTTAAGGCAAACTACTGGACGTATACGCAATATTTGATCATTATTTGATATAAATAACACTCATACGCACAAGCACAAAAGTGTTGAAGACCAATTTACCTAAAGAACATTTTTATAATGTTCTTTATTTTCCACACACAACAAAAGTCTCAGGGAATTTGTAATATAATTAAACTAGAACTTGACACAAACCCATATTATTTTCCTTCGTATTTAAATAACTTCATTTAAAGTCAGTATGAGTGAAATTTATTTAAAACATTTTCAACACAATTTAATAATTTTGCATAGTCTTCAGACACATGTAGGTTAATATTTAATTTAATTTATGAATAAATTATACATACGTTTAATTGTTTAAAATTTATAATGAAATTTGCCTTAATTAACTTGACATTTTGTGTAAAAATAAACCCTTTTTTATTAAAATTTTTGAATGTCTTTTTGGGTCGTAAAAGGATTATGACAGATTAACTTGATTGTTTATGAATTTGTACATGAATGTATTTTTAAGTTCATTGTTGTTGTTGTTATTGTTGCTGTTGAAGGCGGATTATGTTGCCTTCAAATTATAAACAACAACAGGAGGGAAGAAAAATCTTAATTAAAGCTGGGCGAAAAAATGTACGTGCATATGTATGTAGCTGTATAACGAGTATACATTTTACATACTTTTAATTTATGTATATAATTTAATTGTCATAAATTAAATACACCTTAGTTATTAACACAATAATTATACATACAATTTTAGTTACTCATACATTCATAGCACACAAATACCCTTGTAATATGTTAATGTAGTTAAGATATTAAAATCCCATAAACAACACAGTGACAACACTAACAAAATTTCTCACTATAAAAAAACTTCTTCACAGACATCTTCATTAACATTTTTATAATTTGTATACCCTACACTATAATAGGTACATATTTTGATTGGCCATTTTACTGTCAGTGGGTTCTACTCACAAGATAACAGGAAATAAGAAGATCCTTGCCAAGAACTTCATCTTCAGAGATATACGCTTCACTGTAGAACAATGTTGGGCAAGGTCTCTCTGATTTTGTGTTTTGCTAACCCTAGGGGTAGGAAAATACAAAATGAGAGAGAATAAGAGAGACTTTGTTCAACAATGCTGTAGAACTACGTATTAAAAATTGGCTTTACCCATAAATCCCAGCAAGCAGGCTATACAATTAAATAATGACAATTTGGACAGCATATGGCATAACTATCACATACGCACCAATTAAAAAACTTGTGAACGATAGTTTGCTTTATATTATTTATTTTTTTTAATACAGAAAAAAATATAGAAAATGATCAATTGGAAGCATTACTCGATGAAGATATCAAAAGCAAGAAGAACTAGCATTAAAATTGGTAGTTACTTAACAAGCAAGGAAATAAGGGTCCATGTGATTAAAATCCGAGATACATTGAAAGGCGTTGATTTTGCATGTCGAAAATTATTATTAAATACTACAAAATTAAATAACTTTTACATCGTATTGTTACTGGTGATTTAAAATTTATGCATTAGGATAACCTCAAGCGCAAAAAGTTTTATATCAATCATGGCCAACCAGGCAAATCAACGTTGACGCCGAATATTCATGGTGCTCAGGTAATGCTTTGTATTTGGTATGATCCAAAATGTGTTTTATTTTGTTAGCTGTTGAAATCGGGTCAGACCATCACATTAAACTGTACTGGTCGAAAATTATTAGGAAAACAGTGGATAGGAAATTTTGACTTGTCCGCCTTATATCTCAAATCCAACCTTTCTGACTACCATCGATACGGAACGCGATTTGTGGAATACGCTTCACTTTAGAAATTTGTTTGATTCATTCTTTAGAAATTGGCTTGATTGATTAAATCAAAGCAAGCGAAAGTGCTTCTGAAAACCATATCGCCGAAAAACTAAAGAAATTTTACTCGTACAATGATTGTATTATAATGCTTCCCGAAAAATGACAAAAAATCATTGATATTACATAAGAGACAATAAATTTCTTTACCTTTACATCACTGTATAGTATGTATGTACGGTATTATCTGATCGGTCTAGACCCAGTTTCTTATTCGCTTTTCTTGCTGTTGTTATTACCGTCTTAACTATTTGGTTGTCGACATTTTTATCGTTATTGTTATATCGTAGCATCGTCGTTAATGATATGATACAAGTGAGATTGTATTCATGAATTTGCTGGTTTCGTTACATTTTAAATATTCCAATGTTGTAATTTCAACCGTAATGAGATGCTTCACATGACTCTATTACACCTTAACAAGTTGTCAACATTACTATCTATCTGTTGTATACACCTCCATTACATCTTCTATACAAGAGTTCCATTCGGTTTGGTTGTAATTTAGATGCGATAATGTTGTTGCTGTGTTGTTTATACTTTATATATATTCTAATCTTAGCTCAAGATTAAGCTTGTTGACATAATTAAAATAGTAAATGAATGCTAAAGAAATTACAAAAACAAAAACTATGAGAATAAGGTGAAATATTTTTGTAGATTATTCAAGCAATTCTTATCCTTACAGCAATAACATTCAAGCAACATCATCATCATCATCTGCGAGCGACAACGGTATTATAAGTATCATCATCACAACAAAAACAGCAGCAACATCATTTTGGTATATATTTTCATTATTAACAGAATTTTCATCAGTATTTGGAAGTATCTTCACATTCCCTTTTACATTCTCCATCATGAGATACTTATTTCAGGACTTTTTTTTAAATGTTTGCTTCCCGCTGCTTTTTGTTACAACAGGTAAAAAGAGTACATTTAATGATATATGCTCGACTATGATGATATTTACGAGCATTTTGTGGGTACTTTTACATTGTACTTTTAGATGTTGATGTTGGTGGTGAGTGAATGAGGTATTGTGGCCCGAAATTAGTATCTCAATTATATTTTAACTCAAGTATAGTAACAAAGTTTTTAAAGCAAATAGCACGAATGTCACAAAGGACTTTTAAATTTATGTTTGTTGGTTGTTTTAAATGAAATTATGTTGATAAATTTTATTATTATTTTTCGTATTAAAAATTTAAATTTTCTTGGAAAATATAATATGCGACATATTTAGCTAATTGAATATACCCAATTAAGCTATTAAACAATTTTTAGACAATAACTTATTCAAAGAAAAATTATTCACACTTTATCTCCGCCAAGTCCAATTCCGATGAAATTTGCAATCTCCCTTGTCATTTGATAAATGATTAAATCTTATAATTAAAAGAACATAAAACTTCAGGACATACTTTTTTGTTTGAAATTCACAAAATTCGGGCAACTGTACTAAAAGTTATAGGGATATAAAGGGGAATGTTTTGTAAAGAAATGCGAACTTTAAACCGCAATTAAATTTAAAGAACTTTAAAAATTGAATTAGCTTAAAGAATGTATTTTTCTTTTGAAAAATTCTGATTTGACTTAATATGTTTAAATAAAACTTACTTTTTTAACATCTGGTGTAATGATTAATGATGCATTTTTTTCTTACACTTCAATTACCGGTCCATTACAATTTCTATTTTGTACTCCATTTTATGATAATAATATGCTTACATTGTTGATAGTTTCAACTGAAAATAAGAAAAAAAATTTATGTAACAAGAAGGAAACACTATGAAACACATAAATAATTAATTTTGATATTAGAGATATTATTACAAATAAAAGTTTTATTTTATCTTTAAAATGAACCATAGCTTTCTTCCAAAAGTATGAGAATAAAACAAGTACAAAAATTCTATAGTCGATTAAGCCCGACTTTTTGATACCCTTCACTACTAAGGTCAAGTATGGACCAAAAATTTTACATGTTTCATTTTAAGCCTTGTTCCTCTAAAGAGAGTTAACCAAAATTTTTAAATTCAAACATCAGGGGCCAAATTTCCGCATTCAAAATCGATCGAAAACTCAGACTTTTAAGCGAATATTGTGAAGTATACTTTAGGGATATTGAAAGTTACTTTAATGCAAAAAGCTTATGGAAATTTTTTATCTATTTTGATTCGTTTTTAAAAAAACATATAGTTCAATTAAAACTCGTATACTATTGTTCATCTTTTGGCAAATAATTTCAAAAAAATATAGTAAACTGTGCATCTTTTAAATAATTTTGATGATCCTTAAAGTATGCTATACAAATGTTTTGAAAATTTCTAAAATTTCGATCGATATCGAATGCCGTAATTTGGCCCCAGTTCTTCACTATTTCACGAAAAAACACATCTTGATATGAAAGTACAAGTACAAAAAAGACATTTAAAAAGTTAGTTACGTAAGTTAACAACTCACCACATCTTTACTCTACGTCTGATCCTGGAGAGGACCCAAGAGAAACAAATTCCGATACGGAAGAAGGTGTTTGAAGAATTGTCTGAGTTCGGCATCCCTACAAAGCTAATAAAGTTATGCGGGATGACACTAACTAACACAACATCATCTTTAAATATAGGTAAGAACCTATCAGAGTCTTTCATAACTAAACGGGGAGATTCAGGCAGGGTGACAGTCTATCATGTGATCTCTTCAATATTGTGTTAGCAAAAATCTTGCGAGATGCAGAAGTTAATACAACTGGTACAATTTTCAATAGAAAACATATGCAATTCGCGTTTCCCGATGATATTTATATTAGGGGACGCACTTTGAGCGTGGTAACTACCGCCTTTTCCAGTATCGAGAAAGAATCAAACAAAATGGGTCTAGCTGTCAATACATCAAAAACAAAACTGATGAATGGATCACATTTTTCCTTTTATAACTATAGCTTTAAGGTTGTAAAATAATTTCTATACGTAAGCTTCGAAATAAAACGTAGAATCATACATCCCATTATATGCTATTTAGGCCTAAGCAAACCTAAGCTTAAGGGAACTCGTAGAAGAGGGCATCCAAAACTTCGATGGAAGACCAGTAAAAAAATCTTTCAAGACTAGGCATAAGAAATTAGAGAATATGCGTACATGATAGAAGCGCATGCAATTCTTAAATATGTTCTGCCTTTGACCTAAACAGGTTGTAACTATAGGTCATTTAAGTAAGTTAAAAAATTTAGCACTTTTAGATATGCTTTTTTTTGCTTTTACTAAAAAATAATTGTATTTAAGTGGAATTAAGGGTCAAATGTGGATATATTTTTTTTTTTCATATTTCGGTTATCGGTTTATATTTACAAAATATTTATCTGTGCAAATTTTGAGCCAACAAAGTCAAGCATCTTTAGACTTATAAACGATTTTGCTATCTTATAGATATTTAATAGACTTTGAGTAGCACGTCTTGTACAGAATGTATGATCAAATTTCGGCCGATTCTAACAAAATTTGGTACAATTATTAATTTTAACTACGACAAGCAATATTTATACTGAATATGTTTAAATACAAATAAATTGGTGCCTAAAAAGGAAAACAAATATATTCCGGGAAGGCAGCCCGAAATAATAATCCGATTTTGATCAAAAATAATAATATATATATTTCGACCAAGAGAAATATCTGTTACAAATTTTATACAAATTAAATCGACTCAGGGAGTAAACCTAAGGCAATCGCTATACTAAAAGTTGAGTCTCAGATCAATCAGCACAAACCCAATGTACACTTCCATCTGTTGAAGGGTATACAAATTAATTTAATTTGTATCTTAATTACACAGAAAAGCAGAGCTTTTGGACTCTTATTAAAAAGTGTTACTGAAAATACGTATGTATATAAAGAGTTTTCTAAAAAAAATATGCATTTACTATTTTAGACAAAATTTATCCATAGTGCAAGAAATAATTTATTTTTTGATCAAGTTAGTTTCTATAGATATGTCAGATACTATTATTTTAGAAATTATTAATTTTTAATAGTTATTTCAATCAAAATGGACTGCGAAAAAAAAGTTCGTGAAAATATAATTAAAACTTTTCAAAAAAATCCGTCATGGACTTTTAAAAAAATAGCTAAAAATTTGAAAGTTGACCCTCGAACGGTTTCTAATGCCATCAGACGGTATAAGGAAAACCTGAGCATTGAAAGAAAACCTGGATCAGGGAGGAAAAAAGGTCCTACAGATATTGGTAAGGCAAAAGAAGTCGAGCGACTCTTTCGAAGAGCGCCTAACACTTCTTTAAGAAAAGCAGCTCGTACGGTGAAATGTTCTACGAATTTTGCACATAGAGTCAAATCTTATGCTGGACTGAAGACATACATAGTCCAAAAGGTTCCAGATCGCAATGCTATAAAGAACTTAGAAGCAAAAAAACGAACGAAAAAATTGAAGTCTGATTTTATAAAAAAATACACCTGTTGTGTGATGGATGATGAAACATACGTACTGGCAGACTTTTCCCAACTTCCTGGTCAAGATTTTTATGTTGCTGATAAACGGGGCAAGAGTTTCGCACAAAAAAACAAACAAAATTCCCTAAGAAGTTTCTCGTGTGGCAAGCTATTTGCAGTTGTGGCAAAAGAAGTAAAGTATTTGTGGCATCTAGCACAACAAATACAGAAATTTATATAAAGGAGTGCCTACAAAAACGGTTGTTACCCTTTTTAAGAGAGCACAGAGTGACTACATTTGTTTGGCCCGATTTGGCATCATGCCATTATGGAAAAAAGGCACTTGAGTAGTACTCAAAGAATAATGTCATTTTTGTACCACGAGAGGCAAATCCACCTAACTGTCCAGAACTTCGGCCTGTGGAAAGGTATTGGGCTCTGGTAAAAAAGGAATTGAAGAACACAGGAAAGATTTCCAAGAACATGTCCGATTTTAAGCGCAGGTGGAACACATGCTCCAAAAAGGTATCAGAAGCAACTGTAAAATCTTTAATGGGAGGGTTTCCAAAAAAGTCGAAAATTTTGCAAAACTCGAGTACTAAGTAAACATTTTAATGCTAAATGATTTTGTATAATATGTCATTATATTTGCGTATTTTGTAGAGTTTTTATATTAAAAGGATTGATTTTTATTTAAGAAAATCCAACTACAAATTTTATTTAGAGCACTCTTTAAATTGTTAAAATTTGATAGATTTTAAAATGAGAAGTGAAACAGCTAATGTCAAAATCATTAAAACAGTTTCGAATTATTTTAATCCATTATAGTTGCATGTTTTGTTTTTGATGTAAATGTACAATTTTGTAGGATGGCGTATGAGTGTTGTAATATCTTGAGTAGTTTTGAATAAAACTCATACGTCAAGTGATCTAAAAAAATAAAAAAATATTTGTATGTATTATAACATTTCCCTAATTTCCAAAATCCGGGTATGTTGATTTCAAATTTCCTGTTTAATTTCCCTGAATTTAAGGTTATTTGAAATAATGTCGTGAACCAAATCATTGAAGCATAATAATTTTTTTTTACTTTAACTTATAATTTAGGAGTTTTTTAACCTAGAAATTTGCTTATCATTATTTCCATTTTCTCTGCTAACATGAATTTATGTATTTAAATAGTCATACAAATATTTAATTCAATCATATCTAATCTAATTATTATAAATCATAAGCTTTAAAAGATTTGCTGCTATGTATTGTAGCAATTCTATTAAGATTTGGGAATATAAAACTTTCTTATAATATTTAACTTCATTGAAAAAAACCTTTATACAAAAATTCAATACAATTATTTATTATGATTTTTATGAATATTTATTATGTACATATGCTTAAATATACCCAAATACATATGTATGCATAAATATGCAAATTTCAATGGGAATTTTAATATACATATGTACACACATATGTATGAAATTAGGTTACAACCAACTTTGAAAAGAAGCAAAAACATGTAATTTCTATTTTTAAAATTCCAAAGCAATAAAATTAAGTTTATTTTCCAAGATATCCCTATTGTATAATATTTTTTCCCAACATGAATATTCTATTATCAGCATGACAAACAATTTACAAATTAATAAAATCAAATACAATTGAATAACATCATCAGAACCAGAGATTTAGCAACGATTGCAAAAACTCTCAGCATATTCAAACATACATACATATTTATTTATACAAATAACAAAAACTGTTTAAAGATGTTTCGATTGACGCTTTTATGTTAAAAATGTGTTAAGAAATAGAAAGGAAGGACCAATTTAGCTCCAAACCCTTGTAACTCAAGCATGATTATTCAGGAATCTTTCAAAAGATGAAATCTTTAGTTATATACATACATATGTTTTATTAATGATAAGTATTTTTTTTTACAAAACCGCAATGACTTAAAAGAACCCTATATTAGAATTTTGTAATGAAAATTATCGATGTTCTAAAATAATTTAAAATCATAAATTATGTTTTTATTTTGTTAAAATTAACAATTTTCTTGTTAAAAATCATCAAGTTTACAATTGTTTTTTTTTTTAACATTGACATCAAAATTAAAGGTTGTTCTTTTAAAAAATAAGGGGATTTGCGTTAATCCAATACTTATCTTCCTTTTCTAAATATTCTGTCGTTTATAAAGTAGAATCCATTTTTTATTTAATAAAATGTAGAAAAATGAGATTAAGGTTTCTGGTATCTGGCTGATTTTGGTAGGAGGATAAATTTTAAGATTTTTCTTTTTTTGTATATAAAACACAAGCAAACAAGCTCTAATAAATACATAGGCAAACATATTTACCCATATCCTTATACAAGGCCATATGAGTGTTTAAAACTTTTTCTGCTTTAAAAGAGACAAGAACGGAAAGACATTGTAAAAATTATGAAATATTTAATATACCATGACAATTGGAAAATAATTTTTATTTAACAAAATGTTGTCAACCAATGAAACTTAATTGTATTTTAATTTTGTCACTTTTTTGTATTTCCCTATTACGAGTATAAAATTTTTGTTGACAAGAATTTTTAAATTTTTTCAAAAAATCTTTATATATTTTTAAAAATGTTTAATTGCATATTTTTTAAGGATATTAAGTCGAAAATTCAAGTATTT
Organism: Stomorhina lunata; assembly: GCA_933228675.1. Lineage (NCBI taxonomy): Eukaryota > Metazoa > Arthropoda > Insecta > Diptera > Rhiniidae > Stomorhina > Stomorhina lunata. The sequence continues at coordinate 183,635,225 of OW121740.1, read as the reverse complement.
TGTATTCGTTATCGAATTATCAGATTTGTACTGTATTAAAATGTTTCCAATTTCTATATACATATGTACGTATATATGCGTAGGCGACAAGCAAAATGTGAAAAAATATAAAAAATAATCAGAAAACCACGGACATTTAAAGTCGACTTTATGCCGAAAAAGTCGACTTTATTTAAAAAAGTGTACTTTTTCAGAACTTTATTTTAAAAACTAAAATAAGCTTTTTTTCTTTTGAATGTTTTTCATTTTGTGATCCTTTTGAAAAAAAGTTAAGTCGAAATTAGAAATTTTTCACAATTTTCAGTCATAAGATACATTTTAAAGTTAATTTCTTAAAATGGGCTTGTGATCATATAACAATTATTCTTTATTATTACTGCACAAAAATTCGAATTTATATAAAAGTTAATTAACAATTAAACAATTTTTAATCATTTTATTATTGCATTTGTTAAAAAATATTTTTAAAGTCTTATTTTAAAAATTTTATATGGTACGAAAAAATCAAAAAGTCGACTTTAAAATAAAGTCGATTTTACATAAAATCGACTTTTTTTTAATTTTATTTTATTATTTCTATTTATTGAAGAAAGCTTTTGTAATATTTGAATGTATTTGTTAAAAAATATTTTTAAAGCTTTATTTTAAAAATTTCTTATGGTACGAAAAAATCAAAAAGTCGACTTTAAAATAAAGTCGATTTTACATAAAATCGACTTTAGAAATTGTTCTGTGGTTAGGCTGAATATATTTGTACAAAAAATAACTTTAAAACAAAAAAAGAGAAGCAAGAATTAGAATTAAGAAAATGTATTTTAATTTGTTCAGCGTCAACTAGTGATCGGAGAAGAAAATCATAAAAACTGTTATTTATAAATTTTAAACAAAAGTTGCATAACACAAGTATCTAATGTTGTTCAAAATATCGTTAAAAATTGTTTGAAATAGCTTAATAAACATTGTTCGGATTTGTAATACGAGTTCTAGAAAAACGCTTCAATTGTCATTTAGGCCAGAGAAGCAGTTTTACATATATAACATATACAAATAAAGTTAGCTCTCACATTCACAAGGTTACGAATGTATTAGTAAAGATAGTAAACAAAATTATTTTTAAGTTTTTATGTCATACAATCAGAATTATTTAAATATTAAATATACGTACTAAAAAGGTTTATCAAAATTAATTTTTGATTTTATCGAAATCTATTTATCACAATAACAAATAATTGTAATAAATTGGGATCTTAGTGCAATACACTACAGTAAAACTTTTTAACTAGTATATGTATATGAACATTAGCAGTTGAGTGGTTTACTATGTTTGAATAGGGCGAAATGGGATTTATATGATCGTCAAGTGAGGCTGATTGAAAGAGCCGGTCCTCCTAAATTATAGAAGGACATGTGGTGAATTCATATGTGATTGCACGAACACACAATCAGATAAGAACAAACCCAACAAACCAATGGTTGTAGAAATAACTTATAGAATGCTTATTAACCTAAGCGTTAAGCTTAGAAAAGTGTTGAGATTACTATTAAAAAAAGTTTAGTGAAAATAGTTTATTAATGAAAACAGAACCCTTATAATAAATTTACTTTTATAAATTATATATTAAGCATTAAAATAGTTTCTTAAACATGCTCACTAGAATTGCTCTCTTTCTCTTTATTTTGTAATCATATACTGGTAATCCCACAATTTCTTTTTAAGGAATTCCACAATTTCTTTATAAACACCTAGTTTAAATTTGTAGGACATAGGTCTTTTATTTTAAAATATTTAATTACTTTTTTTTAATTTTACACTGTTTAAAAAACTTCACTGATAAAAAAATAATTCACTTTTCACTGAAAAAAAACACAAATACTTTATAACAAATAATACAAAATTGAGACAAAACACGGTACTTTATTCTAAGAAACAATAACAAATCTAAATATAGCGAGAATAAATAAGAAGAGAATAAATTCCATCACATTTGATAAATGGTTACCATTCTAAGCATTTATGGAACATGCTTGTAAAAGGTTGTAGGAAATCTCGTATGATAAGTTTGTTCTACAACTAATTTAAAATTTGCGTCTAAATTGGTTTATTGGGAAAACAATCGTTGTATGGCCCCGATAAAGTTAAATTTTATACAAGAATATTTATTTCTATATTAGGTTTCGAACAAAAGACTTAGCACAACTTTTATATTCCAAAGAATTCACATTATCAATATTTTAATGAAAAGATAAAAAGTATTTCGTTAACAAGCTTTACAGAAACACTTTACATGTGTAAGTATTGTACTTGAATGAACAAATGTTTGTATGTTGAGTATATAAACACATTTGTGTACATGAGTCTGTAATAGGGTTTGTATGAAAAACACATTTATTTTCAACAACAATAAAAAACCAAAAGAAAAAAATGTTTATATACAACCATATAACTAAATTAAATTCTATTACACAATTGCGGCTTTATGTTACGGTATGAACAATGACAAGTCACTCACTGGAAGTTTACAAGTACCTATGTTTGTATATATGATATACTTTTATATAAAGTATAGTTTATTTGGAAATGTGAGTAAAGTAAATATATATGTATATGTACTGATACATATGTATGTGTTCATTTTGTATTGCCAGAGAGTTAGCATTTTGTTTATTTTTTCATTTGTATTTTGTATGACATTCCTCATGTTCAAATAGATTTATCAACATTTGTGAGTACGTGTTAATGCTTCTACAAATTTCTCAAGAAAAAGAAAATTATAATAAAAAGTATCAAAGAACAAAACTGATCAAATAGTAAAACAAGTCGTTCATTTGAGTTATAGTCAAAAGCACGTTTTTCATTTTACCTTATTTTCCTGGTATTTTCTTCTGCTACAAATAAAACTCAGTTGAACATGAGTTAAATCATATTTGCATGTGTTTTTACATGGAATATTTTAAATGTCCTTAGGGGAATTGTGATGTTTGAAGAAATAACCATACGCTTACACACAAAATGACTGAAATACATACACATTTTTGTCCTACAAATGAAATTTGTGTTTGTATAAATGACGGACATAATTGTCCAACAAACAATTGGGCAATTTGATTCGTACATAAATTTACTTTGTGTTTTTTGTGTCTCTAGCATTTATTAAAAGCAGACATTTGTACTTCAAAATGTCAAATGTTTTTAATTTAAAAATATAAAAAAGGCTAAAAAAATGAAAATACATAAAAACATAGAACAATGTTTCGTATGGCATTTTCATGCAATCTTTAACATTGTTGCTAAATCCATTATAAATTCCAGGAAATAAATTTATGGGTAGTAAATTTACTAAAATATTTGCAAACATGTTTAAATGTTTACAGCCATGTGTATAACAACATTTAATTGTAATAGATTTTATACTGGTTCACCGCCATAATAAAAAAACAAGTGCAACTGCAAGTTAAAATACACTATAAAAATTGTTATTTGAAGTTATTTAAAGTTCAGAAGAGTTGATAGCTAGCATTAAGCGCCGGAGATGCAATAAAACACGGCGAAAATTTTGGAAATATCGGCTAGGTAATTTATAAAGTTATGAATTTATTCCTCTTAAATATTCATTTCGGCCCATCATGTGCCGTTGCTTAATATTATTTATTAGTTAACACTTATAAAACATTTAAAATCAAAAATATAACGATAAAAAATAGCCTTTGATGTTATTTTCACTGATTGTGTAAACATTTATTTGACACCTTTTATATGGGTTATATGTATTTCCTTTTGTATTGTTGCTTTTGTAATGCGTGTATCTATTTAAATTTTTTTTGGAGACCCTTTGTAGTAAACAGTTACAACAAATTTAAAAGATTTGTTGTGAAATTTCTAAAATTTAATTAAGTCTTTAACAAATAAATATTTAAAAAAATATTAAACTGAGAACTAATGTTTATATGATGACAAAATTTAACAAATATTTTTTTTTTTTTGCAAGAAAATAAAAAGACTCTTTACCTCGGTGGTGAAGGGTATCAGACTGACCAATCTTGAACGACTACAGCTTATTTTTTTTGTTTACTTGTTCATCTTAAATATCCATATAAGCGAGTAATCAACACCTTATCCCCTTTAAAATAAGCACATAATTCGAGTCCTAATAAGACGTAATCAAACTAAATGCTTTTATTTTATTTATTATCCGTTCATTACGTATTCAATTTAACGCCTAATGAATAGTAACTAATGATTTTAACCTAATTTGGACTCAAACAAGTACAAAGTTTTTTTTATATACAAACACTCTAACATATAAAGACGACCATAACATTTTGTTAACTAAAGTATAATTAAACCTAAATTAGAGGTAAATATTGTCGAGGAAACATCTACATCCTGCTTCTGACTCAAACACCCACGAATACAAACAGTTTCATTACATTTTATTTCAATTTGCTGCTTATTTTTAGAAATTGTTTATTTATAAAGAATTTAACAGCACAAAAGGACTAACTAGTACTAACTAACTGACATTAACTAACGACTAAAGAAGATTTTAATTTAAATAAATGTCTAATGGTCTGAGATTGCATGAGTTGAAATGTGGGAAAATGTGATGCAGTAGAACTTTATTGTAATTAATATTCTCATTCTTGTTGTTAATAAAAAATCAATAATATTTCTCTGAAACTAACAGCAATAGACAATTACAATATATTTATAAGGACATATGTATGTAAAGAAATAAGACAATTTTTAACTCTAACATTAGGAGAGCTCTCAATAAAATTTTTAATTTTATATTCATGCTTTTAAAGTCGTATTTTAAAAACTTGCTCAAACAAAAATTGGTAAATTTGAAGTTTTTTAAGAAAATTACATAAGTTTTAATATTTTAGAATATAAAAATATATTTTTTTAATGTAAAAATAAGTGCCTTTATATTAATATCAACCCACATTGCAACAATTATTTTAAATATTCTAAAACAATTTTGTTGATGAGTTTATATTAGGAAATTTATAAATAAACATAGCTAAAAGGATTCTATTCTTGAAATTCTAATTTATTTATAATTTAAAGAAGAACTAACATTTATATCTTATATTTTTATTATTAATTTGTTTTTTATGAATTTTATTAGAAAACATAAAATAATCAGCCTAAGAACAAATATTAAAGTCGAAGTAAAGAATGGGGTGGTCACACCCAAAAACATCAAGAGATCCACAAAAGGATGATTCAAAAAGAAGAAAAGCTATCTTCAAGAGAGAGAAAATATTTTGTCAAACTTCATACAAAAAAAGTTTTGTACGGACCAATTTTGTTCGAAACAAATGGGTAAATTCACCTTAAGTCTTCCGATAACTTTATAATAAAACAAGTAAGAAAGTGCTATAGTCGGTCAAGCCCGACCATACGATACATTTCACCACTAAGGTCAAAGGTGTTCCTTTTCCTGTATAAAGACAAATATTTGCAAAATTTGTTCATCATACAAACATTTTCTCAAAACTTAAACATTTAAGCTGTTTCTATAATTTGGACTTATATGAGTCTTACAGTCCCATATTGATAAAAATCTTTGTGGAAAAATTTTAGTATTGAAATTTTTATAGAAAAATTTCGATATTGAAGTTTTTATAGAAAAATTTCGATATTGAAATTTTTATAGAAAAATTTCGATATTGAAATTTTTATAGAAAAATTTCGATATTGAAATTTTTAAGAAAAATTTCGATATTGAAATTTTTTAGAAAAATTTCGATATTGAAATTTTTATAGAAAAATTTCGATATTGAAATTTTTATAGAAAAATTTCGATATTGAAATTTTTATAGAAAAATTTCGATATTGAAATTTTTGTAGAAAAATTTCGATATTGAAATTTTTATAGAAAAATTTCGATATTGAAATTTTTGTAGAAAAATTTCGATATTGAAATTTTTATAGAAAAATTTCGATATTGAAATTTTTATAGAAAAATTTCGATATTGAAATTTTTATAGAAAAATTTCGATATTGAAATTTTTATAGAAAAATTTCGATATTGAAATTTTTATAGAAAAATTTCGATATTGAAATTTTTATAGAAAAATTTCGATATTGAAATTTTTATAGAACAATTTCGATATTGAATTTTTTATAGAAAAATTTCGATATTGAAATTTTTATAGAACAATTTCGATATTGAATTTTTTATAGAAAAATTTCGATATTGAAGTTTCTATAGAAAAATTTCGATATTGAAATTTTTATAGAAAAATTTCGATATTGAAATTTTTATAGAAAAATTTCGATATTAAAATTTTTATAGAAAAATTTCGATATTGAAATTTTTATAGAAAAATTCCGATATTGAAATTTTTATAGAAAAATTCCGATATTGAAATTTTTAGAAATTTTCATAGAAATATTTCGATACTGAAATTTTTATAAAAAAAATTTCGATATTGAAATTTTTTATAGAAAAATTTTGATATTGAATTTTATATAGGAAAATTTCGATATTGAAATTTTCATAGAAAAATTTTTTATTGAAATTTTTATAGAAAAATTCCGATATTGAAATTTTTATAGAAAAATTCCGATATTGAAATTTTTTATAGAAAAATTCCGATATTGAAATTTTTAAAGAAAAATTTCGTTATTGAATTTTTTATCAAAAAAATATTTCGATATTTTTTTAGAAAAAATTCAGTATTGAAATTTCGAAATTTAAATTTTTAAAGAAAAATTTGGAAACTGAAATTTTTATAGAAACATTTTAATATTGAAATTTATATAGAAAATTTTTATTGAAATTTATTTCTATATAATTTCGATATTAAAGTTTCTTTGGAAAAATTTCGATATTGAATTTTTTATAGAAAAATTTCGATATTGAAGTTTCTATAGAAACATTTCGATATTGAAATTTTTATAGAAAAATTTCGTTATTAAAATTTCAATCGAAAAAATTTCAACATTGAAATTTTTATCAAAAAAATTCGATATTGAAAAAAACAAAAATTCGATATTAAAATTTTTATCAAAAAATTTCGGTACTAAATTTTTTAAAACAATTTCGGTATAGAAATATTTCAGAAAAATTTTGATAATAAAATTTTTATAAAAAGATTTCGATATTGAAATTTTTATAGAAAAATTTTGATATTGAAATTTTTAGAAATTTTCTAAATTGTTATAGAACAATTTCGATATTGAAATTGTTATAGAACAATTTCGATATTGAAATTGTTATAGAAAAATTTTTATATTAAATTTTTATCAAAAAAAAATTTCATAGAAAATTTCGATACTGAAACTTTTATAGAAAAATTTCGATATTGAAATTTTTATAGAAAAATTTCGATATTGAAATTTTTATAGAAAAATTTCAATACTGAAATTTTTAAAGAAAAAATTCGATATTGAAATTTATATAGAAAACGTTTATTGAAATTTATATAGAAAAATTTCGGTATCCAACTTTCTATAGAAAAATTTCGATGTTGAATTTTCTATAAAAAAAATTTCGATATTAAAGTTTCTATACGAAAATTTCGATATTAAAATTTTCATAGAAAAATTTCAATATTGAAGATTTTATATCAGAGTCTCGATATTAGCATTTTTATAGAAAAATTTCGATATTGAAATTTTCATAGAAAAATTTTGATATTGAAATTTTTATATAAAAATCTCGATATTAAAATTTTTACAGAAAAATTTCGGTATTGAAATTTTTATCAAAAAATTTCGATATTGAAATTTTTGTCAAAAATATTTCGGCATAGAAAAATTTTAGATATCGAAATTTTATGACAAAAAATAAGAAAAATCTCAAAAAATGTTTTTTCTTTCATTTTATGGAATTCTAAGGATAACATTCCTTTAAGTACAAGCGCCATGCGATTTATAAAATCTGTTTTCATATAAATATTAAATAATAAAAGACACTTTGTATAAAAATTTTATGGCATTTGACCCGTGTACTATTTTAACGATTTCACCTTAGAAGAGCTGATAATTGCAAAAAAAAAGAGTTATTACCCTAATGCTGACGTACGTAATTCAAAGAAATATTGGTCTGGAACCCGCCTACCTGTGTCGCTTCCTGGGTTTAATAAATATAGTAGTCCGCCCATCTGAACACATAAAAAGCCATATCAAAAAAGCCTTAATATTAAAAAAAAAAACTGTAAATATATGTCTCTACGCATAAATGTAACAGATAAGGATCAAATACAAATATTTCTTTTTAAATAATATTTACATCCCGACAATTTTGTTATTTTTTTGAAATATGCTCTATGCTTAAATAAAACTTAAAATCTTTAAATAAATCTAAAATCTTTGGTATCACTTCAATAGAATCCTGTAGCCAAACAACAACAATCTTTTAGTACTTATCACCCAGTCATAATATACTTTAGTATTTAAAGACAATCATGATAATTGGTAATTAGTTAATTGCTAATTGATTTTGAACGTAGAATTATTTTTGGTGTTCAACACTTACTTTAAAAAGCTACCAAAAATTTAATTTTTAACAAAAAACGATTTCATTTAACTTATTATGAGTGTTACGCTGTTGTTGCTATTGTTGTTAAGTATTATTGTTGTGGCTGTTGTTGTTTCAGTCCCAATAGAGCTGTTGTGATTAACATAGATATTTAGTTATTTAATGCTGTTGTTGTTGTCATTATATTGTTGGTGGGTTTTAATTAAGGACTCAGTAACAAAACTCTCCAACCAACTCGAATTTATACAAAAAATCTATTCATACAAGCAACAACAAAAAAAAGTAAAGAAAAATAGAATTTGTTTTCAATGTGAAAGAGGGACAGTGGGTGAGTGTTCTTTCCTTAAATGTTATAGGTCTACCAGAACAATAAGTGCATGTGTGTGTGTCTGTGTGCCACTCATGTATAATGACGAAATCCCTGAGTGGTTTTGGTAAATTTAAAATCTGCGTATTTTTGTGTAAATTTTAGGCATTCAAAAAAGTTGTAGTTATTCGTTGGCATCTAATTTGTTTGGATAAATGCCAACTATTGTAAAGTTGTACGAAGAGCAAAAAAACATTTGGAAAATTCAATCGAATTGAGGGATAAACGCAAAGCACTAAATTGAAAATCCCAAATCAAAAAGCTAATTAAAAATGTAAAATATACACTAGCACAAGTGAATTTATAGTCACGTAAGTAAAAAGAAGCGGACTACTTATATACACAGATACGCAAATCGTAATTTAACATACAGGTAAAATAACATAGTATGAGCTTGGGCTCGTGTCTGTGACTATTGAATAAATTTACATTATTTGTAACATGTTCAAATGCAAATTAGTAATTGTTAGAAATGACAACAAAATAACTGACAATGAACAATTGTAATAAAATTTCAAACACTACCTAAGGGCCATGTTCATTCATAGGACACACAAGTTTCTAGACTAAATGAGACTTTAAAATAAATATGTATGAACATTAGACAAACATGTCACTACTTAATACAATTCCCACAAAAGACATAACATATGTAAATATATATATATATATATATTTGTGTATATCTGAATATATATATGCATGTATGTATAAGAGCTTTTGGAATGTGTATGAATGTTTTCAAACCTATAACACCAGATATATGACCACTGCAGTTAATGATGGTGACACTTATAAGACCGCATTTTTGCCATACAAAAGTTTTTGTTTGTCTCTTTGCCAGTTTATATGTCTGTCGGTAACTCTGTCCATTCGTCTAGTAACAAAAACTGCCAAATATATGACCACAACACATTCATAATGTCACCTCATGTCAAGTGCTACATTTGCTCGCACTCACACGCGTTTACATGTAAATTCACTTATACACAAGTGCACTTTTAACACTTGAAAGATATTCAAAAATTTGTGACATAATCTAGTCTTTGAATGGTGAAAAGTAAAGAAATGGGAACTACACTCAATGTTTTGGTAGGCTGGTTCAAAAAAAGTATTTTTTTTTTGTCTTTGTAATGTGTGTGAAAGGATAATAAGGAACTACATAGAAGCCAATCAATGTAACTTTAAAAGTACGAAACTTTACTGAAAGAATTTTTCATGTAAAGATTTTTGTTATTTAAATTACACTAGTCACAATATAAACTTTTTGCGGTACATTTTATCACCTTTATCATTTTTTATTTGTTAGCAAAATACAAAAACGATCGATTTTTTATTTGGATGATTTAAAAAAGAATATTTTATATAATTTTATATTTTTGAAAGGAAGGTCTGGTCGATCTATTTTATCAAGTTTTCGGAACGGGTTGTTCGACTTTGTTAATAAAATAAACCTTATTTTCTTATTAAATATTTAATTTTGTATTAAAGCCATTTCCGTCATTGGTGAATATATGGGAGCTAGGGTCAAATGCGGACCGAAATTTAGCAATTTTATTAGAGATTATACAAAATTTATGTATGCAACAAATAAACCTAAAATTGTCATCTTCTGTTTTGGCACCGTTGTTGTGATTTTCTACTAAAATCTTTGGTAGCACTTCAATGTGGACCTATTTTTACAAATATATATAAGCCAAATTTCTTCTAAATTTCAGAAAAATATACTAAAATTTGTTCTTAAAATTTTGATCCCGGAATATTATACCTACATATATGAGGTACCTGAAATAATGGCACATGTCTTGTGCCAAATTTTTTAATGACAAAAGCAAATTTGTGACATTGAGTAACGTAAAACTATTGTATATATGTATATGTTGGAAAGAAAATTGTTTAGCAGCTGCCCCAAAATTTTGAACAATATTAGGTCTGTTTCTTTACTTTCTGGGTGAGTTCCTGCAAATGAGAGTAATTTAGATGTTACTCTCCCAAATAGCAATACTAACAAAGAAGTACGGGAACACAAAACACCTAAATTTAAGTCCACAATTGATCTAATTTGAAAAATATCCAAAGAAATGTTTATAAACCAGTTAAAAACATTTCAGTTCTTCTGTATTTTATTTTTTATAACAATTTTTGAGAATATTTGTTTGTTTTTTATTCTAAATATTTTTTTGAAAATTTTTAAATGTTTGCCAGGAAAAATTTTTCTGGCAAAAACATGTAAATTATTATAAGGAGAAAATTTTAGAATTTTTTCAAATTCGTTCTCAATTACAGTTTTTTTTAGTACAGGAACACTTAATTGTAATTTGTGATTAAAACTTGTACAATATTGTACAGTATTGGGAGTTCTGGAACACAGCTATTGTTAATTTTGAACAGAAAATATATTTTATGAAAAGTGTAATGAAAGTTTTTTGAAAATTGTGGCCTTTACTTCATTTTTTGAACGAGATATAGAGAGAATCTGAAACAGATTGTAAAGTTTCCGTGTTGTTATAATTTTAAATTGAGGTGAGAATATTTTTTTTATGAAAATCTATTTTAATGTATTTATCTAAAAATTCAGATCTCTGGATATAGTAATATTGATATTGCTTTAAGAGGGGTTTGAGAGCAAAAAATTTCAAAATGTTTTATATTTACAAATAAATATTCTATTATTTTTTATTTATCCTAATTTATATAGATTTTGACAAAGTACTTTTGAAAAATATTTTGTATTGTATAAATATTTTTCTAAAATGTCAAATGAACATCATGAAAACAATTATGACAAAATATAATATAACCTAAATATTCTTATCCACAAAAAAGAATAATCATACATAAAAGTGCAAAGTGAAAACCCAGTAGCTCAAATCAGAAAGATCAACTGAAAAAGTGTTCTGGAATTTCGACATGAAATATTGGATGTAGATAATAAATTCTTAAAAATTAAGTGATAACACTTCCTAACGTCCAGCATTAATGATAAGTTTAGTCATTTAACTTGTTTTTGAAAAAGGGTTTCAATTTGGTACTGCTGGAAATTTTCAAACACATACATAAAGATTTTTCTACAATGAACATACACATAAATGTGCATTTCACAGAAAGGAAATCCTTTAACAGAAATGTTTTCATGTGGTTGATACTATTCATGTAAGGTCTCAAATGTATTCAAAATACAAATGAAATTTGAGTATGTACTTTACAAAAAAAAAAAAAACAAATTGCAGTAAAAATTTAAAAATTTGTTTACAACCCAAAAATTTAAATGACATATTATAGACATAAGAGTAAAAGGCAAGAAAAATTATTACATATACAAAATACGGATATCTACAGAAAAAAATTTAGTAGCCTATAAAAAGCTTAAATAAAAGATAAAAATTTGCTTAAAATATTCCATTCAAAATTTAAGCCAACAAATGATTATGACAAACACGAGTAGGAAATAAAATACATGAAGTCATTTTTAAATTTTAATAAAGTAAGAGATTTTCTTTTATGCAAATTATGATTATTATGAATACATACATACGAATACCAGTAGGGTATTAGTATGGGAGTTAGTCAGTATATAATGTCTGACATTTGGTCAGCTGACGTAATCATACAATACTGATTAAAGTTTGAATTTAGTAGTCTTTTTCTATTTACATTATATGTATTTATAATAATAATTCATATAAATACGTATTTATGTCCATATCAAAAACATCATTTTAATTTCAGTGTAATATAATAAAATAAAAGCTATTTTCATCTCTAATCGCAATGTGTCCATTTCATGTGGTCACGAACATGTTGAAAGCCAAACATGATTTTCGAAATTTTAGAAAAAAAAGGTGCAAATAATAACGAAAACCGAAATGTATGAGAATAAATGACATACTAGGGCCTTTTCATAGACTTTAACAATTAATATTTATGTGCCTAGTCAAGAGCCAAGAGAAGAAAACAAAACATTTAACAAATTTTAAAGAACCATATAAATTGGTGCAAAATAACGACATTTAATGCAAATAGAATTCGAGAAAATAGTGTTGCATACTTGTAGGGAGTATTCAAAGAAAGTCTAAATGATTTAAAATAAATTAACTCTTGTAAAAGTATAAACGAGGATATTTCCATATTTCGAGTACTAAAAATTATAATATGAATAACTGAAATCGATATTGCCAAAAACATAGATTTTTTTATCAAATACTTTTAAGCATAGTTTAGTGATGTTCAAAATAAAGTGCTATTTATATAACACAAGCAGCTGACGATTGAGTGAAATTTGCCTGTGTTTTGTTATTGTAACAAAATACACTACATGTAAACTTCACTCAATCGTCAGCCAATTGTGTTTTATAAACAGCACACAATTTTTATTTGTTAAAGTTTTATGAAATTCGATATCAAATATATTGTTTTGTTTGTAAAAATATATACTTTAAATGGAACTTGTTCTATATTAAGCATCTTTTGACAAATAAGTATAACATTTTAAATGTCATAAATTATTTAGAATATCCTAAAAGTATGCTATAGAAATGTTCCTGAAATATCTTAGGTTTCGATCGATACATAAGGCGGTGACTAGGCCAGTGATCTTTAAAGTTAATAGATATTTTTAAAAACAAAAAATACAAAATACAATAAAAAGGTTAAACAAAATTGTATGATCAAAAGGCCCCAAAACTAAAAAGCCTTGCCATTATAACCGTTTTAATTCAGATTTTAGCTAAATGTTTTATAACCAAACAAGATTATGGATTTTTATTACCAACATAATTATATAGATATCTACATATGAATTTAAATACATAAAAGGACAAATCTATTTGTATATTTTAAAATACTCCAAAGACAAATTTGGTTCAAAAATAAAACCGTCTGTGTGACATATTAGGAAATACAAAATGTATAAATTTAAATATAAATTATTATCACGTTTTTATATGGCAACCACAGCACGACATCAATTCCAAAAGATACCATAAATTTTCTGCGTATTAAAATTTAAAGGTTTTAAGTTAAATCTTGTCAAATCCCTTGTTAACATGCCAAAAAAGATGTTGATTAAAAAAAATATGTAGAATAATTTGATTGTAAAATATTTATTTTCTTATTAATAAGGAAATCAAGTTAATCTAGATGTCCCCGATAAATTTTCCTTTTCCTTAGTTTGAAGAGTACTTAAATTGTAGAAAAGAATAAGAATTTAAACACTTACACAATAAGGCTTTTATTAAATACATTGAAGCAACCAGTCATATAAAGCTGCTCCTTTTATTTTTCTAACATAAATTCCCAAATAGTTGCGTTGTGTAATTGAATTCCAGTTCATATTAGTGTAAGTATAGGAAAACAGACTAAGTCGAATTAAAAAAAGTACCTATATAAGAAAAATTTCATTTAAAAATGTTATACCAAATTTGGTATCAAAATTATGTCATAAAATTTTGTTCTTCTCATAGAAAACTAAAAAATTTTTCTTATAGAAATATTTTCGGAATAAAAATGTTTCTTATAGAAAAATTTTCGGAATAAAAATTTTTCTTATAGAAAAATTTTCGGAATAAAAATTTTCTTATAGAAAAATTTTCGAAATAAAAATTTTTCTTATAGAAAAATTTTCGGAATAAAAATTTTTCTTATAGAAAAATTTTCGGAATAAAAATTTTTCTTATAGAAAAATTTTCGGAATAAAAATTTTTCTTATAGAAAAATTTTCGGAATAAAAATTTTTCTTATAGAAAAATTTTCGGAATAAAAATTTTTCTTATAGAAAAATTTTCGGAATAAAAATTTTTCTTATAGAAAAATTTTCGGAATAAAAATTTTTCTTATAGAAAAATTTTCGGAATAAAAATTTTTCTTATAGAAAAATTTTCGGAATAAAAATTTTTCTTATAGAAAAATTTTCGGAATAAAAATTTTTCTTATAGAAAAATTTTCGGAATAAAAATTTATCTTATAGAAAAATTTTAGGAATAAAAATTTTCCTTATAGAAAAATTTTCGGAATAAAAATTTTTCTTATAGAAAAATTTTCGGAATAAAAATTTTTCTTATAGAAAAATTTTCGGAATAAAAATTTTTCTTATAGAAACATTTTCGGAATAAAAATTTTTCTTATAAAACCATTTTCGGAATAAAAATTTTTCTTATAGAACCATTTTCGGAATAAAAATTTTTCTTATAGAACCATTTTCGGAAGAAAAATTTTTCTTATAGAAAAATTTTTGGAATAAAAATTTTTCTTATAGAAACATTTTCGGAATAAAAAATTTTCTTATAGAAAAATTTTCGGAATAAAAATTTTTCTTATAGAAAAATTTTCGGAATAAAAATTTTTCTTATAGTAAAATTTTCGGAATAAAAATTTTTCTTATAGAAAAATTTTCGGAATAAAAATTTTTCTTATAGAAAAATTTTCGGAAGAAAAATTTTTCTTATAGAAAAATTTTCGGAATAAAAATTTTTCTTATAGAAAAATTTTAGGAATAAAAATTTTTCTTATAGAAAAATTTTCGGAATAAAAATTTTTCTTAGAGAAAAATTTTCGGAATAAAAATTTTTCTTAGAGAAAAATTTTGGGAATAAAAATTTTTCTTAGAGAAAAATTTTCGGAATAAAAATTTTTCTTAGAGAAAAATTTTCGGAATAAAAATTTTTCTTAGAGAAAAATTTTCGGACAAAAACTTTTTCTTATAGAAAAATTTTGGAAATAAAAATTTTTCTTATAGAAAAATTTTCAGAATAAAAATTTTTCTTATAGAAAAATTTTCGGAATATAAATAAAATGTTTCGGTATAAAAAATTTCTTATAAAAATATTTTTATCATTAAATTTGACATTATAAACTTAGGTGTTTTTGCTTGTAACCACAGACATATGTTTGTAATTCGATTTCTATGTACTACTTATACGAATGTGAATGTTTTTTTAAGTATTAAAAGTTTTAAAGCTGTTTTATACACTCAGAGAAAAATATGGTTAAATATGTACCATAAAGTAATGTAACGCTGCGAATTGGGCAATTTTATTCGGAAAGGGGATAGTGATGTCAACAATTAAATTATATATCATGTATATTTTTAGAACGGCGGTGTTTTATATTATATCTGGAACTATGATCACATTTAGCAAACTTAGTTCTCGCCGTGTAGTATTTTCAGGATACAAAACAAAAGGAAAAAAATGTATTTTCAACTACAAAAGAATAAAAAAAAAGGAAATACCTGTGAGAGTATTTTTTTCTCAGAAAACGAAAAAAATGAAAAGGAAGTAAACATTGGAAAAAAGAATGTTTTCATTAATTAGATTTCTAAACAATCTTTCTAAAGCCATCATGGGCTATGATGCTGAGATGCTGCTGTTACTGCATACAAAAATTTTCTATATTTCCGTTAAAAATTGTTTAGAAGAAAAATGAGCAATATAAAGAAAATTTTACAGCAGCAATAAAAAGGTTTAAGGCAAAAATAATGAAATGAACAAATGAAAAAACAGGTAAATAAACATTTATAAAAGTTTTAAATTTTAAGAGAAATAAATATTTGATTGTATTTGTTATCAAATTCTTAAGTTCATTTATATGTTTTCTTTAATCCTAATATAAAAAGATTTTATAAAATCAAATAAAATACCAAAGCTATTTATTATGTTTGGAAAATTTCTTCGAATTTTTAAATTATTAACTAAATCATATCCAAAACAAACAGGAATAAGAATTAGATTTTCCAAAGGCATTTTCCAATGAAATCATACAAAAAATTTTTACTTTGAGTATCTAGTTTCTACTGATATTGCGGTAACGACGACGACTTGATTTTATATGTTAAATTACTATATGGAGCTTATCTTAAAAAAACAATTTAAAATTTTTCAAAATAAATGTAAATTCACATGTAAAAACTAACAATATATTTTTCTTTAATTCTAAGCCGACACATAACAAATACAACCGTTAAACACATCTGTCAAATAAGGATTTTTTATTTGTTTTTTAGCCTTTTCAAATTCTTCATAATAGCCATATTGTCAACATTCATATAAAGGAGTAAAGCAAAATAATTCAACAAGAAAAGTTTGAGTGAAGAAACTAAATTGGCAGAAAAATCAATAAAGATTTAAGTTTTTTCCTTTTCAAAAACATAAACAAAATAAATAACAAAAAAATACATTTTAAAGAATTTGTCATAAGAAAAACTTAATGTAAATATTTTAGAAAAAAAAAATTACGCAAAACTTTTAATTTAGAAAAACTGTGAAAAGAAATTTTTTTCAAATGTTAAAGATAAGACGACCGACCAAACACTCAACTGCTTCTAGACTGCAAAATGCCAAAGTTTTGAATGAAAATTTTTTTTCAATTTTTTTTAAAGAGCTGCGTTAGTACTTTAAAATAACATTAAGATTTTTTGTATTTTTACCAAGAAGATATTTATTTCATTATAAAAAATATACTATTTACCATCAATGGTGGGTGAACTGCCATCATCAAAAAGAAAATTAGTTTGTTGCCACCGGTTATATTTTAACCATTAAAAGTTAAGCTTTAAATATAATTGCTTCCATATCAGACCCGATGACGGAAAATGCCCCTCGTATCTAAAATTACCTTTTTAGAATAACCAGAATCATGACTTAATATTTTACTGAACACTCCTTTTACAGGTAAAACTAACTTTGTTCTGAAAAAAGTTTAAACAATTTTATTACTTTTCATTATCAAAATTTTACAACAAATAAAGCACATTCAGTAAATATTATCAGAAAATAGAAAAACAAAGTAAAGTAAAGAAAAAAGTGTCAAAAATCAAAAAGTTTTCAAGAACTGAAGACAAGTTGGATTAGCTTTAATAAGAGATGAAATGTTTGCCTATGCTTTACCAACAATCGATTACACTGTGCTAGTGGAAAAAAACAGAAAGACAATAACACTGTGCTAGTTAAAAAAAAACGACAAAAGGGACAGTGGTTAAAGATAAATCGAGTGCGCTGAAATCAATGGTGCTAACCGTTTTTTCTGTTAGCTCTAGTTTTCGAGATATAGCGTTATAAAAAAATGGAGGAGGTTGTGCAATAAATATTCGAGTAACTCGAAAACTGTATATTTTCTTGAACTAATTAAACAAATTCGGCAACAAATTAGCTTTCAGTAACACTTATTATTTTTTTTAATCCTAGCAGTCGTTTTCGAAATAAACTTATTTGTTTGTAAAAATTGTTTTTTTAGATCACAAAAATTTCCTTTTTTGCAAACAAAAAAAAAATATTTCCAAAACGATTAAACGATTAAAAAAATAATCAGAGTTTGTAAAAGATAATTTTTTTGCAAATTTCGGTTTTTTAATATTTATGACAAAATAACAAATTCTCATTTTGCTAATTATGGGCATAATAACCCTCTTATGTTTAATAATAGTTTGTTATAACCTTCACCACCATAGGTGGAAAGGGTATATTGGGTTTGTGCTGATGTTTGTAACGCATAGAAATATTGGTCTGAGATTCACCTTTTAGTATACCAATCGACTTAGAATCACTTTCCGAGTTGTCTTAACGATGTCCGTCGGCTGGCTGGCTGGCCGTTTAACCATGTAAGCTTGTTATCATTCTACAGGTCGTAACTTTAAAGATAATTTGATGAAATTTGGCACAGGCTTAAAATTTTGTCCAAGGACGATCCCTATACTTTTTCGGATTACTATTTCGGGTACCTCTGATTGGGATGCCTTCAAGGAATAGAGTTTTTGGTCCTTTACAGCAACAAATTTAGTTGTATTTTAATAATATTTAGCACAAATATTGCTTATCATAACCCTAATTAGTGTACCTAATTTTGTAGAAATCAGCCCATATTTGACCATACAAGACACATTCTCAAAAGACGTTTATATACACATAAAAGCACAAAAACGTTAATAACTCTAAAGATAAATGCTTTTGATTACTTAAACTTTACACAGATAAATATTTTGTAAATATAAACCAATAACCAAAAGTTAGTAACAATCGACCCTAGCTCCCATATCAGGCCCTTAGCCGGAAATGGCATAAATCTCGAAATTTTGAAAAAATAGCACATAGTATATGTATGCTGTGTAACATTCGGTCCACAATTGGCCCTAGCTCCCATATCAGGCCCTTAGCCGGAAATGGCATAAATCTCGAAATTTCATGTATGTCTCTAAGACTTAAGGAAAACGCGTTAAATTGTTGGTCCATATTTTACCTTAGAAGTGAAATGTATGAAATAGTCGGGCTTGACCGACTATAGCTTTTCTTACTTGTTATTTTAGGAATTAAAAAAAATAAAGAAAGAATTCAAGAATGCACCTTTCAGTATAAGCGCCAGGATCGCAAACATGGTACAGTTGTACTATTTATGGTGCATTTTACACCTTGTTGGTAATAACATGACATACGTAAAATTTATAATTCGTAAATTTGCATTTTACAATAAAAAACTTCGTTTACTTAATTTTAAATTGAAACATTTACGACACCTGCAGTAAATATTCGTGTAACAATACAAACGTCGCAGCAGGGAAGGGAATCTATTCTGGAGTTTTTAATTGTATGACTTCCAATTTAATAATGGTCAAATGGGACATTGTTTTAAAATCAATATGCTTATATTTATAATAAATATAAAAATCTGCCCTGAAGATCTAAAAACTACATTCTGTTTCTATATTTAGTATTTAGTTTAGTTCCCTATAAATTTTCCATCCCTGACATGCGTCAGCTGAAATGTTACCACAAAAAATCTCATCTAAATCCTATAGTGCTACTTTAACTCCGCACTTGTATAAGTCTATTTCTTTTTAAACTGTTTTATTCCCAGTTCAATTGAGTAAAAGATAACACAAATGCAATTTTCGCCATATGACACAATATGCGAAGTTCATGTGTCATATTTACTCGTTGTGCACTCCTACATGCACAACTTTTAATTCTGCATATGTGAGTGAAAGTCGATATGAGACGTTGGATGTTTTGTTGGCAGCTTTAAGTTCTTCAAATATAAATAAATATTTCAATATTTGACTATTCAACAAAAATGTTAAATGAATATTTTTCTGTTATTAAGACCACAAGCTTTAAGCATTAAGTGTTCAGTTTTTTTTCTATTTGTTCAACTTAATATTATTCTGTTGAAAACTAAAAGCTTTTCAATGTTTTTTCCATCAGATGATCTATATTTTCCACAGCTATCTCGGGAACTTTAATGTTAGTTATGTGAATGTCTGTGTAAATGCTGTTACTGCAACTACCAGGACTTTAAAAAAATGTAAATATGTAAAAGTGTTTACAACTGCAACTGATGCAGCAAGTGAACATCCTCTAGTGCTGTTGCCTGTTTTGCTATTAGTTTCATTTTAAAGGAATGTTAGCATTTTATTTTGCTATTTTTATACCCTTCACCACCATAGGTGGAAAGGGTATTATAAGTTTGTGCTGATGTTTGTAACGCATAGAAATATTTGTCTTAGACCCACCTTTTAGTATACCAATAGACTTAGAATCACTTTCTGATTTAGCGATGTCCGTCCGTCCGTCTGGCTGGCTGGACCCCCATGTAAACCTTGTAATCAAACTACAGCTCGCAATTCTAAGGATAATTTGACGAAATTTGGTACAGATAATTTTTTTTTTTTGGTACCTCCCATAGGTCCCACTTCCCGGAATTGACATATTGGCCACAAAAATCAATATTTTTTCATGAAATTTAAAACAAATACTGCTTATGTAAACTTAAATTACTGTGCCAAATTTTGTTGAAATCGGTCCACATTTGACCATAGCTCCCATACAAACTCTTCTTTAAAAACGCACTAAAACGCTCGTAAATCTAAAGATAATGAAAATTTTGAGTTTATTTTTTGCATACATAATTTTTGTAACAACTGTAATCAATTTGCCAAATTTCGAGATAATCGGTCCATATAAGTCCAAATGACGGAAACAGGTTGAATATATACGTTTTGAGAAAATGTTTGTATGATGGCAAAATTTAGCAAATATTTGTCTTTATACAGGAAAAATAACACCTTTGACCTTAGTGGGGAAGGGTATCGTATGGTCGGCTTGACCGACTATAGCGCTTTCTTACTTGTTTTTTTTTGCATTAATAAATATTTTTTTCTTTATGAAGAGTTAAAGTCAGTACTACTTGCAACTGTTTTTGCAAAGATATTTTGCAATTTTATGCGGTTGTTTTGCTTAATAGCAGTAGCAGCAGAGGCAACAGTTGTGGCTTGTGTCAACGTATTGTAGTTGAGTTGTTTGTGATAGATAAATATAAAAAAAACTGAATTTATTTAAATAAATTTTTTCAAATACGATATTAGTTTTCTTTTTTTTCTGTTTTATTTATATAAAATCAAGAAACTAATAATGCATAAGACATTAACAAACAAACAAAAAAAAATCTAAGATGACAGATAGATTTTATTGCAACTTTCCAATGATGAATGACTCAGTTAAATTAGTTTTTTATTAAAGTCATTTTTAAAGATTTTTCTAATAAATTTTTATTATATAAATAAAAAACTATTTTTGTTTGAAAAGTTTATTTTTTAGAAAAACAGTTCTAACTTTTCCAATAGTTCAATTTTAAAACTAAAGAGATATTCAATGTGAAGTAAATTCTTAACATTAGAAAAAAATTAAATAAAAACCCTTTTTTAAATAAAGAAAAACTATTTTGTCTATTAAAACTTTTTATTTTTTAAAAACACTTAAACTTTTAATAAAACTGAAAAAATATTTGCCGTAGAAAACTCCACAATAAATTGTATTACGTTAAATATTTATTTGAAAATATTCTTATACAGAAAAATGTTGTATAGAAAAACTGTTTTCCTAAAACTGCTTAATAGTTCTTTGTTTTATGTTTCAAGGAAAATGTGTATATTAGGCTGGGACAATATTTTTGCCTCAATTGCTCATCGCAATTGTTATTCTATGGGTCATTCTAAGAAAGATTGCCAGAGAAATCATTGGTCTAAAAAGAAATTCTGACCCTCCGGAATTTGCGCAGTAGTTTTGTTTGAGATTTGCAGCTTTTGCACGAAAAATTTCGTACTGTCCCAATCCCAACTATAAAACTAATGATTAGCTTTATTGAAACGGGTTTTACTCCTCCGATTGCTTGAAGTCTTTGAAATTTTAGAACATTTAAAATTTGTGTTTTCTTTAAATTGATGGTAAATATTTTGAGAAATGTAAAGGTAAATTTTTGCAAAAAAAAAAAAAAAAAAAAAAAAAAGTTGCATTTTCAAATCTACCTAAGCAGTTTTAAGCAACAAATATACTTTTATACATTTTGGATTCAGCGAAGTTGGAACATGAATCGCGGTGAGCACTTTAACATTTTTTAGGGCCATACACAATTCGACCCATCCTAATGTATATTTATTTTTTATGAAGAGAACTATTTTGGTGAGAGTAAAAATTATTTTGAGCTTCCTAAGAGATCACTCTAAACATTTTTTATACCCACAATCAAAAAGAATGAAATTCTAAGACAATTGAGCGATGTCCGTATGTCTGTCTGTCTGTTGTCGACACGATACTGCCTGAACGAAACGAGGTAGGTCCCTGAAATTTGCCAAAAATATTCTTTGTTTCTTGAAAATTTTTTGAATTGAAATTGGGCGAAATCGGTTTACATTTGACCATAGCTCCCGTATAACCTCGCATAGGCCAATCACTTGTTTTTTTTTAACAAATGACAAATTATAACAGATATGATGATAAAATTTAGCACAGAGAAGTTTTACATGGTCATATCATCATGCAGCGACGAAAATTCGAAGTTGGTTTACATTTAACCATAGCTCCCATACTAAACACTTACGAAAACGGCCTAAATTCCACCTAAAATACACTTAAATGCGAAAACATGATAAACGATACTAGGTAGGGCCGTCAAACCGACCGTCAAATTAAAGCACGATAGCGCACAGTGAACGGTCCCCATAGTAAATGTAGAAAAAAGTCGAAGGAGTTTTTTTTAATTTCCAAATATCATTTCACATTCAAAATGATAAAGCGTGATAGTTTTTTTTTTACAAAATATAACCTCTCTCTTATTATTTAGGGTTGCCACAAACCTTTTTAGAATATAACATTTAGAATAATATATTTTAAACATTTTAGTATTTAAGTATTGAAAATACTCATAACCATTAGTATTTAAATAAAATTGGTATTTATTACCGTGTAATGCATTGCCTTCTATTGTCATACATTTTCAAATATTAAAAATATTAACTGATAATTTTGACAAAAATATCAAATATGATTTAATTGACAAATTAGGATTTATCACGCTTGAGTTCATTTTTAATTTTCAAATTATTAATTTGAAAATTTGAAAGTAATAATGTGGAGAAAAACTGAAAAAAATATTTTTGAACGCGGCTAGTGGATTGCAATTTCTGTCCCGTCACAGGACGTCATCAGTACTTAGCGCCCTCGACCACAGTCGAGTTATCAAATTGCAGAGATAATCATCAATTTAACTCATTGAGTTTGATCGAACATCACTACGTTTAATTGATTGTGTATTCTCCTATTACTTGTTTTGCTCGATCTTTTCACTTGCCGTTGGCATGTAGAGAAGAACAATACTTTTTGGTTTGATGCTATTTATAGAATAGCAACAGTGTTCACATATGTAAGTATATATCAAATATGGATGATTTTTAAAACCTTTGTTTTTCAAAAGTTGGCATAGAAAACACCTAAACTTTTTCACTCATATTTTAGTATATGGCCAAGGCCGTGGGCTGGAACGTCACCAGTTTGCGCAATTTTCGACGTATATTTGATGAACAAAGTAAAAAAGTGGCGATAACTTTTGTTCACTCAAAATATATTTTCAGGCTGTAACTTTGGCGCAAAAAAATGTGCTTCTATTTCTTGCAAATTAAAAGTTACAGCCATTTGAAGTTAACTGGAACGTCACACTAAAAGAGAAGTGGTCTAAGAGCTTGTACAACATTTTCCAAAATTTCGTAATGTTTTCAAAAACCTGGATACGTTTCCCTCTAACATATCGTAGGTGAAAGATCAAAGAATACTCTACGCACAAAAAATTTATAAAAAATTGCATTTATAGTTGTTTTGGATGCAAAAATGCGAGACTGGAACCAAAAAAAAGACTGGAACAACACATAAAGTTCTCTTACTTAGGAGCCATGCAAAAACGACCAATGTGAATAAATAAAACACTAAAATTTACTTAAAAAATGTTATTTGTTTATTTTTTATTGGATAAAAAAAAACAACATCACTTCATGTTTGATTATACTATTCAGTAGGTACGTAAATTCTTTCAAAAACAATATTAAGTGAAATTATTTTCTCATAAAGTTGTAAAGAAAAAATTAAATAAAATAAAATAGAAACCGATGCTCAAAAATTTTGATATATTAATACTTCACAAATGTACTCTCTTTGTTTTGTGAGGCTTTGGACTAAAGCACTAAATAATAAGAAAAAAAAATTTCATTGAATTCCCCTTTTCCGCGGCCTTGGCCATATATAACAGAAAATAAGGTTATAGATTTATAAAAGTAGTTTTTTGATGTGCCTATATTTTCGGGTCCATCGAAGCTGACATTTTTTTTAAAGTACATTTTTTGGCTAAAAATTTCACAATTTTTTTTTACAGTTTTGTTATAAATATTTAAATTTTAGGATTTTTGTATTCTTTCTGCTACATTTCTGAGTAAAACAAATATAATTGCATGCATTTTTATTGAAAAAAAAAAAAAATTTATAATTATTTTTCTAAAGGCATTTTTGTTACTTAAAAATTATGAAAAAATTATCAAAATAGTTCGACTTTAAAACTGTGTAATTCTTTATAAGTGCAACGCATATTAAAAACCAAACCACCTCTGGAATCGTAGGAGTCTCAGCTTTTTTACATATCGCACTTGATCAACAAGAGGGTATTAACTCAAAATTTTAAAATTTTCAGTAGAGTCAAAAAAACTATTTTATTTTACTACTACTTTCATATAAGGAAGAGGGGTAAAACTGTATTTTTTTTGGTGAAATTATAGTAAAAATGATGTCAGATTTTTACAGTGGGTAGATAAGACTACACATCAATTTTTTTAAAAAGTACGATATGTATTTTTGATAAAATCGAAAGTTTATTTTTCGATTATTTTCACTAGGCGATTATTTTCACTAGTCTTAAAAAAAGGGCTAGAGGGACAACATTTTACAAAAGTATTTTCGATATGTTGAAAAAGTTGTATAGAGCTCCCATATAACACCGCCCAGAAATCAAATTAAAATCTGATAAATTGAATACAATTGTTAGAGCTATGACGGCTTAATTTATAACATACAAGTTTTATGCAACTATAGGTCAGTATATCAAATTTTATAGGAATCGGTTCATATTTGACCACAGCTTTCATGTAAAAAGCCACTCCTGGAAACCACTAAAATGCTAGTTAAAGGCTATTAAATTACAAACTATGATTGCTATGGCCACAAGTTTTGCATAAATAAGCTTTATAATGGGTGTTTTTTTTAGAGGTGTAGAACTTCGAATTGAAATAAAACACAAGAAAATCGTTTTAATGTCCATCAATTTGGCTTTATTGGAAGCATAATTTTATGCCATTACTGTTTAAATATGATTTCGGGCATGTGGCCGCCGCGGCTGGCTCGAATAAAGCCAATTCTACAGGTCCAATTTTCAACTACTTTTTCGAGCATATGGGGCCGTATGTTGGCAATAACGCCACGAATGTTGGCTTCCAAGTCCCCTAACGTTTCTGGTATGTGGGCGTAGACGAGCGACTTCACACATCCCCAAAGAAAATAATCCAGTGGTGTCAAATCGCACGATTTTGGTGGCCAATTGACAGGTCCATTCCGCGAAATTATGCGCTCATCGAATGTGTCCTTCAATAAATCAATTGTGACGTGCGCTGTGTGGCATGTAGCGCCGTCTTGTTGGAACCACAACTCATCCACATTTATGCCATCTAATTGGGGAACAAAATAGTCGGTTATCATGGCTCTATACCGGTCTCCATTTATGGTAACTGACTCTCCAGCATTATTTCGGAAGAAGTATGGCCCAATGACTCCACCAGCCCATAGAGCACACCAAACAGTCAGTTTTTGTGGATGTAATGGCGTCTCAAGGGTCTCATGTGGATTCTCTTCACTCCAAATGCGGCAATTTTGCTTGTTGACGTAGCCATTCAACCAAAAATGAGCCTCATCACTGAACAAAATTTTGCGATGAAAATCAGCATCGAGATCAATCTCATTTTCGGCCCATACACCAAAATCACGACGCATTGCACGGTCTCGCGGCTTTAATTCTTGCACAAGCTGGATCTTGTAAGGTCGCAAGCCAAGATCTTTGCGCAAAATCTTCCATAAAGTTGATGAACAAAGCTCCAATTGCTGTGCACGGTGGCGAATTGATTCATTCGGGTCCTCTTCAATACTTTGCTCTACAGCGGCAATTGTTTCTTCGGTGCGCACTGTTCGACGTCGCTGCGGATGCGTATTATCACATAGAGTAAACGTAGTGAGAAAACGATCCATGGTTAACCGAATTAATTGCTCTGATGGACGATTATGTCGACCATAAAATGGACGGAGCTTGCGGTAAACTTCGCGAACTGAACCATTATTTTCGAAATAAATTTGCACGATTTGCAAGCGTTGTTCTTTTGTCAACCTGTTCATGATGAAATGGCAAACCAAACTAAATATTAATCACTTGACAGCTGACAAAATGGCCGCCAGTTAAAAAAGTGATGCCAACTTAAAGTTTTATACCTCAATAAAAAACACCCGATATTTATAAATACCAGTCAGTGTATAAGATTTTGAAACAATCGGTCATCATTTGCTACAGTTCTTATATATATAAAAGATTTGGAGGTACACTTAGTATATTAAGATTGCAACTACGAAATTAGATAGATATCAATCAATGTTAAGTCCAGACTTTACATACGGTAGATGCATTAGGAACTCCTTACAAAATATATGGACCTGTCGTATTACTATCAACATGTTTATCCTAACTATAAATTAAGAGCAAAGAAAAATATTAATCATGCCAGTCAATTTCATATTGGGCTAACAGAAGCAAAAATATTAAAACCGAAATCCAAACGCACAATCGATACATCACAGTCTGAAAGATATACAAAGAATTCTGAGAAAATTTTGTAGGCAATGTGTAAAAGATACCATTAAAAGATATCATTATAAAATTAGGTTCTTAAAGGCAGATATAAACATTTTCATTCTAATATTAAAATTTACGATATGTATTAATTTTAAGACTAATCAAGTATTTTACAACTTTTTCTTAAAAAAAAAGTTATAGTTTTATTTTTAACAAATATTTACTGCTATTAAAACCAAATACCACAATTTAGTTTACAATAAAAAAGTTATAGCCAAAAAAAAAAAATGTTTAGAAAAATTTTGTAGTATAAACTTAAAAAGAATTTAAATTTAACAAGAAATAAAAAAAACCGGAATTTTTTAATGAAAATTTAATTGGAAGAACATGATTGATTGAATGTTCGACTGAGTCAGACGATGAAAAAGGGCGAAATTGAAACCAACGAGTAGGAAAACAAGGCAGTTAATGTTTAACAGGAATAGGAAAAAAATTAAAGAACAATTTGGAATAAAACTTTTACCTAGTAAAGTTTATTACAAATGTTTGGTGTTTTTATTTTATTAAGGAAAAAATAATAAAAAAAAAATAAAATAAGGAAAACCCACAACGAATCAAGCAGTGAACTGAATCTGAAACTGAAACTTATATTTTGCCAAAACAAAACGATAAAATAAGAAAGAGATGATTTGAATTGTTTTTTGAAGTGGAAACCGCTTTATTTAATAAGAAAACTTTTTCATCAAATGCCTTTTTTATTCCAGTTTTCATCTTCTTCTTGCACAAATGAAACTCCTTCTTCCGGGCAATAACATCAACTTAAAGACGTAGTTAAAAATGTAAGTCTGTCTGTCTGTCTGTCTGGCTGTTTTACTGTCTGTTAGATTTTCTTTAATTTTACTATGGCCTCTCCTACTGCTTGGGCTCTTCCTGCTGCTCCTGCTGAGAAGAGATGAGAGTTGCGGTGAATTAAGTGAAGCAGAAAAGTTTAGTTAACAATTTTCCTTGACTTTATCCTGTTTTCCATCATACAATTTTATTTATAACTGTTTTGAAACACAAATTCAAAATATATATTTAGACATCCTTAAATGTAAAAAATACGAGTAACTAAAGGAATAAAGGAAATTTATTTTTTTTTATTTCTTTTTTTGTTTCTGCTAAAATGATTTATAAAGTGGTTAAATTAATATGATTTATAAGCCAAACCAAGTCGCCTGGTCGATCGTCTGTCCGCTAGTCGGCTCAAAGATACTGTCATTTTAAAATTCTTTTTAAGAATTCTTGGAACTCATTTCATTTCTCTTTTGTAAACAATTTTTTTTCTTTCCTGTTTTTAGATGATTTTTTATTTGAAATCGATTATTTTGATTATTGTTATTCCAATAAATAAGTAAATACTTCTTTTGTGGCCTTAAAACAGGAAGGAAATCGTGTGGCAGCAGAAGCAGCAGCAAAAGAAAGAGGAAACCCAGGAAGAAACTTTATAGAAAATTGTCTGCTTGATGTTGTTTTTAGCTTTTTCTTCATTTTGAAAAATTTTATAATGAATTTTTCTTGTTTTATTATTATTATTCTTGTTGTTGTGTTTGGTATTTAGAGCTGCTAATTTTATGACACTTATTCTTTGAATTGCAAATACTTTAAGACAGAACAACAAAAATATTTTAACAGTAGAGCTTTGGGCTCTATTTGGTTAAAGATGTTTTCTAATACTTTAAATACTTATCGTTATTCTGAAAATTGCCTTCAAGAATGAAAATGAAAATTTAATTAACTTAAGAAAACAAAATGAAATATTAATTAAAACATTTAATTCTTTGATAACAGCGATATTTTAAGAATTTATTTTGAAAGACAATTTCAACGATTGTTCATGGTTTTAGCGCCACTTAGACATTTTGTGTTAATGTCAAGTACCAGGAAAATATGAAATACACAGCTACTAAGTTCATTTGAAAGATTTATGTAAAGATTAGGGTGATCATTATTTTGCAAGAGTTTGAAAAATATGGGAAATCGGATGTATACAAAAAAATTAATGCTGGTAATACAAAAGGTGTTCTAGAAAATGTCTTAAGTGGGCCACATTTTCATACCCTTCACCACCATAGGTGGAAAGGGTATATTGGGTTTGTGCTGATGTTTGTAACTCATAGAAATATTGGTCTGAGACCTACCTTTAAGTATACCAATCGACTGGCTGGCTGGACCGTCATCACTCTACAAGTCGTAACTTTAAAGATAATTTGATGAAATATGGCACAGGTTCATATTTTGGTCCAAGGACGATCCCTATACTTTTTTGGCGAAATCGGATTACTATTTCGGGTATCTCCCATAGGGATGCCTTCCCGGAATAGAGTTTTTGGTCCTTTACAGCCTCAAATTTAGTTGTATTTTAATAATATTCTGCACAAATATGGCTTATCATAACCTTAATCAGTGTTTCTAATTTTGTAGAAATCGGCCCATATTTGACCTCCCATACAAGACTCATTATCAAAAGACGTTTTTATAAACACATAAAAGCACAAAAATGTTAATAACTCTAAAGGTATTTTGTAAATATAAACCAATAATCAAAATTTGGTAACAATCGGTCCACAATTGACCCTAGCTCCCATATCAGGCCCTTAGCCGGAAATGATATAAATCTCGAAATTTTGAAAAAATAGCACATAGTATATGTATGCATGTATGTCTCTAAGACTAAAGGAAAACACGTTTAATTGTTGGTTCATATTTTACCTTAGAAGTGAAGGGTATTATATAGTCGGGCTATAGTCGGTCATAGCTTTCCTTACTTGTTTAACTTAGAAGTAACATAAAATCTTTAATAAGAGGACTTTCAGAAAAAGTTGATTAATTTATAAATAACCACTGTAGTATATCAGGTTAGTCATCCGCCTAGCATACAAGAGGTCCCAAGTTCGATCCCTGGCCAAAAAACTAAAATTTTCAAAAAAGCGGTTCAAATCATAACTCAGCTAGAAATTGGTTATTGAGTATTATGCTATGTAAAACTTCTCTAACTAATGCATTTGCCGTTTGGAGCAGGAATTAAAATCTAGGTCCCTTTTAATGAGTCTAAAAATATAATCGGATGCAGCTCATTGTCTAAGAGAAGTACCCCTTGTTCCAATTATAATGTAGTGTGGGAACTTTGTATGAATTCGTAAGCTACAAAAAATTTGACTGTGAATATTTCAATGGGTTTTGCAAATTTTTAAACCACGATTTTTCACAAAATAAGTTCCTTAATTGCAGTATCTTTTAGTGGACAAAAACCACTTTCAAAATAAAGTCTTCAATTAAAAGAAGTTAGAGCGTTATATAAGGCTGTGCCGAATCTTATAGTTGTGTTAAATTTGGAAACATATCTCATATATCTACGAGGGTGCAGCTAATTCAAAACATGGACCAAATTGGAAAAAAAATATACCCTGGTTGGTGTTTATATAAAGCTTATTTATGCAAAATTAGTGGCCATAGCTGTCATAGTTTATAATTTCATAGCTTTTAACTGGCGTTTGTGGCATTTTAGTGGTTTCCAGAAGTGGTATCCTATCTGTTTGGTATTTTTATGTTTCCAAATGTTTTTATATGAAAGTTATGGTCAAATAGTGACCGATTGTGTCAATTGATTTGCACACTTGCTAGTATTTAAATAAGACTTCCTTGTAATACATATAGTGGTCATAGCTAGTATGGTTTATCATTTATTCACATTTATGTATATTTTAGGTGCAATTCAGGCTGTTTTCGTAAGTGTTTTGTATGGGAAGTATGGTTAAATGTGAACCGATTTCGATGAAATTGTATAAGTATACGCTGAATAATGATCGTGTATAACTTCTCTGTGCTAAATTGTATAAACATATTGGTTATAATTTGTCATTTATTAGCGAATAAGCGATTGGTCTAGACGAGGTTATACGGGAGCTATGGTCATATGTAAACCGATTTCGCCCAATTTCAATACCAAAATTTCCCAGAAATGAAGAATATGTTTTGCCAAATTTTAGTGACCTAGCTTCTGTTGTTTAGGCCCTTTCGGCCGACAACAGATCGACAGACAGACATACAGACAGACAGAAGGACAGACAGACAGACAGACAGACAGACAGACAGACAGACAGAGCCAATATTAAATAAATTACAAACGGAATGATAATCTCAATATACCCCACATTCTTTTTGATGGTGGGTATAAAAATCAATAAAATCGGGTATTTTTGTACTTATGGGACCATAGCATATAATTTGGTGCATTTATGATGAATGACTATTTTATAAATAAAACTTTAAAAAAATCAAAAATTATGCTATGCATTACTGAGAACAGGCATCATATTTAAGCAAAATCTGTTAACTTCGTTCAAATGAGTTCTGAATAAAAAAAGTACTAGAACGTAATGTTGTTTAGCCAAAATCTTACAACAAAATATAAAAAAAAATATTTCCTAAATATTACAAAAAGTCGGTATTTATATGTTTTCGCAAAACTTAATTTACATTTTATAAATTTATTCCAATTTAATTCAATTACTTTGCTTTAACTAGAGTACACATTAGCAAATACAAAAAACCTTGAAGATTTTCTACTCAATTTCAAAACAAGACCCACCTTAATTCCAAAATAAAAATTTGCATTTCAGAAAACCTACAAAGTATTAGAAAATTAAAAACTTAGCTAACAAAATGGAATGTGGTTGGCTAACAAATGCCGAGCTGGGCTCATACACACAAAGTGAAGCAGTAGCCAAAAAAAGAACAAAAAAAATGAACAAAAATCCCAAAACAGCTACTCCTTTATTTTGATTTATTTTGTTTGGATATTGTTTCACAGCCAGAACACACTTTCTCTCACTCTCCGATTGCAAAAGAAAAATATAAAAATATTTTTAATGCCAAAACTTTAAAATGTCTTCAAGTTCAAGGATAATTATAAAACGAACACACACACATACACACAAACTCTTTATTCATGCGAAACTACATACATGCCTTCTCTTGTTCTTCCGGTATGAATTTGCTTATTCTTAAACTTTTTATTTTTTATTTTTTTTCTTTTAATTTAACGCAATGTCATGTAAATAAATGGGAAAACGTGTGTACCTTGTTACTGAACTTTAAAATTTTTAACCACAGTCTGCACAGTATGGCCACTGCATGAGCCTGTCAACCAAATTTTTCAATACTAATTTGTTTTATTTCAGGCGATGAACATATGCAGTTTATGAATTCGCATTTTTTACACCCTACACTACAGATTTCGAGTTATTTGGATTGCCAATGTTTTTGTTGAATTTTTAAAAATCGACTTAGATGCTAATAAAATCACCTAGAAGGTAAATGCTGATATTTTATATTTGCGGTTACAATTTGCGGTTACAACTTGTTCATAGTTGGTGTGTGACATCTAAAGGTAGGTACTTTCAATTGGACGATGTTCAATTTTTATTGTTCATACTTTCATTTGATAGCATGGCTTAACCTACATAAATACTTCTTTCATATAATAAGCGCAAAAGTGGTTTATGGTTTATATTATGAGAGAAATAGAAAATATTCGACTTATAAAAAGTATTCGACTTATCATAAAATTGAATATCGTTTTGATAAGAGTAGGTTGGTCTAAGAAAAGCTGAATTATTTCGGAAAGAAAAAACACTTATAACACAGTACGACAGTGGTTGGTACACATGAGAAATGTTATTTAACAGAATATGAAAATAGGCTTAAAATAAAGAAATACGTGTCTCGGCGTTTTGCTGTAGCACGTCAGAATTTTAAGAAAATCGATTTTAAAGATTCGAAGGACCGCGGAGTTCACATGTAACGTAATACTATTATAAAAAGTTCTATAAGAAAGTCCCGCTAGATGGCGCTTTAATTTTCATATCAAATTAAAAAATATCCAAAAAATGGCCGAAATTCATTAGAAACGATCGACCGCCATATGGTTCAAGTCCCAGACGATTTGTTTTAATTTTTTCTTATTGCAAAATTGTATTTTTAATGAATTTCGTACATTTTTTGGATATTTTTTAATTTTACATGAAAATTAAAGCGTTCTCTAGCGGAAAAAACAAATCCGAATTTAATTTCCTTTTCAAAACTGGCTCAAGCATTTAAATATAATAGTATTACGTTGCAAGTGAACCTCCACGGTCCTTCGAATCTTTAAAATCGATTTTCTTAAAACTCTGACGTGCTACAGCAAAACGCTGAGACACGTATTTCTTTATTTTAAGCCTATTTTCATATTCTGTTAACATTTCTCATGTGTACCAACCACTGTCGTACTGTGTCATAAGTGTTTTTTCTTTCTAAAATAATTCTGCTTTTTTTAGACCAACCTATTCTTATCAAAACGATATTCAATTTTATGATAAGTCGAGACACGTATTTCCTTATTTTAAGCCTATTTTCATATTCTGTCAACATAACTCATGTGTACTAAAAAAATTTGATTTTGTCGTACTGTGTAATATTGTATCTTCAAATTACATTAATATCAAGGATCAGAGAAGGGGAATTATTTATTCTGTATTAAAAAAGACTAATTATTGTGCAACCTTAGAATTTTTTAAACAAAATCAACCTAATTAGAATGATCAGGAACTTTGTCGCCAATATTTAAACAAGATTTGATATACAAGCATGAATCGACAGAAAATAAGGGCAGCAAATAAGGGTTGCTTATTGAGTGTTGTCTGTCTTTCTGTTAAAAGACAGACAACACCTAAACGAAAAGCTAGAGGTTTCTGATCCTAAACAATTTTATATTGTTCCCATATAAGTCCAACAACTTGAAATAATTTATCGGAAAATGGTTCCCATTGACCTCACAAGTGTCCACTCTCAGTATTTAAGATTTAGCAGAGTCGATCATGCACTATTAATTAATTTCTCAAAGTTAAAATTCAATAATTTAATTGTATTTTACTTATTCTCAATAATCTTTTATAATCTTTTTATAATCACTGTAACATAATAAAACACTATGTATGTAATTGATTTTTTTTAATTTCCTTTATTCTATCAAAGGAAAACATACCACTAATACACTACTCGATGCTCAAACTCCCAACACCTCCCATTGAATAGTATCTCATTACACTGTGAAACACAGTTTTGGGGTCAGGAAAATTCCCACATGATATAACTTTTTCTCTTATATATGATGGAATTTTTTTAATTAAAAGAATTTAAAGCCACAGGACATACGCTGATGTATGAGCCTAGTTTCATTAAAATCTGGTATCCGTATCAAAAGTTATAGGCATATAAAATGGCCATATAAAATGTTTCGAAAAAAAATGAATTTTGAAACTTGAAATTTTGAAGAAGCTTAAAAATTGTATGAGCTGGGAGAATATGTATGCAAAATTTTATTGAAATCGGAGATATTGTGGTTCAGTATGTATTCGAAAATTTTTGATTTGACTTCTTTACAGAAAATTGCAACTTTTAAAAGGCGATAAATTCAAAGTTGCACCTACCAGCGCTAAACGCGATTGGGGTTTTAATAAACATCTTTAATTGGTATAAGATATATTTTTACTCTAGACCATCACCCTCAAAATGTGTCAAATGTGTGTGTTATCTCAAATCAGATAATATAATTTAAAATTAAATTTTTTTCAAAATTTTCAAATTCTATAGCCACTTTAAGAAGAAGGTAAAAATATCTTATTTTTTTTCGATAATAATAGTTTTTAGGTTTTATTGCTGAATATTTAGTACCTAGTAAGCCTTGAATAACCATAAATCTGTTAACTGGTGTTATTTGATACAAAAATGTGTAGGTAAATATATTTAAACGTTTTTATGCAGTTGACATTGTAGATACCCGTTTAAATACATACAACTACGAGTACAATCAACAAAAATTTTAGTTCGATTTCTTTAAAGTTATAAACTTTAAATTTCAAAGAAAAAATTTACATGTCCGGAATATTTTTAACAAGACAAAGGCTACACATTCATACGATATATGTATGTATGCAAATATATACGTTTCTGTGACTTTTGTTACTATAAATAAGAATATTTGTATTGTTTCTCATTGTCATTGCAGTTGCAATAAAAACAATCGTCAAACATATTTAAGTAAAATAAAAGAGTTTTTATGACAACATTAAAAACTCAATGATCCTAAATTTTAAAAACAAACAAACAAACAGACACATACTCATAAACTTTCGTATCAAAAGAAGGAAAACTTTTACGA
Source organism: Stomorhina lunata (assembly GCA_933228675.1). Taxonomy (NCBI): domain Eukaryota; kingdom Metazoa; phylum Arthropoda; class Insecta; order Diptera; family Rhiniidae; genus Stomorhina; species Stomorhina lunata. Next base: position 183,599,932 of record OW121740.1, on the reverse strand, counting down.
GTATTATTTTTTGTTGTTTGTTTAGCAAAAGAGGATTTTACTCAGATAATCTTGATATTAATATTAATCATTTGTTTTGTCAAAACGAAAGAATAACAAAAAACGATTTATAAAAATGACAACGAATACGAAATTTCGCTGGAAAAAAATAAATAGAAATTTTTATTATACAAAGCGATTTTGCTATATAAAAAGAGTCAGGACTTTTAACGACTTTGAAAACACAAAAGCAAAGCACTAACTCACTCACATTATAACATAACATACAGATTCTATTAGAAGAAATTGTTTTTTTCTTGCTTAAACACAAATAGACAGTTCATACATTTATATTAACTGTCATATTACTATACATATGTATGTGTTTATATACAACTTATATGTATAAATGTAAGTAAATAACTGTGTTACAAACACATACTTATGTATACATGTACAAATACATATGTAAATAATAATGATGATGTTGAAAAAAATACTTAAAGTTTATCGCTAGCTTAGAGTGCAAAGGTGCCAACTGGACTTTTTGAAATTTTTCAGGTGAGAAAAAAAACATATTTTTAAAATTTCTTTGAATTTTTAAAATTTCTTTGAATTTTAAAAATTTCTTTGAATGGAATTTTATTTGCTTTGTTGTTACATACATACATATACAGTAAGAAAAAAATATAAAAAAAACTACAGTATCTTTGATTGATTAGAACTTTTGTCATTTAGCACCTTTTCTTGTGCAATTTTTGCAATTTTTTTATTTAAGAAAGTCAATTAGCACCTTTTCCATAAAAGAAATAATATTAACATTTTTCTTGTTTAACTTAAGTTAAGTAGTATGATTAGGTTTATGTTTTTATTGGTGAAACATTTGAAGTTTTACAGTCTTATTTCGTTGCTGTAACTTAATCTATTTAAAAAAAATATTTTCCCAGGCTTTTATCACATGGAATTAAGTTTGCAGTCTTACTTTGTGGCTGCTTTTATAAAATAAAGAAAAGATGTGAAAAATCTTCCGAACGAAATTTGATAAAACAACTTCGACACTGTGTTTCTTTTAAGGCTTTCGTCCGACCAGGACGAATGCTTTCTTAACTGTGGACACTAACCTCCTCTTGGTATCACGTTAATGTAGTGAGCCGCAAATTCTCCCATAAGAACTATAAATATATGGCTTAGAAAGTCGGGCTAGTAACTCACTCCTGGAAAAAAAACAATTACCATGAAAAAGCTAAAATTAGAATAAAAACGGACTCCCCCTAATGTTAGAAGATAACGTCCGAAACTTAAATGGAAAGACCAAGTGGAGGAAGATCTTACAAAGCTTGGCCTAGGAAATTGGGGAATTTGAGCACAAAAACGAAGCGCATGGAATTCTAAAATATAGACCATTAAAGTAAGTAAGTAAGTGTATTCTACAGGTACGTCTATAGTCCGATGATCGGTGAACGGTGTCATCCTTCAATTGTTTGTATTTTCTAAAATATTTTTCTCTATTCTAATTTAATATCTGCATTCAACAAAGCATAACTCACAGTCACATTTATATTTTTGTATGAACATCCGTCGCATTAAAATTAAGTTTTTGTCGGAATTTCAGTGTCTTTAACTCGAACTCTCCTCATTCAATTTTTGGATTTTATGGGCATTTCCATGGAATATTCCGAGTCTCTGTGGAAACTATAAGCAAAACAAATGTAAAATACAGCAAAAATTGATTACTAACGAACAACCAGTTCAAATTAGCAACAATCACATGTGTAAATGGCACTTTTGCGCATTAACACAAAACCATTTGAAAAAAAATAGTTGCAACAATTTTGTTTTTTTCAAACGATGTATTAATTAATTCTCTTTTGTTCTGCATTAAAATCTCATTTTTGTAAAAAAGTGCAGTTGGCACCTTTGCACTCTAAGCTAGCGATATGTAACTCATTCATTCACTCACTGACTCATACCCAGATCATCTCTTCTTATGAATGCATTCATTTGACTTCTTGAGAAAAAAAGGTCTCCATAGTCCTTTAAGTAAATTTATGATTATATTTTTCTGAGCTTTTTTCTGCACAGAATAATAGTGAAGGAGCAGAGTATTTTATATATCAAAAAGTCTTCCTTATTTTATGTCGTATATTTACCCGTTAGTTCTAAATTAAAAAACCGTCTCCTAAACTAGTTAACAGACAGACGGCTTTAATATGTGTTTAATTTCCATAATAAATACATTTACAAATCACTTCATCATACACTCCTTCAATTTGGAACTGCAGGGATATTTAGTTAAACATGCAAATTGAAGTGTGAGTGCGTTTGTGTGCAAAGTTTGCTGACTTTATCATTATTTTAGTTGAGTTTTCTTCTATTATCCTTTAGCAGGATTACCAATATTCACTATTCAGAAGGATATGTTTTTTTCCTAAAAGACAGTTTTGTATAAATGTATAATATGAATTTGATTCGTCTAATTTAGGTGGTTTAATTTACAATTTATTAAAGAAGTTTTAGGAACAATACATAAGGGTGAAATCAAAATTTTTCGAACGAAAAATACGAATTTTGAACCTTACCATCTCCGATAATATTAACCTAAATTTAAGAAATTTTCATAAATTTCATTTCATAATACATTTTCTTTCAAAACTAACCACCCCTGAGAAAATGAGTAAAAAAATGGTATATCTATATAATATATTTTATAAATTATTTATGTATTTACAAGTACAACATCCAAGAATAATTTTAAGTTCAAAATCACAAATTTTAATCTTCGAAAGTAGAAAAATAAATATAAAAATGTTTTTGCAACTTGTGAAATATTTTGTGCTGGTAGTTTAAGTCGGCAGCAGAAAAGGAAGTTTTTCTTTTATAAATTTAAGATATTTTAATAATGCACAACTAGTGGTAAGGACATTTAAAATGCCAGTGACTGTAAAAATAGTCTAAGTTATATTTAGTTATTTTTGTAGTTGTAAAAGTTTTATTTATTAAATTACATGTAACATTTTAAAAATAACTTGTATTAAAAATTATTGTTGCTAAATTGCAGAAGTGAAACTTTAACTTTAAGAACATAAATTTTCTGCAAAAGACATTTTTTTTAGAAATTTAATCTGTCACTGCCAGAAAAACCTTAAGTATAATTTAAAATGCTTTTTTAAAACCGCAACATGAAAAATAAATCAATTAAATACGATGTCTACGTGTCTGTCAAAAAAAACTGTAATGCAATTTATACTGTAAAAATTGTAACTAAATAATGCCACCAAATGCTTTTTGTAAACACCATCATAATTTTAACTACATACAAGTATTTACGTACATATACATTTACTTTATGTGCAACATGAAACTAAATATTGTCATTATCATGAGACCGTCATAATCATCTTCATTTTACAAAATTTATTTATGTTAGGAAAACTGTTTAGAGCTCTTTTCTCTGCCACATACACAACAAAATCCCATTTCCACCACAGAAATAGAACATTCTACTACCAGTTAGTTTTTCCAAAGAGCATTAAAATAGAGCAGGAAAAAACAAACTAAATTAAATGTTACATGACGACGACGATAATGATGAGGATGTACTGTGGTCCATTTCAATAACACAAAAAATGTATGTGCTTAGGACCATGAGAACCCGTGCCGCCATCATCGCTAAGAAATGTGTACACATTTGTATGTAGTTTTAGGTTTAGCCAAAATTTCAGTTTGGGATCTTAGTACAATACACTGCAGTAAATCTTTAGAATAGAATGGAAAACAGAACTAAAGTTGCTTTCTGCAAAGTTATTTAAAAATCGATGGAATAGTTTTTGAGTTATTGCCCTAAAATTTCGTGACAACAAGGCTGCAAAAAATTCTACTCTAGAAATCAAAAATAGCAAAGTAAAAATCTTTTAGCACAAAATAGTTAAAAATTTCTAAAATATAACTCCCTTTAACTTGTTTTTTTAATATTGAAAAAACATTTTTCTCATTACGGTTTCAAAACTCGTAAGTAAAATTTTATCATCAATATTTTGAAAAAAGCAACTGGGAGATAATTTTTTTTTTCTTTAATTTGAAAAAATCAAAATAGATTTTTTTTAATTAAAATACAAAATTACGATACTTTTTTGAATTTAGTAGCGAATTTCGATAAAAACTTATTTCATTAATACCAACATATAGTTTTTTAATTAAAACATATAATTTAACCTTTACCCTTAACAAAAAAAAAACGGGCCTTTTAGTCCCCAAGTCTGTTTTGGGTTAAAAATATATTTTAATAAAAAAATCTTAATCCTTGAACAATGAAAAATTTTAATTTTGAATTTTGACTAGCGGAAGATAGGATTAAAATAGGATTAACCAATTTTGAGAAAAACTTTAGCTTTGTTAAATATTTTCAATAGAGCTTTGTTAAATTTCAATAAAACTTAAACGAGTTTCTTATCTTATTAGTAAAAAAAAATACTTCTTGGCAAAAGTCATCGAAAACAAATAGCAGGTACAGCGAAACAGTTGAAGATATCGACCTAAACTTTTTTAATACTGATATTTGCAACGGTTTATTTTACAATACCTTTAAAACAATTTTCAATTTTTAATATTTGTTGAACAAAATTTTCAAACAATTTTCCTACATACAAAATTTCTACCCATACAAACGAATTGTTAAATTATCGAAGTCTAGCAGGAAATTTGTATGAAAATTTTGAATTATAAGCTCGTCATTGCTATATTTTTTATTTGTGAATAAGAGGGTTAATTTTAAATTTTGATAAAATTTTTCATATAAAAAATATATTGATACAATTTTTTACAAAATAAATTTTATGTAATTTTTCGTACAAAAAACTTTTGATGAAATTTTTATATAGAAAAATGTTGGTGAAATGTTTTATTTATAGAAATTTTATTAAAATTTTTCTTTTTGATACTGTTGATAAAATTTTTCATGTAGAGAAATTTTAAAGGAATTTTTTTATTTAGAAAAATTTTAAAGACATTTTTCATTTGAGAAATTTGTATAATAGTTTTCTTATAGCAAAATTTGATGAACTTTTCATAAAAAAAAATGTTGATGAAATTTTTCATATACTAAATTGAATGAAATATTTCATATAGAAAACTTTTGATAAATTTTTATTTAGAAAGTTTTGGTTAAATTTTTGATATGGAGATATTTAACAAAATGTTTCTTTTAGAAAAATTTGATAAAACTCTTCATATAGAAAAATTTTAATGAAATTTTTCATAAAGAAAAATTTTGATAAAATGTTTAATATACAAACATTTTAAGACATTTTTCATATAAAGAAATTTTCAATATAAAGAAATTTTTCATCTGGAAAAATTTCGATGAAATATTGCATATAGAAAAATTTTTTGGAAATTTTTAATATAGAAAAATTTTTTGGAAATTTTTAATATAGAAAATATTTCAAGAATTTCTTCATTTGAAATTTTTCATATTCATATTATTTAATTTATTTTAAATTAATTCAAATTAAATATTTAATTTGAATTAAATTTTTCATTTAGAAAACTTTTGATGAAATTTTATAATATTTTTCATATAGAAAATATTAATGAATTATTTATAATTTTAAAAAAAATTTTCGTATCGAAAAATTTCAATGAAATCTTTCACAAAGAAATATTTTTTATATAGAAAACTTTTGATGAAATTTTTATATAAAAATATGTTGGTAAATTTTTTCATGTAGAAAAATTTTAATTAAAAATTTTGATGAGATTTTGAATTTAATTTTTTTTGCATGGGATTTTTTATATCGAAAAATTTTATTAAAATTTTTCATGTAGAGAAAATTTTAATGAATTTTTTTATAAAATTTTTCATATAAAACAAGTTTTTCATTTAGAAAAATTTTGTTGAAATTTTTCATACAGAAAAATTTTCAAGACATTTTATTATATATATATATTATAGTTTTCATATAGAAAATTTTAATAAATTATTTAAAATTGTTATAAAATATTTCATATAGAAAAATTTTAATTGAATTATTCATTTAAAAAAAATTTTATCAAGAAAAATTTTTTTATAAAAATTTTTGTAGAATTTTTTATGTAGAGAAATTTTAAAGAAAATTTTCTTTTGGATTTTTTTTTTATGAAATTTTTTTATGAAATTTTTCATTAAGAAAAATTTTGATGACATTTTTCATTTAGAAAAATTTTGATGACATTTTTCATTTAGAAAAATTTTGATGAAATGTATCAAATAGAACAATTGTGATGAAATTTTTTCATATAGAAAAATGTTCATAAAATGTTTCTATATAAACAATTATAATGAAATTTTTTCATTTAGAAAAAATTTAATGAAATTTTTCATATAGAAAAATTTCAATAAAATTTGTCATATAGAAAAACGTATTCGAATTTTTCTATGTAGACAAATCTTTTAAGTTACAAGTCTACTTAAAACGATCCACTGTAAGACGATGAATAAATGAATAGAAATAGAACACACCAAAGAAACGAAAGAAAGAAGGGAGTAGGAGTGGGTGCAAAAGGAGCTGGAGGTAAACATCATTGTGGCATCAGGATTACTTTAATATTGCATGTTTTAAGATGAAATTTGTAGTAAAATGGAATTGTGAGTATGTATGAAAGTAAGTTTGAGGTTTTCAATGAGTTTGCGGCTGTATTTGGGTGCGTTTGTATTGGTAATTGTAAGTGTGTGTATGTGTGTCAGTGTTTGTGTGGTGGTGATGCCTGGTTTGTTGCCTGGTTGACTTCTCAAAGCAATAAACATTATTTATGTCCTTGTGCTCAAGTAACAGTTTTTGTCTTTGAGTATTTAATTTATTACTAAATAAATGTGGACTACCGCAATAATATAATACTCACAAAAAAACTGACTTTAATTCAAATATGCTGTTTCTACAAAAAAAACGAAGACCAAAATTTCCAACACTTTTATATTTTTCTTAAATAAATATAAACATTTAAAAAAGAACCTTCACTTTGTTTATTTTCTACATATTAAACATATACTCAATAATAAAACAATCTTTTAAATTTTATAAAACACAAGTTGCACGATTTTTGTTAAAATATGTTTTTCAAAAAGTAAATTTATATAATGAATTATTCTTTGGAAAGTTATTAATTGCTATCTTTAAATAGAATATTCTAGAGATTTATAACAAGCTTTCCAAAAATTTCAAAATAAAATAGTCTCATCAACATAAAATTTAAAACGAAATAGCAGAGTCATTATTTATGTTCTTTAAGAAAAATTTACGTTGTCTATTTGCATAATATCTTGTTTTTTGTTTTGTTCTTTTTTTTGTGGTGGGAAAAATACTAAAATATTTCACTGGTGGTTTTGCCAAATGCTACTATTATGTATATGTAAGCGATACTTTCGAGTAAAATTTATATTTTTAAATTTAATATGAAACTTAGCAGATGGAAACATTTTGAAAACATAATAGATTTTATTTTTTACAAGAAAATACTTAGGCACAAATGTTTAAATGCTTTTTCGCAACAAATAATTATAAGTTTTAACTACCAGTTAAAACTTTAAAGTCATGTTGTGAACAATATTCTTAGCACATCTTCATTGAGATGAAAAATTTAAGAAAATAAATATTCGTAAAATTTTATTTTTAGTATGTCTTACAAAAAATTGCTTTTAAGGAATGTTAATTTGCTCATTTACGATTGTAAAAGGACTAAAACAAAAAATTCCGATTGGTACTTTTAAGGCAAGAAAAGTAAAGCTTTGTCTATTTAAAAGAATATGATGAGAAATTTAAAAAGAAGCGTTTTTGTAGCCATATAGTTTGTACTGATATTGGTCTAAAACCGTAAAGTATACCGATACCGGTTGGTCTAGATGACTGACCATATTATTTCTTTTTCAAAGAAGTTTAGTACAAATTTTTATTATACAAGTCAAAATTTACGTTTAAGATTTCGTTTAAATCGGCCCATATTTAATTCCATAAGAGACAAAAACGTTTATCATGATAATTAATTTTTTGCGGTACAATTGATAGAGATATAATTTTTTTATTCCTGTGGTGTCCAGAATATAAAATGTTCGAATTTTTTCAAATCGTTTATATCTGGATTTTGTTGAAAGCAACAAAATGAAATAAACCCTTTTAATTTGCTTAAAATTGCTTTCAAATTTGGAGTAATTTACACTTAAATGTATAACAATTATTTTTTCTTTAAAAAAAAATTATCTTTGATTTCCAAACATAATTCGTAATGATTGTGTTTGTAAAATAGGTAATTATGCGATCTGTCTAAAACATACCTAACCAACCATCGATACGCGTCGAGTGACTGGTTGTCCTCACAAACATTTTTTAACGTTTATCAAAAAATTGTCTATTACAGTAATAAATGTAATAGATAGGGATCAAGTGCGAATAATTGTTCTCTTTGAATACAAATTAAATTTTTTAAATTGATGAAAAAAACTCGACTATGGCAAAAACCTAACATTTTTAATACATCAACTTAAAACTGTGAATATACCAAATAAAATAAGCATAAAACACATGGTGCTAAATTTTATCTTAAGACTTACATATGGTTACCTGTAATGCAAAAGGGCGTAACTACACTTTTAGTTTTTTTATAGTAGAAACAAAAAGCATTATTACTTTTTAACTACAAGAAATATTAAATCCAAATTCTGGAATTGGGTCAACAAACATCAGCGAAGAAAATGATAAAATCGTTTAGTTTTTGAGCACATGCGAAAGGACTTAACTACAAGTAGAATATTTTCTGAAACCAATGGGCTTAATTTATTATACAAATTATGAGGAAAAATTCAAACCTTTCAAAATGCATAAAGTTTTTTGTCAAAAATATACAGACGGGTCTAAAAACGGTACCAGTTTATTTTCAAAGCATAATTAAATGTAAAAAGATAAGTTTAAAAGAATTTAAAATAGGACATCAAAAAAGTTTTTTTTATTTTAGAAATAACCCCGTAACTCCTAAAGATAAATATTTGAATGAAATTTCATATTTGTAGAAATACAATTTTGTAGATAGATGTATTTTAGGTAGCTTTATCAAAATAAATTTAAATTTTTTTTTTCTTATATGGGAGCTGATGTCAACTGTGAACAGATTTTCGATTAGCAATTTAACTACCGTTTATACAAAAAACAATTTAGAAAGTGCTATAGTCGGTCAAGCGCGACCATACGATACCCTTCACCACTAAGGTCAAAGGTGTTATTTTTCCTCTATAAAGACAAATATTTGTTAAATTTTGCCATCATACATTTTCTCAAAACTTATATATTTAAGCCGCTTCTTTCATTTGGACTTATATGAGAGCTAGGGTCAAATGTGAACCGATTATCTCGAAATTTGCCAAATAACAGTTGTTACAAACATTATGTATGCAAAAAATAAACATAAAATTCCAATTATCTTCAGATTTACGAGCGTTTTAGTCTCATTTAGTGCGTTTTTAAAGAAAAGTTTGTATGGGAGCTATAGTCAAATGTTTACCGATTTTAACGAAATTTGTTACAGTGATTTTAGTTTACATAAGCAGTATTTGTGGCCAATATATCAATTCCGGGAAGAGGGACCTATAAGAGGTACCATAAATAATGGACCGATTTTGACGAATTTCAATAGCCATGGTCCCATTATCAAAAAAATGATCTGTGCCAAATTTCATCAAATTATCTGTAGAACTGCGACCTGTAGTTTGATTACAAGGTTTACATGGGGGTCCAGCCAGCCAGACGGACGGACGCACATCGCTAAATCGACTCAGAAAGTGATTCTTAGTCTATTGGTATACTAAAAGGTGGGTCTAAGACAAATATTTCCATGCGTTACATACATCAGCACAAACTTATAATACCCTTTCCACCTATGGTGGTGAGGGGTATAATTACACTGCTCTGCAGCCAAATCCTCCTTTTAATAAAACTATGTGGACTACATGGATTTTGATGCGCTAAACTCAGATCCGTTGTTGGTTTTTTTCCATCAGATCTGGATTTTTTTTATGGGCGTGGCAAATTTTTCCCCTTAAATTAGTCAGGTCCGGAGACCTATTTTATCCTAACTCGAGAACGACTCATCCGATTTTCAAAATTAAAACACTTGAAGATGCATAACAAAATTGCATGTAGTCCACATAGTCTTATTAAAAGGTACTAGTTTATTTTCAGAGCATAATTAAATGTAAAAAGATAAGTTTAAAAGAGTTTAAAATAGGACATCAAAAAAGTTTTTTCTGAAGACTTTTTTTAAATAACCCCGTAACTCCTAAACTTTTAAAGATATTTAAATGAAATTTCATATTTGTAGAAATACAATTTTGTAGATAGATGTATTTAAGGTACCTTTTTTATCATAATAAATTTAAATTTTTGTGTTAGTTACGCCCTTTTGGATTTCAGGTGTCGATTTAAGTCTTATATGGGAGTCATATGGGTCTTATATGGGAGTCATATGGGTCTTATATGGGAGCAGATGTCAACTGTTAACAGATTTTCGATTAGCAATTTAACTACCGTTGAAACAAAAAAATATATGTGCCACAAGTAAACTAAAATTTGGATTATTTTGAGATTTAGGAGTATTTTTGTGAATTTAATCGCACGTCAGAAGGTCTTGCATGCACATAATCCATTGGTATATTCAATAAAATTGGATAAGTCGTAAAATGGTAAACAAAAAAATCACACATTTAAGAAAAGAATTTTAAAGCAAAAGCGTTCAAAAATTTGTAAATTTCGTAGGTTTTTGTACTTGGGGACTATAACGCATAAACAATTGTTAATTTAGGTACCACCAAAAATAAATATTCCATATTTCATGAAAAACTGCTTATATTTATTGTACAATTTTGACTCTGACCAACTGCCAGAAATGAATAAACCTGAAAAATTTTTGAATAACAGTCAACATTTGACTTCTGTGGTGTAGGGAGGGTCTTATATGACAAGACCAACTATAGCAATTTCTAACTTATTTAATTATATATTCATTAATACGTCACATTTTAATTACTTTTATTAGTATAGTTAACTTTAATTACTTTTAGTAAAAGAAACAATTTTTCCCGGTATTAAATGAAATTAAAGTGAATTTATTGGTTAATATTAAGTCCTGGGTAATTATGTTTGTGAAACTTTTGTTTTATATTAAATTAAAGTTTTACCATATCAAAATGAATTAAAGTCTTAAGACCATCAGAAAATACTTATATAATATTATAATTTAAACTATGAGTTAAACTTTAATATAATTTAGCGTGAATTCGAAAACTTTGAAAGTTAAAATGTATATTTGAATGTTTTTGATGTTCAGAAAGACTACGAAGAGTTGTGTCAAAACAACGCTAGCATTTGTTGCTTTTGAAACGATAAATACTGAAATTTATTTAACAGAGTGAATACAAAAACGGCTTTTACCGTTTTTGGAATAACTCTAGCTCATTTTATCATCACTACGGAAAAAGGCACAAGAGTGGTATCCAAAAATAAGATCACGAGGGGGAAAATTCATTCAATTTTGAAAGGCTCTTGAAAAAAAGGAATTAAAGAACACAGAAATGGTTTCCCAGAACATATCCTATTTAAAGCGTAAGGTAACAGGATCAACTATAAAATATTGATAATATAATTACTTAATTTGTATAAAACAGTAATTTGACATAACTTTTATAAAATTTAAATTCAAATTTAGGCACAAAATATCAATCACTTCAGCAACTTTTAAATTAAATCCAAAAGTTATTACAAAAACTATAATAGGATATTACCGAAAAACCAATTATTTTTTGGTTAATTTCGGTTGCAATAGTTATTATATTAAAATTAAAGCTTATTTTCTGTAAAACCATCTCTAAAACCATCAACACATTTGAGATTAAAGGCCCAATTAACTATTTTATTCAAAATATCCAAAAAGAAAAACAAGCTTGACGTGAAAACAAAAAAGTCACAATATTTCGGAAAATTGACATAAGATTATAAATTTTAGTAGTTTTTAGCAAAAAATATGGTTGATTTTATCTTAATTTAATATTTAATATTTTTGAATATTTTTCAAATGATATTGTCATGTTTTATTTACATTTATTTTTATAGATGAATTTGTAGATCCCAAAAGAAATTCCAATTTGTTTTTTTATAATTTGTGGAGTGTTTCCAAATTAATATTGCACTAATTTTATTTTAATTTTAATATTTTTTATTTAATTTCAAAAATTTACTAATTTTTAACTTAAAGACTTTTTAAATATTAAATTTTGACTATGAGTTTTAATTTTTTTTCTAATTGAAAATTTTAATTGATATTTATTGTTACAATTTTAACTAAAATACCGACGGTTACATTTATTTATATTTTTTTTTAATTTTATTTCTCTTAATCTTTAATTTAGTTTTGCTAAGCGATTTTTGATTCCCCTTTTTTTTCTATGAATTTATTATTTATTTATTATATTAATTTGTTTTTCATTTATTTATTTTATTTTTATTGTTGTTGTATGTAATGGGTCAATTAATTATTTGTTTATTCTTGAGAACAACTCGACTCGTACGCGGCTAAAACAACACTGAACTTTTGCCTGAAACACCACAAAATATCTTGTGCCAGACACAAATACAGCCAATGTTCGTTCACAGGATTTTTGAACACAAATACAATCAAAAGCATACAGGATGCTTTAGTTAACACGAAAACACTGAAAACTACACAAATCAGAGACATAGACATTGCCAGCCAACCAACCAACCAACACACACACGCACAAACACTAGCAAACATTATCGCATTCGGTTTATTCGGTGTTAAGACATTGAAAAACGAAGAGCTTACACGAGGACAATGATGGTTAGCATTTTAGCCATGTTTAAGAGCTACTACAAAAACATTTGATAGTTTGGTACAACAACAAAACTCCTGAACATAAATGCAAAATTAACCGCAATAAATACATTACAAAAGGGAAATCCAATTCAGCTACAACGGAACTGAAACAAACAAAAACAAATTGGCGCCAAAATGCCAACATCACAAAGAGCATGTGCCGTAAAATACGGGGACATTAACTAAACCCAGTATTTGAGAGAGTACTAAGAAAATAGTGGTACTAAAAGTATAACATTCAAGGACTCGAGACTCCTTTTGAAGGATGGTATTTAATGCTTTTGAAATGAGGAAGAGTTTTTTGTTTATGTTTGTGTTTTGGTAGAATTAAAAGTCTAATAATTTGTATGAAACATTGCTGCTCCTGCTGCTGCTACTTGGCATTCATTGATAAACCGACTGGTAACCTAATGACACAGTCCTTTAACGACTCAAGAAACACACACACATGAAAAGAATTCCTTGCCATTTAAACGAATATTTGCCAACATATTTTCATATGAACGCAACTCTAGTTAATGTCGTCGTCTGTGGGTTTTGTGTTTTTTTGCGACAGTCAATAAAAGATGAGACAATTCTTTAGGGATTAATCGCTTAAAAAACAAACTGCCACAAATAGATAAATTCTCTGTATTTCTTTTTGCGTCTTTTTTTGTTTGGCCAAATATCATGTGAACTGATAAAAACCCCTTTTTGAGATAAAAACACATACATTTGAATTATTGTTTTAAGACTTAATGTGACTCGAGGGCAACTACACATCTAAACTGTATAATATAATATAATCAAATAAAATACAATAAAAGACAACATTTATTTAGCATACTTAAGAGATTTAATCCTTAACAGAAACAACAAAAAAAAAACAATTTAAAACTTTATCTCCTTTAAATTTGGCAAAATGAATTCATTTTATTAATACTCTTTCATTATTTTAGCAAAAAAAAAACGAACTCGGAAAATGAAGCTCTGCTTATGTTGATTTCAATTTTCTTTTTTGTTTCTTAAACCCACAAGAATAAAAACAAGCTAAACTCTAAAATGGAATAAATGAAAGGGAGATTAAATGCTACAAAACAACTATTTCTGGCGCATTTTGATAATGCAAAATAATATTTATATATATTTTTTTGCGTTTTAAGAATAAAAGCTGGTAATTGAAATAAAATTCCCGCGATATTATTTTGTATTCTAAGAAACCAAATTATAATATTTTTAAGCTCCCGCGGTTTCCACAGTTAAATGGACACGCAAGTGCGTGTCCTTTGTATTTTACTAAGCGTAAGGACAATGAAAAACTGCAAGAAATTTGTTACTAAAATAAAAGAAAAGTCGAGTTTTATTATAATAAATATTTGGGCCAGCTACGAACAAAAGATTGATAAAATTTAATTTTAATGTTGGAAATAATTTACACATAATAAAAACAATAATATTTATAAGCAATGTTACGAAAATTTAAAAGTACCGAAAGCCAAAAAGTACTATACCCGTGTTTGATAATTTGTTTGTGAACTGATTTAAAACATTTAACCGGTGTTGACCTCGCAATAAGTTTTAACATACATATTTTTTTTCAACTCAAAAAGTATCACAAATGTATTAAAGTACTTTTTTTACCACCTTTAAGTATGAACTTTCATAAACAGAACAAAAAAATTGTAGGCAGAGTTACCGTTTTTTATACTTTTAACTAAAATAGGTATTTTTTAATATGTAGTTCTAATGTTAAAAAAGTTTTCTATTCCTTTTTTCTAATATTTTTATCAAAAAATTTTCTATAGAAAATTTTTTTATTCTATATCCTTTAAATTTAAAGTTTTTCAATAAATTTTTTTTATCAAAAATTATTCTATAAAATTTTTTTTATCAAAACTTCTTCTATAAACATTTTTTTTATCAAAAAGTTTTCTACAAAATTTTTTTTATCAAAAATTTTCCTATAAATTTTTTTTATCAAAAATTTTTCTGTAGAAAATTTTTTATTAAAAAATTTTCTATAAAATTTTTTTTATCAACAATTTTCTATAAACATTTTTTATCAAAACTTTTTCTATAATTTTTTTTTGTCAAAAATTTTTCTTTAGACAATTTTTTTATCAAAAATATTTCTATAGAAAATTTTTTTATCAAAAATTTTTCTATCGAAAATTTTTTTTACCAAAAAAGTTTGTATAGAATTTTTTTTTATCAAAAATGTTCATAAAGAAAATTTGTTTACTTTCGTTCAGTCGATAATTTGAGCTGTTACCTTTGATTTACAAACATAATTCTTAATGATTGTGTTTGTAAAATAGATTATAATGCGAGGTTTTCGTTCTGTCTAAAAGTGGGGATACTCCCCTCCTGAAGACCAATTATCGAAACAAACATTTTTGGCTTTAATTAATAAATTGTCTAATACCGACAATTTTGTTATTTTTTGAGAAAACTCTTATCAAAAATTTTCTGTAGAAAAATTTTTAACAGAAATATTAAAAAAGAAAATTTTTTAATCAAAGATTTTTCTATAATTTTTTTTTTTTATCAAAAATTTTTATATTAAAAATTTTTTTATCAAAAATGTTTATATTGAAAATTTTTTATCAAAAAATTTTGTATTGAAAATTTTTTTCTTTAGAAATTGTTGTATCAAAAATTTTTTTGTTAAAAATTTTTCTATAATAATTTTTTTTATTAAAAATTTTTCTATAATTTTTTTTTTCAAAATTTTTTTTGTATCAAAGATTTTCCTATAACTTTTTTTATCAAAAATTTTTCTATAGAAAATTTTTTTATTAAAAAAGTTTCTATAAATTTTTTTTATCAACAATTTTTCTATAGACATTTTTTTTATCAAAACTTTTTCTATAATTTTTTTTTATCAAAAATTTTTCTATAGAAAATTTTTTTTATAAAAACTTTTTCTATAGAAAATTTTTTTATCAAAAATTTTTCTATAGAAATTTTTTTTACCAGAAAAGTTTCTATAGACATTTTTTTTATCAAAAATGTTTTTAAAGAAAAATTGTTTACTTTCGTTCAGTCGATAATCTGAGCTGTTACCTTTGATTTATAAACATAATTCGTAATGATTGTGTTTGTAAAATAGGTAAAAATGCTAGGTTTTCGATTTGTCAAAAAGTAGGGATACTCCTTCTGAAGATGATGAAAAATGCTGAAATTTTAAGGCTTAACCAATTACTGAAACGGGTCTAGGAATTGGTTGGTTCCCACAAACATTTTTTGGTTATTATCAATAAATTGTGCAATACTTTAAAAAATAAATGTAATATTATCACAAATTTTTCTATAAAAAATTTATTTATCAAAAATTTTTCTATTAAAATTTTTTCTATTAAAAATTTTTCTATTAAAAATTTTCTATTAAAAATTTTTCTATTAAAAATTTTTCTATTAAACATTTTTCTAAATACTAAACATTTTTCTATAGAAAATTAGATATGTATTGGCTGGAGTAATTTTATAAATTGTATACAAATTTAATGACAACAATAATGTTTTACCAAAAAAATCTAAGTTTAGGTTCCAAATGCTTATGATTTCTTTCGGTATAAATGCCGTTACTCTAGTTTCTTCATCGAAGCTGATTTCCTTTTTTTATGTCCTTTCTCCCATTCCACTTAAAGCTATTCTAAGGGATAATGACACTAACAATTAGCAAAAGATAAAAAAATTAAAGACTTAAAATTCGCAATAGTATTGGACGGAAAATAAATAAAATGGAGTGAGCTTTAATGATAAAAAACGGTTTTTATGCATTTTTGCATTTTTTTTGCAACATATTCACTTAATTTCTTTAAGAAGCTTAATCAGTATTTGAAAATTTTTTAGTAATAATTGCTAAAAAAAAATGGAATAAGTTCATGTATAAAACTCATTGGCTAGTATTGAAGATTTTAGCAGTTGTTAATTACACAGTCATATAAAAAATGTTGACATTTTAAGGCTTATACCAAATTAATAATACGGAAAATTTTAGCCTTTTTGTTATAGCAAGGCAAAAATTTGTCTCAGAAGGAGTAACTAGACAAAGAAATTCATTTTACTTTAGATCTGATTCACATGATGCTAGAAATGCCCTTTCGACAAAGTTTTTAAATTTTTTATTTATGTTTCACAGTGTTATTATGTGAAATAAGTTGTCTATTGTGTCAACTAATTCTACATTTTGAATTTACGATCCAAAAGCAATTTACTTTTTATAGCCAAACTCAATACTTAAATTCTAATGCAATTTTTATAACTTTATAAATCTAAAGCAGATGGACAGCAAACACGAATCACTCAAAATAAGTCTCTAAATTGACAACTCAGAATATTTAATGTTTTTATACCCTACACCATTATTCGTGGAGTGGTTTGTGATAATGTACAAACAAAATACTATCACAAGAATATGCTACTTAAAATAGAAATACCGTTTTTTTTTTTAAGTATACAACTATAAGGTAGAACCTACCTTTAAATACTCCGATTGAATCAAAATTACATTAAATATATTTTAATGAAATTGAACACAAAGTTTCGAAACATTATTAGAACGGTCTTCAAGTACCTAATTTGAAATCGGTGCATATATAAATAAAAAAAATAACAATAATCGGTCCTCATTTGACCCTTACTTCAATATTAGACCAGTTGGCAACGTCCATGCTAATTTGGTAATTCACTTTTAAAAAATTTTTTAGGAGAGACATAAATCCGATTGAAATGGTTTAAGGTTCTATTATATTTTTTTTGTAGCATATACTATTTTATCTTTCCATTCTCCAAATCGTAAGTCGTCAAAATGTGCAACCTCTAAACGTCAACAAGTCTTCATAAAATTCGATATATATAACTTTTACATTACTGAGACTCGAGGCGAAGTCGATGTCAAACGGAAAACAAACTTTTGGAAAAAATCCGAAAAACATTAAACCGAAAAACATTAAACTAAGTGTCACATAGTTTTTTCAGTATTCTTAAAAATTATTAATCTAATTTAAAAAATCATAAAAATTATTAAAATTAAAAAAATAAAAATTTATGATATGAACCTGAGCCCGGATTCGAACCCACAACCTCTTAACAAGGACAAAATTTTAAAACTGTCAAAATGGTTTTAAAACTGTCAATATGGTTAATTTTTCCATAAACACAAATTTATGGAAAAATTAACCATATATTGATCCTTTAGAATATATAATGGATACAATTTTTGAATACTCTCTTCATGAACGGCAGGTCTTTATTTGCACCCATCTCGAATTTTTATACATTTTTTTAAATAATAGGTTTTTTAAAAGTTCATAAAAATCGCAAAAACTTCCATTTAGGTATCAAGCTTCAGTAGGGACTCAAAATCTGCTTAATTTTATACGATTAGATGTAAAAAACCCAAACAAAAGTAATTGGAGTGATATAAATAACGTCAAGTAAAAAAAGGGCTCACAGTGAGTAGCGTCCGTCACAGAAATAAAGGTTTTTTTAATTTGACTAGTGCAAATTTTCGTTTTTCTCTAGTTGAACTTGGTTGGTAAAGAGAACATTAGGCTAAAAATATATACATGTTTATATTGCATTTTACAGAATAATATGTATAGGAAAGTGTGTAGCGTCCGTCACAGTATATATTTTTCACAAAATGATATTTATTTAATACAAAATTTACGAACACATATCTGTCTTATACATAGATCAATAACACTGTCTACATCCACAGGTTAAATTTAATATATTAGTTGTTAAAAAAATATACAGTGGGGCAAATTTGATGCTTTTGAAATTTTATTTTTTTTTTTTATTTTTGGGACACTCTAACAGCTAGCCGCAGAATTCTTTCGACGAAAAATAAGATGTAAAAAGTGTAAATCTTTAAATAAATTTTTGTATGTAGCCGTTTTGTGAAATATTACATTGTGCCCAAAAATCACATTTTAACCGCGAACATGAAAAGGAAGGATATGAAATTCGGGAACAAATAAAATCACTATTTGCACTGATTTAGGAATCTTTAAAAAAAGTATGAAATATATTTTTTTTTCCTAGTAAAAAACATTCAAGTAAAAACTGTATCGTCCGTCACGTATCGTCCGCAACAGTTCATTTATGGATTTTTGTTGAAACTGGAAACTTTTAAATATTTTATAGAAGCTGTTTTGTAATCTTCTGATTTTCCCCTATCTTTGATATATTTACAATTTTTTTACTACTATGTCCGATTTGATGAAAATTACAGAAACAAATGTTGAAAAAAAGTCACTTCCATTTTTTATAGCGTCCGTCACAGCACTTTAAAACCGGATATATTTTTCCTCCAAAGCACGTATGTAAATTAACAAATGCCATTCGATAGCACAATCGATGGGCTAATATTCTCTTAAATCTGTGCAAAGATATCTAATGTAGAACGACAATGGGATACATTTAAGTACAACAAAATCTGTTCAAATGTATTGTCCGACACTCAGGATTTGCCCATATAAGAGTTTTTATGATTACCGATCCACATTTAACACAAACTGCAGCTCGGTAAAGATATATATAATTCTTGCAAAAATATTTTAAAGTTACAAAGTTTAGAAACAATTTTTTCATTTCGTCAAAACCTCATTAAAGTGTTGTAGGTTATTATATGGTCGAACATGACCTACTGTTCTACTTTTTTACAATTTCCTTGATTTTTTTTTTAATTTTTATCTTTAGAATTGTGCTTGGCAATTTACTTTAAATTTAAAAAAAAGGATTGGCTTTTAGCTTTAATTAAAAAGGTCTATTAACTTCTTAGCGTTTCTTTATAATTTTTAGCTTCCTTTTTTTTAGTCGGAAAAGTAAAATTTACAAACTAATATGCAACTAACTACATTTTGCCCTGCAACATTAAACAAGTAAAGGTACAAGAGCTAATAACTGCCAACGAACTTTTTACTGTTTGACCAGTAAAACAACAAAAAAAAAAGTGAAACACATTAAAAAAGAAAAACGTTTGAAAAGGAAAGCTACCAAGACTTGAATTTAACAATATTATCGTTTTTCTTTAATGTTTGCTTTCTTACGACTTATAAACTTGAAAGTTTTATTTAAAAAACTAAAGACAACAAACAGTAAAAAGTGTCGGAAAAAAACAGAAACACATAAAAGTGTCCAAGAGCAGTCATGAAGGTGGTGCTGGCAGTAGCAAAAGTGGAGGTGGTTGCTTCGACTGACTTTTGCTGCTGCAAATGCTGTTTGTTGTTGGCAGCGACATGATGATGATGATCATCATCATCATTAAAGAATGAATATAAAAATGTAGAATAATAATTGAAAATTGCAACTTGTTTCATATGACTTCCGCAGGAATTTAACTTTTAATTCTTGCCACTTTTTTCTTCACAATTTCTTTTCTTTATTTTCGTTTTGTTTCCTTCTCTGTTGGTTTTATTGTTGCTGGCGTTTTTATTTCTTCTACATCGTTTTTCCTTGTTTGTTAAATACACTTTTAAAACAATGTTTTTCTTAACAAGTTTTAAAAAGTTTTTAGTTATTTTGGATTGTAGTTTTTTGCTGTTTTTGAGAGATTTTAGCCAGCGATACCTCACGTTGATTATCAACATGCAAAGGCTATGAAAGCAACTAACCAAACATTCAGCCATCAACCAGGTGTAGTAACAAGAATTTTTTTATTTAGCTTAAAATGAGAGAAATTACAATTTTACTAGGAAGCAACAAAGTAGGGTTGTAATAAAAAAACGTTGGAAGTAAATATGTGGTTAAATTGCAGCATAAAATGTTTTTTGGTTGTCAACTTAAGTCATATTCCGTAATAGAATTAAATTATCTTACTTGTAATATTTCAATAGCCTGGAGAATTAAAGAAATTAAAATTTTTGCATTCTTTTAGGGAATTCAATTTAATTTTTTATAATAACTTTTATTTATATTATTATTTATTTTGAATTATAGAGAAAAAGATAATAATAAAACCGAAATATTAGCTTACTATATAAAAGTCGCCACAAGTCCTAATGGAATCACCCATATGGATGTTTAGTTTTTTGTTTCCTTCCACATAATTGTATTCACTTAAAATTACTATTTGTAGTAAAATACCGTAAATGCTTTTAAACTCGTTTTTAAGAGAGTGTGAATTTTGAACAACTTAACACAGAGTTCAAGCCAAATTATGGTTATTAAGTTACCTTAAGTTAAAAACGTAAACTACAAATTACGAAAATGTATGTTAATATTTAAATTAGTCTATTCTAATAGAATGTAAGCAATTTATATCTCTTATGTAATTTTTCATAACAAATTTTGTATACAAGATAATTATACCCTTCACCACGATAGGTGTTATAAGTTTCTGCTGATGTGTGTAACGCATAGAAATATAAGACCCACCTTTTAGTGTACCAATATACTAAGAATCACTTTCTGAGTCGATTTAGCGATGTCAGTTCGTCTGGCAGACTGGCTGGACCCCTATGTAAACTATGTAATTAAAGTACAGGCAGCAATTCTAAAGATAATTTGATGAAATTAGGCATTGATAATTTTTTTTAATAGTGGGACCATGGCTATTCAAAATAGTCAAAAGTCAAAAGTCAAACTCGGTCCATTATTTATGGTTTATCCCATAGGTCCCACTTCCCGGAAGTGATATTTTGGCCACAAATATCAATATACTGCTTTTGTAAACCAAAATCACTGCACCAAATCTCGTTGAAATCGGTCCACATTTGACCATTTAAAAACCGGTACCGAAAATAACTGTTACTTTTAAATTTTTTATTAAAAAAAGCAACCTCAAGGAAATGTCGGAGAATAAAACCAAGTATACCATTTTGATAGTCTTGGACCAAATTTTCATAAAATGCGATGCTTTTTAAAAATCTGATTTTTATTTTTTAGAAAGAAATTACAGTTATTTTTTGATTTTTATTTTTTTGAGCAAAAATAACAGTTATTTTTAACTTTTATTTTTTCGAGCAAAAATAACTGTTATTTTTGACTTTTATTATTTCGAGCACGAATAAAAGTTATTTTCTTACTTTTATTTTTTCGAGCAGAAATAAAAGTTATTTTTGTGTTTCAATTATCATTGCAAAACTCAACTCCATTAATTTTTGAGCATATGTAAATTATTTTCACTGAAAAATTATCTTTGCTTGAAAAAATTTTTCAATAAATTTATCATAATTTCAAACAAAAATAACTTTTATTTCTGCTCTAAAAAATAAAAATCAAAAAATAACTTTTATTCTTGCTTGAAAAAATAGAAGTCAAAAATAACTGTTATTTTTGCTCGAAAAAATAAAAGTTGAAAAATAACTTTTAGTTTTGCTCAAAAAAATAAAAGTTAAAAAATAACTGTTATTTTTTAACGAAAAAATAAAAGTCAAAAAATAACTTTTATTTCTGCTCGAAAAAATAAAAGTCCAAAAATAATATTCATTTTCTGACTTTTACGATAAAAGTTATAACAGTTACCATCCCTGTTTAAAAACGTACAAAATGAGACAAATATCACTAAAATGTTCGTAAATCTGAAGATAATGACAATTTTAAGTTTATTTTTTGCATTCAAAATTTTTTTAAAAACTTTAACCTATATGCAATATTTCAAAATATTTGGTCCACATTTGACCCTAGCTCTCATATAAGTCCAAATGACGAAAACAGCTTAAATATATAAATATATATAATATATAAATATATGAAAGTGGATTAAGTCCACTTTTTTTTAAATCGAGAGTTTTTTTTTTAAAGAGTTTTGCGTTCAAGTGCTTTTTAAAATATAGGTGAACAATTTTAGTAAATTAAATCTTAGGTTTTGATCAGAATCTATAAAATTTTTTCTTTCATAAAAATAAATTAATAAAAACCATTTGGAAATGCGTTTTTAGTGGTTTGAATGAACTTATACCACTTTCAAAACAAACATTTAAAAATATCAATTTTTTCAATTGAAAAATGTTTTCAAAACAAATAAAATTTAAACTTTTGGTTTTTTAGAAAAAATTTTTACTTATGAATTGAAAAATGTATGGGACTTATTCCACTTTCAAAACAAATAAAATTAAAAATTTTGTTTCAAAATTTTTTGCAAATATTTTTCATAGCGAAATTCCTATAAAAAGCAAATTTTTGAAAAAAAATTCCTATTAAACGCAAATTTTTTTTTAATTTTTTATAAAAAGTAAATTTTTGAAAAATTTCCTATAAAAAGTAAATTTTTGAAAAATTTCCTACAAAAAGTAAATTTTTGAAAAATTTCCTATAAAAAGTAAATTTTTGAAAAATTTCCTATAAAAAGTAAATTTTTGAAAAATTTCCTATAAAAAGTAAATTTTTGAAAAATTTCCTATAAAAAGTAAATTTTTGAAAAATTTCCTATAAAAAGTAAATTTTTGAAAAATTTCCTATAAAAAGTAAATTTTTGAAAAATTTCCTATAAAAAGTAAATTTTTGAAAAATTTCCTATAAAAAGTAAATTTTTGAAAAATTTCCTATAAAAAGTAAATTTTTGAAAAATTTTATTTGAAAAGTAAATTTTTGAAAAATTTCCTATAAAAAGTAAATTTTTCAAAAATTTCCTATAAAAAGTAAATTTTTGAAAAATTTCCTATAAAAAGTCAATTTTTGAAAAAAATTCCTATAGAAAGAAAATTTTTAAAAAATTTACTATAAAAAGTAAATTTTTGAAAAATTTCCTATAAAAAGTAAATTTTTGAAAAATTTCCTATAAAAAATAAATTTTCGAAAAATTTCCGATTAAAAGTAAATTTTCGAAAAATTTCCGATTAAAAGTAAATTTTTGAAAAATTTCCTATAAAAAGTAAATTTTTGAAAAATTTGCTAAAAAAAGTAAATTTTTTAAAAATTAAGTAAAAATTTGCTATAAAAAGTAAATTTTTGAAAAATTTCCTATAAAAAGTAAATTTTTGAAAAATTTCCTATAAAAAGTAAATTTTTGAAAAATTTCCTATAAAAAGTAAATTTTTGAAAAATTTCCTATAAAAAGTAAATTTTTGAAAAATTTCCTATAAAAAGTAAATTTTTGAAAAATTTCCTATAAAAAGAAAATTTTTGAAAAATTTCCTATAAAAAGTAAATTTTTGAAAAATTTCCTATAAAAAGTAAATTTTTGAAAAATTTCCTATAAAAAGTAAATTTTTGAAAAATTTCCTATAAAAAGTAAATTTTTGAAAAATATCCTATAAAAAGTAAATTTTTGAAAAATTTCCTATAAAAAGTAAATTTTTGAAAAATTTCCTATAAAAAGTAAATTTTTGGAAAATTTCCTATAAAAAGTAAATTTTTGAAAAATTTCCTATAAAAAGTAAATTTTTGAAAAATTTCCTATAAAAAATAAATTTTTGAAAAATTTTTTATAAATTTTCGAAAAATTTCCGATTAAAAGTAAATTTTTGAAAAATTTCCTATAAAAAGTAAATTTTTGAAAAATTTCCTAAAAAAAGTAAATTTTTTAAAAATTTGCTATAAAAAGTAAAAATTTGCTATAAAAAGTAAATTTTTGAAAAATTTCCTATAAAAGGTAAATTTTTGAAAAATTTCTTATGAAAAGTAAATTTTTGAAAAGTTTGCTATAAAAAGTAAATTTTTGAAAAATTTCCTATAAAAAGTAAATTTTTGAAAAATTTCCTATAAAAAGTAAATTTTTGAAAAATTTCCTATAATAAAATTTTTGAAAAATTTCCTATAAAAAGTAAATTTTTGAAAAATTTCCTATAAAAAGTAAATTTTTGAAAAATTTCCTATAAAAAGTAAATTTTTGAAAAATTTCCTATAAAAAGTAAATTTTTGAAAAATTTCCTATAAAAAGTAAATTTTTAAAAAATTTCCTATAGAAAGAAAATTTTTAAAAAATTTACTATAAAAAGTAAATTTTTGAAAAATTTCCTATAAAAGTAAATTTTTGAAAAATTTCCTATAAATAGTAAATTTTTGAAAAATTTCCTATAAAAAGTAAATTTTTGAAAAATTTCCTATAAAAAGTAAATTTTTGAAAAATTTCCTATAAAAAGTAAATTTTTGAAAAATTTTATTTGAAAAGTAAATTTTTGAAAAATTTCCTATAAAAAGTAAATTTTTGAAAAATTTCCTATAAAAAGTAAATTTTTGAAAAATTTCCTATAAAAAGTAAATTTTTGAAAAATTTCCTATAAAAAGTAAATTTTTGAAAAATTTCCTATAAAAAGTAAATTTTTGAAAAATTTCCTATAAAAAGTAAATTTTTGAAAAATTTTCTATAAAAAGTAAATTTTTGAAAAATTTCCTATAAATAGTAAATTTTTGAAAAATTTCCTATAAAAAGTAAATTTTTGAAAAATTTCCTATAAAAAGTTTTTTTTTTTTTTTTTTTTATGCAATTCTTTATTTACAATCTATCCATTTAAGGATAATAAGTAAATTTGATACAATAAAATTAACATTATATGTTGATCTCCACTGAGAACAACAACAATCTTTAACAATCAAATAATATAACACATTCATCCGATTTTATAACTACATATTTTCATATGTTTAAAAAAAGTAAAATACATATATTTAGAACCTGAACGGCAAGTCCAGGATGTGATGCCTTTTTAGTCTTCTGCTTTCTTCAGTATCATCAAGGAGGGAAATCGCTAATGGGTTTATGTGATGACTTAATCTCTCCAAATAATTTCCACTTAATCGTCTTACTTCATCGATAACTTTTGGAATGTAGAGATCTTCATGAATGGCAATATTTGATACAAACCATGGAGCATTTACTATTGACCTTAGAGTCTTCGACTGGTATCTTTGAAGAATTTCTATATTTGAAGTGCTGGCTGTTCCCCACAGTTGTATTCCGTAAGTCCATACCGGTTTTAAAATAGCTTTGTACAATATTACTTTGTTTCGTAAATTAAGTTCAGATTTTTGTCCAAGTAACCAATGGAGCTTTTTGGTTTTTATATTAAGCTGTTGTTTTTTTGCTTTAATGTGAGCTTTCCAGGTTAACCTTCTATCTAAGTGCATGCCTAAGTATTTTACGCAATCACTTTGTGGGATTGGCTGATTGTTTAAAATAACCTCAGGGCAGTTACCTCGTCGTAAGGTAAATGTAACGTGAAAAGATTTATCAGTGTTAACTTTGATGTTCCATTTTCTTAACCAAATTTCAATAGCATTCAGCTGTGTCTGAAGTAAATTTGACGCATTATTTGGACAAGTATCAGATACCAATAATGCAGTGTCATCCGCATAGGTTGCAACTAAAACATCTTCAGTTATTGGCATGTCAGAAGTGAATATTGTGTAGAGCAAAGGTCCAAGTACGCTTCCCTGTGGCACACCGGCTTTAATATAAAAAATTTCTGAATGCTCATGGTTTACTTTGACATAAAAACTTCTCTCTGATAAATACGACTTTAATAGTAGGTAAAAAGGGGTTGGAAGTAATTTTTTTAACTTGAAAAATAATCCACTGTGCCACACTTTATCGAACGCTTGCTGCACATCGAGGAATGTACCTGAACAGTATTTTTTGGTTTCTAATGTATCCCTAATAAGGGCAACAACACGGTGACATTGTTCCGGAGTGCCATGCTTGTTCCTGAATCCAAATTGGTATTCAGGGATGATGTTAAATTTTTCTATTATAGGTAACAGCCTTTTTAAAAAAGTTTTTCAAACATTTTGGCAAATATAGATAATAAACTTATCGGTCTATATGATGAAACAATATTTTCTGGTTTATTTGGCTTGTTAATCATAACAATCTTCCTATAAAAAGTAAATTTTTGAAAAATTTCCTATAAAAAGTAAATTTTTAAAAAATTTCCTATAGAAAGAAAATTTTTAAAAAATTTACTATAAAAAGTAAATTTTTGAAAAATTTCCTATAAAAGTAAATTTTTGAAAATTTCCTATAAATAGTAAATTTTTGAAAAATTTCCTATAAAAAGTAAATTTTTGAAAAATTTCCTATAAAATGCATTGGACTTAGCCCGCCACTTTCGAAAAAAAAAATGTAATTATTATTTTGTTTGAAATTAAAAATGTATTGGCCTTAATTCACTTTCAAAACAAATAAATTTGAAATTTTTATTTTGTTTCAAACAATTTTTTCTTTTAAATCGAAAAATATATATATATGATGACAAAATTTAGGAAATACTTGTCTTAATATACGGAAAAGAACAGAAGGGTACCTATGATTGGGCTTGACCGACTATAGCACTTTCTTACTTGTTTTGCATTGTAATTTATCGCGGAATTTTCACATTGATGCACTGAAATCTAAATTATAAAGTGCTATTGTCATTTTATATAAGTTTAAAAACAAATTTAACATAGAAACGAAGCTAATGCTCGTATGTGACACTTAGCAGTGTGGAATGCTGCATTTTCTGTCCCGCTAGGGACTTCATGACCATCAACATAAATTCTGCTTCAACTAAAATTAATTTTTTTTAATAAAATTAATTACTTTAAAAAATTTTTATATAAACAAATTTTGTAGAAAATTTTTCATAGACATTTTTATAAAAAATTCATATAAATTTTTTTTAAGTTCTTAATGAAAAAAAATTGTATATCGTTACTTTAATATAGAAAAGCCCTAAGTAATATTTTTCTTACATCACAGGAGAGTGAAAAAAAAACTAAATAAAATCTTAAGTTTTGAAGACACAGAAATTTCTTAAACGCAGTTTTTTACTAAATTCTCTAAAGAATTAATTACTACAATAATGTTTTTTAAAATTGAAAGATTTTTATAAATTTTTATTAGATAAAGCTGTAAAAAGCGATTTGAATGAAAAACGACTTAGGGCCTTTCTATATTAAAGTAACGATATGCAAAAGTTGTTTAAAAAATTTTTATGTAAGAAATGTTTCATATAATATTTTTTTTATGAAAAGTTTTCTATAAAAAAAAGTTGGCGATAAAAGTTCCTTAAAAAATGTTTCTTATAGATTTTTTATTGAAAATTTTTCATTATCTCATTTAAAGCAACCAACTTCTATACGTTTTACAAAAAAATAATATGTATTTCTTCATTGCTGCAAAAGTTTCCAAAATAATATGACAATTATTTAGCGCTTTTCTTTTTAAGTCCTATTTAAACTTAATAGTTAATTGTGATATTATTATGATATTAAACGACCCCATTATGTCCACAATTGGACAGAGCCAACGACAAAATCCACTCCCTTGATAACCTTCAAACAAGACTTTTTTGCCAAAAAATAAAAAAAAAATAAATGAAACCGAAAACAAAAACAAAAAAAATGTGTCAAATTAAATTATTTGTAATATTTATGCTTTTGTCTTGAATCGCAAAAAAAGTCTTTCCATGTCTGAAATAAAAACTGAATTTTTCTTTAATTTTAAAAGAAAGCTCAAGGAAAAAGAGTATAACATAAGAATTTGTATGTTTTTAAATGGAGGACTTTTTTTAAATGTATTTTAGCTTCCTATAATTTTATTTTTGTTATCCTGATAGTAGTTGGCTTTGTTGGCCTTTAAATTGTTGTCGTTGCTGGTGATAGTGTTAGTAATTTGTACCCTTTTTTCGTTGTGTAAGAGATTTTTTCCACACACATCTACAACATTTCGTTCATGCATTGTGTTTAGTTGTAAGTTTGTGTGTGTGTGTTTTTTTTTTGTGGCAACTAAATGTTGTTGAGTTTTTATTTTTTGTTAGGGGATTTTTAGTATTTTCTTTATTTTTTTGCCATTTTTAAGCAAAAACATAAAGCGAACATTTTATCGTTGGTGGCATGTGGTCTATTTCAGTTGTTCAGTTACAACTCATATTGTTGCTGTCACTGACTGACAACAACGGCAGGAGCAGCAACAAAAAAAAAAAAAACAGGATTTTTGCTAGTTGTTAAAAGGAAAAAATATATATGTATATATGTTACTGTTGTTGTTTAAGTGAGTTAGTGTGAGTTTGAGTTTGTGTGTTCGCTTTAATTGTGGCTGTTTGTAACTGTCGGGGCAATTACTAAAAATTCATTGTTGAAGTTTAAAAGTGTTGTTGACCTGTATCAACATTTTAATAGCGTCAGAATTAAATGTTAATGCATGTTAAAATTATTTTCAGTTTTTATTTTTTAAACAAACTAATTAGCGGCAAATTAAACATTGAAAATGGCACGATTTACAAATTTACAAATTAAACTTATCAAAAAAAGTTGTTAACATTTTTAAATTGGTTAAACAAGTTTATAAATACTTTTTTTAATGTTAAATTCTTCTACATTCATACATAATTCCCACGACATTTCAATTGGAACAAGGGGTACTTCTCTCAGACTCATTGAAAGTGACCTATGTCTTAACTCCGGGTCCGAACGGCCCAATGTCATAGTTAGAGAAGTTTTACATAGCCTAATACTCAATAACTAGTGACTAGCTGAGTTATGAGGTGAACAATTTTTTTTTTTTAATTAAATTTTTCAAGTAGGTCTGGCCGGGGATCGAACTTGTGACCTCTAGTATGCTAGGCGGATGATTAACCTGCAACACCGCGGCGGTTAAATCCTTTTATTATATAAAAATCAAGATCACCTTAATGGCACCCTCGGAAAATAAAAATTATTCGATTTAACAATTTTTTTCTCAGTAGCCTGGACCTGGACTAAGAAATACGTTTTTTGTTACTACACTATTATAATAAAATGGGCAGACGATCCAAATATGTTTTGTTCACCAAGAGCGTAACCTTCATATCTTCTTGGGCACTGGAATCTCATTCTCCCTAAACATCACAGAAGAGCTAAATAGGCCATAGTTGCACATGACGTATGCAAGAGGGCAATTGGGAAACAATAGGGAAGCATTGTTCACTGCTTGTAGGGAAATTATAAATCTAACAACATTATAAATTTAACAATCTTTGAATGTGAATCAAGCATTTATTTTATAAAATATGTCTTTTTAAACTGAATATCAGCCCTGAAATGCCGCAGATCTCTCAAGGCCTTAGCAGTTAAGTGTCAATTTTAAGTAGATGCCGAACTATAGAAACACACTAGGGAATTGTATACACGTTGAGTTGAATAAGACTGAGACTAGATTAACTTGGATCTTTTGAAATCGTTCTACACACTTTTAAGCTCCCACTGGTAAATAGAGCGTGCAATTCAATGGACGTCTGCCTTATCTGAACGTGCCGTTTAGATAGGGCACGTTTTCACAGATTACTGTCACTATCAAGATCTGATGTATTTGTACTTACATATGTCCATCATGACGAGGCAGTGTCTGCGTGGTAGACATGCTGTCAACCCAAATGTTGCGATTGACTTTAGCAGAACCCGCAGTGATAAGGAGGAGTCCGAAAACTTCTACTCTGCACTTACCCTGCCCTCTTTCTTTAAAGATCTAGGCGATATCTAAGCTAGTTTGATTATCAAATTGTCATATTAAGATATTGTGGGCAAATTACATTTTTTTTTTCTTAATCAACACGATTTACCGATCTGTTCTGTTAATTAAAAAACTTACATAAACGGTTGGATTTCTACATTTGTAGCAAGGAAGAATTTTCTTAATTATAACTAAAAAAAAACACTTGAATTTTTAAAAAAGTATCAAACCCAGGATTAGGCAATTATATTTATATTTTTCATTCGTTCGTTTTAGTAAAAATGCTACAAATGTAGACAGTCGAGCACATAAAGGTTAAAGACGTTGATATTTTTGAGTTATATTTTCTTGGGTGTTTATTTTAACACACTAAAAAAAGATCGTTTGTTCCATGTTTTTGCTACTTTAAACTGAATTTTTTTTTTAAGAGTTTAAAATTCAATAAAATAAAATTTTATTTTCATATTCTTTAAAGAATAGGAAGTCAACATTAACGATTTATTTACATATATATTTTTTTAAATCATTATTTTACATACAAAAGACATGTCGCAAACAATAAAATATTATATTCCCATAAAAATGTGTCTTTTTATGATGTTCACATTTAAGAGTATGTATGTAAATGTACTCGTACGTAGGAGTATAAATATTGCAACATTTTCCTAAAATGTTTCGCATTTGATCGAAATCAAAATGTCAAAGACAATTGCTTTTTATTTTAAGACTTTGAATTTTTTATAACCAAAAAAAAAAAAAATATTTATGAGCATTTTATGAGACATTTAAGTTTTTTTTATTTTCGTTTAACAATGTAACTAAATATAAAAGCATCTTTAGCATCATAATATAGCAGCAAAATTGTACAATTTGTTACATTTCCTTTGCAATAAAAGAAAAGAAATACACACACATGCAAGTAACAAATACATATTTGTATGTTTATGTAGTTAAATCCAATATTCAATCCAATATTTTTTTAAAATACACAACCGGAAAGTTAAACAAACTCTGTTACAATAAATAGCTTTAATATGAATTTGATACCCCAGTAAAACATTTTACATTAAATGCTTTTAAATATTTTTCTTTACAAAAAACATACAAATAAAGAGACAAACAGACAGACCTAATAAAAGACAGAGACGACGAGACAGACGAATAAACGAAATTAAAATAATTGATTAAACTTAAATTTTTATTCAAACTTTAATATTAAAATAACATAATTTCTTCGGCTGCCTCTGGTGATAAAGGCTCAACCAAGATAACACAAGGGTCGTATGAGTAACATTATTACTACGCATAGCACTCATACGCCTCAATTTGAAAAAAATTCTTATTTTAAATTAATATTTTTATAAATTCTTTAACTAAAAATATTTATAAGCAAAAATAAATTCATGGCCATTTTTGTTATAAAATTTAAAACCAATAAAAAATGCTTCATCCATAATTAAAAATATTTTTTTATTATTACAAAAAATTTAAGAATTTTTCTTTATTATTTTTTTGATGCAACATTGGAAGACTTAAATTACTTTTTTCTAAAATTAAGGACATAACTCTTTGATTCTAAATATACAGAAATTTTTGAAAAAAATTCTATAAAAATAAAAAAAAAAATTAAAAATCCCTATAACAATAAGAAATTTTTCAAAAATTTTCTATAAAAATAAGAAATTTTTGAAAAATTTCTTATAAAAATAAGAAATTTTTGAAAAAATTTTTTATAAAAATAAAAAATTTTTTAAAATTTCCTATAAAAATAAGAAATTTTTGAAAAATTTCCTATAAAAATTAGAAATTTTTAAAAAAAATTTCCTATAAAAATAAGAAATTTTAAAAAATTTCCTCTAAAAATAAGAAATTTTTGAAAAATTTCCTATAAAAATAAGAAATTTTTGAAACATTTTCTATAAAAATAAGAAATTTTTGAAAAATTTTCTATAAAAATAAGAAATTTTTGAAAAATTTCTTATTAAAATAAGAAATTTTTGAAAAATTTTTCTATAAAAATAAAAAATTTTTAAAATTTCCTACAAAAATAAGAAATTTTGGAAAAATTTCCTATAAAAATAAGAATTTTTTTGAAAAATTTCCTATAACAATAAGAAATTTTTGAAAAATTTCCTATAAAAATAAGAAATTTTTGAAAAATGTCCTATAAAAATAAGAAATTTTTGAAAAAATTTCCTATAAAAATAAGCAATTTTTGAAAAATTTCCTATAATAATAATAAGAAATTTTTGAAAATTTTCCTATAAAAATAAGAAATTTTTGAAAAATTTCCTATAAAAATTAGAATTTTTTGAAAAATTCCTATAAAACTAAGAAATTTTTGAAAAATTTCCTATAAAAATAAGAAATTTTTGAAAAATTTCCTATAAAAATAAGAAATTTTTGAAAAATTTCCTATAAAAATAAGAAATTTTTGAAAAATTTTCTATAAAAATAAGAAATTTTTGAAAAATTTCTTATACAAATAAGAAATTTTTGAAAAATTTTTCTATAAAAATAAAAAAATTTTTAAAATTTCCTACAAAAATAAGAAATTTTGGAAAAATTTCCTATAAAAATAAGAATTTTTTTGAAAAATTTCCTATAAAAATAAGAAATTTTTGAAAAATTTCCTATAAAAATAAGAAATTTTTGAAAAATGTCCTATAAAAATAAGAAGTTTTTGAAAAAATTTCCTATAAAAATAAGCAATTTTTGAAAAATTTCCTATAATAATAATAAGAAATTTTTGAAAATTTTCCTATAAAAATAAGAAATTTTTGAAAAATTTCCTATAAAAATTAGAAATTTTTGAAAAATTCCTATAAAACTAAGAAATTTTTGAAAAATTTCCTATAAAAATAAGAAATTTTTGAAAAATTTCCTATAAAAATAAGAAATTTTTGAAAAATTTCCTGTAAAAATAAAAAAATTTTTGAAAAATTTTCTATAAAAATAAGAAATTTTTGAAAAATTTCTTATACAAATAAGAAATTTTTGAAAAATTTTTCTATAAAAATAAAAAATTTTTTAAAATTTCCTACAAAAATAAGAAATTTTGGAAAAATTTCCTATAAAAATAAGAATTTTTTGAAAAATTTCCTATAAAAATAAAAAATTTTTGAAAAATTTCTTATAAAAATAAGAAATTTTTGACAAATTTCCTATAAAAATAAGAAATTTTTGAAAAATTTCCTATGAAAATAAGAAATTTTTGAAAAATTTCCTATAAGAATAAGAAATTTTTGAAAAATTTCCTATAAAAATAAAAAATTTCCTATACAAATAAGAAGTTTTTCCTAAGTAGTAACTTCTAACAAAAAAAATACATTTTTGAAAAGTTTCCTATAAAAATATAAAATTTCTGAAAAATTTCCTATAAAAAGAAGAAATTTTTCAAAATTTGGCTATGAAAATATAATATTTTTAAAATATTTTTTTTTGCAGTACCTCCGTATATGGCTTTTCTACACTTCATTATTTAACTGAACTATGCCAAGCCCCATAATTGTTTACTGCTTCATTGTGTAATAAATCTATCGGGATGTAAATATGTACAAACATATACATTCATATGTCGTTGCCTTTTACTGTTTCCGCTTGTCAATTGAATTAGAATTTTATGGAAAATCAATTTCAATCATTTGTTCGATGCATGAATGTTTATATCTTAGCAGATAAATAAGAATAAGAACAAATATTTTTATTTCAAAAAATAACAAAAATAAATGAATGATAAATTTTATATTATTTTGCATTAAGAAAATCACTTAAGTAATAAAACACACACACACATACAAATTAAAAGAAAATGAATATTTATTGAAGTAAATTAAATTTAAATTTCTTATTTTATTTTTGGCTAAATTGAATTTTACAAACTGATGAACATGAAATTGCAACAGGCAGCTGCTAGGGCAGACTGAGTGTAAAGGAGGCAGAGAAGCAGTCAAGAAACATGAACGAGGAAGACATAACATTTTCGTATACGTACAATATTTAAGATACATGTTACAAAGTCACAAAATGTTATGTGTAATTTTCTTTGAAAAAAAAAACGAAAGAATTTTTATGTGGCTTAAACGAAAAACTGAAATTGGAAAAAAGAAATTAAAGAAAAAATGTTTATAGAGAAATGCCACAAGGTAATAAGAAGGAAGACAGGCATAAACAAAAACAATAAGTCAAAGCCAAAAGAGAAAAAGGCGTCATTTTGTGGCAAATAAATGTTTACCAGAGCAACAAACTTCAACACAACAATACAGACACACACATGCAAGACAACAACTTGTGGATACAGTGTCAAACAAAATTATAGACTATACTTTAGAAAACTAACTTACAAATCTAAGTAGTTTCGTCCTCTCCTTTACCAAAGACGTTCACATAAAATCTTTAACTTTAAGTGTACCTTGATTATGATGAAAATAGTGTTCATTTATTGTTTTTCCCTAGACCCTAGTGTTTTATGTTTGGTTTGTGTCTAGGGACATTATTCTAGTTCTTCTCTTGACATTCATTCCTTCAACTAAACACTAGCAAAAGTTTAAGCAAACAATTACCCACATGCTCCTGCTCATATGAAGTACACATCATTATCTATCTTTAGAACATAGTTACGGGTAAATGTTTATTTACTCACATACATATAAACATTAGGGTGTTTTATTTTTTCCATATAATCTTTCATCATTTTCAATCACCAGAACGTAAGTCGCCAAAATGTTCAACCTCTAAATGTCTTTCTAAAATTCAGTATATGTTTATAACCTTCATATTCTCGAGACTTGAGGCGTAGGCGAAGTCATTTAAAAACACATTTTTGAAAAAAATTAAACTCCCTAATATTATATGTACATAACATATATGTATGTATGTATGCATGTATATGTTCGTACGAGTATTTGCATTGAACAAGTTCTTCTATTACTTTGAAAAAAATTTAAAATCTTTTCTTTGCCTTTTCACCAAACATGCTCATAAAATAAACCAAAGACTGTTGCAAGTATTCTTGCAACGAGAACGGAACTGAATCAAACTACTTATACACCGATATATAGGTAAGATTGTGTGTAGTTTTCTAGTTACTTAAAAATATCTATGAGTTAGTTTAGTTGGGTTCTTGTGTATTTTACTATTTGATTTAGATTGCCTTTACTTAGTGTTCATTCTAAAGAGACCTAAGTGACCAATTTACTACATTAATGCCTTTTCAATTTATATACCTGTAATAAATAAATGTGTGTGTGTGTGTGTTGTATGTGTTGTTTTGTTTGCTATTCTTACATATGGGATTTAAAGCAAAGGATACAATAGAGAAGACTCATTCGTTTTATCTTAAACCTGTTGACACTATTTAATGTTTCTGTTACCTGTTTTCTTTACACTTGATAGAAATATGACATATAGAGAAGTTTAGCTGTTTCCACAGAAGATAATGAATGGGATGTTTTTAAGGAAATGATTTTCTTTAAAAGTGTTAAATTCAAGTTCATTCAACTTCAACACTTTAATGTGTTTTAAATCATTTGTGTTGTAGCATTATTAAATAAATAGTATTAAAAGTAAAATTGTATATACATTTTATCACTAAGTTTTTTTCTATGTATATTAATATTAATAAAAATAGTTTACAAAATTTTTATTTTTCCTTTAACATTTGAGTATTACTATATTTTGTCAAAAATTTATTTTCTTTGAATTTCTAGATTTAAAAAAAACTTAACGTTGTTTTTATTTGTATTTCGAAGTAACTTTTTTATAAAAAATTTCCATACTTTTATATTTTCAAAATTCACAATAAATTAAAGATGGTAAAACCATCCAGATGGTAAAACCAACCTTTTGTCTAAAAAAACACATTTTTTGTCTATTAAATAAAAGAAATATAAAACAATAATTTTTTTGGATGATTTTTGGTCCCTGTTTCAAGTTTATGTGAGTTTTATTATTAACTTAATAATTTTTAAGAGGAAGAAAAGAAATGTTCGAAATTTGGATAATAATTGATTTTGATCCCGACAACATTTCCAAATTTGGTAATACTTTGTCGAGAGCCTGTATTCCTGTCAATGAACCAATATTTTCAAAATTACTTTTTATTGTGATACTCCTTTTTTAAAAAAGTACATATGTTTTAATAAAAATCAGAGGGAAGAAATCTATTTAAGAACCTATTGGCTTAAATATATTGTGGAAGAAATATTGACTTATATTAAAGTAATTTAGATATAAAATAGTTTTTTGCATCTCCTTGAAAATATTTTATTTGGTTCATAGTCGGTATCCAATAACTCTACATAATCAATAAACATGCATGTTTTTCTAAAAATGTAAACTTTCTCAAAAAAAGCTACTTTTCCCGAAATCCTTCGACTTTAAGTCACAGGTACATGAATACAGGATAAGCTATCGACCCAATTATTCTTGAGTTTTTTTTTCCTAATGCATTTGTAAAAAATCACTGGAGTCCGAATTGCAAATTTCCAAAATTAGCTTTATAAATTTTTTAAAAATATAAAAAAGGTCAAATTACATAAAAAAAATCTTAATTTTGTGTCATCAAAATATGAATATACGAATCAATTTTAACACATTTTTATATTTTATTAATTACAGGTCTAAGATAAGTAGAAACTATATAACAGCAAAAAATAAATCAATAATTTTTTGGGTAAACTATCAAAAACCTTTCTTTAAAAAATAGTTTATCAAACATTTTTCTAGAGAAAAATATATATTTTTTTTTGAAATATTTTCTTTAAAAAAATAGTTTTAACAAAATTAAAAAAAAGTTTTTTTGAAGATTTTTCTATAGAAAAATATTCTTGTCGAAGATTTTTCTTTAGAAGAATATTTTTATCGAAAATTTTTCTATAGGAAAATATTTCTATCGAAAATTTTTCTATACAAAAATATTTGTATCGAAAGTTTTTCTATGGAAAAATATTTTTATCAAAAATTTTTCAATAGAAAAATATTTTTATAGAAAATTTTTCTATAGAAAAATAATTTTATCGAAACTTTTTTTGTAGCAAAATATTATTAGAGAAAACTTCACATAGAAAATATTTTGATCAAAAATTTTTCCATAGAAAAATACTTTTGTTGAAAATTTTTCTATAGAAAAATATTTTTATCGAAAATTTTTCTATAGAAAAATATTTTAATCGAAAATTTTTCTATAGAAAAATATTTTAATCGAAAATTTTCTACAGAAAAATATTTGGGAAATAGAAAATAATTTTTACCATAACAATGTTCGAGATTTGTTCTTTGTTCTCTCGAACTGTGTATTTGGTTGCTATATATTGAATTTTAATTTTGTTTCTTGTATATTTTGTTATTGTATTTTCTTTAACAAAGCAACACCAACCGACTTTGTTAACACTTTATTTTCACGAGTTTCATTAATGATCGAAAATTTATGAAAATTACAAAAAGTTTCCGGCATCTGGCACTATTGGCCTTCTATATTAGCTTAAGTCAGAACAAATTATTCCCGCAAACATTTCTTTTCCGGTTTTTACTTAAACTTACGATTGTATGGTAAACTCAAGCAAAGAAGATGAACGGAAAGAATATTGTTTCAAATGAATTTGTTTTGTTTAGCTCATGAAACAAAACGAAGTAAAGAAGTAAAGCTTAATCTGTCTATACATTCTTCAAACGTTTGCGAAAGATTCCGTTTCTTTTCATACTATGAAACATATTGATAGTACATTTCATGAAATAACAAGGAAGTTTCATTCTCTCTCTTCAAAATTATTTTGAAGTATATTGGGTTTTTGAAGTTTGATATTTGAAAACAATTGAAAGAAAATTGTTGCCACATTAAGAAAACAACGATATAAGCTTCGAAATCAAACGCAGCATCATACTTGCCAATCGATGCTATTTTGGACTAAGCAAGCAGCTAAGAAATAAAGTCCTCTCTGTAAGAACTAAAATCACGCTCTATAAAACGCTCATGCTACCCGTGTTATTGTATGGTGCTGAATCATGGGCACTTGCACAGACAGATGAAGCTATCCTTGGAGTATTTGAGAGGAAAATTCTACGAAGAATCTTTGGACCAGTCTGCGTCAACAATGAGTATCGACATCGAATGAACCATGAGCTGTATGAGTTATACGCTGACATAGACATAGTAAAACGCATTAAGCAACAGCGTCTGCGTTGGCTAGGACATGTTGTGCGAATGGATGAAAATACTCCGGCAAGAAAAGTATTCGATAATGATCCAGAGGGAACGCGTAGAAGAGGGCGTCCAAAACTTCGATGGAAAGACCAAGTAGAAGAAAATATTTTGAAACTTGGTATACGAAATTGGAGAATATGTGCACAAGATAGAGGTGCTTGGAATTCTAAAATATGCTCGGCCTTTGACCTAAACAGGTTGTAATTACAGGCTATTTAAGTAAGTAAGTAAGTATTAAGAAAAGGGGTACGTAATACATTGGAATAAGTTATCAAAAATGTGTAATTTTGAAGTTAAGCATATATTGAAGACATTCAATATTAAGAAAATATAGTTAGAACAAATTGTATGATTATTTATTGAAGCTTTTTCGTAAATATTCGTAAGTTTTTTATGCATAAATTTACATAAATTTTGTCATCATAAAATATTAGAAAAGTATGGTAGCACAAACTTTTACTATCCTAACAATCGTCAGAAAGTTATCATGGCGACAAAAAGAGAGAATGGAACAACCTTCAGAATTATTAAATCATGGTACATTTTAAAAATCAACAAAATTTTTTTTTATATACATAAATATGTACAATTTTTAAATCAAAAATTTTCACTGGGAAATCATTATATTTAGTAAAACTTGACGTACGGATATTGAGAAAAATATAAATGTTTCTAATACGCTTCGTGTTAATATTAAAATTTAAATCAATTTTAGTTCTAGAACTTTATTAGTAAATTATTTTAGCAAGATACAAAAATAAAACACATTTCGTTATTAATTTTAAAATAATTTTAAATGAAAATAAATATAAAAAGTCAAACATTTATGCAATCGCTTAAAGGATTATATAATTCATATGTAAATTTTTAAAATAATTATGCACATGCATAAATCATCAAAAGCAAATAGGAAGACAGTAGTGAAAATAATAAAAGGTACAGAACATATTTGTAAACAGTCGTACACTAAAATGATCATGTAAAGTCATAAAGACTTTCGGAAAATATGACATGATTTTGTGACTTGTGAATCACAGAAAAGATTTAAAGATCTACCCCATTCTTATATCCATTAGTGTATTCACATGCATAAATATTTAAAACATCTAATACGAACTAAACAAAAACCGAATCTGATTCAAGTGTAAATTCAAAAGAAACAATTTGTAAACTCTAAAAACACATATGCATTTGCATACAAATTCGGAATTTTAAATTAACAACAAATTTGTAAATACAGACAAATACAAATATTATGCACGCACACACACAATCACACAAACATTCAGCTGCACAAACTCACACAGATACGCAGTAGATATGCAACGTTAAGCAGCAACAATTGCATGAAAAAAGTTAAATCTTTTAGAATATATTCGGTACTTTAAGGATTTTCAAAGGCAAAAACTATTTTATATTTTCATTTCCTTTCTATACAGAACAAATATAAAGTCGGAAAAAAAGAAGTACATATTCTACATACACAAACTAACAGTGAAGCAGTGAATTGTAGCAGAAGATAAAGATAATCATGTTGATCAAACTGATAAATAATAAATAATGCACTATAATTGCTAACAAAACTGCTAATGGAGGAATAAGTAAATGTACGATTACTTTTAGAAGTTAATATGTATTCGTACATGTGTAGGTGCATACATATGAACCCAATATTTTCAGAACTAGCAGAACTAGAATATAGTTTAATTACAGAACATGCACTTATATGTACATCTATCTAGAACTTTTTCATCTAACTAGTACATCTATCTAGAACTGCGAGGCTGTATCCGTGGGTGTATCCGTATGTTAGTGTCTTATTATGTGTTGAAAAAGAATAGAGATAGTTAGTTACTAAGAAATAAACAAAGTTTGCATGTTTCCAACCGCTCCTATAGAGCAAAGGAGACTCATCCAAACAAGTAAAGACACATTATGCAAATGCAAATGTATCTACAAATAATAGAAAAACTGTTTGAACATCATGTGCATATAAAATCAACTATAAGTTCTTTTTCCTCAAGATTTGTATTCAAACAGAGCAAGAAAATAGTTTTTTAGTTTATTTATTTATTTATCTATCTATCTATCACATGTGTGGCAACTCGTAAACCATCCAGCAAACGTAGAAATGAACAAAAGCATAACTTAGACAACCAAAGCACTCAATGCACCCCCAGTCTCTTTTCTATTCTTTATTTAAAGGTTGAGTTTTATTGTATTTAATTTTTCAAATGCAATGACGAATGAAGATGCAAATGTCTTAGCTATGTTTTTCAATTCATAAATATATTTATTCGCAGTAATAAAACTTATAGAATTTTTTAATACTATTCTTAAGTTATTACGAAATTGGTTTTAATTATAATACTA
Organism: Stomorhina lunata; assembly: GCA_933228675.1. Taxonomy (NCBI): domain Eukaryota; kingdom Metazoa; phylum Arthropoda; class Insecta; order Diptera; family Rhiniidae; genus Stomorhina; species Stomorhina lunata. Next base: position 183,559,130 of record OW121740.1, on the reverse strand, counting down.
AAATAATTCAAACATGGCGAAAGCAAAGAACGAAAAATTGATTAAGAGTCAAATAAAAATTTTCGAACACGAACTCAACTACACTTATAATTTTTGTAGCAACAAAAACTTTATCTAATAAATTTCGTTACAATCGGTCCTCATTTGGGGATATGACATTTCACCTCATTCATTTATGTTATCTTAAGATCAGGCTTGATCAAGTATAAGTTTCTTATTTGATAATAAGAAAAGTCTAGAAACAAAACATCTGTATATGAAGACCTTATTTTGAATGTGGCATAAGTCCATTTTTTTAAATTGAGAAATAAAGGGTTTTGCATTTTAGTATTTTTAAAAATATATGTGACCAATTTTAGTAAATTAAATCTTAAGTTTTGATTAGAACTTATCAAATTTTTTCTTTCATAAAAATAAATTTTTAAAAACCATTAGGAAATTTGTTTTTTAGCGGCTTGGACTTATATCACTTTCAAAACAAACATTTTAAAATATTAATTTTTTAAATTGAAAAATGTATGTTTTCAAAACAAATAAAATTTAAATTTTTGGTTTTGTATGAAAATAATGTTATCTTTTGAATTGAAAAATGTATAGGACTTAATGCGCTTCCAAATCAAATAAAACGAAAAATTTTGTTTCAAAAAATTTTACCAAATATTTTTCGTAGCAAAATTCCTATAAAAATTACATTTTTGAAAAACTTCCTATAAAAAGTAAATTTTTGTAAAATTTCCTATAAAAAGTAAATTTTTGTAAAATTTCATATAAAAAGTAAATTTTTGAAAAATTTCCTATAAAAAGTAAATTTTTGAAAAATTTCCTATAAAAAGTAAATTTTTGAAAAATTTCCTATAAAAAGTAATTTTTGAAAAATTTCCTATAAAAAGTAAATTTTTGAAAAATTTCCTATAAAAAGTAATTTTTGAAAAATTTCCTATAAAAAGTAATTTTTGAAAAATTTCCTATAAAAAGTAAATTTTTGAAAAATTTACTATAAAAAGTAAATTTTTGAAAAATTTCCTATAAAAAGTAAATTTTTGAAAAATTTCCTATAAAAAGTAATTTTTGAAAAATTTCCTATAAAAAGTAAATTTTTGAAAAATTTCCTATAAAAAGTAATTTTTGAAAAATTTCCTATAAAAAGTAATTTTTGAAAAATTTCCTATAAAAAGTAAATTTTTGAAAAATTTACTATAAAAAGTAAATTTTTGAAAAATTTCCTAAAAAAAGTAAATTTTTAAAAAATTTCCTATAAAAAGTAAATTTTTGAAAAATTTCCTATAAAAAGTAAATTTTTGAAAAATTTCCTATAAAAAGTAAATTTTTGAAAAATTTCCTATAAAAAGTAAATTTTTGAAAAATTTCCTATAAAAAGTAAATTTTTGAAAAATTTCCTATAAAAAGTAAATTTTTGAAAAATTTCCTATAAAAAGTAAATTTTTGAAAAATTTCCTATAAAAATTAAATTTTTGAAAAATTTCCTATAAAAAGTAAATTTTTGAAAAATTTCCTATAAAAAGTAAATTTTTGAAAAATTTCCTATAAAAAGTAAATTTTTGAAAAATTTCCTATAAAAAGTAAATTTTTGAAAAATTTCCTATAAAAAGTAAATTTTTGAAAAATTTCCTATAAAAAGTAAATTTTTGAAAATTTTCCTATAAAAAGTAAATTTTTAAAAATTTCCTATAAAAAGCAAATTTTTGAAAAATTTTCTATAAAAGTAAATTTTTGAAAAATTTCCTATAAAAGTAAATTTTTGAAAAATTTCGCAAGAAAAGTAAATTTTTAAATAATTTCTTATTAACAGTAAATTTTTCAAAAATTTAAAATCAATCCGCCAAATTTTAAGTTTTTAATTGTATGATATTGCAAATATTCTTGAATATCAATAAAAACAATCTTATACTCTTATTACTATGAAAATAAGTTTAACTTTTACTCTATTCGAGTAAATATTTTTTTTAGAATTTAAAAATGCATTGGACTTAACCCACCTTCAAAAAAAAAATTAAATTATTATTTTGTTTGTAATCATTTTTCAAACAAAATTTTTGTTCAGATTTTATAGTGTCCAAAATTCGTTTTTTTAAGATTTTTTCCAAAACATTACCATAATTTTCTATACAATTGAAACTTTCAAATCTGATTATTTATTTGTCTTTATCTTTTACTTAAGAATAAATTTAGTTGTAATAAATTAACATCATAACGAAAGTTTTTACAATTAAAATATTTATATTTTTAAGTTACATTTACAAATTTAAACTACTCAAATTAAGGTAATTTTTAAAAGTCAAAAATAAAGAAATTGCAATAAAATAAGAAATAGATTTTTATATTCATATGTAAATATTCAAGCTATATACTAGTCTATGTATATACTAATGAAGAATTTCTTCGAAATTTCATACTATTTACTAACAAAAGCGTACAATTACACATAAAAATACTTGTCTTTATTGAAATCTTCTTCTAGAACGTTTATATAAATTTAAACGAGATTATTTTATATCAAATGAATGTTAAAAAAAAACATTTCCAAGAAAAAAGAAAAATGATGTTCAGATAAAGAAATTCATATAAACAAGTTATACATATACATATACATACATATACATATACATGCTAACAAATTTACAGATATTTGTGTAAGCTCATACGAATTTTTGCACAGCAAAACTCTTTAAGATGGCAAACTAAATTATTTAAACAGAAAAATTATAGGCCCGAAAATTTAATATTTTTATATTTATTTTCCTGTATTGTATTTTTTTATATTTTCGAACTCTGTTGAATATAAACATTTTTATAATTTGTTAATATACATATATATTAAAAAAACGACTTGACTTGTCAAGCCCGACTATACGATACCCTTCACCACTAAGATAAAAGATGCTCTTTTTCCTGTATAAAGGCAAATATTTCCTAAATTTTTCTTTGATACTAACATTTTCTCAAAACTTATATATTTAAGCTGTTTCCGTCATTTGGAATTATATGAGAGCTAGGGTCAAATGTGGACCGATTATCTCGAAATTTGACAAATTTATTACAGTGGTTAAAAAAATTATGCAAAAAAACTTAAAATTCCCATTATCTTTACATTTGCTAGCATTTTAAAGATTTTTGTCTCATTTAGTGCGTTTTGACAGAAGAGCATTGGAGCTATGGTCAAATGTGACCGATTTCAATGAAATTTGGTAGAGTGAATTTGGTTTGTTTTAAATTTCATAAAAAAATATTGTTGCCAATATATCAATAATGAGAAGTGGGACCTATGGAGGTACCATAAATAATGGACCGATTTTGACGAATTTCGATAGCCATGGTCCCACTATAAAAAAAAATGATCGGTGCCAAATTTCATCAAATTATCTTTAGAGTTTCGAACTGTACTTTGATTACATGGTATACATGGGGGTCAAGCCGTCCAGACAGACGGATGGACAGACGGACTGACATCGCTAAATCGACTCAGAAAGTGATTCTAAGCCTATTGGTATACTAAAAGTTGGATCTAAGACAAATATTTCTATGCGTTACATACATCAGCACAAACTTATAATACCCTTTCCACCTATGGTGGTGAAAGGTATAACAAGTAAGAAAGTGCCATAGTCGATCAAGCCCGGTCATACGGTACCCTTCACCACTAAGGTCAAAGGTGTTCTTTTTTGTGTATAAAGACAAATATTTCGTTAATTTTGCCATCATACAAATATTTTCTGAAAACGGATATATTTAAGCTGTTTCCGTCATTTGGACTTATATAAGAGCTAGGATCAAATGTGGTTCGATTTACTTAAAATTTAGCAATTTGATTTACATTATCATTATCTTCAGATTTTCAAGCGATTAAGTGATTTTTGTCTTTTTTAGTGCGTCAAACGTGAAGCGATTTCAACAAAATTTGGAGATTTTGTTTTATATAAGCAGAATCTGTTTTAAATTTCATGAAAAAAAATTGATATTTGTGGCGAAAATATAATTTCCGAGAAGTGGCACCTATGGGAGGTACCATAAATAATGGACCGATTTTGACGAATTTTAATAGCCATGGTCCCACTGTACCAAATTTCATTAAATAATCTTTAGAATTGCGACCTGTACTTTGATTACATGGGGGTCTAGCCAGCCGTAAAGCCGGACGGACTGACTGACAATGTTAAATCGACTCAGGAAGTGATTCTAAGTCTATTTAGGTTAAGTCCCGAATAACATAATTTAAGAAATTATGTATATAAATACAAAGGTTCATATTAATCTACCTTTTAAATGTTTGTACTTAGTAGAGCGGTTCGATTCCCATATACAATCCAAACCATAGATGGGCACTTTGCAGTACCAGTACTTTTTCAGTATTTTTTTTATTTACTGATTACTGGAAAAAAATTCAGTATTCTGTAAATTTTACTGACTACTGAAAAAAAATTTCAGTAATCAGTAAATTTTATTGAATACTGAAACAAAATTTCAGTATTCAGTAAAAAAATTTTCAGTAAATTTTTTTTTTCAGTAATCAGTAAAATTTACTGATTACTGATTTTTTTTTCAGTAATCAGTAAAACTTACTGAATACTGATTTGTCTTTTCAGTAATCTGTAAAATTTACTGAATACTGATTTATTTTTTCAGTAATCAGTAAAATTTACTAAATACTGAAATTTTTTTTCAGTAATCAGTAAACATTTACTGATTACTAAAACGCTTAGTGCAGTAAAAAAGTAATGCAGTATGCCCATGTATGATCCAAACCAATGTTTTTTTTTTTTTTAAATAGGGAAGGTATTGGGGGCTAAAATAAAATAGACCCAACTTGAGAAATCATAAATTTAGAACAAATTACTAAAATTAAATTTTGGAACAAATTACTAAAAAAAAATTACCACAGATATGGAAGACCTTACAATACATTGAACTTAATTTTCAGCACCTGCCTCAAGCAGCTCTAGTTTACATACATGTACGAGTAGTATATGCAATTTCATATAAATTTATATATAACATTTAAATGCTCTAACATTTATCTTTTTGAAATCTGTTCACATAAACTTTAAATTGTAAAATTTTACTTTCCTCTTATACTCATGTATATATGTATTTAGTTACATATTTCTTTGTATTTTACATTAAAAACTTAACAAACTTTTGAATACCTGCATTCACACACATATCCACATGATAAATTTATTCTTAACTTTTTATGTATTTCAAGAAAAATATATAATTAAAGAATTTTTTAAGATAAATAAATCAAAGAAGCAAAGGATTTTTATCATTATTTTTACTTTTTTTTTTATTATATCTTTGTATTTTTTAGCATTTTTTTAATTGTATAATTTAACTTAGACAATGATCAATTGAATGTATTTAATTTTACCTTTTAAGACATTTTAAGGTAAACCCGAATATAAGGGAAACTTGTAATAAATGGCTTAATTTAGAGAAATAAAATGATGAGATTTACATATAAAAATGTGACCGAACGGTTTCATTTGAAACTACAAACTAAGGAAGAAACAAGAATAAATATAAACATAAGAGAAAAGACAAAATAAATAAATGAGAGAAATTCAATTGATCAACCCAGTCCATATTAACTTTTTGCAATGATCTTAAGTGAAAAATTGCATAATATCACTACAACTATATTCTACACATTTAAATTATTTTCCCAGACAAAGTGATATTACTTAAGCAAAATATCGGGTATTTTTTATAGAGTGACACAAGTTTAAATCATAATAAAAGGCAATCTGAAAGACCAATTTTCGCACCATTTGCGGCAGTATTTCAACGATAATTCTTTGAATGTTAATTTCCTGGTGTTTGAGGTTTATCGACGGAGAAATGTGACTTAACATAACCTTAAAGAAAATAAACCAATGGGGTTTAAACACACGAACTTACGTAAAATTATATTTTTATCAAAAGTTAAATTAAGTAAATCAATTGTAGCATCCGCTGATAGCAGCAATGATGCTGTTTGTGACACTCTAAAAAAAACACCCGAAACATATACATATAATGCTTAAATATTAAATACAACTTTTCATTTCGTTATCTTTAGGAAATTACATTTGTTGATTTATTCATGTCGTTATCCAAACTTAAAGTCTATTTAAAATTTCTGTTTTAATCGTGGGCTTTTAAATTTCCTTTCGCCCAAAAAAATGTTTAAACTTTTAATTTGTCAATTAAATTCTTGTAAATGTCTTTATAAAATTTAACATCAACAAAGACACGTGCCGAATGCGAAAATTTAATAAAAATGAAAGAATCAGCAACATCCAGGTTAGGATAAAAGAATATGTTTTAAGTTGCTGGAGACAAATCATAAAATATACTGGAAACATATTTAACAATTCAGGACAAAGTTAAGAAAAGTTTCACATATCGCACATATGAATGTGATAAATTTACAAAATATAGAAAGACACACAAAAATGTTTACATAAAGGGTGTTGCAAAAGGTTAAACACAAAAATCAAATTTGAACATTTATTAAATGGAGGTGATGTGGAAGATATGGTTAAGACTTTAACGAAAGCATCAAATTCTATATTAGATGTGGGTTCGAGTCCCAGGCGCTCTTATTACACAGTAGCACATTTTCTAGCTTCATAACCTTGATAAAATTGAGACCTACAAAATCTGAAAGCTTACTATGCACAGTGGGCTGAACAAAAATAAGGCAAATAGTTCAAAAATATTATACTCCTCCTCAAGAAATTGGCTATTGAGGAGAAGTAAACGAGCTTAAGTTTCCAATTTGGAGTCTGTAAACTTATCAGGAGTGGAGCCATATGCCCTTAAAGTAGGGCACATCGATGCAGAAGCTAAATTTCCGATCCGATATAAGTACAAAATCTACTAGTTGAGATGTACAAAAAACATTGATATATGTATGTATAGTTTATCTCCTATAGCTTACGAGAAGACTAAGGCCTATAATTTTGCTAATACCAGATTTAAACTTTTCCCGATTTTTCCGAAATTTTTTTTATTTTATTTCTAAGGAAAAGTGATAACATTCTAAATTGTTCTTTTCAATCCAATGAGCAATGGAAGAATCTTTTTTTAATTAATTTTTAAAGTTTAGCACAATTTTCAAAAAACATGTACTGATTTTTAAGTCTATATCTCGTTAACTGTTCGAAATATTACTCTTCCCACTTTAGCAAACTTTTACCTCTTAGATCTAAAAATTTAGCTTGGAGATAAAATCAAATAAGTAAGAGTGTTATATTCGGCTGTGCCGAATCTTATATACCCACCATCAAGTTGTGTTAAATTTAGAAACATATCTCACATATCTACAAGGGTGCAGCTAATTCAAAATGAAGACCAAAACTGAAAAAAATCGCTAAGCTAATTGGTATTGAACATTTTAAAATATCTTAGTGGTTTCCCCAGTATTTACTTTGATCAAAATTCGGTCTCATAACCGGGTATAGTTTTACATTGATAAGCTGTTAGTAGTAATACGGCAGGTCCATATATTTCGTTAGGAGTTCCTAATGCATCCATCATATATAAAGTCTGGGCTGAACATTGATTGATGCCTTTTTAGTTTCATAGGTGCAATCATAATATAATGATATAAAAAGGGAATATTATATATAAGAATTATGGCCAAATGTTCACCGACTGTAACAAAATTTTACACACTGGCTGGCATATATATAGAGCGTATTCTTGCAAAATTGAGTGGCCATAGCTATCATAGTTTCTAATTTAATAGCTTTTAGCTGGCCTTTGCTAAAATTTTTGGTTTCCGTGAGTGTTTTTTATATGAAAGCTAAAGTCAAATATGAACTGATTCCTGTAAAATTGGATAAGCTGATCAAAAGTTGCATAAAACTTCCCTATTTTAAATTTAATCGTCATAGCTATTATAAATGTATTCAATTTATCAGCATTAATGTGCTTCCCGGGGCGGGGTTATGTGGGAGCTCTAACTAAATTTAAACCGATTTTGTCCATTTTCAACATAAAAGTTTTTCAAGATATCCAAAATACTTTTGTTAAATTTTGTCCCTCTAGTTCTTTTCGTTAAGGCGCTATCGTGCTTTTATATGACGGACAGACGGACATAAACAACCTTTTCTTTGTGTATTTTTGTGTTTCCGTAAGTTTTTTATATGGGAGTTTTTTATATGCTCAAATGGTGACCGATTGCGACAAAATGGCTAGCATTGATATAAGACTCTATTGTGCCAAATTTGATGGTTATATCTGTTATACTTTTAGGCTGTTTTCGTAAGTTTTTTGTATGGGAGCTATGGCTAAATGTAAACCGATTTTGATGAAATTTTATATGCTGCCTAGGGCTTATGTGAAACTTCTATAAATTATCATCATAGCTGTTATAATTTGTCATTTATTAACAAATAAGCGATTAGCCTAGACGAGGTTTTAAGGGAGCTATGGTCAAATGTGAACCGATTTTGCCCAATTTCAATACCAAAATTTTCTCATAGATGAAGAATGTTTTTACTTAATTTTAGTGAGCTAGCTCCTTTCGTTTAGGCGTTATCGTGATTTCAACAGACAGACGGACAGGCAGACAGAGAGACAGACAGACGGACATCGCTCAATCGTCTTAGAATTTCATAAGGATTCAGAATATATATCGTTTTTGGTTTTTGAGCTAATATTAAGGAAATTACAAACGGAATGACAATCTCAATATATCCCCCATTCTTTTTGATGGTGGGTATAAAAACAACTACAACGCAGAGAAATATGTACCATATAAACACCGTCGGTCCGTCCGCGTGCTTATGTTTTCCATTATCAACAATAAAAATCTATGACGAAATTTTAAGGTTTTTTGAAAATTTTGCTGTTTTGAGTAAGATGTTGTTCTTTTACTAATTTTATCTCAAGCAAAAACTTTTAGATCTAATTTAGAGGTAAAAATTTGCTGAAGGGAGAAAATCAATATTTCGAATAGTTCACGAGATATAGACTTAGGTATCAGTACATGTTTTTTCAAAATTGTACAAAACTTCAAAAATGGTTTAAAAAAAACCTTAGCTAAAAACTCAAACCCCAACTAGGGGTTTTCTTCTACCATTGTTAGCTTTCAGATTTTGGTGGTCTCATTTGTTTCATGATTTTAATGCTGCTCTGTGTTATGTGTTACTATACTAGGCTATGACTAAACGAAATGTATGTCCTTTTACCTCAGACCCTGTTGCTTCTTGCATATTAACAAGAAAAAATGTTTACAAAACTTTTTTACACATTCGGCGTTTTTGGTGTTGCTTTTCTGGAGAAAAAAATAAAAAAAAATATAAAACAACAACCAGCAAACAAAACAAAAAACCTAGTCAATCTTGACTTTATGACAGTTGAAAAACGTGACAACTGTCAAATGATTTGCTCTTGTATTAAACAAATAATACAGATACTGTCGTTGTGAGGTTGGATAAGCGTGTCTATGAAATAGACTATAGATTTCTTCCTTTTTTCTTCTATAGACAAAGTTACTAGGGTAACAAAAAATAAATTTAATAAAAATTTATTTACAACAAATAACACAATTTGGGCTTTCTTACAATTTTGTAGCTGTCTAATGTTCAAAATAACTGTGACAATGTGACATGTCTATCATATGAAGCGCGATACATCTTAATTGTAATTCAAATTTAGGGAAATTTCTGAATTTCAAAACGAAGTCAAAAAGTATTTATCAAAAAACTAACAGTATGACAGTTATCAAGCGAGTGTGAAAAATGTCTTGACATTCGCCAAAATCCATAAATGTTGTCGGCTGTTAAAAGAAACGACAGCAAAGCAAAAGGATGTATATAGGGAAACAAGAAGGATACTGACATGTTCATTATTAATCGCACAATTGTTGTGTATGGAAATTTAATCAAAAAATTTTTCTTTATTTTTACACAGTTTGCATATTAATTACTTAGTTTTCTTTTAACAATCAACTGTTTTTCTTGAGGTTTCTTGTGAAACAAAAAATAAAAAAAAAAATGAATTAACCGTTGAAAAGTCTGAACATTTTTAAAAGGGGATTTGGCAGGATTTAGCTAAATGTACAAAGGCTAACAAAGTAAACGATTTATTTAAATTTTGTGTTTGTTTCTTTCTCGTTCTCGCTCACTTGCATCTCTCTTGTCTCTTCGTTTCCGTTTCCCTTTATTTTGTAATTGAGGTTTGTCTGTGTTACCACGTTATTTACACGAGTTTTTCTTTTCCGCTTCATGATCTCACACTTGAAAGTCAATTAAAATTGTTGTGAAATTAAATTCACCTAAAACTGAAAATGAAGTACTCGGAAGTGTGTGCATAGGTATGTTTGTTTGTTTGTCTTGTTGGGTTTTTGTTTATCTTTTAAGTGTTTAGTTCATTTGATTAATTGTAAACATTTTATTAACTTCGTTTTTTTATTTTTGGTAAAAGAAAATAAATTATTTTGTTTGTTACCAAAAAGTTTTTTTTTTTTTTTTTGTTTTCGTTTAACCAAAAGCTGCTGGGGTTTGTGTTATTTAATTTTGGGATCATTTAAAGTTTAAGTTAACATTTTTATTTTTGTTTTGCATTTTTTAATTTTATTGTACCTTTCTCTACGATTAAGGGTTACTATTAGGGTAGGTCGTTTTTTTCACTTTTGTCTCTAATTTTAACTAAACTTAACTTAAAGGACATAACATTTATTATAATGAAGTAAGCATGTTTTTTCTACGTTTCTTCAAGCTCATTCCAAAATGTAAACAAGTAAGAAAGTGCTATAGTCGGTCAAGCCCGACTATACGATACCCTTCACCACTAAGGTCAAAAGTGTTATTTTTCCTGTATAAAGACAAATATTTGGTAAATTTTGACATTATACAAACATTTTTTCAAAATTTATATATTTAAGCTGCTTCCGACATTTGGACTTATATGAGAGCTAGGGTCAAATGTGGACCGATTATCTCGAAATTTGGCAAATTGATTACAGTTGTTACATGTATGCAAAAAATTAACTTAAAATTCCTATTATCTTCAGATTTACGAGCGTTTTAGTGATTTTTGTCTCATTTAGAGAGTTTTTAAAGAAAAGTTTGTATGGGAGCTATGGTCAAATGTGGACCGATTTTAACGAAATTTGGTACAGTGATTTAAGTTTACATAAGCAGTATTTGATTTAAATTTCATGAAAAAATATTGATATTGGTGGCCAATATAAGAGAAGTGGGACCTATGGGTGGTACCACAAATAATGGACCGATTTTGATGAATTTCAATAGCCATGGTCCCATTATCAAAGAAATTATCTGTGCCAAATTTCATCAAATTATCTTTAGAATTGCGACCTGTGGTTTGATTACAAGGTTTACATGGGGGTCCATCCAGACGGACGGACATCGCTAAATCGACTCCGAAAGTGATTCTAAGCCTATTGGTATACTAAAAGGTGGGTCTAAGACAAATATTTCCATGCGTTACATACATCAGCACAAACTTATAATACCCTTTCCACCCATGGTGGTGAAGGGTATAAATATCAACCATATTTGACAGTAACACTAAAACAAACAAGTAAGAAAAGCTATAGTCGGTCAAGCCCGACTGTATAATACCCTTCACTACTAAGGTCAGATATGGACCAACAATTAAACAAGTTTTCCTTAAGTCTAACAGTCATATATACATATACTATGTGCTATTTTTCAAAATTTTGAGATTTACATCATTTCCGGCTAAGGGCCTAATATTGGAGCTAGGGTCAATTGTGGACCTATTGCTACCAAATTTTGGTTATTGGTTCATATTTATAAAATCTGTGCAGAGTTTAAGTAATCAAGTGCATTTATCTTTAGAGTTATTATGGGTCCTTTTTGATTTTTTTGATATTTTTTGAAAATCCTGATTTTTCCTACACATATTTGGGAAAATTTTAGCCACGCCAAAGCTTAATAACTTTTGTGAACACACCAATATAATCTAAACGTGTCTAGATACGAGACCAGATACGTAACAAATAGGTCACAAAGAATTCCTTGTACCAACAATTTTGAATTTTTAACCTAAATTTTATTAGCTTTTTTGTTGTATAAAATAAATCTCTGGGGTTATAAAAATAATGTTTGTTCTATGACTATTTTGTTTCTAAATTCTTTTAAAAGATGGCGCTATTTTTTATTTACATACAGAATTCGCATTTTTAATAATTAAAACTAAAAAATATGGTTTGACATTGTTCCTCAACTTTGTTCGGGAGTATTTGGTCTAAATTTTTTCCAAATAAAATGTATCTGATATATTTGTAAAAAAAATGTCAATACGGCAACCTTGCGGCAATTTCATTTTTAGAAACACACAAACAGATACTGTCAAAAAGTTTCAAAAGAGATATCTGTGAGGAAATTTCGACAAAAAATAAGGAATCTGTCACTTTTTGTACATGATTTCAATCAAATTTAAATATGTTAAGTTCATTTGAAGCAATTTGAGTTCATATGTTATTAAAAATTCATCTCTTACACCACTTGGAACATTTGAACCGACGAACGATTCTGTCAGACAGCAATTTTAAAATTTTTTTACGTGCATAAATTTGAGTTAAAATTTTAAATTTGTTGACGCAAGGGAATCTTATTGATCCATTTTTGGTTCAGATTTTGGTGTGTTGACAAAAGTGGTTTAGGTTTACCGTGGCTACAAATTTCCCAAATATAGTGTAGGACAAATAAGGATTTCCAAAAAGTTCAGAAAGTGATCAGAAAATTAAAATTTTCTGTTTTTCGCTCCATCTAGAATTAAGGATAATCCTCCTGATGAGATGGCCTAACCAACCATCGAAACGCGTCGAGGAAAGGTTTCCCCACCAACATTTTTTGGTTTGATCAAAAAACTATTTATTACAATAATAATTGTAATAAATTGGGATCTTAGTGCAATACACTACAGTAAAACTTTTTAAAAATTTGTCTTCACTTTAAAAAAATCAGGTAATAAAATAAAAATAAAATACATTTTTATCATAAGATGTTTGAAAGAAATATTCGCCATACTCTACATTTTTGACGAACATAGTTAAGCGATATTTTAAAGTGCTGATTTAGTAAAAACTGATGACACCTTTTTCAGGCATCATATTGGGAAACTTTAGAGGCCGATAAAAATAAAACGGTCACTAAACATGCCAAACTGACTTTAGGGTTTTACTACAATTTGATAGTAGAATAGGACCTATGTAGTCACGACCTTGCACTTTTTTCACTGTTGTGCAGTGTAACTGAAAGAGCCACACGATCCAAAAGCTTTCTTACTTCTAAGGTGGTCTACTTTATCGACCAATAATTCACCCTCTGTAAACACGGGGCTACCATAAATCCAAAATTCAGAAAGCTTAGGCCCTCCTTAACAGTCCCTCTCATCTTATATTCTTTTTTGATGTATAGGCCGAAGAAGAAGGGACTTTTGGAACTTTTACCTCTAAGAGGGTAAAAACGGGTAAAAAGGGGAAAAAATCGAAAACGCTATGTCTCCTAAAGTAATAGGTATAGAAACAAAATTAAAATTACGTTTTAAACAGCTTTGAAAATAAGCGGACAGGTGTTTGGTACTTTTTTGAAACTATGTCCGATAGGGGGTAAAAAAGGGTGAAAATAGTTGTTTTGGCACCTTTTTAACCCACTCTTATATTTTAAACTAAAGAATATAGAAAGAAACTTGGTACTGCAATCAATAGATGTAAAAAAAACATGAAACACGTATTTGGTACTTTTTTGATTTTGGAGCCAAAATGTGTAAAAAAGGGATAAAATGATAACTTAACATCTCCAAAGTAATATGAATAGGAACATTATGCATTATGTTAAATGCGTTTAAAAAAAATGTACCGAATTCAATTGGCACCAAATATACATATGGAACTTTTAGAAATTAGGGAATGAAAAGGGGGAAAAATTAGTATTATTTTAAACAAATGAATGTTTGTCTGTATGTATGTTCTTTATAGAATAGTAAACTGTGAATTTGATTGTGTTATGCTCTTTAGCGAAGATGTTGCGGATAAGCCGGCGAAGGTTTTAAAGTTGATAAGACTAATTTCCGACAGATGGCGCCACTGAAAATTACTAAAAATTAATTAAATCGTAAACTGTACATTTGATCATGCTATGATCTTTAGCAAAGTTGTAGCGCATGAGCCGACGAAGGCTTTTAAGTTGGTATGAATAATTTCCGACAGGTGGCGCTACAGAAACTTACTCAAAGTCAATTTAATCGTAATCTGTACATTTAATCACGCTACAATCTTTAGCAAAGTTGTTGCACATGAGCCGACGAAGGTTTCTTAGTTGGTATGAAGAAATTTCGACAGGTGGCGCTACTGAAATTTACTCAAAGTCAATTTAATCGTATGCTGTACATTTAATCATGCTATAATCTTCAGCAAAGTTGTTACGGATAAGCCGAAGAAGTTTTATGAATTGGAATAAGCAAAGTCCGACAGGTGGCGCCACAGAAAACTACTCAAAATGAATTAAATCGTAAACTGTGCATTTGATCAGGCTATAATATTTAGCAAAGTTGTTGCGCATCAGTCGACAGAGGTTTCTGTTGATATGAATAATTTCCAAAATTATTCAAAATGACTTAAACTGTAAACTATGCAAACTATGTGTTGGTCGGACAAAATAAATCAAATAATTCAAAATTAACTGAATATTTCTACAATGTCTTTCCTCTAAATTTATTTTAGCACTTTATAATATAAAATATATAAAAACTTTAAAATTTTCCTCAAAATGCTTATCATAAAGCTCCGAGCAAGGCTCGGTCTACCAGGTACTAAATACTAACGCAGTCAGACTTACAGTTTATAACATACAGATTTATTGCCACTTTTTTGGTGTAAACCACTGTGCCACCCTAGTTATCATCAGTTTGTAAAAAATAACGAAAAGTTATCAAAATTTTAAGAAAATTGACACTATTACAAAAATCTAATATTAATAAATTTTCTTAAAAATGCTTATTACAAACAGTAATTCCATTAAAGACCTAAATTTTCATATTAAATTCCTTATTTAGAATTTTGTAGCTTAAAGCAATTTTTTTTATATTGAAAAGATAAAATAGTCTTAATAATAAACAGGCAAAATTCGTTACAGTTGTTAAAAATATTTTTATTTTTGCGTAGAAATGTCTGAAGAATGTTAAATTCTTTTTCGCATTAACTTCGTATTTAACGTTCCACAAAATAAACGTTTCATGTTCTTGATATGTGAATAGTTACGATAATGTTCAACTTTTTGTTTTTTTATATATCCCAACAGACTTTTTGGTGAAAAGGATTCACTTCGTACTGACAATATTTGCGCGTAAGGTGTTTCTGTAAACACAATCTGTTTATTCAACAGACACTTTGTAATCTTCGAAGGGTCATACGAATTTATTCTTTCAGTTCAGTTTAATAAAACTAATTGGTTTCGTAAACAAAATTGAGTCTTAATACTAATCCTTCGTTAAGGAACGTTTCCCAAACTGTGGGGGGATTTTTATGATAACAACATAAAAAATCTTTTTATAACTTTAAATGTTTAGCCACAAAATATTTTTATTTTTCCTTGAAAGCTTGGAATCATTTTGTTGTATTGTTAAAATGGTCGTAACTCACAGCATGGAATGAAATGACTCATTAAAGATAATCCAACTTCAAATTATTTCTAAAGTGATAACTCGCATTCAATGTTTGCCGAAAACAAGACTCCTTTCAATCTTTTTTGGTTTTACAACAAACGGAAATAGACGCATAAACGTAGCCATGAAAACACATGATGAGACGAGAAATGAGTTTTAGTTAAATAAATTTTATATTCATGATCTCTTGCCGAGTAAATTACATTTTACACATTTTTCACAATTTGTAAAGTGTCATTTTATATGTAGACAAATTTCTCTTGTCATTTATTCATTTCAACGATTCATTGAACATCATAATTAAAATGATTAAAATATTCTCTATTTTAACATTAAGCCATTATTTAAATTTAATTTTCATTTCGGATTAAATTTGTTAAATTAAAATATCTAAGGAAATTTCATTTGAAATTTCTAATTACAGCAAAAGCATTTAAATAAAATTTTCGAGGTCATTTGCTTTCATTGAAAACTCTTTTTTCTTTGAGGAATTTGAACAATACTCGTATATTCTCCATTCGCTATCTGCTCTTTTCTACTTGACATTGCAATTTTCTTTGTATATGCAAATTTATCTAATATCTCATTACATCAGCAAACGCCCTCATCACACTTGCCCTCATAAAAACACCACAAATCTTTAAGATTTTAAGAGAATCACAAAAGAAATCTTGTCCAGAAATCAGAAAGAATCTGAACTTGCGTATTAGTCCTTTAGATTTAATTTGAATATTTGCTAATTTTGCATAAATTTAATTTAAACATATTGAAATGACTAGATTGACTGAAGGGAAAGATTTTTGAATAAAAAAGGTCAATACAACAAAACAAAATATATAAAATTCGCACACAAAAGAAATTTTAGTCATTCACATAAAAAGTTTTACTTTTTCAGAGGATGAGTAAAGAAATAAAAAAAAAAACATAAAAAACAAAAAATACTCGGTATGAAAAATGAAACTGTGAAAAAACGCTAAAGTACTTTAAAAGAAAATGTTTCCTAATGCCTGTAAAACATGTACCTACTTTACTTTCTTCTTAGAATACTCGTAGGATGGCCCGCAACGTAACTTTACGTTATTCTTTTACTAACTAAAACTTGTTGACATTTCATTTCTTTTTCACAATCATTCAAGGTTATTTCTTTTGTTACCAAAAATTTTACTAATATGAAACTAATCTTAATCTTTAATTAGATCTTCGAAGTGAAAAAGTTTGAAAGTAAAATTGGAAATATTCCACTCGAATTTATGTAAAATTTGTTGGCAGTTCTATCCTAATACAAAATCAAAGTAACACTTATCTTGTATATGTTAAGACCGTTGACTTTAACTTGGTATGTTTGAGTGTGAGTGTGTAAGTTTAAGAAAAATTGTGAAAATCAGTGAAAATATTTATCAACATAAATGTTTTTCATTATGTATTATGCGGTTCTTAAAATGGAATCACTGTTTTCGGTAAACCAGGAAGTGCTATAAACAAATAACAACAAAAAAAATAATATTCACTTAAAAATTATGTGCTCATTGAAAGGTCATTAGTTAATGGCCCTTTATTTTTGTTAAATTAATTAATATAGAAAATTTTTCAAAAATTTGCTATTTTTAGGAAATTTTTTAAAAATTTATTATTTATACAAAATTTTTCAAAAATTTTCTATTTATAGGAAATTTTTCAAAAATTTATTATTTATACGAAATTTTTCAAATATTTTCTATTTATAGGAAATTTTTCAACAATTTTCTATTTATAGGAAATTTTACAAAAATTTTCTATTTATAGGAAATTTTTGAAAAATTTATTATAAATAGAACATTTTTGAAATATTTCCTATCAATAGGAAATTTTTCAAAAATTTACTATTTATAGGAAATTTTTCAAAAATTTACTATTTATAGGAAATTTTTCAAAAATTTACTATTTATAGGAAATTTTTCAAAAATTTACTATTGATAGGAAATATTTCAAAAATTTTCTATTTATAATAAATTTTTCAAAAATTTTCTATTTATAGGAAATTTTTAAAAAATTTTCTATTTATAGGAAAGTTTTCAAAATTTTTTTATTTAGAGGAAATTTTTCAAAAAAAATTTTCAAAAATTTTCTATTTATAGGAAATTTTTCAAAAATTTTCTATTCATGAAAATTTTTAAAACATTAACTGTTTATAGGAAATTTTACAGAAATTTACTATTTAAAAAAATGTTTTCAAAGATTTCTATTACATATAGAAAATTTTTCAAAAATTTACTATTTATAGGAAATTTTTTAAAAATTTATTATTATTTATAGGAAATTGTTCAAAAATTTTCTATTTATAGGAAATTTTTTTAAACATTTTCTATTTATAGGAAATTTTTCAAAAATTTTCTAATTATAGGAAATTTTTTCAAAATTTTCATTGATAGGAAATTTTTCAAAAATTTTCTATTTATAGGAAATTTTTCAAAAATTTTCTATTTATAGGAAATCTTTCAAAAATTTTCTATTTAGGAAATTTTTCAAAAATTTTCTATTTATAGGAAATTTTTCAAAAATTTTCTATTTATAGGAAATTTTTCAAAAATTTTCTATTTATGGGAAATTTTTCAAAAATTTTCTATTTATGGGAAATTTTTCAAAAATTTTCTATTTATAGGAAATTTTTCAAAAATTTTCTATTTATAGGAAATTCTTCAAAAATTTTCTATTTATAGGAAATTTTTCAAAAATTTTCTATTTAAAGAGTGTTCTAAAAAAAATATGCATTTACTATTTTAGACAAAATTTATCCATAGTGCAAGAAATAATTTATTTTTTGATCAAGTTAGTTTCTATAGATATGTCAGATACTATTATTATAGAAATTATTATTTTTCAATAGTTATTTCAATCAAAATGGACTGCGAAAAAAAGTTCGTGAAAATATAATTAAAACTTTTCAAAAAAATCCGTCATGGACTTTTAAAAAAATAGCTAAAAATTTGAAAGTTGACCCTCGAACTTTTTCTAATGCCATCAGGTATAAGGAAAACCTGAGCATTGAAAGAAAACCTGGATCAGGGAGGAAAAAAGGTCCTACAGATATTGGTAAGGCAAAAGAAGTCGAGCGACTCTTTCGAAGAGCGCCTAACACTTCTTTAAGAAAAGCAGCTCGTACGGTGAAATGTTCTACGAATTTTGCACATAGAGTCAAATCTTATGCTGGACTGAAGACATACATAGTCCAAAAGGTTCCAGATCGCAATGCTATAAAGAACTTAGAAGCAAAAAAACGAACGAAAAAATTGAAGTCTGATTTTATAAAAAAATACACCTGTTGTGTGATGGATGATGAAACATACGTACTGGCAGACTTTTCTCAATTTCCTGGTCAAGATTTTTATGTTGCTGATAAACGGGGCAATGTTCGGCAAGAGTTTCGCACAAAAAAACAAACAAAATTCCCTAAGAAGTTTCTCGTGTGGCAAGCTATTTGCAGTTGTGGCAAAAGAAGTAAAGTATTTGTGGCATCTGGCACAATAAACACAGAAATTTATATAAAGGAGTGAATACAAAAACGGTTGTTACCCTTTTTAAGAGAGCACAGAGTGACTACATTTTTTGGCCCGATTTGGCATCATGCCATTATGGAAAAAAGGCACTTGAGTGGTACTCAAAGAATAATGTCATTTTTGTACCACGAGAGGCAAATCCACCTAACTGTCCAGAACTTCGGCCTGTGGAAAGGTATTGGGCTCTGGTAAAAAAGGAATTGAAGAACACAGGAAAGATTTCCAAGAACATGTCCGATTTTAAGTGCAGGTGGAACACATGCTCCAAAAAGGTATCAGAAGCAACTGTAAAATCTTTAATGGGAGGGTTTCCGAAAAAAGTCGATAATTTTGCAAAACCCGAGTACTAAGTAAACATTTTAATGCTAAATGATTTTGTATAATATGTCATTATATTTGCGTATTTTGTAGAGTCTTTATATTAAAAGGTTTGATTTTTATTTAAGAAAATCCAACTACAAATTTTATTTAGAGCACTCTTTATAGGAAATTTTTCAAAAATTTTCTATTTATAGGAAATTTTTCAAAAAATTACTATTTAAAGGAAATTTTTCAAAAATTTCTATTAATGGAAAATTTTTCAAAAATTTCTATTAATGGAAAATTTTTCAAATATTTACTATTTATAGGAAATTTTTCAAAAGTTATCTTTTTATAGGAAATTATTCAAAAATTTTCTATTTATAGGAAAGTTTTCAAAAAATTTTGATTTATAGGAAATTTTTCAAAAATTTACTATTTATAGGAAATTTTTCAAAAATTTACTATTTATAGGAAATTTTTCAAAAATTTACTATTTATAGGAAATTTTTCAAAAATTATTTAGTAAACTTATTTCATTATTTTCACATTCTACAAAATGTAATACGTTATACAATCGTTAACAGGCCCTACTTATTAGGAAAGGGCTAGATGTCAAATTCAAAACCTCATATACAACAAAAAAAGAGGCCGGATGTTAAAAAGTTCAGGTTGTTTATTACATTAAACTTAAAGCGTCTTTGGCTTTACCTTTCGCTAACAAAAAAAAATCCGTAAAGTCATCTACCGCCGCCACCGCAACAGCCAACAGTTGAAATCAATAATTTCTAAAATGTCTGGTTGGGAATTTAAGAATGTCATTGTTGGTTGGCTGTTTGGTGGTGGCTTATTATGGCGGCAGTCACCTTCAACGGCAGTGGAAGTAAAAAATAACTGCTGACACTTTATTTGCTTGAAGATGATGATGATGATGTTGAACCCAAAATATGTATTGTTGTCTTCATCGTATCGTTACCTTTCTTTACTTCTGTTGTATTTTCTGCTGCAAAAAGTAATCGAAATTCTAAAATTTAACAACAAATAAAAGAAGAAAAAATCAATATGAAATTTTTTTTCCTTCACTTGTTGTAACTAAATAAATTCAATTTGCATAAAAATATTCGTATAAAAATATTTACCATAAACATATTAAGTTACATATACACACACACCCACGAGCAAATAAAAGTATTTGTAAGGATTATAATTTATTTTAAGGACAATATTTAAGTTTTTTTTGTAGGTATGTATGTGTGTAAGTCTTATTGCGGCTGCTGATGCTGGTGGTGGTATTGTCTGCCACAAGTGTTATCATCGCATTGTTATGTGAAAATATTTTTAATGAAATTTTTTGTATTATTGAAAGTAATTGAAAAACTCATTGAAATCGATAATATTGATAGTGCTTAAGTGCCACTTGCAACAAGTTGATGGTTATTTGGTTGAAAAAAAAAGTATAAAATAAAACTAAAAAATTCAAACCCTCACTATTTAAAGCGCTGAAGTCAATATTGTCATGAAGCATGAAGTAAAAATAATTTAATAAAAAAAATCGTTTTAATTTAAGAATGCTTTTGAAATGAATTCGTTAGAAAAAAAACTAATGATTTTTTATATTTTTATAAAAAAGAAATAACTACAGCGCAATTTGAAGTGTGTAAACTAAAAAAAATAGTAATTGAAATTAAATTGCAGCAGGAATAAATACTCAAATCAAAAATGCCTGAAGCTAAAACAAAGTTTTGTATTGCAACAGCAGAATGCATTACATACGATAGTACGCACATTTATTCCCGGAATAGATATGAAAATAGATTTTGACAATAAAAGCGTTTAACCGATACTCGATGTTAATTGAAAATTGCAAATGAATGAAATATTTTCTAACCTTTGTCCTAGTTAAGAGCAAAGGCTACAGCCAGTTTAGAAATTAAATATTGCAGAAGAATAATTGATTATTCCAGTAAAGTGTGTGTGTGTATGTAATAATATTCTGTCATTTTCAATGGAGTTAGACCACAATAAAAGATTGCCTGACATCAATCACAACCGCTGAGTCATGTTTGTCATCGCTTCGTTTTTATTCAATGAAAACTGGCAATAAATCAGGCAATGGAGGCAATTATCTCTCATTGGTGTCCGAAAATAATATTTATATATGTATGCATAGTATATAAATAGAAAAATACATAACTCATGTTATTCCACAGAATTGAACTTCTACATCAAAATATTTACAACCTGCTGTGAATCCATACTAAATGTTATCGTATTTATACCTGGTAACAGGTGACACGTTTTGACAATTTATTTTTCAAATAACAAATTACATACGCAAAAGAAATATCAACAAATCTGTACCTTAATCGTTCAATATTTTCTATTTATAACATTAGATAATTTACCAATAAGTTATTTTTAACTATTAATCTTGTAAATTTGAGTAACCTCTCACTTTTGTAACTTTGCCAATTTTATACAAAAGGGACTGTCAATTATTTTTGGTGTAACATCAGTACAAACTAGGAAACTGCGAAAACGAAATTACTTCTATTAAAAGTCGACTTCAATTCTTTAGCTAGTTTTTTTTTGCTTCTAAGTTCTTTACCGGATTGCGATCTGAAAGTTTCTGAACTTTATAAAAGTTTAGAACAGCATAAGCTTTGGCTCTATGTACAAAAGTATGCGAACAATTAACCGTATGAAATACGTTTCCGTAAAAGTGTGAAACGTTATTTGACATTTTTGCTTTATCTGTTTGGCCTTTTTTACCGCCTGATTTAGGTTTTCTATACTGTTTAACACGTTCACGCCGGCGTGTACCACCGGTGGCTCGCACATGTCTGCCAGATCGGGCGGCGCGTACCACCGGTGGCTCGCACAGAATTGCCTCATCGGGCGGCGCGTACCACCGGTGGCTCGCATATGATTGTACTATCAATAAGTAGCATCGAAAGAAAAATACAGACCCATGGAGACCGTTTTTCCGTGCGATAATCTTTCGTTGAAACATTTAGTTCGGCGCCGTCCGAAGGAACAAAAAGCTTTCAGCGCAATCGCCTATGGGCGCGAAACATGAATTGCAGTGCCGGCGTGAACGTGTTAATGGAATTAAAAACTGAATGGATCACCATATCAAAATTAATTATTTCCAAAAAATAATATTTGGTGCATATCCTTACCCGCGTCTTTAGAGACATTTTTTTGGGGGAAAATTGCGATAACTATAAAGCAACTTCACGAATTGTTGTCTTTAACTATTTTAAATAAAACTGTGTTTTCTTTAATATTTTTGTAAAAATAAATTGTTTTTGGTTAAAACATCGCAAAAACAGAAAATAAACCGTTTTCCATACAATTGGGCTATTAAGCTTTAGACCTGATGCGCGCTTATAGAACGTTGTCGGATTTGGCTAAAATTTTTAGAACTGAACTAGTGTCATAATATTCCGTTGAAAACCCTTTGAAATCAAAGAAAAAAAACTTCGCTGTCACTCTAATGCTGTCACTCTAATGAAATAAGAGACTCAACAAGTTAAAATGTATTTGGCTATGCTAAATCTTAGATGCCCTTCAATTCTTAATATGGAACCAAATTAGGGTCTGCAGTTTAACCGAAACCGAAACCTCGCTTTTTTTTATGCCTCAAAACCGAAAACCGTAGAAAAAACCGTGGTTTTAGGTATTTATTTTTCAAAAATTTTTGTTGGTATTATTCAAAAATAACATTAGCTTATCATAAATTTGCACGAAATTTGTCTATTTAATGAAGCAGAAGAATGAAACAAACAAAAGGTGTTTACAATGGACGAATGGACAGGTGTAAAGGGAACACGGTATATGAACGTTAATATTCACGATTCTCATGGTAAATTTTATGACCTGGGCCGTATTTTAGGAACGTTTAATTTCAAGCAAACGCAAGGAATCATTAGACAAAGGCTAATGGAGTTTAATATTTCACTTGATACAAACATCGTAGCATGTACTATAGATGGAGCAGCAGCCAATATCAAATTTGTATCTAAAAATCAGTTTTGAAGACGGCGATGATTAAACTTTGACTCATTTAAAACCGATTGCCCATATACATTTGAACCTAGAGGCTGTAAGAAAAACTGTTCGCTATTTCAAAAATTCGTCATTTCGTTATAATATTTTACAAACAAGCGTTAAAAAGCAAAATAATCGTGAATTAAGTTTACTCTTAGATTTCTGTTTCTAAAACAAAGTATTCATGAGAGTTTAGAAATGCTGTCGACCTTAGATTCGCTTCATTCTATCGACTTTGAAATTGTAAATTCTTTAAAATCGTTGCTATTTGTAAAAACTACTATTGAAGCAATTTGTCGCTCGGATGCAAATAATATTCACGCTAAAGGGGCTCTGCAATTTCTCCAAAAGAAACGAGACTTATTTCAGAAATCCCTCATATTTAAAAAACCTGAATTATTTTTCTGAATTTTAGTATTAAATTATAATATGTTTTAATGAAGTTATCTTAATTTTTCTACAAATTTAAACTGAAATAGTTTTATTAAAAAAACCGAAAACCGAACCGAAACCGGCCGGTTTTGGGGTTTTTAAAACCGAAACCGCGGTTTCTCATTTTTACGGTTTTTTGCAAACTCTAAACCAAATGCTTGAGTATGAGAGAGTTCTAGGCTGATATCTCGATAACTATTATACCGGTTTCGCGGTCTGATACTTATAAGAATACCAGATATCTAGACCTACTTAAGAAAGAAAAATATGATTACTGTACTACGCTATCTCTAATAGTTTAAGAGATATTTAAAAGAATGTCACTTACGGTTATTTAAATCTAATTGCTCGATATAGTATTTTTTTAGACAAACACTTTAGACTGTAACACTTAAGAACAAGTTACAAATGCAATGAGAAACGAAATTACTTACGAACTAACACATCTCAGCCCAACGACCTTTTTCGTACAAGAAAGTTGAAAGTTTCGTGTTTGTGAAACTACAATGATCGAAATTTCTAAGAGATGCGAGAACCTGGCTTTATACACTTGCATAATCAATAACTGAAATTATCGATTCGAATGAAAATGACAGCACTAATTTGCAATTGTAATAAATGAAAATAAAAAAATAAAAAAAAATAAAAAAAGAACTAAATTTGAAATTATTTAATAATACGCAAATCATTATTCCGTTTGAATTTAATTAAGTTTTATTATAATTTTTTATTCGTTTTTTTTTTTTTTTTCTTCTAATTTCTTAAGAAAACAATTTACTGTAACACTTAAGAATCCTACTTAGCTTCTCTTTTAGCCTTAAATGGGAAGAAGAATGTGCGGCATAAAAAATGAAGAAAAAAAAATGCAAATTGTGATTGCCACAGGACAAACAATAAAAAAACAATCAAATTCAATTTTTTTCTACATCATTTTCATTATTCTGCAGGAGAGATATTTTAAGTTTATCATCCTATTTGTAACTTGTACCATATCTGTCTAAAAAATTGTTGTTTATATTAAAAAGAATTAATGTTTGCCCCACTCTTAGTTTGGCTATGTATCTTAGTTTTATTGTGGTATTCTTACAACTACCCGACAGAACTTATAAGACCACGAAACCGGTTCAATAGTTGTCGAGATATAAGCTCAGAACTATCTCATATTCAAGAATTTGGTTCCACATTAAGATATTTCAAAACATTAGATATTTCATAACAAAACATAAGCTATAGCTAGTGAAGGGTATCTAAGATTTAGCACAGCCAAACACATTTTAACTTGTTGAGTCTCTTATTGCAGAAAAAAGTATTTGAATTGTAAGTTAAAAACATGTTAAACATAAGGAGTGTTCAAAATGAAATGTGCATTTACTATTTCAGGCAAAAATTATCTAAAGTTCAACAAATATTGTTATTTTTTACCACTTAAGAGCTCATTTGAATGGGGGAAAAATGGGTTCTTTTTTTTGCTTTTGCGATTTTTTAACCAAAAATAATTTATTTTTACAAGAAATATTGGAATATCAAGGAAAACTAACACAGATTTATTTAAAACATAGGCAAACATGTCTTGGAGTTATAGCAATTTCCGCCAGAAAATTAATGTTCCTGAAAACGCGCCTAGGGAAATGCACCAAATATAATTTTTTGTAAATAAAGAAATTCCAAACTTAGACATGATTTATCATTTAATGGCTTGTAAGTACTAAATAGTTTAGTTTTGTTAAAATATGATAGAATTTACTTAGTTTTGTTCATGTTGGGAAATGGTACATTTTTCTCAGGTCGGTTTCAAAAATCATTTTTTAATTTTTTGAAAATTTTGTTTAACAAGTATTAAAAATTAAGAAATTGTGCATCGGTGCGTTAAAACAGACAAATGGGAGAATAAATTGGACGATTTAATATTCGACGAGATTAGCCTTTCTTCACCGGGGTCAAAGGTCAAAATTTGGATTTCAAAAAAATTTTAATTTTAAAATTTTTTGCTATAGAAAACTTTTTGATATAAAAATTTTTAAATAGAAAATGTTATGCTCACTCTACTGAACATATGAAAAAAACCTGAATTAGATAGTAAAAAATGTCAAAAAGATAAAAGAGCTCTTTATACTTCAATCAGAAACGCATCTCGTAGGGTTATGATAGGCTGAAGTCTTACAAAATTCAAAAAGATCCAGATCGCAATTCGGTAAAGAACTTAGAAGCAAAACGAGTAAAAGTATTGATGTTAACTTTTATAGAAAAATACAACTGTTGTGTGAAAGATGGTGAAATGCACCGGAGGGTATCTACAACTTCAGGGCCAACATTTTTAAGTGGCAATTTTTAGAAAGACTTTAGGAAAATAAAACAGAGTGGCAAACAATTTGCAGTTGTGACAAAATAAGACAAGTACTTGTGTTATCAGACACAATAAATTACAGAAATTTATATAACGAGTGTATAAGACTTCATAGAGTGCCTACATATTTTAAGCCCCATTCTCAAACTGCCATTACACTGCTCTGCAAAAATTCATTTTTTGTCTTTCCTTTTAATAAAACTATGCGGACTATATGGATCTTGATGCGCTAAACTCAAATCCGTTTTCGGTTTTTCTCCATGAGATCTGGATTTTTTTTATGGGCGTGGCAAATTTTTCCCCTTAAATTAGTCAGGTACGGAGACCTATTTCGTCCTAACTCGAGAACGACTTTAGTCTAATATAAGTCTAATATAATTTTTCTGTATCTCTTATCGTTTTGGAGTTATTTAGAAATTAATGGAGAAAAAAAATTTTTTCGTGCGAAATTCGTAATTTTTTTCAGGTTAAAAATGTAATTAAAAAATAAAATAATAAATAAATAATAAGAATAAAATAAGCTATAAACGATAAGAATCAGTTTAAAAATGTGAATTTTATTACCAATTTACCGCAGGTACCCAATATTGCAATGCAACCAACCTTACATAAAGAGTGTTCTAAAAAAATATGCATTTACTATTTTAGACAAAATTTATCCATAGTGCAAGAAATAATTTATTTTTTGATCAAGTTAGTTTCTATAGATATGTCAGATACTATTATTTTAGAAATTATTAATTTTCAATAGTTATTTCAATCAAAATGGACTGCGAAAAAAAAGTTCGTGAAAATATAATTAAAACTTTTCAAAAAATCCGTCATGGACTTTTAAAAAAATAGCTAAAAATTTGAAAGTTGACCCTCGAACGGTTTCTAATGCCATCAGACGGTATAAGGAAAACCTGGGCATTGAAAGAAAACCTGGATCAGGGAGGAAAAAAGGTCCTACAGATATTGGTAAGGCAAAAGAAGTCGAGCGACTCTTTCGAAGAGCGCCTAACACTTCTTTAAGAAAAGCAGCTCGTACGGTGAAATGTTCTACGAATTTTGCACAAAGAGTCAAAGCTTATGCTGGACTGAAGACATACAAAGTCCAAAAGGTTCCAGATCGCAATGCTATAAAGAACTTAGAAGCAAAAAAACGAGCGAAAAAATTGAAGTCTGATTTTATAAAAAAATACACCTGTTGTGTGATGGATGATGAAACATACGTACTGGCAGACTTTTCTCAACTTCCTGGTCAAGATTTTTATGTTGCTAATAAACGGGGCAATGTTCGGCAAGAGATTCGCACAAAAAAACAAACAAAATTCCCTAAGAAGTTTCTCGTGTGGCAAGCTATTTGCAGTTGTGGCAAAAGAAGTAAAGTATTTGTGGCATCTGGCGCAATAAACACAGAAATTTATATAAAGGAGTGCCTACAAAAACGGTTGTTACCCTTTTTAAGAGAGCACAGAGTGACTACATTTGTTTGGCCCGATTTGGCATCATGCCATTATGGAAAAAAGGCACTTGAGTGGTACTCAAAGAATAATGTAATTTTTGTACCACGAGAGGCAAATCTACCTAACTGCCCAGAACTTCGGCCTGTGGAAAGGTATTGGGCTCTGGTAAAAAAGGAATTGAAGAACACAGGTTAGATTTCCAAGAACATGTCCGATTTTAAGTGCAGGTGGAACACATGCTCCAAAAAGGTATCAGAAGCAACTGTAAAATCTTTAATGGGAGGGTTTCCGAAAAAAGTCGATAATTTTGCAAAACCCGAGTACTAAGTAAACATTTTAATGCTAAATGATTTTGTATAATATGTCATTATATTTGCGTATTTTGTAGAGTTTTTATATTAAAAGGTTTGCTTTTTATTTAAGAAAATCCAACTACAAATTTTATTTAGAGCACTCTTTATTACATATGATATGATTTCATTAGGTAATGAAGCTAAAATACAACGGTATTTTTTTATGCAATATTGGGTACCTGCGGTAAATTGGCAATATTAATTTTTAAACAGATTTTTATGGTTTATAGCTTATTTTATTCTTAAGATATGTAGCTCTTAAAAAAAACCGACAACGGATCTGAGTTTAGCGCATGAAAATCCATGTAGTCCACTGCAGAGCAGTGTTATATAAAAAAGGTACTTAAGTGTCTTCCAACTGCCCAGAACAAAGGCCTTAAGCGGAGAGTCTCTTTTAAAAATACAACAAAAGCAACTAGAAAATCTTTAATGAAAGGGATTCCAAAAAAAATCGATAAATTAATAAATATTGAACAATATGTTGACATTTTAATGTCAGATGAATTTGTATAATATTTTAA
Organism: Stomorhina lunata; assembly: GCA_933228675.1. NCBI lineage: Eukaryota > Metazoa > Arthropoda > Insecta > Diptera > Rhiniidae > Stomorhina > Stomorhina lunata. The sequence continues at coordinate 183,530,480 of OW121740.1, read as the reverse complement.
CAAATTACCTTTTTTTAACATTTTGTATATTGCAAAAATTTTTTTTCGGAACTCTCCTTAAAATGGTTATTCATAAAAACATTTTGAAATAAGAAGTGCGAGAACAATTTATAAAGTTTTGTTGTATTTTTTTTTTTCTTCAAACTTTAAACATTATGAAATTTAAAAGGCAGTTGAAAAACAGTTTATTTTTAACTTCTTTTACACATTATGAAATTTTGAAAAAAATGCTGGTGATAAAAACTTAAGACTTGAAAAAGATTTTTTTGAGACAGCTGCATATAATCGCGTAACACTCATTCATTCTCATACAAAATTAAACTTAACAAGGAATACAAGAATTCCCTCTTTTGCTATAATTTAAGTATTTAATTCAATCACTTACATTTCTATTGTAATTTGAGTAATTTATTTGGATAATTTATAACAAAATGCCAATTCTGTCTCATTTATGTCAATCAGCCATAAAAATGGCAACACTTAAAATGATAATGGTCATTATCGTGAAATTAATGATGATGAAATGACAACAACATTAATATTGTCTAGTTGACAAATGTTTAACAATTCTCGCATTATCCCGTTAATAAACATTTCTACTTTTATAAATCTGGCCCAAAACCCCAGGAATTCAAAAGTCATCAGCATCATCGGAGTAAGGCAGATTTAAGGATTGCGAAAAAGACATCAGAAATCAACCAAACCAAATAAACGAAATCAAGCCAGTTAATTTAATGCTTCTTTTACATAAAGACAGTTTGTGACTGATCCTTAGAAGTTCAGGGAGGGAAATGAGTATAATTAAAAGAACTTTCCCCCACTTAAATATTACCAATAACTTTTCTAAATCAAATAAATATTTATTTAAGTTTTTTCTTTTCAAGATTTATGATGTTGTTTTATAGTCGAAACATTCGTTTTATTACCAAAAAATAAAAATAATAAAAACTTAATGATGTCATGTCTTTGTCTGTTTATTTGAGCTTGAAATATAGTAAATAATATTAATTTGTTGTTTAACCTTATTTTTGTTCGTTTTTATCAAAAATTTTGATTTCCTTTAGAAATATTTGTAGATTTTTATTTTATTCCTTTGGTTTTATTTTTCTTTAATGTCAATGACATGGCCAGACTTTAAATATTTAACAAATGTCTCAGGGATTCGAATTAAATATCAGAAGTATTTAAGTTGATTAAGATTTTTTTTTGTGTTTTTATGGCATTTTAAAATCTTTAATCTGTTGACAAATTTTATTTAAATATTCGAAATGTGGATTATTTTATTATGCTAATAAAGTTATTTTCATGACAACTTTCTGCACAGTGGGTGTGAATTGTTAATGAAAAAGCAAGTCTATGGGAGTTACCTAAAGTAATGGCCCAAAAAGTAGGTTTACAGTTTATCTTTGTATCAAAGATAATGATAACGAAATTTTATGAAATTGTCTTTAAAGTTGTTCCACGATAAAAAAAAATCGATAAATTTATAAATTAATAATATGTTAACATTTTAAAGCCAAATGAATTTGTTTAATATTTCAATAAAATTTTCAAATTTTTCAGAATTTTTATATTGCATGGTTTAAGTTTTATTTAAATTAATACAACTACAAATTTTATTCGGGATACTAATTATTTCAAGAAAATAATTTTGAAAATAATTTAGTATCAACATTATTTGTATTAATTATTTCTTTAAAAAATTTCGATTAAGTAATTCGTTATATTAAATTTTATACAAAAGAACTAAAATAAATTTAAAAGGAAGACATTACACAAATATCCAATTAATTTTGAATCATTATGATCAAATGTTTCATTTACTATTCAATTCATTTCGATTAATTAAAGGTGGCGTCATCTGGCGAAAATTAGTCTCACCGACTAAGAAGCCTTCGTCGGCTAATGCACAACAACTTTGCTTAAGATCATTGCATAATCAAATACATAGTTTACGATTCAATTAATTTTGAATTATCAGCGGCGCCATCTATCGGAAATTATCGCACGAACTTAAAAACCTCTGTCGATTTATACGCAACAACTTTGCTAAATATCATAGTATGATCATAGGATTTAATTCATTTCATTTTGAGTAAGTGGAGTCACCGTTCGGAAATGGGACATTTCATATTAGAAACCTTCGTCGACTCATGCGCAACAACTTTGCTAAAGATCATAACATAATCACTATTCCAAACCTTAATGTTTATATATCGTCGGTCCTAACTCACACTTTTTTCGAAATTTGTATTTTTTGTAATTCCAATGCATATAACTCATTTAACACAAAAATTTAAGGCAATTTTACCTACAAACAAAAAGACAAAAACGTTCTAATCTTAAAGCTTTTGCTTTGATGTATGATTTCTTATATGAAACTTTTGTCGACAAAATATTTCAGATAGAACTTTCCTATAGAAAACTTTCCTATAGAAAACTTTCCTATAGAAAACTTTCCTATAGAAAACTTTCCTATAGAAAACTTTCAATATCAAAAGATTTGTTATATGTAATTTTTCTACTAAAAACATTCTACATCGAAAGCTTTTCAAAAAGAACTGCAATTGTCTAAAGATTTCTAATATAAAACTTTCGATGTCAAAAGGTTTCCTATTATAAACTTTCGATATTGAACGATTTCTTATATAAAACTTTTATATAGAAATCTTTAAATAACAAAAGCTTTCCTATAGGCAGCTTTTAATGTAAAAACTTTTCAATTAAAAACATTATATATCGAAAGTTTTCAAAAAAAAAAGATTTCATATGTAAAACTTTCGATATCAAAAGATTTCTTATCAGGCATGTCACGAATTCCGTTCGGAATTGAAACCATTCCGTAGTTGAATTCCGATCGAAATGGTTTTAGGTTCTATAGATTCCGAAAAATTTTAAATGTCCAAAATCAGTACAAAATAAGATTTTTTCAATTGAAATTTTCAACTCTATCTTTGTTTTAACAAAAAACACTGAATAATTGAGGAAATTTTTCAAATATGAATTCAATTCCACTTTGAAAATAGAAAGTGGTTTCATTCGGAAAAATTCTTTCGTTTTACTTTTTCAATAGAAGCAAAGTGCGGAATTCATTCCACTTCCGAACGGAATTGAGTTCTGTGACATGGCTGTATATAAAACTTTTGTCGTCAAAATATTTCGACTAGGAAACTTTTTATATAAACAGATCTCCTAAAGGTTAATTTTAATAACCAAAGTTTTCTGCTTAAAACATTCCGTATCGAAAGCTTTCCAATATAAAACTGCCAGTATCTAAGAATTTTCTATACAAAACTTTCGATGTCGAAAGATTTGATATAGAAAACTTTTGATTTAATACATAAAACTTTGAATATCGAAAGATTTTAAAGTTTTATTTAGGTAAAACTTTCGCATCGAAAGATTTCCTATAGAAAACCTTCAATATCGAAAGTTTTCCTATAGAAAATATTCGCTATCGAAAGATTTCCTATAGAAAATATTGGCTATCGTTATTGGCTTTTCTATAGAAAACATTCGCTATGAAAAGCTTTTATTAATATAATTTGTTTTGATCGCTTCAGAAAAAAAGCCCCAAGTTACGTTTGTGCTCCAAAATAAGACTACAAAAAGCTCTAACTCAATTTAGTTTTTTTTTATATATTTATAAATATAAAAAGTTTTAAAAACCAAATTCGTCCTTGATTTTAATAATAACATGTATTTAAAAAAAAAGACGTAAAAATTTGTCAACAACAGTTTTTAATATGTTTTTAATTTAAAGTTTCAAATATGCGAGTTAGAGTCTTTCTACATAAGACCAATGATATTCGTATAGATTTGCGTTTTGCCCACAGTCATTCAAACTAAGTTTTCTTATATTTATGCTCGAATGATTGTCCTTGTACTTTAATTTATTTCTTGAATTGTTAACTCATGTTTTATCTTAAAAAAAAAGTTTGCAGACAAATCAAAGAATTAATTTAAATTAATCCAAGATGAATGTGAAGAAAGTATGTCAATAATTTGATGTTTTTAATCTTATGAGATTTGCAAAGTTTTGCTAAAGTGTGTAGGATTTTTTTCCTGAACCTAAAAATATCTACAGAGAAATGGAAAAGTCGAAATGGAATATGAAATTTATGAGAAGATAACTTCGTCGTAAGGCTGGCAAGATGACTTATGTGTATTTGTATACCCTCTATCATCATAGATGGAAAGGTTCTAGAGTTAGTCTGGAGAAGGAGCTATGGCTAACATTTTAGTAACCCTAAGGTACGATTTTCTGTTTAGAATTTGGGATACTCCTTCTGATGATTATGGCCTTACCAATATATTTATATTTATTTCGATTAACATTTGTGAACGCATGATAGACACAGATAATTATTAGGGCATTAATAACTTAATTTCTTCAGATTTCTAAGAACTTTTAAACAAATAGGAAACACTTAAGTTTAATCACTTCTCAATAGATAGTGCTTAAGTATTAAACAAAAAGGATAACTAAACACGACAAAAGAAAAAATTAAAGAAGGACCAAATATTAGCTAAAAAGTGTTTGCACAATTTGTTTAATGTCCTGCATAAGGAAGTAAATACTGAAATAAACAATCAAACTTACACTTAACAAAGTAAATACAGACACACGCATTTACCCCCTACAAAGACATACTAAGAGACATTAGACCGACTCAAATATCAGACAAATGAAAATTGTCTTTTAGATCACTCTTCGAAAATGATGTATGCTTCATTTATTGTCAAGACGCTCTATATAAGTGTTAACTAAATGGAAAAGAGTTTAAAGGGGAGCCTTTAGGATATTTATTTACCCCCAAAGTAACAGTAAACAAAAAATCAGACACTTCATAAGAATTTATGAAACTAAAAAAGAAATCCCTTGTTTTGTTTTGAAAAACAAAGAGGGAAAAAATCCCTTAATTAACTTGATGTCGTTAAAAACAAAAAATTAAACAACAATAACATTTAAATTACAAAAGCAATAACAAATGATTGATGCCTCTTAGTGTCGCAAACAACAAAAATATGAGGCAAATTAACAAATATTAACTTAGTTAAATTTACACACTCTCACACTTACTCACCCACACACTCTTAAATAAAGGTCTGAGATGTCAAACAACAACAAAACCAAGGAAAAGTTATGAAAAATTTAACAACTAAATTAAAAAAGGCTGGTTCGAGTGGATACCACAAATTTAAAAAGAAACTTTATATAAGACAGACACAATAACATTTTTTCAGGCATTTATAATTTAGTTGGGTAACAAACAGGGCAGGAATTTCAATACTTAAGACCAAAAAATTCTTATCTTCAAACTTTTAGAACCAACAATGATAGACCACCACCACCAGCATATACCAGCAAAGCAGCAGCTGGAGCATCTCAAACAGCAACAGTCAGCAAAACAAAGACCTGGTGGGGAATACTGAGACCTTACTTTAAGGAATACTGCGATATTTCTTCAGTTCATTGTTTTCATTACTTCACCGACAATCACTTAAAATTATATGAAAAGTAAATTTTTTATTATTAAAAATAAATTTGTATGAGTGTTTCCTCTACTTCTTCCATTTCCTGTTTTTCAGAGCCATTTGGTTACTCATCTTCTTGGCCACCAGTATTTGCTGTATATTTGTTTACTTTGATTTGGCCGAATTGTATTACAGCCAACGTGTTCAAACCACAGTAGCCAATTCAGTGCTACCGGTTTTTGAGGTGCCCTTTCCCTCAGTTGGTGTTTGCCTTAAGAATCGCATCGATTGGACTCGCCTGAATGAGTCGGCTAAACTTTTCTTACCCGATGATGCAGACAACGAAACTTTGCAAACGTTTTTCCAGTTCTTCGAAAAAATGGCCGATGTTAAGTTATATACTATGACTCGTTTTGCTACCCTTTTCAATTCGTCCTCCAATATCAATTTAACACTCATAGATAGTGTCGATATAGTTAAGGTAATGGAATATTTAGCATTTCCCTGTGCCGAGGTATTCAATAGCACCTGCAGCTGGAGGTTTAAGTCCTACAATTGTTGTGATTTATTTAGAATGGAAAGGACAGAGCTGGGTTTTTGTTATGTCTTCAATTCGGCCATTAGCAAGGAAATGCAGGAAAAGGCGGTAGGTTAAAATAATAATACTCAAAGACTCTATATTATTCAAAGATGTTGCACTTTCATACATTGATTTGCGGTATGGTCGTTTTGGAAAAACCCATAAAAAAACATTTACTCTAATTCGGAAATAACTAATAAAAACGATTATCGAATGCTCATGAAATGTATGTTTGTTTGTGCGTTTATGTGTTTTACATTATTTTTTTTCACTTTCATTTCACATTTGACAGAAAAAATTTATAAAGCTCTATATCTTTGCTATTACTTATGTTATTTTGTTTTAGATAAACGATCAGTATTACCCCTATCATATCTCAACGGCAGGCGAGAAAACCGGTTTGGAGGTTAAGTTTTTATCGGATGAAGAGAAAAAACAACCAAATTGGACTATAAATAATGGAGTTTATGTAAGTTTGATAGGAAAAAACTAAATATACAAAAATTCATATATATTTTAGTAAATTATTTTCGTTTTAGTAAATTTTTTAAAAATTTTATATTTTGAGTAAATTTTACCTAATTTTAAAATTTTTATTCTAAAAATTTATAAGTTTATAAGTTAAGTAAATTTTTCAAAAATTTACTAAAAAAAGTAAATTTAAAAAAAAAAATTACTTAAACAAGTAAATTTTTGAAAAATTTACTAAAACAAGTAAATTTGTGGAAAATTTACTAAAAAAGGTAAATTTTTGAAAAATTTACTAAAATAAGTAAATTTTTGAAAAATTTACTAAAAAAAGTAAATTTTTGAAAAATTTACTAAAAAATGTAAATTTTTGAAAAATTTACTAAAAAATGTAAATTTTTGAAAAATTTACTAAAAAATGTAAATTTTTGAAAAATTTACTAAAAAATGTAAATTTTTGAAAAATTTTCTAAAAAAAAGTAAATTTTTGAAAAATTTTCTAAAAAAAAGTAAATTTTTGAAAAATTTTCTAAAAAAAAGTAAATTTTTGAAAAATTTTCTAAAAAAAAGTAAATTTTTGAAAAATTTTCTAAAAAAAAGTAAATTTTTGAAAAATTTACTAAAAAAAGTAAATTTTTGAAAAATTTACTAAAAAAAAGTAAATTTTTGAAAAATTTACTAAAAAAAGTAAATTTTTGAAAAATTTACTAAAAAAAGTAAATTTTTGAAAAATTTACTAAAAAAAGTAAATTTTTGAAAAATTTACTAAAAAAAGTAAATTTTTGAAAAATTTACTAAAAAAAGTAAATTTTTGAAAAATTTACTAAAAAAAAGTAAATTTTTGAAAAATTTACTAAAAAAAGTAAATTTTTGAAAAATTTACTAAAAAAAGTAAATTTTTGAAAAATTTACTAAAAAAGTAAATTTTTGAAAAATTTACTAAAAAAGTAAATTTTTGAAAAATTTACTAAAAAAGTAAATTTTTGAAAAATTTACTAAAAGAAGTAAATTTTTGAAAAATTTACTAAAAGAAGTAAATTTTTGAAAAATGTACTAAAAAAAGTAAATTTTTGAAAAATGTACTAAAAAAAATGGAAAATTTACTATTTTTAAAAATTTTAAATTGTACTAGTTTTAGTTATTTTGTTATTTATTTTGTTATTAATTTACTAATTTTGGTAAATTATTATTCGAAAATTTACTAGTTTTGCATTTTTGATATTTTCTATTTTTCCTAATTTTTTTTTAATACATTAAAATTAGAATTTATCAAAAACTAGTTAATTTTTGAATAATTAGAAATTATTCAAAAATTTACTAGTAAAGTTTGAAAAAAAATTACTAAAACTAGTAAAGTTTCAAATTTTTTTTTTAAACTAGTAATTTTTCGAAAAATTACTTTAAATGTTTTCTTGTTTTTAAAAATATTACTGGTTAATTAAATTTTTATTCAATTTTTCAAAAATTTACTGGCTTCAGTAAATTAAAAAAAAAAATACTGGATTTAGTGAATTTTAAAAAAATAATTAAACTATTAAATTTTCAAAGTTAGTAAATTTTTCAAAACATTTTTAAAAATTTAATTAACTAGTAAATATTTTAAAAATTAAATACAATTTTTAAAACTTTACGGTTTAGTAAATTTTTTTAAAACTTGCTAATTTAAGTTAATTGTTTAAAAATTTACTAGTTTTTAGAATTTTTCTGAAATTTGCTTGTTTTCAAAGTTTATAATAAAGTTTTTTAAAAATTTAATCGGTTAAGTAATTTTTTTAAAAACTCACTTGTTTTAAAAATTTTTTTTTAATTAAATTGTTTGAAAATACATACATTTTTAAAAAAATTACACGTTTATGTAAATTTTTCGAAAATTTCTTATTTCAGTAAATCTTAATAAAATTTACTGGTTTTAGTAAATTTTAGTTGCAGTAAATTTTTAGTAGTATTTAACTTAAGTAATACTTCGAAAATTTTATTCCAGGTAATGATTAAACAACCTGATCAATGGCATAACGACGTGAAGTTTGTAGAGTTTAGTACCTATACAAAAATCGCCATAACATCTCAGCAAACGGAAACCGATGAACGTGTCAGGTATATAACGCCTGAAGAAAGAGGATGTTTGTTCACTGTAAAGTATTTCATAGTTATTCTTTAAAGATTTCTATTTTTACTTAAATATATGTCAAATAGGACGAAAAATCACATCCCCTTTATAAAAAGTTACCAGGTCTATTGTATTGGCGCGGTAATTGTCGGACCAGATGTCACCAGGAGTATGTGATAGAGTTATGCAAATGTAATTTCAATTTGTTTTTTCCGGAAATTAAATCGGGTAAGTTAAAAAAACGTTCTAGGTTTTAAGGTACTTTTTCGCTAAGTGTATATTTGTTAAAAATATGTTTTTCTAACACGAATATGTGTGAATTCTAGCGAATCGTAAAATGTCAATTCAATGTTAATGCAATTTCTTTGCTTTTTAGTTATTAAATGTTTTTGATTTTCTTTCTCACATTTTTGTCTCCTTTTTATTACTTATCCTTAATGTCCTGTTGATATTGGTGTCATTGAATTTATGAATTCTATGCTTCCCCTTTAGATAACTTCACAAATTGTAAACCATCAGATTTGAAATGTATCTATGAACATGAGAGTGAGTAGCTAAATGTGAAAGATGTGATATTAAAAAATTGTGACTCTTTTAAACATTTTTACTTACTTTTCTTTTTAATGATAACAATTTAATTAGAAACTTTAAATTTGGAAACTCAAATCTTTGAGAAAAAGTATGTGGATGTAGATAATGATAGTATGACCTGTAATTGTCTCAATAGTTGTAATCAATTGTTGTATCATGCTTATTACAGCAGTTTTCCTTTAGAAGGGTAAGTTTTAATCAAAGTTTTGCTAAGTAATTTTGAAGTTACTAATTACAATAAATCTCCCCATATCCTTAGGATAGATTTAAAGAATCCTGTTAAAATCGTTCACTTGGATATATATTTTCAATCTCCCTTCATGTTAAGATATCGCACAGCCATGCGTTTTACATTTGTCGAGCTTTTGGGTAAAGTACTTTTTTCTTTACACCTAAAGTACCTTTTTAAGTTTATTTAAATATTTTTCTTCTTAATTAACTTTCAGCCAGTTTTGGTGGAATTATTGGCTTGTTTTTAGGTGCTTCGCTTTTAAGTGCCATTGAGATTATTTATTATTTTACCTTTGGGCTGTATATTCGTTTACACAAGCAACTGGAACTGAAATATTCTCAAAAATCGGATAAATGTCAGAAACCTCGTAGACGTCGTGTCAGACCTCGAATGATGAATGTCAGAGCCTTTGATTCAAAAGAAATGCAAAAATATTAAAATAAAATACTTAATAAAGAAATTATAAAAAAGAATCGTATACATTTTTTCACATTTTGAAAACTTTACTAAAAAAACGTAAATTTTTTAAAAATTTACTAAAAAAACTAAATTTTTCAAAAATTTACTGAAAAGGTAAATTTCTAAAAAATTTACGAAAAAAAGTAAATTTCTAAAAAATTTTAAAAGAAAAGTAAATTTTTGAAAAAATTACTAAAATAAGTAAGTTTTTGAAATATTTACTAAAAGATGTAAATTTTTGAAAAATTTACTATAAGAAGTAAATTTTTAAAACATTTATTAAAAGAAGTAAATTTTTGAAAAATTTACTAAAATAAGTAAATTTTGGAAAAATTTACTAAAACAAGTAAGTTTTTGAAAAATTTATTAAAATAAGTAAATTTTTGAAAAATTTATTAAAAGAAGTAAATTTTTGAAAAATTTACTAAAAAGTAAATTTTTGAAAAATTTACTAAAAAAAGTAATTTTTTGAAAAATTTACTAAAAAAAAGTAAATTTTTGAAAAATTTACTAAAAAAAGTAATTTTTTGAAAAATTTACTAAAAAAAAAGTAAATTTTTGAAAAATTTACTAAATAAAAAAATTTACTAAAAAAAGTAAATTTTTGAAAAACTTACTAAGAAAAAGTAAATTTTTGAAAAATTTACTAAAACAAAGTAAATTTTTGAAAAATTTACTAAAAAAAAGTAAATTTTTGAAAAATTTACTAAATAAAAAAATTTACTAAAAAAAGTAAATTTTTTGAAAAATTTACTAAAAAAGTAAATTTTTGAAAAATTTACTAAAAAAAAAGTAAATTTTTGAAAAATTTACTAAAAAAAGTAAACTTTTGAAAAATTAACTAAAAAAAGTAAATTTTTGAAAAATTTACTAAAAAAAAGTAAATTTTTGAAAAATTTACTAAAACAAAAAGTAAATTTTTGAAAAATTTACTAAAACAAAAAGTAAATTTTTGAAAAATTTACTAAAAGAAGTAAATTTTTGAAAAATTTACTAAAAAAAGTAAATTTTTTGAAAAATTTACTAAAAAAGTAAATTTTTGAAAAATTTACTAAAAAAAAGTAAATTTTTGAAAAATTTACTAAAATAAGTAAATTTTTGAAAAATTTACTAAAACAAGTAAATTTTTGAAAAATTTTCTAAAATAAGTAAATTTTTTAAAAATTTACTAAAATAAGTAAATTTTTTAAAAATTTACTAAAATAAGTAAATTTTTTAAAAATTTACTAAAATAAGTAAATTTTTGAAATATTTACTAAAATAAGTAAATATTTAAAAAATTTACTAAAAGAATTAAATTCTTAAAAAATTTACTGAAATAAGTAAATTTTTAAAAAATTTGCTAAAAAAAAGTAAATTTTTGAAAAATTTGCTAAAATAAGTAAATTTTTGAAAAATTTACTAAAATAAGTAAATTTTTGAAAAATTTACTAAAATTAGTAAATTTTTTGGAAAATTTACTAAAAGTAGTAAATTTTTTGGAAAATTTACTAAAATTAATAAATTTTTGAAAAATTTACCAAAATAAGTAAATTTTTGAAAAATTTACTAAAATAAGTAAATTTTTTAAAAAATTACTAAAATAAGTAAATTTTTGAAAAATTTACTAAGAAAAGTAAATTTTTGAAAAATTTACTAAAAAAAAGAAATTTTTTGAAAAAAAAGTAAATTTTTGAAAAATTCACTAAAAAAAAGTAAATTTTTGAAAAATTTACTAAAAAAAGTAAATTTTTGAAAAATTTACTAAAAAAAAAGAAAATTTTTGAAAAATTTACTAAAAAAAAGGAAATTTTTGAAAAATTTACAAAAAAAGTAAATTTTTGAAAAAATTACTGAAATAAGCAAATTTTTGAAAAATTTACTAAAATAAGTAAAATTTTCGAAAAGTTTACTAATATAAGTAAATTTTCGTAAAATTTACTAAAATAAAAAAATTTCGTAAAATTTACTTATATAAGTAAATTTTTTAAAAATTTACTAAAATAAGTAAATTTTTTAAAAATTTACTAAAATAAGTAAATTTTTGAAAAATTTACTAAAATAAGTAAATTTTTGAAAAATTTACTAAAATAAGTAAATTTTTGAAAAATTTACTAAATAAGTAAATTTTTGAAAAATTTACTAAAATAAGTAAATTTTTGAAAAATTTACTAAAATAAGTAAAAAGTAAATTTTTGAAAAATTTACTAAAATAAGTAAAAAGTAAATTTTTGAAAAATTTACTAAAATAAGTAAAAAGTAAATTTTTGAAAAATTTAATAAAAAAAGTTCAAAAATTTACTAAAATTAGTAAGTTTTAAAAAATTTACTACATCAGGTAAATGTTGAATAATTTTACTAAAGATGGTAAATTTTCTAAAAACTAGTAAATTTTTAAAAAATTTACTAATACAAGTATAAATTTAAAAAGTTTACTTAAATTAGTAAATTTTCAAAAACAATTTACTAAAACTAGTAAATTTTCTAAAAAAAAAATGAATTTAAAAAAAATCTAAAGGCAGCAAAAATTTACTAAAATGAAACTTTCGAAAATCAAAAGTTTAGTAGATTCATTAATTCGAATCCAATCGAATCGGAAAAGGTACTAGAAGAATCGAATTGAAGACGTTGACGATTCTTAAGTGTCTTTTATTCCTAAAAATCTCAAGAAATTTTCAATATATTTTGCTTACAAGAAACTTTTTTCTTCTTATTTTATATTTTTTTAAATAGTTCATCGAATGAACATTTTGCACCATAAATTATAAGCAAAATTTGTTTTAGTAGTTATAAAATTGTATTTTTGTTCCACCAACAAAACTTTACTGGTTTATTTGGGTAGTTAACTTGACTAAATGAAGTCAAATTTATAAATTTTTTGAATTGCAGTTAAGGAATTTACCAATATCACATAGAACACACCAAGAGACATAGATACTACATAAAATTTACCCTTTTGAAATATTTACATTTTCTTTTAATTTAACCTCATTATCTACCATGAAGAAAACTTTAGGAAATTGAACAGAAATAAGTATAATTTTTTATGGTTTTATTTTAACACACAAAAAAAAAGAACTAAACTGCAATTATTTTGAAATTAAGAAATATTGTACTCTAGTGCTGCACTAGAAAACACCACCAAGAAGCTTAATTTTAACACTTTCAACTACTAGCCACCAATTCAAGACATTCGAGCTGCCACAAGAACAAACTTTTCCAATATTCAACATTTAGTTTCTTGGGAAATTTATAGTTGAAATGATTTGGCATACGGATGTGAAAGCAAATGTATCACATAAAAATAGTTCCCTAATGAAAATGCCACCGGCAACAGCACAAATTGGAAAACTACAGCAGCAGCAGCAGGAGCAAAACGAAGTAGAGGAGGAGAAGAAGGCAGCAAATGCTAAAAAGTTTATAGATTTGTTAAAGGCTTATTGGCAGCAGTATTGCGAAAAATCCTCCATTCATGGGGTACGTTACATGTATGATCCCACTTTGCGTGGCATCGAAAGGTGAGTAAGTTAGCGCTCAGAGATTGAGATTAATGACCCAATTAAATTAAATTTTCAATATCCTTTTTTTATTTGCATGTTCACCTGCCACCAGATTAATATGGACTGCTTTGGTTATAACATGTGTTACTCTGACATGTATTGCCTATCTGGTGCTAACCGAACGTTATTCATCAAAAAAACTTCAGACGGTTGTGGAAAATTCACAATATCCGGTGTTTCAAATACCTTTTCCGGCTGTTGCTGTTTGCACACACAATCGCGTTAATTGGCAAAAATTTGAAGCGGCAAAAACTGAATTCTTGCCACCAGGTGCTGACAAATCTTTAGAGGAGGTATTTACAAAATTTGTCGAACATATGGAGATTTTACGTTTTGGTAACTTTGAAGAATTCAAAGAGTTGCAAGACGTCAATTTGGAGGCAATCAATAATATTAATGTTACAGAATTGGCAAGATTTTTGGCTATTCGCTGCGAAGATGTTATGACAAACGAGACATGTTTTTGGAGAAAAATACCCTTCGACTGTTGTTCAAGGTTTATACTGGAACGCACGGAATATGGCATGTGCTTGGTTTTCAATTCGGAATTGTCTGCGGAATCGTCTGTAATACAGGTAATAAAATCTAATGTCGTTATATTTTGAACAAAAAGAGTTTTTCGTTAATAATAGTTTTAGTACCTGGTTGACCGAGCCTTGCTCGGAGCTTTGTGATAAGCATTACCAGACATTACACAAATATTGAGTTAGTTTACGACAGTTTACGATTTAATTCATTTTGAAAGTTTTCAGTGGCGCCACCTGTCGGAAATTGTTCACACCAACTAAGAAACCTCTGCCGGCTCATGCAATACAACTTTGCTAAAGATCATAGCATGATCAAATGAACAGTTTACGATTTAATTAATTTTTAGTAATCTTCAGTGGAAAATTAGTCTTTCCAAGTTAAAAACCCTTGCCGGCTTATCCGTAACATCTTCGCTAAAGAGCTTATTATGAGCAAACTCATAGTTTACTATTCTATAAAGAACATACATACAGACAAACATTAATTTGTTTAAAAGTCTTAATCCCCTAATTTCAAAAATGTTCCATATTTGGCACCAATTGTACCGAATTTAATTGGTGCCAAATATTAAAACGCATTTAATATAATGTTTCTATTCATATTACTTTTTGAGATGTTAAGTTATCATTTTATTACTTTTTTTACCCATTTTGGCCCCAAAATCAAAAAAGTACTAAATACGTGTTCAATATTTCTTTCACATCTATTGACTGCAGTACAAAGTTCCTTTCTATATTCTTTGGTTTAAAAAATAAGAGTGGGTTAAAAAAATACCAAAAAACTATTTTCATCCTTATTTAAGGGGGTAAATAAGGACATAGTTTCAAAAAAGTACCAAACACCTGTCCGCTTATTTTCATAGTTGTTCAAAACGTAATTTTAATTTTGTTTCTATACCTATTAGTTTAGGAGATATAACGTTTTCGATTTTTTTCCCCGTTTTTACCCCCTCAGCGGTAAAACTTCCAAATCTACTTGACGTGTAATTACAGTGTGGTTGATTTAAAGATTTATCTCTCCTTTTCACCACCTTTCTTCTCTCTACTAACCCCTTGGTATATAATTCATATACAATTGTATAGCCAACGGCTGCAGCAAGAATATGGGAAGTGAAGGGAGATGAAACTGAAAAATTTTTTGTTTACTTTTGTTGAGTCGATAATCTGAGCTTTTACCTTTGATTTACAAACATAATTCGTAATGATTGTGTTTGTAAAATAAGTAATAATGCGAGGTTTTCGATCTGTCTAGAAGAAGGGATACTTCTCCTAAAGATGATGGCCTAACCAACCACCGAAACGCGTCATTATTTGGCTTTTAAAAATAATAAATAAATTTATTAGAATAATATTTACATCCAGAAAATTTTGTTATTTTTGTTAAAAACATTATCCAAATAAAAACTCTTTTTGAAGAAAATGTAAAAACTTGCTTTTTTATAAAGTTTTTTTTTAATGTTCCAAAAATGATTTTTTCCATTATGAAATGAGAAAGAAAACTCTTTTTATCACAAACTAAACTTTCTAGAGATAACTTTAGTATTTTTATTTCTTACAGCAAAATATTGGAAAGCAATTCTATCCTTATCACAATTCAAGAGCTGGTCAAAATACTGGACTTAATTTTAGAATAAGTGTTAACTTGAAATTAAAACGGCCTAAGTCAAAAGCAGGCGATACTATAACGGTAAATACCTATTTATCAGTTGCGAGAATAGAGGTCGTTGTTAAAAATTTGGTACATTATTTCGGGTACCTCGAGAGATCTTAAAGCAGTGTTTCGCAAACACTGTATATATACTTATATATACAGGCATGTCACAAATTCCGTTCGGAATTAAAACTATTCCGTAGTTCAATTCCGATCGAAATGGTTTTAGGTTCTATAGATTTCGAAAAAAATTGTATGTCTAAAAATATAACAAAGCACGATTTTTTTTAATGAAATCAGTAATGCTATCATTGTTTCAACAAAAACCACTGAATAATTGAAGAAATTATTCAAATATTTAATAAACAAAGAAAAACATACAAATTCAATTCCACTTTAAGAAAAGAATGTGGTGTCTTTAGAAGCAAAATACGGAATTCATTCCACTTTCGAACGGAATTGAGTTCTGTGACATGGCCGATAATATCTTCTTTTGTCAAAAAATTTCTTAATGATCATATCTGAACATTAATGGTCATTTTTAGAGTATGTGATTTCGGGCAAGTACAGCAAAAGCGAACAGCGTTCGGGTTTTTTAAAAAAGACTGTCTTAATGTCACAAATTTAGCAACATTTTAAAACGATACAAGAAATCTAAAAACATTGTTGGGTATTATATGGTCGGTCTAGACGGAATATAATACCTTCTTACGGGTTTTGCTCCATTCTCTATTAGAAGAACGACTAATCTATTCTAAATATGAATTTCAAATTCTCTCATTGTAATAACTCTCAAAACCCCACAGATACTTATCAAAAGGCCAGATCAGTTATCCAATACTGGCTATACGATAACCCCGGATACGGAAACCTATTTTATTGTACGTCCCGAAATAACCGACAGTGATGACGACTTACATTCTTTGGAAGCGGATAAAAGAAATTGTTATTTTGACGACGAGGACTTTTTGCTAAAGCACAAGAGCAATATCACAAGCAAGTGGAGATTAAACAACTGTCAAAATAGATGTCACGAAGAGCATGTCAGGCAATACTGCAACTGCACTTTGCCATTGTTTTTTCTATTTTCTGATCCTGAAGGTACTTTGAGTTTAAAGAATATATTATTTTTTTCTTATTTCTTGTAATTTTATCTCTTTCCTAGATGAACAATGTCATGCCAGTCAATTTCGCTGCCTAGCCAAGAATAATGGTAAATAACAGAATTTTCTTGGAAATTTTTCACAATCAATTTAGGAATTTATTGATTTTGATTTGATAAGGACAAGAGAAGAGAACAATATTAAAAAAAGTAACAGAAAAAATTCCACTTTAGATATTTTCAGTTACGATAAACGACAAGAAGAGGATGCGTATTTTAGTGCAGCTAAACCAGGAATGACTTGCTCGTGTCTGATACCCTGTAACGCAGTGGAATATTTTACATCCTTAACAACGTTACCTCTAAGCGATGAAATGTAAGTATGCAACAGTTAAAAATGTTACAAGGAAAAATACAGTGACGCATGGTTAAAATGAACTAATGAAATAATGTTATCAAATCAAACAAAAACTTGGAAAATTAAAGTGACATACTTTTAGTTTTTTTTATTTATATTTAAAATTTAAAATATAATACTTCAGTTTACTTTATTTAGGCTTTACTGTTTGCTAAAAAAAAAACTTAATATATTTAACCTTTACAAAATCTATTGAATTTTTCTATTTTTAGTACTAACGATACAAATGTTCATGTTTTCAAAGTCGATGTTCATTATCAATCTGAGGTTCTTATACAGTATCGAACGAGTTTAGAGTTTACAAGTATCGATTTGATAGGTAAATATTTTCCTACTAAAATAAACTGTTTGTAAACATGATTTTCTAGATGGTAGACAAACGATACAAAAAAAAAAAGTCAAAAATAAAATATAATTTAACAATAGATTTTTCTTGAAAACAAGTTAACTTTAAAATTTTTCAAATTTTTAAGGAAAACTCAAATTACACTTTTGTTTATAAAAGTTGTAAGAGATTCATTAAAGCTAACTACTCCTTTCTACTCTAAATCGCAGCTAATTTTGGTGGTATCTTCGGTTTATGTTTGGGAGCTTCCCTAGTGAGTGCAGTTGAACTTTTGTATTATTCCACTTTTGGTTTTGGCTTATATCTGTACGACAACAATTACTATACGGTTCTAAGGCAGAATATTAAAAATCTTAAACAAAAATGGACCGTTCGTTTTGAAAATTCCTTTAGGGATGATTATGATGCTGGTGGTGGCGGTGGTGGTGCCGTTCAAGAAATAACAACTTTTAAGGCAAAACGTCCTCATCTCAAGGATAATCGTTGGTAAAGCCGTTTATATAATACACCTTTTAAAGTTATTTTAAGAATTATTATTTTTTATGTTGTTTAAAGTACTTTTAATGCTGTAAAAGTAAATTTACTTGCTTAAGATTTTATTAAGAAGAAACATGTAAAATGAAGAAATGCGTAAGACTTTGATAGATTAAAATGTAAATGTTAAATGAAATAAAGAAATTCGTCAGAAAATGTATATAAAGTTGTAAAATAAACAGGAAATTGTTTTTAGTAAAAATTATGACAAAAATTATGACAAGGTAAATGTTGTAAAAAAAACATAAAGAATACAAGTATGAAATTGCTATATATAACCAGCCTGTTAAGCTTAACAACATTAAGATGAAATCTAACTTATTTTTATATTTTTGTTTATTTTTAAGCTTACAAAAATTTCTGGTTTAAACATTCTTTCATGTCTTTTATATATTAAAATTTAATATGTACAATTTACAACAACCGGTCTAATAAATAGGATCATTTATTGATCAGTTTGTACAATTTTTACATATCGATAAAAATTTTAAAATTACCCAAAATTACAGAAAAATTCTTAACCTGATATTTAGATGGCAGGTTACGAACAACATCGTCATATGGTTCGTAAGTAACCGTAACCTTCAAAAGATATATGTATAAGTAGGCAACTGCCGAGCAATTAGTAAAGCAACTTTTGTTATGATGGGTACGAATTTTGCAACCTGTATACTCACGCAACACATTTATCATTCATATGACATATTTTGACACACACACTGCAGGCAACAATTAAAATAGAAAATGTTTGTTTTCAATGAACAGATAAAAACATGAAACCACGAGACAGACCTCAAAGCCTACATTAATGCAACCTTAGAACATGAAGCAACAAATGCAACCACAAACAGGAGTACACATGATGCAACCAATACTAAAATTTGACAAGTTGCAATTAAAAAAAAAAATTGATAAAGGCAATTTTCTCATATTAAAAAAATATTGCATTTTAGCGAAAAAAAAAATACTTGATAAACCTAATTCGGACTCTGCAAGAGAAAAATTTACGCGACTTTTGAACTGAAAAATAGTAAAGTGCCGATGTGCAGATTTTGGCTAGAAAATTTGATATTTTAAAGATAATATCGAACACCACTTCAAAGTTTTAATTTTTTAACATATATGACAAATCAGAGGTTAAAAACGATAAAAGTTTTAAATTATTCCGATTCATTCGAATTCACAGAGCCAAAATTTGGGATATAAAATTTTTTCTACAGAAACATTTTCAATATAATTTTTTTTCTATGGAAAAATTTTTCATTCAAAATTGTTTCTTTAGAAAAACTTTTAATTTAAAATTGTTACAGTTTTACTGTAGTGTATTGTACTTAGATCCCAATTTATTACAATTATTTATTATTGTAATAAATAGAGTTTTTTGATCTATCTATGGATCTATTTTATATTTAATTTTTTTTCTGTAGATAAATTTTTCATTGAAAATTTTTTTCTATCGAAAATTTCCCCTATACAAATTTTTTTGTAAAGAAGAATTTTTTATATACATTTTTTTTAATAGAAAAATTTTCCATTAACAAATTTTTGTATAGAAAAATACATAAAATTTTTTTGTTTTTCCATATTCCATATTTTTTCTATAGAAAAATTTTCAATACAAAATTTTTTTGTATGGAAAAATTTTTCATATAAAGTTTTTTGTGTGAAAAAAATTTTCCATTAACATTTTTATTACAGAAAAATTTTCAATACAAGATTTTTTGTATAGAATAATTTGTAATATAAAATTGTTGGAATAGAAAGGTTTACCTTTAAAATAAAATTTTTTGAAGAGATGAATTTTAAATATGATTTTTTTCTTTCAGAAAAATGTTTAATGAAAGTTTGTGATTTAAAAAAATTTTCAACGAACATTTTTAACATTCGCCGATTTCTGTAAATTAACTTCCATAACTTCCATTAACAAATTTTTTGTATAGAAAAATACAAAAAATTTGTTAATGGAATTTTTTTTGTATATGAAAATTGTCCATATATTCCATATTTTTTTTATAGAAAAATTTTCAACATAAACTTTTTATACTCTTCACCACCATAGGTGGAAAGGGTATATTGTGTTTGTGCTGATGTTTGTAACGCATAGAAATATTGGTCTGAGACATACCTTTTAGTATACCAATCGACTTAGAATCACTCCCTGAGTTATTTTAACGATGTCCGTCCGGCTGGCTGGCTGGCCGGTTATCCATGTAAGCTTGTTATCACTCTACAGATTCAAATTTTGGTCCAAGGACAATCCCTATACTTTTTGGGCGAAATCGGATTACTATTTCGGGTACCTCCCATAGGGATGCCTTCCCGGAATAGAGTTTTTGGTCCTTTACAGCCACAAAATTAGTTGTATTTTAACAATATTCAGCACAAGTATTGCTTATCATAACCTTAATCAGTGTTTCTAATTTTATAGAAATCGGCCCATATTTGACCTCCCATACAAGACAAATTCTCAAAAGACGTTTATATACACATTAAAGCACAAAAACGTTAATAACTCTAAAGATAGATGCATTTGATTACTTAAATTTTGCACAGATAAATATTTTGTAAATACAAACCAATAAACAAAATTTGGTTACAAACGGTCCACAATTGACCCTAGCTCCCATATCAGGCCCTTAGCCGGAATTATTTGTTTAAAAAAGATTTAAATTTTTTCCCAATGGTATAATTTTGCATATAAATTTCATCGATTTTTTTTTTTCTAATATCTCGTTATTTTGAGATGCTAAGCCTATTTTGGAATCATTTAAATTTATATTGCTATGACTAACCAACTAAAATTCTGTGCACATATACATATATTTCGAATTGTTCAAGCTCTCAGCATAAAGAAACGTTTCACTAATGCACTACTCCTGTAGTCGAAAAAATTGACGATTGAAATGATAATGTTCTTATCTAAAAAAAATAATTCAGATATGCAAATAATTCACACGTGCTATCGAATATACAAATACAAAGAACTAGAACGAACAACCAATTTTAAGCAAGAGCTGTTGGTCTTACGATTTGACAGTTGACGTTTAACAAAATTCTAGAAAACCGAAATATGAAGAAATTAGAAAAATATCCTGGGAGATAAGTCAATTTTAAGTCAGAAAGATTTTAATATAATCTAGAATCTTTGATTCAAAATTAATAGTAAAATTAGTTTCATGAACTCTTAGAAAACTGCAGTTACAAGTTAATATAATTTGTGATTTGAAAATTACTGTAATCAACAGAATTGTAGGGCACTTGATATCAGCACTTGAATTAAAATATTTTGGATTATGGTAAAAAACTGATATAAACCCAAAAATATGTAAAATATTAATCATTTAATAATTGGAGTTCAATGTAAAACTACCGGAAACATTAGCAAAAAAAATAAGGGCAAAATACTGCGAAGAATTAAACTTAATAAAATGACAATTGAAAAATATTTCAGCCAATTTGAAAATCAAGACAAATTTGTGAAAAATTCCAAAATAGCAACAATTAATGATTCCAAGAATAGCCTAAATCAAGCAGAATCAACCATGAACAAAATTCATTGTGAAGGTTGCAAAGATAAAGGTGTGAACTTTTACCTGGCCAACAATAAATCACAGAAGGCCAAGTAAGTAACACAAATTTCAATTTACATTCATGATAAGTATGTGCCTGCTGACCACAATGAAGCACTATTAATGTCCCTAACATTTATCCTGCTTTCCAATACTATTGCAGATTGCTACGTGTTTTTGTAATCATTTTTGCCAGCATTTGCACTGTGTATGTGTGTATGTTATCATCAAGTCGTTACTTCAATACTTGGGTTCAGACAGTAATTGAACGTACCGATGTTCATGTATCAGAAATACCCTTTCCCTCCATAACCATATGTCCTGTGAGGGGTATAAATCCAAAGCGCCTAGACAGCAGTTTTTTAGATGAGGCCTTTTCCCTACATAATGAAACAGAAAAACAAGAGTTTTATTTGTTATTGCAGACTTTCAATGATGTTTTGTGGTCTCCTCTGGTGGATTACATTAAAAGTGATGATGAGGATGATGACAATGACCGCTTCCAACTGAACTTGACGTTGAAAACTTTTAAAAATACAACATTTTTCGATTATTTGTCTTCTAAAGGAATAACGAATCATCCATTTAGTTCATTTGATTTGAATAGTTTGTTGTTCTATGTAACTTTTGATTGTGAGGAGATATTTGACGAATGCACCTGGCGAAGGACAAAAGTCTCCTGTTGCAATATATTTCGGAAAATTGAAACTTATAAAGGAGTTTGCTATGCTTTCAATTCTTTACATGTTAAGGTAAGTAATTGCAGTCTGGTCAAATAGGAACCAAATGAATGAAAAGAAAAAACATTAAATCTGCGGATTGGTGCTAAAAGGGCCAATGTCGAAAAAATAGGTTTGAGAAAATTTGAATTAAATATTGCTCAAAAAACCCTTATAAATATGTTCTGAGTTAAGTAAGAGATAAGCTGTTAGACCAAATAAAAGAGGTTAAAGGGAATCTAATTGGCATTTGCCCTATTAGCACCAAGCCACAAAAATATTACAATCCTCTCTGTTGCTTGTTTTTTTTTTTTTTTTTTTGTTACCAAAAGAATCCAATTCCAACCTGGCCCTGGGTGGTTTCTGATTCTGGTTTATACACAGGTCTACGAGTGATGTTGAAACGTAGTGTAATTGGAAATTTTACAGAAAGAGTGGCGGTAAGTTAAGAAAAAAATAACATTCAAAATATTTTGGTCAAATGAAAGAAAAAAGTTTGTTAAGCTTAACAAATTTTTGAAAAATTTCCTATAAAAAAATAAAAAAAAATTTGTATAAAAAATAAGAAATTTAAAAAAAATTAACAGTTTTTGAAAAATTTCCTTAAAACATACGAAATTTTTGAATTTTTTTTTTAATGAAAAATTTTTGAAAAATTTCCTAAAAAAAAGAAGAAATTTTTGAAAAATTTTCTATAAAAATAAGAAATTTTTGAAAAATTTCCTATAAAAATAAGAAATTTTTGAAAAATTTCCTATGAAAATAAGAAAGTTTTGAAAAATTTCCTATAAAAATAAGAAATTTTGCAAAAATTTCCTATAAAAGTAAGACATTTTTGAAAAATTTCTTATAAAGATAGGGAATTTTTTAAAAAAAATTCCTATAAAAATATGAAATTTTTTAAAAATTTCCTATAAAAATAAGAAATATTTGAAAAATTTCCTATTCAAATAAGAAATATTTGAGAAAATTTCCTATAAAAATAAGAAATTTTTGAGAAAATTTCCTTTAAAAATAAGAAATTTTTGAGAAAATTTCCTAAAAATATAAGAAATTTTTGAGAAAATTTCCTATAAAAATAAGAA
Organism: Stomorhina lunata; assembly: GCA_933228675.1. Classification (NCBI taxonomy): domain Eukaryota; kingdom Metazoa; phylum Arthropoda; class Insecta; order Diptera; family Rhiniidae; genus Stomorhina; species Stomorhina lunata. Next base: position 183,507,075 of record OW121740.1, on the reverse strand, counting down.
ATTTTTGAAAAATTTCCTATAAAAATTAGAAATTTTTGAAAAATTTCCTATAAAAATAAGAAATTTTTTAAAAATTTCCTATAAAAATAAGACATTTTTGAGAAAATTTCCTATAAAAATAAAAAATTTTTGAGAAAATTTCCTATAAAAATAAGAAATTTTTGAGAAAATTTCTTATAAAAATAAGAAATTTTTGAAAAATTTCCTATAAAAATAAGAAATTTTTGAAAAATTTCCTATAAAAATAAGAAATTTTTGAAAAATTTCCTATATAAATAAAAAAATTTTGAAAAATTTCCTATAAAAATAAGAAATTTTTGAAAAATTTCCTATACAAATAAAAAATTTTTGAAAAATTTCCTATAAAAGTAAGACATTTTTGAAAAATTTCTTATAAAGATAAGAAATTTTTGAAAAATGTCCTATAAAAATAAGAAAATTTTATATAAAAATAAGAAATTTTTGAAAATTTCCTATAAAAATAAAAAAATTAATAAACAAATCCTATAAAAATAAGAATTTAACAAAAAATTAGCAATAAAAATAAGAAATTTTTGAAACATTTCCTAAAAATAAGAAATTTTTGAAAATTTTTTTATAAAAATAAGAAATTTTTAAAAAATTATTGAAAAATTTCCTATGAAAAAAAATTTAAAAATTTTGAAAACAAATTTATAAAAAAGTAAAAAGATTTTGGAAAATATAAAAACAGAAAAATGTTTAAACAATTTCCTCGAAAAGTATAAAAAAATAAAATTTCCTATAAAATTAGAAAATTTTCAAAAGTTTCCTATAAAATAAGAAATTAAAAAAAAATTTGTAAAATTTAACTTTTATTTCCTACTCGTAGGCCATGGTTCATGATCCCAATGAAATTGGTACCTCCGACATTATCTACTTAAATGGCGATACCGTAGCAGTTACAGTAAACCCTCAGCGATTTACTGCCGATCATGATATAATTTCCTTAAGACCAGAACTGAGACATTGTTATTTTGAGGTACAGCAATATTGATCAACATTTTCCATACATTTTATTACTTTTTTTTAGAATGAATTTAAACATATGGGTAAAAATCGTGAAAATTGTATTCGAAATTGCCGTTTGTTCTACATAGAAAGAAATTGTAACTGCACATTTATATTTCCCAAGATCAGGTCAAGACACAGCAGTCTATCTTTACCGATGTGCAGGGTGTCACATTTGAAATGTATTCATAAACATAAGAGTAAGTATGACCTTAATCGGACTAAAATAGACTCTCGACTTCAGTGGTGTTTAACTGAAATACATATTTTGTTAAATTTATTTTCAAGATGCTCTCCTTACCACGGGTAACATATTGGGCGAGAACATTGATGGCAATGAATTCAGTGCCTTGAATTGCAAATGTTATCCCAACTGTAATTTTATACAATACAGGACTGTGGTAGATAACGATAATACGGGATCAACCCATGCTAAAAACTATATAGATCTTCAAGTCCAATATCAGCAAAGCACATTATTCTCCTATCGTTCCCAATTGTGTTTTAATCTGTTGGACTTAATAGGTGAGACCATCAAATAAATTAAAATTCTAAGAAATTGTCTTAAAAATTTGTATATGTACATAAAATCTGTTAAAAATCCCCTAATTCCTAAAATTTCAGTGTCTTATGGTGGCATAGCTGGTTTATTTTTGGGTCTCTCGTTGGTTGGCATTATCGAATTGATGCATGATTTCATTGTTTGTTGGAAACTACGACAAGAACAAAAGAAACGTCTGAAAACTCTTGTGAAAGAAGAACAATATGAGAACAACAAATACAATAATGAACAACAGAAAAAGGGATGTAATTGTACAACAAACTAAATACAAACATCAACAACAACAATTCTATTTAAAACAACTGAAGTATTGTGTCGAGATTTAAGTAGTTAAAGTGATTTGGTTAAGTTTTAAGTTATTTCTGTATTTAGTTGAAATTTGAGTTTTTTCTACCTGCTGTCATGTTGTAAGTGGAAAATTACCAGTAAAAGAAATGATAAGAAAACTACAAAATTAGTTCTTATTTAGTTGAGACAAAGGGATGAAAAAGATTGATTTCAGTTTAATGAAAGCAACAGTGGAGAAGATTTGATTAAGGGAGGCTTTTTAAGATGCATATATTTGTAATAAAATGTAAAATGCTTAAATGACATTTTTACCACTTACATATGTATACATTTTTATGCACACGTGATTGATATTTTCTATACTTATCGATATAGAAAAGGTAAATTTTCGAAAAAGTACCAAGCAAATCGCTTACTTTTGTTGAAGATTAAGTTTTAATTGGAATTTCATTGCTATATTTATTAGTTTACGGGATATAAAGTTTCCGAATTTACATTATTTTTTCCTTAAACTGGGTAATTGGGTCTACAAATTACAAGAGATACAAGAATTTATTCTAAGTGATTAGTTATTTAACTACATGGATTTTTATACCCACCATCAAAAAGAATGGGGGTATATTGAGATTCTCATTCCGTTTGTAATTTCCTTAATATTGGCTCAAAAACCAAAACTGAATTATATTCTGAATCCTTATGAAATTCAAAGACGATTGAGCGATGTCCGTCAGTCTGTCTGTCTGTTGTCGGAACGATAAAAACTTAACGAAAGGATATAGGTCACTGAAATTTGGCATAAATATTCTTCATTATTTGAAAATTTTGGTATTGAAATCGGGCAAAATCGGTTCACATTTGACCATAGCTCCCCGTATAACCTCGTCTAGACTAATTACTTATTTGCCAATAAATGACAAATTATAATAGCTATGATGATAAAATTTGGTATATAGAAGTTTTACATAAGTACTAGACAGCATATACAATTTCATCCAAATCGGTTCACATTTAACCATAGCTCCCATACAAAAAACTTACGGAAACAGCCTAAATTCCACCTAAAATACACTTAAATGCCAATAAATGATAAACCGTAACAGCTTTGGCCACTAAATTTAGCACAAGGAAGTGCCGACCAGTGTGAAAATTTGTCAAAATCGGTCACCATTTGACCATAGCTCCCATATAAAAAACTTGCGGAAACACAAAAATACAAAAAGAAAAGGGGGTTTATGTACGTCTGTCCGTCAGATAAAAGCGTAATAGCGACTTAACGAAAAGAGCTAGAGAAAAAAAATTTTACAAAAGTATTTTCGATATCTTGAAAAAGTTGTGTGTTGAAAATGGACGAAATCGGTTCACATTTAGTTAGAGCTCCCATAGCTGCAACCTCGTAAATATATGAGAGATATTTCTAAATGATGGGTATACAAGATTCGGCACAGCCGAATATAACACTCTTACTTGTTATATATTAAACTCAAGCGTAACTGTCTAACTGACAGATTCATCATTGCCCAGCTCAACGCCAAAAGCTACACTCAAAACAATATCTTGGCATATTTCTAAGCCCATGTATATTTTTGGAACCAATTTGATACTTCATTGATTTAAGATGGAAAAAATGATGGTATTACGGGAACATTTTTAAGTTTTGGAGTTGGGTTTAAATTCTTTGTATATTTTGAACCAATAACGATATAAATATGTATAATTAATTAGGTACTTTTTTATTTAAGAAGTATAAAAGGAATAAAGCAGTCATATTATATCTCCCAAACCAAAAGAGATAGATGCAATAATTAAAATAAATTTTTGTGTTTTTTGGAAAAGGGTGTAAAAAGGGAAAATTTAGTATGATATATTTCCGAAATTTAAAGAAACACAAAAAAAACTTAAATTATTTACGGATCAGCTAGAAAAATAAAATAAGTGAGAAAAGCTATAGTCGGTGAACTATATGATACCCTTCACTACTAAGATCAAATATGGAAATATGGACAAGTTTTCCTTTAGTGTAAGAGACATACATACATATAGTATGTGTTATTTTTTTAAAACTTCGAAATTCAAGTAGATTTATGTCATTTCCGGCTAAGGGACTGATGTGGATTTACAAAATATTTATCTGCGCAAAGTTTTAGTAAAAATATACATTTATCTTTAGATTTATAAGCGTTTTTGGGCTTTTATGGGTATTTAAACTACTTTTGAGAATGAGTCTTGTATGGGAATTATGGTCAAATATGGGTCGATTCCTAAAAAATTAGGTACACTGATTGAAATTGTGGCTGTATAGGACTAAAAATGCAAAAATAGGACCAAAAAGGCAAGGCTAGAAGGCATTCCTATGGGAGGTAAACGAAATAGTAATTCGATTCTGCCCAAAAAGTCCTTGGACAAAAAAATATACCCTTTACACCTATTTTGTATACCTTTTTAACACAACACCAAATAAACCAAACACGTGTCTTAATAATTCAATCAAATGTTGTTTTGTTTTCTATTTGGTAGGTTAATCATCCATCTAGCATACCAGAAGTCCCAAGTTCGATCCCTGGCCAGACCCACTTGAAAAAATAAATTAAAAAAAAGCGGTGCACCTCATAACTCACCAAGCCAATGTTTATTGAGTGTTGGGCTATGTAAAACTTCTCTAACTAATGCATTTGCCGTTCGGAGCCGGTGTTAAAACGAAGGTCCCTTTCAGTTCATTGTCTGAGAGATGTACCTCTTGTTCCAATCGGAATGTTGTTGGAATTAAAAAATTATAGAACTTGCTAGAGTTTTACATTGTATAATCTGCGATTTGATTAAATTAATAAACCGCATAATGTGAATGTGTTTAATTGCCTTTAAACTAATTTTGAGGAGTGTAATGTAATTTAGTTCTTAAACTAATCTTATATTTTACTTTAAATAGTGTACAAAAAAGGACGCATTAAAATAAACAGCAGGTAGACAATTTCGATAAGACAAAAGCAGGTAAGGAATCTTTTAAAATTGTAAAGAAATCACAAGTATAAATACTAGCTCAAAAGACCAAACTATCATCAGTTCCCATTTAACAACACACGATATCAGTGACACAAAAAAAATCGAACAAAATGAAAGTATACGCAGCCATTTGTTTATTTATTGCCCTGGTAAGTAGAACACAAAAACTAATAAATAATTTTCAAACAGTAATAAATTTGGAAAATTAGTGCAATACACTAATTTATAGACATTTTTAAAATATGTTTAAATTTCCATTAAAATCTTTTTGCAAATATGTAATATAATATATTTTTCTTCACAGACCTCCGCTGAATATGTAGTAAAGACCCGTGAGAATCTGGTGCAATACCGCAATGAATGTGTGACCGAACTTAGTATTCCCGAGGCTCAAGTGGAACAATACAAGAAATGGCAATATGCCAACGATGCTACCACCCATTGCTACTTGAAGTGCGTTTTCATTAAATTAGGCCTGTTCGATGCAACCACTGGTTTCAATGTCGAAAATATCCATCAACAGTTGTTGGGTTCCAATGTCGAGGCTACTCACGATATTGTTCTACATGCCAAAATTGAATCGTGTGTTGATAAGAATGAACAGGGATCGAATGCCTGCGAATGGGCCTATCGTGGTGCCACTTGCTTTATGAAGAACCATTTGCAGCTGGTGCAACAAAGTGTTGCCACACCTCAAGCTTAGTGATATTATGAGTAAATATATTTTAGATGCTAGTAAAACATTTCGAAAATAAATTTGATATTTTTATAGAAAATTATAGAGTGTTTTAATAATTGTCGATTTTTTTACAATTTTTTAAGAGAATTGCAAATTTAAGGGTTGTTGTTATAACTGCGATATTATTGGTAATATCGCGGTAGTGACTTTGTCTGAATCCTAAGATTTCCGAGTCATTTTGGTACGAAGAACAGACTGCCGTGGGAACGAACAAAGCTGTTTTTAGACTGAGCCACTTAAGACTTAAACGAACTTATACTATCTTAAAATCCATTAAAGTAAAATTTTATTATGGAAATTTATATCGCCATATAATTAATCTTGGATTATATTGCTGCTGTTAATTAAGATTTTCTGATGTAAATTTCCATTTGACTTAAGTTTCGTGACACTTAAATTTGTTAAGTTCTCTGATTTTTTCTCAACAAGCAACTAATAAAAGATGTTAACAAAAGATTAAGTCGTTGAAAATCTTTCATGTGAATCAAAAAGGATTTGCAAAATATTGCCCTTGCCTCCCCAATACTCCAACACATACATGTTTCTATTATTGTTACTTATACAGTCAGTAAAGCATTTTTAGCGCTGGCAGCTAATAATAACGCCTGCATTTTAGACACGAAAAAGGCCGGAATTGTTTGTCATTATTGTAAAAAGCCATTTTATGTAACATTCACTTGATTCCTTTCATTTCGTTTCAGTGCAATGGACTCTGGCCTTTGATGGTGTGAATGCGTTGAAATGCCAAGATTACCTGAATGTAACATATCGAATTACCAGAGAAGATGTAAGCGAATACAGAAAAAGGAGTTGAACTGCCTCTAAAAGTTATTTAAATTTGAACTTTAAACCTCGGAGTGAAATAGGTGTGTAGTTTATGCATGTGACGTGTTAAGTTGCATGTTGCTGTCAAATAACTTTATTTCAAACATGTATGCTCGAGGGAATCCAACAAGTTAAAATCTTTTTAAAATTAATACATATCGCACCCTAAATGCAAAAGGGTCACAACTCAAAAAACTAAAATTTTCAGGAGAGACAAAAAGCTGTTTATGTACAAATGAATACACTTAACATAATTAAAGACATAACTGTATTTTTTCAGTTGAAGAAGAGTGTGACGTGAATGAAATTTTTGCAGCAGTTGGAGATGTATACTCTGAACTTATTTATCGACAAAAGTCAGTTTTGGAAAATTTTGAGTTGTGACCCTTTTGTATTTAGGGAGCGATATGTTCATATTTATGTAAAACAACAGGAGAAGATGGGTGGAGATTTGTGTTCTAAAAACAGCATTAAATAATAGAACAGTGACAATTTAGAGGTAAATAAAGTCCATATGAAAGTCCTCAGACTGGAAGCTTAAATTCAACAAATACATTTTTTATGAAGAAAAGGGAATTTACATTTTTGGTCTTCCATAAAACCATTTGTATTTAAAACTTTAAAAGTAATTTTATTTCATATAAAATACCGAGGTCCTAGTGTTATAGTAAAACATAAATTATCTGCATATATTTGCATATTTAGGCAAAAATTAATAAGATGTGAGAACTTTTGTACTTATAAAATATCACATATCTAAAGTAGTGGATGGAGTATCAATTTTTCGATTTCGTCTATATTTTTCCTAGACTTGTATTTATATGTAGTAATCTTTTATTATAGCTATTTTATTGACCGAAGAACATATCGAGGGTTTATATTCAAATAGTGCTATCTACAAATTCACAATTTTACAGGAGAGCGAAAAAACTGTTTTTGTCATTAACCATAATTGTAATAAACAAACTTTGTTTTACAATACCATACAAATTGGGGCTAAGATTTTGTACAAATTAAGTTTTTTAACTAACTCCTTATATTTGCGCTTCTATAGTAGTTAGCACTTTTTATCACGAATTTTAATTAAAATAATAAGTTTTTTAAATAAAACAAGATTTATTCAAATTATATTAATAAAATTCAAGGTATTCTCTTTATATGACCTTTATTTACAATCTGTTAAGGTCAAAGGCTGAGCATATTTTAGAAATCCATGATTACAGCACGCAGTAGGGAAATGTGGTCCATTTTGTTGTTTTATCACTAATAACAATGAATATTTTCTAACAATTGTACAATTCGACAAATATTTGTTATGTAGATAGCACTATTTTTTGATTATGAGTATATAGCACAAACACAATTTATAAAAAAAAAAAATGTTTTAGAATTATTTTTCTTTCTTAAAATTTATATGGCATATGACAGATAAGCCAAGGAACACGTTTCTATAAAAAACCATTTTGGTCGAAAATGTAGATAGCACTTTTTGAATATAAAGCGTCGATATTAAAAATTTTCCATCAGAAAATTGTAAACAAATTATTCTACCAATAAGTTTGTTGTTAATCTAAACCAAGTAGCGAAAACAAAAAAGAATAATAATTTTGTGGTCTATTTTAAAAACTTATTTAGCACAAACTTGAATAAATATAAATTACTGTATTAACAACTAATTCAAAATTAATGATCGTCTGTAATAAGTCAATTCTGCCTATAAGTAGGCAATGATATGAAATTTTCAAATCATTACAAAAAAATATATTGATCTACTAGCACAAAATCGTCAAAGGTACAGACAGAAAATGATATACGAAAAGGAGTTGGTTTGGTATAAAAATACAAATTTTCCACATCCCAAGGGTTTGCTAACCTTCAAACCCTCTACACGACCAAAGGATCAAAAGCAGAAAATAAAATTATGCAATCGTGTTATACAACAAATTCAACACTTCACCTATAGTATTCATGGCGCCTTTTACATGTGCGATAAGACTTTACGCACAAAGGTCCGTATATTTTGGTTATTGGTGGTAATGGCTGCCATCACCAATTGTGCCACCATGTACATGTCTTTGGCCAACCGCCATTCAAAGCAACAAATTAAAACGGTTGTGGAGACCTCCCAATATCCCATCTATAAAATTAATTTTCCTGCTGTGGCCATTTGTCCCTGGGATCATGTCAACTGGCAGCGTTATAAGGCTGCAGAGGAAAAGTTTTTGCCTTCGAATGCCACTCAATATTCGAGAGATGTATTTTATGATGTTTTAGTGGCTTTGGATAATATTAATCTATCGAATTTAGATAGTGTGGGATCCTTGAAAAATCGTACGATATCCCCGGCTATTAATAATATATCTCTAAGTGATTTGGCCAAATTTTTGGCATTTCGTTGTGACGAATTGTTTGTGGAGTGTGTCTTTGAGGGAACAAAACACGATTGTTGTAAGATTTTTGTACCCGAACGTACAGAAAAGGGTGTTTGTATGGTGTTTAATTCACTGGTATCGGAAGAGTCGAAAACTAAAAAGGTGAAGCTTTTTAGAATCGCAGAATTATTTCTTGCACTTGACCAAATATTGCATTTATTTATTTTATTAAAGTTAACCGATGCATTTTATCCCTGGAAAATTCGTAAAGCTGGCGAAGGTTCTGGTCTTCAGTTTACAATTCGCTATAATAAAACATATGAAAGACCTAACGATACCTCGGCTTTTGGAGTCGATGTAAGTAGTAAGATATAAAATTTAATTAAACAAAATAAAAATATCTTATCGCAATTTTAAGGTAATGGTTAAAAAATCTGAAGAATGGAGTGAATCTCTTACATACTTCTTTTTACCTCACACCAAAAGCTATTTATCCATAACACCTTCAGTTACCGAAACTTCGCACAATACCAAGCAACTGAGTCCACAAAAACGAAGATGTTTATTTTCGGTAAGTGGTAAAAATGTACATATATCAATTTAGCTATCAACTAATATTGTTTTTTCTATTCTTTACATAAGAATGAGAAATCTTCGCAGTATCATCGTATTGATAAATTGCCATTTAATAAAGTCAATTGTTATGTAAAATGTCAGCAAGATAATTTGATAAAAATCTGCAATTGTAGCATGAGCTGGTTCTTTCCGAAATCGGGTTAGTCTACGATAAATCTTTATTTAAATTTAGTTTAATTGAAGGCATTTATTTTCTTTTTTAGATGTTAGAGAATGTTCGGTATCAGATTTTGAATGTATATATGAAAATAGAGGTTCTTAAAATATTCTTAAAATAAATTTATAATTCTTAAGGTATACACATTTCTTTTACAGATATAATTACTTACATCAAAAGCCCTCTTCAAGATCTTTATATATTTGATACCCGACGAGGTCTGATCTGCGATTGTATAGACAACTGTTACTCTTTGGTTTTTTTTAATCAGTTTGAATGCCATGATGCTACCCAAGTATGTTAAAATGGGTTTTCAAAATTTGGAATTGTTATACTAAAATGCTTACATTTTTCCATTTTAGGCCTAATTATACTTATCCTGTGATCCAGGGCGACATTCACATTGGCCAAGGTGTCATAACAAAATATGCAACGCGCTTGGATTATACAGCCTTTGATTTGATAGCACAGTTTGGCGGCATTTTGGGCTTATCGCTGGGTGCCTCTGTTCTCAGTTTAGCTGAGGTTATTTATTCATTCTTTAAGATAATATTAATGATTATTGTAACAAAATATCGTGAGAGAAAGTTTCAGCAGAAACAAATTAGAAAATTACATGGAAAATAAATTGAGATTATGTCTTATCAAATATATTATTTATTGTATTTTAGAGCACAAATGTAAATAAAATTGTTTCAAAATAACAGAAATTCTAGCAGATATAAGTTTTTTAATAAATTGGATTCATGTTTCGAATCGAATTTGTATCGGTTATTTGTCGAAATAAATATATTATATATTAAAAATCATTATATACTAAAAACAGCTGTATATACATATGTATCAATTACTTTTATACTGCTCTTATTCAGTACTTAAGTACCTGGTTAACCGAGCTTTATGATAAACATTTTGAGGCAAATTTTAAAGTCTTCATATATTTTATTTTATAAAGTACTATAATAAATTTAGAGGAAAGGCATTACACAAATATTCAGTTAATTTTGAATTATTTTATTTATTTTGTACGATTAACACATAGGAAATTGGTCATACCAACAGAAACCTCCGTCGACTCATGCGAAACAACTTTGCTAAAGATTATAGCCTGATCAAATGCAAAGTTTACGATTTAGTTCATTTTGAGTAGTTTTTAGTGGCGCCGCCTATCGAAACCTTCGTCTGCTTATGCGTAACAACTTTGCCAATGATCATAACATGATCAAATGCACAGTTTACGATTTAATTCACTTTGAGTAATTTTCAGTGGCTCTACCTGTCGGACTTTGGTCATACCAATTAATTAGCCTTCGTCGTCTTATCCGCAACAACTTTGCTAAAGATCATAGTACGATTAAATGTACAGCTTACGATTTAATTGACTTTGAGTAAATTTCAGTGGCTACAACTGTCGCAATTTCTTCATACCAACTAATAAACCTTCGCCATCTTATGCGCTTCAACTTTGCTAAGGATTATAGCATGATCAAATACACAGTTTATGATTTTATAAATTTTACGAAATTTTTAGTGGCGCCATCTGTCGGAAATTAGTCTTAGAAACTTTTACCGGCTTATCCGCAATATCTTCGGTAAAGAGCATAACATGATGAAATTTATAGTTTACTATTCTATAAAGAACATATGTACATACAGATAAACATTCATTTGTTTAAAATTCATAACATTACTAATTTTTTTTCCCCTTTTTTCCCATAATTTCAAAAAAGTTCCATTTGCATATTTGATACTTCTTTGGTACCAATTAAATTCGGCACATTTTTTTAAACGCAGTTAACATAATGTTCCTATTCATATTACTTTTTGAGATGTTAAGTTATCATTTTATCCCTTTTTTACCCATTTTGGCCCCAAAATCAAAAAAGTATCAAAAACGTGTTTAATATTTCTTTCACATCTATTGACTATAGTACAAAGTTCCTTTCTATATTCTTTGGTTTAAAAAATAAGAGTGGGTTAAAAAAGTACCAAAAAAACTATGTTCACCCTTTTTGCCCCCTATCCGACATAGTTTCAAAAAAGAACCAAGCACCTGTCCGCTTATTTTCATAGCTGTTCAAAACTTTAACTTAAACGTAAATTTAATTTTGTTTCTATACCTATTACTTTAGAAGATATAGCGTTTTTGATTTTCTTCCCCTTTTCAACGTTTTTACCCCCTTAGCGGTTAAAGTTCCTTCATATTTATTCGATCTATACCGCAAAAAAGGTACCCAGTGTCTAAATTTTGTCAAAATTTCGAGATAGCCATAATATAAATATATATAAATTAATTTTAAATTAATTGCTCGTTTAAAGATACAAGATAAGATAATTTTAATCTTTCACTAAAAACTTTAAAATAAACCTGTGAAAAGAAAACAAATCTATTTTTTTACTGAATCCCAAAAAGACTAATGCATAAAGGATGAATAAGCACCCATACCACTTCCATTTCCTCTAAATTTTATCAAAATATTGGCTATACTAAAAGTTTGAAAAACTTTTACTAAAAGAAATTTCCTTGTAGTCAACACCCACAATAAATTTAATATAACTGAAACAAATTAAATAAATATTTTATGACAAACTTCATAGCAAAATTAAATTAATACAAATTGCTTTATTAACAACTAATTGAAGTTTAATGTTAGTCCATTATAAGTGAATTGTAGCCATAGAAAAGCAATATTTTTATTACTTTGCCTTAACTAAGTCTCAAAACATTACTAAAGTATCATTTCAACCTTTGACACAAAAACATCGATAAAATGATTTACGATAAGGAACTGGTGCTTTATAAGAAAACAAAATTTCCCCATACAAAAGGTCTGATAACCTTTGACATCACCCCTGGAGTAAAAGAGAAAAAGCAGAAACTGAGATTATGCGATCGCATAATGCAACAAATTAAACATTTCACCTATAGTATTCATGGAGTTCGCTATATCTGGGAAAAGGCTCTGCGTCTGAAAATCCGTATATTTTGGTTATTAGTCCTAATGGCTGCCATCATAAATTGCGCCATGATGTACACGTCCTTGGCTAATCGTCATAGTAAGCAACAAATTAAAACGGTTGTGGAGACCTCGCAATATCCCATATATAAGATTAATTTTCCGGCTGTAGCCATTTGTCCCTGGGATAATGTCAATTGGTTACGTTATAGTGCAGCCGAAGAAAAATTTCTACCTTCAAATACTGATGAAAATTTGAAGAAAATATTCTATGATGTTCTACTGGTTATGAATGACATGAGTCTGTCAATGCTAGATGATGTACAAAATTTGAAAGGAAATACTCCAAATCATATTATAGATAATATATCTTTGAGTGATTTGGCCAATTTTGTGGCATTTCGTTGTGACGAATTGTTTGTGGAGTGTATCTTTGAGGGAACGGTGCACGATTGCTGTAAGATATTTGTTCCAGAACGTACGGAAAAGGGCATATGTATGGTGTTCAATTCAAGGGTATCGGATGAGTCAAAAAATAAGCAGGTAATTATTTCGGCTAGATTTCGTTAAATTTATGTTAAATTTGTCGTTGTGGAAAATCTCAATGTGAACCTTTTTTATGTCATGTCCCTATTGCCATTCTCAACTCGACCCAATTTTCAGTCAACCAAATTATTTTATGGTTTTTTAGTTTCGCAATATCAAAATGGGTAATGTAAGGGATGTTGGATACCAAGCAACGGTTCTGATTGGTCTTAACTTGCCCAGACTTATCTTGGTTATCCTTCATCTCAACTATAGATTGGTCTTAACTTGCTCAGGCTTATCTTGGTTATCCTTCATCTCAACTGTAGACACTGACCTCCTCGTGGTATCTCCCGCGAAATTATACTATACTTTAAAGCCCATTAATGTAGTGAGCTAACATGTGCCGCGTGTTCTTCAATAAGAACGAAAAAAATATGGGTTAGGTCTTCGGGCTAGTAACCCCCTTCTGGAAAAAAACAATTACTATGAAAAAGCTATAATTATAATAAAAACGGCCACCTTCTAATTTTAGAAGAGAACGTCCGAAACTTTGATGGCAAGACCAAGAAGACAATAATCATTCAAAACATGGCCTACGAAATTGTAGAATATGCGCACAAGATCGAAGCTTGGGGATTTCTAACCTCAACAGGTTGTAAATACATGCCATATAAGTAAGTAATATCAAAAACAATTTGGTTTAGACAATAATCATTCAATTGGTAACCAAACTGAGTTGTGTTGAGAACCGCAATAATATCCTTCGTCCCATATCAAAACGTTATTGATTTCAATTCGATATACTTAAAAAAATCGATGAAAAAATATAATATAAAACAAAATGTCAAAATTTAATTAAATAATTTCAGTTAACAGATGCCTTTTATCCTTGGAAAATTCGTAAAGCCGGAGAAGGTACTGGACTTCAGTTTACGATTCGTTTTAATAAATCGTATCAAAGAGAAAATGATCACATGGATGTTGGAATTGATGTAAGTACAATATTATCACAGATTACTGATATAAAATTTTTAAGAAAAAGTAAAATTTAGTAGAAATTTATTAGTTTTGGTAATCAACAAAAATTAGTAGGTATTAAAACAAAAGTTCATGATCACTAAGCATTTACTCAGCTGTACAAAAGCATTGCTATATAATATTTTAATTCGAAATTAAGGTAATGATTAAAGAATCTGAAACATGGAGTCAACCTCTTACACATTTCTTTTTGCCTCACACGAAAAACTATTTATCCATAACGCCAACTGTTACCGAAACTTCCAAAGATACCCGTCGACTGAGTCCACAAAAACGCAGATGTCTCTTTGCGGTAAGAGAAAATAAAGCAATTTATTTACATTTCTTTAAATTTAATTAAAATTGTTCTATTTTAAGAACGAGAAATCCAATCAATATGATCACATACAGAGTCTGCCATTTAATAGAGCAAATTGCTATGTAAAATGTCAGGAGAAAAATATGATTAAAATCTGTAATTGCAGCATGAGTTGGTTTTTTCCAAAAACGGGTAAGTCTAATAAATTATTTATATGAAATTCATGTTAAAAGATACTGAATAATAGTATTTGATTTTACTAAGATGGAGTAAGGGAATGTACAGTCCACGATTTTCGGTGTATTTATGAAAACAGAGGTAATCTTTAAGTTTTAATTGCGCATACATACAATGTATGAATATTTATGACGTATATTTCAGATATATTTAGTTACATCAAAAGTCCTCTTCAGGATCTTTATATTCTTGATAATCGTCGTGGCCTGGTCTGTGATTGTATAGACAGCTGCTATTCTTTAGTTTTTCTAATAGGTTTAAATGCTATTATGTTGCCCAAGTTTGTATTGATAACAAATTTTCCAAAATTTTTAAATAATAAATAATTATGTATATTTTCAGACGTAATCACAGCTATCCCCTTATCCAGGGCGATATTTATATTGGCCAGGGAGTGGTAACCAAGTACGAAGCACGTTTGGATTATACTGCCTTTGATTTGGTAGCTCAGTTTGGTGGCATATTGGGTTTGTGGTTGGGCGCCTCTGTTCTTAGTTTGGCCGAAGTTATTTATGCTTTTCTTAAGATAATGATTATAGTTGTAGTAACAAAATATCGTCAGAGAAAGCTTAAACCGAAACGAAGAGGAAAATTACATGAGAAATAATAGTTTTGAATTAAAATTGTAATACAAATTTACTAAATTTATTCGAAATTGTTTAACAAAAATAAAATGGAACTAAAAAAAATTATATGACAGCAATTCCTTAAAATATATTTATTCTTAATTGTTGTAACAGCAATTTTTTACATACATACAACTCCTCTGTAAAAATTTCATCATTTATCAACCGTAATGATTCTGTTAGACGGTATAATGTTAGTTAACAGTTATATTAACTTAAATAAAACTGTTATATCACAGTAGCGCCACTATTGTCTACAGCGGTAAGTAGATGAACTTTTTGGATATCAAAGTTGTTCAAAGGAATGTATTATTCATATCTTTCGTTATGAAATAGTTATTCATCCGAAATATGATAAATTGTATAAAAATTTTGTCCATATGAACTTAAAAAAACACGACCGTACACTTATGTCATATACGGACAGATAGACCACATATTATTTTCAATGCTTTCAGACATAAATTTGCAAAATTTGGTCATCATACAAACAATTTTTCCAGTTTTATACACATTTAAAATCGACTCTATGATTTTTGTTACAAAAATGAAGGATAAAATAACAAAATGCTAATTTACATTTGAGATATCTATAACTTCAAAACCGTTTATCATACAAAAATCTGGTGTTTGTACGTCATAAGGGCAATTTTATTCCCAATCAACTGATGTATATATGGTAACTAAATATGACAACCTCTTCTAAAATTAATAATTTTATAAAAAATACGATACAAAATTTTAAATTTCTAATGTTTTTATACCTAGGGGACCTGGGTGGTCCGCTTTGTTAAAGAAAATACAAAAACAAAATACACAAGAAAGAAAGGTTCGAAAGAACAGAGAAACATAATCTCCAACATTGTTGCCACGACATTATTATTTTTGAAATAGCCGAATCGGGACTATTTTTCAAAACAGAAATTCTAATATAAAACAATTTTAGGTTTCTATATTTTTTAGATTAAAAAAAATATCTTAAATATTTTCGATTTTTATAAAAAAAAATTTGGATAAAAATATTTTCTTTGGAAAATTTTTCGATAAAAATAATTTTTTTATAGAAAATTACAAAAAAATTTTATCGAAAATATTTTTCTGTGAAATTAAAAAAAAAATAATTTTCTATAGAAAATTTTTTTCTAAAAAAAATTTTTGATTTTGATAGAAAAACAATTTTTGATAAAAAAAATTTCCCTCAAAAAAAAAAATTTTATGAAAAAATTTCTACAGAAAAATTTTTCACAAACAAATTTCTACAGAAAAATTTTTCACAAACAAATTTCTAAAAAAATATTTTGGATAAAAAAAATTTTTATAGAAAATTTTTTGATAAAAAATTTTCTATGGAAAAATTTTTGATAAAAAAATTTTCTACATAAAAATTTTTGATAAAAAAATTTTCTATAGAAAAATTTTTGATAAAAAAATTTTCTACAGAAAAATTTATGATAAAAAAATTTTCTATAGAAAAATTTTTGATAAAACAATTTTCAATAGAAAAATTTTAGATAAAAAAATTTTCGAAAGAAATTAATTTTTAATTGAACCATGAATTTATGTTAAGAGGTACATGTTTTTCACTAACTCTTTCAAGTTGATACTAAATTCAAATTTGCATTAACGTAAAAGAATAAACAGAAACTTGTCAAAACAAAAATCTTTGTCTTCATTACCAGCTGACAGTTGGTTAAAGTACAAAGTAAATGTAGATTAATAAAGGATAGGAATACAAAACATAAAGGAAAAAACTATGGTGGATAAGTTCTTCTAACTGAATCGATCATATGGTCATAGGTGAAATAAAAATGAGTGTTAACATAATTCTCGTTTTCAATTTCGCTTAAGAATTCAGTTAAATAGATGATCTTAACTACTGGCATCTAACAGTTGGTGACACAGTGTGCTGATGAAGTCCGTAGCGGGACAGAAAATGCAGCATTCCACACTGCTAAGTGTCACATAGTTTTTTCAATATTCTTAAAAAATTATTAATCTAATTTAAAAATTATTAAAAATTAAAAAATAAAAATTTATGATATGAACCTGAGCCCGGATTCGAACCCACAACCTCTTAAAAAAATTTTCTATAAAAAAAATTTTGATAAAAAAATTTTCTATAGAAAAATTTTTGATAAAAAAATTTTCTATAGAAAAATTTTTGATAAAAAAAAATTTTCTATAGAAAAATTTTTGATAAATGAAATTTTCTATAGAAAAATTTTTGATAAAACATTGTCTAATTTTCTATAGAAAAATTTTTGATAAAACAATTTTCAATAGAAAAATTTTTGATAAAAAAATTTTCTATAAAAAAATTTTTGATAAAAAAATTTTCTGTAGAAAAATTTTTGATAAAAAAATTTTCTATAGAAACATTTTTGATAAAAAAAATTTTCTATAGAAAAATTTTTGATAAATGAAATTTTCTATAGAAAAATTTTTGAAAAAAAATTGTCTATAGAAAAATTTTTGATAAAAAAAATTATCTATAGAAAAATTTTTGATAAAAAAATTTTCTATAAAAAATTGTTGATTAAAATATTTGTTGGGGTGAAGAGCTGGTCTGGGAAGAAGATTTTGTTGATAATCGCTCTGCTACTGGATAACCAAATTAAGCTTAGAAATGTAAGCTCAATTAATTGTAAACCCAGCGGACAAATGAATATGTATGAAAAATAAAACAAATGTATTTTAGAATTTTGGACAAAATGAGAAGTTGGAATTTATTGGTTACCTTTTTCGTTGGTGGTTTGTACAAGAAGAAGGATTTGTTAGTTGGGCCAAAACGGAAGCAACATTTTAGACGTTTTGGACCATCTGACAGTTGAATTTAGGCCTTGTTTGAGAAAGAGATAGGACGATTTTGACATTCATTCGGAACATTCAGCTTTAGTATATATGAAGAGCAGATAGGGTGTATCTGCTCGTCACAATATTAATGCTGAAGGCAAGATAAGGCCTTTTGTCATTAACATTGCCGCCCGCCTTGCAGGATATATGCAATGAACAATGGAAAAGTCAAGATGGTCCCGTCTAAGAGGTTGCTTCTGTAAGGAAAAATAAAAGTGGATAGAAAATTATTTTGAACAATATAATTCATTTTTAATTAGATTTTTAATTCAAATATAAATATGTAATGGATAATAATAAATAAGAAAATACGTTTGCATATGCTATATCTGCCTAATAAAGTGCATTTGGAAACAACTATTTATAAAGTAGCAGGACCGTAAACTATCCAACCGAAAATAGTACGTTGGGCTGTCGGAAATCCTGTTCTTGACATGACTCCTTCGGATATGACCTTAGGATACAGGTCGACTCCAATTACGAGATCTATCGGACCAGACTCGTAGAATTTACAGTCCGCAAGGAACAAATCTTTAAAGTTTTTCTTATAAGTCTCCGGTAGAGATTGCGCAGGAGTGCGGATGGTGACCCTATTATCAACCCTGAAAGTACCCTCAATTTTCGAAGCTGAATCAAAGCGTGACTTCAACACTAGTGGACACACCGTTTCTCCATTCAGAGTGTAAGTTGTCAGGCCAAGTTTGTCTATATCTAGCCTTGGAAGTAAGCTATCGACCATTTCTGCCAATAAAACTGCTCCGCAAAGTTCTAATCGCGGAATGGAAATTGTTTTTATGGGAGCTACTTTGGTCTTGGAAGAAACCAGATATGTAGAAATCGTATTGGAATAAGCTATTCGGACGTATAATGCCGCTGCGTATGCTTTTTCCGAAGCATCGCAGAATCCATGGAATTGGACATCGACATTTGGACTATAACCAACCCATCGAGGAACCCGAATGGTATTGATCACGGAGTAATTGGATCGAAAGGATTTCCATTGGGAAAATGTATCGGGAGATAGGATTTCATCCCATCCAGTACCATCCATCCAAATTTTCTGCATAATTATTTTTGCCTGGATTATGCAAGGAGCTAGCCAACCTGCTGGATCAAAAAGTTTGGCTATTTGCGAAAGAACTTCCCTTTTACTGAAATCTTCTTGGTCTGCAAACGGACTTGCAACGAAGTAGAATTCATCGGAATGCGCATTCCACCGGATGCCCAAGGTTTTTGTGGAACTGCTCTCGTCAAACTGGAGGAAGTCTTCCCGAAGTAGATGGTCTGGTGGTATATCGACTAGGATATCTCTGGAATTCGAAGTCCATTTTCTCAGTGAAAATCCTGCGGATTGTAAAGCCTGGATCAATTCCTCTCTAGCTCTGATAGAATCGTGCTTCGTGTGAGCTCCTGCGAGAACATCATCCACATACATAGAGTTCCTTAGAATCGAGCTAGCTATAGGATAAAGGGCTTGAACGTCATCCGCCAACTGGAGTAACGTCCGAATAGCAAGATACGGCGCACTGTTGACTCCGAATGTGACTGTTTTTAACTCGTAATCGCAAATTGGACCATTTGGATTACTTCTGAACAAGATACGTTGAAAGGCAGTATGATTTTCAGCTACTAGAATCTGCCTATACATCTTTTGGATGTCAGCATTTAGAACAAATCGGAAAAATCGCCATTTTATAATGAGAAGAGTTAGGTCATTCTGAAGAACAGGACCTATGTGGAGTAACGAATTCAAGCTTTGCCCATTGGATGATGGAGCTGAAGCGTTGAATACCACACGAACTTTGGTTGTCGAGCTATCTGGCTTGATTACCGCATGGTGTGGCAGATAGTAGACATTAGGACTTTCCGATAGTTTAGAAGATTGAACTTGAACCATATGCCCTAGGTCTTCGTATTCCTGAACAACCTGGTCATATTCAAGTTTGAAGCTTGGAGTTCGAATCAGTCTAGCTTCATTTCGGAAAAACTGTGCCATGGCACTTGTCCTAGAATGACCTAAGTACAAAGAATTTGGAAATTCTTCCTTGAATGGAAGCGAAACAATGTATCTTCCTTCTGAATTCCGTTCTGTTGTCCTACGATAAAGGTCCTCACAGTACTGATCGGATGAAGACATGAAGTTCTTCCTGGGAAGATTCTCCACCTCCCAAAACCGAGAAATTTCCTTGTCCAGGGAAATTTCGCAGAAATACGAAGTGATTGTTGGACCAGGACTGGAGGGATTGGAAATTGGACCGGTAAGAATCCATCCAAAGATGGTTTCTTGTGCAATTAGGGATTGACAAATATTGTGTCTGATCCCGGAACGTATAATTGAAGGGAAAATGTCACCCCCAATCAACATATCTATCTTTGAACTTACGAAAAATTTAGGATCAGCTAACGGAATATCTGGAAGGTTGGAAAAATCTGAGTTTGAAATTGTTTGAGTTGGTAAACTATTTGACAAATGTGGGACTACAAGCGCAGTAACGGGAATGGAAATCTCGCTGTCCAATTGAGAGCCAAGTACAATGGAACATTGGCGTTGCACCTTCGCGGAAACCGTATTATTCAATCCTGAAACTTGGACATTAGTAGGCTGCGATGACAGCTTAAGACGATTGAATAAACGTTCTGAAACAAAGGTGCCTTCGGAGCCTGAATCAATAAGGGCGCGCGCCTGGTATCTCATGCCCAAATGGCATATATTAACCCAGGCGGTTCCCAACAAAACTCCCCTGGAACTTGTTGAAAAACACGACTGCACACTGCCCGAATTCGATGTATTTGTGGACTGTATTTTACTACGTGTAGTTGGGCCAGTGTATGGAGTCGAATCGGGATTAAGTCTGGAAGCTTGGCTCGTACTAGGCGCTTCTGAAGTGCTCGAACTATCAACATCTTTATGGAGAAGAGTGTTGTGCTTTTTTTGACATTTGAAGCATGTGTTTTTACTCGTGCAATTCCTCATATTGTGCGTCTTGGAAAAGCAATTAAGGCACAAATTCTGTTTTCTAATTTCATTAAAACGATGTTGATAGTCCAATTTGAGGAACTTGGGGCACTTCCGAATAATGTGGTTTTCCTTGGGACACAACTGACATTGTGGACCTGAAACATTTGTCTGGAAACTACTGACTTTTGGTTTGAAATTTGGATTTGGAGCATTTTTTGGCTTCGCTTCGTTATTTTTGGAACTATTTGTACCCCGAATCTCGAAAACTGATTCTAAGGTTCTATAACGATTGGTCAGGAACTCGCTAAGGTCTGACCACTTGGGAATCGAAGTCTTATCTTTTAATTCCTGCTCCCACAACGTCAATGTAGTTTCTGGAAGCTTGTTCGTACAGATGAAAACGAAGATTGGATCCCAACTTGATACATCAATGCCGTAAAGTTTTAGGATGGAGATACACGAATTGATATCTCTTTGAATTTGTTTTATCGATTTTCCTGATTCGGAATTAATAGTCTGGATGTTAAAGAGAATCTTTAACTGACCATTTACCAGGACTCTTCGATTTTCATAACGTACGCACAAGTCCCTCCAAGCCATATCGAAACCTTCATTCGTCAGCGGACTTTTCTTTACAATCTCTCTGGCCTCGCCTTTTGTCTTCTGTGTCAAATAGAACAGCTTTTCGACATTACTGGATTTGGAGTTTGACACAACCGCCGTAAACATGTCGCGGAATGTAGGCCAGGTAGCATAACTGCCATAGAAGGTATCTATTTCGATTGGCGGGAGGTTTAGACTACGAGAGGAAGCTGAATTAATGTAACCGGGATCCCTGGAGGCACTTGGCTCCATAATGGGAGCACGAGCTACCCGAAAGGATTCGGAGAGCTCTGACAATTTTGTCAAGCAATTACAATAAGTGATATAAGTACTCTTGTACTTAAACTTAAAGGACTCTATATCGATCGGATCTTCGGCATCAGCTTCTTTTTCGGCTTCTAGGATGAATTTGTCGTAGGCGACCTTTACTTGACACCAGTTGGACTTTAGCTCCGCACGATGAATTTCAATTGTATGTTGCGATGTAACCGGAAACTGGTTGTCATTAAGGTCCGCCTCAAATTCTACGATCCCGTCAGCCAAACGGATGAAATTGTCCAACGACATTTTGAAAATTGTTATTTTAACTATTTAAGGTTTTGGAAAACTAGTTTGGAAACGAAGTGTGATCAAAGTAGGTACTGAAATACGTGAATTCTGAATACAAATTCTAGAAATTTATTCAAATTTGGACGAAATTTGTAACAATTGAAATAATCTTGACGAAATTACTAGCGAAAACGAGATTCGGTTAAATATATACGAAAATAACCGATCGCAAACGACTAAATATTATGAGATGCTAGTAAGTTGTAGCCAAGATTCCAAAAAATATGAAAATGTTGCAAAATATTTTGTATTATACCAAATATAATACCTAAGGATGATCTTTTTGAATAAATATAAGCAAAGTTATGTGTAAATCTGTATTTCAATACTGCAATAGCAATTATTGTAAATCCAAAAAATTAAAATTTTGAAATTTACTTAAACAGTTTGTCCCATACAAATTGTTTGCTGGGATGCGATCATCTGTTTTGGAAAACAAATTTCTATAAAGGTCGTTGAACTTTATTTACTTCGAGTTAGAAAGGGAATTCCAGTAAAGAAAAGGAATATTAGGTCTGTTCGCTAATAAATTTCAACGAATTTGAAAAAAAAATTTCAATCAAAATTACGAACGAATCGTGAGAAATTTATGAAATAGACCAACAAAAATTGAACGACTGGATTGTAAACAAACGATTAAAGCGTTTGGTATAAATGGTTATAAAATGTATAAAGAACTAGGTTAAAATGGATTAAAGTTATAAGTAACCAAACAAAACCGATTTTGTAACCAAATCTATTATTTTATTGTTAATATTAACAAATATTATAAGATTATAATTAATATTATCCAAATTAATAATTTTTCCAAATCGGATGCGATTTGTAAATTATCCCACGAAACAGAAACGAATTAATTAGAATAATTGTATACAATTTTAAATAATAATAGGCGCAATTTTAAAACATAAATAAATTTCTAAATATACGGCAAAAGGATGAATAAGTAATAATAAAATTGCTATGAATATATAAAAATTTTCTATGGAAAAATAATCGAGTACAGGAAAATAATCGAATGCTAGAAATTTTTTAGAAATCCATAGTAGTTTACGAAATAATTTAATCTTATATATAAGAAAAAATTCTGTATGCAAAGATCCACGAACCGACCTTATGTGTTTATTTACTTATCTTTCAATTACTTTGTTTACATTTCTCAATTTTTCCAAATACGAAAAAAAAGCTTTTTGTTAAAAGAAAGGTTTTTTTTTTGTTATTCTTTTTTAAGGAGGGGAAAAAAGGCAAAAGCTTTTAAATATAAACAAAGATTCCAATAAGCAAACCAAATAGTGTTGCCGAGTAGAATTTTTTTGTTGAAAAAAAAAATTATGGAAGAAAATGTTAGTTTGCGATAATCTAACAATATGATAATCAATACTGCATATATTAATGGAAAGTTAAAAAATATTGGTGATAAGCAAAAACAATAATCAAAAGGATCTTGATATTGTGGACTATATGCTTATTAATTGTAAGATTTGCGGCTATTAACTAGATCTTCTTGTATTATTTGAGATTAGTTCTTATAAACATAAGTTGCGTTTTATTGGATTTTGTATTTATACAAAATTGTAGACCTTTATACAATTATTGTTGATAACTTTTGTTGAGAAATAGAGTCTGTATATTTAAAAAAAATTGCATAAATAATCCTTGATTGCACGATAAAAATGTTTAAGTTTGGTGAGATTATGTGGGAAACTAGGTAGTTGCAGAAATTTTTAAATAGTATTTTGATTTGACAATTTGGAAAAAGACAGGTGACGAATATAATGTTAGCATGCGATACTGGCAGATGATTTTTATTGTTTTGATATTATTTGTTTTTAATCTTATTTGAATTGTTTACAAATTTATCAACAAAACACTAAAAATTGTAATATTGTATTTTAGATTTTGATTTAGTATTTATTTATGAATTATTTATCTATTTATTTGATTGGTATTTTATTCGGTTATATTTATACAACTATTTGAAATAGATATATATGAACTTTTTATTAATACCAAAATAATATCATATGTTTCAAATCTAACTTCACGGTAATGCTGTCGAAAGCTTTTATTAGAAATTATTTTCAACCACTTTTTCTTAAAAGCTTGTATTTATAAGATCAAAGAGAGTAAAACCGTATGAGAATAGTAAGAGTCCAAGAATATTAACATAAGAGTGAATTGCTCTTTACTACACAATGAAACTTTTACAATGTTAATCTCTTAGGCTTAACAGCTTAAGAGAATAGGCAAATCAGAATAATCCGTGTTTAAAACAAAAGCTGAAAGAGAATGTAACGTGCATGTAACATAAAGCATAAACCTGTAAGAGATCAAGGGGAAATATCGTCGTGGATAAGAAGAATGAGGAGTAGGGAAAACTGAGGAGAAATTAAATGACAAAGGAGAAATTAAAATGACAAAGGAGAAATTACCGATTGGAGGGGGGGGGGGGGGAAAGAATTTTATCCGCACGCAGCAAATTTAATTTAATTTCAATTAAAAGAATAATTTGATATAAATGAAACTTTTTAAGGTATAGTCTTTTGAGTTAAATTTATAAAAATAAATTTCCTTTGTGGACTTACTAAAGCTGGTAGTGATCGGACAGAAATTTTTCATAGAATTTTCCCACGTTGTGGCGATTTTGGAGCCAATGATTATTGGTATTTCTTCCTTCTTTTGGTTTATTCTTCTTCTTTTACTTTTTCCTTTTTTAGTAGAATTTATTCCTCGTTATTTATTAGGCTTTTAGGTTTCTTTTAATTTCACTCAGATTTTATTTTTTTTGTAAATCCTTTTATTTAGATTTTTAATATTTTTATAAAATTTACGTTATTTAAAAAACTTTAGGTTGGCTACATAAAGTAGCATGCAAATCAAAAAAAATATGTATTTATGTCAAAAAAAACAAAATGACTCTTATGAGTTCTAAACCAATGCACTTTGAAGACTGAAAACATAAAATGAGCAATATGCAAACGTACCTTAGTTATTTGGAGATAGATGTAAATATGTATGTTTTAAAGTTGGTATGATTTGGAGAGCACCAATTAATTCCAAGAGCGCTAATTAGGACAATCAATTGCAGAGAATTTCAATCAAAAGCTTTTCTCCAATTCGGTTCGATTAGGGCCAAATGTTGGGGTGAAGAGCTGGTCTGGGAAGAAGATTTTGTTGATAATCGCTCTGCTACTGGATAACCAAATTAAGCTTAGAAATGTAAGCTCAATTAATTGTAAACCCAGCGGACAAATGAATATGTATGAAAAATAAAACAAATGTATTTTAGAATTTTGGACAAAATGAGAAGTTGGAATTTATTGGTTACCTTTTTCGTTGGTGGTTTGTACAAGAAGAAGGATTTGTTAGTTGGGCCAAAACGGAAGCAACATTTTAGACGTTTTGGACCATCTGACAGTTGAATTTAGGCCTTGTTTGAGAAAGAGATAGGACGATTTTGACATTCATTCGGAACATTCAGCTTTAGTATATATGAAGAGCAGATAGGGTGTATCTGCTCGTCACAATATTAATGCTGAAGGCAAGATAAGGCCTTTTGTCATTAACAATATTAAAAAAAAAAATGGAGTATAAAACTTTTTCTTTTTATTAAAACATCAGAACTATACATTGAAAAAAAAACCTATTTTAGTTAAAAGTATAAAAAACGGCAACTCTGCCGACAATGTTTTTGTTCCGTTTTTATTGAGCCGACCTCTGGGGGACTACATAAAAAAATAATAAAAAAAAAAATAATTCAATTCTTACAATTTGTATTTCTATATTTTTAAGCTTCTGTCAGAAAAAGGTCAGCCAAACGAAGTAACGAAAGATAAAAAGTAATGAATTTGTCTTATTCTGTTAAAATATCTTAATATAATTTTTCTATTAAAGACAAACAAATTAGCCAATTTCTGGGTACCCTGACTATTAATTTAAAACTGCACGCAACAAATTGAGAATAATCATTAAAGTTCAATACATATAGAATAAAAAGTAGAAAAATAAAAATATTTTGCATGTTTTTTCATATTAATTTATATATTTATTTAAATTTTATTATATCAGGTAATGTTATAATTTGTTAATAAATGCACTTAATTAAGATAGAAAAATTATATCTTCATCTACAAACTAGTTAACATGAATTTTTTAATTATTTCTAGTTTCAAAAAAGAGGGATATTTTAACAAATGGAAGTACTTTGGTTACAACTGGTGGATAAGACATTTATCTAGTGTTTTGTGATTACTATCATAGATTATAGAGTTTATAGAAAAATATTCAGTCTTTAGATTTCTTAATGGAATGGGCGCTGTTAAAGCGCCCCTTCAAGTTTTTTGGCGACTTTTTGGTGAAAGTTGCCTCATTGGCAGTACTTAGGGCAATTGCAAATTGGGCAAAGTAATAAGTGGACATAATCCAGATCTAAAATAGTATAAAGGACATTATATAATAAAATTTTAAATTATTTAAAATTATTTTAAATTGATAATCCAAAAAAAACTTACCCTGGCATAAGGTATTTTAATTAGGAACATATCAACACCAATTAAGCCATCTGAAATCACAAAGAAAACACTGCCAATGGCACAGAAAATTTCAAGCAACTTTTTGGTATCCACGCCACGAGCCAAAGAGCGCCAACACATGGTCAACAAGAGGGTAACATAAATGGGAAGACCTACAACCAAAATACCTTCCAAATCCTTAAAAACAATGGCCACCACTAAAAACAGACCATTTATAATCAAAATTTCGGTACTTTTTTTAGGAAACATCATAATTTTTACTTACAAGCAGCTCCCGCCAAATACAAAGGTATTCCGATCCACAACAAGAGGGGTTTAAAACCGAAAGCAATTGTGTAGCAAATTTGGGCCACAGCAAATGAACCCATTCCCTCGGGAAATAGATCAATGTTTAAGAGAACATCACCGCCACAAGAGAATATTAGACCCAGCAGAATGAGTTGGGAATAGCGATAACTAAATTTAAAAAAGTCTATTTAATGATATTATATTTTATTTAAATATTGATGGAACTTACCTTTTGGTAAAGCCAAAGCCTTTTACTACTACATAAAACATGAGACATAATATAGGAGCGCATTTCAATATAGTTGTCCATAGCTCACCATGTGGATCTCGTACGAAAGCAAAATATATTATAACAAATATAAAAAATGGTATCAATTTGGGACCTTGGGTTTTTATCTGTAATATATTTTTTATAAAATATGTTTTTTAGGGGACGATTTAAAGTGCTAAATGATATGAGAACGGTGATCAACAAAATGTGAAATTTAAAAATGAGGTAAATATGTTTGGGTCCAAAATTTTCCTTGTTTATCCAATTTGCTCAAGTTTTAGAAATCCATTTACAGCAGAAAAATATGTCAGTCGGTTTTATTTAAACAGAAAGATCCTAAAAATTTAAAGATAAGTTTTTTAAGAACGAAATCATTTTAGTATCGAAAGTCTTTTATAAAATGAGTCGTTTTGTCAAGTTTGTACCGAGGTTGACAAATACGACAAAATATGCAACCATGCAGTACAATCTACAATTAACGGTACCGCGTACGGCAATTTCGACTGTCATTTATTGAGAAAATCGTCGTTATATTTTTTGTTTGCGACAACTTAAAAAAATGAGTTCTGATAAATCGTAAGTTATAAAATTAAGTAATTTTATTTTGGAAACTTTATTTCTGCTGTATTTATTAAATATTTCAGAAGTTTCAGCAGTTTGAGAAGCTCGTGGAGCTAATAGAAAAAAAAATCCACAATTAGGCAGAGGATTCTCCAAAAACTTACAAAATGTTAACATTAAAGAGGAGTGACATAAAATAAGTGGATTGATTGATTTTCAATTTCCGCCTATCAGCTGTTTTTTATTTAGTATTTTTGGTCAAGACAATTTAAAAGTTGGCCGTGGTTAAATTAGCCTCACTGTCAATTTTGAGTTATTTTACTTTTAGTTTTCAGGCTACTTTTTCCGAATTCGTTTTGTTTTTATGCGTCGTTGTAAAATGTTCCAAAATTTTACAACACTGCTCTTATATCTATTCTATTACGAAAAAAATGTTGTCGTTTTTTTTTTGCGTGGTACCAAAAAATAATGGTGACGACTTCGACTACGACTGCTGTCGAAATACGACTACGCCAACTATAATGAGGCTGATTATCTTAAGTCGAATTGCATTCAGTGTTGCCACCAACCAAATGTTAAATTACACACGAAAATTACACATGAAATTAAGAATTACACATGCTCTTTTTTTTGGCAAAATAACATACTTACTTGGCCTATATTTACAACCTGTTAAGGTCAAAGGCCGAGCCAATTTTAGAATTCTATGCGTTTCGATCTTGTGCGCATATTCTCTAATTTCGTAGGCCAAGTTTTGAAAGACTTTCCTCTACATGGTCTTTTCATCAATGTTTCGGACGTCCCCTTCTAACATATGGGAGAACTCGCGGCACATGATAGCTCATTACATTAACGAGTGTTAAAGTAGTTCCCTGGCAGCAGCGTTCAAATACGGCGAAATTAAAATATAGTTAATAACTTTTTGCAAAGTAGGAAACAATCCGTCTTCCAAGATATTCTTTAAATCAGAAACCTTTATCCAATAATCTTCTGGCTCCAAATTGTGAAGCAAAAATTTCAAAATCTAAGTACGCAGTTGCTATTTTGGGATCACAATATCTACAGTTGTATAAATATTGTCACTAAAATTAGGTGTTTTTTTTTCGATATAAAACTCTCGGCTATCTTGAAATATATATTTTTTTTTTTTGCAATATGTATTTGGATTTTAAGACATCCATTTTTATGAATGTAGTTACATTAAAAAGTTTGCATTATATTAATTATTTCGATTTCAAAAGGGACGTACAAATATTTACTTCTCAAAAGACATGTGTTGAAAACTGTTAAAAATATTACGATAGCTAGCACTCAAAAACGACAAAAATTTAAATTACACATGAGTTACACATCGTATACACATGAAAATAAAAATTACACATCATATGTGTAATTACACCTAAAGTGGCAACACTGATTGCATTACACCAGTGTTTCTGAGTGTTAGAAGAAGCACAGGCCTATGCTATAGGGTATTAATATTTTCTCCAAAAGACTTTTGTTGAAAGTTTAACTCTGTTAACAACATGAGAGAAAAAGCTATTTTACGAAAAATGCTTAACGGAAAAGTTTAAAAACATAACAATTTTTGGACAAAACTGACCACCAACATTAGATACTCTAAGTTAATCACTTTCATTAGAGATTAGATTAACTTCACATGTTTTCCACTGCTTCGATAACAACAAGTTTGATAAACAAAACTTTACCACCAAAACCTTTGAGCCGATAACAAATTTAAATATAGAACTTTTGAACTTTAGTTCCCCTTCATCTTAAATATTTTAAAAACTTTTAAAGAGCTTTTTTACTTTTCCTACTTATTTATGTATAGAAAAATAGACAACATAAAATAGACAAGGTCAAGGACTCTTGAGAAACCGACCAAATGGAAGGGCTTTCTTCTGGCAAACGCATAAAGGGCGCGCAAGGACTAGATGAACATAAATCAAAAGATTGGCATGAATGAATTGAGGAAATTAAGGCAGACGGAAGAGAATAGATAACAAACAATGCAAAAGTTACTTAATGATAAACAGGAAGTTTTTAGGTGGAAATAATGAATGAGTGCAGCAAGAAAATAAATCAAATTGTAATGAAACAAAATTTATGCAAAAATCAAATTATCTAAAAACATGCAAAGTCGAACTTTGAACTTTTCAACCAAGTAATGAGGGGGTGAGATAAAATGCGAAATGAATATCAATCAAGACTTACAAATTGTTTTACATCCGTCATTTTTAAGCTTCTCAAACCAAACAGCCTTTTTGGTAATAATTTAAATCGGAAAAGCGGGAATTGTCAGGCAAATAAAAACTAATATTAAAAACAAAAATTTATAATTTTATGAAACTTTTAATAAGATTATTTAATTTAAATTTTGTTATTCTTTAATTGACAACACTTTTAAAATTGTACAATCGACCGTCTCACTTAATTGACTACGAACAACTGAGAGCTAACATTTAGGTATTTGAAGTATTGAACTAAAATTTTCTCCAAATCACCAAAAATCTCTACATTTTATGTGAATTCCAGCGGCAGCAGCAGTAGAGCAAGTTCAATTTTAATCAACAACAAATAAAATACTCAATTTTATTTGTATTTTAGCTTTGCAAACATTTCAAACTCTAGAACCGCAAATATTTATAATCAAATCTGTGCCAAACAAATGGTTTTGTTTATTACTCAGTTAAGCATAAAACATTGATGGACATTTCATCAAACAATTGTTTGTAAGCAACGCCTCCTTTTTCTTATGCTCTTTAGATAAGCCGTTATTTTGATCAAATTTTGTTGTTTTTTCTTCCAGATACACTGCGAGATGTTGTGATGTTATATGAGATTATTTTAATGCTGAATATTTAATTCAGTTTTTATATAAAAAAAACAGTTTTTCAATAAAAAAAAATCAGTTTTTCTATGGAAAAAAACTTGTTCTATGCAAACAATAAGTTTTTCTATAGAAAGAATAAGTTTTTCTGTCGAAAAGATAAGTTTTCTATAAAAAAAATTTTTCTATAGAAGTAATAGTAATTTTATTTTTTTTATAGAAAAAGTAATTTTTTCTATAAAAAAAGTAATTTTTTCTACAGAAAAAGTAATTTTTTCTTTAGAAAAAGTAATTTTTTCTATAGAAAAAGTAATTTTTCCAATGGAAAAGTAATTTTTTCTATAGAAAAAGTAATTTTTTCTATAGAAAAAGTAATTTTTTCTATAGAAAAAGTAATTTTTTCTATAGAAAAAGTAATTTTTTCTATAGAAAAAGTAATTTTTTCTATAGAAAAAGTAATTTTTTCTATAGAAAAAGTAATTTTTCCTATAGAAAAAGTAATTTTTTCTATAGAAAAAGTAATTTTTTCTATAGAAAAAGTAATTTTTTCTATAGAAAAAGTAATTTTTTCTATAGAAAAAGTAATTTTTTCTATAGAAAAAGTAATTTTTTCTATAGAAAAAGTAATTTTTTCTATAGAAAAAGTAATTTTTTCTATAGAAAAAGTAATTTTTTCTATAGAAAAAGTAATTTTTTCTATAGAAAAAGTAATTTTTTCTATAGAAAAAGTAATTTTTTCTATAGAAAAAGTAATTTTTTCTATAGAAAAAGTAATTTTTTCTATAGAAAAAGTAATTTTTTCTATAGAAAAAGTAATTTTTTCTATAGAAAAAGTAATTTTTTCTATAGAAAAAGTAATTTTTTCTATAGAAAAAGTAATTTTTTCTATAGAAAAAGTAATTTTTTCTATAGAAAAAGTAATTTTTTCTATAGAAAAAGTAATTTTTTCTATAGAAAAAGTAATTTTTTCTATAGAAAAAGTAATTTTTTCTATAGAAAAAGTAATTTTTTCTATAGAAAAAGTAATTTTTTCTATAGAAAAAGTAATTTTTTCTATAGAAAAATCAATTTTTTCTATAGAAAAATCAATTTTTTCTATAGAAAAATCAATTTTTTCTATAGAAAAATCAATTTTTTCTATAGATAAATCAATTTTTTCTATAGATAAATCAATTTTTTCTATAGAAAAATCAATTTTTTCTATAGAAAAATCAATTTTTTCTATAGAAAAATCAATTTTTTCTATAGAAAAATCAATTTTTTCTATAGAAAAATCAATTTTTTCTATAGAAAAATCAATTTTTTCTATAGAAAAATCAATTTTTTCTATAGAAAAATCAATTTTTTCTATAGAAAAATCAATTTTTTCTATAGAAAAATCAATTTTTTCTATAGAAAAATCAATTTTTTCTATAGAAAAATAAATTTTTTCTATAGAAAAATAAATTTTTTCTATAGAAAATAAATTTTTTTCTATAGAAAATAAATTTTTTCTATAGAAAATCAATTTTTTCTATAGAAAAATCAATTTTTTCTATAGAAAAAGTATTTTTTTCTATAATAAAAGTAATTTTTTCTATATTAAAATTAGTTTTTTCACAGACAAAATAATGTTTTCTATAGAAAAAGTAATTTTTTATTTATAAGAAATAGTATATTTTCTTATAATAATATAAGAAAGATACTTTTTTCTATAGAAAACAAATAATTAATATTTGTTTTCTAAAAATAACAAAAAAAAAGTACAATACTCCTCCTTATGTTCATTCCTCGCTGGTTCGGCGGTAACTAAAATAAAACAAAAATAAACAACCAAATTTATATCGATTCGTGCTTCTGCCAGTGTATCCTCTCTTTCGCTCACAAATACAATCACATTTTCGTTTTGTCCATCAATGGCATAAAAATACTTATAGGTAGATGGGTTCAAGTTGCCCCAATTTTCATCTCTTTTAAAGCTACTTTATATCATTATTATTAGTAACAACAAAGAGCTCTGAGCGCAAGTTTTAGCTAAAAAGAGAGAGTACAAAAGAAAAAGAGCATACAAAAAGTATCATATAAACAATTCTCAACAGGTGGTTTAGTATTCGCATCAATACCTCTGGATTTCACTTTCAAAATGTAAACAAACTCAAAACACATGGAAAAAGCTTTCAATCAAAGCTTTTGCAAACAAAACAAAATATAAATAAATATTAACACAAACTTTTTGAAATAGCGTTTGCGCCTTATTAAAGGGAAAAAATTAAAGCAAAAGCTTTTGTGTTCTACAGTTGTTTACCGTTTAGACCTGTAAAATAACACATACTTAGAAAAAGAAGCTTTCTCTTAAAGCTTTTAGAAATACAAAAATAAACATTAATCTGAACACAGCGTTTGCGCTTTATTTAAGACAATGAATATTGTAAGGAATCCGTGATTCGAAATAGGACGGATTGTAACGAAATTTGTATGCCCTTCAATAATTACCAAAATTGAAAATGATAACTTTTGCACAAAAGTTATCTTTTTCATTTTTTTTTAATTAATTCCCAAATAATTAAAAAAAGCAAAGGGCACGTTGCATTTCTAAAAATAGAATCAAACCAAAAAGTCTTGTTCTTCTCTACATGCCAACGGCAAGTGAAAAGATCGCGGAAAACAAGTAATAGGAGAATACGCAATTAATTAAAAGTAGTGATGTTCGATCAAACTCAATGAGTTAAATTGATGATTATCTCTGCAATTTGACAACTCGACTGTGGTCGAGGGCGCTAAGTGCTGATGGCGTCCTGTAGCGGGACAGAAATTGCAATCCACTGAGCCGCGTTCAAAAATAATTTTTTCAGTTTTTCTCCACGTTTTTACTTTCAACTTTTCAAATTAATAATTTGAAGTTTAAAAAATGAACTTAATTTTTCAATTTTTCAATTTTGTTTATCAAAAATTTTTCTATAGAAGATTTTTTTATTAAAAATTTTTCTATAGAAAATTTTATCAACATTTTTTGTATAGACAATTTTTCATCAACAATTTTTTTATAGAAAACTTTTTCTTCAAAAAATTTTATATAGAAAACTTTTTCATCAAAAATTTTTCTATAGAAAACTTTTTCATCAAAAATCTTTCTATAGAAAACTTTTTCATCAAACATTTTTCTATAGAAAACTTTTTCATCAAGAATTTTTCTATAGAAAACTTTTTCATCAAGAATTTTTCTATAGAAAACTTTTTCATCAAAAATGTTTCTATAGAAAAAAACTTTTTCATCAAAAAATTTTTTTATAGAAAACTTTTTCATCAAAAATTTTTTTATAGAAAATTTTTTAATTAAAAATTTTCATATCTAGAATGAATGCACAACAACAATACTTGTCCCAAAATTTGTAATAGTACTCTAAAGTTAACTAAAAAATACTCTAAAATCCCAAAGAACGGTACGTTATTATAAAGTACTGTTTGCTTCGAACCTTGAATATTAGGAGCCTTTTTAAAGGAAAATACGTGCAGACAATGTAGAAGAAAAAACACAGAAATATTTTGAATACCAGATAAGAATCTTTATGTAATTGAAACTGACAATTAAAAGTTTTGTATCGGATGAATTCCATAAGGATTTGAGTTTACAAAAATTAGATTTTAAATATTCGACTTTACAACTACCAATTAAAAATTCCGCAAGGAGTAAATTAAACCTACGGCAAGGTTATAGAATACAATTTATTTTGAGAAGGACTCACTTGCAAATCCACTTTAAGCGAATAAGGTCTGTCCGTTTATAAAAAAAAAATAGTAATCATACTTAATAAGAAATAAATAATTTATTTCATCGGACTTCGGTTTTATAATTAAAAATTATTAAAATTGTTATTATTAAATTTAAAATTTTTAAAATATATCGTCTCAGATTCCAAATAAATAAAAATATTTATTGCTGTAAGTCACAAACATCAACACAAACTGAATATACCCACTCTCTCTTAGTTAAGAAAGGATATAAAAAGTTTAGCGAAAAAAGCTTTTGTATTCTGTACTACAGCTAAAAAAAAGCTTAATAGTAGAAAAATTCCTTCAGTTCCTGTACTTCTGGCAAGTGAATAAGTTGACTTTAAAAGAAATAAGTAAATTAAAGAAAATGTGTTAAAAAAAAACAATAAAAAATTCAACAAATTTATTAAAAATTTAAAGACAAACAAATAAACATTTCATAGAAATAAGTAAGTAAATATTGAAATAATGGAAAAATGGACTCTAAAATTTATTACTATTAAAAAAACTTCCGTTTTGAGTATAAAAATATAAAAAAAAGAAAATCCTTAACATTTTATTCGTGTGTATCCTTAAATTCCTTTATATTGTATTGTTTTTATATAAAATACATACATGACCCTACTGCACTACATTTTAGTTAATGTATACATATGAAGAATGTAAAGTGTGTTTGCAAGTGTGTATCTATGTAGTATACAAATGAATTTCGTATCTACTAACATTTGTATTTGTAATATTTAAGGAAAATGTAATTTTTATTTAGAAAAACCTTGTTTTAAGATTTTCCTACAAATAACATTTTTATAATTATTTGATTAAATACTTAACATTGAACTTGTTAATGAAAAAAAAAATCATAGGAAAAGGTATTTTTCTTGACATTTATCTCAGCCCCACACCCTCCTCCCTTATTTTCATCATTATATCATAAGATATAACCATTTAATACTGGAAAATTTTATACTATACGAGTAGGTACATTTCAATTGCTCTCAATTTTTTTTTTTTCAGCATTTTTATTCTTGCCATTTTCAATTAAATTCGTTTGTATAATTTGTGTTCTTTTTGCTCATATTTGTTAGATTTTATTACTGGCTGCTACAGTTCTCTGTCTGTCTGTATATCCGTTTAACTGGCTGACATTTGAAGAGGAGGCTCTTGAAAACATTTGAATCTTTTTGCTGCTTTTGCTGTTGTTGCAACAAACATCACAATGGCTTGTCCTTATTTTCGTCGCGCTGATTCATTGCCACGTCAACCCTCAGTGGTGGCGGAAACCTCGGCTAATTGGACCTTGGAAGATGAGGAACAACCGGGTGATGCTCTTACATTAACCCATTTGCAAATGGCCATACAACTATTGACAGCTCCATCGGTAAGATTATTTTATAATTGTTTGTTTAATTTTGAGATATTTAACTTTTAAATTTTTAGAATGAGGACTTAAATACTGCTGTAACTTCATTAATTTCTAAATACAATCAAAGTTGGCCAAAAATTTCCAAATTGTAAGTAAAGTTATAGAGATTTCAAACAGTTTTATTTGAAACACTTAATACAGATACAATTTTCTTCGCTTTTAATCCCTAAATATCGGAATTTTTAAATATGTTTAATCAAAAATTAGTATAGTTACGTTTTATATGAGCTAAATTCTAGATATATTTTATTTTCGGACATAATGATTCAAAATATATTTTATTTTCGGACATAATGATTCAAAATATATTTTAAAAACGTATACATTTTACGCTCTTTTTGTCCTTAGTAAACCATTTTTCACCCTTTTCGATTTTGCAAAAAGTTATCCTTTTTACCTCTATATTTCAAATGTAATCAAAATGCCTTTAATTCAGTTTTTGTATGAGAAAAATTCCATATATTGTTACCTAAAATGCAAATGGGTGTCATAAAAATTCAACAATAATTATATCCTTCACCATCATAGGTATAAAGGGTATATTGGGTTTGTGCTGATGTTTGTAACGCATAGAAATATATAGCTTTTAGTATACCGATCGACTCAGAATCACTCCCTGATTTAATTTAACGATGTCCGTTCGGCTGGCTGGTCGGATTTCCATGTAAGCTTGTTATCAAAGTACGGGTCGTAACTTTAAAAATAATTTGATGAAATTTGTAACAGACTCATATTCCCTATACTTTTTGAGCAAAATCGGATTACATCCCTTGGAATGCCTTTCCGAAATAAATACCCTCTACAGCCACAAATTTATTTATAATATTTATCATAAATATTGCTTATGGTAGCCCGGATCATTGTACCTAATTTTGTAGGAATCGGCCCAAATTGAATCATACTTCCCGCAAAATTTCAAAAGGTCTTTAAAATACCCAGAAAATTTAAAAAATACTTACAAATCGCGATAACCGAAATTTGGTAACAATCGATGCACAATCGACCTTAGATCCCATATCATGCGCTCAGCCAAAAATGACATAAATCTTCCTAAATCTCAAAATTTTGAAAAGGCCCATCTGTATGTCTCTAAGACTTGAGGAAAACTTGTTAAGGTAGGGTTTGCAAAAACCGTGGTTTTAAAACAACCAAAACCGGCCGGTTTCGGTTCGGTTTTCGGTTTTTTTAATAAAACTATTTCAGTTTAAAATTGTAGGAAAATTTAGATAACTTCATTAAAAGATCCCAGCAAAACTTTGGTAATGGCAAGTACTCTGATAACTGGTTACCTTGTAACGACTACAACATACCACCCGAATAAATAATAAGTTAATATACAGAAGTACTTATTTGTAATTAAGATGGTAATTTAAACTGAATGGCCCCGGTTTAAATCCCACCAAGGGCAACAATTTTCTTTAGTTTTTTTTTTATTAAAAGAGTCTTTTTAAATGATTTTTGAATTTTAAGAACTTAAATATTATCTTCTGTAAAAAAAATTTCTAAAACTAACTCACGTTAATGAAAAAATACCATCATGAGTCAATTTTGATTATGTAGGGGATGTTGAATACCAAACACGATTCTAATTGGTCTTAACTTGGTAAGCCCAACTTATCTGGGTCATCCTTCATCTCAACTGTGGACACACACCTCTTCATGGTATCACCCGGGGAGCTACTTTAACACCCATTAATATTGTGAGTTAACATATTCCGAGAGTTGTCCCATAAGATCGATAAAAATGGGTTAGGATTACGGGCTAGTAACCCTCTCTTGAAAAAAAATACAATGAAGAGGATAAAATTAGAATTGAAATGTCCCACTACCTAATGTTAGAGGAGGATGTCCGAAACTTCGATAGAAAGACCAAGTAGAGGAACATTTTTCAAAGTTTGGCCTATAAAATTGGAGAATATTCGCACAAGATCGAATTCCATGGAATTCTAAAATATGCTCGGAGTTTGACCTTAACAGGTTGTAACATTTAAGTAAATAAGAGTCAATCTTATGTAAAAACTTATACAAAAAAGAAGATTTAAATTGTTTAAGTTTTAAATAAAATAATTACAAAAAATCGTATAAAAATATTTTTCCAAAAATTACAACAAAGCAAAAAAAAGCAGGGAAAAACAAAGTTATTTTCACATGATTTTGGATCTAAAAATAAAAATTGTTTATATTAATTATAAGCTGCTAAGTTTTCAACATATGAAGTAGCTCAGTGGAAGAGTCTCTGCCTAGCAGTCGGAGGGTCTGGGTTCGAGCCCCCATGGGATCATAAAAAAAAATTTTTGTATTTCGTTTAAAAATATATGTTTTTAATAAAACAACAACAAAAAAGTTGTTGCTGTTGTTGTTGTTGCTTTCAAATTGCTTACCCAAGTCATTACTTTTCTGCAATTGGTAAGTACTTGCCTCCAATGACATCCCCATGTTAATGTAATGACTTAAACAGCGAATGAGTAAGTAGTTCGTGTTCAATAGTTTAACTGTTTAACTCATTATTTGGTAATGAAAAGTTTTACTGGGATATTATAATTTAATACTAAAATTCAGGAAAATGATTCAGGTTTTTTAAATATGAGGGATTTCTTAAATAAGTCTTGTATCTTTTGGAGAAATTGCAGAGCCCCTTTAGCGTTAATATTATTTGCATCCGAGCGAAAAATTGCTTCAATAGTAGTTTTTACAAATAGCAACAGATTTTAAAGAATTTATAATTTCAAAGTCGATAGAATGAAGCAAATCTAAGGTCGACAGCATTTCTAAACTCTCATGAATACTTTGTTTTAGAAGCAGAAATCTAAGAGTAAACTTAATTCACGATTATGATGCTTTTTAACGCTTGTTTGTAAAATATTATAACGAACTGACGAATTTTTGAAACACCGAACAGTTTTCCTTACAGTCTCTAGGTTCAAATGTATATGGGCAATCGGTTTTAAATGAGTCAAAGTTTCATCGTCGCAGTCTTCAAAATTGATTTTCAGATACAAATTTGATATTGGCTGCTGCTTCATCTATCAAGTGAAATATTAAACTCTATTAGCCTTTGTCTAATGGTTTCTTGCGTTTGCTTGAAATTACACGTTCCTAAAATACGGCCCAGGTTATAAAATTTACCATGAGAATCATGAATATTTACGTTCATATACCGTCTTCCCCTTACACCTGTCCATTCGTCCATTGTAAACACCATTTGCTTGTTTCATTCTTCTGCTTCATTAAATAGACAAATTACGTGCAAATTTATGATAAGCTAATGTTATTTCTGAATAATAGCAACAAAAAATTATGAAAAATAAATAGCTAAAACCGCGTTTTTTTCTACGGTTTTCGGTTTCGGCTTTGAGGCATAAAAAACCGAGGTTTCGGTTTCGGTTAAAACCGAACTGCAAACCCTATGTTAAGGGTATCATATAGTCGGGCTTGACCGACTTTAACTTTGTTGACTTGTTTTTTGATTGATTATAAACTTATTTCGATTAAGAAGACGAAAAACAACAAAAAAAGTTAATGTTTATTTTTGTCAGTAATGCCCTTTTGCAATTTATGTAACGATATACTTTATTTGTAGGCATATTTTAAAAATATATTAACATTATGCTCTTTATTTTACCCTATACCGACAATTTTCATTGAAGACTAAGTTCCAATTTATTATTCCCATCACCGGAAAGGGTATACATAATAAGTTTGTATTCATGTATGTAACTTATAGACA
This sequence comes from Stomorhina lunata, assembly GCA_933228675.1. Taxonomy (NCBI): domain Eukaryota; kingdom Metazoa; phylum Arthropoda; class Insecta; order Diptera; family Rhiniidae; genus Stomorhina; species Stomorhina lunata. Next base: position 183,467,377 of record OW121740.1, on the reverse strand, counting down.
TATTGGATCCACCAATACCAAACGACTCAGTATCACTCGATTTAACGATGACCTTCCGTCCGTCCGGTCGGATAACTCTGCGGCAATCAACAGTTCGCACATTTTCACATAATTTGATGACATTTGGTTGGCATTTTTTCCATATTGGGCCATTGCTATTAAAAATGGATGAAATCGGTGAATTTTGTTGGTACCTTCCATAATTATGGGTCTCCGGAATTGAGGTTATGGACTCAAATTTCAGTATGTATAAAATTTATAAAATTACAGTTCCAATTTTCGTTGAAATAGGTCCATATTTTACCATAGCTGACATACAAATCCTTTTTTCAAAAGTCACTAAACTAACAAAAATACTAGTAAATCTGAAGACACATATAATTTTGGTATCGGGTGTTTTTTATTGAGGTATAGAACTTTAAGTTGGCATCACTTTTTTAACTGGCGGCCATTTTGTCAGCTGTCAAGTGATTAATATTTAGTTTGGTTTGCCATTTCATCATGAACAGGTTGACAAAAGATCAACGCTTCCAAATCGTGCAAATTTATTTCGAAAATAATGGTTCAGTTCGCGAAGTTTACCGCAAGCTCCGTCCATTTTATGGTTGACATAATCGTCTATCAGAGCAATTAATTCGGTTAACCATGGATCGTTTTCGCACTACGTTTACTCTATGTGATAATACGCATCCGCAGCGACGTCGAACAGTGCGCACCGAAGTAACAATTGCCGCTGTAGAGCAAAGTGTTGAAGAGGACCCGAATGAATCGATTCGCCACCGTGCACAGCAATTGGAGCTTTGTCCATCAACTTTATGGAAGATTTTGCGCAAAGATCTTGGCTTGCGACCTTACAAGATCCAGCTTGTGCAAGAATTAAAGCCGAAAATGAGATTGATCTCGATGCTGATTTTCATCGCAAAATTTTATTCAGTGATGGGGCTCATTTTTGGTTGAATGGCTACGTCAACAAGCAAAATTGCCGCATGTGGAGTGAAGAGAATCCACATGAGACCCTTGAGACGCCATTACATCCACAAAAACTGACTGTTTGGTGTGCTCTATGGGCTGGTGGAGTCATTGGGCCATACTTCTTCCGAAATAATGCTGGAGAGTCAGTTACCATAAATGGAGACCGGTATAGAGCCATGATAACCGACTATTTTGTTCCCCAATTGGATGGCATGAATGTGGATGAGTTGTGGTTCCAACAAGACGGCGCTACATGCCACACAGCGCACGTCACAATTGATTCATTGAAGGAAACATTCGATGAGCGCATAATTTCGCGGAATGGACCTGTCAATTGGCCACCAAGATTGTGCGATTTGACACCACTGGATTATTTTCTTTGGGGATATGTGACGTCGCTCGTCTACGCCAACAAACCAGAAACGTTAGGGGACTTGGAAGCCAACATTCGTGGCGTTATTGCCAACATACGGCCCCATATGCTCGAAAAAGTAGTTGAAAATTGGACCTGTAGAATTGGCTTTATTCGAGCCAGCCGCGGCGGCCACAAGCCCGAAATCATATTTAAACATTAATGGCATGAAATTATCCTTCCAATAAAGCCAAATTGATGGACATTAAAACGATTTTCTTGTGTTTTATTTCAATTCGAAGTTCTAAACCTCTAAAAAAAACACCCATTATAAACTGTAATCAAATTGTTAAATTTTAAGAAAATCGGTACATATTTGACCCTAGCATTCATATCAGACCTACTGACGGAAATAGCTTAATTGTATAAGTGTTAGTAAATATGTCTTTATGAAATAAAAACAAAAGATATTTTAACTCAGTGTTGAAGGGTACCACAGATAATACACTTTTTTACTTGTTGTTACTTGTTGTTGTTTATTATTTAGTTTAGGAGATCCAACGTTAATAAGTTTCCACCAATGGTAATATAATTGGTTCAATGTTTAAGCAAATATGAAACGATTTTAAAAAACTGTCGTAAATTTTATTTATGTTGGTTTTAGGGAACATAATTTTCATTAAAATGTATATCGATTTGGGTAATTTCGATATCCAATATAGAACCCATTGCCGAAAATTACTTAAAAGTCAGAAATCTTGAGATGATGACAAAATTTAACAAATACATATAAGTTTTCAAACGAAACTTTCATGAGGTCAACCTTGACCAACTAATAATACTTTCTTGCCTGTTTAAAAATATAACGTTTTTTTAAGAAAGAAACATATTTTTTGAATTCTTTAAAAATATATATCTCAATCTTTAAAAATATATATCTCAATTTAAAATTTATTGTAAACAAATATTTTATAAAATTTGCTACAAATATCTTTCAGACGTATCGATTTAAATACTTTGAGAAATGTACCCAACTATGATTATTTGGGTGATATACAAGATATACTCCTGGAAATGGATGAATCCAGTGCTAGTGAAATCTTAGTACTACTCGGAGAAGAGCTTATTATATCCTGCTGTACGGGAATCATAGAGAGAGCTTTTCGTTGTTTGGGCACGGAATTGCAAGAATTTTTGGGTTCGCTGGATGGAGTGTACGATGTCTTGAAATTTCAAGAGGTAAGTTCAGATTTGCCAAATAATGTAAAATATTTGAAACTTAAAATTTGTTATTTTTCGGTAGGAGGAGGATAGTAGCGATACTGGTTTCGTATGTGCTGGTGATGGAGAATTAATTTTCATTTCTGAACGTCCAGTAATTGCCTGGCTCTTGTTGGGCTCGTTGAAGGCTCTAACACGTATGTTGTTTAATGTGCAGGTTAATATTAAAATTGAACCCGTAGAGGGTGATTGTCGTCGTTATCGCTATTTGTTTTCGCTGGCTAAAGATGGTCATGCCCGGGAGTCACAGCTACCAAAAGTTTCCGAAGAACAGCAGCCGATGCAACGCAGTAATTCCACAAGTGCTGCTGATTTATCCATGAATTCCAGTTCATTTTGTAAAGCTTTCCCTTGGCATTTTATAATGAATGAGGAATTGGAATTGGTACAATTGGGTAAGATGTACAATATATTTTTTTTAATGATTACTTTATAATTAAATTCTGTATGCGTAATTAGGTCGAGGTTTTAGCAAATTATATAAACCTTATCTGGCTGATTATGGTTGTTTGGCTACTACCTATTTCGATTTTAAACGTCCCAAGGGCTTGAACATGAAATTTCGTGATATTGTAAGACGTACCTATACACCGTTTTTGATTGGTCTAAAAAGTCCTCCTGATGTGCAGGAATTTATAGCTAAAGTAAGTAGCAAAAAATCGGTTCAAACAATTCCTATAATCTTTGCTCTTTTAGGGTCTCGAAATCAAAGGTCAAATGGTGCATTGTCCCGAATCCAACTCTCTTCTGTTTATGGGTTCTCCATTCTTAGATGGTCTAGATGGCTTGACCTGCAATGGTCTCTTCATCTCGGACATACCCTTGCACGATGCTACACGAGAGGTGATTTTAGTGGGAGAACAGGCTAGGGCCCAAGATGGCTTGCGCAGGCGTATGGATAAATTGAAGAGCTCCATAGAGGAGGCTAATGCTGCTGTTACCAAAGAACGTAAAAAGAATGTCAGTCTTTTGCATTTGATTTTCCCAGCCGAAATTGCCGAACGCTTGTGGTTGGGTGCCAGTATCGATGCCAAGACCTATCCCGATGTTACTATACTTTTCAGTGACATTGTAGGATTTACCAGCATTTGTTCTCGTGCTACTCCATTCATGGTCATTAGTATGTTGGAAAGTTTGTACAAGGACTTTGATGAATTTTGCGACATGTTTGATGTGTACAAAGTGGAGACTATAGGAGATGCCTATTGTGTAGCCAGTGGTTTGCATCGGGCTTCTATATATGATGCTCATAAGGTGGCTTGGATGGCCTTAAAAATGGTCGATGCTTGCTCTAGACAAATAACCCATGACGGTGAACAAATCAAAATGAGAATTGGTCTTCATACTGGAACAGTTTTGGCCGGTGTAGTGGGCCGTAAAATGCCCCGCTACTGTTTGTTTGGTCATAATGTTACCATTGCAAATAAATTTGAATCGGGAAGTGAGGCTTGCAAAATTAATGTTAGTCCCACTACAAGAGAGTAAGTTGTCCACAACAATTAAAATTATATATTTTTCTAGTGTCATTGTTCATACATTTCCTTTATATTGTAGATGGCTAATCAAACATGCGGGCTATGATTTTAACTTAGAGCCCCGTGATCCCTCTTGCTTGCCTAAGGAATTCTTTAATGCTGGCAATGGCACCTGCTACTTCTTGGAAAAATACCGACATCCCTCTATGGATGAGAATCTACCACTCGACGATCATATAACAGCAGCCATGAAAACTATAACCGCTTCTGCCAGCGAATAAAATGGCTAGTTTTATGACAAAATCACCAAAATTTAGCTTTATTTAATTCATAAAGAAAACACAAAAAATGTCCTAAATATCAAGTATAAACTCACTCTTAAATTGGAATTGAATCAATCCCTAAGATGTTTCCTCATTCCACTTTTAGCTAATTTTAATCCAATCGTCATTAGTTAAATATTTGAATGACATTACCTTGCATGTATTGGAAATCTAAACAATTGTTTGTTAATTTAAAAAAAATTTAAATAATATTAATACTAATTTATTCAATAAAAGATAAAAATACAGATAAACTAAATGTCAATATTGTCGTGAATGTTGATCTCTTAGTTTGTAAACTTTTTCATAAGCGAGACTTCGGTCTCTTAAGCAGTTTTGTAGTTCTACCACCAGGTCATCGAGAAAATTCTGTTTGTACATGGAGTTAGCGCGATGGGAACAGAAATGTATGTCAGATCTTGATTGAGCAGTATCTTCTAGGGCTTCTTGGTAACTGAGATTTATTTCGGTTTCCTAGAAAAAGTATACATATGTTTACAATCAAAATAGTTGGCTTTTAAAGTAAATTTAATTTTAAAGTATTTACATGTACATGGGCTAAATATGATTTTGGAAATATTTAACCCTCTGCGACTGACGTGATATAGTTCTCACAATTCTACCAGACACTAATAAAACCTTTTTTATTTATTGCTTATGTTTTATTATACATATAGATATTTTTATAATTCAAACCCTCTGCGACACGTCATAGGCAGAGGGTTAATAACACTGTACTAGTTGAAAAAACCGACAAAAGTGGGTAAAGGTAATTGGAGTGCGCTGAATTCAATGGTGCAAATCCTTTTTTTAGGTTAGCTCTAGTTTTCGAGATATAGCGTTTTTTTTATAAAATGCAATAAATATTCGCGTAACTCGAAAACTGTTTATTTTCTTAAACTAAGTAAAAAATATAAAATCGGCAATAAAATTATCTTTCAAAATCGAGCATAGTGTTATCAATAAACGATTGCATGAGTAAACCGTTTTCGTTTTGTTTCTTATTGTGTAATGTGAATACTTCTCTAATTGTAAGAGACCTAAGGCACTGGTACTGATCTTACACAACATAATTAAATGTAATTCTACAACAACTGTTCAAATAAATCAGCAAATATAATTTAAAATTAAACAGGTATGTATATATTACTTCATAATACGCTACACCATCGTAGTCTTAAAGGGTATTATAATATTGTGCTGATGATGTTAACGCATATTGGCCTGACATCCACTTATATGCACATACATTTGTTTAAGTTGCCGCTATTGAAAAACTTCGCACAGATAAGTTCTATATGAATAAAATTTTCTATTGACAAAATTTAGAACATATGGGCAAATCCTGCGTGACAGACGATACATTTGTACGGATTTTGTTGTACTTAAATAAATTACCATTGTCGTTTTAGACGAGATATCTTTGCACAGATTTCAGAGAATATTAACCCATCGATTGTGACATCGAATGGCATTTGTTAATTTACATACTTGTTTTGGAGGGAAAAGATATTCGATTTAAAGTGCTGTGATAGACGCTACAAAAAATGGAAGTGACTTTTTTTCAAGACGTGTTTCTGTAATTTACATCAAATCCGTCATAATAATAAAAAAAATTGTAAAGACATTAAAGATAGAGGAAAATCAGAAGATTACAAAACAGGTTTTATAAAATATTTTAAAGTTTCCAGTTGCGCCAAAAATCAATAAATGAACTGTTGCGGACGCTACTACGTTTTTACTTGAATGTTTTTATTAAGAAAAATTCATATTTCATATTTTTTAAGGGTTCGTAAATCAGTGAACCCAATGCTATTATTTTTTCCCGAATTTCATTTCCTTCCGCTTCATGTTAGCGGTTAAAAAACTATTTTTGGGCACAATTTAATATTTCACAAAACGGCTACATATATGTATATATTTATTTAAAGATTTACACTTCTTTACATACTTTTTACATCTTATTTTTCGTCGAAAGAATGCAGCGGGTAGTTGTTAGAGTGTCCCAAAAATCAAAAAAAAAATTTTTTTCAAAAGTATCAAATTTGCCCTTAAATTTAATCTGTGGATATAGACTGTGTTATTGCTTTATGAATAAGACAGACAAGTGTTCATAAATTTTGTATTTTATAAATATCATTTTGGAAAAAATATATAATGTGACGGACGCTACATACTTTTCTTTATATATTATTCTGTAAAATGCTGTACTAATATCTACATATGTTTAGCCTAATGAAAAGCATACTATAAGTTCTCTTTACGAACAAAGATCAATTGGAGAAAAAAAAAATTCACTAGTCAAATTAAAAAAAAAAAAACCTTTATTTCTGTGACGGACGCTACACACTGTGAGCCCTTTTTTTACTTGACGTTATTTATATCACTCCAATTACTTTTGATATGGTTTTTTACATCTAATTGTATAAAATTAAGCAGACTTTGAGCCCCTACTGAAACTTGATACCTAAATGGATGTTTTTGCTATTTTTATGAACTTTTAAAAAACCTATTATTTGAAAAAGTTTATAAAAATTCGAGATGGGTGCAAATAAAGACCTGCCATTCAAGAGACCAATTAAAAATTGTATCCATTATATATTCTAAAGGATCAATTATGGTAAATTTTTCCATAAATACAAATATGTGATTTGACAGTTTTAAAATTTTGCCTTGGTTTAATGTTTTTCGGATTTGCCCATATGTACATGGGTCTAAGCCAGCGAAGAGCACAATTACTGTTTTCCTATAAACAGTGATAGGAGTTGTTGCCATACATATAATTTTTTGTTGTCCTGGCCATCACTGGTCTAAGCATTAAAGCAACTTTAAAATTTTTTTTATAAACTATTATTCAATTCATGTTCACGTAAAACCGCTAATTTATTTGTGATTGTGAATATAAAAACAGCAGATTTTCAATCGCCTCGCAGCATGGTCGAATATCAGTGGTGTAGTGTATCAAATATCCAAATATTAACATGATTTTCGAGGCAATTAAGTGGACAGAAAGTAAAATTTAAGTAGTACCTTCAGGGGCATAATTGCTGCAGTTGGAAAGTTCACTTATCCAAGCAATTTTTAATATCTACACAACAAAAGTCAATTTGGCTTTTATACCCTTGACCACCATAGGTGGAAAGGGTATACAAACTCTTATGTAAAATTGTCAAATTTCGAGACTATCGGCCCACATTTGACCCTAGCTCCCATATAAGTCCAAATGACCTGAAACGGTTTAAATATATAAGTTTTAAGAAAATGTTTGTATGATGGCAAAATATAGCAAATATTTGTCTTAATATAGGAAAAATAACACCTTTGACCTTAATTGTGAAGGGTATCGTATGGTCGGGCTTGACAGACTATAGCACTTTCATACTTGTTTTATAAAACAACATTCCCCCAACAATCTCAAAAAAGTAAATTCCCCCACTTACATCAACTCTTCCATACGCATCCAAATAGTGAAAGTTTTCGAAAATGCATTGCAGCTTCATTTTGTAAGGCTTAAGCGGAATAGGTTTCCCGGGATCGGATTCTTCTTTGTCGACGAACAAATTATTGTCCACAAAGTAGTCACAAAACTCTGTAGCTGACTGACCAATTTTCTTACTAGGTTGAGGCTTAAGAAAACAAAACAAAAAGAAACAATAATCTTAATATTATTCAAACTACGGTACACACTCACATTTTTCACTTTCCGGTTACTGTTTAAACTAATAGTTATTTCAAAATTTTCAAAACATTTCTCACGGAATTCCATTAATTTTAGATACAAATCCCGACAAGTCCCAGAAAGATTTTGTTGAAAATCCACTTTGTCAGAACAGGATTGATCAGAAAGTTGTTCCGGCTTTTGAAAAGAAGTAATTAAATCAAATTGAATTACTTTTGGATTATTCTAAAAATAATCTTACATCTGGACCTCTTGTTTCTAAATTCATCAAACCCATTCTATAGAGAAAACAGTGCATAAGGCAATGAGTCTCGGGATTATCAGAATAGTTCACAAAATCGCCCTTGGGATACAGCTGCAAACATCTAAAACGAGCATGACGTACAAAGGCATCCTTTAAACCTAAAACCTTAAATTTTTAAATAAATTTTTATTGTAACGGAAAAGTCTTTTTGTAAGCATTTATTTACCTTTATGTACTCCGATTCCTGGCTTAGGATTGGAGCTAAACTATTTATCAACAAAATAGCAAAAAGTTTTAACAATTTGCTATAAAACATGTTGTCATCTTTTTCTTTAAGATTTTAAAGTTTATATTTTTTATATAAATTTTTCTTCAATTATTCCGTTGACTCAGTTAACTCTTTTTCATGTGTCAACACTGCAGAGTTTTATCTATTGTACTATCTAACGATGATTGTTTCATATTCTGTTACCGTTTCTGTTTTAGTTACGTCTGATAAGAACTGACGTTGCTGGAGCTGTTTGCCGCTTTGGACTGAAGCAAAACAAAACATTTTTATTGGCCTTAATCAAATATTTAGAAATACTAAATTTATTTTAACGTATATAGTTCTTTTTATAAACATATTTCATTCAATACCAACTTTATGAGCAATTGAACCGTGAGTAAGAAATTAAAATACTCTTGAGTATTTTTACTCCAGAAAATTGCTCGAAATTAAATCAAATTTCGGATATGGTGGAGAGTCAAAGACTAACGAATCAAAGCCTTTAGCGAATAGATTGGCTAAAATGTTTTTTTTATATTTAACAAATATTATTTAAGTAAACAATTTAATACCAAAAAAACTTGCAAAGTGGATATCTCGAAAACTGGATGTCTAGTTTTCAAGTTATTTTAAAAATCATGTCATGAACTAAAATAAATTTGATATAAAAAGTTTTGTTTATGATTAGCTTCATAAGTAATTTAAACAATTTCATTTTAAAACAAGTAATAAAGAGAAATCCGATTTTATTTAATGTCCTTTGTCACTAAAGTAAAATCTGGACCAAATTGCCAACAGCTTTAAATCTTTTTCTTAATACTTAGAGACATATCTGTTTAAGTCATTTTTGGCAGACAGTCCGATATGTCTAAAATATGGATTACAAAAGACTTATCAGTTGAAAGGTTTAAAAAAATAAATTATTTAAAGTGTTTTTGTGATTTCAGATATAGGTCGATGCTGATTACTTCTACTGCAAACAATAATATTTGCAAAACTATATTTAAATACAAATAAATTTGTGATTCTTAAGAGCCCGGGATAGAGACTTTTATCCCGGGAAGCAGCTGCACAAAATTTCATTTAAAAACGAAATAAAAAAGTGATTCGGAGCGATCGGTATACATAAAGGTATACCTTCCCATCCATGTTGGTACTAACCCAGGATGCTAACTAGGGGTATAACCAACAAAAATACCTATCACGACGGTTTGGCTACTGATGTATATATCAAGAAAACAGTTTTTGAAATTACTTAAGATAAAAAAACCTCGCCCCAAACCAGTGACAGAAAATAACCGTTATTTTTGAATTTTTGAATAAAAAAAGCAACCACAAGGAAATGTCGGAGAATTAAATCAAGTACATATACCATTTTGATAGTCTTAGACCAAATTTTCATAAAATGCGATGCTTTTTAAAAATCTGATTTTTATTTTTTAGAAACAAAAAATAACAGTTATTTTTTAATTTTTATTTTTTTGAGCAAAAATAACAGTTGTTTTTAACTTTTATTTTTTGAGCAAAAATAAAAGTTATTTTTTAGTTTTTATTTTTTCGAGCCAAAATAACTGTTATTTTTGACTTTTATTATATCGAGCAAAAATAAAACTTATTTTTTGACTTTTATTTTTTCGAGCAGAAATAAAAGTTATTTTTTTACTTTTATTTTTTCGAAATAAAAGTTATTTTTGTATTTCCAACCCCAATTATGATTACAAAACTCAACTCCATTAATTTTTGAGCATATGTAAATTATTTTTACTGAAAGATTATCTTTGTTTGAAAAAATTTTCAATAAATTTATCATAATTTCAAACAAAAATAACTTTTATTTCTGCTCGAAAAAATAAAAATCAAAAAAAAACTTTTATTCTTGCTTGAAAAAAAGTCAAAAATAACTGTTATTTTTGCTCGAAAAAATAAAAGTTTAAAAATAAATTTTATTTTTGCTTGAAAAAATAAAAGTCAAAATTTTCTGACTTTTACGATAAATGTTATAACAGTTACGGTCCCTGCCCTAAACCGTTTTTTCTAAAGATTCCAAAAAATAAAAATATTTAAATTTTTATTATACAAATTAAATACCATATACTATAGAGTGGTTCGAAAAAAAATGTTGAGTCAGTCACCCCCCAGGATTAAAGATAATGTCAAAATAAATCGAAAAATATTTTTTTGTTTTTTTTTTTAACCACGCCTACAAATACCGCTCTTTTTGTATTTTGTTAACGGTGTCGCCATCTTTAGTCCGATCATATCACTTTATATATCGATGCTCATGGCTCTGTAAGGGCTACATTTCTCCCTTTGAAAGTTTCTATTTTGGAAGGCGAACCGCTCTTATATTCTCTATATTAGCTTCAGATACTACAAATTATCTTTGTTGAAGGAAATAAACTTAAAATTAAAAAAATAAATAAATTAAAACAAGTAAGAAAGTATTATAGTCGGTCAAGCCCGACCATACGATACCCTTCACCACTAAGGTCATACATGTTTTTTCCTGTATTAACCCAAATAATTGCTCAATTTTGCCATCATACAAACATATATATTTAAACTGTTTTCGTCATTTTGACGTATATGAGAGCTAGGGTTAAATGTGGACCGATTATATCGAAATTTAGCAAATTGATTGCAAAAATTATGTATGCAAAAAATAAACCTAAAATTCTCATTATCTTCAGATTTATGAGCGTTTTAGAGATTTTTGTCTCATTTAGTGAGTTTTGACAGAAGAGTTTGTATGGGAGCTATGGTCAAATGTGGACCGATTTGAAATTTAGTACAGTGGTTTTGGTTTACATAAACGGTATTTGTTTTAAATTTTATGAAAAAATATTGATATTTGTGGCCAAAATATCAATTTCGGGAAGGGGGACCTATGGGAGGTGCCATAAATAATGGAGGGATTTTGACTAATTTGAATAGCCAATAGGAAAGTGGGACCTATGGGAGGTACCATAAATAATGGAGCGATTTTGACTAATTTTAATATCCATGGTACCACTGTCAAAAAATCATCTGTGCCAAATTTCATCAAATTATCTTAGAATTGCGACCTGTACTTTGATTACATGGTTTACATGGGGGTCCAGCCAGCCTTCCAGACGGGCGGACGGACGGACGGGCTGACATCGTTAAATCGACTTACTTAAATCGACTCACCTATGGTGGTGAAGGGTATATAAATGTATAAAAAAACCAAATGTATAAAAAAACCAAAGTTCAAAATGATTTTGGGGGGGGGGGGGCTTTTTTTACACCCGAGAAAAAGTGACCCCACTTTTCATCATAGATTTTCATGGTCTATTTGGCATCGATAGGTATTTTTTGATAATTTAAAAAGTTGTTTAAAAGTTATACCCCTAGTGCTAACCCTGGCTTCAAGCGATTTGGATGGTCTAATGGGCGGAAACAGAATGAAGTTCAAGTGTGATTAACAGATTTCCATATATACTTCTGACCTTAATCTCTGAGGTCGAGTTAGCAATGATTTGAATGGTCTAACGAGGGAAGATGGAGACGTGCTTTTTGCTAGCCTTCGTGGAAACAGATTGGAGTTCATAGTATACATCAGATTGCCAAATTCCCAAATATATACCTCTGACCTTAATTTCTGAGGTCAAAGGTATATATTATACTCATAGACAAGTATTTTACAATCCATTTTAAAACTTAAATTCAAACACGAAATCAATAAAAAAAAAACTTTTTTCTCACTTTTATCTTAAATTTAATTTATTCATAAGATTTTCCTTACATTTTTGTTTTCTTTTTTATAAAACGAACTCTTTATTCATGTTTTTGAGCGGCTTCATGACGTTTCTTGATATAGTTTTGTACCTTTTCGCCAATTTTGCTGCTCATCAAACATTTGTGAACCTCATAAGCAGCCACATCATTGGCCTTATCGCCCTTGGGGTACTTAGCAATACAGTCTTCAGCTAATTTTTGAACTTCAGACTCTTCCATGTCCATTTTGAATTGTTGAGCAATGCGATCGGCATGATAACCTTGGTGAGAGCAGAAAATGCCCATTTTCTCGGCGGTGCAGAGAAGATATTGGCGTACAGGTTCTTCATTGGGGAATTCAAAATTCTTCATTTTATTCATAAGTTCAGGGGTAAGGGGATGTTCTTTAAGGCACTCAGTGCGTATTTCCTTGATTTGTTCGCCATTTTTAACAACCCACTCCTCGGCGGTAGCCTACACAAAAAGTATTTTATATAAGTATGTGTAAATATAAAATTTTTAAGAATTTTTACTTACACAAGCCACTAAAGCCAAAATTGCAATGAATACTTTCATTTTTTTTTTCTAATTTTTTGCTTAAGAAGTACGTACAACCTTTTTCCTTCAAGATTTCTGGTGAATTGACTTAGTTTTAGTCTGTGTTTAATATTATATAAAAGTTTCTAAATAAAAACAGACAAATCTGTTCATTTTTTGCTGATAATATTCAAGTGTTTGTGTTATATATTTACTTTTGTACATTATTTAAATAGAAACATATGAAAAACACATTTAACTTGAGGTTTAAAAGGCAGCTTAAGACGCCAGAGGTAGTTTGAGCTGGCACTGATAAGAAGAGTACCAACAAAATGCATTCATAGGCGTAGCTAACATTTTTTATTTTGGGAGGGTGCTGTTAAACCAAATTGGATCATTATTTCGAGTACCTCCCGATATAGAGAGTTTGACAAAAATTTTTGTTTACATACTAACTCAAGGTAATTGAATTATTTTGCTATAAATATAAATAAATATAAATTCTTTGTAAAATTTTTACTTCAATAGTAAGGGTATCATTGGGTGATGTAGGGGATGTTGGATACCCAGCAACGGTTCTGATTGGTCTTAACTTGGTAAGTAATATAATATCTTGGTTATCATTCATCTCAACTGTGGACACTGACCTCCTCGTGCTATCACATGGGTAACTTTATCACTGATTATAAAGCGTATAATCCTTTAGTTTGAGAGATATAGATACCGTTCATATACGATATCAAAGATATTAAACCTTTTTTTACATCCCATTTGGCTCGTTTGATAAAAAATTAACAAAAACGTGTCTTTCCATTTTTATAGCTGATCTAAACATGGTTTAAATTTTCTTTTTATCCCCTTTAGTTCAAGAGATAAACATGATTACGGTTTATAAACGATATATTTGCCCCCTAAACGAGCGAATTTTTTTCACAAACCATTTTCTAAAAGTTTCAAATCTATTATGAACCGTTTGATTTCTATATAAATACATGTGTATGTATGTATATTTCTGGAAATAAATAAATATGGCTTAAGTCGAAATTTCGTATTTTGAGATAAAAAGAACTTTGTCTAAAAGGGTTTGTCTAAAATAGTTAAAATATAAATGCGTACGGTTGTATTAATAACGGCATTTTATATATAAAATTTAGCAAAGCAATAGATCTTGACGGCCTATATCTAAAATGGTTTATCTGCAAAATACTGATTTTTCAGGAGAAGAAATAAAACCTTTTCATTCTCTTATTAGTGAGTGTTTAACAAAGTGGTCTTTTACAATGTGATTGGTAGACTCCTTACCAATCACATTTTAAAAGATCACTTTGTTAAAAACTCACTAATAAGAGAATGAAAGAGTTGTTTTGCTTCTCCTGAAAAATCAGTATTTTGCAGATAAACCATTTTAGATATAGGTCGACGATATGTAATAAAATGAAAAACCGCTTAGGGCAACTTAGATCATTATCATTTATTGCCACAGATATAAAGATTTGGATAAGGATTGACATTGCAACCTATAATATAAGTCTGCACGTTTAGCGTAACCGATATACATAAACTATTTTCATTATTTTCCGAAATAGTTTTACTACTTTAGCTACCTATAACTATAATACCAAAAATACCGTTACCGTTAACAAAATGAAATTATCTAATACAACCTAACCGACATTGTAGCGTTGAAATTACATTTATTTAGAAATTTGAAAAGAATCGTTGTCTAAAAAACTAAATGATTCTTTAAATATATTCTATATCTATGCATGTTGTACCTTTATGTTAACGAAACAACGTAAACTTATTCAAAAGTTGAGTAATTTCTGACAACTTCGGATTGTTTTGGGTAGTTTCGTTAGTACGGGAAAAAAAACTTAATTGTCGATTATTTTTACAAAAAAATGTATTTAGTTTCGTACAAAAAAAATATTTACACTGAAAACTTTAATTATTTTGAGTAAAATTAAATTCAATGATGTTCTTTGCTTTCCTTGGAATCTTCGTCGGACTCGCTGGATACCTTATTATGGTGATGCTTCTTAATGTATTCCTTAATTTTATCGCCCACAGTGGTTGCCATAAAGCATTTGTATCCCTCGTAAGCAGCTACCTCCACGGTCTTATCACCTTTAGGATGTTTATCAATACATTCTTGAGCCAATTTTAATACCTCAGCTTCTTCCATGTCCATTTTGAATTGCTTGGCAATGTGCTCAGCATGATAGCCTTTATCATCGCAGAAGATACCAACTTTTTTGACCTTACAATGGATATATTTATGAACGGCTTCAACATCGGGGTATTCTAAATGCTTCATTTTGTCCTTGACTTCAGGCGGGAGAGGATGTTCCTTTTCGCATTCATGATGAATCTCTTTCATTTGTTCGCCTGTCTTAGGGACCCATTCATCAGTGGCGGAGGCCTAAAGTATGATTTTCGTATATGTAAAAGGATATTTTTAAAGGATATTTTTTCTTTTAGATTTTACTTACACAAGCCATTAAGGCTAAAACTGCTACAAATATTTTCATTTTTAAGCACAACACAAAATTCCAGAGAACAACTTGTAATAAAACTTAGGATTTGAATGATTAAACCTGTTCCAGGAATAGGTTTATATACAATTTTTACACTTTATACTATATATCAAATCTCATCTTAAAATAAACAGATGTAAGTTGAGCTTAAATTGATATTAAATAAATATTAATCCTAAAGTAAAGTTCAAACATTAAATTTAATTACATCTGATAACCTTTAAGTTCAAATATTGCAATACTTTTACACCAATACCTCGCTTTGCATCGTTTCCTTATGAATTTGTGTTATAAGTTTGTGCTAATGTATGCAATGCAAAGAAATATTTTTCTTAGACCTACCTTTTAGTATACCAATAGACTTAGAATCACTTTCTGAGTCGATTTAGCGATGTCCGTCCTTCGGTCTGGCTGGCTGGATCCCCATGTAAACCATGTAATCAAACTACAGGTCGCAATTCTAAAGCTAATTTGATGAAATTTGGCACAGATAATTTTAGTGGGACTATGACAATTGAAGTTCGTCAAAATCGGTCCATTATTTATGGTACCTCCCATAGGTCCCACTTCCCGGACAAACTTATAATACCCTTTACCCCTATGGTGGTGAAAGGTATAATCAGTAAAACGCTCGTAAATCTGAAGATAATGAGAATTTTGAGTACATTTTGTGCCTTCATAGTTTTTGTTAAACTTTTATCAATTAGCCAAATATAGAGAAATTCGGTCCACATTTGACCCTACCTCTCATATAAGTCCAAATGACGGAAACAGGCAAAATTTAGCAAATATTTGTCTTTATACACGAACAAGTAAGAGTGTTATATTCGGCTTTGCCGAATCTTAAATACCCTTCACCAATGGTGTTTCAAAAGTTATGTTATGAAATGGTTAATATATGGATTTGCTGATCAGTTTAAGGTCATTGCAATCAACACAGCTTTTTAAGTGTAGATATTTTAGACCGATGTATAAACTATGTCGCTATGCATAAATTAGTTAATTTTGTAATTACCTTGGTTTATATTGCGGTCTAAATATCTATACGTACATATATTCCATATACAAACTTCTCTGTTCTAAATTTAGTAGTCATAGATTTTACAATTTTATTCAATTTATCAGCATAAATGTGATTCCCGGGACAGGGCTATATGGGAGCTCTAACTACATGTGAATCGATTTTACCCATTTTCAGCACACAATTTCTATAACATATAGAAAATACTTTTGCTAAATTGTGTCTCTCTTGCTCTTGTAGTTAAGGAGCTATCGCGATTTTCTCTGACGGAAAGACGGACATAAACCGTATTTTCTTTTGTATTTTTGTGTTTTTTATATGGGAGCTATGGTCAAATGGTGACCGATTGTGACAAAATTTTGCACACTGGTTGGCATTGACATAAGACCTCCTCGTTCTAAATTGATTATATCTTTTATAGTTTTAGATTTATTGGCATTTAAGTGCATTTTAGGTGAAATTTTGACAGTTTCAGTAAGTTTTTTGTATGGGAGCTATGACTAAATGTGAACCGATTTTGATGAAATTTTATATGCTGCCTAGGGCTTATGCAAAACTTATATATACTTCTGTCATAATAGCTATTATAGTTTGTTATTTATTAGCAAATAAGCGATTAGCGTAGGCGAGGTTATATGGGAGCTATGGTCAAATTTTAACCGATTTTGCCCAATTTCAATATCAAAATTTTCTCAGAGATGAAGAATGTTTTTACTAAGTTTCAGTGAGCTAGCTCCTTTCATTTAGGCGTTATCGTGATTTCAACAGACAGACAGACAGACAGGCGGACATCGCTCAATCGTCTTAGAATTTCGAAAGAATTCAGAATATATATCGTTTTTGTTTTTTGAGCCAATATTAAGGAAATTACAAAGGGAATGACAATCTCAATATACCCCCCCCCCCCCTTCTTTTTGATGGTGGGTATAAAAATGTATAAAAATGTAAATATGCACTTTTATCTGAACTTGAGTCCCTTTTCAATAATATTTGGTAAATATTGCTCCTTCTTTATATGATTGAATTCATTAATTACGTATGATGGTTATAAAAAAATTCTTGGTTAGTTATCTAAAACTCTAAGCGGACCGATTTAGATCTAACCTTTGGCAAAAAGATTTGGGAGTGATTGCTTCGTCAATCTATACAAGCCTTAGAATGTTAGGGTATACGGAATAAGTGAGATATAAAACTTTCGAATGGATATCAGACCTTTACTAGAAAGACTTATGGTAACTAACGTAAAATATCTATATCGGAAAAGTAGTTATATATCAGAACTTTTTAGAAAGTCAGTGGTTAACGAAGTCCATCTCCTAAGTAAGTAGACCGATTTTGATGGGTTCTTTCTGAACAATATTTAAAAGTTATCCTTTATCGAACCATTTCAGAGTTTATTAGATTTAGATGAAGGTACAAAATAATTTTTTTAAAAGATTTTAGGCTGTCAATTTGAGTAAATTATTTTCTGTGTAAATTCTAGAAAGATAATCCTCATCGATATACAACAATTCAATACAAAAAGTCACAAAAGTTCTATCGTATTTTATTAAAAAATTTTATCTTGATTCTCGTCTCTTGGCGATATCTCTATTGTAATAAGTTATATCAGAACTGTACTGAGATGTATTTAATGTAAATTCTGAAAAGATTATATAAAATATTTTAATATTATATAATGGTTTCACAATGTTCGAATGTCAGACCACAAATTCATGTCATATGCAGTTTGTGGAGCTCCAGGAGGAAATACTGACATGAAATTATATATCATGTCTTAGAATTAAAACAAAACACAGGAGATATCACTAAAACATTAGACTCATTGTTCCGCAAATCGCCGAAAACTATATTTTTTGAAAAATATATTTTTAATTTTATATCGCATTTTAGGAAATTTTCATCGATTGTTTTGGAGATATTCCAGTTGTTTGTGGGGCAATTTTTATCAAATTCTATAGCGCTATAGTGAACCGCCGTGGTATAGCAGGTTAGTCATCCGCCTATCATACCAGAGGCCCTGGCCAGACTCACTTGAAAAAATAAATTTTCAATAAAGCGGCGGTTCACCTCATAACTCAGCTAGCCACTGGTTATTGAGTATTAGGCTATGTAAAACTTCTCTAACTAATGCATTTGTCGTTCGGAGCCGCCGTTAAAACGTAGGTCCCTTTCAATGAGTCTGAAAATAGAATCGGATGTAGCTCATTGTCTGAGAGAAGTACCCCTTGTTCCAATTGGAATGTTGTCGGGGAATTATATATTATATATATATAGCGTGCTGAGTAGGAAGATTTCCTAAAATCTGATATCGAATTATACAGGCTCATCATACATAAATATATTTCCTTTACAATATTCAAAAGTCAGACCATTGAAATTTTTACCCAAATTCTTAAAACTGTCACATAATTTTATAGTATTTATTTTTTTTTTGCTTATATTCGACCGGTCATTATCTTATAAACCAATATTTTCTATAAACATTTGAATTCAGTGATAACATACCCCATCCCTTATAGATTTAGAAATCACAAGTTAGTCTTTGTTTGATGCAAATTTTGATAAGAATTGTTTGTTTATATTTTCAACCGGCATTTGTAAAATATTTGATACAACTTTAAACAAATTTAAACTGTAATTTTTAAAACTATATCTTAGGATGCCCCTTATTTTAGAAAAGAGTATAGCAGACCAAAAAAACTTAAAGACAATATAATTTGACTTGAATTTATATAATAATTAATTAGAAAATTATAAAATTTTACTAAATAGTATTTGATACCCTTTACAACTGAGATTAAATATGGATCGATTATGGAAAACTTTTAAGTTTTTCAGTAGCGTGTTTAGAATGGGGAGCTTGGGTCAAATATGACCTGATTGTCGCGAAATTTTGATTAATATTTGTTTGAGCAAAATTTTAATCAAAAATCTTAAGATTGTTATCATTAATTTCGAAGATAAATGAAAACAATTTGGAAGTTCCGTGTAAGAGAACTCTAATTTTTATAACAAACAAGGGATACCCTATTGAACCTACATCAGTAATATTTGTTTTGTACAAAACTAAGGTTCTTATCAGTTTAACAAGAATTGCACTTGAAACCAAAATAAATTGTTGAATTTTAATTAGAGACTTTTTTTAAACTATATCAAACTATAAATTTTTTAATATATTTAATTAACGAGGTATAAATCTATTTTTTGTTAACCCTATCCATATAGGATCATACCTTATATATGTCTATTATAGAATTACAAAAGTACGTTACAAAGTTAAGCTATAATTACTCTCACGTAAACGTAAATGTATCGTTTACAAAATCGTTTTGCTTAGCAGATTTTTGGTTTCCTAAAAGTAAAAAGCTAACAATATAACTAAGAAGTTCAGCAATTTTTGTGTTTCTTAAAAATAATTACACCACGGAAACAAAAAACATTTTACTGCGGCATAAACATTCTATTAACATTTAAAACCTCCAAGATTTTTATATCAGCTTTTTATACCCACCATCAAAAAGAATGGGGGGTATATTGAGATTGTCATTCCGTTTGTAATTTCCTTAATATTGGCTCAAAAACCAAAAACGATATATATTCTGAATCCTTATGAAATTCTAAGACGTTTGAGCGATGTCCGTCTGTCTGTTGAAATCACGATAACGCCTAAACGAAAGGAGCTAGCTCGCTAAAACTTAGTAAAAACATTCTTCATCTCTGAGAAAATTTTGGTATTAAAATTGGGCAAAATCGATATAACCTCGTCTAGGTTAATCGCTTATTTGTTAATAAATGACAAATTATAGCAGCTATGATGAGAAATAGAAGTATATAGAAGTTTCACATTAGCTCTAGGCAGCGTATTAAATTCAAACAATATCGGTTCACATTTAGCCATAGCTCCCATACAAAAAAACAGCCTAAATTTCACCTAAAATACACTTAAATGCCAATAAATCTAAAAGTATACAAGATATAACCACTAAATTTGGCACAAGAAAGTCTTATGTCAATGCCAGCCAGTGTGCAAAGTTTTGTCGCAATCGGTCACCATTTGACCTAGTTCCCATATAAAAAAATTACGAAAACACAAAAATTCAAAAAGAAAAGGGGATTTATGTCCGTCTGTCCGTCAGATAAAATCGTGATAGCTCCTTAACTACAAAAGCTAGTAAGACTAAATTAAGCACAAGTAAGTCTTATGTCAATGTCAGCCAGTGTGCAAAATTTTGTCACAATCGGTCACCATTTGACCATAGCTCCCATATAACACAAAAATACATAAAGAAAAGGTTGTTTATGTCCGTCTGTCCGTCAGATA
This sequence comes from Stomorhina lunata, assembly GCA_933228675.1. Lineage (NCBI taxonomy): Eukaryota > Metazoa > Arthropoda > Insecta > Diptera > Rhiniidae > Stomorhina > Stomorhina lunata. The sequence continues at coordinate 183,446,626 of OW121740.1, read as the reverse complement.
AAAGCACGATAGCGCCTTAACGAAAAGAGCTAGAGGGACAAAATTTAACAAAAGTATTTTGGATGTCTTGATGTGTGTTGAAAATTTACAAAATCGGTTCAAATTTAGTTAAAGCTCTCATATAACCCCGCCCCGGGAAACACATTAATGCTGATAAATTGAATACAATTGTAATAGCTATGACGATTAAATTTAAAATAGGGAAGTTTTATGCAATTTTTGATCAGTTTATCAAATTTTTTAGGAATCAGTCCATATTTGACTTTAGCTTTCATATATCACGGAAACCAAAAATTTTAGCAAAGGCCGCTTTTAACTGGCCTGTTAAATTAGAAACTATGATAGCTATGGCCACTAAATTTGGCAAGAATAAGCTCTATATATATACCAGCCAGTGTGTAAAATTTTGTTACAATCGGTCAACATTTGGTTATAATTCTTATATACATATATAACATCCCCTTTTTATATCTACAATCAAAAAGATTTAGAGGTACATTCATTATATTAAGATTGCACCTAGATAGGCATCAATCAATGTTCGGCCCAGACTTTATATATGATGAATGCATTAGGAACTCCTAACGACATATATGGACCTGCCGTATCACTATTAACGTGTTTAGCCTACCTATATATTAAGCACAACGAAAAGTATTTAACAAATTATTAATGTAAAATTATATCCGGTTATGAGACCTCTCGTGGTACAAAAATGACATTATTCTTTGAGTACCACTCAAGTGCCTTTTTTCCATAATGGCATGATGCCAAATCGGGCCAAAAAAATGTAGTCACTCTGTGCTCTCTTAAAAAGGGTAACAACCGTTTTTGTAGGCACTCCTTTATATAAATTTCTGTGTTTATTGTGCCAGATGCCACAAATACTTTACTTCTTTTGCCACAACTGCAAATAGCTTGCCACACGAGAAACTTCTTAGGGAATTTTGTTTGTTTTTTTGTGCGAAACTCTTGCCGAACATTGCCCCGTTTATCAGCAACATAAAAATCTTGACCAGGAAGTTGCCAGTACGTATGTTTCATCATCCATCACACAACAGGTGTATTTTTTTATAAAATCAGACTTCAATTTTTTCGGTCGTTTTTTTGCTTCTAAGTTCTTTATAGCATTGCGATCTGGAACCTTTTGGACTTTGTATGTCTTCAGTCCAGCATAAGCTTTGACTCTATGTGCAATATTCGTAGAACATTTCACCGTACGAGCTGCTTTTCTTAAAGAAGTGTTAGGCGCTCTTCGAAAGAGTAGCTCGACTTCTTTTGCCTTACCAATATCTGTAGGACCTTTTTTTCCTCCCTGATCCAGGTTTTCTTTCAATGCTCAGGTTTTCCTTATACCGTCTGATGGCATTAGAAACCGTTCGAGGGTCAACTTTCAAATTTTTAGCTATTTTTTTAAAAGTCCATGACGGATTTTTTTGAAAAGTTTTAATTATATTTTCACGAACTTTTTTTTCGCAGTCCATTTTGATTGAAATAACTATTGAAAATTAATAATTTCTAAAATATTAGTATCTGACATATCTATAGAAACTAACTTGATCAAAAAATAAATTATTTCTTGCACTATGGACAAATTTTGTCTAAAATAGTAAATGCATATTTTTTTAGAACACTGTTTAGCTGCACCCTGTTTCTGAATTTAACACAAATTGATGGGGGGGGGGGGGGTATATAAGATTCGGCACAGCCGAATATAACACTCTTACTTGTTTACCCTTAGATCCCATTCTCTATGCGCGCAAAATACCCTTAGGCCCCTTTCGCTATGCGCTGTCACATATTGTGAAAAGGGTATATTGGGTTTGTGTTGATGTTTGTAATCAGAATCACTCCCAGAGTCAATTTAACGATGTCCGTGTCCGCTTATATGGATAAGCTTGTTATCAAAGAGAAGCCTTATCTTTAAAGATAATTTAATAAAATTTAGCTTCGGCCCTTTAGGATGATCCCTTTACTTTATGGGCAAAATCGGATTACTATTTCGGGTACCTCCTATAGGAATGTCTTCCTAGAGTAGAGTTTATGGCCATTTACAGCCACAAATTTATTTGTATTTTGATAATATTAAGCATAAATATTGCTTGTGGTAACTGAAATCACTGTGAAAATCGGCCCATTTTTGACCACAATCTCAAAAATCTTCTAAATACCCAGAAAAAGTTTATAAATTTAAAGTTAATTATACTGTTTTAATAAAACTTTGCACAGATAAGTATTTTGTAAATATAAACCGATGTTGGTCCATATTTGACCTTAGTAGCAAAGGAAGTCGGGCTTAATCGACTATATGATGCCCTTGAATAATTTTTAAAAAATTTTTTAAAATCAATTGGACCTTAATTTTGAATTCGCAATAAAGGTACTCATAATCCATAGTTCCTTGCCTAGTAAATGAGTTAAAAAGTACTCTACAAAAACAAAATACATTAAAATAGCTTTTTTACTCTTTTACCGTTTCAACAAATCAATTATATCAGAGGTAAGAGTAATTTGAAAATATGTGTTCACAACAGCGGTGCCAAATGTATCTGTTTTATTTTGAAGATTTTTAAAGTGAAAAATGGTAGAAAACATGTTTTTACCCAAGAAAACAGTTTTTTTTAGTTCTATAATATGTTAATTTTGCATATAAAAATATATATTTTTTAAATCTTCTTGAATTTTATTTTAAAGGTGTTGATTTTAAATACGAAAAAGAGATTTTTTTTCAGAATTGTCAGTTTTTGCAAACAAAACAAAAATGGCAACACTGGTTCACAATGTAGTCACTGCTCTTAAGCTACAATACTCTTTTAATCTTGTACTAGGGCAAAAACTCTTCATCATGAATACCTTAAATATTTAAACTATTTTTGTAATTATGCAGAAAACGAAAAACACCTTTAATCCCAAAATTTTGCTTATAAAGAGTGCTCTAAATAAAATTTGTAGTTGGATTTTCTTAAATAAAAATCAAACCTTTTATTATAAAAACTCTACAAAATACGCAAATATAATGACATATAATACAAAATCATTTAGCATTAAAATGTTTACTTAGTACTCGGGTTTTGCAAAATTATCGACTTTTTTCGGAAACCCTCCCATTAAAGATTTTACAGTTGCTTCTGATACCTTTTTGGAGCATGTGTTCCATCTGCGCTTAAAATCGGACATGTTCTTGGAAATCTTTCCTGTGTTCTTCAATTCCTTTTTTACCAGAGCCCAATACCTTTCCACAGGCCGAAGTTCTGGACAGTTAGGTGGAGTTGCCTCTCGTGGTACAAAAATGACATTATTCTTTGAGTACTACTCAAGTGCCTTTTTTCCATAATGGCATGATGCCAAATCGGGCCAAAAAAATGTAGTCACTCTGTGCTCTCTTAAAAAGGGTAACAACCGTTTTTGTAGGCACTCCTTTATATAAATTTCTGTGTTTATTGTGCCAGATGCCACAAATACTTTACTTCTTTTGCCACAACTGCAAATAGCTTGCCACACGAGAAACTTCTTAGGGAATTTTGTTTGTTTTTTTGTGCGAACATTGCCCCGTTTATCAGCAACATAAAAATCTTGACCAGGAAGTTACCAGTACGTATGTTTCATCATCCATCACACAACAGGTGTATTTTTTTATAAAATCTGGAACCTTTTGGACTTTGTATGTCTTCAGTCCAGCATAAGCTTTGACTCTATGTGCAAAATTCGTAGAACATTTCACCGTACGAGCTGCTTTTCTTAAAGAAGTGTTAGGCGCTCTTCGAAAGAGTCGCTCGACTTCTTTTGCCTTACCAATATCTGTAGGACCTTTTTTCCTCCCTGATCCGTTCGAGGGTCAACTTTCAAATTTTTAGCTATTTTTTTTAAAAGTCCATGACGGATTTTTTTGAAAAGTTTTAATTATATTTTCACGAACTTTTTTTTCGCAGTCCATTTTGATTGAAATAACTATTGAAAATTAATAATTTCTAAAATAATAGTATCTGACATATCTATAGAAACTAACTTGATCAAAAAATAAATTATTTCTTGCACTATGGATAAATTTTGTCAAAAATAGTAAATGCATATTTTTTTTTAGAACACTCTTTACATACATATTTCCATTTCTAGTTTTTATAAAAAAATTTCTAAAATTTTTATTTAACTAAAAAAATAATACAATACAAATTCACTAAAAAGTCCACAACTAACAATTTCCAGCATTTCCTTTTGCATCTTGTTGCTTTTTCGCAATACATTTGACTACTTCGAACATCATCAAGTCATCCTCTTTGTATTTGTTAACACAATCTTGCACCCCAGATTTTTTGCAATCCATATTCACGCTATCTTTATAAAAGGAATAAGTTAGACGATCCACATCTAGACCCTTTTCCTCGGTGTAAACATTAATAGCCTTGGCCTTGCACATAAAAACTGCGTTTAGTTTCGGACTTTTGATTAAATTTTTTACATCTTCATCGGTGGCATGATTTTCCTCTATGCATTTTTTCGATATTTCGGCGAGATTATCGGGATACCAACTGGCTTTGTCGGCAAAAGTGACCTGCGGCAAATTATTAAAAGTTGAGGTAAAACGTATAAGTAAAAAGTATTAAACTTTTGTTGGACTTACTGTTAAATAGCAGCTCAGAAATAGAACAATTATTTTAATCATCGTTGGATTGTAAAATGAAAACGTTCTCGTTTTTGTTTAATAATTTATACAAAAAAATATATTATATTATTCCGAAAAGTAGTTTCTAGACGAAAAATCCCGAGTTTATATATTTGTTTAAGTTATTTTGTTAAAAAAAAAAACAAAAATGATTAAAAGATAAGAAACTGCTGGCATTATCATAATGTTTGAGAAGGAAATTTTACCATTTTAGAAATTAATTGAAGAGTGTATTAATACAATTTAAATGTTTGTAAAATAATTTAAAGTGTAATGTAATAGGCTAATTCATAAACGGAAAATGAAATAGATAGGCTTCTTAATCAAATTTTCAATACAAAATTCCTAGAATAAGCGTATGTTAGTTTTATAATTCGTTTATGAATTAGGGGTAAATTTTTAAAAAATATTTATTAATTTGTGAATTTATAAACTAAAGATGTATGTATGTAAAGGTTGTTGTATTAAATAAAATTAAGTTGGCGTTGCCAAATCTAGACTTTAATATTAATTATAGTTACAAACCAACTGAAAACCAACTGAGGAACCCCGATGGAAAAAACTGAATAAGGACGACCAAAACTCGGTTTGAATATAGTTTTTGGTATGTGAATATGAAAAGAAATTAGTGAAATTAATTTGTATACCCTTCATAACATATCGATGGCTTAATATAAAAAGGGCTTACCTCGGGTTTTTCTTACTGTACAGAAGAAGGAAATAAGTAAATAAAATTCGTAAAATTTTAGATACAACAAAAATGTTAATACAATTTTTAATAAAAAAAAAGCAACACTTTATTTATCATTTAAAAAAAATTTTTGTTGTCTTAAATTTTACGGTTTTCATTAATTTGTTTCCTTCTCCTAAAACAAAATCGAGTTAAGCCTACTCTAAATATTTTATTTAATTTTTTAAAAAATACTACAATACAAATTCACTAAAAGGTCTATAACACATTAACAATTTCCAGCATTTCCTTTTGCATCTTCTTCCTTCTGTGCAATACATTTGATTACTTCGAACATCATCATGTCATCCTCTTTGTATTTGTTAAAACAATCTTGCACCACAGATTTTTTGCAATCCGCTTTCGCGCTATCTTTATAAATGGAATAAGTTAGACGATCCACATCTAGACCCTTTTCCTCGGTGTAAATATTAATCGCCTTGGCCTTGCACATAAACACTGCGTTTAGTTTCGGACTTCTGATTAAATTTTGTATATCCTCATCGGTGGCATGATTTTCATCCATGCATTTTTTCGATATCTCTGCGAAATTATCGGGATACCAACTGGCTTTGTCGGCAAAAGTGACCTGGGGCAAATTATTCAAAGTTGAGGTAAAACGACTAAGTAAAAAGTATTAAGCTTTATTTGAACTTACTGTTAAATAGCAGCACAGAAATAGAACAATTATTTTAATCATCGTTGGATTGTAAAATGAAAACGTTCTCGTTTTTGTTTAATAATTTATAGAAAAAAATATAGATTGTTTATATTATTCCGGAAAGTAGTTTCTAGATGAAAAATTCCGAGATTATATACTTGTTTACGTTATTTTGATTTGAAAAAAAAAACAAAAATGATTAAGAGATAAGAAACTGCTGGCATTATCATAATCTTAGAAAAGGAAATTTTTCCATTTTAGTAATAATAATAATACAATTTAAATGTTTGTAATATGATTTCAAGTGTAATTTAATAGCCATTTTTATAAACGAAAAATAAAATAAATCAAAATCAAATTTTCAATACAAAATTTCTTCAATAAGCGCATGTTAGTTTTATAATTCGTTTATGAATTAGCGGTAAATTTTTAAAAAATATTTTCAAAATTTGACATATTTTTTTGCTGTCCTCTGTGAATTTATAAACTAAAGAGGTATGTTGAGGTTGTTGTATTAGATAGAATGAAGTTGGCGTTGCCAAATCTAGACTTTAATATTAATTATAGTTACAAACCAAATAAAACAGTATTGAGGAACGACGATGGAAAAAACTGAATAAGGACGCCCAAAAATCGGTTTGAATACAGTTTTTGGTATGTGAAAATAAAAAGAAGTTAGTGAAATTAATTTTTATACCCTTCATCAGCATATCGATGGCTTAAAAAGGCTTAACTCTATTTTTTTTCTTACTCTACAGAAGAAGGAAATAAGTAAATATAATTCGTAAAACTTTAGATACAACAAAAATTTTAATACAATTTCTAATAAAAAAAACAACACTTTTTATTTATCATTAAAAAAAATACGGTTTTCATTAAGTTTTTTCCTTCTCCTAGAAAGTAAAACAAAATCGAGTTAAGCCTTCTCTAAATTTTTTATTTAACTAAAAAAATAATGCAATACAAATTCACTAAAAGGTCCATAACACACTAACAATTTCCAGCATTTCCTTTTGCATCTTCTTCCTTTTTCGAAATACATTTGATTACTTCGAACATCATCATGTCATCCTCTTTGTATTTGTCAACACAATCTTGTACCACAGATTTTTTGCAATCCACTTTCGCGCTACATTTATAAAAGGAAAAAGTTAGACGATCCACATCTAGACCCTTTTCCTCGGTGTAAATATTAATCGCCTTGGCCTTGCACATAAAAACTGCGTTTAGTTTCGGACTTCTTATTAAATTTTTTATATCCTCATCAGTGACATTATTTTCCTCCATGCATTTTTTCGATATCTCAGCGAGATTATCGGGATACCAACTGGGTTTGTCGGCAAGAGTGACCTGGGGCAAATTATTCAAAGTTGAAGTAAAACGAATGAGTAAAAAGTATTAAACTTTAGTTGGACTTACTGTTAAATAGCAGCACAGAAATAGAACAATTATTTTAATCATCGTTGGATTGTAAAATGAAAACGTTTTCATTTTTGTTAAATAATTTATAGAAAAAAATATAGATTGTTTATATTATTCTGGAAAGCAGTTTCTAGATGAAAAATCCCGAGATTATATATTTGTTTACTTTTTTCTTATTTGAAAAAAAAAACAAAATGATTAAAAGATAAGAAACTGCTGGCATTATCATAATGTTTGAAAAGGAAATTATTCCATTTTAGAAATTAATTAAAGAGTGTATTAATACAACTTAAATGTTTGTAAAATAATTTCAAGTGTAATGTAATAAGGCTATTTATTAATAAACGGAAAATAAAATAGATAGGCTTCTTAATCAAATGTTCAATACAAAATTCCTACAATAAGCGTATGTTAGTTTTATAATTCGTATATGGGCATTTCCTGGAAAAGGTCAACAGCTTCCAAAATATTAAAGTTGAAGAAAAAAGACTTTTCTGAGAAAATTTAGTTAGTTAACGCATTGGATTTTAAGAATATACCTAATTAAATACATATTACCATTTGTAATTTAAAAAAAGTGGTCAGCAAAGAGCATCTTTGCTTTTTTTTGGTTTTAGCGTTTTTTATTGACATTTTTCCTTGAGTTATTTCTGAGTGTTACATATCATGTCGACTGCACTTTTCTTATAGACTAAATATACCAATAATAAATATTTAAAAACACCACAGCAGAGATCAAGAAAACTCCGAATAACGGTATAATTCAAAGATTCTTTATACTACATTCTTTGGAATCATTAATAAAAAAAAAATATTAAAAAAAATAATAATAAGGATAATTAAAAAAACAAAATGCTAAATAAAAGCTTTATATCTCTGCTTTAGTTAAAAAATAATCTCCATTTAATAAACTGACAAAATTCGCAGACTTTTAAAGAAAACCACACACCGAAAAAAATGACTTACATTTTTTGTCCCGTTCGCGATCGCAAGTTCATCGAAAATATTTGGAGAACGTTCATATTTTATAATTTTCTTTTTGTTCTCAAAAATTGTTTTACTAAAATGCTATTAAATATTTACAAAAAGTTAAAAAAAAATTTCGAGTTTTCATATTTTTTTTTTTTTTTCAAGTTGAGTGCGTACGAATGTCCCGTTCGCGATCCTGGAAATGCCCATATGAATTAGGGGTAAATTAAAAAAAAAATATTTCAAAGAATTAATTTTTCTTGCGGTCCTCTGTTTGTGAATTTATAAACTAAAGATGAATATTAAGGTTGTTGTATTAGATAAAATTAAGTTGGCGTTGCCAAATCTAGACTTTAATTATGGTTACAAACCAACTGAAGCGGATAAAGGAACGCCGATGGAAAAAACTGAATAAGGACGACCAAAAAGCAGTTTGAACACAGTTTTTGGTATGTGAGAATGAAAAGAAGATGGCTTAATATAAAAAGGTCTAACTCGATTTTTTATTACTTTACGGAAGAAGGACAAAAAGTATATAAAATCCGTAAAATTTTAGATACAACAAACATTTTAATGCAATTTTCAATAAAAAAAAGCCAAACTTTTTATTTATCATTTAAAAAAAATGTTTGTCGTGTCTTAAATTTTATGGTTTCATTTCAGTTTTTTCCTTCTTCTAAAAAGTAAAACAAAATCGAGTTAAGCCTTTTTTATATTAAGTCTTTGATATATGTATTTAGATGAAGTTGAATATAAATGTTGCTTATATCACCTATAATCAGTGAACGAAATTTTTTTGCAATTGACCCAAATTTGATTATTTCTCCCATACAAGACCAGCTCTTTCTGTAATGCCCTTGTTATCCAAAGATAATTGAAGTTTTTGCTCAAAATATGCACAAACATTAATAAGCGAAAATTGGAAAATCTTGGTTTAAATCTGCGATCGGCAAAAGCTAGCCCTAGGGCATCGGGGGCTAAATCGTCGCATTCGATAAAGAACGAAATGTAAGATAGTTCAGAAACACACAGCATACTTGTAGGATAATCGAAATAATACAGTATATAACATTTAAGGTTCAACTAACTTTTTTCTCAAAAGTTTTCTAATGGTAAAATAACTTGTTTTAAACTAAATGTTTTGACAAGCAAACGGATATGTTTAGATATCACATTTTATTAAACTTTTTGCAAAATAAATGATTCTGAAAAATCCCTAAGGTATTTGTCAGTCTTAGTTTTCGAAAGATATCGAATGCGGTGATGTACTATGTCAGTGGCAATATGGAAGAATAGTTTAAGTCGAAAATTGAAGTTTTGAGATATTAACAATTTTCTGTAATTTTTCTTTAACTTGATTTCTGTGAATAATTTATGAATTAATATATTGGAAACATGTTTATTACAGAAGAAGGATGAATATTTTAAAAAAATATTGTTAAATTCAGAAGATTTTTTTTCGAAACTGAAATTTGAGTTGAACTGGACCTTAAGTAACTTTAAGCGGTTCTGTTTGAATAAAATGTATATATTGTGTAGTTTTATGTTAACATAAGTGGTTTGAAAATAATGACTTCATTTTGTAAGGCCAACATTTATACAGCTTAGGTGAAGTTTAGCGAAATAGTTATATGATGAAAGAAAAATATGAATATGTACACAAAAATATGAGTACATAAGATGTTTTGATCAATGCATTATTGATTCAAAAAACTTAGCTAAAAAGTATACGTACATAACATTGACAAAAACACCCGAATTTTTAAGCGCCTTTGCTTCTGTAATGCAATAAACGCCTTAACTCAATTCTCTCTTAAGTCAACTTTAGCTACTTTTTCATATTGCTACAGATATATTAACTTCAGATACTACAAATGAAGGAAATAAACTTTAAGTTCAAAATGATTTGGGAGGGACTTTTTCAATGCATTTTTATTGTAGATTTTATGACCTATGGCATCGATAGGTATTTTTTCTGAGACCCACCTTTTAGTACACCGATCTGCTCAAAATCACTCCCAGAATCGATTTAACAATGTGTAAAGTACATGTCGAAAGCTTTAAAGATAATTTAATTAAATTTAGCACATACCCTTATTTTGGCCCTTTAGAATGATCCTTTTACTTTTTGGGCAAAATCGGATTACTCCAATAGGAACGACTACCTGTAATAGAGTTTATGACCCTTTGCAGCCACAAATTTATTTGTATTTTAGTAATATTTAGCATATACGAGTATATTGCTTGTGGTAACCGAAATCAGTGTGAAAATCGGCCTATAATTGACCATCCGCCCATACAAGACACAATCTCAAAAACCTTTTAAATTCCCAGAAAAACGTTCATAAATTTAAAGTTAATTGCACTGTATAAACCGATAATCAAAATTTTTCATATAAATCTCTTAGACTTAAGAAACTTGTAAAGCTGTTGGTCCATATTTGACCTTAGTAGTGAAGGATATCATATAGTCAGGCTTGATCGACTATACGACGCCCTTGAATAATTTTTAAAATCAATTGGACCCATATTCGAATTCACAATAAAGATATCAATAACCCAGAGATCATTGTCTAATAAATTAGTAAAGAATTAATTAACACATTTACAGTTTCAATAAATCAATTACATCAAAGGTAAGAGTAATTTGAAAATGTGTGTCACTGCTCTTTAGCTACAATACTCTTTTACTCTTGTACTAGGATAAGAACTCTTCATCATGAATACCTTTAATATTTAAAACATTTTTGTAAATTTTTTTAACCTTATCCAAAAAACGAAAAACACATTTAATCCCAAAATATTTCTTATATTTCAATTTCTAGTTTTTATAAAAAAAAAAAAAAAATCTAAACATTTTTAACTCAACTAAAAAAAAATAATACAATACCAATTCACTAAAAAAATCCATAACACACTAACAATTTCCAGCATTTCCTTTAGCATCATTTTCCTTTTCCGCAATACATTTGATCACTTCGAAAATTATCATGTCATCCTCTTTGTATTTGTCAACACAATCTTGTACTAAAGGTTTTTTGCAATTCACTTTCGCATTATCTTCATAAAAGAAATAAGTTAGACGATCCACATCTAGACCCTTTTCGTCGGTGTAAATATTAAACGCCTTGGCCTTGCACACAGACACTGCGTATAAATTTTTTATATCATCATCGGTGGTATAATTTTCCTCCACGCATTTTTTCGTTAGCTCCTCGAGATTATCGGGATACCAACTGGGTTTGTCGGCAAAAGTGATCTGGTGCAAATTATTCAAAGTTGAGGTAAAACAAATGAGTAAAAAGTATTAAACTTTAGTTGAACTTACTGTTAAATAGCAGCACAGAAATAGAACAATTATTTTAATCATCGTTGGATTGTAAAATGAAAACGTTCCCGTTTTTGTTTAATAATTTATAGAAAAAAATATAGATTGTTTATATTATTCCGGAAAGTAGTTTTTAGATGAAAAATCCCGAGATTATATATTTGTCTACGTTATTTTGATTTGGAAAAAAAAGAAACAAAAATGATTAAAAGATAAGAAACTGCTGGCATTTTTCCATTTTAATAATTGTAATAATACAATTTAAATGTTTGTAAAATGATTTCAAGTGTAATTTAATAGCCTTTTTTATAAACGGAAAATAAAATAAATCAAATTTTTAAATTTTAATTTTATAATTCGTTTATAAATTAGGTAAATGTTAAAAAAAATATGTTTAAAATTTGACTTACATTTTTGTCCTCTTTGGTTGGTGAGTTTATAAATTAACCATCACCTCGTTTCTGTATTTCTCGCATCGAGTAATTTCTCACATCAAACAGTGAAAATAAGCAAAAAGCAATGTTAGTTGAAACGATTAGTTGGCAACACACATTATTTTTATAACAATTTCACTGTTCGATGTGATAAATAACTCGATACGAGAAATACAGAAACTAGGCACATGTTTCTTAAGGTTGTTGTATTAGATAAAATGAAGTTGGCGTTGCCAAATCTAGACTTTAATATTTATTATGGTTACAAACCAACTGAAACAGTATAAAGGAACGTCGATAGAAAAAATTGAATAGGGACGATCAAAAATCAGTTTGAATACTATCGATTTGAATTTTTGGTATGTGTAATGAAAAAAAGTTAGTCAAATGAATTTTTATACCCTTCATCAGTATATCGATGGCTTAATATAAAAAAGGCTTCGATTTTTTCTTACTTTACAGAAGAAGGAAAAAAAGTAAAAAAAAAATCGTAAAATTTTAATACAATTTTTAATAAAAAAGCAACACTTTTTATTTATCATTAAGTTTTTTTCTTCTCCTTAAAAGTAAAACAAAATCAAGTTAAGCCTTTTCTATATTAAGCCCTTGATATTTGATATATTTAGATAAAGTTCAATATTAATATTGCTAATAGCATCCGAAATCAGTGTACGAAATTTTATGGAATTGACCCACATTTGATCATACCCCCCATACAAGACCAACACTTTCTGTAATACCCTTTTAATCTAAAGACAATTAATTTTTTTTGCTCAAAGTATGTACAAACATTAATCAATAATCGAAAAATGGAAAATCTTGGTTCAAATGTATTTGATTCTATCTTCTAAATCAGACCTGGGGCCAAATTACCGCATTCGATATCGATCGAAATTTTAGATATTTTCAAAACATTTGTATAACATACTTTAAGGATAATCAAAATTATTTAAAAGATGTACAGTTTACTATATTTTTTGAAGTTATTTGCCAAAAGATGAACAATAGTAAAAGAGTTTTAATTGAACTATATGTTTTTAAAAATGAATCAAAATGGATACCAAATTTCAATAAACTTTTTGCATCGGAGTAATTTTGAACATCCCTAAAGTATACTTCACAATATTTGCTTAAAAGTCTGAGTTTTCGATCGATATCGAATGCGGTAATTTGGCCCCTGGGGTCAAATCGTCGCATTCGAACGAAATGTAAGATATTTCAGAAACATTTGTGTAGCATACTTTTAGGATAATCTAAATAATACAATATATAACATTTAAGGTTCAACTAACTTTTTCCTCAAAAGTTCCCTAATAGTAAAACAATTTATTTTAAACTAACAGTTTTTACAAGCAATCGGATATGTTTAGATATCACATTTTATTAAACTTTTTGCAAAATAAATGATTTCGTAAATCCCTAAGGTATGTTACACAATATTTGCTTAATGTCTGAGTTTTCGAACGATATCGAATGCGGCGATTTAGCTCCTGCTGGCGAAAATAACTTAAGTTAGAGTTAGAAAATTTTTAAAATTTTGACCTCAGTGGTAAAGGATATCAATTAATCGGGCTTGACCGACTATAGTACTTTCTTATTTGTTTGATATCATACCCAAGTATCGATTCGAAAAGGTCTGTTATTAAAAATGCACTGTTTTTTGTTTGCCGCTGGCATCCTGGGATCTTATTTTTATAAAAATGACAAAAGCAGGAATGTAAGCATTGAAAGTCGAGACATTTCAATGCTTCTTTCGACACTTGAAAAATGTGTTTAGTCTAAAAGACATCGCACTGAATTTTCATGCCCACAACATCAAGAGTTTCCAACTCCCCAATATTTATACTACTCATTGGTCGGAATTTAGCGCATCCTTCATGATTTGCTTCTTGTCATTGATCTCCTTTGAATTTGATAGCAATCATCTGCCTAGATCGTGAAAATTATCGCGCCTAAACTGATTTTTATGAAGCTACATATGCTAAGGCTCAATAAGGGCAAATCCGGAATAAATGTTGGAGAGAGTCTGTCATAATTGGGGTCTTAATTACAAATCATTTACATGAAATCATTCAGTTCAGAAACAAGTTTAACTAAATTTAATATCTAAAAACTGGCCTACAACGTATTTCCATATTTAAGATAATTATATGAAAATATGGTCCAATTTTGATATTATTACCATAATGGGAAAATTTAAAATAATATAAAAGCAAAGAATGTATTTTCCTAATATTTCTAGATTCTTATCAGTTTAATTGTTATTTGAGTTTTTCCATTTTATTTCATACTTTGCAAAAAAATAAAAAAACAACTTGTAAATAATATTTCGTATTATAAATTAAAAATCCAATGCAAGCTATTCATCAGTAATCACTAGAGCTTATCAAATATAAAGTCCACAATGCGAGTAATACATAAAATACTTACTTTTCTCATACTTTGCTCAAGTTTGGTGGTAAGTTTTTAATTTAATATTTGATACATATTTAAGTACATCTACTCCAATAACACCTTTTTCTATACTTATAATTTTTAGATAATTTTTGCCGAAAAACCCAGCTGGTATCCCGACAACACTGATGCTTTGGCCAAGAACTGCAATGAAGTAAACGAATATAAATACAGAACCCATCTGACATTAGAAGATCCAAAATTACCCGCTGTTTTTTTGTGTTATCTAAAAGCTTTTAATGTTTATAATGAGGAGTCAGGAATTGATGCAGATCGTTTTACTTATAGCTTTTACCATAAACTTATCGATAAATTTGATTGTAAAAAACCTTTGGTAAAGGAGTGCGTTAACAAATATAAGGAACTGGAGTCTAAAGATCAAATGGCTTTTAAAGTTGTAGAATGTGTTTTGAAGGAGAATGAAGGAAAGAAACCACAAAATTGTGAAAACTAGAGGCAAACCAAACTAATTGCTAAGATTCTAATAAAATGTTGTTTAATTGATAAAAAAATATAAGATAAATAACCCGAAACTTGATCCACTAACAAGGTTCTATTGTTATTTTATATTTTTTTTTTTATTTTGTTGTACAGTGTACACTAAAGCGGTTCGCCTTCCATACAAAAAAAAAAGTTATGTCAGTCACCCCCTAGGATTAAAGATAATGTTAAAACAATTCCAAAAAATATTTTTTTATTTTTTTACCACGCCTACAAATACCGCCCTTTTACTATTTTGTTCACTGTGTCGCCATTTTAAATCCTATCATAACATATTATATATCGGTGTTCGCGGCTCTGTAAGGGCTACATTTCTCTTTTTGATAGTTTTTTACTACCACGTCAGTTTATAGTCATAACTTTTAAAAACTAGTTTTTTACTCGGTTTGATTAGGGTGGGTACGACTCGAATTTTTTTGGCTACTATGTAGCCCTTAAAGAGCCCTGAAAATCGATATATAAAATGTTATGATCGGATTTAAAATGGCGACACAGTGAACAAAATAGTAAAAGGGCGGTATTTGTAGGCGTGGTAAAAAAATAAAAAAAAAAATTTAGAATTATTTTTACATTATCTTTAATCCTAGGAGGTGACTGACTCAACTTTTTTTCGAACCACTCTAGTGTACACTGTACAGTCACATTTAACCTGAAAATCTTTGGTGCGATAATTCCTTACAACTCACAGATAACAAAAAGTAAAAAAAATATGGGGCCGTAGCATTATTGAATCGTTTTGCGATGATTAATATTTTTTCCGCAAAATGGACTTCGCGTATCAGCAAGACGGTGCACAGCGTTGTCATATAGCTGGCGAAATAAGAGCCAATTGGCCGTCTTAATTTTACTATTTAAGATTTATTTTTAAGATTTATTTTTTGTATATATTGATATAGTAGCCAAAAGTTGACCTAGAGCGTATGAGCCATTTGGAGAGTAGCCGCGATCATTAAATCATCTTTATGTTATATAGCTTTTTCTATTAACCCACTGGTTCCCAAGTGGTGGTCCGCGGCCCCCTGGGAGTCCGTACGAACATTCTAGGGGGTCGCGAAGAACTCAAGTAAATCGTTACTACTTTTTATTGTTTTGGTTTTCAAAAACTATATAAGAATTTTGTTGGTTTTTTTTTTTGTACATATTATAATTTTAGATTAAAAATAGCTTAAATCATATATACACAGAAAACATTCGACTATAACATCTTTGCTTTGTATAAATTAACCATTCGTACAAGTGCTGTCATTTTCATTACATAATAAGGCTCTGGATTCAGCTGAATAAAAATAGTCTTGAGAAAATGTATGAGGGCAAAATTTAGCAAATATTTGTCTTTATACACGAAAAAGAACAGACTTTTGACCTAAGTGGTGAAGGGTATAATATGACCGGGTTTGACCGACTATAGCACTTTCTTACTTGATGTTATTAAAAACTGTTTATTTTTACTTAAAAAGTTTGGTTGGACCGAGTCTTTTTGGAAATATCTTAAGGGGCCGTGAAGCAATAGCTCGTAGCATACTTTTTTTTATAAAATTTAAATATTTTTGAAAATACTAGTCCATCGATTTTATTATATCTTTAGAATGGGTGGTACGATTTTGTTGAAAGTCACAGAATAAAATTGTAAATAGAATTATCTTTAAGTCAATTAAAAATATTTTCTATATGCACTTTAAAGTAAAACAAGTTTTTTTTTGGAAAATTTTTTTTTTTAAGTCATAAAAATTCAAAGATGTCATAAATCTAACATTTGCATTAATTACATGATCTTGAGCCTTATTTCCTGAAAATAAATGATTTTTTTAGTAATAAAATAAATTAGGTGACTTTTGTTACCGAGGAGGAATTTCGTATGCTTATTTCTGTTATAATGTTACACAGGGGGGAGATACAAATTTGCGAAAATAGCGTTACGTAATTTGTGAACCATCCCCTTACACAAAAAACTTGTAATATCACGTCTTAATGTTGTTCTTAACCGATTAATGTGTTTTTAAACAAAATTAATAAGTCATTTTTAAAAAATTTAATAAGTCATTTTTAAAAAAATTAAAAATTTTAGAACAAAAATTTTAGAACAAAAATTTTATAAAAAAATTTTAGCTTAAATATAATTTTCTTATTGACACTCATCCTTAGTAATAATTAAAGAAACTATTTTCAAATATTTTTTTTTTTTATTTTAATAATTTAACTGTAAAACTTTTTGTTAGGTATAACATTAGAGAATATGTAATACAAACTTTTAATAGAAATCCTTATACCCCATAAATAACTTTATTCGATATGGATGACCTTTAGTCTGTGCACTTCTCCGAATTTGATTCATCCACATTCATCACACATTCAACAACTTTGAAAGCCATTTGTTCTTTGGACTCCAGTGCCTTAAATTTGTTAACGCACTCCTTTACCAGAGGCTTCCTACAATCAAACTTATCCATCAATTTATGGTAAATGCTATAAGTAAGTCGATCCACATCGATTCCGGACTCATCGTTGTAAATATTAAAAGCTTTTAGATAACATAAAAAAACAGCCGGTAATTTTGGATCCTTCACATCGAGCAGATTCTGATTATTGTATTCATTTTCTTCATAGCATTTTCGCGTTAAAGCATCAGTATTGTCTGGATACCAAACGGGTTTTTCGGCAAAAATATTCTAGGATTAGGTGAAGATATAAAGAAGTGTTATTTATTGCCATTTAAGTATAAATTTGAAATTCTATCAAATTAAAAAACTTACCACTAAAGTTGAGCAAAGTATTAAGAAAATAAGTATTCTACTCATTGTTCGAAATCTGGACTTTATATTTATTAAGTTCGGCAGCTATCTTGTGATTACTGATCACTTGCTGTCATTTGATTATTATTTTGTAGTAGGAAATATTATTTATAAATAGATTTTTTTAGCAAAATATTAAATAAATATTAATATTGATTTAATGGAAAAACTCAGATGCCAATTAAACTGATAAGAAACAATATAACTATAAGGAAAAATTATTTTTTTTTTAATTTTCTGATTATGGAAATATGTCTTTACAATCTTAAATTTTTTCATCAGATTACGACGTTTTTTTTTTCTTTCTTAGAACAGCGATAATTTTGGAAATTTTTACTTGGTTTTAGACGTAATTTTTCTAAAAAAAAAAAGAGTAAATACATTCGAATCGAGCTTTAGTGTTTTCCAATGTTATCAATATTTATATCAATCCACTACCCACAATAATATAATCTAAAACAGAACTAAACCAGGGGCCAAATTACCGCATTCGATATCGATCGAAAACTCAGATTTTCAAGGGAATATTGTGAAGTATACTTTAGGGATGTTGAAAGTTACTTCGATGCAAAAAGTTTATTGAAATTTGGTATCCATTTTGATTCGTTTTTAAAAAGTTCAATTAAAACTCTTTTACTATTGTTCATCTTTTGGCAAAAAAATTCTTCATCTTTTGGCAAAAAAATATAGTAAACTGTGCATCTTTTAAAAAATGTTGATCATCCTTAAACTATGCTATACAAATATTTTGAAAATATCTAAGATTTCGATCGATATCGAATGCCGTAATTAGGCCCCAGCTTTCCGCAAAGTTATGGAGTTTTGCAATTTTTCCCCGAAATTTCCTGTTTGAAGTTTTTTGCAGCAAAAAATGTTTACTTATTATAGTTAATTTTTTTAGAATATAACTGATTGTAGCTATTTTTTTTCATATTGGAAAGTGATACAATTTTCTCTGGTCGGTTTCAAAACTCTTTTTTTTATATTTTGTTTAACAAAAAAAAAAAAGTTAAGGTCGATATCTTGAACCATTTCGCCGTACTCGCAATTTGAATTTGCCGAATTTCGCGAAATGTATTTTTTTCGTTAAAACTTGAGATTGTTAAATTATAGTAAAATATTATAAAACTGCTAATGAATATTAGTGTCTAGTCTATGGAGAATATATGTTGGGCCAAATCGTTGCATTTGATATCGCAAATATTGTGTAACATATCTTAGGGATTTTCAAAATTATTTATTTTGTAAAAAGTTGAAAAAAATTTATATCTACACATATTCGTTTGTTTGTCAGTTTGCTATCAGGGAATTTTTGACAAATAAGTTGCAATGCACTGAACCTTATATATGTGGCTTGGTGCTAAAAGAGCCAATGTCAATTTTTTTAGTTAATCATTGTATGAAATTCCTTTCTTTTTCCTCATTTGTTTCACTCCAACAGCTAATCTCTAACTTAACTCTGAAAAGATTTAAAAAGGGTTTTCTGGGCATCGTTACTATGAATTTATATAGAAAATAAAAACTTTAAATCAAATGAATTTATATAGAAAATAAAAACTTTAAATCAAATTTTCTCAGAACTATATTTTTTGACATTGGCCCTTTAAGCACCAAGCCACAGATATGTTATATATTATTTAGATTATCCTAAATGTATGCTACACAAATGTTTCCGAAATATCTTACATATCTAATGCAGCAATGTGAACTTGGGGCCAAATTACCGCATTCGATATCGATCGACAACTTAGACTGCAAATATTGTGATGTATACTTTAGGGATGATCAAAGTTACTTCTATGCAAAAAGTTTATTGAAATTTGGTATCCATTTTGATTCGTTTTTAAAAACATATAGTTCAATTAAAACTCTTTTACTATTGTTCATCTTTTGGCAAATAACTTTAAAAAAATTGTGCATTTTTTAAATAATTTTGATTATCCCTAAAGTATGCTATACAAATGTTTTGAAAATATGTAAGATTTCGATCGATATTGAATGCGGTAATTTGGCCCCAGATTTTTTTTTTTTTGAAATTTGATAAGATAAGACCTTTCTTCCCCGGGGTCAATTGTTATTTTTATTTTTTTATACAAAATTATTTCATATCAACTGTTTGCCCTTATAAAGCCGATTCAGGATCAAGTCAGGAAAGCAAATATGTAATCTCCAATCAAAATTTATTCATTTAAAACTTCAAATTAACACCTCTCGACCATAAACGTAAAAACGAACCATTTTAAAAAAAATCATATGTTAAAATAAAAAAGGTATATAAAATTGTTATTAAAAAAAAAAAAAAAAACTTTAAAATTAAATAAAAATTAAACACTTACCCTTTGTGATCTGGATGTCAACAATTCGAGTTCATGTAACACCTGCAAAAAAAGAAAATTAAAGAAAATTGAGACTATGAAATAAAACGTTAAGACTTCAAACAATAAAAAAGACAAAATTGTATCGATTATTGATTTTAATATGAGATTAAAATTAATACTGTAATTTGCAATATCTGTAACTGAACAGATTTTATTTCTAAAAAGGAAAACATGAAAGACACGAGATGATAATATAAGAATAATAAAAAACTCAAATTACAAACGCCTTCTTGAAAAAAGAACACGTTATTAAATCGTAAGTATTACATTAAACAAAATAAAATCAAATTAAATAAACTCTTGAAACCAGTCAGTCCATACGATATGAGGAACAAAAAATTTCAACAAAAATAGGATGAAATATCGAACAAGACGAATACCAGAGCTATTTTGTGTAACCTGAAACCCACAAAACGATGTAGACACAAGCAGCAAAACGGATACGTTATAATTTTAAGGCTAAAGTAAAAAGGATAATGTAAAATAATATTATATTTTCTTTACACACACACACACACACACAAACTCAAAATTGTGACCAAATGATTTTTGTGTTAGTTTTTTATACTCTAATAAGCCCTAAAATAATATAAATAAGAGGGGTGTAATTTATTTGTAATTTGCCTCTTTTGTGCATATTTACGGGTACTTATGTCATATAATTTTTGATATTTATAACAAATATAACAAATATAATATATATAATTGCCTTTCATTCACTTTTTTCTTTCGCTTTGAATATGATTAAGTAAGAGTGTCAAAAATATTGGCAAATAACAGTTTCCAATTACAATACCTAGGTCGGTACTACAATGTACATATGTTTTTTTGCAGAGTGTAAAAGTATGTGAAGTGATCTTGAAGTACCCTTTGTACATATTGTATACATTGTACTCAATTATTTCGTACTTTTTGTTGCAAATTGAGATGTTTAATGTGTTTTTTTTTTTTTCCTATAATTATAATAAATGAACAAAACCTAATCTTGTATTTGTTGCTGCTACTTAAGTATAAACATTGTTTCCGATAAACATCGTAATTTTTTGATTTTTTTTACAGTCAAGAGTGTCGAAAAGAGGAAGTGAAAAAAGTACCCAAAGTTGTATAACCCAGTTAACATATTGATTGCATATTCATATTTATATAGTGATGTTCATGGTAAATGTATTAACTCTTTTTGCTTTATATTTAAATTTACGTAATAAGCATAAGATATCAAATTCTGCCCTGGTTCGAGCGCAAAGTAATAAAACGCAGTTATTTTACTAACCAATAAAAAACAAGTAAGAAAAGCTATACTCCGTCAAGCCCGACTACTCTTCACTACTAAGGTCAAATATGGACCAACAACAAAAGTGTGGGAAATAAAGAAATGATAAAACTGAAAAATGTTTGTGTGTTTCTGTTCGGATGATAATCTGCGCTTTACGTTGATATTTGTTGGACACAATAATAATAATTCGTATTTATTCAGTCCCTCAAATTATACATAATGTGAGGTTTTCGCTCTGTCTAGAATTAGGGATAATCCTCCTGATGAGATGGTCTAACCAACCATCGAAACGCGTCGAGGAAAGGTTTCCCCACCAACATTTTTTGGTTTTATCAAAAAACTATTTATTACAATAATAAATAATTGTAATAAATTGGGATTCTTAGTGCAATACACTACAGTAAAACTTTTTAACAAGTTTTCTTTAAGTCTAAGAGACATACATACAAGCATACATATAGTATGTGTAATTTGGGTGTTTAACCCTTTAATGCCCAAACTGCCTTATCGTCAAAAAATTGCAAATCTTTTTACAGAATCTGTGCTTTTGGCATAATTTAAGCTCATATAAAAAATTTCATAATTTTGTCGGATCGGAAAGGGTATACATTTTCCCCGGTACTCAGAAGTACCGTTGGCCCAATAGAACCTAATTTTGAATATTGTTTCTTAAAATCAAAGAATGGTATTTCATTAACAAAACTCATAAATTATATTTCTATTTATAAAAAAAAAGCACTAAATTCATTTAAATTTAATATTTTAAAGCTATAGTAACTTTAAGTTCATGTCAAATTTATACCATGGTAATCAATGAAACAATTTTTTCCATAATTGCAACACAAAAAAACATCGCAGTGACTGCATTTGGAGTATGGTCTGGACTGGATTTTTTTAATGCTGCAAAGCTCATATCTTCCTCGAGTTTCTACGAATATTGGCCAGTGTACACCAATGTTGCCTAGTCTTACATCTGGGACAACAGATTCCTTCTTTCCGCGACGTCTTTTATTTTTAGATGTTACACTATCTGTTAGAGAAATTATTTTGTTACCAGGAAGCTTTTTATATGTCATAAGTCCTTGAGTTACGGAACGCCTATATTGAAGCAAGCTTATTTTTTCATTCACTTGGCAAAATACTATATATGAATTTACAAACGCAACCTCAAGAAGAGCCCAGAAAATTCTATGCCACCATTTATTAGACTTCCGGTTGATGCCATAAAATGAACGTAATTGATCGGCATGATCCACTCCACCGATAAATGTGTTATAATCTTTAATAACCCCCGGACAACTCACTTCATGTTGCACTCCTCTGTTATCTCGTCTAGATACGGTTGCAGACTCACTACCATGATAGTTTGATGCTTTGTAAATAGACTTTTTATCCATCCATTTATAGAAACTAATACCAGTATTTGAAATTCTAAAGTCCCAATCGCCTCTTTTCAGTTTTTTTGTCAGCTTTCAAATTTTGAGGAGTTAATTTTCTATTTGAACGGATTGTTCCACAGGCTAACATTTTTTCGGTTTTTAATTTCTCGAGAAGTTGTATAGAAGTAAAATAATTATCAAAATAAACTATTTTATTTTGGTCCCATTCTTTTTCTGTTAATGATATAACCACTCTTTCTCCTAGACCAAAATTGGAAAATTTATCTTCCAATTCAACATCTTTTCCTTGGTATATTGACAACCTTTTTATATATCCCTTTTGATCAGCCAAACACCACATTTTGTAACCCCTTTTTATTGGTTTCATAGGGCAGTATTGCCTCATCGTATTTCTACCCTTAAATAGAATCATAGATTCGTCATCAGACAACTGCCTAGTTTCATGATACACTTCAAATTTCTGGTTCAATTCATTAATAACTGGCCTAACTTTTATGAGGCGATCAGTACAATCTGGTTGCAATGTAAATATTTCAAAATCATTTCAAACCTGTTTCGGTTCATAGTTTTGCCAACTATAAGTCTTCGCTTGTATTCCAATAGTCTTTCCAATTTGGTAATTTGTGATATCCCATTAAAAAATTGATTCCTAGGAAAAGTTTTGTTATCTTGAGAATTTAACTTTCAAAGACACTTGTAAACACCAAAACTGTATTAAAAAAACTTATTTTTTAATCAATAGGAATAAAAAAGATAACGGTTTTTTAATTTTCAGTGGTGGAAAATATTGTATTTTCGACAACTATTGCCAATATATTGCGAATATTTTCCTACCTTTTGTGCAACCAACGAAAACATATAGTTTTACTCAGAAGTACCGTCGGTCATTAAAGGGTTAAACTATTTGTGAGAAAATGTCTTGTATGGGAGGTATGGACAAATATAGGCCGATTCCTAAAAAATTGGGTATACTGATTAAAGTTATCATAAGCAATATTTGTGCTGAATATTATTAAAATACAACTAAATTTGTGGCTGAAAAAAGGTCAAAAACTCTATTCAGGGAAGGCACCCCTATGGGAGGTATCCGATTTTAACAAAAAAAGGGATCGTCCTTGGACTAAAATATGAGACCGTGCAAAATTTCATCAAATTATCTTAAAAGTTACGACCATCTTACATGGATAACCGGCCAGCCAACCGGATGGACATCTTTAAAACAACTCAGGAAGTGATTCTGAGTCGACTGGTCTCAGACCGATATATCCATGCATTACAAACATCAGCACAAACCCAATATACCCTTTCCACCTATGGTAGTGAAGGGTATAAAAACACTACCTCAGAGGTGTAGGGTATCGAGGAATCGGGCTTGATCGACTGTATACATTTAAAAGCAATATGCTAAATATAATAAAATAAATATACATAACTGCAAAAATATTCGGCAAAATAAAGTAAGTAATTATATAATATCGGGGTATAATTACAAACAGAAATGAACAAATTTCTGTCATTTAATAGTAACGAAATAAAAACCTTATAAAATTATCCAGAAAATTATATAATTTTGTATTTACTCTGTTATTATTTATTATACAATAACTCCATGTGGCAAACAAAAACTCTAATATTTGTTTGTGAGTTGTTAAAATTTGACCTTTAGCCTGAAGGCTTTCAAAATTCAAACACATGCACTCACACACACAAACTCATTTTCAGATATTAAAGAAATTAGCAACAACAACATTTACCTTAATTTCATTTATTATTATATTCTTTATAATATAATGATACGCAACCATGATCCAGCTGTGAATTTTATTTGATTTTTATTAGATTTTTATTATTTTACTGCATCTAGGGGTTGTTGAGACAGACAGACAAACATACATTTTATTTTGTGATGAAGACTTTTAATACTGACGATATAAGAAAAAATTCAAATTTTTATTTTTGGTATTTTTTTTAATTAAATGAAGCCATTTTGTATTTTTATTAACATTAATTTATAGTATTTTTCTTTTTTGTATATTTGAATATTTAGGTACCAAAAAGGTTCCATATTTAAAGCACATCCACTCTTGGGGGAATCTAATCCCTAGAGGGCGGATAGGAAAATGACTCCTATTCATAGGTGGAGAACCAGCCACATAAATAGGTGGCGAGGAACCTCTTTCCATGCGTGGGTGGTAGGAGAAAAATCAAATATCTCTCGCAGCCCAAACAGGTAATAGTGGATTAATATTTTAAACTAACCCCCTCAAGCCCCGGTGTCAAGCGCTATCTGTGAAATGTTCTTTCGGTCCGCAGTCGAGGGTAAACGTTAGACTGTGTTTCAACGATGCCTGGCGGATACCTTAACACATTCTCCAGTATCCAGTCGCTCTCACGTTATCGGAGCTACGACGTGAGCGACCTCGATTCCCCTATACTCGTGGGATCAAAATTTAACCACAAAATAAACAAACAAAAACAAAATTAACTCGGACGGGACATCCTTGGAGGACAGCTTCAGGGTCAGGAGGGGCACCCCAAGGAGGGACTATATTGACAAATTGACTCTTTTTAGTTACATTAACGAGAACATACTCCATCAGGAGAGACAAATACTGACGGACTTGAAGAAGATGGGGGGGGGGCTATTGGACGATATGGACCCTCTCTCATACCACCGGAGTCACACAGATTTTGGCGGACGGATTCGGAACATGTAATCTCTAATTCCGACCGATCTCAGTTGGGATCTCCTTCAGAATCTCGGGTTTTGTTGGTCGAAGAAACCCAGAAGGAGCAGTCTGGCTCCACGGTTACCATTCGATGCGCAGCAGCGGTCTCGCTGGATTAGGACGCGGAGGGCTATCCCGGTCTGGTTCCGGAAGTCCAGATGGATCAACCTGTCTGTTATTCTGCTATCTTGCTGTAATGTTTTTTTAATATGTATTATAAAAGTTTAACGCTTTTTTCCCGAGGTCAAAAGTCAATTTTTTTTTAGTTTTCATAGCAAAAGGGGAATATTAAAAATATGTTTAATTTTTTGGAGTCATTTTTGTGAATGTTGGATTAATATTTATCGTTTAAGTGATCTTTTTCATTAACTAAATAGTTTTTTAGAGGGCTTCGCAAAAAAATATTGTTTGAACTATTGCTGTGATACTCCTAAAAAGTGAAAATTTGCATAAAAATTGATTTTGATCCCGGTAACGCAAGGGTTAAACATTTCCAATTCTGGTAAAACTATATCCACTGATTTTTCATATTTTTGCTTATAATGTTAACTTAATTTTTAATTATTAAATATTTTCTAAAATTTCCCAAAATCCTTTGACTTTAAGTCACAGGTATGGAAATACGCTTTTATGCATAATGCATTAGTAATAAATCACCGGAGTTCGAATTTCAAATTTCTTAAATTCTCTTAACAAAATTTTTTAAAAACATAAAAAAGTCATTTGCAAATCACATGAAAAAATCTCAGTTTTGGGTCATCAAGGATAATATGAAGAAGATACGAACCAATTTTAACAAAATTTTATACTTTGTTACTTACAAAAAAATATAATAGTAGAAAAAATTAAAATCGAGCAATTTTTTTATACCCTTCACCACCATAGGTGGAAAGGGTATTATAAGTTTGTGCTGATGTTTGTAACGCATAGAAATATTTGTCTTAGACCAGAGATAGGCACAAATACATAAACATTTTGAGTCTGTGTGTGTGAGAAAAATTTTGTAAACAAACGAGCGTTCTCCCGACCCCTTCAGTAATTTTTCAACAAGCAAACAACCAACCGTCTTGGTTGGATGCTAGTGATTAACTAAATTAAGAAAACACAACCATATGTTACAAATGCTCGACTAAGATTAAATTGTGTAGTTTTTTCGTAATTTGAGAATAACTACAAATACGTGAGACTCTCAAGAGCGAATTTATATGCATGTGAAGCGCGCTCACGCACAATGCCTATGCCAGTCTTAGACCCACCTTTTAGTATACCAATAGGCTTCTGAGTCGATTTAGCGATGTCCGTCCGTCCGTCTGGCTGGCTGGCTGGCTGGACCCCCATGTATACCTTATAATCAAACTACAGGTCGCAATTCTAAAGATAATTTGATGAAACTTGACATAAATATTTTTTTTTTGACAATGGGACCATGGCTATTGAAATTGGTCAAAATCGGTCCATTATTTATGGTACCTCCCATAGGTCCCACTTCCCGGAATTGATATATTGGCCACAAATATCAATATTTTTTCATGAAATTTAAAACAGATACTGCTTATGTAAACTTAAATCACTGTATCAAATTTCGTTGAAATCGGTCCACATTTGACCATAGCTCCCATACAAACTCTTCTTTAAAAACGCACGAAATGAGACAAAAAAATCACTAAAACGCTTGTAAATCTAAAGATAATGAAAATTTTGAGTTTACTGTAGTCAACTTGCCAAATTTCGAGATAATCGGTCCACATTTGACTCTAGCTCTCATATAAGTGCAAATGACGGAAACAGGTTTAATATATAAGTTTTGAGAAAATGTTTGTATGATGGCAAAATTTAGCAAATATTTGTCTTTATACAGGAACAATAACACCTTTGACTTTAGTGGTGAAGGGTATCGTATGGTCGGTTTGACCGACTATAGCGCTTTCTTACTTGTTTGGGATAAACTTGTCTTTGTAAGTCGTCGAGGACATGAAATTCACGGAAAAAACGCTAAAACCGTTGAACTCTAAAACTGTTTAAGAAATTTGTAAGATATTTACTTCAAAAGAAAGCTTATTAAGTCTATATTACAAGTCAATGATACCCTCTTTGTAAAAGCTTACTAAAATAACTTTAATCTGGCAAAATCCGAAAAAATATGCGTTTGTCAACTTTAGGGTCCTCGCGTGTTAACGTTATCCAATTTGGCTCAAATTTTAGGGTTAATGTTTCTCACCAAATGGCACAATAATCCGACCGGCACTCCTCGAAATTAAAAAAAAAAATCATGCAAGAAAAAACAGTCTATATTATAAATGTAGGGTTAGGGTTTTGAAAAAACAATAAGAATAAAGAGTTATCCAGGACTCGTGAGAATTTGAGAAAACAAAGGCCTGCAAACAAACGAATAATGATGAATAAACAATAAAATCATATAATAGTAAAAATGCACTTGTTGACTACATTGTTCGGGTATCATTTATTGCGTCATAACTTCAATGTTGCAACATTAGTTTTATTGTTGAAAACCCAAAGGACTACCGAAAAAAGCCAGACAAAGATTTTCTCAGGATTTGCCTATTATTTGCAATTACGCGTAATAGATACTTTTATATGGTTGTTTTTTGTTCATCTTCAATTTCGTAATAATATTACAAGTATCTGTTACCTTTGTTATAAATTCATCATTTCTGACACAGGTTGAAATTGATGATGATTTCATTAAAGTTGTGGATAAAGTGGCTTCTCTCCCTCAATTTTGATTTTCTTTTTTAAATATGAAGACAATAAAATAAGATATTGTGCTGTTTATTTGCACAGTATTTGTTTCTTTTTCATTCCATTTATTGTAGTTTTGTTTTGTGAAGTATTAAATAAAAATGTTTATTTTTCTGCGGTTCAAAGATAAATATCAAATTTACTCTCATCATTTGGCGCTGTTCTATTTTAAATGTAGAAAAATTTTTGTTTGCTTTTCTATCTTCGAATGATTGTGTTTTATTAAAAATCAAAATCATCACTAACCACCTGCTTGTTTCTGAATGTATTTGCTCCTTTTTCGTGTGTGTGTGTGTGCGTTTCCAGCCATCGAATATCTTCATTATGATTAACAGCCAGGACTTTTTTTCTATCAAAAAATGAAAATGCCGAATTTGAATTGTGAAATATTGTTTTATCTATTTCATTAAATGTTGCGTTGTTTTCACAGCTAGTGATTTTCTAGATTCTAGTACCGTGGGAATCATTTGACTTTATTCCATTTATTTATTTAAGGAACAAATATTTAGCAACATAACACAAATACATGGTTATCATTAGGATCAAGGAGTATACAAATTCAAATAAAACCTTTTAAAATTAATATATTGTAATATGATTTTGTATAACATCAGTAACAGTTTTGAACTCAAACGTTAAGTCAGAATTTTCAAAAACTGAAATTTTTACTTAGGAAAATGGCTCCAGTCAATTAAAATGGAAATGATTGCAAGCTCAAAGAAAGAAAAGATTTAATATAATTATGACAATCACTTAGAATTTAAAATTATATTATTATTCCTCAAGAAAGAGTGAAAATAGTTAAAAGCAACCTACTATTACTTTACATAAAACTGAAGTCTGATTGGGTTGAGTCTCTCAAAGTTAGCTTGACACACAAATTCAGATGATATTTATACCCTTCACCACCGTAGATGGAAAGGGTATTATAAGTTTGTGCTGATGTATGTAAAACAAAGAAATATTTTTCTTAGACCCACCTTTTAGTATGCCAATAGGCTTAGAATCACTTTCTGAGTCGATTTAGCGATGTCAGTCCGTCCGTCTGACTGGACGGATGGCTGGCTGGCTGGAGTCCCTTGTAATCAAACTGCAGGTCGCAATTCTAAAGATAAGTTGATGAAATTGGGCACAGATTTTTTGATAGTGGGACCATGGCTATTGAAATTCGTCAAAATCGGTTAATTATTTATGGTACCTCCTATAGGTCCCACTTCCCGGAATTGATATATTGGCCACAAATATCAATATTTTTTCATGAAATTTAAAACAAATAATGCTTATGTAAACGTAAAACACTGTACCAAATTTCGTTGAAATCGGTCCACATTTGCCCATAGCTCAATAGCCATACAAACTCTTCTGTCAAAACGCACTAAAATCACTAGTAAATCTGAAGATAATGAGAATTTATTTTTTGCATATATATTTTTTGTAACAACTGTTATCTATCTGATAAATTTCGAGATAATCGGTCCACATTTGACCCTAGCTCTCATATAGGTCCAAATGACGGAAACAGCTTAAATATATAAGTTTTGAGAAAATTTTTGTATGATGACAAAATTTAGAAAATATTTGTCTTTATGCGGAAGAAGAACACCTTTGACCTTAGTGGTGAAGGGTATCGTATGGTCGGCTTGATCGACTATAGCTCTTTCTTACGTGTTTTTTTATATTTTTTTTTTTTTTTTTTTAAGTCAGTCCATAATGAAAAATGTATGATTTTAGGGAAAAAAATAATTTATTGTTAAACTAATTGTGTATCCAAACTAGTTTAGTACCACCTAATTAACAAATCAATTTCACAATTACCAGCATTTAAATAATTGTCATTATTTAAATGCGTTAACACTTACGGAACAAGCCACAAAGAAAAAGAAATTACCCAACCGTAAGTAGTCAAAGCCATTTAAGTACTCACTCGTACATACCCAAACTAATTGAACAAAATTCTATCTCGGTGGTCTTGAAATAAAAACAATAAAAATACAAAAAATAATAATATTCATTAACACGATACACACAAAAATATTGACGACTACCGACCACTTGAGAAACCATAAGAAAACATTATCAATAAATATCGTCATCATTTTCGGGACATTCCGTTTAGGGGCTCAGACTTGTACTAGTACTTTTGAGTGTGTGCAAACAAGAGACTACCAATACCATTGAAGACTGGGAAATGTTTTAACATCTATAGATTTGTAGTATTTGCTGCAACATGGTAGCAATTTATGCAAATTAGTTAAAGTGACAATTTAACTTTGAGAAACCAAAAAAAGGCTACGATTGCGGGAAACAAACAAAACCATTGTCAATTAATATTGGTCCAGGGAAAAAGTAATTTCGTTTTATAAATGAACTTTATTATACCCATTTTTCGGAACAATGTTTTGCATATACAAATTTTGATCAAAATTTTCATATGACCCAATTTTGATACAATTTTTCTTATATGCACATTTTTATTAAATTTTTTATATTAGCAAATTTTGATGAAATTAATTTCTACAACCAAATTTTTATGAAATGTTTGATATAATTTTTCATATAAGCAGATTTTGATAAAAATTTCTCTTATGGGCTAATTTCGATGAATGTTTTTACATGAGGTTATTTCGACCAAATGTTTTGTATAGGCAAGTTTTAATAAAATTTTTCATATTAGTTAATTTTTATGAAATTTTACATATAGGCAAATTTAGATGAAATATTTCACACATACATATATGAAAGTTTAGATGTAATTTTTTATATCGACCATATAAGAAAATTTTGATGACATTTTTCTTAAAGGCAAGTTTTAATAAAATTTGTTTTGATAATTTATTTTTAATAACAATTTTAATAACATTATTCTGATTTTGAAGAATTTTGTCATATAAGCAAATTTTGATGAAATTTTTTATATAGGCTAATTTTGATACAATTTTTCATATAAGCAGATTTTAATGAAATATAGACATATCGGCTAATTTGTGTGAAATTTTTCATATACATATGAATACAAATAAAGTTTTCCATCAGTTTATGTAAATTAAGATCCAATTTTTTTATGTCGACCATGTAAGAAAATTTTGATGAGATTTTTTTAAAGATGAAATTGGCTTTATTGGCAAATTTTTCTTATAAGCAATTTTTGATAAAATTCTTCATATAAGAAAATTTTGTTTAAATTTTTCATATCGTATAATTTTGATAAAATTTTTACAAAATTTCTTTATCGACTTATTTTGTTAAAAAAAAACTTCATATCACAAAATTTAGATAACACTTTTCATAATATCGTCTGATTTTGATAAAATTTGTCAAATAACCCAAAATTTTGACCTATATTTCCACGGGTCGGCGCAAAGAGAACAGAACAAAAAAATAATCGGCAGAGTTGCCGTTTTTTATACTTTTAACTAAAATAGGATTTTTTTCGACTCCATTTTTTTAAATATTTTTATCAAAAATTTTTCTACAGAAGATTTTTTATGAAAGATTTTTTATGAAAAATTGTTCTATAGAAAATCTAAAGAAATTTTTTTTTATCAAAGATTTTTCTATAAAAAATTTTTTTATCAAATATTTTTCTATACAAAAATTTTGATAAAAACATTTCCAATAGAAAATTTTTTTTATCAAAAATTTTTCTATAGAAAATTTTTTTAACAAAAATTTTTCTATAGAAAATTTTTTTATCAAAACGTTTTCTATACAAAATTTTTTTAATTATTTGGGAATTGATTATTCGAACTTTAAATTGCATTTATTGAAAAATTGGGATTTTTTATGAAAATTTTTTTAACAAAAATTTTTCTAAAGAAAATTTTTTTTATCAAACATTTTTCTATAGAAAATTTTTTTATCAAATATTTTTCTATGGAAAATTTTTGATAAAAACATTTCCAATAGAAAATTATTTTTATCAAAAATTTTTCTATAGAAAAATTTTTTTATCAAATTTTTGTTATAAAAATTTGATAAAAAAAATATAAAAAATTTTCTATAGAAAATTTTTTTATCAAAAATTTTTTATATTTTTTTCATCAAAAATTTTTCTATAGAAAAAATGTAACAGGTTTGGGATCAAATGCAAATACTCTTCTTTTTGAAGAAAATTTTTTTATAAAAAAATTTTTCTATAGAAATTTTTTTTATCAAAACGTTTTCTATACAAAATTTTTTTAATTATTTGGGAATTAATTATTCGAACTTTAAATTGAATTAATTGAAAAATTAGGATTTATCAAAAATTTTTCTTTAGCAAATTTTTTATTAACAATTTTTCTGTAGAACATTTTTTTATCAAAAATTTTTTTATAGAAAATTTTTTTTATAAAAATTTTTCTATACAAAAATTTTTCTATAGAAAATTTGTTTAACAAGAATTTTTCTATAGAAAATTTTTTTAAATTTTTTTATCAAAAATTTTCTACAGAAAATTTTCTTACAAAAATTTTTCTATAGAAAATTTTTTATCATAAATTTTTCTATAGAAAATTTTTTGGATCAAAAATATCTAAAAAAAAAAATAAAAAAAACTATAAAATTGTTTAATATTGGAATTTATTTCTGTTTTGAAAAATATTCCCAATGTTGCCAAAAATCTTGTTTTTGTCTTTTCTTTAACAAAGCGGCACCAACAAACTCTGTTAACATCCAAATTCCAACTGAATGATTTTAATACTCATTTTCAAAGGTTTTATTAATGGTCGTAGTATTTACGAAAATTAAAAAAAATCATCGGCTGCTAGTGGTATGGGCGGCCTAATCCTGGATATTTATAATATCGGCTAATTTGTTGATATTTTTGAAATATGCAAATAACAGTGAAATTTTTCGAATACGTGCATTTTGATGAAAAGTTTTACTCAATTGGAAATAATTATTATGAAACAGATCTAAGAATTTACTTCTTCCCCTAATCATCATTTAACTATGAGCTATTAAACTGTAGAAACTCCAACGTTAAATGAACAAAGTAAAATTTCTTATTTTATTTAAATTTAAATAGTACAATAATGAGAAGTCTACGCTAGAGATGAGTGGTGGTCCATCCATCTCCATCCATTCTGTGTCTATATCCCAACAATAAGTCCACATGCGATTTATATTAGTTAAGAAATGTCGTTGTTTTATTCGATAATTGTTTATTTTAAATGTTTTCAAAAATAACAACAACTAAATGGAATGGGCGGTAAATTGTTTTAATTTTTTGTATTTTTTGTTTAAAAAATAAAAACAACACAGAAGCACTTACACGCAAATGCAAACAAAAAAAAAATGTTTTAAAAAATATCGACTGTAAAAATCAACAAAAGACAAGAAAAAACTAACTAACACGTTTAATAAAATTCAAGTACTCGTACATTGTCAGATTTGTATGCCCTACACCAACACAGATGTGAAGGGCATTATAAATTTTTAATATATGATACAATTTGTCGGGTAGCCTTAATAGAACTGATTTGTTTATAGGTCAGTTTCTTTAGTTTTTTGGTGAATTCGGACAAATAAAATTTTTTGAATGGAAAAATTTTCCACATAAATTGTATGTGAAAAATTTTAAAATTTTCCGTACATTTTTTTTGTATAGAAAAAATTGCAATATAAGATTTTTTGCATAAAAGAATTTGTTATATAAATAAGATTACTTTTTATATAGAGACATTTTTAATATGATTTTTTTTTCTTTTAGAAAATTTTTCAATATGAAATTTGTGTTATAGAAAAATTTTTTAATTTTTTTTTTTAATATGCAGAATCTTTACAAAAGGTTTCTGGCAGCCCTGCTTCGGACTGGTTTGGGTACTTTTATTTTCGTAGGAACACAACTTATATGTCAATAATACAACATAAATATTTTCAATGTAAAACTATTTTCTTATATGTAGTGTATCATATGTTCGTATTTGACTTTATTATTCTTCTGTTATCCTTGACTTTCAGTGGAGCATAGGACCTTTATTATACCCTTCACCAATAGGTGATGAGTTTGTGATTTCGTTTGTAATTTTATTAGTGATCGTAGACCCCATAAAAATTATACCGATCGACTCAGAGGAGAGGAGAATCGATTAAGCGATGTCCGTCTGAAAGTATGTCTGTCTGTCAGACAGTTTCTGAAACCCCTGGAGGATGGACCTACATACCGCAATGAACGCTATTAAATTTCATTAAAATCGGTTTATAAAAACCCAAAATATTGAAAAAATACCAAAAATTAGACGAAAATTTTAGACGAAATTTTTGATTGAAACACACTTTTAAATAACAAGAGAAAAAAGATTCTCCTGGTGTACATGTGACAATATATTATATGTCAGATTTTAGTAAATGGTTCTCCAAAGCACTCTGTAAAATTTTATCAAAATCGGTCCATAAACAACTGAGATATCGCGAAAACACTAAATTTGATGTATCGCAAATTGCCCAAAGTACGCATTAGAGAAAGTTTGTTGAAAAAATGAAATGCAGAAATAGGAAAAACCATCCTCCTTTGGCACGGACATACATAAATTTTATATCAGATTTTAGGAAATTGCCTCGACAAGCACGTTATTAAATTTCTCAAAATCGGTCCATAAACAACTGAGATATCGCCAAAACACTACTTTTGATGTACAAATTGCCGAAAGTTCGTGTCTAAGAAATGTTGTTTACATTTTGTATGTAGTGTTTCAGCGATATCTCAGTTGTTTATGGACAGATTGTGATAAAATTTGACAGCGTCCTTTGCGGGAGGACTTCCTAAAATTTGATATATAAACTCCACAAATCTGATTGTGAATACCATTCAAATTGTACCGATCGACTCAGAATCGGCAGGAGAATCGATTTCGCGACGTCCGTCCGTCTGTTTGTCTAAAAAAGTTTGATAAAAAAGAACTAGAACAAAACTTTTCATCGGACAGATCGAAAGAACAATACATCCCAAATATTATTGATGAAGTATTCATCTTAATTAGTTAACTAACTTCAGACTAATTAGTAATTCTTCAATAACTTTTCCGACAAAGCTGATATCCATCCATTCAAAAGCTATATATTTCACGTATGTATCTAAAACTAAGAGTTTATACCCTATAATTCTAAGGCTTGTTTACATTGACAATCATTGTTAAAGCTTTGACCTAAATCAGTCCGCTAACTTCAGAGTTTTACATAACTAATCAAGAACTTTTACTAGTTGAATGATTCGTACGAATTAAAGTACACAACCCTCGCTGGACACTGCGTTTTTGGGTTGCATGCCAGAATACTTAATCTTTATCAAATCGATGTGCTCTTGCAAGATCATCTACATTTGGAAACATGTTTTTTGCAAGGTTTATCTGGTCTATCGAACTTTATTAAATGTTCGTAAAATATTTATACACATATACCGAAGCTACAGGCTGGCTTAAATAAGCATTCTCTACTTGTAGTCTAGTAATCATTATCTTTCACAAAGGGACCACTTTAGAACCCAAGTGACGCTGCCTTCGACACCAGCCACCTGTCCAACCTAACCTTTACGTCCCTAAAGCTTTTCGTTTTAATTTAAGAGACTCTTTGCACATAATACTAGTATAACCAAATATTGCTAGGAATACATTTAGTATGAATAAAAGAAAATTACGCATTTTTGTGGGGCTCAACTATGTCAGAAATCAGAAACTATAAAATTATCAATAAATTTTTACAAATTTGTACTTTACTTTTGGAACACCGTTGGTGAAGGGTATCCAAGATTCGGTAAAGCGGAATATACCATTCTTAATTTTTTTTTTGTTTAAACAATATGTACAAAATAATTAAATAAATAGTGATTTTTTAAGACTTAGTTTAGTATTAAGCAATTTTTATTAAATAAGGAATAAATTAAATATTAAATTTAAATATTTTAATTCACAAAAGTTACTTAAGCTCAGAGTAAAGTTAGATCTATAAATAAAATAAATAAAGTTAACATATTAAAATTGGATTCCAAGCTCTTTTTAGCAAATATGTACAATATAAAAATTAATACATATTTTAGATTGTATGTATTTCTTCAGCATATTTTTTTATTATGTATCTACAATATGAGTTTTATGTTTGACCCGTCGCCTAGACAACAATAAGCGCTTTTTTATAGGCCGATTAACACTAATAATTTAGTTTTATAAATATCTACTTCATTATGAATGATATTAGAAAACCTTACACATACCATCCCAAAATTACGTACTAGTATTAGAATGAAATGGAATGGACCAGAAAAACCAATAGAATCTGATAAGCGATTCGATCA
Source organism: Stomorhina lunata (assembly GCA_933228675.1). Classification (NCBI taxonomy): domain Eukaryota; kingdom Metazoa; phylum Arthropoda; class Insecta; order Diptera; family Rhiniidae; genus Stomorhina; species Stomorhina lunata. Next base: position 183,409,869 of record OW121740.1, on the reverse strand, counting down.
TGAAACAATTTAAGATATAATACACATTTGAAAAACAAGACAACGCATAATCATTAATACGATTTTATAATAATTTTATCGATGGGTTTATTGTTGTTGTCAGTAAACAAAAAGAGAAAAAGAACAACAAATAAAAATTATAATTAAATTTTATTAAACAAAATCAAAATTTACAAAAAAAACGGTCTTAATCAAACAACTACGCGGCCAATGAACATCAAATATTTGTAAACATTTTGAAAAATTCAATGATGGCGATGCTTCTGCTTCTACAAATTATTTAAATTTCTTCTAGTTTTGTAAAAATATATGCTCGAAATTAACTTAAATTATATTTTAATTGTATGTATGTATTTTGTGATGTCATAATAAATGGCCATTGGCAGGTCATCAGTGAAGAGCGTAAGTCGAAAAATGTATTAAAAAAGTAACTACACCAATGGCCCGTTTTTATACATAGTCTAATTTTTGAAGCGAACGTTTGGTGGCAGGCGATTTCGTAAGAAAATGAGTTCATATAAAATATTCGTCTAGCTTACGTTATGTTAAGTGAGTTTTTTTCTCTTTTCAATTTTACTTATTGCCACCGTATTAAAATATCAAGTATTGTTTACTTTCTTGATATATTTTTTACCAAAAAGTGGTAACCCTTGACAAAACAAAAGTTGAGTGTTTTCTTTCGACTCATTGTTTATTGATATTTTATTCAGTTGCCGCTCAACCAGCGAGGAATGCACATGTGTGGGGGCCATGTTTTTTTTTTAAATGGAACTTATACAAATTACAAATTAATAAACATTTTTCATTTAGAAAAACATTTGACTATTTTTCTTAAAAAATGTATTTTTTCTGAAGGAACAAAATTTTTTTATTGCAAAAAACATATTTTTTCTTAAAAAAAATATATTTTATAGGAAAAAAACTTATTTTTTGTTACTTTTTGCTTAAAAGGGTATTTCTAATATAATTAAATTAAAGAAAATTAAAGATTTTATATTTCTAATAAATTTTTTATCAAAAAAATTTATAATTTCATTGTAAAAATTGGCGACGATTACTTTTTTCTGGTCGTTTGTTTTTGGCTCAATAGATGAGTGAAATCCAATTACAAGAACCAAAATTTCATGCAAAGATTTCATTGCTTACGTATTTTACTCAAAGAGAACTGGCATTTGTTTTATATGAACCAAAACCAGTTTTTTTCACTTACGTAGCGAAGGTTTCTTTGTGAAACCAATTATAAAAACAGGCCACAAGTCTCATTTATCATGTCTTCTGTGAATGATGTGTTTTTGGTTTAAACTTATGGAAATGACAGAGATAGTGACTTAGCAATAGCACTTAAATCGTAGGAAAAGGAAGATATAATATATGTACCTTATATGAATTATTTTTTTTTTATATTTTAACTAGCAGAACACAATCTTTTTTGTAACAAATTAATTAGCATTTTTAAGAGTTTATAAAATCCATGGAAATTTTTTATATTTATATTGTATAATAGAGCGGTTCGCCTTCCATACAAAAAAAAAAGTTATGTCAGTCACCCTCTAGGATTAAAGATAATGTTAAAACAATTCAAAAAAATATTTTTTTATTTTTTTACCACGCCTACAAATACCGCCCTTTTACTATTTTGTTCACTGTGTCGCCATTTTAAATCCGATCATAACATTTTATATATCGGTGTTCGCGGCTCTGTAAGGGCTACATTTCTTTCTTTGACAGTTTTTTACTACCACGTCAATTTATAGTCATAACTTTTAAAAACTAGATTTTTACTCGATTTGATTAGGGTGGGTACGACTCGAATTTTAGAAAGTTATGACTAGAAATTGACGAGGTTGTAAAAAACTATCAAAGAGAGAAATGTAGGCCTTACAGAGCCCTGAAAATCGATATATAAAATGTTATAATCGGATTTAAAATGGCGACACAGTGAACAAAATAGTAAAAGGGCGGTATTTGTAGGCGTGGTAAAAAAATAAAAAAATATTTTTTGGAATTGTTTTAACATTATCTTTAATCCTAGGGAGTGACTGACTGAACTATTTTTTTCGAACCACTCTATTGTATAATATAGTTTCCATATATTGCATAAACTCTATAAATTACCTTCCTCTATATATACAGAAATTAAAGTTTGTCTTTATAGAATAGTTAAAATTTGTTGCGTATGAGCTGTTTCTAGGTTGGTATGTCCAATTTCCGGCAGGTGGCGCCACTGAAAATTACTTAAAATTAATTGAATCGGAGACTGTGCATTTGATCATGCTATGAGCAAAGGTGTTGCGAATGAATAGTCAAAGGTTTCTAATTTAGTATGACCATTTTCCGGCAGGTGGCGACACTGAAAATTAATCAAATTGAACTAAATCGTAAACAGTGCATTTGACCATGATCTTTAGCAAAGTTGTTACCCATGAGCCAACAGAAGGTTAATTTCCGATAGATGGTGTTACTAAAAATGATTTAAAATGAATTGAATCGTGTTGATCGTGCAAAATCAATAAAATGAGTCAAAATTAATTGGATGTTTGTGTAATGTCTTTTCTTCAAATTTATTCAAGTTGGTGGAGCAGCTATGTGCGTTTGTTACAGCTAGTTTTTATATATAATATATATAAAATAATTAATCCATAACTGATTTTTTTGTTTGTTTTTTATTTAAAAAATTAATAAACATAATTAAACCTTTTTAAAATTTTAAAAACCTAAGTGTTAAAATAAAATGATTAATTTTTGAAATGGTTTTTTCGATAGAATCTATACAAAATGTTTAACGCCTAATGAAGCAGCAGCATGGGTATCATTTCATAATATTGTTCACAACTTCCTCGATTTGTTAAATAATTATTGCAAGATTGGAGCTGGAATGCCTCTCAAAATACATTTTCTGCATTACCAGCTCGAACTTTTTCCTGAAAACTTGGGTGATACAAGAGACAAGCACGGAGAACGACTACACAAAGATTTAGCGAAAATCGAAAAACGAATAAAATGAATGAATATGTAAAACAATACAAGCGATACAGTTCGACTGCTCTTCACTTCTATTTAAAACTTTTTAATGAATAAAATGAAGACTAAGTGTTAAAAATTATATCTCGATGTCTCGAAAACTTTTGGTTGCTCAGATCCAAAACCATGTAAACTTGTGTAATTAAAGGAGAAAATTTTGATTTTGAAAACCGAAATTGGCCCAAATTCAACCAACGAGTCCCATTTTATGATCTGTTATGATGATGCGTATTCAAAAATTTTTAATAAAATAAAATTTTAGTAAGAAATTGTATGTTAACCCTATTTTATTTCTCAATTTCCTGACTTACAATTTTACTGCTCATATACAATTTTCCAACACTTTCACAAAGAAACAAAAATTACAAATAAATTAAAATATCTTTAGATACATATACATACATATGTATATGTGTGTTATCATGTCTAAAAACAAGTCCTTTTGGCAAAGTTGTAAGATTATACAAAAATTATAAAAAAAAGAAAACTTAAGAATAATAAAAAAATAAATACAACTTAAAATATAATTTCACGCCATGTTTAACACAACAGACGATAGACAGACAGACACGACATACAGACTGAAAAAAAAGACAGAATATTTAATTTGCATATAAAGCAGAACTTTAAAAGAGTAGAAAAGGGATAATTTTTGAAAATTTCAACATTTATGGGGTAAAAAGGGCAACCAATATACACGTAAAATGTGAATAATGCACTGTTTTTTATAAAATTTTTCCATTTAGGCACATAAAAGTTACTTTTTAACTGTATTCCATGAAGTTAACATTGCAATTATAAGTTGTTAAATACTGTGAGATTACACCGTATCAGGATTCGAAGGTAGTGTCTTCGAAACATGGTTTAAGAAATCAAAAACGAACAATTTTTTTTTTTCGAATCGAGACATTATTTTGGAATTGGGATAACATTTTTACAGATAGATCAGATTTTGGTTGACAGGAATATCAATCCTTAAGGACCCCCAGTATAACTATAGGGCGGTTTTCCTGTGTATAAACCGAAATCAGCTCACTTTCGGTGGAATCTCACAAGAATATCTCAATTTGGTTTAAAAAATCAAGATATTCCTTTAAACAAAAAATACAATCCATTTTTGTTAAAAAAAAAAAAATAGTTTTAGTTATTTGTAAAATATGTAAAATCTTTCTTTTAGCCACACTTCTTCACTCTTTCCACATCACTCTGCCACTGCTTGTTACCACTTCTATTGAAGCAGTTTCTTTTTGGAAATAAATACTAAAGGCGGTTTGTCTGTCTTCCCTGCTCCATGTTCCAAGTGTAAGATAACAAAAGGAATAACAAGGAATCTCGAAAAGAATCTTTCCTTTTAACTAAAACATTTAAACTAAATGTGTTTGTAAGAATTTCAAGAAGCAAAAAAGATAAGAACAAAGAAAAATTCACAACAAAAAAACTAAGAGCTAAACTAAAGACACGCAAAAAGCCAAGAAGAATCTTTGAGATATAGAAAGAACCAAATGTTGACCTCCTTGTTTTGTTGCGATGGCGGTGATGTTGGAGATGGAGAAAATAAAGATGTTAATGGTTAAGCATAGAAAATACTTATGTCAAATATTGTATTTAAAGGAAGGGGCCACTGGAATGTTTTGTAAAACGGAAATAAAACAATATCCGTTGTATTTTATTGTATTTATCAAAGCGTGTGGCGGGTTTTGTATCTCTGTCCGTATGTCTGTCTGTGCCTTCAAATCTATTGTGTTATAATAAAGTATTTACTGTTTTTTTGAGGTTTTAGACAAATAAATATTGGTTACAGAACTTAACACAGATGATTATGATGATGTTTACGATAATGACGAAGGTCGCTGGTCGTTATTTATTTGACAAATTCATTGTAATTTCTTTAGCTCTTTGTAAAACGGATGCGTTTGATTGTTTTGTCTGGTTGACTGTTGCTTCACACTTAAATTGAAATTAATTTTTTTTGGGGCTTTTTCGTCAACAGTCATTGGCTTTTGCATGTATTTGACATTTTTTGACGATAAGCCAAAATATAGCGCCAATAGAGTAAAAATATTTAAAGCCATAGAAAATATAACCAAAATATTAAAGTAATATTGAAAATCAATAATATATCGAGAGCCTACAGTACAGCTCTAAAATCTTGAACCAATTCAGACTCCTAAAATCTAAAAGCAAAAATTGGCAAAAGTTGACATCAGTGACCTTTGACTTCAGCAAGACGGCGCACTATGGAATTTCTGTTACAAAAAAGCCATTTTTCGATCATAGCTTTTGAAAAATCTTATAGAGCAGTTCTATAGAGTACATATAATAATAATTTCCACGACAGCATTTTAATTGGAACAAGTGGTACTTCTCTGAGACAATGAGCGATTCTATTTTTAGACTCATTGAAAAGGACCTACGCTTTAACTCCGGTTTTGAACGGCTGCTATACCACGGCGGTTCACATTAAGTAATTAATAATAATAGACGTGTGTCGAATTTCACCAAATTCTTTTGAGAATTGCGACTTGTGCATTGAGAAGAAAAATATATGAAAAACTGGGGGTTCACGGCAGATACCATAAGGAGTCGACGGATTTCAAAAACTTTTTGATTTTTTTTTTTTTTTATATATATATATATAAATCTGAACAATTATGCAAAATTTCGTTGTTTAAAGATCATTCCTTCTCATTTTTGCACTTCGATGTATCAAGAAATACCACGGTGCGGCGCATGAGAAATGTCCCGGTTAGGTAATTTCTCTATTAAGCGATTAAAGCCGCTAAATTATTTTCTCTGCTCCATTTGGGAAACTAGGTTTACGTGAACAAACCACAAACAACTTGTATTCTGAATGATAATATTCGGCGTCGTGTTGCCAAAATACACTAGTCGGCAGAATTATTTTGACATATCAGTTGTTTTTCTTCTTTATTTATTTCCGGTCCTATGCAATTAAAAAAATAAATTAAAAATATTGAAAATAGTAAAAAATATTGTAATTTATTAGAAAACAAAAGACCTTTCACATTTGAAAAATTTTATATATATTTTTTTTAATTGAAACTAAAAAAGGTAATTTTAGGATTTGGCATAAGTATTTTGACATATTTTTACAGAGCAAATTTTAAAAAATTGGGAGCTTCAAGGTCAACTAAAATGAATAATAATTATTTAAATTAATCAAAAATATATTCTCCTTTAGCATTTAAAACGATTTTGTGGAGGTTCGGAATAGAATCCACCAAGAACTGTAGAAACTCCATTGGAATCTCTTTCCAAGAACTTGTGACCTCAATAAACATTTTATCATTTGTTCTTGTCAAATCCGCAGATCTGTTTTGCTTTCTGTATGACTACACATTTTCTATTACATAAAAAACTGGACTTTGGGAAAGCCAATCCAGAGTTTAAACACCAGCCTCTGTTAGAAATTTTGTGATCATTTTGCTCTTATGATATAAAGCGTTATCCTCTTGGGAAATTAATGCTTCTCCGATCAATTTATTGCCGGAGGGAAATGCATATTCTTTCAATACTCTTAAATATTGATGATGGCTCATGGAACCGTCACCAGGAACCATGTTACCTACTCCACTAATAAATTACAATATTTTTTACTATTTTCAATATTTTTAATTTATTTTTTTAATTGCATAGGACCGGAAATAAAAAAAGAAGAAACCCAACTGGTATGTCAAAATAATTCTGCCGACTAGTGTAATAGAAGCTATAATGCAAAATGTGGTTCAAAAGTTTGTGATAAGAGGATATATGAATCTAACGTTCTAGAGGTGGACAATAAACTGAAGTTATATTCCATTATGAATCCCACATTTCTATTATAATAGAAATGTATATATAATGTCCAAGCTCTATTTCTATTTTAATAGAAATGTGGGATTCATAATGGAATATAACTTCAGTTTATTGTCCACCTCTAGAACGTTAGATTCAGATATCCTCTTATCACAAACTTTTGAACCACATTTTGCATTATAGCTCTTCTTACTCTAGTCGGCAGAATTATTTTGACATACACTTTTAATGAAACCTATATCAAACGATAGGCCTTATTGAGTGTATCAGTTTGTCATTTTTAGAAATTTCGATATACCCTCAAAATCGAAAGTTATCGATAAAAAACGATTTTTTTGGTCTTCTCGAACAAAAATAGGCCCAGCTAAGTCATTTCTTTATCGATTTGAAATTTTAACACGGTTTGAGACAGACAAGAAATTAGGCTTTCTTCTTGTTAAAAAAGATTTTTTATTTCATCAAATTATCACAAAAATATTTTCAAACAAATTTAAATTTTTATTATTTTTATTTTTTTTTTTCGATTTTTTCACATTTTGACGCCGTTTTTCGCAGTATTTTGTTAGAAATGCCAAACTTTTTTATATTTACTTGAAAAGTGCATTAAATATTTTGTGATCCTAGATTATTTAAATTTAAATTAACAGCGAATTAAAAAAAATATAAGTTTTTTTTGTAAAAGGGCCAGTTTAATTAACATCCTATATACGTATAAGTACTTATATTTATACGCACTTATGAATGAAGTTAAAAAAGGATAGAAACAAAGAAGTACGACATAATGTCTAAGCTCTATTTATGCCTCTATTGCCGTTCTCGGTTTGACTGTCTTGAAATCATCCCAACTTTCTATGAAAATTTCCGATAACTCAAAAAATCCTTAGCCGATTTATACGCTATTTACGTAGATAGAAAGCTAATTGAGTCTACATTATGAATTAATATTTACACTTTGTTAAAATGTTTACTAAAAAAGTGAAATTTTGCAAGAACTAAAAAATTGGCCATATTTTTTCTTATAAACGCAATTTTTAACTTCATGGCCTGGGCGCCACGTGATAACGTAGTCCGATTTGTCTTAAATTTTGTTATTTGAAGTTTCTCACCGAATGCCATAATAATTCGACCGCCATTTCTCTACCTTCGAAAAAAGTTGAAAAAACAATCTAACGTGTATACACTCAGAATATTATGTAAGTAAAATTAACTTAAAATGTAATTTGAAATGAATGAATATTCACTTAAAAACCGGTCAACTGATTTTTCATTCAAATTCAATAAATATTTCATTTAAATTTAACTCACAAATATTTAAACTACATTTTCAGTTTTAAAAACGGAATATTCAGTTGTTTTCAAAAAAATTACTGACAAAAATTTAAACTACATTTTTAGTATAAAAAACGGAAATTTTCATTTATTTTTAAAAAATTGAATGGTAAAAAACTACGTAAAATTTCCCTAAAACGGACAATTTTAATTTGTTTTTATAATTAACGTAACATAAAACACGAAACCATAAAAAGGTTATATCCTAGCATCAAAAAACCAAACAGACAAAACAAAGTTTGTTGTTTGTTTAGGCCATACCCCGTGATAGGCGGCCAGTATTATAAAAAGTTTCTTTAGTAAGCAAACCTTTGATACTTAAGGAAAACCAATAATTAAACAAATACGAATTATATTTGATACAATTATTGAAAAAATTTTCAAAAACTAAACAACTGATATTTTCAAATGTTACGGATTTTCAGTATTTTTTTGTAGGTTGTTTTTTAAACAAATGTATAAATATGTTAAAAATCAATTTTCATATAAATTTAAATGAATATTCATTTGAAAACAACATAACCGAAAATTTCCTAAACAACATACAATCAGTTACTGTAATAATTTCCTGAGTGTAGAAAATTTTCTAATATACAAATAATACTGAATTCACCTTTTTTACTAAAATTGTTATATCTCTGTTAATATGTTTCCGATTTTAATTAAAGTACTCTTGTTTTAAAAAATGGTAACCATGATTTTTTTTTAAGTCAAAATATATTAGGTCTTCTGATAAATTTTACGAAAAAAAAAGCTTCCGAAGTTGAAAAAATCGAAAAAAAAAATAAAATTTTAACTTCAGCGGAAAATATTTTTATGATATATTGGTCATGTTAAAAAAAGGTCTTTACGAAGTGAAAGCCTATTTTGTTTTCTGTCGAAACACATTTTAAAATTTAAAATCGATGTAAAAATGACTCAGTTAAGCCTTATTTTCTCCGCTAAGTCCAAAAAAATCTTTTTTTATCGATAACTTTCGATTTTGAGGGTATATCGAAAATTTTAAAAATGGTAAAACGATCTTCTAACCGAGTTCTACTGGTTGAGCTTGGTTTCGTTCCGAGTGTATTTTCACTGTATCAGAGTGTTATTAGTCCCAAAAAAAACATAATTTTACAATAAAACCGCCCTTGAACACTTTTTACTTTCAAATACTTTTTTGGAAATTCGATTTCCATTACATCGCCGTTTTTTATGAATGCTCGACTAGAGAATTATCGAAACTTACATTCTTATTGAAACTTAGCTTCTGTGGATCACAAAGGCAATGCAAAATTTAAGATATTCAAGACCTACTTAGAATAGTCAAAAGGTCTTGAAAGTTTTCAAGTCCATTGTCATATATTATTGATTATATTACTTTTTACACACTCAAATGTTTTTTATATCTATAAATTGCAACTAATTCCCATACAAATTTAAATTTATATACAAATTTAAACCTTTAATAAAAAATTCACTGATTTATAAAGCTTTTAAATTATTTTCAATAAAAAAAATCATGTATAAAACTTTTGTAACAATTATATACTTTCTTTTTTTTTAGCTGGAAAAAAGTTTTAGTTAATAATTTCAATTAAATGTTAGTTACACTTAAAAAATTCACTCATTCCTAAATAAATAATAAATAAATGCCTCCCAAAAATCCCACAAGGACCACAGACGGAGCAACCTATTCACATCCACACGCATTCATACAACTACTCTCAGAGAAAAAGTTGTGTCATTGAATGAAAAATAAAAAGGGAAATGGCGACGAGGACGTGCAAGTATGTGTGCACGTAACTGTAACTATTTGTTAAAAACGATACATAACATATAGCAGCAACAATAACAACAACTACAACAACAAAAAACATCAAGAAGGATAACAATAGCAAATAACCGTTATATACAATTGAACAATATCAAAAGATATACAACTTACACAGACGCACAGATAGATTTATGTGTATGTGCTCGTGTTGTACTCTTTTACATGCGCTTTCCCTCTCTGTTTTGTTTGCTTTTATTTTTTGTGAGATATTTCTTTTTCTGGCATCGGATAAAATTAAATTGTACCAAATGTTTTATATACAAAGAAATAAAATTGTTAACTTTTGGTTGTGTTTGTATTGTGTTGCTGCTGTTGTTTCAAGTTCCAGCTGCTGCTGCGAATTTTATTATTGCTCCACCCATTTCTGAAATTGAGGGCGGAGTCTATTCTTTTGAAATTATAACAATTTATATCAAATATTGTATATTTCCTCTTCGTGTATTTGTAACATTTTCTAAAGGATATAATGTGATACAGTGAGTATTTATATGAATATATAAACTAACAAACACATACATTTAAGCAATATTCTTTTTATTCCTTTAACAAGCCAAAGGATGTTTATATATTCCTGTAGCATGAATAAAGGATCTGAAACCAGAGACTGAAAATAATTGTGATTTAAAAAATCACTATGAAGAATTTTTATACTGAAACTGTTTTTCACCTAAAAAACTGAAGCAGTTCAAAAAAATTTTAATTTTTTTAATTATAATTTTAAAAATTTTTAATTTTAACTTAAATATAAATAAAATTATATACCAAAAATAATATTACTAAATTTCTTACATTAAAATATAAAAACGACAGAGTATGATATATCATAGAACAATGAAGTCATTTTGATATCATGTTTGTGCATACTTTAAAAAAAGGCGAGGTCACATCCTTAATCCCACCATTTATCGTTCTCCAACACTTGAATTTTATATACAAAGTATTTTCGAAACAGTTACATTGTATATAATAAAATAAATGTATATGAACAAATATTCCTCCTGAACAGACACATTGAACTGAGCAAAGGAACAAACGTCCTTAGGCGACCTAGTGAAAGCAGGATAGTTGCAAGTTACAGTTGCCACATAAAGCTGAATTGCACCAAAATAAAAAAAAATTGCACGAATATCATGTCATGTATAGGAATTCAAATAAACTTTAAACTCTCACAGAGAAAAATTCTCAAGATATAACGTAGGGCCTGCGCTTTAAAATGATAAAGAGATATGAATTCTAGGAGAAGCGCAGTGAGAATTTCAAATGTCTGAAAAAAATCCTTGAAGATTTTTTAAAATTGCTAAACGTATCTATTTACTATATGTTTGAGTGTGTATATACAATTTAAATTATTACTATTTTACAACAATATGTTGCAATATTGTAGTTGTTAACTGCAGAAGCTAAGGAAGTTATATTATGGAAAACGAGCAGTTGTTTAAAACAAAGACTTCACATTGAACTATTATATCGACGATTTATATTCAAATAGTCAATTTTAGAAAAATTTCCTTTAAATAGTTTATTTTCCAAAAATTTCCTATAAATAGTCAATTTTAGAAAAATTTCCTTTAAATAGTCAATTTTCGAAAAATTTCCTATAAATAGTCAATTTTCGAAAAATTTTCTATAAATAGTCAATTTTCGAAAAATTTACTATAAATAGTCAATTTTCGAAAAATTTTCTATAAATAGTCAATTTTCGAAAAATTTTCTATAAATAGTCAATTTTCGAAAAAATTTCTATAAATAGTCAATTTTCGGAAAATTTCCTATAAATAGTCAATTTTTGAAAAATTTACTATAAATAGTCAATTTTCGAAAAATTTACTATAAATAGTCAATTTTCGAAAAATTTCCTATAAATAGTCAATTTTCGAAAAATTTCCTATAAATAGTCAATTTTCGAAAAATTTCCTATAAATAGTCAATTTTCGAAAAATTTCCTATAAATAGTCAATTTTCGAAAAATTTCCTATAAATAGTCAATTTTCGAAAAATTTCCTATAAACAGTCAATTTTCGAAAATTTTCCTATAAATAGTCAATTTTCGAAAAATTTTCTATAAATAGTCAATTTTCGAAAAATTTCGTATAAACAGTAAATTTTTGAAAAATTTTCTATAAATAGTCAATTTTCGAAAAATTTCTAAGAAATAGTCAATTTTCAAAAAAATTTCCTATAAATAGTCAATTTTCGAAAAAATTCCTGTAAATAGTCAATTTTCGAAAAATTTCCTATAAATAGTCAATTTTCGAAAAATTTCCTATAAATAGTCAATTTTCGAAAAATTTCCTATAAATAGTCAATTTTCGAAAAATTCCTATAAATAGTCAATTTTCGAAAAATTTCCTATAAATAGTCAATTTTTGAAAAATTTCGTATAAATGGTCAATTTTCGAAAAATTTCCTATAAATAGTCAATTTTCGAAAAATTTCATATAAATAGTCAATTTTCGAAAAATTTCCTATAAATAGTCAATTTTCGAAAAATTTCCTATAAATAGTCATTTTTCGAAAAATTTCTAAGAAATAGTCAATTTTCAAAAAAATTTCCTATAAATAGTCAATTTTCGAAAAATTTCCTGTAAATAGTCAATTTTCGAAAAATTTCCTATAAATAGTAAATTTTCGAAAAATTTCCTATAAATAGTAAATTTTCGAAAAATTTCCTATAAACAGTCAATTTTCGAAAATTTTCCTATAAATAGTCAATTTTCGAAAAATTTCCTATAAATAGTCAATTTTCGAAAAATTTCCTATAAATAGTCAATTTTCGAAAAATTTCCTATAAATAGTCAATTTTCGAAAAATTTCCTATAAATAGTCAATTTTCGAAAAATTTCCTATAAATAGTCAATTTTCGAAAAATTTCCTATAAATAGTCAATTTTCGAAAAATTTCGTATAAACAGTAAATTTTTGAAAAATTTTCTATAAAAAGTCAATTTTTTTCGAAAAATTTCCTATTAATAGTCAATTTTCTAAAAATTTCCATTTAATCGTAAATTTTCTAAAAATTTTCGTATAAATAATAATTTTCCAAAAAATTCCTATAAATAGAAAATTTTAAATTTGTATATACGTTTAATAAATTACGTACCTACTAGAATTTTCATATAAAAGTAATTCGTCTTTAAAATGTAATGTTTCATTAAAATTGTGCTAATTATTTTACTGGTTGTAAAATATTTCCATAATATCTTTATGTACCCTATATAACCCAAACTCGAAGAATCTACTTCAAAACACCTTATTAGAAATGGATTTGTCACAATTTATAACAATTTTGCTAAAAAGCTTTCTTTTACCAAAATACAACAAAATATTTTTGGTGGTGGCTAAAAAGAAGCACAGACACACGCTATGAACAAACGAACATAAAAGGGGAGACCTTCTCATACACAGACAAACACTCTCTAAGATATAACAAAAGACAGATGGTAGCAGAAACGTTTTTGGTTGGTTGAATTTACAAATGACTGAACAGAAACACACAAACCCACAAATATTAATTTATAATGGAAACATCGAAATATGGAAACACAATGGAAACAAAAACAATAACCAACCGCAGCAGCAGCAACAGCGGCAAAATACAAACATTCATTCATCCATACAATTATCCATCGGTGGTACTTAAGACCCAGCAACGCAATTTTGTAGGCAACAACGAACGATACAACTTTTTCAAGTTAAATTGTCGACATATCAAGAAGACACAACCGGAGGGCATCACACACAACAGTCACAACAACAACAAATAAAATTTAAAAAAATTCAATAAGAAACAAAACTTAACGAACAATTGGAAACCAGGAAAAAATATTGTATAACTCTACCCGACCAACAATGAGCCATAAATAATACAAAAAAAGAGCTTTTAAAAACAAAAGAGAGAAGAAGATACAACATTAACTACTACAACTGCAACGACGACGACGACGACAGAAAGTTGCAGATGAGGAAATCAAATTCAAAATGAAACCAACAACCACTTCCCCCTTAACTTAAAAAAAAAGAACTATTGTAGAATATTTATGTAAAATGTATGAAGTATTTTTTTATAAGTAAAACTTAAGCGAATAAATGGATAAATGAAGAAAAAACGTATCAAGAATTGAAATCCATGTTTTTTTGCAGTCTTCATTATAGTTTTGACTTTCCGTTTGTAACTTCTGTAATATTTTGTAACCATTTGCTATTAACATGAGGGATCTTTTAATTTTAAAGGATCTATACTGACACAGAAATGTATAAGATATCACTCAACAGTCCATAATATTCAAGCATGACTGATGATCCCATAAAACAATGATCTCATAAGAAAATTCAAAACTTCAACCAGCGTTAAAATATCGGGGTGATTTCTTAGAAATTAAGTTTAGTTTTCATTAAGGTACAGGGCCAATACACGCGGCATGCGGCTGCGGGCGGTCGCAGTATTGCCAGTACATAAAATGTGTGCTTGTTTACAAAAATGTTCATATAAAAAAATATTTGAGTAGGATATAATTAAATGTGGCAGCACTGAAGAAATCTGTAGAACAAAGTTCTACTTTTTTCCATTGCCGCTTGAAATTTGACAAATCAAAAAACAGATGATTGCCGCCCGCAGCCGCTTGCCGCGTGCATTGGCCTTCTACCTTTACTTCTTCATTTTTAAAAATTTTTAATATAAAATAGGTAACGATCCATTCATATCAAAAATCTATTTGAAGAACCGTTTTCTAGAACAAGTAAATGTGACCAAATGAAAAAAATTTGGATTGTATTTATATATGGTAACGATATCTGGTGCAATTTAAGTCTTATTACTATTACCTCTTTCAGCTGACTTGATTACGAGATTTTCGGGATAATATGTTTAAATGACGACCGATTGTCTTAAATTTCGGTACTTATTAAACAATTTTGTACGCTAACTGTTATATAAAATTATTAAAAACCAATGTTAGTTGTTGTAAATTAATCATTTATGCGCTTTCTGTTCATCGTCATGTGAATAATTGGCTCTAAGCTGATTTCCAAGGGTAGATAAATATATTTGTTACAAAGATGGAAAATTTTGATACACATAATTTCGTCTTCAAGCTCTGTTTTTTAGTAACTATAATTTTTTGAACAGACATACGGACATCTAAGAATTTTACAAGGATCCCTAATATATAGTTTTTTTTTTTTTAACAGGAGAAGCAAAACACATTGTAACTTTAAAACTGCAAGAAAAGTTAAATCCAAATTTTGAAATATTACACCATTTAGTAAAGCCCTTTTGATTATATCGTATCGCATCTAAAATTTTGCTTCATCATAATCAATTAAATTTTTCAATTTAAATTTTTGTGTTAGGTACGGCCTTTTGCATTTCATTTGATAATATAATTTATGGAATTATTGTGGAAATTACAAATAAAATGACAATCTGTTTAAAATACTTTTCGAACAATCCGGTATGTGATGGAAATCGATCGATTTCAAATATATTTTTGAGATAATTTTCAGTTATTTTCCCAAAAAAACAAAAATAAAATTAAGACTTTGATCTTATATTTAATTTGGCTTAAATTTTTATGTGGAAATGGGGAAAACTATATTCAAAATATATGTGAAATTGATCAATTTCCATCAAATATTGGAATATATCTGTTTTTAAAATTATATACAGGGACCGAAAATAATTTTTATTTTTGAACTTTTGATTAAACAAACAACCTCAAGGAAATGTCGAAGAATAAAACCAAGTATACCATTTTGATAGTCTTGGACCAAATTTTCATAAAATGCGATGCTCTTTTTAAAAATCTGATTTTTATTTTTGGAGCAAAAATAACAGTAATTTTTAACTATTATTTTTTTTTTTTTGAGCAAAAATAGCAGTTTATTCAATTTTTTTCATTCTTGTGCTTCTATCTTTCTTAATTTTGTTCAAATTTATCTAAGAAGTTTTACAACGAAGACTTATTTCAAAACGGAAGGAAGAACTACCCGTGGATTAGGTATCGGAACAAAAAGATACAAGTTCAAAACTCTCAGGTCAATGTCATGCATATCTTCCCCGTAGCTACGATTTTATCTTAATTTGAGGAGTTGCTTGGAAAACTGTACTTGTCATCAAATTTAATATAATTGTTGACGTATATTGTGAATTACCGTGGTATAGCAGGTGGTCATCCGCCTATCATACCAGAGGTCCCAAGTTCGATCCCCGGCCAGACCCACTTGGAAAAATAAATTTAAAAAAATCGGTTCACCTCGTAACTTAGCGAGCCATTACTGCCCAGTCTATGGAGAATGTTTGCCGATTTTTTTAGATATTGTATATGATTAACCCTTTCTTTTCCGGGCCAAAAGTGAACATTTCCCATGGATACAAAAGCATAAATAGGGCGAAATCAACATTTTTCGAACTTCAAATGCGTATTTTGAACCTCACTATCTCAGATTTTAATTAAATTTTATTTACTTAATAATTTGGAATTTCGCTTTGGTTCAGATTTTATGGTGGTCCAAAGTTAGATTTTTTCCGGATTTTTTCGGTTATCGGTTTTTATAAAACTATTCTCATATTTAAGCGTGTGTCCTTTATTTGTCTGTTCTTTTAATTAAAGAATTTATTTATGTATTGGTGAACAAGGGAGATCAATTATGTCCTTGACTTAGGGATATCTCAAAAAGCATATGGGCAAATCCTGCGTGACGGACGATACATTTGTACGGATTTTGTTATACTTAAATGAATCCCATTGTCATTCTATACTAGATAGCTTTGCACAGATTTCAGGGAATATCACCCCATCGATTGTGCTATTGAATGGAGTTTGTTTATTTACATACTTCTTTTGGAGACAAAAGATATTCGCTTTTACGCTACAAAAAATGCAAGTGACTTTTTTTAACACTTGTTTCTGTAAATTTTATCAAATCGGTCATAGTAATAAAAAAATTCTAAATACATTGAATATAGAGGAAAATCAGAGTATTCCAAAACAGCTTTTATAAAATATTTTTAAGTTTCCAGTTTCACCAAAAATCCATAAATGAACTATTACGGACGCTAAGTGACGGACTATACAGTTTTTACTTTAATGTTTTTTGCTAGGAAGAAATTCATATTTTTTTAAGGATTCGTTAATCAGTGAAAATAATGGTTTTATTTGTTCCCGAATTTCATCCTTTTTTTTCATGTTCGCGGTTAAAATACGATTTTTGGGCCAATTTAATATTTCACAAAACGGCTAAATACGTATATTTATTTAAAGTTGTATACGTTTTACATTTATTTTTCGTCCCAAGAAAGCTGCGGGCAGCTGCTAGAGTGTCCCAAAAACAAAAAAAAAATAAAACTGCAAAATCATCAAATTTGCCCCACTGTATATTTTTTTAATACCTAATACCTTAAATTTAATCTGTGGATATAGACAGTGTTATTGCTTTATGAATAAGACAGATATGTGTTCGTAAATTTTGTATTTAATAAATATTATTTTGTACAAAATATATACTGTGACGGACGCTACACACTTTCCTTTACATATTATATTGTAAAATGCTTAATAAACATCTATATATTTTTGGCCTAATGTTAAGCATAGTATAAGTTCTCTTTACGAACCAAGTTTAATTGGAGAAAAAAAGAAAAATTGCACTAGTCAAATTAAAAAAACCTTTATTTCTGTGACGGACGATACACACTGAGAGCCCTTTTCCAATTGACGTTATTTATATCACTCCAATTATTTTTGACGGGGTCTTTTACATCTAATTGTATAAAATTAAGCACACTTTGAGCCCCTGCTGAAACTTGATAACTAAATGGATGTTTTTGCGATTTTTATGAACTTTTAAAAAACCCATTATTTTAAACAGGGACCGAAAATAACTGTTATTTTTGAATTTTTGATTAAAAAAAGCAACCGCAAGGAAATGTCGGAGAATAAAACTAAGTATGCCATTTTGATAGTCTTGGACCAAATTTTCATAAAATGCATAAAATCTGATTTTTATTTTTTAGAAAAAAAAAAATAACAGTTATTTTTTTATTTTTATTTTTTTGAGCAAAAATAATAGTTATTTTTTAACTTTAATTTTTTGAGCAAAAATAACAGTTATTTTTAACTTTTATTATTTCGATCATGAATAAAAGTTATTTTTTTTACTTTTATTTTTAAGAGCAGAAATAAAAGTTATTTTTGAATTTAAACAAAAAATACTTTTATTTCTGCTCGAAAAAATAAACGTAAAAAAATAACTTTTATTTCTGCTCGAAATAATATAAGTCAAAAATAACTGTTATTTTTGCTCGAAAAAATAAAAGTTAAAAAAAACTTTTATTTTTGCTTGAAAAAATAAAAGTCAAAAAATAAACTTTATTTCTGCTCGAGATGGGTGCAAATAAAGACCTGCCATTCATGAAGAGAGCAATCAAAAATTGTATCCATTATATATTCCAATAATAATATGGTAAATTTTTCCATAAACACAAATACGCGATTTTGACAGTTTTAAAATTTTGTCCTTGGTTTAACGTTTTTCGGATTTGCCCATATCTAGGAGAATTTATACACAAAATTTTATCAAAATCGGAGATAGTGTAATCCAGTACGTGTTCGAAAATTTTTGATTTGGCTCGATATAGTCTTGAATTTTTTGTAGAATAACAGACTGTTTCTTGTATGTTAACACAGGTCTAGACAAACTTGTAACTACTGCGTCTACATATGAGTCTATAACTAATCCCATAGTTACTAGTATTAAAAAATAACCTAGTTTTTAATTTTTTCTTTACACTATATTAGACTTAAGCTATAATAGTATTTCTACAATGACTAGAAAATTCGACTAAAAAAATATATCTTAAGACATCAGGCGTTATCGGACTATTTCCTAAGTAAAAGTGGTTCTTCTAAGCGAGCACAGCACAGTTTTTGACAGTATCACCAACTTCAGAAAAGATAAGACAGCGTATAAGTAGTGAAGATTCATTACCGAAGGCATTTTGAAAAATTTAGATATACATATGTATCTCTTTCAACTTAGATATTCACAAACCTGGCAACTGTTATGATATTATCCGACCATTTTCTATACAGTACCAAATTAGATTTTAAAACTTTTTTAATTGAATGTGTAAAATCCATGTTTATACCCTATTTTATTTGTAGCCAGTCTGACTGACTGTCAGTCAATTTATAAATAAAATCATCATGGATTGATGGTTTGTTTCTCAACTTTATTATAATAGCAATTTACTTAGTAACTTACTATCGACGACTCACCTTCATCCTGCCAACACTCAACGACGATATACTCAAAATACTCGAGTAAATAAAATAATTCATGCTCACAGATACTTTCATATAAATACATTTGTATTCGTTTGTATTTTGTTTAAATGTGTGTGTGTATGTAAGGAAGTTGGTACTATTTTAACATTTATGTATTCTTTTTTTAATTTCTTAAACATTTGTTTTTATACTTTTTTTCTACATATATTTTTTGTTGTATATTGTTACTTTAGTTTTAGATATAAATTGTGTGGTGGTTCGGATACACAAACACAGAGACATTGAGAAACATAGATTCATTTCTGAAGGTGGTTGGTTGGTTGGTTGATTCTGCTTTATCCAGCAGAGTCTCTAACAGGGCCAAGAGACCTACAAACATGGGCAAAGAAATATGTATCTACGAAACAACCCCCAAAAAATATAGAAGCAGCAACAGCAGAAGCACCAACAGCAACAACAACAACAACAATGAGAAAATAATATTGTATTCAATTGTTACTCCGCGAAACTGACTGACTGAGTGATGACGACGGCTGTGGATGATGATGGTAATGGTGATGTTGATGTTGAGGATGGTTGATTTTGGTTTTGTTGGTTGGTTGATGTTTTTGTTTGTGTCGTATTTAATTTTTTATCCATCAACAATATCGAAGAAATTTGAATCAGTTGCAAACGAGTTCTCAGTGCGTTACGACGACAACCAAAAAATCGCGCAGTGTTTCAAAAATTTGTTACAAAATTTAAGACAAAAGAAAAAAAAAATAAATTAAAGAAACAGATACTTCTATAACAATTACGGATAATTAATAAAAAATAAGTTAATTGTATTTTTTAAAATACTAAAAAAAATCTAAGTGGCAAAAAATAAATTTTCATAAATTTAAAAAATAATAAAAAAGAAATCTAATAAAGAAATTTGCTATGTTTTGCTTATAAACCTTAAAAAAAACATCAAATTTTCAAACTTATGATTTTGTTTAAAATTATATAATATTAAACTAAACAAAAACGGACAATTAAAATTAACTCTCTATAAGAGAAGTGCGGTTTAAAAGTAATGAGTTTACCCAGTGGTGTTGATATGCAAAATCTCATGTCTCAACATCCAGTTTTAGGTGCTTTGCCACCGGCTTTCTTTTTACGCGCCGCTTCGGAACGTTATCAGCGAACTCCCAAATGTGCCCGCTGCCGTAATCATGGAGTGGTCAGTATTTGATTTGGACTTAAATTTTTATAAATCAAACAATTTTGCTTATAGCAATTTAAAAGATATTAATTTCTTAAAAAAATGTTAAAGAAACCATAGTAATATTTATGATGGTATTCCAATTTTAGGTCAGTGCTTTAAAGGGCCACAAACGTTATTGCAGATGGCGCGACTGTCTGTGTGCGAAATGCACCTTAATTGCGGAACGTCAGCGTGTTATGGCAGCACAGGTTAGTATTCAATACAAATTAATTGGTGAATTTTATATACATATGTAAATTTAAAAGATTTCTTGAAAGAAAACGGCATTATTCTTTAAGTTAGACCCATTTGATTTCGAAAATTTTCATTTTTAAAGCTTTCTGGAATATTATTATTGTTATAAGATTCTTTGCTTAAGAAGAATTTTTAATATCGTATAAAATTCATTACTTAATTTTTATAATAATGTCCGTCGCAGAAAATATACTCATGGAAATTTTGGGTCCTTATCACCACGTTCAATATCTATCAATCTCTAAGATATTCAACATCAATTCTGAGGCATATTTTTAGGATAATCTATATACTTAAATGTCTAAAGATACCTAAGAGTAAAAGAGTTTCATTTAAATTAAATGTTTTTCCGATCACAGGACTTATTTATTTATCATACTTTATTTAACTTTTTGCAGCAGAAATATTTCCTAGAGTACTCGTATGCTACAAAATATTTTATATACATTCAGACATAATTCCCACGACATTCCAATTGAAACAAGCGGTACGATTATATTTTTTTAGACTCATTGAAAAGGTCCTACGTTTTAACTCCGGCTTCGAACGGCAAATGCATTAGTAAGAGAAGTTTTACATAGCCTAATACGCAATAACCGGTGGCTAGCAGAGTAATGAGGTGAACCGCTTTTTTTTAAGTTTATTTTTTCAAGTGGGTCTGGCCGGGGATCGAACTTGGGACCTCTGGTATGCTAGGAGGATGACTATCCTACTATACCACGGCGGTTCACACAAAAATATTTTATATAAAATGCCGTAAATTGTTCTTTGATTCATATTCTTCATATATAATATATGGGTTATAACGGTAACCCTAGCTCAGCGATGACGATAGATTGGAATATACCGTTAGCGATAGCTGATTCATTGATTTTATCATAACTTTATTTGGCTTTGTTTAGAAGTTGCAAAATATTAAAGCAAATAACACGATCATTAAGTCGCTTTTAAACTTACATTTTAATTACTTGATCTTAAGACTTAAAATCGATGGCTTAATATAAAAAAGGCCTAACTTGAATTTTTTTACTTTACAGAAGAAGGATAAATGTTAATAAAATGCGTAAAATTTTAGATACAACATAAATTTTAATACAAATTTTAATAAAATAAAGCAATACATTTTTTTATCATTTAAATTTTTTTTTGTATCTAGAATTGTACGGTTTTCTCCTGTAAAGTAAAAAAAATCGAGTTAAGCCTTTTTATATTAAGCAATCGAAATATTCTAAATAAAATTGTAAGCCTTATCCATGTATAAATGGTGATTTTAGTAACATTCAAGCAAATGAAGTGAAAATAACGCCATTCTGCCATTAAGTCATATATGAAAGCTAGGGTCAAATGTTGACCGATTTTCTCAAAATTTAGCGACTTGAGTACAGTATTACAGCCAGAATTATGTGTGCAAGAAATAAATTGAAACTTGTCATTATCTCAAATTGTTGGAGCATTTGGGCGATTTCGACGCACTTAAGTGACTTTTCTCAGAAGATCTTGTATGGGAGCTAGGGTCAAATATAAACCGATTTTGACAAAATTTGATATCACTATATCAAATATTGTTTTTGCAAGCAACATTTCTTCTAAACTTTGTAAAAATGTACCGAAATTTGGGACCAAATTCCCAATTCCGGGAAGTAAGACCGATGGAAGTGATCCGATATAATGGATTTGACTAAAATAATGGAAGGTACACAAAAATTTCAAATGATATTGCTCTTTTAACAGGCTTTGTGCTTGCAGCAAGATAAATATTTCATGTCTAGTCTCATTAAAGTGTCTTGAGAATTAGGGCCTTTACTTATTTTTTTTTTTTTTTTTTTAAATACTAGACTTTTTTAAATACTAGACTTTTACGCAAAAACTTGCCAATTCTTAATAAAATTACTACTAACCGAAGTATTTTTATAATATAAGGCGAAACTTATTCGAAATATTTTTATCGTCGAGTAACGATGTAAGTACAGGCAACTCCCGGTATAACAAAGATACAACGTCAGGCTAATTCGTAATACAGAAAAATTTTAATTAAGTAATATCGCAATGTTTTTATACTCTAGACCACCATAGATATGTTGGTCTGAGACCACTTTTAAGTATACTAATCTACTCATAATTAATAACTTTCGCTTGCCTGAACTGATGGCTTGTCGTCCATGTAATCTAGTTATTAAAGTCACAATTTTTAAGATAATTTGATGAATGTTAGTACAGACATCTTTTTTATAATGGAATTTTGAAATCACATTCATTTTCTAAATCGAATTATTCATTGTTCATAAATTATTTTGACAATTTTACAATTCAGTGCATTTAAGATGAAGAAGGTCTCTAGATTAGAACTAGAACTTATTGATAAATGTTCTAAAATTTTTAACAATTGTAGAAATTGTAGCCGTTTTCAATTTCATGTGATTTTAAAATTACGTTAACGTGATCTGCAGAACATACCCCGACTTACTAGGACAAAAAAATCAAATATTGGAAAAAAATAAAATTTCTGTTGTTTCTGGGCTTTGTACAAAAAAGCCCTTCGATTTTGTTGAAAATTGACAAATCTAAAATTTAATTATGTTGTATATGTTTTCTGTTGTAAGAATTGCAAAATCCTGATTTAGATTTTAATAAGTTAGTTTTTTATAAAATAGAAAATGATATTGCAAATTTCATACATTTTATTGCAATAATTTTTGAATTAGTTTACAATTTAAATCAATTTGTTATTTAAGTAAAACATTTAAATAATTTTTTCTCTATACCCAGGTTGCCCTACGTCGCCAACAAGCTCAAGAGGAAAATGAAGCCCGAGAACTTGGACTCCTTTACACAAGTGTACCTCCGCGAGTGCCCTCACAAAATGCCAATGAGAATACAACTACAGCTTCACAATCTCAGCTATCGCCACAACAAACATCAGCGAATGGAGTTTTTCATGCCGGAATTCCTTCACCTCCCAGCGATGGTCTGGACTCGAACACAAACAATTCAACACATCATCATAGTCGTATGCAGTTTAGCAACGGAAATTCAGGTGATTCAGATTCAGAAATGCGCATGAGAGCGGAAAGATTGTCAATGGGTTTCTCACCCGATCGCACGGAGGTCGAAAGTCCTGGTAAGTTAAATTTTATTTTATTTTTGTACAAAATCTTTCGATACTCGTTTTAAGTTGAAAATTAACATTTCCGCTTGCTTTGACAGCAACAAAACAATCAAGTGCTAGAAAATTTTATGTCAAAGAAATGTTAGACGTTCTTCTGCGGCAAAATGTTTTTGTCGTTACAGTGTTAACGTGTTGTTGTTGTTGTTGTTGTTAAAGCGTGTTGCATGTGAAGCGTTAAGATGTTGTAATTCTTTATGTTACCACTATACAAAAGATTTTCCACTTTTATTCTTTGCCAAAAGAAATGCAAACATTTTACATAAGTACGAGTATATGAAAATTCATTTCATTGTACGTTTCAAGTATTTGTGTACATTTTATTTCCGCTTTGCCAACTTGCCACCTTTGGTTTATTTTTTCTAGTTCCATTTCCTCTGTTTTTTTATTTTTTGCTTGGATGAGTGAGAAATAGAAGGTTATGTTGCGTTGGAAGGCAGGCAGGCAGCAGTTCTTTTCTTTCTTTGTGTCTGAGTTTAGTTTATTTAATTTCTTGGTAAATTTTTATTAAAACAAAATAATAATTTGTAAAAATGTTAAACA
Organism: Stomorhina lunata; assembly: GCA_933228675.1. NCBI lineage: Eukaryota > Metazoa > Arthropoda > Insecta > Diptera > Rhiniidae > Stomorhina > Stomorhina lunata. The sequence continues at coordinate 183,385,415 of OW121740.1, read as the reverse complement.
ATGCATGTTACTGCATGCCAAAGCCTAACGAGCTACAATTTGTGTTTGTGTGGAATAAAAGTATTGAGGCGCAAAACTGTTACAGTATTTTGAGTTTTTGTTTAAAAGAAAATTTAAATTAAATTATGTTAAAGGTAATTTAATAAAATGTTATAAGTACAACAGCTTCCCTGTTATACAGAAGAGTTTCACTAGAAATTGGATCATTATTTGGCGTCCATCCCGTAGAACTGCCTTCCCGAAATAGAGCTGTGACCCCTTATTTTTATAAAATTCTAAATAAATTGCTAATGGTAACTAAAATCAGTTTTCAAAATTGTGTTGGAATCGGTTTATACCCTAGCTCCCATATCAGTACGTTTAATATGACATAAATAGACTTTTACTTCGAAATTAAAAAAAATAGCATAGATTTGTCTCTAATGATTAAAACAACTTTTAAGTTGTTGGTCCATATTTGACTTTAGTAGAGAAGGTTATAAAATAGTCGGACTTGACCGACAGCAGAATTTCTTTACTGGCTTTGAAATTGAAATTAAAAAGCTAAATACTTTTCAATAGTTCCTTAAGTTTATAGTGGATCGTACTACAATGCAAAAGTTCGGTGTGTTATTGGCGAATTGAACGAGTTACCGCACTTGATCACTCCGGATCAAACTTATGGTCTGGTTACCTCTTCTACAATCCTGAGGGATTATCTATTAAACCTAACCTAAACCAGTCTAAAGCACTTCCTTCCTCAAACATTATTATCTGCAGGTGAGAGATTAGCTTCGAAGTACCTGGTTGACCGAACCCCACCCCCCCCCTTTACTCGTCCTCTTATTTTTCCAGCTGTTCAAAGCACAATTTAATTTTTTTTTCCATACCAATAACTTTAAAAGTTAAAACGCCACCACTTTTTCCCCTTTCTATCCCCAAATTTCAAAAAAGTTCAATATGCATATCTAGTACTTCTTTGGTACCAATTTAATTCAGTAAATTTTATTAAGTTTCTTCTATTCATATTACTTTATGATTTATGATTTTACCCATTTTGCCCCTGAAAACAAAAAAGTTCCAAATATGTGTTTAATATTTCTTTGACATCCATTGATTGCAGTACAGAGTTTCATTCTTTCTTCTTTAGTTCAAAAGATAACAAAAAAAAGTACCAATAACTATTTTTACCCCCTATCGGTCATAAGTTTTAAAAAAAAGTACCAATCACCTGTCCGCTTATTTTGTTTCTAAGAGATATAACGTTTTCGATCTTTTCCCTTTTTTAGACCCCTTAGATCTTACTCGATCTATACGGGAAAAAAGGAACCCACCGCCTAAATTTTATTTAAATTAGAGCAGTTTTCGAGATAATCATTTTATAAATATGTTCGTTTAGACAGTTAACGTCGTGAGGAAGTTTATGTGCTCTATCCGCCATTTTACACATTTTGGGTTTATGATGCCACTTTAGGGTTTCGACGCTAAATTTTTCAAATCTGCAATCCGTTTTAGGCTATCTCGTCTAGTTTCTGAGATAAACAGTGTCTGTTTTGTTCTATATCCTTCAGATTTTTTTTGTGCTATTTTCTCTATATTCCAAATATTTATATGGTCTAAAAATCTCAAAATTCTATTCTATTTTTCTTAAAATGCATTTTTGGCGTTTAGAGCACATAAACTCCCGCATGACGATAAGATAAGATTCTAGTCTTAGAAAAGAATGACGAATTTTTCTTAAATTTTTCCTAATCGTCATTTGAATTATTCCCTTATTCTAAGTAGACGACTTCTTTGTACTTTATATGAGTTTTCAAAAACACTTTTCTTTGATTTAAAATAAATTATTCAACCGATACAAAGTTGTTAGATTCATATTGCCAATATTGACTATATGCAATTGTTTACACAGTCTTAAATAAAGAAAACACCCGCATACGAAAAAAAAAATCAATAACTAAAGGAATGGGATTAGGACTTAATTAAATTTCAAATTCCAAAAAAAAGTGCTTCACAGATACAAGACAATTTGAATCAAAATAAAAGGAAATTGAAAAAAGTTAATAAAAAAAAGAAAAATTAAAAAAGAACTGATATAAAAATAACTTGGAGGAGTATCGAATGACTTCTGTAACTGTCGTTGATGTTTGTATTTGAACAGAGATTTGATTTGTTTGCTTGAATCATTCCATGTCTCTGTTAGTTAGTCCAGGTAACCTGGCAACGTTGGGTTGTTTGGTGGGTAGTTAAGAGTGAGAACTGGTAGCCGGAGTTAACTTGTAGAAGTGTAGAAGTATTTAAAATATAAATTTGATACTTTATTTTCATTTGTTTGTCTTGTTTGATGAACAAAAAAAAAACGAAAATAACTTCCAAAAGACAAACACAAACCCAACAGAAGAGGATGACGATGACTTAAGAAGTATATACTTGTACCAAACAGTTAGAGATGCTGCTACTTAAAAACAAAAGACAGTTTCTTTTTAAGTTCAAATTTATTTAAGAAAACATTTTCTTTACTAAATGTATTTGCTTATACTTATGTTTCTTTTAAATTTGTGTGTCATTTTAGGTTCCAAACGAGCAAGACTCTCCAATGAAACCGATCAAGACACCGGCTCAGAATCAACACCCAGCAGTCCTCGTCCTAAAGGTTCTAGTTACAATAATAATGGCAATCTCTCGCCTGCCCGCACTGGTCCACCAAGTTCCCCAGAATCCGATTTAGATGTTGATTCTGCACCAGATGAGGCCACACCCGAAAATCTTAGTCTTAAGAAAGAAGATTCCACCTCACCTCCGCATACACCCTCTAACGATAGCATGCATATGTTGAGATCATTTAGCAATGGCAATGCCCAGGGTTTTATGCCCTACCATCATACCCAGTTCTTAGCAGCGGCAGCAGCCAGTGCTCATTCTCATGCGCAACATGCCCAACATGCTCAGCACTCGCCTCATCATCCCCAACAGCCTCAAATGCCACCACAGCAACATCCTTCGGCCCAACAACGTTCTCCAGTAGATGTTTTGATGCGTGTCTTTCCCAATCGCCGTAGAAGTGATGTGGAACAACTGCTGCAACGTTATCGGGGAGATGTTTTGCAAACAATGGAAGCCATGATTTCTGGAGAAGATATTTTAACTGCAACAAATTCGCCACCAAATGTACCACCCTCACCACCTTTTCCACTGAAATCGGCCTTTTCTCCTTTAGTTCCTCCAGCTGCTGTTTTCGGTTCACCCACTCACAGATATCCTCCCTTTATGCAGGCTCATGCCAAACGTTTTCTAACAGCTCCTTATGCCGGAACTGGCTACTTACCGGGTGTCATTAATCCAGCCGATTGTGAACAATCAGAATCGAATGGTGGCGCATCGGTGGATCGTAATAGCAATGCCGGAGATTCACAAGATTGAGATTTCGGTTTGGCCGGTGGTGAACACAACGGCATGTTTAGACCATTTGAGTAGCGCTGGCGCAATTTGGATTCGGATTAAGAACTAAACTAAAACCATTGAATGAAACCGAGAAAATTTAAGACAATTTTTAACAACAAATTGTATTTAAGTTGTACATAATCATAATTATACTCATTAATAAGTAAAAGTCTCCCAGAGAGGCAAATTATTTAGGGAACTTAAAGCATTAGGACAAATTGTGTAAGTACAGAAGAAGAGGTCATATACTCTCTCTTCATGATAAATTCTTAGTAAATGTTAACTTACTTCTAATGTTAAAAATAAATGAATAAATAGTAATTGTTGCTTTAAATAATAATAATAAAAAAAAACATTAATAACAAATAATTTAGTAGAACTTCAAAATATACGTAAAAATATAAAAATAATATTATTAATATTTAAAATGACTGTAATTTTCTGAAAAAAAAAACTTAAAAATGATAAAATGACTACGTATATCATCTTGTGTATTATATTATTAAAAGTGTTGTATTCCTTAATAAAACTAAATAAATTGTAATATATTAAATTCGTAAAAAAAAAACTTAAAAAGAAATTAAATAAGAAAAATTATATATTGCGATATTTAATCTTAAATAAACAAAACAAAAATAGTTATTATCTATTGTTAAGTATTTAAGTTAAAAATTTATTTGTAAAAAAAGAAACTCAAATAAAAAAGAAAACAATATCAATAAAGAAATTAAAAATACGCAATGTGTTAAATAAAATTAAACTGCACAATGGGGCTAAACGAGGAATCTTGAATTATATTGAACCTTTTCGGCTGATTCGGCAATTTTACAAAAAAAAACTTTACTCAAAATTAGTTGTGATTCCTTTTCTTGCTTTTTAAAGAAAATATTGAATATTTATATTTTAGACCAAAAAACTGATTTTTATATTTTAGAAAATATCTAAGTTTTAAAATTCGATTTTTGACCAAAATCCAATCTCCTTTTTTGATTGGATTTTGTTTAATTCAGTAAATATCAGCTTAATTTGGAATCACAACTAATTGTAATTAAAAATCGAATTTTCGGTGTGAAATTTAAAAAAAAAATATATATCACAAACAAGTAATAGGAGAATACACAATCAATTAAACGTAGGGATGTTCGATCAAACTCAATGAGTTAAATTGATGATTATCTCTGCAATTTGACAACTCGACTGTGGTCGAGGGTGCTAAGTGCTGATGACGTCCTGTGGCGGGACAGAAATTGCAATCCACTGAGCCGCGTTCAAAAATAATTTTTTCAGTTTTTCTCCACAATTACTTTTCAAATTTTCAAAATTAATAATTTGAAAGTTAAAGCCTGATTAAACCTAATTTTTCAACAAACAATTTTGTGTAAAAATCGAGTTTTTGGTGTCAAATAAAAAAAAAAATTTTGATATTTTCTAATTTTAACTAAAAACTGTCAAAAACGAAAAATTTTGCATAGATTTCTATTCTTGATGATAGAAAATATAAAGACACCTCAAATATTTAAAAATTTATGATGATAAAACATAAGGAATGAAAAATAAGGACACTTAAAATGTTTCTTTCCAAAAAATTGTATATTGAAAATTTTTCAAAAGCAACAACAAAAGTGTTGGAAATAAAGAAAAAGGTTTGTGTGTTTCCGTTCAGATGATAATCTTCACTTTACGTTGATATTTGTTGGAAACAATAATTCGTATTTATTCTGTCCCTCAAATAAAATATAATGCGCGGTTTCGCTCTGTCTAGGATCAGTGATAATCCTCCAGAAGAGATGGTCTAACCAATCATCGAAACGCGTCGAGGAAAGGTTTCCCCACCAACATTTTTTGGTTTTATCAAAAACTATTTATTACAATAATAAATATTAAATTGGGATCTTAGTGCAATACACTACAGTTAAACTTTTCAATTAAATGTTTGATGCCCCAAAATTTTTGAAAAACCCTTTTTTGAAAAAAAATTATTCTATAGACCAAACTAAATACCAAAAGTGTTTCTACGAAAAAAATGTATACCAAGAACATTTTATAACGAAAATATTTCTATGAAAAAATTTTATACTAAAAATTTTTCTATAGAAAATTGATATCATCAATTTTCATCAACAATAAAAATCTTTTACAAAATTTTCCGATTTTGAGTAAGATGTTGTTGTTTTTTTGATTTTATTTCAAGGATTTTACTTCAAGAGGTAAAAATTTGCTAGAGAGAGAAAAGCAAAATTTTCAATAGTTCACGAGATATAGACTTAAGAAACCAAGCGAAAACTTCAAAAATGATTTAAAAAAAGCCTTAGCTAATAATTCAAAAGCTAGCTAGGGTTTTTTTACCATACGCTTTCAAATTTCAGGGGTCTCAATTACTTACTTTACTTACTTAAATAGCCTATATTTACAACCTATTAAGGTCAAAGGCCAAGCCAAGAAATCCATGCGCCGTTTTCATTCTAAATATAGCTTTTCATAGTAATTGTTTTTTTCCAGGAGTGGGTTACTAGCCCGACGTCCTAACCCATATTTTTTAATAGTTTTTATGGGTGATACCACGAGAAGTTCAGTGTCCACAGTTAAGAAGAAGGATAACCAAAATAAGCCAGGGCTTACCAAGTTAAGACCAACCAGAACCGTTGTTTGGTATCTACGTCCCCAGGTGTCTTAATTGATTAAAGATGGGTGCAAAATCCTTAAAAAAGTAAATCCTTTGACATCTCCTTAAACAAATCTTCAATGAAGAAAAGGGGCTTCATTTTAATTACAGCAAATTTTGATTGAAATCGATCTTTTGGTGTAAAGTCATAAACAATTTTAAAACTTCGATATTACCTTAAATAAGCCTCCAATAAAAAAACTACTTTTGACTAATAATGAAATTTTTCATGCAAAAACATTTAAAATCTTCAATACCTCCCCAAATAAGCCTCCAATCAAGAAATAAAGCTCATTTTCTTGATTGGAGTATTATTTAATAAAATATTAAAGGTTTAAATTTTTTTAAGATTTTGCACTAATTGGTCGATTTAGTCAAAATTGATTGTGATTCCAAATAAATATACCTTTCTCAATTGATGGCCTATTTAATGAAATATTAAATTTGCTTTTAATTTCAAACCAAATATTCGATTTTTAATTAAAATATGAAGTGATTCCAAACTAAGATTCGTGGCCTATTTAAGGAAATATAAAAAATTTTAATTTTTTAAGATTATACAAAAAAAAATTGATTTTTTCGACAAGTTCTGCTGTTATTTCTAGCTTATAGGCTTATTTAAGGAAAAATCTAAGATTTAAAATTTTTTGATATTTCATACTATAAAAATCGATTTTAACTTAAATTAAAATCGAGTTTGATTCGACTGGAAAATTAATAAATCATTAGTTCCGAATTAAATGTCTTTAATTCAAACCATTTGCTACCACCTACAATCTTGATTTTGACCCATATCCTAGTTAATCTACTTTAAATTCGAGTCATTTGAGTATGTAAGGAAAAAACTTATGACCGTTTTCTGAAATTTCAAACCACATAAATACCTTTTGACTTTGAAATAAATCCGTTATTGGCAAATATTTCTTTGTACTGAATCTAATAACAAAAGGAAATTTTCATAAAATTAAATACAATACAATAACAGTGTAAAATTTTATTCCTTTACAGAAAAATAAGTACATATTTTATTTATTAATTTCTATTGATTGTATTTTAGAAAACAATACGAAATATTTACAATCGTAGCCATTGTAAATTCTATGCCTCCATTTGTCCGTCTGTCTGTTTGTCTAAATATGCACGAGTAGTGTCTGTCTATTTCTATATATGGAACAATGGGACAACCAAAACTAAAAGCAAATAAACAAAGAATTGCAGTCAAAGTCATCATTGGACCAACATAGAGAGTGTGTAGATAGTGTGGTCATTGTTTGGAATGTTTTGTGGTATAAAATAGAATCCTGGCATTCGCCAACACACAATTTCAATGAATGTATGAGGTACTTTATGATTTTGTTGTTTTAAGTTATAACAATAGTGTTACAAGAACAAAAACAACAACAACAACAATTAGAATTACAAGGAGAATATCACAGGCTGACCTCTTGCATTCATTCTCTTTCCCTGACAATTGAATAATTGGTCGAGATCTAAGGATATTTATTTTATTTGTATTCCACATACAAAACTATGAACTAAATAATTGTGTATGATATGCGAGGGTTAATTGATAAATGGTTTAAAAGTCGGCTGCAGAAATTGTAAATGGAATTTCAGACTAAATTTATAATTTCCCTTTCCTAAGGAATTGCTTAGATTTGAAATGAATCTGAAAAAATTCTCCAAAAAATCTGTTTACCAAAAGAAAAAATTTCTTTATATTAAATTAATGATTTCCTCAGATTTTTCTTTGTATTTAACTAGAAAGAGAACATATTTCTTGCTTAATTTTCGGTATAAATTTTTCCTTTACGAGAAATTTAAAATTCATGGGGGAAATTGTTCACATATTATTCTGAAACTTATAAGCAGGAGTAGGCAGCCCTTACCACCAGCAGCCGATGAATTTTTTAATATTCGTAAATACCACGATCATAAACAAAACTCGTTAAAATGTGTTTTAAAATTATTCAGTTGGAATTTGGATGTTAACAGAGTTGGTTGGTGCCGCTTTGTTCAAGAAAATACAAAAACAAAATCCAATTTATAGCAACAATATATGATCCGAGAGAACAAAGAAATATAATCTCGTACATTGTTGTCACGACACTATTATTTTTGTAAACATTGCGAATATTTTTGTAAATATTGGGAATATTTTTCAAAACAGAAATAAATTACAATATTAAACAATTATAGATTTTTATATTTTTTAGATATTTTCGATCCAAAAAATTTTCTATAGAAAGATTTTTGATAAAAAAAATTTTCTGTAGAAAAATTTTGATAAAAAAATTTTCTATAGAAAAATTTTTGATAAAAAAGTTTTCAAAAAATAACAAAGTCTAAATTGGGGATAATCAAAATCTAAATTGGGGATAACCTCCTGAAGACATGGCCTAACCAACCATCGAACCCGTCGAGGAATTTTGGTTTCTCCGCAAACATTTTTTGGCTTTTTATCAATAAATTGGCCTGTTGCAATAATAAATAAATGTAACAGATTTAGGATCAAATGCGAATACTCTTCCTTTTGAAAAACATTTTCTATAGAAAAATTTTTGATAAAAAAATTTTCTATAGAAAAATTTTTGATAAAAAAATTTTCTATAGAAAAATTTTTGATAAAAAAATTTTCTATAGAAACATTTTTGATAAAAAAATTTTCTATAGAAAAATTTTTGATAAACAAATCTTCGATAGAAAATTTTTGATAAAAAAATTTTCTATAGAAAAATTTTTGATAAAAAAATTTTCTATACTTAGCAGTGTGGAATGCTGCATTTTCTGTCCCGCTACGGACTTCATCAGCACACTGTGTCACCAACTGTTAGATGCCAGTAGTTAAGATCATCTATTTAACTGAATTCTTAAGCGAAATTGAAAACGAGAATTATATTAACACTCATTTCTATTTCACCTATGACCATATGATCGATTCAGTTAGACGAACTTATCCACCATAGTTTTTTCCTTTATGTTTTGTATTCCTATCCTTTATTAATCTACATTTACTTTGTACTTTAACCAACTGTCAGCTGGTAATGAAGACAAAGATTTTTGTTTTGACAAGTTTCTATTTATTCTTTTTACGTTAATGCAAATTTGAATTTAGTATCAACTTGAAAGAGTTAGTGAAAACATGTAAATCGCGGTGCCCATGCAATTTAATTGAAAGAAATTAATTTTTAGTTGAACCATGAATTTATGTTAAGAGGTTGTGGGTTCGAATCCGAATACAAAACATAAAGGAAAAAACTATGGTGGATAAGTTCGTCTAACTGAATCGATCATATGGTCATAGGTGAAATAGAAATGAGTGTTAATATAATTCTCGTTTTCAATTTGGCTTAAGAATTCAGTTAAATAGATGATATTAACTACTGTCATCTAACAGTTGGTGACACAGTGTGCTGGTGAACTCCGTAGCGGGACAGAAAATGCAGCATTCCACACTGCTAAGTGTCACATAGTTTTTTCAGTATTCTTAAAAATTATTAATCTAATTTAAAAAATCATAAAAATTATTAAAATTAAAAAAATTAAAATTTTTTTATCAAAAATTTTTCTATAGAAAATTTTTTTATCAAAAATTTTCTATCGAAAATTTGTTTATCACAAATTTTTCTATAGAAAATTTTTTTATCAAAAATTTTTCTATAGAAAATTTTTTTATCAAAAATTTTTCTATAGAAAATTTTTTTATCAAAAATTTTTCTATAGAAAATGTTTTTCAAAAGGAAGAGTATTCACATTTGATCCCAAATCTGTTACATTTATTTATTAATGCAACAGGCCAATTTATTGATAAAAAGAAAATTTTTGATAAAAAAAATTTCTATAGAAAAATTTTTGATAAAAAAAATTTTCTATAGAAAAATTTTTGATAAAAAAAATTTCTATAGAAAAATTTTTGATAAAAAAATTTTCTATAGAAAAATTTTTGATAAAAAAATTTTCTATAGAAAAATTTTTGATAAAAAAATTTTCTATAGAAAAATTTTTCTATAAAAAAATTTTTGATAAAAAAATTTTCTTCAGAAAATTTTTTGATAAAAATATTAAAAAAAAATGGAGTAGAAAAATTTTTCTTTTTAAAACGTTAGGATTACACATTGAAAAAATTATACCTATTTTAGTTAAAAGTATAAAAAACGGCAACTCTGCCGACTATTTTTTGTTCTGCTCTCTTTGCGCCGACCAGTGCTTTTAAGTCTTGATGTACCTTTAACCATCAGTTGATTCAGACAATTTTTAAACAAAACAAGTAAGAAATATCTATAGCTGGTATAGCCTGACTACTTGATATTTGTCAATGCTAATCTAGACCAATTGTCGACAAACTTACAATATTTTCTTAGTCCTTATAGACATATCTGTGCATAATTTAATTTTTTTTGGAAAATAAGCCCTATAGCATTAACACGCTGTCGATGAAAAAGAAATACAATTGACTGTTGGAGACAACAACTTATATAATGCGTTTACCTAACAATACAAGACACAACTTCACTGTTCTAAAAATAGATATGTCAACAGTGATGATTACAGTGTTGGCTAATATTAAAAAGCTTTATATTTCCTTTCCACCACCATTTGTCTCTCTGCTAAGTATAATTGTATATACAATATTTGCCTGATTGTTACAAGAAAGAAAAACAAGAAAAAGTTATAGTCGGCCAAGTTCGGTCAAATATGGATCAATAACTTTACTTGTGTTTCTTAAATCTTAGTGACATACTAGTATATCTGCTATTTTTTTTCAAAATATCAAGATTTAAGATCGGTTACCATCAGCAATATTTATGCAGACTATTGATAATAGGGATCAATCCTTGGTTAAACAAGTTATTTATAACGTTACGACCAGTACTTTGATCACTGCAGGGCGGACGTCGTAAAATCGACTCACGACTCATACAGATTGACTTAGAATCATAAGTCAATCTGTATAATAAAAGGTCTCAGACCGACATTTTTAAAAGGTCTCAGGTCGATATTTCCTTTCCTGGTGAAGGGTGTAACAATTTATATGGGACCCTGCCTTGCTTTTGAAAGAATTCCAATGCTTTTAAATGTACCTCTCCTTGTCTTCCGTGTAGAAATCGAGTAAATCATGTTGACCTTAAGCTTCTACCAACAAACGATAACTTTTAGCGTCCGGTTTCTTTAAATGAAAGAAAGTAAATAGACTTTCAAGGAAAACATTTTTTTTTATTTTTTTTTTTTTTTTTATTTATTTAAAAAATGTTCAATTCAGCCTCGCACTTAAATAAGATTATTATTTGAATTGTTATGTATTTAGATAACTCCGGGTTAGTGTGTGGTTCGACTTCTGGAGAATTTAGTTTTTAGCTTGTATTATCTCGAACGCTTGTCCGAATGTATGTCTGTCCGTTTGTTAATAAATTGCTCGGTTGCATGTTTTGGCAAATAGTTTTGTAATTTGTTCCCATATTCACAATCATTAGAATTAGAATGTTTTCAAATAGATTTACAGTCCTTTTTAAGTAACAACAAACAATAGAATGGCTGGATGGATCCATTTATAATTGAATGTCCACATTACACATGGCCTTGCATACACACACAAATATAGAGTAGTGATAAATAAATATGTATTAGGGGTATGAATGTTTGTAGTAGTATTTAGTAGTAAATCGGAAACTGGGGCTTCTGTGTAAATGATACTATTATGTTTCCTATTGTTTTGTGTTTTATTTCTGACTATTTTATTATTTTTTGTAGATTATTAATCTATTGTTGTTATTTAACCTACCCCACAGTTTAGACATGTTCTACTTGTAATATCGATATAAATGGTTAAGGCTAAATGCTGCTGGTCATTTTCCCTTTATACAAACACACACCCAGTGCCCATTGCCCTTTAACATTCAACATTGTTTTGGGTTTGGCAAAAATTTTGAAATTTGTTTTTAATCCTTATTGATTATGAGAGAGGATTATTAGTAGTGGGCTTTATTTTGGGTTTCCTTATTTTTTTTTTTTTTGTTATATTTTAATAAATAGTTTGGCTTCTATTTATGGTTTTAGTAATTTGTACAAAATTTCTATTGAGAGTAAGTACGAGTGAATGAGTTTTAAAACTATAAAATGTGAAAAAGGTTTTCACACTTGCCTTTAAAATTGTTGTTATTGTAAATTTTACTACCGAACACAGGAACTGAACAAGAAAGTCATCATATTAACAATTGATTTTCATTGGATTGGTTGGTTTTATTGATGTGTTTGTAGTTAAGCATATTAGAGCACAGTGGGGTACTTGAAAAATTTAACGGACAGATTTGTGTGCATTTCATATGAGCAGACGATCTTATGTTTTAGATATTAAAGACATAAATGTATATATGAATCAAAACATAGCACTTTAGAGTGCATTAGTGCATTATAAACAATTAAGAAAAGCTATAGTCGGTCAAACCTGACTTTATGATACCCGTTACTACTAAGGTCAAATATGGACATATTAACAAGTTTTCCTTAAGTCTTAGAGGCATACATATAACTATATATGTGTTTTTTTCAAAATTTCGAAATTTTAGTCGATTTATATAATTTCCGGCTGAAGGCCTGATATGAGAGCTAGGGTCAATTGTGGATCGATTATTGTCAAATTTTATTAATCGATTTATATTTACAAAATATACATCTGTGCAAAGTCTAAGTAAAAAAATTTAACTACCCTGCAAGCAAATCGAAAGTCGACTAGGAAGATAATTCATTTATGGTCAACTTTTTGGCAACTAACTACAATCTAACTACAAAGTCATGCATAAATTTCCCAATTCATTGTGATCATGCTCTGTGCAGTGAAGTTATTCTATTTTTAGCATTTCTGTTTTTTTTTTATTTATAACTGATAACATGATATTTTCTTTTCCATTTTTTTAAGTGCTGTGGCTTTGTTGGTTAGCACGTCGACTACTTAGCAGAACATTCATATTCATCCTCGGTTTGATCCCCGGTCTGTACAACATCAATTTTAGTTGTAAAGTGTTGAATAATATAAAGATTTATCTCTCCTTGTCACCATCCACCACCTTTGGCTTCTTTACTATACCTTTTCCAAAGAAGGTAACCCAGAGTGTTACTTCTCTCATTTTATCTTTGTCTATTAACTAACTACTAAAAAACTAATTTTAAGTTAGTTGAAAGTCATGCAAGGTCGGACAGTGACTACCTCCAATGACATTACCATGTAAAAATAGTCACTTTTCTTCAGTAAAAGTAATCCAAGCATCAACCACATCTAGCTGACGAAAAATTCACTTTAAATTTGCTTAAAGTTAACTTAGATTAAATTTATAAGCGTTTTTGCGCTTTTCTGGGTTTTAGACCAATATTTCTATGCGTTACAAACTTTAGCACAAATCTCATATACAATAAAAATAGTTAAATGTACAGATAAATGCATATTTTATTCAAATACTTTTTCTTGGCACGTGAAATATCAATATTACAAAAACGCTTATTAATCTAAAAATAATTAAAGTTTGTTTTGCTAAACAATGGGGAAAAATATCTAAGTCAATAAGTGAAATATGGTAAAATTCACATTTCCCTAGCATATATACAGACCCCCACCGAAAATGACAAAACTGTGCTTTAATCTCGAGAGATGTATCATAAGATAAACTTGTAAATATGTTCACAAGTGGTTCATATTCGATTTTAAGAGTTTCTTAAGATCAAAGAAGTACTACTTGTTATTACAAAATGTTTCAGGTATGTTAAAAATGGGTTTCACTTGACACATACTACCAGAAATTCATTCCATTATCTTTATCGAAAGTCCCCACGGTGCAGTGTTGGCCTAATGCGACGCGTGTGAGTGTCTGGTTTATTTTTGTTTTATTTAATAATTATAAATTTATTGGGATTATAATTTGGCAATTCATACAAATATAAAATTATTTTGAAAATCAAATAATAATGTGCCAAATGTTGGTATGTATGTGTGTGTGACCAGTAGACTTTGTCATCTAAAATTGTGGTCTATTTAATGGTGATTCTTACTTTTTTGCCTTTGTCTACAAAAATAAAACGGGTGTCATCGATATCTTTCACACAATTCCAATTCTATTGTTTAAAAATTGTTATCATTTTCAAATGTCAACTGTCGTGTGAATTGGAAAAATTTATGTGGATTGGAGATAAAACTTTGAATTGTAGCATGCACAATATTCACATATATTAATAAATATATAACTAAATTATTGGAAATTGAGGTAAAAGATTCTCAAAATTCATTAATTTCAAAAATGATTAATTGAAGTAAAAATAAATTTCAAATTCATAAAACAAGTTTTCATTATAATTCGCATTTAGTTTGCAAATTTTATTTTATGTAAAACTAAGTTGAAAAAATATACATATTTTTATTGTGATAGAAAATCAAGCGACGGAAGAGGTCTTTAATATTTATCAAAATTATTGATAAACTTTTGGAAAACTGTAACCAACTCTTAATATAAATAATATTTAAAAAAATGTTTATTTTGCCCTAACTCTCTCTATTATCGTATACAAAAAAGGCTTGAGGAGCTCTAAGACAAATTGTCGGTGTTTCTAAAATAATGTTTTATCTGTGGGTTAAAAATTTTCATAAAAATTGTTGGTAATTAAGTAAACACAAAAAAAATATTTGTATATTTATAGACAATTTGAAGGAATGAAAAAAGACCTTTATTAAAATTATGAATTTTTATTCTTTAGTCAAAAACAAAGAAACAACTGCTACTTAGTTTTTTTTTTCATTTTACATCCATAAATATTGAATATTGTGGTTATATTCAGAATAAGTAAATATTGAAATAAAATAAATAAGAAAAGAAATGAAACAACAAAAGACCCAAATGCCGATAAAATGATGAATTGTGATTTTTTTTTTGTTCAATTCGTTGAAAGTGTAGGAAGATCATCCATGCCGAGATGATCAGAAATGGAATGGATACATCTTTGTATCTTTAGAATGCATAATATTGTCGTCATTAGGCTTATTAACTGCATAAATATGTACGAGATTCGATATTCTTATTTGTATGAATGTGTAAGTCTTTGTAGGTGATTGACTACTGTGTGGCTGTTGCCCACAAAAGGAACGAGATGCAAGTTATGGTAAATGTATTTAAAACGTGCAACTGTAATACGAGGCTTATATGAAAAGATATTTAAAGCTTTACTACGAATAGTAAACATTTACTTTTTCTTCGCTAGTGACAAAGGAAGCCATCTTGCATGATAAACACAGAAATTTACATCACGGAGTGACTACAACAACGGCTTTTATCGTTTCTGGGACTGTACAAAGAGCCAACATATTTTAGATCCGATTGAAAAAGAGCCACTTAAGTGGTTTTTAAACAATAATGTGATTTTATACTACGAGAGGCATTTCAATTCAACTGAACTAGTCTATGGAAAGGTGTCCCAGAACATGTCTGATTTTAACCGCAAGTGGACACGATTCTAAAAGCAACTTCAAAATCTTTAATGAACAGACTTCCAAAAGAAGTCGATTAATTTATAAATACTGAATAATCTATAGAAAAAAAATCTTATGGAAAACTTTTTTATATAAAAAATTTCTTATAGAAAATTTTCCTATAGAAAAAATTTCTTATAGAAAATTTTTCTATAGAAAAAATTTCTTATAGAAAATTTTTCTATAGAAAAATTTATAGAAAATTTTTGTATAGAAAAAATTTCTTATAGAAAATTTTTGTATAGAAAAAATTTCTTATAGAAAATTTTTGTATAGAAAAAATTTCTTTTAGAAAATTTTTCTATAGAAGAAATTTCTTATAGAAAATTTTTCTATAGAAAAAATTTCGTCTAGAAAATTTTTCTATAGAAAAAATTTATTATAGAAAATTTTTCTATAGAAAAAATTCCTTATAGAAAATTTTTCTGTAGAAAAAATATCTTATAGAAAATTTTTCTATAGAAAATTTCGTCTAGAAAATTTTTCTATAGAAAAAATTTCGTCTAGAAAATATTTCTATAGAAAAAATTTCGTCTAGAAAATATTTCTATAGAAAAAATTTCGTCTAGAAAATTTTTCTATAGAAAAAATTTCGTCTAGGAAATTTTTCTATAGAAAAAATTTCGTCTAGAAAATTTTTCTATAGAAAAAATTTCGTCTAGAAAATTTTTCTATAGAAAAAATTTCGTCTAGAAAATTTTTCTATAGAAAAAATTTCGTCTAGAAAATTTTTCTATAGAAAAAATTTCGTCTAGAAAATTTTTCTATAGAAAAAATTTCGTCTAGAAAATTTTTCTATAGAAAAAATTTCGTCTAGAAAATTTTTCTATAGAAAAAATTTCGTCTAGAAAATTTTTCTATAGAAAAAATTTCGTCTAGAAAATTTTTCTATAGAAAAAATTTCGTCTAGAAAATTTTTCTATAGAAAAAATTTCGTCTAGAAAATTTTTCTATAGAAAAAATTTCGTCTAGAAAATTTTTCTATAGAAAAAATTTCGTCTAGAAAATTTTTCTATAGAAAAAATTTCGTCTAGAAAATTTTTCTATAGAAAAAATTTCGTCTAGAAAATTTTTCTATAGAAAAAATTTCGTCTAGAAAATTTTTCTATAGAAAAAATTTCGTCTAGAAAATTTTTCTATAGAAAAAATTTCGTCTAGAAAATTTTTCTATAGAAAAAATTTCGTCTAGAAAATTTTTCTATAGAAAAAATTTCGTCTAGAAAATTTTTCTATAGAAAAAATTTCGTCTAGAAAATTTTTCTATAGAAAAAATTTCGTCTAGAAAATTTTTCTATAGAAAAAATTTCGTCTAGAAAATTTTTCTATAGAAAAA
Organism: Stomorhina lunata; assembly: GCA_933228675.1. Lineage (NCBI taxonomy): Eukaryota > Metazoa > Arthropoda > Insecta > Diptera > Rhiniidae > Stomorhina > Stomorhina lunata. The sequence goes on along the minus strand of OW121740.1, from coordinate 183,368,495 downwards.
ATTTCGTCTAGAAAATTTTTCTATAGAAAAAATTTCGTCTAGAAAATTTTTCTATAGAAAAAATTTCGTCTAGAAAATTTTTCTATAGAAAAAATTTCGTCTAGAAAATTTTTCTATAGAAAAAATTTCGTCTAGAAAATTTTTCTATAGAAAAAATTTCGTCTAGAAAATTTTTCTATAGAAAAATTTTCGTCTAGAAAATTTTTCTATAGAAAAAATTTCGTCTAGAAAATTTTTCTATAGAAAAAATTTCGTCTAGAAAGTTTTTCTATAGAAAAAATTTCGTCTAGAAAATTTTTTTATAGAAAAAATTTCGTCTAGAAAATTTTTCTATAGAAAAAATTTCGTCTAGAAAATTTTTCTATAGAAAAAATTTCGTCTAGAAAATTTTTTTTATAGAAAAAATTTCGTCTAGAAAATTTTTCTAGCCGACGGCTGCAGCAAGAGTGTGGGAAGTGAAGGAAGATGAAAACTGAAAATTGTGTTGTGTTCAGTCTATGATCTACGCTTTTATTTATGGTTTATGAACATAATTCTGAAAGGTTTTGTTTGTAAAATAAGTAATAATGTGAGGTTTTCGATCTGTCTAAATTGGGGATAATCCTCCTGTAGAGATGGCGGCCTAACCAACCATCGAAATGCGTCGAGGAATTTTGGTTTCTCCGCAAACAATTTTTGTCTTTTTATCAATCAATAATAAATAAATGTAACAGATTTGGGATCAAATGCAAATAGTGATTCTTTTTGATTATTATTTACATCCCGACAGTTTTGTTATTTTTTAAGAAAAAATATTTTTATAGAAAAAATTTTTTAGAAAGAAAATTTTTTTAAAGAAAGAATTTCTTAGAGAAATTTTTTTTACAGAAAAATTTTTTTAAAGAAAATTTTTCTATTGAAAAAAATTTTTTTAGAAAATTTTTCTGTAAAAAAAATTTTTTATAGAAAATTTTTTTATAGAAAAAATTTTTTAGAAAGAAAATTTTTTCAAAGAAAAAATTTCTTAAAGAAATTTTTTTTATAGAAGAAATTTTTTAAAGAAAACATATCTTATAGAATTTTTTTTTTATAGAAAAAATTTCTTATTGAAAATTTGTTGATGGAAAAAATTTCTTATAGAAAATTTATCTATAGATAATTTATCTATAGAAAATTTTCTATAAATATAATACTCCCGGTATCCTTTGTCTCCTGTCAACATTTCCGAAAAATTCACATTCTCGATTTTTAGGCTATCATAACTATATATGTACATTTTATGGGTATGTATATGCAAATATAAGAATGGATAGCTTTTTTTCTTTTGGTGAAAGGTAACAATAGAAAAATTGTAATAGAAATATCTATAAAATTTTCGAAGGAACCTCGTAAATATAGTTAGTGACTTCTAGCCATAACGGCGGAGTACTTGAAATGTAAATTTTTTAAATTTATATTTTTTTGTTATTTTTTTAAATTCAACACAGATACGAATATGACGAACTAAAGTAAATTGGGTTTCCCGAGTCAATTGCCAGTGATGTGTTTATTTTGTGTACATGTGTGCACACTGTCAAAGTGATGTTTAATAAACGTCATTCATCATTATTGGGATGATCAACATTATGATCATCAGCCAAGATAATGATTGTAATGTAATGATGTTCCTTATAATAAATCTGGTGCATTTAACTACTGGATTTGTAGTATTTTTTGTTTTCCATAATTTCTTCAAAATCCATTTATTTATTTGTATCGATGATAAATTTTCTTTGATTTGTGTTAAATGTTTTGAAAATATTTCTTAAAATAATAATAAAGTAAATACAAAATTTTGGTTAAATGTGGTTGCATTTTCCTAATTTCTGGTTGCGGGAATTCATTGTGAAATAAAGAAAACAATAACAGAAATTAATACCCAACCGAAGAACCAACCACATTGAGAGATAATACAAAAAGAAGAATCCCTTCTTTGGCCTTTGTACTGGTAATTGTTGGTGGGCCCAGAAATCGCAGCCATAGTGGGACCACCCTTGAGTGCAGGAAAAACTCTATTTATTGTTTATTTAGAAATAATCATACATTTAATTTAATATTTTTAGCTGGTAAAAGTGCTACAAACGAAAACACATCAACATTCATTAACCACAAAAATAAAACTTTTTGTGTTTTTGGAAAATCTTACCCCTTTTACGAATTCTCTCTATTGTAAGCGGCAGACCCGGTGTTTTTTGCCTATTGTTTGCCACCAAGCAGTCTAATGTTAGAAATTGGTTTGGTTTGATTTGATTTACTCTGCATAAGCGTAAGACCCTGGGGGGATCTTGTGTGTTAACCCCACATTTGGTTTTCTCATTGTTTTATCGTTAAACGTCTTCTTAAACGTTTGCAATTTCTTTCTTTTGCCCTTTTTTGTGCTTCACTTAATGATTAAATCCTTTTTTAAATGTTGGCAATTTATTTGTGCAATTGTTAAAGAAATTTGTTGGTGTTTATTGCTCTAACTGCGTTAGAGTAACGTATGTTGCTTAAACCTTTTCAAATCCTTCTAAAGAGTGTCTAATGATGACGTTAATTGTTTTTGTTATTAATCACCAGGGAAGGATACGATTTTGAGAAACGTTTAATCGTATTTATTTAAAGGATTTTCAGTTCTTACCTGGGACATAACACATTGCAAATGTGGTTAGGGATGAGAGTTTATTGTTACAACAAATATATTTTAATATTCTAAATTTGTCAATTTATTTTAAACTTTTAACCCCACTAAGACCAAAAAAGAACCAATTGATAATATTTTTTTTAATGTTTATTTGTAATAAATGTTAAAACAATCTTAATTATTCCAGACCTCCGTCAGTTCATTTCATATGGTTTAATTATAGATTGGTTTAGAAGATCTATGTAAATCCATAGACACCGGAAGATACTTCTTAGCCAATTTTGGTATGCCGACTTTGTCTAAAGTACCAAAAAATGTTACCTAATATGCCTTTTTCACCACTTAAACGTAAAAGTTTTCAAAAATACGTTTTTTAATCAAATTTATAATTAAACAAAAATCTCTAACTTCGAATCAGTTTTACGATTCGATTACAATATTACAACATCAAAAGAGATGTATATTAGTTTTATAAAATTTTGAGTTTATAATACAGGGATTAATTGTTGCTATTTCTCGACATTTCAATAAAAGTATCGCATTTATGGAAAAAAGCCAAAGGGTTAAGACAAAGACTCTATAATATAAAGATATTGCACTCCATACATTTTTTTCTTCCAAATGTGGATTTAAAGTGGATAAAAAACAAAAAAAAGCTGAAATGCACAAACATACATTTCATGGGCACGTGTGTGTGCCTTAGCTTTCTTTCATTAGATATTCGTCTCCATTAGTTTCCGAGTTAGAGTAAAAGCTGTATACTTTATTTTTTATGGGATTTTTAAAAATGACCATACGGCAAATTAATGTATGGAATGTGCAACATCTTTATGAACCAATAAACTTTGAAACAAAATATATGACACAATCGATAAACATTAAAAAATATCCTTCACGTTTCCAAAACTTTTTCTGGTTAGGCTTAAAACTGTTTAAAATTGAAAGATAAGAAAATGTTGTTTTTAATTTTGCATATTTAAAGAACACATCGTTAGTACTTTTTTAAAATGGTCAGAATTAGTGACATTATATCTCCGAAACTAAAAGAGACAAGTACTAAATGTAGAGACAGAAGTCTAGTAGAGCTCATTCCTGGTAACATAGCTAAAAATAGTTTAGACAGATACCCCCAAACTTGTCAAAAAATGTAGACTTGTCTAGCGAGTTGTCGCATTGACCTGGAACACACCAACTGAATGATAGATCTAATAGGATCGATTATCATTCAGTTTGTGGGTTTCAGGTCACTACGACATCGATGGCAACGAAGTTGCTGACAAACCCGCTAGACAAGTCTTGTGCCAAGACTTAAGTCAAAAAGTAAAGGATATAGCTCCCCCTATCTGACATTTCTATTTGGGCATCAAGTCTTGGATCAGCAAGGAAACCATAAGGAGAAGGAAAAACATGGTTACCTGCAAAACATCTAGGGATTTATGGCCTAAATGGACATGAGTGGAACCAAAACTCTACTAGGTCTGAAAAAGTGAAGTTTAAGAAGATGTAAAGCATTTTGATGGGACACTGTGCCTTAAATTCTAGGCTAAACAGGTGGGGTGGTAGCATTCCGGACTTTCTCTATCTTTTCCCAGATTCTTAATCCCTTTTCGCTTCTATTTATCTTTGAAATATCACAATAGACCCCAGTTGTCTCCGAGTGAAGGTGTCGTTTTGACACCATTTTTCAAACCTAACCTAGCCTATACATTTTAGGAAATGGAATGACGATATATATAAATATAAATCTATTTTTGGTATGTTTTTAAAATGTTACATAAATTTAAAAAAAACAAGTAAGAAAGTGATATAGTTGGTCAAGCCCTACCATACCTTTCACCACTAAGGAATTTTGCTATCATACAAACATTTTCTCAAAACTTATTTATTTAAGCTGTCTCCGTCATTTGGACTTATATGAGAGCTAGGGTCAAATGTGGACCGATCATCTCGAAATTTGAAATTGATTACAGTTGTTACATAAATTATGTAGATTTACGATCGTTTTAGTGATTTTTGTCTCATTTAGTGCGTTTTGATAGAAGAGTTTGTATGGGAGCAATGGTCAAGTGTGGACCGATTTTGGTTTACATAGGCAGCGTTTGTTTCATGAAAAAAATGTTGATATTTGTGGCCAATATAACAATTCCGGGAAGTGGAACCTATAGGAGGTACCATATATAATGGACCTATTTTGACGAATTTCAATAGCCATGGTCCCATTATCAAAAAAAATGATCTATTCCAAATTTCATCAAATTATCTTTAGAATTGCGGCCTGTAGCTTGATAACAAGGTTTACATGGGGGTCCAGCCAGCCAGACGGACGGACATCGCTAAATTGACTCAGAAAGTAATTCAATTTTAGGATTTTTATTTCGAACCAATTTTTAAATTTTCGAGAAAAACTAATTGCGTAAAGTCGGCCCATGTGTGACCTGTGTGATTTGGATCAAATTTTTAAGTAAGAGGACTCGTGTGAATGAAAATAGGGGACTAATAGGGAGTAAAAATAAGGGGGAATCAGTTACATAATATATCTAAAACTAAAAGGGATATATAACGTTTGGATCAGCTACGAACATAAGAAGGCACTGAAATCCCCACAAGACTCTATTAATTTATAATGTCGCATTTTATATAAAAATTGTTTACTTTTTTTGATTACCAATAACTTTTTATCTAACTAAACTTAATATTATTGAAATTTTTTGGAGGTCTTTGAAATGTTTACACTGTCAGTGATGTATAAGTAAGAAAATATTATTTTTACCCAAATTTCTTTCTGTCATTAAACAAAATAAACCTTTTAGGAGTTTCTGTAATAAATTGAAAACTGAATTTCTTCTTCGAAAATTTATCAAAGTCAATTTAAATTTTTATTTTTTTCGTTTTCTTTTTTCAAAAAATGTGTGTTTAAACAAATGAAACAGTTTTAAAAGGGTAAATAATAAAAATATTCCGAGTTGCATACTTAAATAAATACATTTGGAAATATGAGTTTAATTAGGGAGGCTCTAGATTTTTTTAAATATTTTAGAAATAATTTGGATTCAACTTTAAAAATCAACCAGCAATAGAGACCTGAACAGATCATTTACAGAAGACGCAATCCTTAGAGCACTAGCAGGACGATATCTTATGCCCCACTTACCATCTTTAAAGACTTTAAAGGCACGATACTAGTAAAAACTATACAAACAGGACATGTTTGACATGTTTTTTGGCTTAGTTTGAGAAAAATGTTGGTATTGATAGTTTGTATTGGTAGTTCTCTGTTCAATAATTACATTATAAAATATTTTTAATATCATAATGTAAACTTATTTTACTTAAGTAGCTACTGCCGGTACTATCCTATTATTTACGTAAATATGTATATATGTAAATTTCCATAATATGTATGTAAATGAATCAATGACCATTAAGAAACAAAAATGCTACCGTTTTAGTGTTTTAAATGTATTTACCTGTACATTTGTATAATTAAACAAAAAAAAATAAGAAAAATATTAAATCACACAAAGAAGTAGAAACAAAATAATACTTGAAAAAAAAAATAACAACAAAGTTTAATGACTACCGGGAGGCTTAAGTCAAGGCAAGAAGAGGTAGAAGAAAAAAACTGAACGGTGTTTTGATTAAAAGGAATGTCAAATGTACACATGCGGACCCAGATACAGATACATCCAGAGATACTTCTACTGTTTAAAATATAAACACACCCAAATTGAAGATGACAAAAAATCTGCATTAAAACAATTAAAACAAGTGTTTCGTTTTTACGGAGAATGAAATTGTAAATAAAATTTAATTGACAAAATTTTTGAATTATTTTAATATAATTGTTTAGTTGAAAATTTGTTTAAATACATTAAAATAATAATAATAATACAAATTACAAACTAGTATATAGAGTTGTTTAGGAGTTACCATTTTTTGTTAAAAGATATAAGAAAAAAGCATTTAGGCCGCACCCTGTCGATTAGGAAGTATTTATAAGGTTTTAATTTAATTTCAATTAATTACTTATACAAAATATCTACAATAGCCTTAAGGCAAATTTATTGAAAACAATTTAAATTTACATAAAATTCAGAGGCTGCTGCCGTAATTAAAACGTTCAAATAATTTTGTTAATTAATGATCACTCAAAATAATATCTACATTATGGTAACCCTTATTTTACAAAACTTCGTACTTTTACAAGGAAACTTCAGTCGAAATCGAGAACCTATATTCAGTGACGTCTTTAAACCATTTTTTAATCACTTATTGTGAAACTGTTTTTTTTTTATAAGTAGACTCTTCCACTGAGCATATGCTGAAAATCTGTCAGCTTATCTTATCTTATATTCTTAAACGAGCAATAATTGTATGTATTTATATATATATATATATATATATATATATATATATATATATATATATATATATATATATATATATATATATATATATATATATATATATATATATATATAGTACCTGGTTGACCGAGCCTTGCTCGGGGCTTTATGATAAGCATTTTGAGGCAAATTTTAAAGTTTTTATATATTTTATTTTATACAGTTACAGTTTAACTCATTTTAAATAATTTTGAAAATTGGTCATACCAACAGAAACCTCCGTCGACTCATGCGCAACAACTTTGCTAAAGATTATAGTCTGATCATTTACGATTTAATTCATTTTGAGTAGTTTTCAGTGGCGCCGCCTGAAGTCGTTCATACCACTAAGAAAGCTTCATCTGCTTATGCGTAACAACTTTGCTTATGATCATAACATGATCAAATGCACAGTTTATGATTTAATTCACTTATAGTCTGATCAAATGCACAGTTTACGATTTAATTCATTTTGAGTAATTTTCAGTGGCGCCACCTGTCGGACTTTGGTCATTCCAATTAATAAACCTTCGTCGGATTATCCGCAATAACTTTGCTAAAAATTATAGCATGATTAAATTTACAGTTTATATGCACAGCTTACGATTAAATTGACTTTGAGTAATTTTCAGTAGCGCCACCTGTCGGAAATTATTCACACCAATTAAAAAGCATTTGCCGGCTCATGCGCTACAACTTTGCAAAAGATCATAGTATGATCAAATGTACAGTTTACGATTTAATTAATTTTTAGTAATTTTCAGTGGCGCCACCTGTCGGAAATTCGGTTTACCAACTTAGAAACCTTCGCCGGCTTATCCGCAATATCTTTGCTAAAGAGCATAACATGATCAAATTCACAGTTTACTATTCTATAAAGAACATACATACAGACAAACATTCATTTGTTTTAAAGTTGTAACATTACTAATTTTTTCCCCTTTTTATCCCCTCATTTCAAAAAGTTCCATATGCATAATAGGTACTTCTTTGGTACCAATTGAATTCGGTACATTTTATTAGAAAGCAGTTAACATAATTTTCCTATTCATATTACTTTTGTAGATGTTATCAGTTTATCCCTTTTTTACACATTTTGGCCACAAAATCAAAAAAATACCAAATACGTGTTCAATATTTTTTTCACATCTATTGATTGCAGTACAAAGTTTATTTCTATATTCCTTAGTTTAAAATATAAGAGTGGGTTAAAAAGGTACCAAAAAAACTATTTTCACCCCTTTTTACCCCTTATCGGACATAGTTTCAAAAAAGTACCAAACACCTGTCCGTTTATTTTCATAGCTGTTTAAAACGTAATTTAAATTTTGTTTCTATACCTATTTCTTAAGGATATATAGCGTTTTCGATTTTTTACCCTTTTTACCCGTTTTTACCCTCTTAGAGGCAAAGGTTCCAAAAGTCACTTCTTCTTCGACCTACACATCAAAAAAGATACCCACTGTCCAAATTTTATCAAAATCGTTAGAGCCGTTTTCGAGATAGTCATTCTATATATATATATATAATATATATATATATATAGAATGACTATCTCGAAAACGGCTCTAACGATTTTGATAAAATTTGGACAGTGGGTATCCTTTTTGATGTATAGATCGAAGAAGAAGGGACTTTTGGAACTTTTGCCTCTAAATAAAATAATTCAAAATTAACTGAATATTTGTACAATGTCTTTCCTCTAAATTTTGCTAGCACTTTATAATATAAAATATATAAAAACTTTAAAATTTGCCTCAAACTGCTTATCATAAAGTTCCGAGCAAGGCTCGGTCAACCAGGTACTAATGTTCTTATATAAGGAGTGCGCACGAAAAAGATGAACCTACTTTTAGGCTTATAACTTTTATCATTATTGAAAAAAAAAATAAAAACTTTATACTGTTTTTGTTAATCATCTATTTCAAAAGACACGTGCAAAAGGTATCTCAATAACGAAATTAGTTTTTTGAAAATGGGCTCCGAACAAGAATGTCGCAAAAAAAATAATTAAAATTTTTATTGAAAATCCCCTCTGTCTGCAAAAAACGACTGCTATGCTCGCAGGTGTTAACAAAAAACAGTTTTCAAGTCTATTAAAGAATATAAAGCAACTTTGAGCATTAAAAGAAAGCAAGGAAGTGGAAGAAAAAAATTATTTTCCAATCAAAACACTCGTAACATGTCAGGAAGGAAAGTGGCGCAAAAAGTTTGATACTCTAAAACCTTTGTCAGAAAAGTGAAAAAACTAGCTGGGCTTAAGACATTTAAGGTCAGGAATGCAAAAAGAAATTTGGATTCTTAAAGAGGGCCAAAATTCTGCAGAAAGACTTTTTTAATAATCGTGAGTGCTGTGTAATGGAAGATTATGCAAAGAGATCGGTTCAAATTCCAGTTACATTTAATTATACCCTTTAAGAAGTTAAACAAGTAAGAAAAGCTATATTCGATCAAGCCCGACTATATCATACCCTTCACTACTAAGGTCAAATATGGACCAACAATTAAACAAGTTTTCCTTAAGTCTTAGAGATATACATACATATACTATGTGCTATTTTTTTCATAATTTCGAGATTTATGTCATTTCCGGCTAAGGGCCTGATATGGGAGCTATTGTTACCAAATTTTGGTGTTGTTCTGTCTAGTGGCCAATCTACTACGAAGGGATGAACTCTCGAGTATCGGGAACGAGTTCCCTGATTTCATTAGAACACATTCCAAAGTAGTAACGATAGAACAGTGTGACGCACGCAACCCACATTGCGACGGTGCTCCAGTGAATCAATATAGTTGGATACCCTAATGTCACCGATGAGCACTTTCTCTCCTGTGCTCGGTCGAGAAGCTCCAAAATAGGTTTTGAAGCATCGGCCATACATGAGAGTTGTATGCCAAAATGGGTTATTCCCATTTTCGAAATTTGTTTATAATACGGGATAATTTTCCCCGTCAGATTTTATTTATTATAGAGGAACGAAAAAGTATAATTGTTAATCATAATTGGGTTGAATATTTTAATCAAATTTCGGATTTCTTTTTATATTGCTTAAATATGGTTAATAAACTATGTTAAGGTTATAGTGAACCTGTTTAAAAATCTATATTTTAAAAACTAGATCCAATTTTAAAAAAATCATTGTATTCGGTAAAAAGAAAATAAAAATGAAATAAAAATGTTCTGATTTCAAAATAAAAAAAAAACTTACCCGAGGTCACATTTAAAATTTCTCGACATGTCATTCCTGAGTATTTCCATTCCTCCAACAGTTGGATGATGTTAAAAAATTATCTTAATTCACACATAAATTGTTCCTCTCAATAAAAAAAAACACACACACTTTAAGTTTTTTTTAAATATAATGAAAGTCCTTTAAACAAATTAGCCTTAAATAGATTAAAAACCGACAAACGTAACAAATCCATTTAGGATGAGTATATTTTCTTCAGATATTTTTAATTGACAAGGTTAAAAACCCGTAATGTATGCAATTCAATTTGACATACACTCACTCACGCACACACACACGAACACGCAACCGAATTACACCGTTAATTGTCAAATCATTTTATCACTTTTAACGAAAAATCTCTTTACAAATTAACAAGGGATGATTATCAACATGAGGATGATGATGATAAATTAACACGAAATTTATTCAAAATAAACGAATTTAAAATCAAAACGAAGGAATGACTGACTGGTTGACAGATTCAATGGAATTAATGACGAAATTTCTCTGTGTTTTGTTTGCAGGAAAAATTATGATGCTAAACATTTGTTGTTGGTGGTTTTAAGTTTTTTGATCTATCAAAATAAAAACATCATAGGCGTTACATGTAAATAAACCAGCGTCAACAAAAACATTCTGCAATGAATGTCAAATTCCCAAAAGCAAAAAAGTTCCCAAGGTTCCTGATTTCATGAATGATTTTTAGTTTCAATTATTTGAGATGTTAGTTAAATTGGGTTGGTTTAGTTTGGTTGACTGAATGGAATTGTTGGTTGAGGTTTCTTGCAGCTTAAAATTTTTAAAAATGTCACGTGGATCTCTGTGGTTGACAACGGACACATGCAACACGATTCACCCACCATCAATCGCTAAAGTAAAACCTAAAAAGATTTTAAAAACAACAAAGAAATCAAACATAAATGAATTGTTTTTATTTAAATGGATTTTAAAAAGTTTTGAAATACTTTCAGGACAATTGCATTAAACAATTGAATTGTAAGTTTTTCATATCAAACCAAAGCAGGAATTAATATTGAAATAGTTTAGAATGTAGAGAGGGTTGCTTTAGCATTTTCAAATTGAAAAAAATAGATTTATTTATTTCAAATATTCACATGGTAAAAACAAGAGTTAAAAACATTTAAACTCACTAACAATAGAATTTGTTTTGCTAAAACATGATTCCATATCTCGTTAATAAAAAGAAAGATTTTCCTAATGATTGTAAAAATCTCAAAACAAAAACATTAAAAGTTTTACTGCAAATATCACGCGTTTTATAAAATCAAACTGTTGTAATCCTTGTTTATTTTTTTATTTTATCAGGATCTGAATAAGGAATTTGTTGCCACCAGCGGTTGAGTATTGTTAATTTTTAGGTTTTATTCATAAGTGACTTTTATTATAAAAGAACCTTTTCTTTAGTTTTTTGCTTATTATTTAATGTTAGATCCCATAGAGATATCAATATTTATTAAACAAATGTTTTATAATTACCTAAATCAAACATAATTAAATATAACATAAATATTATTATTCATAAAACAAGTAAGGAAAGCTATGTCGGTCAATCCCGACTATATTATACCCCTTACTAAGGTCAAATATGGACCAACAATTTAATTTTCTTCGTCTTAACTAACTAACTCGTATTTTCGAAATTTCGAGTTTTTGAAAAATTTTGAGATTTTAATAGATTTATGTCATTTATTGCTGAGGACCTGATATATGAGCTAGGGTCAATTGTAGACCGATTGTTACCAAATTTTATCGGTTATCAGTTAACATTTACAAAATATTTATCTGTGCAAAGTTTTATAATAAAATGGAATTATCTTTAGATTTATAAGCGTTTTTATGCTTTTCTGTGTATTTAAAATACTTTTTTGAATATATACATATTATACATATATGGACCGATTCCTACATAATAAGGTACAGTAATTTAGGTTACCATAAGCAATATTTATGATGAAACTGGACCAAATTTCATCAAATTATCTTTGAAGTTACGACCTGTACTTTGATAACAAGCTTATGCAGCCTGGCAGCCGAATGGACATCGTTAAATCAAATCTAGGAGTAAGTCTGAGTCGATCGGTATACTACGTTTGATTTCGAAACTTATATCGTTATTTATGTTGACGGCGGTGCAAGGTAAACAAATTATTTAAAACCTCGAAGCTATAGTTCTCAGCGATCACATATGGTCCAATTGTTTTGTTTTTGATTTATTGACAACTGGACCCATTTTCAATGATTTCTTCTCAATACTTCAAAAGACGGGATATCAATATTATTATCAAACGCGAGTAATATGTCGATGCTTTATATTCAAAAAGTGCTATTGCTAGAAAAACAATTAATTTTAAAACATTTTTTTTATAAATTGTGTTTGTGCTATCTACACATCGTCGCCCCGAAGTTATCTTCACGTATATCACAAAATCGAAAAAATTGAGATAAGACCATTTTCTTGTATCTTTTATTTAGATCTATCGATCTACTTGATCGCCATGTGCCTACCTTTTATAGTTACGGAGATATTATGAATGCACTTTGTTGTATATCCACCTTTCGTAAAAAGTTATTGCGTTATCTTAACGTATGTAACATTTTTGTGGATATACAATAAAAAACATATGAAATTTGACAAGTACAACATTTTTGCGTTATCTTCACGTAAGTACAATAATTATTGGTATTTGAAGGCGATACAACACAAAATATATGAACAAATGCAATTTAGAAATCTTGAGTTATCTTCACGTATTCGCAAGCAAAATATATATTGAAAAGTAGATTTGTAAAATATATAATTTTGAATTTATTTCATTTATGACTGTTCTGGAAATGGGTTTCTATTGTTTATATAATTAGATAGAAATTAATGACTTTTTTTAGGAATTCACTTTATTACAAAAGAAATTAAAATTAACTTAAAAAATACTATTTAAAAATATATTTTTACAGAAATATTTATCATACGAAAAAATTAATTCTTGGTAGAAAATTAGCTAAATTTGATTTATTTATTTTTTTTTTCTACACACTATATATACATATACTTACATATAATCACATAAAAGACGCAATTGCGTATCACAATTTTTTAGAAATTTAAAGTAGGCCAAAAAATTACAATAAAATGGAGACTACTTCTTAAGTTTAATTACAGTTTAGTCCAGGCTTTAAAATCTTGCAAATAGTTTACATATTATTACTTATTTAAAATTTTTGAAAAAAGATAGAACGCGTCGTATTACGTCTTTTAGTTGATTATACATATATAATACATACATTAATTTACTTAAATAAATCGTCATAGAATTTGACTTCATTTTCTGGAAGATAAACGTAAAGACTTTCAATGTCTTTCTTTTTGTCGTTGGAGATACCTATTTTTGCACATGTGCTTATTTTTAATTTTAAAACTATTACTTCTTTATCTTAGCATTTATCCAATCATTATTGAAATGATAAGGTACGTATTTCGTGTGAAAATTCGATTTATATGGATAGAGCAGTCATAGTATTTTTTTATATATTTAAATCTCACTGCAAAGTTTTTGTATAACAGGAGAAATTTTAAGTATATTTCCTCTCAGAAAAACTATGAATTCATATTTAGTATAATAGATTTTAGATTTTTTTTCTTAAAAAATCATAATATTATGTGGGTACATACGTGAAGAAAACTTAAAAAAAATTGTTTGTACTAACATTTTCACGTATATGACATATATTAATAAATGTTTAATAAAATGTGTCCTTTACGGCAAATTGTGAAAATTTCTTTAGAGACAAAAATGCCAATAACTCGGAAATATTCTTCCATGGCCTTGAATATTTTTAACCGATTTGATTAAGAACTTCATGGACTACAACTGATAAAAATATTGGAACACATTTTTCGAGTAAATTCCTCTGCAACTAATGTCAAATCTTTAAGTTCAATTTCCCAAAAAAAAATTTTTTGCACTTACGTGAAGATAACTCCGGGGCGACGACATGTTGTCTTCATAATCAAAAAATTGTACTATTTACATTAAAAATATTTGTTGAAATAATAACAATTGTTATAAAATATACATTGTAATTTGTGATAAGCTTTTTACTCGTAAAAAGTGCTATCTACTATAAAAGCGCAAATATAAGGAGTTTAAAAAGAACTTAATTTATACAAAATCTTAGGCTCAATTTGTATGGTATTGTTAAACAAAGTTTATTTACTACTCTTATAGTTAATGACAAAAACAGTTTTTTCGCTCTCCTGTAAAATTGTGAATTTGTAGATAGCACTTCTTGAATATAAACCCTCGATGTGTTTTCTGTTAAAAATTGTTTCTCTAACACAATATTAAAGAGATCGCATGATAAATTATCGCCTTGTTTGAAGGACTCCGATAAGCTTTTATCTGTTGTAACTTATGAATTTGTGTTAGTTAATGTCATCCTGTATAACATTATTACATCATACATTGTTTCAAACAACTTCGTTCGTATCGGGCTGTCAAAAGCTGCTGTGTAGTCAACTAAGATATAATATGTGTCCATTTGTTTTTCTTAGGTCTTATCCAGGATTTGACGTAGTGTGAAGATCTGGTCAGTGGTAGTTTACCTGGTCTAAAGCCACATTGGTAGGTCTCAATTATTTCTTTCACACAGTATGATCGATAGGGCAAAGAACACTTAAAATCCAATCGTCTGGCATTCTTTCTTCTAACCATATGGTTTCTTCGCTTCGCCTTATCAACTCATCACATCTGTCCTTATTTTTAGTCAAGTTATTGCAATTTTAATAGCATTTTGGTTTCGTGGTGGACATATAACGCGGTCATCATTGATTTGTTTAGGCATGTCATCTTAATCGCTTTCATTTGGTACCAACAATTTGCAAAAGTGCTCCTTCCATAGTTTCAGTACGTTTTTAACATCTCTAGGTTTCCTTGGTCGCCCTTACGAGAGAAAAAAACAATTGCTAAACCCATCCGTTAGGTGTTTAACTTTTTGATAAAATTTATGCACTTCTTTACGACTCTTATACATCTCAATTTCCTCGAACACACGTTTCTCAATTTTTTATACTCTTCACCACCATAGGTGGAAAGGGTATTATAAGTTTGTGCTGATGTATGTAACGCATAGATTTAGCGATGTCAGTCCGTCCGTCTGGCTAGCTGAACCCCCATGTAAACCTACAGGTCTAAATATACAGGTCTAAATATAAATATAAATTGTTGAAATTTGGCACAGATAATTTTTTTGATGATGGGACCATGGCTATTGAAATCGGTTCATTATTTATGGTACCTCCCATAGGTCCCACTTCCCGAAATTGATATATTGGCCACAAATATCAATATTTTTCATGAAATTCAAAACATATCGAGCCCTAACCACCAAAAAGACTCAAGCGAAAAAAACTAAAATTTACAGGAGAAGCATTTTTTAAAATATCTTTGGACAGTCTTAAGTCTTTGATTGTTTTTGCTGTAAAATCATACCGGTAAATTCTACTGCCCTGATATTTTGTAAGATGATGCAGATGATCATGAATAATAAATTTTAATAATAAAATAAAAATCATCCATCATGTCGCTTAAGCCCTTTTAGCGGTTATGGCTTGATATACTGCTTACATAAACTTAAATCACTATACCAATTTTCATTGAAATTGGTTTACATTTGACCATAGCTCTCATACAAACTCTTCTGTCAAAACGCACTAAATGAGACACAAATTTTTAAGTTTACTTTTTGCAAACATAATTTTTGTAACAACTGTAATCAATTTGACAAATTTCGAGATAATCGGTCCACATTTTACCCTAGCTCTCACATAAGTCCAAATGACAACTAAAATATATAAGTTTTGAGAAAATGTTTGTATGACCTTTGACCTTAGTGGTCACTTGTTTCTCTTCGGAATAGGCGTTACTCTTTCCTTCTTCTCTCTCGATATCATTTCTAAAGTTCGACGAATACAGACAAAAGCCCCTTTTTGATATTGAAGAGGTTTTAATTTGTATTTTTTATGGGGGCTATCAATTTTTTAACAGGAAGTCAAAATAGTCTTAGAATTTCATAAGGATCCAAAATATATACCCTTTTTGAACTTAAAGTCTATATTATGGGAATTTTAAGCAACACATACTTTTTGATGGAAGTTTCAAAAACACCTGTTGTGTGATGGATTACAAAGAGCATTGTCCTCATATAGGCAGACTTTTCAGAATTAGAGGCATTTAAATATTTATGTTATTTCCATTTCATATGAAAGTGATTTTTAAAAAATGTCTGGATATTTCAATAAATTTCCGTATATGAAAAATGGTGGTTCGAAAAAAAAGTTATGTCAGTCACCCCCTGGGATTAAAGATAATGTCAAAATAATTCCAAAAAAAAATTTTTATTTTTTACCACGCCTACAAATACCGCCCTTTTTGTATTTTGTTAACTGTGTCGCCATCTTAGTCCGATCATAACATATTATACAACGATTTTCAGGGCTCTGTCAAGGCTACATTTCTCTCTTTGATAGTTTTTTACAACCTCGTCAATTTCTAGTCATAACTTTTTAAAATTCGAGTCGTACCCACCCTAATCAAATCGAGTAAAAATCTAGTTTTTAAAAGTTATGACTATAAATTGACGTGGTAGTAAGAGAGAAATGTAGCCCTTACAGAGCCGCGAACACCGATATATAAAATGTTATGATCGGATTTAAAATGGCGACACAGTGAAGAAAATAGTAAAAGGGCGGTATTTGTAGGCGTGGTAAAAAAATAAAAAAAATATTTTTTGAAAATGTTTGAACATTATCTTTAATCCTAGGGGGTGACTGACATAACTTTTTTTTGTATGGAAGGCGAACCGCTCTATTGTACACTCCATAATTTTCTAATATATATTTAGCCATTGAAATAAATAGAAATTTAAAAAATTAGAATAAACTCGTGACCAAAAGTATACAGTCCGTTTTTCATTATTTCTAACTAAAACCAGGATTTTAGAGCAAAACTCTTTGCTCTCAACTCCTTTATTTAAAACGTTCCATATAAATCATCAAGATTTCGCTTAACAATTTCAAAGAAAATAAATACAATCTTATATTTCCTTAAATCAAACCGAGAAGAAAAGAAAAAGAGTTGAGGAATTGTTTGCAAATGTGTTGCAGTACCTTTTAGCAGTTTCTTATAAAAAATTTGTTTATTTCTTTATAATTTTTTTAATAAAATGTATTTTTCTTATTTCTTTCTTTAAAATAAATAAAAACAGAAATTAAGAACAGCAACAACAACAAAAAAATACTAAGAACAAAAAGAATCTTTTAATTTTATTTGTTGTTCTTTTGTTGGTTCTTAAAATTCTTTGAAGAAACTTCTTCTCTTGAAAACAACTCGAAATAATTATTTATAACAAAACAACATAATATTTATTGTGAAAAAAGTTTACTCATACACAAACACACACACACAAATACGCAAAAACGAACACACACCCATTTAAATATCCGGTTGAAGGAAACTTTTAGAATTGCGCTACTTAAATCTAAAAAGTAAAAAAGTGAAATTTTGAAAGACTATATTTTGGATTTGACCAGATCGGGTTCAAAATATAAATTACTTTTATTGAATTATAATTTTATAGTGACAAATTGATGTATAGTATATTTTTGGTACTGGTTTATATATAAATCTTCATAACCGACACAAGTGGCAGTAGAGAACGCTATGGCATAGATGAACATATAAAACATAAATTCAAAATGTTATTAAAACAAAAACCCATTACACCGATGCCTTGACTTACAAGCTCTGGAAATCTCTGGAATAGTTTATGAAGGAGTCTACGAATTTTGAAACATCAGTAAAAGGGTAGTTAATTAGAGCAATGATTAACGAGTGAACCAAAAATGCCCACCTCGTTTATGTAAGACTTTAAGATCCGTATAACTTTCTCAACTTTAGTCCGAACCGAAAGGTTTTTACATTTTCGAAAAATTCTTATTTTACCCAAAATAAGATAAGGTTATTATACATCAATGGTAAGGAAATTTTGTATACAAAAAGTGTTAACAACATTAAGTTTATGTAATTTTCTAATTTTTCGCAAAAATCTCTAAGACTAAACATGGCATTAGGTCTATTTCTGGACTCAGTATAAACCGATATATTAGAAATTCAGTTAAATAAACATTTTTGAATACAGAAGAGTACATTTTTCGAAAATATTATTTTTTTTTTAAACATGCCGTGCCCCATTTATGGACGTGCCCTATTAGTTTTTGGGACAGATTTTAAGAACATTATAACTAGTACAATTTAATTCAAAACGTTTTTAAATCCATTATCAATTTTTTTCACAAAAATTTAAAATTTTGTCAAAAAATTGTTCATTTCCGACCACCGTTGGTTGTAGGGTGCATGTTCAAAAATTTTGAAAATATAGTTTATACGCATCCCTGAAGCCTAATCTTTCAGAAAATGTTAAAAAATTAAACTTTTTTGAAAAGATTTTTCAAAAATTTAGAAAAATAAATAATGTTACTTTTTTTAAATGCAGTTTTTAGGTTTTTTTTCTGTGTTATAAAGTTTATATCGAGCCCTTAGATTTTAAAAATCGTAAGCGACATTCCGTTAAATATCTCTTGAACTATTAGAGATAGCGTTGTACTGTAAGCATATTTTTCTTTCTTTCTTAAGTAGTTTTCGAATATGTAAAATAATTTTTGATAGGTTTTATATACAATGGTGCTCAACTTTGGCTTAGTGTAGAGGTCACTGTACTAAAAATAGACATGTTTTTAAAAATTGGTCTAAAACTGTAACTACCCATTTACCGATTTCTGCATATAGCGCCACAATCCGCCCAGTAGCTTAAAAATTATTGAAGTAAAACTAAAAAACTTCACATACAATACTTTGCACCATAACTTCTAAACCATTTGGAAAAAATTTAATTAGTTTGTCGAAAGTAGCAAACTAACAAAGAACAAAACTGTTATGCACCAAAACATTCCCCGTTTTTGTTTAATTAAGATTTTTTGTAGCTTACGAACAATATTTTACCCGTCGCTTATGATCATTTTAATCTAAGGGCTCGATATAATTAAAATGTTGTTCTTGTAGCTCATTTTTACAACAATCTTACAGTACTTTTTTTTAGTTTTCCATCAAAAAACATTTAAAAGCCAATAAAGACCAGAAGTCATGCCAAAAATGCAAAAACTTTTGATATCTCTTAAACTATAAGAGATAAGGTAGTACAGTTAGTACTACTTTTCAATTTTTTTTCAAGAATTTTTCGAAAAATTAAAAACCTTTTGAATCGGACCAAATTTGCAAAAGTTATACGGGCCTAAAGGTTTTACATACCCGAGGTAGCCAACTATGGTCCACTGTAGATACATATGTACGTCCTTTAAACATTGCTCTAAAAGTCTAACTCTTCTACTGATGTTTCAAATTTCGTCAAAACTTGTCCATTTTTTTTTTAGAAATTGCTGAATTTAATTTAAAACAATTTAAAAAAAGGGTTTTTGAATTTATATCGGTGATCATTCCCCTGTTTCAGAGGCATAACAAGTCCTCGGTGTCCATTTATTTCAAAGCTTTGTGCGTTTTTTTAAATGTGATTTTCTACATTTGTATATTTCTTTGTAAATACATTCATACACACACAAACACATAAGTAGTTTTCTTTTTTCTCTTTTTAATTTATTTTATATTTATTCTTTTGTGAGCTTTGTGAGTTTGTTTTATGTATTTCGTTTATTTTTTTTTAATAATATTATTTAACAATTCAAACAAAAAAGGAATTAAATTTCAATTGTTCTTATTGTTGCCATATTGGTGTAAATTTTTAGGATTTTCTTTCTTTTATCCTGCCACCGCCAACTCTTGAGCCCCATCTCCGTTTCCAACTTAAACCCCAAACTCTTTCTTTCATTTGATCATTTCCTTTTGTTGTTATTTTAGCACTTTGTGAGTGAGTGAGTGAATGAGTGAGAGATTTGTTCAAAAAGACAACGAAAACTAGGTTTTTCATTTTTGTTCGTTTGTTAATTTGTTAACAAAATGTTTTATACAAAGAAAAATTAATTGAAATTGTATAACTACTAAGTATTTAAGAGATATTATAATTATTTGAAAAACAAATACCTACAAACATTTAACAAATATTTAAAACACTTTTTATTGGGTAAATAGTTCGGTACTATCGGATATATTTATTAAGTTTAACTTTATTTAAAGGAAATAAATGAAAAGGCTGCTATAAACTGAATAATATTTATATAAGTTTTATATTTAGGTTAGCTACGAGGGTTGTATTTTAGATTTCTAGTTTTGGCAGTGCTAGTGCTGACACTTCACAACTATTGTTTCAGTTTATCATTTTTGACAAAATACATATGTGCTCAAAACGTTGTCACTTCCGAACGCTATTTCTTAAGTTTAAATTATCTTGAAAAATTAATATAGATAAAAATATGATTAAATCTATATATTTGACAGCGCATAGAGAAAGGGACCTAAGGGTAAAAACGGTTTGGTTTAGGAGAGCCATTTTAAATATTTAAATATTATTTTTTTACCTTGTTTTTTTGCCCTATAGAAAATTTGATGAAATTAAATTTTTTATAGAAAAATTGATTAAATATAATTTTCTAAAGAAAATTTGATGAAATTAAATTTTCTATAGAAAATTTTATAAAATTGAATTTTCTTTAAAAAATTTGATGAAATTAAATTTTCTATAGAAAATTTGATGAAATTGAATTTTCTTTAGAAAATTTGATGAAATTAAATTTTCTATAGAAAATTTGATGAAATTGAATTTTCTTTAGAAAATTTGATGAAATTGAATTTTCTTTAGAAAATTTGATGAAATTAAACTTTCTATAGAAAATTTGATGAAACTAAATTTTCTATAGAAAATTTTATGAAATTGAATTTTTTATTAAAAATTTTATGAAATTGAATTTTCTACAGAAAATTTAATTTTCTATAGAAAATTTGATGAAATTGAATTTTCTATAGAAAATTTGATGAAATTGAATTTTCTATAGAAAATTTGATGAAATTGAATTTTCTATAGAAAATTTGATGAAATTAAATTTTCTATCAAAAATTTTATAAAAACTCTTTACCCTTGACGTGACTGGCTGAAGGACTGACCGACTGATTCATTATCACAAAGCCTAAAAACTTTTTTTTAATGTATAATTCCACAAAGAAGGGATTTTTGAAAATACGACCGCTAAGAGGGTAAAACAGGGAGAAATCAGGAGCGCTGTAACTCCGGAAGTAAACGTAATAGGATGAAAATTTAAATTGCGTTTTGTCAACAAAAGAAGACTATGTTTGGTACTTTTTGGAAAATAGAACAAATAGAGAATAAAAAGGGTGAAAACTATTTTTTGGTACTTTTTTGTACTTTTCAAACCAATAAACAAAGAAAAAAATGTTTGATACTTCCTCGATTTAGGGGGTGAAAAGGGTCAACAACAGAAAATCAAGTTTTAGGTTCTTTGCTTTTGTATAAGGTCTGAACCAATAAAGCTAGAAATAAAATTTATAGGAAAGTCGATTATCAGGTGCAAAATATCAAACACGTATTTGGTACTTTTTTTTTAATTTAGGTGGTAAAAAGGAAAAAATCGGTAACTAAACGAGATAAAAGCAAAACAACAGAAACAGTACACGTATTCGGGACTTTTTTTTAAATTTGGCCGTCTAGGGTGGTAAACTAGTAAAAAAAAGGGCCAATTTTGTAGCGTTATATACACAAAATCAAAAGCGATGAGAACAACGTGACAAATATGAGTTTCAAAGGTTTAAAAACGAAATTCTAGTACTTTTTTTAACGACATATACTTTTTGAGTCAGTTGACATGGAAACAAAATTTAAACCGCAATCGATACACATCAAAAAATATAAAATACATGTTTGGTACTTGTTCAACTTAAAAACGGAAAAGAATTCAAGTTTAGTTTCTTTGTTTTTAAAATCGCATATATTTAAAACCGTGAGCCGCCGTGTTATAGCAGGTTAGTCATCCGCCTAGCATACCAGAGGTCCCAAGTTCGATCCCCGGCCAGGCCCACTTGAAAAAGAAAACATTTTCAAAAAAGCGGCGGTTCACCTCATAACTCAGCTAGCCACTGGTTATTGAGTATTAGGTTATGTAAAACTTCTCTAACTAATGCATTTGCCGTTCGGAGCCGGAGTTAAAACGTAGGTCCCTTTCAATGAGTCTAAGTACCCCTTGTTCCAATTGGAATGTTGTCGGAAATATAGTTTAAAGAGAGGTTGATTGACATTGAAGAAGTATCAAATATGTACTTGTTTGGTACTTTTTTAATTTAATGGGTAAAAAAGGGGGAAATTTGGTACTTCAGTACTTTATGGAAATTCGTCCATTCAGCGGGTAAAACAAGGTATAAAAGCTGAAGAACAAGTAAGATTATATCTCCAAAACCAAAAGCGATAGACACAAAAGAGAAAATGGGATAAGTACTATTTTTTAAATGGAAAAACAATTTGGTACTTGTTTTAACCAATATTTTAGAACCAATAACAAAACGTATATCGGAATCGATTCACATTTATAACATCAAAGATATCTTGGGCGCATTGGCGATTTAATGGATAAAATGAGAAACGGATTTAAACGGAAAAAAATTTAAAGTTAGGAATTGTGTTTTTAACTAATATATCAGTGGATAGAAATGGGTAAGACAAAAAAAAAATGCCATTTAAATAGTTGTGGAAATAAATGTACACTTTTTCGGTACTCTTTGAAAAATAGGTCGAATAAGACCAATTTACTACTAACGTTATTTCTTCAAACCTAAAATGGAAAGGAACATATGTAATTAAAAAAAGCTTTAGATCCGCTTAAAGGGAAACGTGTATGGTACTTTTTAGAAATTAATCAAGTAGGGAGCAAACAGGGGCAAAAATTATTTTTGGTAGATTTTGTAACTTTGCGATTTAAATTGTACCGCTAACGAAGTTAAAATGCTAGTTTTTAATATTTTCGATCGATTTTTTAAAACATTTTTTTGTTTCTTAGTCGTTGATAAGAAGTAGAATAAGAGAAAGAACGTAGCCTTGTGTTAATCTTGAACTCATTTGATGAGATCCCATTTATATCAACTCTTAATGCGATCTCTGAGGAAGCTAGATACAAATCGATCTTCTTTCCTAGAAATTATCTTGTATTTTGGATCCTAAAAAAATTGGCAATCCCTAAGAACAAGGCTCGCGGTGTGTGTAATAGTGAAACTACACGTCTTCTTAGCCAACAAAAATCATTCGGGATTGAAAAGCTTCGATCCTTTCTTAAACAGTCAATCAGAATAATTCAGAAATTTAAAAAAATCCAACCAAGACGTTGGCAAGTTTTTGGTAGAATAAGTTCCGTCGGCAAAAGGTTTCTTTAATACATATTTGATAATTTATAGCCGTCGGTAGTAATCTTTTCGATTTATTAAATTATATTTTAATTTTATTTGTTTTTATGTTAATTTTTTTACTAACTGAAGGACAGGTATTAACAAAGCCCGAGTTTGGATACAGTCTATGGTAACCCTGACTGCAAACCGTAAAATTGTTATAGGAAACTGTTTGGAATCAAAAACTCAATTTATCCGAAATGAATATTACCACCTTTTAAATTAAGGCTCTTAATATATTTGTTAAATTATGGCATAATGCAAACATTAATCAAAATATTTAAATATTTTCCGGTTTTTGGGAGTCATTTGAGCCAAATTTCGTAAATTTATCTCCAAAACTAGGGCATGAACTTTGATTATAAGCTTTATATGTACAAAGGGAACTGCATATGGTGGTAAATAATACAAAAAAATTTTATATTTGGCACACAAATTTTTTAAAATTTGCATTCAGGACCGTTTGAATATTGTTTATTTGAAATAAATGTAAATGTATTTCTTATTTAGTCAGATCGCATCAGGTCAAACGACAAAATAATGACACTTTTATCAAATATTAATTTTCTAAATTCTTTACACATTTGCTTCCTGTGAACCCAAACAATGCTCTTACTCGTATATGGGTCATTTGGTCCAATTATTTAATTGTTAAATTAAAGATTGAATTACACTCAAGAATTAGGTCTCAATTACAAAGTGAAAAATTTAGAAATCATAAAATGTAGGAGTTTTACGCATTAATTTAATTATGTATTTAAAATGTGAAAATAGACTAAAACGTCATTGAAATAATTGAGGGCGGATGCAAAAATTGAGGTTTATTTTTTTTCACCAAAGAACATAATAAGAAACAATAAAATAATAGTTTTTCTTTATAAATAATAAACTAAAGAAAAATATCAATTACAATTGCATTCAGAGGAAGTTGTTGTCAAATAATTAAAAGAAATAAATTCAATTATAATATATTTCTGGTGAAATTTAATACAATTGAACTTAACAAAAAAAAAAATAATAGCTTAATAATTTATTAAGAAAATTCTTTAAAAATATTTTAAGAAAAGAATTTGGAACGAGTAAGTACTTGGGTGCGTTATAAATTGCACTTTTCAAACAAAAACCAAGAAAATTACAAAGGACCAAAAGTGTGTGTTAAACTAAATAAAGAAATACATAAGCGAGCGCGCTTGCGCACAATTTTATTGAATTTTAAATAAAATTTAAAATAAAACGAATTATTGTACTTATACAAACGTATTATTTGTCAAGTACATATAGATTTTATTCAATGAATTCACAAGAAAGAAACTTAAGAATAAGAGTTCTTAAATATCAAGAGCGTTTGTGGGTTCCCTTCAAAACTTTTCGACACTACCTGAGCAAATAAATAATCGTTATTTTATTGAAATATCCACTAAATAACAATAACTGAAATTTATTCGTAAATTTAAAATTTTGATAAAAAAATAATTGTGATTTTTTTGTACAAAAATCATTAAAGATCACTTAACAGGATATGAAAGGATATTGTTGGCATGTGTTTTTGCTGAAAAAATCTTGGTCATTCAAACAACAATTTTATATCATTCTTTTATTAAATTTTTTGATATAATTTTTGTTGCTGTTTACTGGTTGGCTGAAGTTTTTGGTTTTTATTTCTTGGATAATACCTACACAGATGTCTACTTAATTCCAGGAAATTTAACAAACAAGTCTTGTGTAAATAATACTGTTGAAAAATACGTTAAAAATAAAACAAAATCACAAAAAAAAATAAATTTAAACTTAATCACAAAAAGAGTTGACGTGCACATCATGGCGTTTTTCCCGATTCCATAAATAAATATATCAACATACAAATACAATACAATATCATACTCAAGGATTTATATACTTAAACTTATGTAATCACAAGCATACATATGCACATCAAATATACATATACAATACGTAGTAAATACATATTCACGTTTTAAAAAGAAATCACAAAAAACAATTACAATTGGACATTATTAAAATACAAAATACAAGAGTAAAGTAAATTCTTGATAAATCATAGCAAATGCGTAAGGACGAACGACATCGTTAATGTTCCAATACGTTCTTTATGCCAGGACAATCAGAAATATTTGCATGTTGAGTTGATATTGAATTTACTGTTTTTTTTTTTTTTTTCTTATTTTTCGATTTTCGAAACCAAATTGTAAAGTATTTTAAATCCGTTTTTAATTGCATTTATACGCCAGCACCCCCATGGAGTGATACGTTTCGAGTAGTTCAGTTAAGCTTTCTGTTTCTTGATTCTTTCGGGATTTATTTTACTTATGAAAACTATGAAACGGGTAGTGAAATATACGAAAATACAGTTTCACTAAAAAAAAAACACAAGAAAGCCGCAAAAAGCAATTAAATTTTCTTTAAATCATTGATTCGATAATATTTGGGAAATTAAATTTTGTTTCAAACAGTTTACGCTTTGAATATTGCACTAGATTCCCCATCTAGAATCCCAAAAGTCTTATGAATAGACAGTTATTTAGATCCGGAAGTGGTGCAAATTTAAATAATTTCTAATGAATTTAACTTAGAAGTTTTCCAAGAGGATGTTGACTTTTTCGAATCATATAACTGAATACAAACTAATCTGTTCCTACACTTCTTGAAAGGATTAATTGACCCATATGGACTCAAACATAACCTAGTCTGTAATTTTTAGTATCAAATTTTCAAATAATTGCCTCAAATAAAATCTGATAATATTCCGGCAAAACAAGATTTAAAGAACGCTGTAACTGACAAAGCATAAAATGTTCACCAGAGGCAAAAAACCTGTATAAAAATATTATTCATATAATTCATATCTCAAAAACTATACAACTTAGGAATATGATATTCTTATTTTTTCTCGCTTTTTATATTGGCTGTAAAATTTTCACCTCAAAACTGGTTTTATTAGGCCTACAGCAAATAAAGAGTGCTCTAAATAAAATTTGTAGTTGGATTTTCTTAAATAAAAATCAAACCTTTTAATATAAAAACTCTACAAAATACGCAAATATAATGACATATTATACAAAATCATTTAGCATTAAAATGTATACTTAGTACTCGGGTTTTGCAAAATTATCGACTTTTTTCGGAAACCCTCCCATTAAAGATTTTACAGTTGCTTCTGATACCTTTTTGGAGCATGTGTTCCACCTGCGCTTAAAATCGGACATGTTCTTGGAAATCTTTCCTGTGTTCTTCAATTCCTTTTTTACCAGAGCCCAATACCTTTCCACAGGCCGAAGTTCTGGA
The DNA here is from genome assembly GCA_933228675.1 of Stomorhina lunata. Lineage (NCBI taxonomy): Eukaryota > Metazoa > Arthropoda > Insecta > Diptera > Rhiniidae > Stomorhina > Stomorhina lunata. The sequence continues at coordinate 183,341,467 of OW121740.1, read as the reverse complement.
CAGTTAGGTGGATTTGCCTCTCGTGGTACAAAAATGGCATTATTCTTTGAGTACCACTCAAGTGCCTTTTTTCATATTGGCATGATGCCAAATCGGGCCAAAAAAATGTAGTCACTCTTTGCTCTCTTAAAAAGGGTAACAACCGTTTTTGTAGGCACTCCTTTATATAAATTTCTGTGTTTATTGTGCTAGATGCCACAAATACTTTACTTCTTATGCCACAACTGCAAATAGCTTGCCACACGAGAAACTTCTTAGGGAATTTTGTTTGTTTTTTGTGCGAAACTCTTGCCGAACATTGCCCCATTTATCAGCAACATAAAAAGCTTGACCAGGAAGTTGAGAAAAGTCTGCCAGTACGTATGTTTCATCATCCATCACACAACAGGTGTATTTTTTTATAAAATCAGACTTCAATTTTTTCGCTCGTTTTTTTTTTGCTTCTAAGTTCTTTATAGCATTGCGATCTGGAACCTTTTGGACTTTGTATGTCTTCAGTCCAGCATAAGCTTTGACTCTATGTGCAAAATTCGTAGAACATTTCACCGTACGAGCTGCTTTTCTTAAAGAAGTGTTAGGCGCTCTTCGAAAGAGTCGCTCGACTTCTTTTGCCTTACCAATATCTGTTGGACCTTTTTTCCTCCCTGATCCAGGTTTTCTTTCAATGCTCAGGTTTTCCTTATACCGTCTGATGGCATTAGAAACCGTTCGAGGGTCAACTTTCAAATTTTTAGCTATTTTTTAAAAGTCCATGACGGATTTTTTTGAAAAGTTTTAATTATATTTTCACAGTCCATTTTGATTGAAATAACTATTGAAAATTAATAATTTCTAAAATAATAGTATCTGACATATCTATAGAAACTAACTTGATCAAAAAATAAATTATTTATTGCACTATGGATAAATTTTGTCTAAAATAGTAAATGCATATTTTTTTTAGAACACTCTTTAAGACACTGATATTTTTCAAAACGGAGACGGCGTAAACGAATTTTGAAATATGGGACCGGGGCCAAACGACACAGTATTTTTTTCTGATAAAAATTATAAGTGCAAAAAAACGTATTTTCGATTTTTTTTTGTCAGTTACTGCGTTGTTAAATTTTTGCGAGGATATAATGTTCAGTGATCAATTGATGTAGTCGCCAGTCATTATTACCTACCACCATTTTTTTCCTCTTATCGCTATTATAAATGCGGCAATTGGTTGGTCAGCTTGATCAGCTTTGGGGGAGTAAAGGGATGTTAACGTCTTCCTTTCTTCCAGCTGTAAAGCTCCATCTTTTCACTTTGTGCAGAGGAATAACAAAGTCGCAATATCATTGTTCATTTTCAAGCTATCGCACAAATCAAATTGACAGACGCATTCCGCCATAACTTTCTTATTCATATCCTTGACAGATACTAGCGGACATTTCTTATAACCAGTTTAACTTAGATCTTGTAGCAGAGCATGGCTTGTAGAAATGCTATCGAAATAAATAACATGCTCATGCGTAATAACATTAGCTTTTTTAACAGTCTCTTCACTACTTTTTAGCTCATCGGATTATTTCTGACATAAAATGGCGATTTAACGCAAGAAGGTTGTTATAAGATCAAAATAGAAAATAATAGTGATATATTGCCGATTGGCCCTATATTCCACCAGGAATTAAAGGACTAAATATAAATATATATTACCGGTTGGACCCATTTGAGGACTTCATATGATTATATTCCTCCATTCGGCCAAATTTGATAAAGACACATTTGAAAAAATCCAGACTAAAAATGTATAATTTAATTCATATAAATATAAACATAACATATAAAATCTTATATACCCCCCATCAAGTTGTGTTAAATTTTGGAACATATCTCATATATCTACGAGGGTCCAGCAAATTCGAAACATGGACCGAATTCGAAAAAAGTTGATACGCTAGTTGATATTGTTGGTAAAATATTTGGACTAAATTCGGTTGCAGTAGCTTTAAGTGGTTTCCCTAGTATTTACTTTGAACAAAATTCGTTATAGTAACCGGGTATGGTTTTACATTAATAAGTTGTTAAATACTTTTCGTTTATCTTAATATTTAGTTAGGATAAAAATGCTGATAGCATTACGACAGGTCCATATATTTAGTTAGGAGTTCTTAATGCATCCGCCGTATATAAAGTCTGGACATTGGTGTAATCTTAATATGCTTCTTGTACCTCCGAATCTTTTTGATTGCAGATATAAAAAGGGGATGTTATATATATGTAAGAATTATAGCCAAATGTCCTCATAGATTCTAATTTAATAGCTTTTAACTGACCTTTGCTAAATATGAAAGCTATAGTCTAATATGGACCGATTCCTATAAAATTTGATATACTGACCAATAATTGCATAAAACTTCTCAACTCTAAATTTAATTGTCATAGCTATTACAATTGTATTCAATTTATCAGCATTAACGTGTTTCCGGGGGCGGGGTATTATGGGAACACTGACTAAATGTGAACAGATTTCGCCCGTTTTTAGTACACAACTTCTGTAACATATCAAAAATACGTCTGTAAAATTTTGTCCCTCTGGCTCATGTAGTTAAGGAGCTATCGCGCTTTTATCTGACTGGCAGACGGACTTAAACCCCCTTTTCTTTTTGTATTTGGCATTTAAGTGTATTTTTGGTGAAATTTAGGCTGTTTCCGTAAGTTTTTTGTATGGCAGCTATGGCCGATTTATTGATAAAATTTTATATAATGTCAGGGGCTTATGTAAAACTTCTATACACCAAATTTTATGATCATAGCTATTATAGTTTGTTATTTATTAGCAAATAAGCAAATTTTCTCAAAAACAAGTAAGAAAGCGCTATAGTCGGTCAAGACGACCATATGATACCCTTCACCATTATGGTCAAAGGTGTTCTTTTTCCTGTATAAAGACAAATATTTGCTAAGTTTTGCCATCATACAAACATTTCCTCAAAACTTATGTATTTAAGCTGTTTCCGCCATTTGGACTTATATGAGAGCTAGGATCGTATGTGGGCCGATTATTTCGAAATTTGGCACGTTGATTACAGTTGTTACAAAAATTATGTATGCAAAAAATAAACTCAAAATTTTTAAATTTTTTAGATTTACGAGCGTTTTAGTGATTTTTTGTCTCATTTAGGTCGTTTTTAAAGAAGAGTTTGTATGGGAGCTATGGTCAAATGTGGACCGAATCCAACGAAATTTCGTACAGTGATTTAGGTTTACATAAGCTGTATTTGTTTTAAATTTCATGAAAAAATATTGATATTTGTGGCCAATATAGCAATTCCGGGAAGTGGGACCTATGGGAGGTACCACAAATAATGGACCGATTTTGAGCAATTTCAATAGCCATGGTCCCATTGTCAAAAAAAATGATCTATGCCAAATTTCATCAAATTATCTTTAGAATTGCGACCTGTAGTTTGATTACAAGGTTTATATGGGGGTCCAGCCAGACGGACGGACGGATATCGCTAAATCGACTCAGAAAGTGATTCTAAGTCTATTGGTATACTAAAGGTGGGTCTAAGACAAATATTTCTATGCGTTACAAACATCAGCACATATTTATAATACCCTTTCCACCTACGGTGGTGAAGGGTATAATTAATAATAATATTTTTGCTTAGTTTCAGTGAGCTAGCTTCTTTAGTTTAGGCGTTATCGTGATTTCAACAGACAGACGGACAATGCTCAATCGTTTTAGAATTTCATAAGGATTCAGAATATATATCGTTTTTGGTTTTTGAGCTAATATTAAGGAAATAACAAACGTAATGACAATCTCAATATATCCCCCATTATTTTTGATGGTGGGTATAAAAAAGTTGAAGTAGTTTAAGGTTCGATATTAGAAATTTTTTTATTTTATTAATACTTCTGAACTTTAAAGGTCTATAACTCCCAAACCAACTGCAAGAGGGTTAAAAACTCTGTTAGACAAACAAAAATTAAATTATTCTAAACTTTTGTATTTGTTTTGTCACAGTTTTAAATTTCTTAAAAGTAAAAGTCGGTTTCGTCATGAGGCAACTGATTTTATTTAAATAAAAAATTAAAAAATAATTAAAAGCGGCTACAAAAACTAAATAATTAAAAGCGGCTACAAAAACTAATTAATTCGCCAAAACTCATAATAAATATTATTGTAATCATTAGCAGCAACAATAAATTATATCTATTCACTAAATACCAAATATCAAATTCAATACAAAAGATATTAACTTGTGTTAAGAAACTACCCTCTTCCATTCGCCTTCCTTCCTCCCTCCATTTAACTCGAGTATGTGAGTGTGATTATATGAGAAGTTGTTAATGAATACTTCCTGGTGATAACATTTTCTACAATACTCTCATACAATGACGATAATTTCATTGGTTGATTTTCGATTTGAATAGCATTTGCTTCAAAATAAACTTCATTTATTTTACTTTATTCTGGTGTTCAGTCAGCCATTCGAATTGAATTCGAACCACTTGAAATCAATATCAAAAAAAATATAAAAGTGTAACCTTCTAAGGATGTGAGTGTATGTATGTGAAGACTTATACATATGAAAATTGTATTTTAATACATTTTCAATAATGCAAAGTTCACACATACATATACATATAATCACATGTATTCTTTCAGATGAAACTATGTATGAAAGTGTGTTTGTACATAAGGATACATAAGGATGTATTTTTTCCCTCATTTGATTGACAGAAACAATTGCTTTAAAGCACAACTGCTGAAAAAATGCGCACACAACCCCTTCAGTTTAACGTATTGTACTCGAATTCGTGTATTCGTACTCGTAGTTTATATTAACAATAATAAGTAGTACAACAACAACAGCAACAACAACAAAACAATAATAACAAAAAACTACTAACAAATACAACAATAACGAACAATAACTTCAACTACATTTTGATTAAAATTTTATTTATTTATTTGCCATTGTCATTGATGTTTCATTCTTTCTTTTTTTCTTTATTTATTCCTTTTTCGTCCTTTTGTTTAAATTTTACCCCATCGACTAAATACAATTTTTTACTTATTTCTGTTTGTCGAGTAGAGAATGAATGATTCTTGTGTTCGTTTGCCTTTATTGTTTGTGTATTTATTTCAATTTTAACAACAATCTCAAAAAACAATTGTAAATGTTGTTATATATAGTAACAACAACAGCAACAAAAAGAACTATCATCGTCATCATATCAATCGCAACTTACATATCGTTTCAGTCCCACAATCGAAACCAGTGAAATATATTCTGATACTCCGTTCGCAATTGTCTTTGAAGAATGAACAACAAATTGAATTAAAAATCATCCTTACATACACATACATTGCCATAAACTTATACATATGTATTTCGATCTACTTTTTAGTGTTGTCAGTTGTCGCGAACGTTGGATGCATATGTCATCTGGCAATTACAATTGATTTTTTGAAAGGATTCAATTCTTAATAAATTTAATTGCATTATTTTTTAAATGTTTCATAAATATTAAAGGATGAAAAAAATCTTATTCTAAACAATGAATAAATTTTTATGTGGAGATGTTTCTATTGAAAAAAATTATCATCGAAAATTTTTCTTTAGAAATTTGTTTTTATAGAAAAAAATTTCTATGGAAAACAAACACTAAATCTTAGACCATATCAGCACTTAAAATTAAGGGACAAATATTCGGTACTTTTTGCAAATTAAACCGTTTTGAGGTTAAGATAGAAAAGGGAAAAATTAGTAAAGTAACATCGAAACCAACATCGACAGAAACAAAATTTAAATCGGATTTAGATCAACTAAAAAAATAAAAAGTCACGTTTTTAGCACTTCTCGTAAATCAGGTTAAAATGGGGGATAGAAAGGATTAAAACGCTGCAAGCTAGTGAACACGTAAAACATCAATTATATTGGAAACTAAAGCAGATACAGCCAATTGGGCAATAATCTGTGATCACTAAAAAAATGTTCAAAATTTTTACTAAAACTTAATTTTTTGAAAATTTTTATATGAAAATATAAAACCTCAATTTTGGAAACTAAAGCAGATAAAGCCATTTGGGCAAAAATCTGTGTTCACTAAAAAAATTTTCAAAATTCGTACTAAAACTTAATTTTTTGAAAATTTTTATATGAAAACATAAAACCTTAATTATCTTGGAAACTAAAGCAGATACAGCCATTTCGGCAGTAATTTGTGATCACTAAAAAAAATTTCAAAATTCGTACTAAAACTTAATTTTTTGAAAATTTTTATATGAAAACATAAAACTTCAATTATCTTGGAAACTAAAGCAGATACAGCCATTTGGGCAATAATATGTGATCACTAAAAAAATTTTCAAAATTTGTACTAAAACTTAATTTTTTGAAAATTTTTATATGAAAACATAAAACCTCAATTATCTTGGAAACCAAACAGCCATTTGGGCAAATATCTGTGATTACTAAAAAAATTAAAAATTCGTACTAAAACTTAATTTTTTGAAAATTTTTATATGAAAACATAAAACCTTAATTATCTTGGAAACTAAAGCAGATACAGCTATTTGGGCAATAATCTGTGATCACTAAAAAAATGTTCAAAATTTTTACTAAAACTTAATTTTTTGAAAATTTTTATATGAAAATATAAAACCTCAATTATATTGGAAACTAAAGCAGATAAAGCCATTTGGGCAAAAATCTGTGTTCACTAAAAAAATTTTAAAAATTCGTACTAAAACTTAATTTTTTGAAATTTTTTATATGAAAACATAAAATCCCAATTATCTTGGAAACTAAAGCAGATAAAGCCGTGATCACTAAAAAAAATCAAAATTCCTACTAAAACTTAATTTTTTGAAAATTTTTATATGAAAACATAAAACCTCAATTATCTTGGAAACTAAAGCAGATAAAGCCATTTGGGCAATAATCTGTGATCACTAAAAAAAATCAAAATTCCTACTAAAACTTAATTTTTTGAAAATTTTTATATGAAAACATAAAACCTTAATTATCTTGGAAACTAAAGCAGATACAGCCATTTGGGCAGTAATTTGTGATCACTAAAAAAAATTCAAAATTCGTACTAAAACTTAATTTTTTGAAAATTTTTATATGAAAACATAAAATCTCAATTATCTTGGAAACTAAAGCAGATATAGCCATTTGGGCAATAATCTGTGATCACTAAAAAAATTTTCAAAATTTTTACTAAAACTTAATTTTTTTTAATTTTTATATGAAAACATAAAACCTTAAGAAAAATGAGGACAAGTGTTTGGTACCTTTTTTAGAAATGGGACTAAAAAACTATATTTGGTACTTTTTTTTACCCATACGTTTATTTTGAACTTATAAACATAAAGACTCAATTTATTCCACAATCAATGAATTTAGAAGTATAATCTACAGACGGGTCTATTTTCAGCTGAGGGAGTAAAAAAGGGAAAAATCAATGGCATTATATCTTCTAAGCCAAAGGTGATAGAAACTAAAACTAAAATGGTAGAAGATCAGCACTCAAAATTAAGGGACACGTATTCGGTACTTTTTGCAAATTGGACAGTTTTGGGGCTAAAATAGGGTAGAAAGGGAAAAATTAGTAAAGTTATATCTCCGAAGCTAACATCAATAAAAACAAAATTTAAATTGGATTTAGATCGACTAGAAAAAGACAGGTTTCATCCCATAACCTTACCCATACCTCTTACCCGAATTCTTATCTTTCTAAACAATGCCAATAAAATATGAGAAACAATAATCTTTTTGCTGATTAAATTAAAATTATTAACACGTTCTAATTTATCAAATATTATATTGTACAAAATGGTTATCTCTTAACACATAAAACATTTGTTTCGGACGACATTAGTCTTAACTCCTTCCCTTTATTGTGTCCATTTGTCATCCTTTTAATGGACATTTGAAAATATTTGTGAAATGGTCGTTTGGCAAATGTTTATTATAGAAGTGAGTGAGTGGATAGGAAAGAGATAAATGTTTGCAAACTTCAGAATTCAGTTTAATAAACATAAAAAATAACTTTGTTCAATACAAAACCATTTCGAAACGGCACAATACAATAAGAATCATATAACAGGATAATATAATTTCTTTCCTAATATGTCACACATAATAAAAACTTGCAAATAAAAATATTTATATGGGGGACAATTTCAAACAGGAAAATATGAAAAGTTGTTAAAATTCCAACACGAGCCTTTATGGCCATTGTAATAAATGATTGTCAAGAATGTATGAAAACGTGTTAACCAACAAACAGAAAAAACATACATTTCATTTTGGATAAGAGGATGTGAAAGGACATCTATGCATGTATTTATTTGTAAAGAAATAGCTTTACTACCTTCTAACACCAACGAACATACGCAAAATAGAGTGAACAGTTCTGAAGGTTACAAAAAAAAATTACGAAAATCGAAATTCTTTAAAAAAATATTTATATATCGCACTTGATCAACAAGAGGGTATTAACTCAAAATTTTAAAATTTTCAGCAGAGTCAAAAAACTATTTTATTTTACTACTACTTTCATATAAAGTAGTTTTAAGTTTAAGTTTTTTGGCGAAATTATAGTGAAAATGATGTCAGATTTTTACAATGGTTAGATAATCAATCAATTTCTTCTAAAAAGTGAAAATTTAAAAATTTTGAGTTAATACCCTCTTGTTGAACAAGTGCGATATATTTCTTTTGTGTAGCTTTTATGATTTGTCCCTCTGTCATACTGCCCATACACCCGATGTTGAAATACCAAAATGAAATATATGACACATCATAACTTGTATTTCCTTTCATGTACTAAAATATTAGGAATTAGAAAAAAAAATAAAGAAAATACTATAAAATACTTATACAAAATATGTACAATGATCAGAAGTTAACATTTTCTTATTTGTTCATTTTTTATTTTTTGTGGAAATATTTTCTTCCTCGTTTCAGTTTCTTAACAAGGTCGTTAAAAGCAGTCAACAAATGTTAGTTGTGGCATGTGGATATAGATGGTGACCATAAAAATAGTGAATGTCTTTTTTAACCAAAAAAAAAAAGAAATTCATACAAAAAAGTATTTCCGAAATTGCTACAAGAAAAATTGCTATTGATACGATACGAATATTAAAATTATGGCATGTGAAATATGAAAATAATGGTTTTCAATTTTGGTTTTTATAAACGAAATGAAATCCTTTTGTATCTGAAACGAAGCGAAAAAGAGTTTATAAACGACTACTTGAAATAAATATGCAAATTTTGAATTCGTATAAAAAAATATTTTATTTTTTTTCAAATAAATTGCATATTTCAAATTGTATTTGTTGAAATAAGAAAGTGTTAATGTTCGTAAGGAGAAAGAACAGTGGTTTGAAAGTTATATTTTTAGAAGAAAAATTATTTTAATAATTTTTAAATATTTTGTGAATTCAGTAAATTGTTAATTAGATAAGATTATTCCGAAACTTTACATACATACAAGAAATACATATAAGTTTGCAGAATACTTGGCAAGTTTCTTTATCTAAATTCGGTAACAAAAACGGTTCAAAACCGATTTCTTAGATTTAAATTTTAGGGCCATTTATTTTAATTACAGGATTTTAAAATTATGATTATTCTACATAAAATAAGCCTTGTTTCCTTAAAGTCTATGAATAATTTGTTCATTATGAGCAATATAGTAAATGAAGTGAAAATATTTAATTTTGTATTTAAGTTATTTCTGTCATTGGGTCTTATGCTATAAACACAATCACGACTGCAGACTACGGGCTACAACTTATCAAAATTAGAAAACACGCATTCAAATGGGAATACATTTTTACCGACCTCTGTTGTAGCTGTAGCCATAATTCAACAAATTTCTTTTGTTGTTGGCGACAACAACAGATTTAGTGCTGTCAACACTATAGAATATGGAAATCAATGAGCAATTCAAAACATTTTATAAATAAACATAAATATATATATTTATATTACTCTATCTCAATGGAAGTAAATTTTTAGAAAGTTTAATTTTAAACTGTCATAACTCATACGATTCATGTGCTAGAGCTATGTACATACTTTAGGTTATATAAAAGCCCAGAATTTCCTGTATAAAATTCATTATATAAGGGAGCATATTTATATCTATATTGTTTTAATATATGCCCATTTTTTATAAAAAAAATCGGTTGTAAAAATAAGTTTTTAGTATATGAGCTCTTAATCCATTACAGAAGATCAGAAGAATATATATACGAGTATATACAATTTAAAAGGTATTTTCAGTAGCTTTTGTTTGAAACCGAACAAGTTAATATCGGATATAAACATCTAAAGTTATACCGTATAATTCTTGAAAATTAAGAAGCTCATAACTCTCAAACTATAAGAGATCATATATATATCAGAGGTTAATTACTAAAATAAATTTATGTCATTTCATTTAAAATAAATGTTTATTTTGTCCATCTTATAAGCACAATATTGGAACCACTCATAAACAGCTGTTTCTAAATCTCAAATGTCTCAAAAATAATTAAGTAGCTGACTACGAGGCGACAATTGCAGCCAACGACTTTTGTAGTCGGTCTTTTTGTAGCCAGCTGTAGTGATTGTGTTTATAGCATTATATGTGAGCTAGAGTCAAATGTGGACTGATTTTCAAGAAATTTATTAATTTGATTAAAGTTTGCATATATACAAATTACATATATACAAATCTTCAGATTTACGAGCATTTTGTTAATTTCGTCGTGAATTTGAAATAATGCTTGTATAAGAGCTATGGTTAAATATGCAACGATTTCAACAAAAATTTATACAGTGATTTTTTATATAATATAAGCAATATTTTTTCTTAATCTCATAAAAATTTGTGGTCTAAATATCAATTCCAGGAAGAGAGATCTATTGAAGGTTTCCGAAATATTTAACCGATTTTGGCTAATTTCAATAAAAATGTTGTGCTAAATTCCATCAAATTATCTCAAAAATTGAGACCTAGGGCCCATTCGACATCGATCGAAAACTCAAACTTTAAGCTAATATTTTGCAAAAAAAATTTAATAAAATTTGATTTCTAAACATATCTGCTTGTTTGTCAAAACATTTAGTTGAAATTAAATTGTTTTACTATCAGGAAAATAAATAATTGTAAATAATTGTAAACTACATTTCCTTAAATATCTCTTAAACTATTAGAGTACAGTACAGTAAGCACATTTTTCTTTTATTATTTAGTAGTTCTCGAAGGTGTGAAAATCTTTTTAGTAAGTTTATATTTGCGAAAGTTATACGGACCAATAGGTTTTACACACAATGGTGATCAACTTTGGCCCACTGTATAGGCTACTATGCTAAAAATAGACATGTTTTTAAAAATTGGTCTAAAACTCCACCTACCCATTGGCCGATTTCCGGATATTGCTCCACAATCCGCCCAGAAGGTTAAAAGTTATTGAAGTAAAACTAAAAAACTTCACACACTTTGCACCATAACTTCTAAACAATTTGGAAAAAAATTAATTAGTTTGTTCGAATATAGCAAACTAACAAAAGTGTTATGCACCAAAACATTATCCGTTTTTGTTTAATTAAGATTTTTTGTCGCTTACGATCAATATGTGTGAAATATCTTACATTCCGATAGATATCGAATACGGCAATTTGGCCCCTTTTGAATCGTGATTCTAAGTATGTCCGTACATCTAAATGTGGGTCTCAGACCACTATGCGATACTTACATCAACACAACACCTCATCCGACATGATTGTTCACATAGAGCATGTAAGTCGTACTCTTTTTTTGGTTTTTTACTAAACTAAATCTCAAAAACACTAATAGTTTCCCTTTCAAATCACTGTGTCCAACAAGTGAAAGAAAATTAAAAAAAAACCCATAACGACTTCTTTAAATGTTCAGCAATGAAAATTTGAATAAAAAGATTGTAACTTGCAGATGTCATCAATAAAAGGTTTCAAAAAAATATTCCCAAAAAATTATAACTTTTTTATATTCACAATAACCCAAATTTTTTTAGTCCCCCTTTAAATATAGTACCAGTAAGTATTTGGCAATTGTTAAAAGGAGATATAATAAACAAAAAAAAGAAAACAAGTTAAGAAATTTTTAATAACAAAAATACCACCGCAATATTACAAATAAATTATATTAAGCCTCCTTTTATTTATTGTTATCCTCCCACCACATCCATTTTTATCTACTTAAGACCCAAAACAATATAAATGAATTTATTAACATTTATGTCAAAATATTTCAAGCGGAAAATTACACATTTGACTCAATTCATTCATCTATCTAAACAGGCATCTATCTATCTTTCCATCTATCCATCTATCTATCTTTCGATGTTTCTTTCCATCAAAGATACGTAGATTCTGTCAAGCGGAATACTCAACATTCGAACATACCAAAAACAAACGACCCACTTATTGACAAAACACACTCCTGGTAAACCAACGTCAACGTACGGTTGATGTCAATGTTGTCATCAGCACATCCCATTTATAATTTACAGCCTCAACCCCAGTCTCCCTTAAGATCCCAGACCATTTAATAGTACAAATAATAAACTTAACACCCAGACTCCTTTCATTTTCCCAAACTCGATTTGACTCCATTCCTCTCTTTAGATATTCAAACAATTGATTTTGTAGCTGAAAAAAAGAGCTCAAACTCTAACAAGTGACTAAACGACAAAAATAACGACAATTCTTTGCCAAGTAAAAGACTATTTTTTTCCTTATTAAACAGCTTCAGCATTAAACCAACCACCCCCTTTTTGAGTTCAAACTTGAAATTTTTGTACTTCATCGTATCCATTTGATGCCAATAAAACAAGCTGCAACATTAGCGTATCATTGACTGAGTGACTCCCCAACGAAGCAACAAACTGAAACGCTGGCAAAAAGAAATCAAAAGGCACGTCACTTGAAGCGTGCAAATAATGTCTGCGGGTGACATTCCGAACACCAAACAAATTTTATTTGGTGTTTTTCAATAATTCCTCCTCCTTCCCAAAGCATCACCAGTTCTGCTGCTCTCCCACGCTTAAGGGCTAAATAACTGTGTACTTTAAGATTTGCTCATCGTGAGTGGTTGGGTTATTTAGATGTTCACCGAATCCAGTTTGTCGACTGCGAACAAAAAAGATACACAAGGGTCTTTTCAAGACCCCCAGCCACTGGTAACAAAGGTTAATAGAAGAAAAGATACTGATGTTTTTAGATTATGCGACGAATGATGGTTATAATGAAAGCAGGTTAATCGGGGGAGAAAAACTGTTGGCCTTGGTAAAGGTGGAGAAGGGGAGGAATGAGTACTTTTTAATTTAATTTAACGGGTGTGATAAATACAATTTGATGATGACACAATGATTTGTTTTTGTGTACTTTATTAATATTATGAATCGTTATTTTTTGTTTAATTTCAAATTAGTAATACAATGAAAAAATTTAATAGAGTTGCAAAACAGGGATATAGGCATAGAAACAAAATTTAAATTATATTTTGAATAACTGTTAAAAAAAAGCGGACAGGTGTTTGGTACTTATCTCAATCTATGCCCGATAAGGGGTAAAAAGGGGTGAAAATAGTTTTTTGGTACCATCTTTAAGCCACTCTTTCCATTTAAACCAAACAATAAAGCAAAGAATTCTGTAATGCAATCAATAAATGTGAGAACAATATTGAATACGTATTTGGTACATTTTTGATTTCGGGGGCCAAAAGGTTGATATCACTATCCGACAGGTGGCACCATTGAAAATTACTAAAAATGAATTAAATCGTAAACTGTGCATTTGATCGTGCTATGATCTTCAGTGAAGTTGTTGCAAATGAGCCGGCAAAGGTTTTTTGATTGGTATGCAAAATTTCCGATAGGTGGCGCCACTGAAAATTACTCAAATTAAATTAAATCGTAAACTGTGCATTTGAACATGCTATGATCTTCAGCAAAGTTGTTACTTATGAGCCGACGTAGGTTTCTTATTTGGTATGAACAGTTTCCGATAGGTGGCGTCACTGAAAATTATTCAAAGTGAATTAAATCGTAAGCTGTACATTTGATCATGCAATAATCTTAAGCAAAGTCGTTGCGCATTAGTCGACGAAGATTTCTTAGTTGGTATGAACAATTTCAGATAGGTGGCGCCACTGAAAATTACTCAAAATGAATTAAATCGTAAATTGTGATAACTATAAATTGGGTTCTGCGATTTTTTTTATAGCTTTGTTCGATTTGGCTTTTATTTGACCATACTTCCCATACAAGACGAATTACACTAGTCAACAAATTTAAACTTTTTTATCACTACTATATTTTTATTATTTACTAGCTTATTGCACCCGGCGTTGCACGGGTAGTATATTAAAATAATAAATTTTGGATACACAAATGTTTTAGGTGCTAGTGAAGCTCTTTCACACAACAAATCTCCATTCCATATATTTTGACCAATTTACAAATACCACTTTGAAACGATATTTTCCCAATATCATCTCTATCAAACTGACCACTACCAATTTTAAGTAATTCTGTCGCATGTTGACCAGATTTGTCATCACTAAAAAGATGGGTTCTCATCATGTTTGTTGTCAAGCCCAACAGGTAATGTTTGCCCAAAGTCCCCAGCAAATAAAACGACCATTCCTCCCATACGTTTATTATTGCTTTTATTATTTTGAAGACTACGATGGTGATACCACAAGGAGGTCAGTGTCCACAGTTAAGATGATGGCTAACCATGATAAGTCTGGGCTGACCAATTTAAGACCAATTTCGCTAAGTTTCATTGTAAGCTTTGGCAACATTTCAGCTATTTGTACATTTAATGATGTCGTAGTTCTGTTCCCTTTTAATATTTACCCTATTTGAGCCCTTTCCGGACCAGGTTTTGAAACAAAACATGTCTCTTTAGGGAAAGTTCTATCTACATTCAAAATTTCATTAAAATCGCTAAAGGCGTGACTGTCTAATGTTGTCCAAATTCAATAGCAATTATCCTACTGCCAAAAAAATATATCTGTCAAATTTTATAAAGATATAATTATTCAGGAAGAAAATTTTGGGAGGTATACAAATTTTTAGATTGTTTGAGCCGATCTTTAGCAGCTGTTTTTCTTACTTCACCTAAGACTTCTGGTAGACAAAACATCAATCAGTTTCAACAATGAAAATCCTGGGAGAGGATTGCTGCGAACTTGAGTAGCTTTTGTTTTATATTTTTACATTTCAATATTCCAAAATATGTAAAATATGCCTCGGATTCGTAACAATTGTCTCCACAAAACATTTTAGAAGTTATTTATTACACAGTACGACAGTGGTTGTTACACATGAGAAATGTTAACAAAATAAAGAAATACGTGTCTCGGCTTTTTGCTGTAGCACGTCGGAATTTTAAAAAAATCGATGTTAAAGATTCGAAGGACCGTTGAGGTTCACTTGTAACTATTATAAAAAGTTCTATAAAAATAGAATGGGTGAACCGAATTAAATGCTTGAGCCAGTTTTGAAAAGGGAGTTAAATTTCTTTATTTTAAGCCTATTTTCATATTCTGTTAACATTACTCATGTGTACTCAAAAAAATTTGATTTTGTCGTACCGTGTTATAATTAAATTTACAATAATAGAAAATTACTTTTGAATTGTATCAGAAGTAAAAAAAAACGATCCTTTCAATAAAATTCTCCACTTAGTTTTTTTATTATTTTTTTTTTAATTTACAGTTTTCTCCCTTTTTAATGAATCTGCAACTGAAAAAAAAACAGATGTTTTCCAGGACCAACAATAAGTTTAGGGGTTTTCCCTTACTCTCTTTAGTTACAATTTGTCATTGAAGTACCAGTTGTATCCTTTATTTTTTTGTATTTAAGTACTTGAATGTGTGTGAATAATTTGTAAGGATAAACGTCAAAGAGTTTATCTTTTAAAAAATACTATTTATGCATTTTGAGTTTGTGGTAGCAGCAATGAAAAAAAAAACGGCGGTGGAAAATAATTAAATATTGTTATAAAAACTTATCATTTGTATGGGGTAAAAAAAATCGGGAGCTGTATCTTTGTGGTATTTATGTGTGTAAAATAGCCGTTATTATAATGTAATATTTATTTCGTACAGAAGCTAATTTAACATTAATCACTCATGTTACATTAGTTTACGCAGGAAATTCTGTTGCTAGAACGGTAAGATTGTGACAGGCTTGTTTTCACCACTATAGGTGGAAAGGGTATTATAAGTTTGTGCTGATGTATGAACCGCATAGAAATATTTGTCTGAGGCCTATTAGTATACCACCTTTTAGTATATCAATAGACTTAGTCCGTCCATGTAATCAAAGTACAGGTCGCAATTCTAAAGATAATTTGATAATATTTGGTGCAGATAATTTTTTTTTTTTAATTAAGATCAGCACTCAGGAGATGACCCCTACTTATGCGATGCATTGTGTTGGAAGTAGGAAAATAGGTTATGGGAAGGAGGATAGATGGAGTAGTGCTTGTGGACATTGGATTTGAATTTACCTATATTGCAACTGACAGGAAAAATTTCTGCGGGAAGCGAATTCCACATATGAACTGTACGATTAAAGAACGAATTTTCTCTGTAGTGTGTTGTTCGGTCTACCGGCCAATCGACCACAAAGGGATGTGCTCTAGCAGAATGACGTGTGTTGCGTAAAAAAATTCGAGTTCCCTGATTTCGTTAGAGCACATTCCAAAATAGTAACGATAGAACAGTGAGACACAACCCACATTGCGACGGTGATCCAGTGAATCAATAGAGTTGAAAACCCTACTGTCACCGATGAGCACTTTCGCCCTCTCTTGCACTCGGTCGAGAAGCTGCAAAATAGACTTCGAAGCACCGGCCCATACATGAGAGTTGTATTCCATTTTTGGTCGGATGTAGGTGGTGTATATAGTAAGGAGATCAGAAGAAGTGAAGTATCTTTTACACCGTTTTAGAAAACCGAGGCACTTGAATGC
This sequence comes from Stomorhina lunata, assembly GCA_933228675.1. NCBI lineage: Eukaryota > Metazoa > Arthropoda > Insecta > Diptera > Rhiniidae > Stomorhina > Stomorhina lunata. The sequence goes on along the minus strand of OW121740.1, from coordinate 183,324,446 downwards.
TTCTTTCGACACTTGAAAGATATGCTTTGTCCAACGCACATCACAGTGTATTCTCATGCCTAGAACATCAAGAGCATCTGATTCCTCAATATGTACACCCATGTACACCCATTAATACAGATGAAGTAACATGGTTTGCCGTGCGTTTATGCGTAAGCATACAACATTGAGTTTTCCGCGCATTAAAATTAACTTTATTCGCACGACCCTATTCTGAAATTGTTTCTAAATCTCGGTTTAATGATTCATTCATGTTTTGTCTCATAGAGTCAACCTCAAGGAGGCTTGGCCTACGATTGCAAAAGAGTAGATAGGATTGGAAGTTTGACGAAGAAGGTCATTTATAAAGATAAGAAATAGAGTAGGAGAAAGAATAGAACCTTGCGGTACCCCTGAATTAATGTTGAACTCGTTTGAGGAGAACCCATCTATAACAACTCGTATAGTGCGATCTCTGAGGAAGCTCGATATAAATCGAGAGAAGTTATTACCGACACCAAAGGCAATAAGCTTTGATAGAAGTGCCTCGTGTCACACTCTATCAAACGCCTTGGAAATATCCCAGCTCTCATATAAGCCCAAATGACGGAAACAGCTTAAATATATAAGTTCTGAGAAAATGTTTGTATAATGGCAAAATTTATAAAATATTTGTCTTTATACAGGAAAAAGAACAACTTTGACCTTAGTGGTGAAGGGTATCGTATGGTCAGGCTTGAACGACTATAGCACTTTCATACTTGTTGTGTAAGCAATATGTGTGACAGTTAAAGTATAGCGCCCACGGGTTGGGTTTTGGGTAAACTCGGGCCCAAACTTCAGAAATAGTGTTCACACGTATATTATCAAATATATCAAACTTCACTGTAGGACCGAGAATGTCTAATCGTGAAACATAATAAGCAACCCTAATATATTTTAATAAGCAGTTTGACAAACATTTACTCAAACAATTATGAAATAATTGAAGCATATTTTTTAATTCAAATAAAATTGAATTGAAATACAATAAAATGTGCATAAATATCTTAAGAGATATTTATCAATGTTTAATTTTTTTGTAGTAAAAAGAATACAACTCTAAACATTTATTATTTTCAATAAAAATACAACAGACTTCAAAATCCAAATAATTGGATAGAAAAAAAAATAGAAAAAAATCAAAAAACCACAGATGATGAACATATGATTATTATCTATTATTTTATTTACTTTCCAATACAAAACAACCGAATGTGAATCCTTTTCTTAAAAGGATAATAATACAATATAAAATTGTCCCCGACTACAGAGCAAAAATACACAAAAAACTTCATATTGTGCTTAGGGAAATAGTTTTTACATTATTTGTACCCAAGTATCATTATCTTTCAATTGATTTCTGAATCCATTTCATATTGAAATTGCCCCCTTTAAACGAAGAATAAAAAAAAATACTAAATAAATATTCATCCTAAAAACTCCACTCATGCATAGAAAGTAATGATGAACAATTTAACAATAAATTTTCAAGTGCATTTATCAAAATATGAGAAAAAATTAAAGGAACAAGAATAATATCATTTCAATTGTTATAAACCAGCATCAGAAACTAAAAAACAACATTATTTGCAGAGCATAAGAGTAAAAGTATTTTATCCTTTATAAAAAGGGATAACGAGCCTGTTAGAAAAACATTGAAGGAAAATAAATAAATCTCCCCATTTCTTGCCTTTACTGGTAACACACTCAACTGTGTCCTTGCCAAGGAACTGCAAAATACAAATGTTTGTCTTTGGACCACACTTGTGCACTTGCAGGGCAAACATATTACCCCAAATTAAGGGTAGCGCACTTATAGATAAGTGTTTGTTATGAAATAAAATGATGAGTGAGAAATTTGTGTGTTTTCCACTTGACTGAAAAATAAGTAAATAAATAAATATTGCAAAATTGAAAAGAAAACATAAGAAAAAGGTTTATTTATTCAAAACCCAAGAAAATTTGCTACAATTACTTGTCTTTGTTATCCTTATCAAAAATCTTTGGCAAATATTGTTTTAAATCATTTAAATGTTAACAATTTAAAACCAATTTTAAAATAATTAATGGATTTAAAAGGTCTTAAGATCGATGTGTGTGGTTTTATTTTTGTGAAAAAAAATTTTAAAATTATTTCACACGTTTCTTAACAAGTTCTTATTAAAAGAAGAATACCTTTATTTCTTTTAAACTATAAGAAATCCTTCAAATATTTATAATTACTTACAAGACTTAAATATTAATAACATTTTAATTTCACACCAATTCCCAAGTGTTTCCTTCTGACTTAAGTAATTTAAATATTTACTTCTTCTGTACTTCTTGTTTAAATTACGATTATTGTATAAAACAAATTACTTTTCTGTAAATTTGAATAAAGTTGAATACATTTCTTCCTGCTACTACCGGGTTATTTAGAACGGGTTTATGTGTAACGGAAAGACAAATGATTTTCACAAATTTTCACGTATTTTTCTGTTAAGCAGAGACATAAAGGCAAAGGGGGTTTATCTGTTATGAAATTTAGTGCACTCTGAATTTGACTTAGTTTTTTTTTTTTTTTTTGATTGATTTACAACTGATGTTGTTGTAAAGATAAAGATAATACTTTGACAGTTTTGCATTTAATTCGCTTTTACGCGGAATCATATTTTCTACAGCTAAACAATTTTGCTGCTGATAGATTGCTATAGTTTTTTAACAAGTGTGAACCAACTGTCAATAAATTTCAAAGAATTTCTTAACTCTTAGAGGTATATACTTAGAACCTTAATTTTCTTAACTCAACTTTCTCGAGACATAGGTATATTAATATCATTTCCGGCAACGGGTCTTTTATGGAAGCTAAAGTCCAATAAAGGTCAATTGTCATGAAGTTGCGCTTACCGACTAATGCATTAAACACATAGACAACAGCAGGCTACACGAACACCGACTACAATCGTCGCCTCGTAGTCAGCTATTTCATTATTTTGGGGACGGCAGCTACATTTAAGACGGCAGCTACATTTCGAAACACCTGTTTATGAGTGGTGCCAATATCGCGTTTATAAGATGGACAAAATAGCAATTTAAATTTTGATAAAAACGACATAAATTCATTTTATAAATTAACCTCCGAAATCAACGGTACCTGATGGTATGTCTAAATCAAAAAAAAATGTATAGAAAGATTTTGGTGTGATCTCTAATAGTTTAAGAGTTATGGGCTTTTTAAATTTCAAGAATAATACGGTATAACTTTAGAAGTTTATATCCGATATTAACTTGTTTGGTATCAAACAAAAGCTACTGAAAATATCTTTTATATTCTTATATATTCTATATAATATTCTTTATAATGGATAAGGAGCTAATATACTATAAACATATTTCTGCAACCGACTTTTTTTTATAAAAATTCGTATATCTTAAAACAATATAGATATAAGTATGCACTTTAAAATAATGAATTTTATAAAGGGCATACTGGGCTTTTATATAAAATGAACTACGTAGCTCTAGCACACGTAGCGTGTGAGTTTGACCGTTTAAAAAATAACTTTTTAAAATTTTACTTCTATTGAGTTAGAGTTATATAAATATTAATTTTTACATAATATTTTATTAGATATTATTATATACATTGAATATATAAATATTTGATAAGTATGTAAATTGTTTACATAAATTCTCCCCATTGTATTTATGATAAATAAAGTCTAGTGGTTTAAATCGCTCATTTATTTCAATATTATATGGTGTTGACAGCACTAAATCTTTTATTGTCGCCAACAAAAATAGAAAATAGTTTAATTTTGGCTACAGCTACAACGGTGGTCGGTAGTCGTGTAGCCGTGTCGACTCTAAAAAATTTATTTCTATTTGAAGGCATGTATTCTAATTTTGACAGGTTGTAGCCCGTAGCCTGCTGTTGTCTATGTGTTTAATGCATAATGTTTACAAAAACTTAACTGTGCAAAGTTTGAATAGAAAACTTCTATTATACATAGATTTATAAGCGTTTTTGTGGCTTTTGAGAGCTGGGGCCAAATTACAGCGTTCGATATCGATCGAAAACTCAGACTTTAAAGCAAATATTGTAAAGTATACTTTAGGCATGTTCAAAGTTACTTCGATGCAAAAAGTTTATTGAAATTTGGTATCAATTTTGATTCGTTTTTAAAACTCGTCGCCAGAGTTGCCGTTTTTTATACTTTCAACCAAATTTTTTTCAAGGTGTAGTTTAAAAGTTTCTACTTCATTTTTATCAAACATTTTTTTTATCAATATTTTTATATAAACTATTTTTTATCAATATTTTTATAGAAAATGTTTTTATGAAAAATTTTCAATGGAAATTCTTTTTATCAAAAATTTTTCCATATAAATATTTTTTTATCAAAAATGGTTCCATAGAAATTTTTTTATCAAAAATTTTTCTTAGAAAATTTTTTTATCAAAAATGTTTCTATAGAAATTTTTTTTATCAAAAGCTTTTCTATAGAAAATTTTTTTATCAAAAATTTTTCTTTGAAATTTTTTTTATCAAAAATTTTTCTATAGAAAATTTTGTTATCAAAAATTTTTCTATAGAAAATTTTGTTATCAAAAATTTTTCTAAAGAAAATTTTTTTATTCAAAATTTTTGTATAGAAAATTTTTTTTATCAAAAATTTTTCTATGGAAAACATTTTCCTACAAAAATTGTTTTTGTCAAAAATTTTTTTTATCAAAATTTTTTCTTTAGAAAATTTTTTCATCAGAAATTTTTCTATAGAAAATTTTTTGGATCAAAAATTTTTCTATAGAAAATTTTTCTATAGAAATTTTTCTATAGAAAATTTTTTTTATCCAAAATTTTTATATTGAAAATTTTTCTATTCCAATTTTTTTTTTTTTAACAATTTCTTTATGAAAATTTTTTTATCAAAAATTTTTCTACAGAAAAATATTTGTATCGAAAATTTTGCTGTAGAAAAATATTACTTATGTATATCAAAAATATTTTCTTTAGAAAAAAGTTTTTGAATAGAAAAATTTTTTTTTTTGAGAAAATTTTTCGAAAGAAAAATATTTTTATTGAAAATTTTTACAGAAAAATATTTTTATCGAAAAATTTTCTATAAAAAATAATTTTTATTGAAAAATTTGCATCAAAAATTTTTCTACAAAAAATGTTTGTATCGAAAATATCAAAAAATATTTTTTTTTATCTAAAATGGTTTAATCCGGTATGTGATGGAATTTAGATATATCGATCGATTTTAAATATATTTTTAAGAAAATTGTCCCCATTTCCACAAAAAAAAAAAAATTAAACCAAATGAAAGATTAAAGCCCAAATTTTTATTTTTTCTTGGGGAAATAACCGAAAATTATCTCAATGATATAACAGAAATCGAAAGATTTGAAAACGGTCGATTTTCATGTTTCAAAAATATACCCAATTCGGTTTCATTAACTTCAATGTTTCCTAAAATAATAGTGTTGTGGCAACAATGTTCGAGATTATACATATTTATTTGTTCTCTAGTTTAAAAACAAGTAATAAAGTGCTATAGTCGGTCAAGCCCGACCATACGATACCCTTCACCACTTAGGTCAAAGGTGTTCTTTTTCCTGTATAAAGACAAATATTTGCTAAATTTTGCCATCATGCAAACATTTTCTCAAAACTTACATATTTAAGCTGTTTCCGTCATTTGGATTTAAGAGCGTTTTAGTGATTTTTGTCCCATTTTGTGCGTTTTGACACATAAGTTTGTATGAGAACTATGGTCAAATGTGGACTGATTTCAACGATATTGGGTATAGTGATTTAAGTTTACATAAGCAGTATATGTTTTAAATTTCATGAAAAAATATTGATTTTTGTGGCCAAAATATCAATTCCGGGAAGTGGGACCTATGGGAGGTTCCATAAATAATGGACCGATTTTGACGAATTTCAATAGCCATGGTCCCATTATCAAAAAAATGATCTGTGCCAAATTTCATCAAATTACCTGTAGTTTGATTACAAGGTTTACATGGGGTCCAGCCAGACAGCCGTCCAGCCGGATGGACGGACGGACGGACATCGCTAAATCGACTAAGAAAGTGATTGTAAGCCTATTGGTATACTAAAAGGTAGGTCTAAGACAAATATTTCTAAACGTTACATACATCAGCACAAACTTATAATACCCTTTCCACCTATGGTGGTAAAGGGTATAATAAACTTCAAGGGAATTTGATAACTTTCCATCGAGTTTATTCATAACGAAAATTTACTTAAATAAAATTTATTGGAAGCATAAATCAGATATCAAATGACAAATGAATAATTGTTACAAAATCACTACGCCTCTGTTTCACCACAGCTACATTGAAGAATGTTCAAAATTAATTATTCAATTTAAGTACATTTACATTTCAAAATTGAAAATCATAACCAAAGGTAAAGAAAGTGAACTAACTTTTTAATTACAAATAAATATTTAAATGAAATATTTTGGAAAATGAAATAAAAACATATTAAAAGATATGTAGAGACTTTCAATTTTTAAGAATTATTTTTCATACATAGAAGTAAATTTCTTAGATGTAATGAAAAAAGTATTTTATTATTTAATCTTAAAATCATAGCATATGTTATTATTTATCTCTTGAAAAACTCTATTAAATTTTCATTTCTAATATTAAAATAAAATGATCCTGCTTAAAGGATAACATTTAATTCATGTGTTATATTATAGCAAAAACTATTTCAAGCATTTTTATTTTCACTTTCTCTTTCCATTTTTATCGGCTACAATAAAATTTAGCTATGAAAGCAGAAATATTTAATTTTAAAAAAGAATTTGTTACTTATTAAAAAATCTACCGCAGCGCACGTGTCAATTACAATTCAACAGCAACAAAACAAACAGCTACAACATTTGAATACAACCAGAGAAATTTTAAAACTGCAAATCCTTTTTTAGGATTTTTGTAACCAAGTAACTCTTCATCTTTAGCTTCATCATTACCATCACCATCACGCTTCCACGACGCACTCACTGCAAAATTTCTATTTTATTTAATTTAATTTATTTTCTATTCTTTTCTAATTTCATTGACTCTGTGTGCGATTGTTGGCAAACATGGAACTGGTTTAATCCTGTTTTCAAAAGATTACTGTCACCAAAACATATTTTCTAAAATTTAAACATCTTTCTTTTCTGTTTTTTAATTTTAAATTCCTTGACGATGGATGACACTATAAACAGCAACAACAGATACAACAAAAACAACAACAACAATATAATAGAGTGGAAATAACAACTAAAAGGATATTATTTATAATCAAATTTGACCTGGCAAATTGTCATTGTCTTCTTGTTTTTCCCTTCATTTCGGTTTGAATAGATTTTCTATCTGTTTTTCTATTCGAGGGGGTTGTTTGAGTTTGCGGTAAATGTTAGAGGGTGTGAGTCTTAAATATTTACACATGGTTACGCGTGTATGGGTTTATGTGTGTGAAAGGATATTTGCTTTAAATGATGCTATAAAAAGTTGTTTTTAATGGTCAGAAAGTTAACAGTATTTCAATAAAAATATTATCATAAATTATTTCTTTTACAACTGTTTTTGATTTGAAGCTATTACTAAACTTGAATAGATTATTTCGAAAGTAAAATTGTGCTAAATGGTTGTAAACGAAATGGATCTGAGTACAAAAAAATATTTTTTTAGATTTAACAGTAAAGAAAGCTTAAAAATAACGTATTTTTTTTAACAGCATAAGGAAAAGCAACAAAAAAATTTAAAACAATAAACATATTTATGAGAAAAAAATTAATTTGAAACCATTTCTACAGAAGTTTTTTTATAAAAAATTTTTATGTCAAAAATTTTAAATTTTTATTTTTTTTATTTTATTTCACCTTTAAAATTTATATAAAAAATTTGTACATACAAATGTGAAAAATTATCTATAACACAGTACGACAAAATCAAATTTTTTTAATTACACATGAGTAATGTTAACAGAATATGAAAAAAGGCTTAAAATAAAAAAATAGGTGTCTCGGCGTTTTGCTGTAGCACGTCAGAATTTTAAGAAAATCGATTTTAAAGATTCGAAGGACCGTGGAGGTTCACTTGTAACGTAATACTAAAGAGTGCTCTAAATAAAATTTGTAGTTGGAGTTTCTTAAATAAAAATCAAACCTTTTAATATAAAAACTCTACAAAATACGCAAATATAATGACATATTATACAAAATCATTTAGCATTAAAATGTTTACTTAGTACTCGGGTTTTGCAAAATTATCGACTTTTTTCGGAGCCCAATACCTTTCCACAGGCCGAAGTTCTGGACAGTTAGGTGGATTTGCCTCTCGTGGTACAAAAATGACATTATTCTTTGAGTACCACTTAAGTGCCTTTTTTCCATAATGGCATGATGCCAAATCGGGCCAAAAAAATGTAGTCACTCTGTGCTCTCTTAAAAAGGGTAACAACCGTTTTTGTAGGCACTCCTTTATATAAATTTCTGTGTTTATTGTGCCAGATGCCACAAATACTTTACTTCTTTTGCCACAACTGCAAATAGCTTGCCACACGAGAAACTTCTTAGGGAATTTTGTTTGTTTTTTGGTGCGAAACTCTTTCCGAACATTGCCCCGTTTATCAGCAACATAAAAATCTTGACCAGGAAGTTGAGAAAAGTCTGCCAGTATGTATGTTACATCATCCATCACACAACAGGTGTATTTTTTTATAAAATCAGACTTCAATTTTTTCGCTCGTTTTTTTTGCTTCTAAGTTCTTTATAGCATTGCGATCTGGAACCTTTTGGACTTTGTATGTCTTCAGTCCAGCATAAGCTTTGACTCTATGTGCAAAATTCGTAGAACATTTCACCGTACGAGCTGCTATTCTTAAAGAAGTGTTAGGCGCTCTTCGAAAGAGTCGCTCGACTTCTTTTGCCTTACCAATATCTGTAGGACCTTTTTTCCTCCCTGATCCAGGTTTTCTTTCAATGCTCAGGTTTTCCTTATATAGTCTGATGGCATTAGAAACCGTTCGAGGGTCAACTTTCAAATTTTTAGCTATTTTTTTAAAAGTCCATGACGGATTTTTTTGAAAAGTTTTAATTATATTTTCACGAACTTTTTTTTCGCAGTCCATTTTGATTGAAATAACTATTGAAAATTAATAATTTCTAAAATAATAGTATCTGACATATCTATAGAAACTAACTTGATCAAAAAATAAATTATTTCTTGCACTATGGATAAATTTTGTCTAAAATAATAAATGCATATTTTTTTTAGAACACTCTTTATTATAAAAAGTTCTATAAAAATAGAATGGGTAAACCGATTTAAATGCTTGAGCCAATTTTGAAAAGGGAATTAAATTTGGATTTGTTTTTATTAAAAAAAAAACAAATTTGTTTCCGCTAGAGGACGCTTTAATTTCCATGTAAAATTAAAAAATATAAAAAAATATACTAAATTCGACTACCAACATTTTTAACACTAAGTAATAGTTAAGATATCATATTAATTTTTATATTTTTACATTACAGTTACATTACATTGAATTACATTACGTTTTTTGGATATTTTTTAATTTTACATGAAAATTGAAACGCCATCTAGCGGATTGGATTTGTTTTTTTAAATAAAAACAAATCCAAATTTAATTCTATTTTCAAAACTGGCTCAAGCATTTAAATCGGTTCACCCATTCTATTTTTATAGAAGTTTTTATAATAGTATTACGTTACAAGTGAACCTCCACGGTCCTTCGAATCTTTAAAATCGATTTTATTAAAATTCTGACGTGCTACAGCAAAACGCCGTTACACGTATTTTAAGCCTTTTTTCATATTCTGTTAAAATGTCTCATGTGTACCAACCACTGTCGTACTGTGTAATATGAACATTTTTTGCAAAAATTAAAAAAAATTATATGAAAAATTTTCTAAAAAAAAAATTAGGTAAAAAAAAATGTGTACAAAAATTTTTTGAAAAAAATTAAATTATTCCCACTTAATCCTGGTCTATAACATTTTTAATTAACAAAAATTTATTGATAAAAGCCAAAAAAAAATTTTTGTGGGGACAACCAAATTCCTCGACGCATTTTGGTGGTTGGTTAGGACATCATCTTCAGGAGGAGTATCCCCACTTTAAGACAGATCGAAAACCTCGCACTATTACCAATTTTATAAACGCAATCATCACGAATTATGTTTGTAAATCAACAAACTGATTTTGGCTTTTATCAATAAATTGTCTATTACATTAATAAATAAATGTAATAGACTGGGATTAAGTGCGAATAATAATTTTTCTTATGAATAATATTTACTATCCCGACAAAATTTTTTCTAAAAACATATTTTTGTGAATATTTTGCTAGAAAGGTTTTTATGTGAAAAAATTTCTATTTATATTATTGTGTCATTTAGTAAAAATTTGAGTCAAATCGGACAACGTTAACACGTGGTGCAAAGGTGCTAAATTTGACAAATGCGTTTACAAGGGAAACAAAGAAGAAAAGCTATAGTCGGTCAAGCTCCACTATATGATACTTCTAATATGAACTAACAATTTAACAAGTTTTTTCTTCGAGATTTAAAGTAATTAATGTCATTTCGATTGTAACCAAATTTTGGTTATCGGTTAATATTTACAAAATATTTATCTATGTAAAGTTTAAGTGTTTTTGTGCTTTTCTGAGTATTTAAAACTTTTGAGAAATTATCTTGTATGGGAGGTATGGTCAAATATGGCCGATTCATACAAAATTGATTTCGACAACCATTGGCAATACCTTTGCAGAATATTATTGAAAAACAATTAAATTTGTGGCTGTAATGTGCCAAAAACTCTATTCCGGGAAGGCATCCCTATGGAAGGTAACCGAAATAGTAATCCGACTTTGCTTAAAAAGTATAGGGATCGTCCTTGGACCAAAATATAAGTCTGTGGTAAATTTCATCAAATTATCTTTGAAGTTACGAGTTGTACTTTGATAACGATCCAGCCAGAACTCAGAGAGTGATTCTGACTCGATCGGTATACTAAAAGGTCTCAGATCAATATTTCTATGCGTTACAAACATCAGCACAAAGCCTATGGTGGTGAAGGGTATAAAAATGGGTGTTTTTTAGTTTTTGCCAAATTAAAGGTAATTGGGCTAACTTTCACAAACGAGGGGCAAGCTCGGATTGACGGACAATAAGGTTTTGTGTTCTACCACGACAACATACTTTACTGACAGATCTTGACTAGGAATTTTGATGCATCCACCGTGTAGTCACAGTCTGGCTAATTTCTTTTTCGAACTCCGCAAATTCCGCTAAAAAAAATGCAGTCGAAAACCAAGAGAAGTTTTTGGCCGATAAACTACAATTCTACAATAAAGAAATTATGAAGCTACCCAAAAAATATCAAAAAGTCAATATGTACTTAAATAAAGAAAAATTCCATTAAAAAATTATCAAAACACAGGCAAATACTTTATACATTATCCAATATTTTTTTGTTGGAAGCATAAACGATAAACATTTACCTTAACAAAAATTATTCTTAACTTTATAAAAAGTTCATTTATCAAACTATTTTTATAATTTTTTTTTTATAGAAATTCTGAGTAATTTTTCCAAGTACTTCTTCGTTTTTGCGAATTGCACTCGAAATTAAAAGTAAATTAATGCAAGAGTTTAAAAATGTTTCGTCAAAAGAAAGTTTTCTTTGGCGTTCTTTCTTTCTCTTTTCATTTATTTCTTGTTTTAATATAAAATCCTTAATCGTATTCGAATTTGAATTCGCAGTCGTCGTCATAGTCGTTATAATGCGTAATTAGGAAACTATTTTCAAGTCAATGAAATGCCTGCATTTAAAAGCAAAACTTTGGTAATTTACTGCTACATAAAATATGCGACAGTAGAAAAGTTTTTCCTTGTCGTCATCGTCTTCTACCACCGCTGACGTTGCTTTCTTATTTTCATTTGGAGAATTTTAGCAGAGTTTTGCTATTAAAATAAGGTGACCAGGGGCCAAATTACGGCATTCCATATCGATCGAAATCTTAGATATTTTCAAAAACATTTGTATAGCATACTTTAAGGATAATCAAAACTATTTAAAAGATGCACAGTTTACTATATTTTTTGAAGATATTTGCCAAAAGATGAACAATAGTAAAAGAGTTTCAATTAAAACAATATATATTTTTAAAAACGAATCAAAATGGATACCATATTTCAATAAACTTTTTGGATCGAAGTAACTTTGAACATCCCTAAAGTATACTTTACAAAATTCGGTTAAAAGTCTGAGTTTTCGATCGATATCGAATGCGGTAATTTGGCCCCTGGTGTTGAAAAAAATTACGCCTTTATATGAGTTCCTTGTTTGAATTTAATGATTCTGGCTAAACGATTATTTATAATTTAGAATTTGTAATAAAGTAATACATTTTTTTTATATTCTATACTAATATGTACCGAGGGCGATACTTATTCTTTTATAATCTTTCAAAAATGGTGCCCAAATTTCAGTCATGCTAATTTTGTCTATGACTAGCCTTTAACAAATTTCATATTTCAATACACTTTATGGAGTGTTATCTGAATACATATTCTAAAAATTACACAAGGTGAAGAATATTAAACCGTTGGTCTTCCTAAACTATTTCTGTAGCACCCTTTTTCTTCATTATTTTCTATTCGCTTGTGCGGAAAAAGAAGAAAATTAAAACAAAATGTGGCAGAAGTATGTAGAGAAGTTACAAAATGAAGAAAACTAAATTACGTATTTAGAGTATTACCCTCAAACATTTCTCCCTATTCCAGAGCGTAAGAAAATTCTGCTATTCGTAGTAAAAGAAGTTGAAAAGTTTTCTTGCTGCTGGAAAAAGAAAAAATACTTATTCTTACGAAGAATGCTAAAAGAGTCGATAAGAAAAAAGTTATGAAACATTTTTTAAAGTTTTAGTTCCATTATATTCTCCATCTTTTTTTTTACTTGGCAGAAACAACTACCACCCCGCCTCCAGTTATAGGAACGATTCCGTACAAAATGTATGTATATATGTATCAGTGTGTATTGTGTATGCAAAAATAAATGTATGGAAACTTTGTAATCAAAATTGTAAAAAAGGAAGTAAATTTAATAACGAAGTATGTAAAAGTATATGTATTTACAAATTAAAAAAAAAAAACTAAAATTAAGTACGAGCGTGGCCTTTTATTTTTCGAGATTAGAGAAAACAAATAAATATTTAAAAATTAAAAAGAAATCGGAATAATTTTTATTCGAAATTCGAATTATTATAGCGATTAATGTGTGGTTACCTGTAGCGTCTATCGAATATTGCATTATAATGACAGATGTTTACCTATACATATGTATGTATATGTGATAATTATGCCATATGTTATCGAAATTATTAACGTGTAAAGTGTAAGCCCATTTGTAAAATTTCGGGATACAAATTTTCATAGAAAATTTTTCTGGGTACAAATTTTTCGGAATAAAATATTTTATAGAAAATTCTCCATACAACTTTTATACAAAATTATTTGGTAAAGAAAAAAAATCGTTTTAAAATTTTTTTTATATAAATGAACAAATTTCTATAAAAATTTTTTTCTTGCAAGAATTTTTATATAAAATTTTTCGATATAAAAATTTTTATGTAAAATGTTTAGTTAATAATTTTGTAGAAAATTTTTCGTAATATAAATTTTTATCAAAAATGTTCGTTATAAAATTTTTAATAGAAAATTTCTTGTTATATAATTTTCAATAGAATATTATTCGTTATAAAAATTTCTATAGAAAATTTTTCGTTGTAAAAATTGGTATAGAAAATTTTTTGTTATGAAATTTTCGTTATAATTCTTTTTAAATATATTATTACAGAAAATTTTTCTTTGTAAAATTTTTAATAAAAAATTTTTTGTAATAAAAATTTTTATAAAAAAATTTATAAAAATTTATACAAATTTCTATAGAAAATTTTTCGTTGTAAAAATTGGTATAGAAAATTTTTCGTTATGAAATTTTCGTTATAAATCTTTTTAAATAAAATTATTATAGAAAATTTTTCTTTATAAAATTTTTAATAAAAAATTTTTTGTAATAAAAATTTTTATAAAAAAAATTTTCGTTAGAAAAACTTTGATAGAAAATTTTTTCTTATACATATAACAAAAAATTTTGTATCAATTTTCTATCGTTATGAAAATTTTAAAAGAACAATTTTTGTTATGAAAATTTTTATAGAAACATTTTTGTTACAAACATTTTTATAGAGAATTTTTCTACAAGAATTTTTTGGATAATAATTTTTATCGAAAGTTTGTTGTTTTGAAAATTTGTATAAAAAATTGTTAGTTGTAAAAATTTTTATGGAAAATTTTTCATAGTAAACATTTTTATAGAAAATTTTTTGTTATAAGAATTTTCGTTAAGAGAATTTTTATAAAATGTTTCGTTCCAGAAATTCTTGTAAATTAGTAAAAAGAAAATATTTCTTTATAACTTTTTTCGTAGTAAAACTTTTTATAGAAGATTTCGTTATAAACATTTTTATAGAAATTTTTTCGGCATAAAAATTTTGCAGCATAAATTTCACAGAAACATTTTGTAAATAAAATTTTCTCGGTATTTGTACCGACATTTTTTTGTTTTAAATAATTTATAGAAAAATTTTGTAGTAGGAGCAAATTTTGATAGAAAATTTTTGTTGTCAAAATTTTTATCGAAAATTTTTGATTACAAATTTTTTTATAGAAAATTTTTCATTTTTAAAATCTTTATACAAAATTTATAGTTTTAAAAATTTTTAAAGAAAAATTTTAATTTAAAATTTTTTTAGAAAATTTTTCATTTACAAATTTTTATTGGAAATTTTTTTTTTAAAAAGTTTTTTTTGGAAATTTTTTGTTGACAAATTTTTGTTGGAAATTTTTCGTTTAAAGATTTTGATAGAAAATGTTTCGTTATACAAATTTTTGTAGAAAATTAAAATTTATAAGAAATTTTAAGATTAATACGACAGATAACTCACTAACTTAAAAGTTTTAGTGCTTAAAAAGTTACTTTTCTGAGCCAATGACACCAACTTCTAAATTCGTAAAGTTTTTTGAAAAAACGCAAACATTTCCTTCGAACTTGAATGACTTTTGTTGAGTTTCTTTTTAATTTTTTACGTTTTGTGACCAACATACATATGTTGTTAAAGTTCCCTTAACAACAAAATATCAAATATTACTTTTGAAACTGAAGTCGCCAAAATATAAATAGCAACCCTCGTATTATAAAAACTTTACACAATTTCATTTCATGCTTGGCAAACTTAACTAAAATTATGTTAAATTTGTAAAAAATGTTATGTATTGTAGGTTTATAAATGAACCTCAGCCGGTATTGCATTTAAAAAAGTCCATTTTCCCCTATTATCTGCGATTTTAATTAAACTCAATTAGGGCGCTTAATATTTAGAATTGGCATCATCAGAATCATCAAAAGTTAAGCCCACTTTTGGCTCTTGTCGCGCGCATTTAATGGTTTCGTTGCCTTCTAAGCCAAATAGACATAGCGCTACTTATTACTACATGCCAACATCAGCTTTATTATACAACCGGTGTTCCCTTGGCCCCTTTCTTCTTTCTCTTTCTATGTTGCTAATGTATACAAATTCATTATGAATATGGTTATAAATGAAATATTTAATTATAAAGAATTTTATATAAAAAAATGCATTTAATTGCGAAAAACAAAGAAAGAGAACCAAATAAAATAAAATGGTAATTATAGCAACTGCTTTTTTCCGTCAGTTCGCCAGTTAGCAAGTGGGACTATGGAAATGGGGAAGAATAACCGTGGGTACAGTTACTTTGTAATGAATGGCCTTGTGTTGGAAAAAAATATTGATTGTGCAGATAAAAAGTCATTTCTGTTCATGTTATTTGAATATTTTTGCGTTTTGGCAAAGGTATGGTAAAATATAGGGTTTGCAAAAAACCGTGAAAATGAGAAACCGCGGTTTCGGTTTTAAAACACCCAAAACCGGCCGGTTTCGGTTCGGTTTTCGGTTATTTAAATAAAACTATTTCAGTTTAAATTTGTAGGAAAATTTAGATAACTTCATTAAAACATAAAGAGTGCTCTAAATAAAATTTGTAGTTGGATTTTCTTAAATAAAAATCAAACCTTTTAATATAAAAACTCTACAAAATACGCAAATATAATGACATATTATACAAAATCATTTAGCATTAAAATGTTTACTTAGTACTCGGGTTTTGCAAAATTATCGACTTTTTTCGGAAACCCTCCCATTAAAGATTTTACAGTTGCTTCTGATACCTTTTTGGAGCATGTGTTCCACCTGCGCTTAAAATCGGACATGTTCTTGGAAATCTTTCCTGTGTTCTTCAATTCCTTTTTTACCAGAGCCCAATACCTTTCCACAGGCCGAAGTTCTGGACAGTTTGGTGGATTTGCCTCTCGTGGTACAAAAATGACATTATTCTTTGAGTACCACTCAAGTGCCTTTTTTCATATTGGCATGATGCCAAATCGGGCCAAAAAAATGTAGTCACTCTGTGCTCTCTTAAAAAGGGTAACAACCGTTTTTGTAGGCACTCCTTTATATAAATTTCTGTGTTTATTGTGCCAGATGCCACAAATACTTTACTTCTTTTGCCACAACTGCAAATAGCTTGCCACACGAGAAACTTCTTAGGGAATTTTGTTTGTTTTTTTTGTACGAAACTCTTGCTGAACATTGCTCCGTTTATCAGCAACATAAAAATCTTGACCAGGAAGTTGAGAAAAGTCTGCCAGTACGTATGTTTCATCATCCATCACACAACAGGTGTATTTTTTTATAAAATCAGACTTAAATTTTTTCGCTCGTTTTTTTGCTTCTAAGTTCTTTATAGCATTGCGATCTGGAACCTTTTGGACTTTGTATGTCTTCAGTCCAGCATAAGCTTTGACTCTATGTGCAAAATTCGTAGAACATTTCACCCTACGAGCTGCTTTTCTTAAAGAAGTGTTAGGCGCTCTTCGAAAGAGTCGCTCGACTTCTTTTGCCTTACCAATATCTGTAGGACCTTTTTTCCTCCCTGATCCAGGTTTTCTTTCAATGCTCAGGTTTTCCTTATACCGTCTGATGGCATTAGAAACCGTTCGAGGGTCAACTTTCAAATTTTTAGCTATTTTTTTAAAAGTCCATGACGGATTTTTTTGAAAAGTTTTAATTATATTTTCACGAACTTTTTTTTCGCAGTCCATTTTGATTGAAATAACTATTGAAAATTAATAATTTCTAAAATAATAGTATCTGACATATCTATTGAAACTAACTTGATCAAAAAATAAATTATTTCTTGCACTATGGATAAATTTTGTCTAAAATAGTAAATGCATATTTTTTTTAGAACACTCTTTATTATAATTTAATACTAAAATTCAGCAAAATAATTTAGGTTTTTTTTAAATATAAGGGATTTCTTAAATAAGTCTTGTTTCTTTTTGAGAAACTGCAGAGCCTTTTAGCGTGAATAATATTTGCATCCGAGCGACAAATTACTTCAATAGTAATTTTTACAAATAGCAACGATTTAAAAGAATTTACAATAGGTCTATTCGTTTACTTTCTAGTAAAAGTCTAGTAAGCTGAGTATTTACTGAGTAAACGAACGAATTTACTCTCACCAAATCATTTGTACAAGAAAAGTAAACGAACAGAAAATTTGTAAAAATCCAGTAAGAAAATCGAGACAATAAAAAAACAATACAATAGGCAATAAATAAATAAAAAATGACCTAAGCTTTTAATTTTAATTAGTTATATACTTTTTAACTTTAATTTAGTTAATTTTATTTCTTTTACTTAAAATTTTTAACTAAATAAAAATTGTGGCAAATGGTCACCTGCTGTTTCTTTTGTTTACGTTTTTTATTCATGTTGTTGTTGTTGTTACTAAATTTTTACAGGCAAAATTTTTCCCCGTAACATTTTACAAATACTCAGCAAATAAACTGTCACTTTTTCTCAAAAATTCTCTCTGTTTACATTTCCCCTCTTACTGAGTTTTGGGTAAACGAACGACTTTCCGTAATATTTTGTAATAATTTGTACAAATTTTAACGTAAACGAACGAACATAATTTCAAAGTCGATAGAGTGAAGCAAATCTAAGGTCGACAGCATTTCTAAATCTCATGAATACTTTGTTTTAGATTCTAAATTTCGTCTAAAATTTAGAAGCAGAAATCTAAGAGTAAACTTTTTAACGCTTGTTTGTAAAATATTATAACGAACTGACGAATTTTTGAAATACCGAACAGTTTTTCTTACAGCCTCTAGGTTCAAATGTATATGGGCAATTGGTTTTAAATGAGTCAAAGTTTCATTGTCGCCGTCTTCAAAATTGATTTTCAGATACAAATTTGATATTGGCTGCTGCTCCATCTATAGTACATGCTTCGATGTTTGTATCAAGTGAAATATTAAACTCCATTAGCCTTTGTCTAATGGTTTCTTGCGTTTGCTTGAAATTACACGTTCCTAAAATACGGCCCAGGTTATACAATTTAAGAAAATTTAAATTTACCATGAGAATCGTGAATATTTACGTATTTATACCGTCTTCCCCTTACACCTGTCCATTCGTTCATTGTAAACACCTTTTGCTTGTTTCGTTCTTCTGCTTCATTAAATAGACAAATTACATGCAAATTAATGATAATCTAATGTTGTTTCTGAATAATACCAACAAAAAATTATGAAAAATAAATAGCTAAAAACGCGTTTTTTTCTACGGTTTTCGGTTTCGGTTTTGAGGCATAAAAAACCGAGGTATCGGTTTCGGTTTCGGTTAAAACCAAACTGCAAACCCTAGTAAAATATGGACCGATTCCGACTAAATTTGTAGTCATTTCTATTTTCACGAGCAATATTTATGCCGAATTCTAATTCAGTTAAGTCTATTTATAAGAACCAAAAATTAAGATCCATTTTCTGAAAGCTCACTATATAATATTTTAAAATTCCAAAATTGTTAATTTAACAATGTTTTAAAGTAAATTTCAATTTAAATGTTATTTGTTAAAACGACACAGTAATATAGTGTTGAGCTTTCTACCAATATTTCGAAGTAACTTTTTCGCCAATCCAACATATACAAATGATTAGTGAAACGCGTGGTCAGTAATTTCTATGAAAGCGCATTAGCACCGCTAAATTAAAACCAAATACCAAGTGGTTTAAGCCCCTCTCCAAATTAAAAAAGATTTTAAACGTCTTTTGTTGGCCTTACCAATTTGCCATAAAAAGTCATCAACATCATAATTGTTTTTCAAAAAAAAGTACCCTCATTCTTCGTAAAACTTAGCCCGAGCTCTTCAAGTATTATTACAGTGGATAAAGTAAAGAAAATTGGTCAGTTAGAGCTAAATAACCACAAGTACTCGAGTGAAGTCCTTAGGATTTTTGTTTTAAATTACAGAAGATGAAGTGCTTTTTGTCAAAGATAGAGGAGGTGGAGAAAAGGTGTTTATTTGGGTGGTGGGTACTCAGACTTAGTAGAAAGTGCGTGGCAATTAGTATTAATTTATTAATAATCCCTTGTGGATGTGTTAAGAAGTTTGTAGCAAGAATTATTTATTTGATAGTATTTTAGCTTAAGGTTATTACAGACTCATTTTAAGAAGCAAAATGTTTAACACTTTGTGGTATCTTATAGCGACTTAAAGATTTTTTTCTTAATTCGAATTTCTTTAAAATTGTAAGTTTCAAATGACGACAACTCAAAGGTTGAACTAAGTATTCTAAACTCTTTAAGGGTTTTAAAATACTGATCTAGAATTGTCTAATAAAGTAAGAATTCGTATAACCCTCAAACTAAATCACAGTGTTGTTGTTGTCAAAAATCATTTTTTCTAGTTTTATTTCTAATTTAATTCTTTTTTGAAAATCGAAATCGTTTGTAGATGTTACAAAACTATAAACATAAAAATAGCAGTATTCAGTTATTCCAGTTAAGTTGCATTTAAATTGGGAAACAATTTCTAAATGGCCTTAACAATCTGCCACTTGAATTCCTGTTCCTTTTTTCCACTTTTGGTGAAAGTTCTGACCATCCAGCTTAAATGTTTGTTTTTTACTTTCTTTGGTCCTTGTTACAGGACCACATCTTCACACACACACACATACTCATCATGTTCATCAGCTTCATCATAATCATCGTCCAAATCATTCAACATCGGAGTAAGTACGGACGTACGATACGTATGAGAATATTTTATATATAAAACGTCAGAATGAAAGCAGAAGAATATAAAATAAAATGTACTGTAAGTGTGTTTGGCATGTGCCATTCACCAACAAGTGGCACTTGAAAAAATAAAACACAGTATTTTAAATAAAAATTAATTGGAGAGCACATACACTCACCCACTCACTCATTGGACATGAGTAGACGAATACAATGGAGGAGCATTTTTAAACATGAACAAATCGAAACAAAACTCAACTCAACTAAAATACTGTATTAAATGTTGTACATCCATCTACTACGAGTTTACACAAGGTTACCACCACCAACACTAACACTAGCAAACGGAACAGGATACTTTCACATGCATGTATGTGTATGTACTTGTATTTCCGTTCAAATGTGTTACGTTTACGGACATGCCACCAGCAAATACGAGGATAAACAGGTGCATCCAAATGCCTATTTTGTTATATTCCTTTAAAATATACAGACTCATTCCGAAATTTAAGTAATAACTTAACAAAATTTCAACTTCCGAATAGCCCTCGCATAGAAAACTTTGTTTTAAATGAAAAATAAATACTTATTTATTAAAAAAAAAAAATAAAGTAAAATAAAATAAAAACAAAATGTTGAAATTATTATTTTGAATTAAAAAGTACTTGAAACGAATGAAAACACTGACCATTAAGTTAAACCGTGCATGATTTTACCAACAACAACAACAACTACTTACAACAATTTGTTAACATGAGGTCAAAATAAATATTTAATTTAACAAAAATCTATAGAAAAAAAATAATAATGATTCGAATTTTCAATAGAACAACTAAAGATAAGGAGGGCCATGGCATGTAATCCACCAGAACTGAGTACTTTCCGCATAACAACTTAAGTTAATATTACTTTTTCTATGGGGGAGTCGAAAATAACCAAAAATCCAAGGAGAAAACAATTGATTGATTTCATTTACTACTAAATAAAAACCAAATAGAAAACAAGAAAACTAAATTTTTTTTTGGACTCCCTTCGAAAGAATTTGCAGGCAACTGCAATCAATGAATCAACAACAATTGAAGTCAACTTTTTGTATAATTTAAGGTGGTCGAATTGTGAAGTTAGTTGGGAGAAGAAATCTACTTTAAGATCGTAAAAACTAAACTCAATACTTTAGTTAAATGAGCTCCATTGTATTCTTTATATATATGTGACCCGGTCTATGAAAAGGTGGCTTGTGACTCAAAAACAAAATTTTGTTTTTAAGTCATAAGCCACCTTTTCCCTTTTCATAGACCGGGTCACATATATCATTCCATTTGATGTTATTTTTAATACAAAAACTAGCTTTATAACCCGCTACTTCGTTAGCTTCACCATTTGAATTGACAAAGTTACAAAATTTACCAAAATAACTTTTTCACTTATTTATCAATTCCGATATAAATTAAATTAAATAACTATTGGTTCTTAAGTTACATATAGGACAAAATAAGTACCTACCCTCTACATTTTCAAAAAAGTACTACACACGCCTCCCTTATTTTTGTAGCTGACCCAATTTTGATTGCTAACCCAATTTAAATCTTGTTCTTGTCGCTTTTGATTTTGAATATTTTACAAAAGTTTCCTTTTTACCCGTTGTTTACCCCTGATCAGCCAAATTAAAAAAAATCCGGAGACATGTCCTAATATTTTTATTGCTGATCTTAACTCCATTTTTGTTAATTGAAAAAAATACCAAACACCTGTCACATATTTCTTCAATGTCAATAGAACAGTCCATAAATCATTGATTTATTTATTATTTTATTGATTTAAACAACATGCACAGTTTAAAAGGAAAAAACCTATCTTTAAATTTTTGACCCGTTTTTGTTATTTTCGATTGCGGTATAAATTTTGTTTCTATAATAATTGATTCAAAAATTATATATGGGTCAAAAAAGTACCAAAATTTAGTTTTTATCATTTTTATTCCCTATTTTTAGCTCATTTACGAAAAGTACCTACTAAAAACATGACTTTTTATTTTTCTATTCGATCTAAATCCAATTTAAATTTTTTTTCTGTCGATATTAGTAACAGAGATATAACTTTACTAATGTTTTTATTTTCTACCCTATTTTAACCCCAAAACTGTTTAATTTGCAAAAAGTACTGAAAAGTCTCTTAATTTTTAGGGCTGATCTTAGACCATTTTAGCGTTTGTTTCCATCCATTAGGTTTAGAAGATATAATGTTATCGATTTTTCCCTTTTTTACCCCTTTGATTGACACATCTCTAATTTATACTTATGACTTCATTAGCTTAAATGAATATTTTCCCGTTTTCACCTTTTAGAACCCCATTTATCGTTAAAGTACCAAGCACATGTTTAATATTTTGTTAACACTTATTGATTGTGGCATAAAGTGAGTCTTTATGTTTATAAGTTCAAAAGATACGTATGGGTTAAAAAAAAGTACAAAAATATAGTTTTTACCCTTTTTGGCCCTTATTAGTGCCATTTCCAAAAAAAGTACAGAACACATGTCCCTTTCATTTTCTAGCCGATTATATGATTTATTCATTTTCTAGCCTGTTTTAACCATAAGCGGCCAAATTAAAAAAAAAAAATACCGAACCCGTGTCCTTTAATTTTTAATGCTGATCATAGACCAATTTAATCTTTGTTTCTATCACTTTTGATTTATGAGATATTACGTTACCGATTTTCCCCCTTTTTACTCCAAAAATTAAAAAAAGGAATCAATCGTTTGTCTTATACTTCTGCAATGTGAATAGACCTGTCTGTAAATTATACTTCTGGCTTTATTTGTTTAAATAATATTCATAGTTTTTACTCTTTTGTGCCTCATTTATCGTAAAAGCGCGAAGCACCTTCTTAATTTTTGTTAGTCCTTATCAATTGTGATGTAAATAGAGTATTTATGTTTATTAGTTCAAGAGATACTTATAGGGTTAATAAAGTACCAAAATATAGTTTTTTCCTTTTTTCTCCCTTATTAGTTCCATTTCCAAAAAAGTACCAAACTCGTGTCCCCTTTTTTTGCAAGATGATCCAAATCCAATTTCAACTTTGTTTCTAACGATGTAAATTTCGGAGATATGATGTTACTAATTTATCCATTTTCTTTTTCAATTTTTTTCAATTTACTTTTTCAATATGAATCCACCCGTCTGTAAATTATAGTTCTGGCTTCATTACTTAAAAACCTACCCTTGAATATTTCCCAGTTTTTATCTTTTTTACCTCAATTATAGTAAAAGTACCAAATACGTGTCTAATAATTCTTTGTTACTTATCAATTGTGACGTTTACTGTTTCTCTATGTTTGTTATTTCAAAAGATACGTATGGGTTCCAAAAAAGTACCAAAATATAGTTTTTGCCCTTTTTTACCCTTATTAGTACCATATTCAAAAAAGTACCAAATACGTTTCTCGTTTTTTTTCAGCCCATCCGAAGCAAATTTCAACTCTATTCCTATCATTTTGAATTTCGGAGATATGACGTTACTAATATTTCACATTTTTTCCCTGTTTTAACCCCAAAACGGCCGAATTAAAGAAAAAAGTACCGAATACATGTCCCTTAATTTAAAGTGCCGATTTTAGACCGATTTAGTTGTTGTTTGTATCACTTTTGACTAAGAAGATATATTTTTACCGATTTTTACCCCCAAAGTACCAGACACTTATTTTACTTTTTTCAGTGTCAATTTACCAGCCAATAAATTATGCTTCTGGCTTCATTAGCCGAAAAGATATTCTTAGCTAAAAAGCAAAAAACCTACTCTTGAATATTTTCCCTTTTTTTTACCCTTTCGTCCCACATTAATCGCAAAAGTACCAAATACGTGTTTAATAGTTTTTTAATGCCTATCAGTTGCGATATAAATTATATTTCTATGTTTATTAGTTCAAAAGATATATATGGGTTAAAAAAGTACCAAAATATAGTTTTTACCATTTTTTATTCTTATTAGTGCCATTTTTGAAATAGTACCAAATACGTGACCATTTATTTTTTTATCCGATTCAAATCCAATTTAAACTTCTTTGCATCGGTGTTAGATTCGGAGATATGATGTTACTAATTTCTCCCTTTTCTACCCTGTTTTACCCTTTAAGTTAGTTTTAGTTTTTGTTTCTGTCACTTTTGATTTAGAAGATATATTTTTACCCCCAAAATTAAAAAAAGTACCAAAAATGTATTTTATTTTTTCTTTGTCAATCGACCAGTCAATAAATTATACTTCTGGCTTCATTAGCCTAAAAGATATCCATAGCTAAAAACAAAAAACCTACCCTTAAATATTTTCCCTTTTTTACCCTTTTGTACCCCATTAATCGCAAAAGTACCAAATACGTATTTAATTGTTTTTTAATATCTATCTGTTGCGATATAAATTATGTTTCTATGTTTATTAGTTCAAAAGATACATATTAGTTGAAAAAAGTACCAAAATATAGTTTTTACCCTTTTTTATCCTTATTAATGCCATTTCCAAAAAAGTACCAAGCACGTGTCTCCTTATTTTCCTAGCCGATTCAAATCCAATTTCAACTTTGTTTGCATCGATGTTGGTTTCGGAGATATGATGTTACTAATTTCTCCCTTTTCTACCCTGTTTTACCTTCTAAGAGGTTGAACTTAAAAAAAGTATCGAACATGTGTTCCTTAATTTTAAGTGCCAATCTCAGACCAATTTAGTTTTTGTTTCTATCACTTTTGGTTTAGAAGATATACTTTACCGATTTTTACCCCCAAAATTAAAAAAAAGTACCAAACACGTAGCTTATTTCTTTTCAATGTAAATCTACCAGTCAATAAATTATACTTCTAACTTCATTAGCCTAAAAGATATCCATGGCTTAAAAGCAAAAAACCTATCCTTGAATATATTCTCTTATTTACCCTTTTGTACCCCATTAATCGCAAAAGTGCCAAATACGTATTTAGTTCTTTTTTTAAATCTATCGGTTGCGATATAAAATATGTTTCTATGTTTATTAGTTCAAAAGATACATATGGGTTAAAAAAAGTACCAAAATATAGTTTTTACCCTTTTTATCCTTATTGGTGCCATTTTCAAAAAAGTACTAACACGTGTCCCCTTATTTTTCTAGCCGATTTAAATCCAATTTCAACTTTGTTTCTATCTGTATTGGTTTCGGAGATATGATGTTACTGATTTCTCCCTTTTCTACCCTGTTTTACCTTCTAGGAGGTTGAATTTCATAAAAGTACCGAACACGTGTCCCTTGGTTTTAAGTGCCGATCTCAGACCAATTTAGTTTTTGTTTCTATCACTTTTGGTTTAGAAGATATACTTTACAGATTTTTACCCCCAAAATTAAAAAAAAAGTACCAAACTCGTAGTTTATTTTTTTCAATGTCCATCGACCAGTCAATAAATTATACTTCTGGCTCCATTAGCCTTAAAGATATCCATGGCTAAAAACCAAAAAACCTATCCTTGAATATTTTCCCTTTTTTTACCCTTTTGTACCCCATTAATCGCAAAAGTACCAAATACGTATTAAGTTCTTTTTTAATATCTATCGGTTGCGATATAAAATGTGTTTCTATGTTTATTAGTTCAAAAGATACATATGGGTTAAAGAAAGTACCAAAATATAGTTTTTACCCTTTTTTATCCTTATTAGTGCCATTTTCAAAAAAGTACCAAACACGTGTCCCCTTATTTTTGTAGGCGATTCAAATCCAATTTCAACTTTGTTTCTGTCTATGTTGGTTTCGGAGATATGATGTTACTAATTTCTCCCTTTTCTACCCTGTTTTGCCCGCTAGGCGGCCGATTTTCAAAAAAGTACCGAACACGTGTCCCTTAATTTTTAGTGCTAATCTCAAGCCAATTTAATTTTCGCTTCTATCGCTGTTGGTTAAGGAGATATAATGTTACCGATTTTTCCCTTTTTTACCCTTTTAATTGAAAAAAGTACCAAACACGTATTTAATATTTTGTACTGGGCAATCGACCTCCCTATAAATTTTATTGGTAGCTTTATTGGTTCAAGTCAAATACAAAGAAAAAGAAAAATGGACCTACCCTAAATTTTTTTCCCCGCTTTTCCCCCTTTTTGAACCCTGAATCAAAAAAGTACCAAACACGTGTCTAATATTTTTTTCTTGTTTACCGGCTCCGTTTTGAATTTTGTTACTCTGTTGATTGGTTCAAAAGATACACATGGGTTTAAAAAAGTACCAACATTTTATTTTTACCCTTTTTACCCCCTATTTGTCCCATCTGCCAAAAAGTACCAAACGCGTGTCTACTTATTTTTGCAGCTGATCCCAACGCAATTTCAATTTTGGGCCTATGACGTTTACTTCCGGAGATACAGCATTACTAATTTTTCCCTTTTTTACCCCTATTTACCCCTTTAGAGGCCGAATTTCAAAAAATCCCGTCTTAGTGGATCTATACTTTGAAAAAGGTACCCGCTGTCAAAATTTCAGCTCTCTAGCTTTAGCCGTTTGGGCTGTGCGATGATGAGTCAGTCAATCAGTCAGTCAGTCAGTCAGTCACGTTAGAGTTTTATATATATAGATAATGCATTGGTGCTAAACGTTTTTTAGGTCAGCTCTAGTTTTCAAGACATAGCGTTATTAAAAAAAAATGGAGGAGGTTGCGCAATAAATATTCCGGTAACTCGAAAACATTTTTTTTTTCTTTAACTAAAACTGTCGTTTTGAATTTTTTTTTTTTATTGAAAAGATCAAAAATTGCGAAATTCGGCAACAAAATTATCTTTCAGGAATACTAATTATTTTTTCTAATCCGAGCAGTCGCTTTGGAAATAAATTTTTTTGTTGGCAAAAAAAATTATTTTTTTTTTGAAAATGGAAATTTTTGTGATTTTTCAAGAAAAAAAATAATTTTTTTTGCCAACAAAAAAATTCAAGAAAATAAACATTTTTAGAGTTACGCAAATATTTATTGCGCAACCTCCACCATTTTTTTATAACGCTACATCTCGAAAACTAGAGCTAACTTAAAAAGCGTTTACCACCACTGAATTCATCGTACTCGATAATCGAGTCGAAGACCCACTAGGTCTTCCTTTTGTCGGTAAAAAAAAGATAAGTCTCTAAAAGAGCCACAGCTACCCTAAAAATTAAAGGCACATTCCCAAGTAATATCTTCAAAATATTCCAATATAGTTATTCATCGAAATTGTTTCATTTATTTGGGAAGTTTACGTAAATAGTCATAGCTTTTGCAATGGTTCAAAAATGGTTTATGGTTTAACGACCCATTTATAATGTATCGGGCCGGAAATCGATTAAAAGTTCGTAAACTTGATAAATAAAGAATAAAGAATAAAATCAATATTAATGTTCTAATAAACATACACATTGACAATAATTACAAAGTGTAGCACTAAAATCTTCAACTAAGTCCCCAAAATCTTAAAGCTTATTCTGATAACAAGAAAAACCTAGCTGGGTTTTAAATTATTAGATATGGCTTTTTAAGTTTTCGACTGGGCCTTAATTCTTAACTCTATATCTCGTGAACTATTCGAAATATTGCTTTCCTCTAAATGTAAAATATTTCTGTTTTTTTTTTTATTTTATCTCAAGGCAAAATTTAGGTAAAAATTTGCTGAAGAGAGAAAAGAAATGTTTTGATAAGTTTACGAAATATACACCCCCATCGCGAATATCATTTCCCATGAAAATCGTGTTCCCAACACTTTTTTTACACTGTAAAACATATAAGAAAAGAAGTAAGAAAGTTCTATAGTCAGTCAAGCTCGACTATACGGTCACCACTAAGGTCAAAAGTGTTCTTTTTCCTGTATGAAGAAAAATATTTGCTTAATTTTGCCTTCATACAAA
Source organism: Stomorhina lunata (assembly GCA_933228675.1). Classification (NCBI taxonomy): domain Eukaryota; kingdom Metazoa; phylum Arthropoda; class Insecta; order Diptera; family Rhiniidae; genus Stomorhina; species Stomorhina lunata. The sequence continues at coordinate 183,296,286 of OW121740.1, read as the reverse complement.
CATTTTCTCAAAACTTATATATTTAAGCTATTTCCGTCATTTCGACTTATATGAGAGCTAGGGTCAAATGTGGACCGATTATCTCGAAATTTGGCAAATTGATTATAGTTTATCAGCGTTTCAGAGATTTTTGTCACATTTAGTGCGTTTTGGCAGAAGAGTTTGTATGGGAGCTATGCTCAAATGTGGACCGATTTCAACGAAATCTGGTACAGAGATTTTGGTTTACATAAACAGTATTTGTTTTAAATTTCATGAAAAAATATTGATATTAGTGGCCAAAATATCAATTCCGGGAAGTGGGACCTATGGGAGGTACCATAAATAATAGACCAATTTTGACGAATTTTAATAGCCATGGTCCTGTACTTTGATTACATGATTTACATGGGGGTCTAGCCAGTCAGCCTGCCGGCCGTCCAGCCAGACGGACGGACCGACATCGTTAAATCAGAAAGTAATTCTAAGCCTATTGGTATACTAAAAGGTGGGTGCAAGCCAAATATTTCTATGCGTTACTTACATCAGCACAAACTTATAATACCCCTCTACACCTATGGTAGTGAAGGGTATAAAAATTTAGGGAACACGATTACCATGGGAGATATGAGTGATAGACTTAAGAATCAGAACATGTTTTTTGAAAATTGTACTAAAATCCACCAACCAGTCGAAAACTCTAAAATATAATTCAAACTACCATCAAAAGTTTGTAGATTTTGGGGGTCTTAATTGGTTGAATTGATCGAAAAATAACATCCTAAATGTAGCATGCACTGCCATTAGTTACTTATCAATCTACTATCATATGCATATGACTGGCCAAGTCAATAAAATGCCACAAAAACTATTTCACTCCTACTCGTATATTGAGATTTCTAGTTCATAAACTTTTATTTTTCAAATTCATAAACTTTAGTTTTCAAACTTTAACGGACATTCATAAATCTACAAAATTTACGCAGTTTCCTTCATTGCATTTTTGCCAACAACAATTTTTTTTATTTTCAGTTTAAAATTTTGCAGTTCAAACTAGTGACAGGCAGAAGAGGACTAAAGGAGGCACATTTGAGATTTGGTAACAGATTTATAACTCTTGAAAAAAATTTGGTTTTAAATTTCAGTTCACAGCTTTTGATAAATGTTGTAAATGTAAAATTTTGTTTTTTTCTGCTCGACAAAAATAATAAAAAAAAAACAATTTGTGACATGGGAAAGAGGAGAAGAAGAAAGAAAGCCAAGTTAAACAATCTTTTGATTGGTTGACGATTACGTATGATTTAACTTCAAGTTGTTTGACGTTTAATGTTTATGACAACATCAAGTCACAAACATTTTGAACGTTCATACAATATTTATTAATGAAAACACAGACGAAAAATTTCACGGAATGAAGGGAAATTTTGTATGCAATAAATTCAAGTGAAAAATAATTGAAAAGGTTTGTGTCAAGTGGCCCATATATGTACAAAATACATCTAACACCAAAAATAACACACACACCCATTTGGCATCTCCCCATTGTGCGACAAAAATCTCATCTACAAATACAGGAACAAAAATGAAAAATCTCTAAAAGAGGAAAAGGAAATAAATGTAAAGAATTGTTAACGACGACGAATGGCAAAGCAAGTGTTTTAATTGTTTAAATATATTTTTGTTTAATTCATTTACAAATGAGTTTTTGTAATTTTCACAAATCTATACAAATTTTGTTTTCGATTACTTATTTATATTTTTCGATTTAAAAAAAATCTCCTTGAATACGAGTAAAACATGGAAGAATGGAATGGCAGAAAGCTTGATTATTAGCTTTGACAATTATACACGAAATATATTGATTATACAAATGAAATCAAGGTATATTTGTATTTCTTTCAGAAAAACTTGTAGTTAAAACATAAAAACGTAAAATATGTTAAAGACAAAAAAATCAATTTAAGCTGTTGTTCGTTCATCTTGTGTAAAAAATAAGTCAAAGTATTAAAAAGTATAAAAAGATGTAGTCACACTCTTCTGCTCATTCCCACATGAATAAAAAAGAGTTTTGTGCAAAAGTGCAGAATTCAAAATTGCATTTAGCAAAGATTCTTCTATTAAATGCATTTTATGTTAAACGTGTGTTTTTGTTCTTGTGTGACTGCAATCAATTTAGTCCTTTTTCATATCCTTCTTTTACTCTGAAAACAATAAGTGCGATTGGTAAGTCGTGGAAGTGTGATGGATGGATGGATGGATGTGGCAAAAGAAAAACAAAACATACAACTAACAACACACTTCTCTTGCAACACAATTAATAACGTGACACTGAACATTGATTGTTAACGTACACTTGCAACATGCACACAACACTATGTTGTTGTTGTTGTTTTTTATTTCTTGCATTTACGCCTCCTTCCTACCCACATGGCACAATCACAGTCTTCAGCGCTTCCGAGCCATTAGAGCTGGATTTAACAAAATACGTCTAAGAATGCAGTGGACCAAATGTCTATAATTACTTACATTTAATGAAAATGGTTGTATTTACTTTTTTCTTTGTTCGATTACTTCTCAAGTGATTTAGGGGATTTTAACAGCCATTTTAAAAGTGGCAGTAGCTTTTTTTTATTTTTGGCTGACAAAATGTGATCACATATAGTCGCGTTCTAAAGGTTCATTAAATGAAAATGAATTCTTCTGGAGGTCCCTGTTTGGGATAGGTCCCAGCGCATAAAATCTTAGTTAGGTGACCATTATATCGTCGGCCTATATCTAAAATGGCTTATCTGCAAAATACTCTCATGATTTGGGATTGGTAATAATTCATTTTTTGAAAAAGTTAATTTTTCAAAATGCACTTTCTTTTATAAAAGTTAAAAGATTTAATAATTTTTCGTCTTTCCTACTTGAAGGAAGATATCTTCTTATTGTTAAGAGTTATAGAATGTATTTTTTGAAGTTTGTGCGTAGTGAATAGCCTTCTAAACATCACTAAAAACACTGCATTTTTCGCATTTTCTGTTGAACAGTGTGAAGATAGAAGAATTTTGAAAGCACATTTAAATTTAGCGTATTACCACTCATCAGAAAAGTAAAAAAATGGTTCTGACCGTTTTTAAGGTTAGCTCTAGTTTTCCAGATATAGCATTATTTAAAAAATAAAGGAGGTTGCGCAATAAATATTAACCTCAAAAAATAATAAAGATAATTTTGTTGCCGAATTTCAATTTTGTTACTCAATTCAAGAAAGTAAACCGTTTTCGATTTTCCATTTTTAAAATAACGCTATATATCGAAAACTAAAGTTAACCTAAAAAAACGGTTAGAACCATTGAGATACAATTTCGTATACTCACCCACTAGGTCTCCCTTTTGTCGGTAAAAAAAAGTTATCAAAAACGAGCACAGTGCAATCGTTAAAAACTTTGAATACTTCAAATAATATGAGCCTTATATAATAACGGTCTTATGCAAAAAAATTTAACAACGATTGTTAAACTAAAATTAAGCAAAATTCCTTAAAGTATTATCCTAAAACGATTGTTAGCTTAACAAACCGATGTTAATCTTTTGTTAACATCAAATAATTTAAAGTAGCTGTCTACATAATTTAAAGCTACGTTAAATATTTTATTGTTTTGACAAATAATATTTTGTAAAAAATTTTAAAGAAAATATTTAAGTTTTCAAACTTTCCTGATAAAAAATAACATTTTTGCTAAATTTAGTTATCATATTTTTGCTAATTTGCCATTTTTTTTATCAAATAAAAGCTTTCGGGGGTGGGGAATTTATGAAACATAATTTCCATGATATTTCATACTCTATTTTACATATTTCATACTAAAATCGAACTTTTCAAAGAAATTGATAATACAAATTCTAATTTTTAACAAAAAATTCGTGTTTTCAACAAAAAACAGACATCGGTCAATGAAATTTACAAAAAACATTATAGTGATGTATATATACTCAACATGAGTTAAAAGTACTCGATTTTTAAATAATCGGTTTAAACCCTTTTTAAAAATTTTTCTATTTATTATTTTACTGTATTATAAATATGTTTAGTTTATGCTTTTATATAACATAAACATAATTTTAGATTAAGAAAAGAAGAAAAATGTTATTTTATATTAAAAACATACAAAACATTATTTAGAAATTCGACTACCCGGAGGAAACAATGAATAATTAATTCGTTGTTTTGTATATTTAACTATAAAGAGACAAGAGAGAATGACGATGTTGCCAGCATTAACATGTAAAATTGATTTGACGTATTCATTAGTTAAAGAACTGTTTTTGGATACTATTTTTTAACAATCGTTTGTTAGCCTTAAAGTATTTGGTAACTAACGTGTTATTTAAGCAATATTTAAGATTTTTTTTTTAACATAAGACCGTAAAAATTTATTATGGAAATTATGTTATTGCAAACATTTTCAAGACACTTTTATGAGACTTGGCATGAAATAGTTTTTTGGTACGGGGACAAAGCCTATTAAAAACAAACAAAATAGATACAAACTTTGAGGTATGTACCTACGAAAAAATTTTCTTCTTATAGTTTTGCATCCTTAAAGCCACAAATTTACTTTAATCTTTATGAAATTTGGAGCAAAATTTGTTTGATAGTAGGACCATTGCTATTAAAGTTGGCCAAAATCGGTTCATTATTTTTGTACCTCCCGTAGTGCTGAATTCCCAGAATTGGCCACAAATTCCTGTATATTTTTATGAAATTTAGAAGAAATGTTGTTGCTTACATAAACAAAATCATTGTGTTGCCCAATCTTTATGTAAAATTGTTGAAGTCAGAATGATCAAAAGTAGAACAGTTTTCAAGATTTTATTATAAAATATTTTTTTTGCGTTATTGTGACCTAAATGTAAATATCGTCTAAAATATTTGCGGATTTTGTATTTGTTTTTTCCTAGTGGGTCGTAAGTACATCATCTTTTTTTAAAACGCAAAAAATAGTAATTTTGCTTTATATCGAAAACTGTTCTACATCTGACCATTCTGACTTCATATTCGGATTAGATTTATGCATTTGGTCACGATTTTCATTAAACTTTGTTAAGCAGTGTAATTTAATGTGTATATTGGGTATTTTATTCTTCAACATTTGACAAAATCGAAGATATAATAAAATCTATTTTAAAATAGAAAATGTTACATTTGTTTTAATTAAGCAATTAAAAAATCGACCATTTTTATTATACTATCACACATTTTGAGGATGATGATCTGGAGTCAAACAAATTCTTATGCCAAATAAAAGCACTAGACTAGTGTATTCAAACCCCAAAAGCGTTTGGCTCTTGTAGGTGGAAGTTTGGAGTTATCGCCTTTGAGAGGTTGTGTAGGCTATGAGATATATAATATAAAAAGCTTAAAAGTATTGTTAATGTTAATAGAGCGATTCGCCTTCCATACAAAAAAAAAAGGTGGGTCAGTCACCCCCTAGGATCAAAGATAATGCTAAAACAATAAAAAAAAAAGGTTTTTTATTTTTTTACCACGTCTACAAATACCGCCCTTTTTGTTTTTTGTTAACTGTGTCGCCATTTATTAGTCCGATCATAAAATTTTATACATCAGTGTTCGCGTCTCTGCTACATTTCTCTCTTTGATAGTTTACGTCAATTTATAGTCATAATTTAAAAAAAACTAGGATTGTACTCGATTCGATTAGGGTGAGTAAGAATCTAATTTTGAAAAATTTTAAATAGAAATTGACGTGTTAGTAAAAAACTATCAATGTAAATGTAGCCATTTAACCGCCGTGAACACCGATATATAAAGTGTTATGATCGAACTAAAGATGGCGACACAGTTAACAAAATACAAAAAGGGCGGTATTTGTAGGCGTGGTAAAAAAATGACTCAACTTTTTTTTCGAACCACTCTTGTATAATTATATCATTGATGGACAAAAAGAAAATGTGATTGTATTTGTGAGCGAAACGAGAGAATACACCGGCAGAAGCACGAATCGATATAAATTTGGTTGTTTATTTCTGTTTTATTTCAGTTACCGCCGAACCAGCGAGGAATGAACATGAGGAGAAGTATTGTACTTTTTTTTTGTTATTTTTAGTAAACAAATATTAATTATTTGTTTCCTATAGAAAAAAAGTATCTTTCTATAGATATACTATTTCTTATTAATAAAAAATTACTTTTTCTATAGAAAAAATTACTTTTTCTATAGAAAAAATTACTTTTTCTATAGAAAAAATTACTTTTTCTATAGAAAAAATTACTTTTTCTATAGAAAAAATTACTTTTTCTATAGAAAAAATTACTTTTTCTATAGAAAAAATTACTTTTTCTATAGAAAAAATTACTTTTTCTATAGAAAAAATTACTTTTTCTGTAGAAAAAATTACTTTTTCTATAGAAAAAATTACTTTTTCTATAGAAAAAATTACTTTTTCTATAGAAAAAATTACTTTTTCTAACATGTGCACTCGCCAAAGTCTGTTGAACGATTAAATCATTGATGGACGTTTCACCAAACAATTGTTTATAAGCAATTGACATACATATAACAACACAACATCTCGCAGTGTATTTTTAAGAAAAACCAACAAAAAATGATCAAAATAACGGCTTAATTTAAAGAGCATAAGAAAAAGGGGGCGCTGCTTACAAACAATTGTTTGATGAAATGTCCATCAATGAATTATATACATTGCTATGATATATTATAATATATCATAGCAATGTATGTTTTATACCTAGGGTGTTTACTCGAGTTATGTTTACTCGATTAATCGGAAAAATAAAATCGATTAATCGCTCGAGTTACTCGAGTAAAATTATTTCAATAATTTTTTAAGTATTTTTTTTTAATAAAACGACTAAAATTTGTCTCAAGGTATTTCTAAACTGTTAAGTTTGTAAAAAAAAACGTTGGCCAAATGGAAAGCTATGTTTTGTTAGTTTTATATGCATTTTTCTTTGTGTATTTTTTTTTTTTTTTTTTTTTGATTTTTGATTTTTTGATTTTTCTTGTTTAATAATGGCCAACTTTGGCTTGAAAGTATTCGCTGCTACTAATGATATATTTTATTTTATGCAATAATCAAGGGTTCAAATGAAGACCACTTAAATCAATTATCTACCGTTCTATTGTGAATCTTAGGCAATAATTGATGGTTCTACTATAGTTAATTTAAAGCAATAATCAATATAGTTAATTTTCCATTTATAAAATAATCGTGGATTTTAATATTGTCAATTCTAAGCAACAATCGTGACTTGTAAATTACAACTTGTAATATTATCCACTGTTTGTATATAGTCCATTGTATGTATATAGTCCATAGTATATATATATTCGATGTAATTTCAGATACAAATAGCCTAGTCTCTAGACCTAGACCTCTTGTGGTATCCAATGTATTCGTAATTTTTACTATTGTTTATTTAAAGGTCCTAATGTAATCGTAGCTCCTGTTACAGATTAGTTGAAGGTACCATTGTAATCGTAAAACCTACTATAGTCCAGTTGAAGTCTCCGATGTATTCGTAGATACTACTATAGTTTAGTTAAAGATCCCTGTGTAATCGTAGGTCCTACTATAGTAACAGTACGACCTACTATATTTCAGTTAAAGGACGCAATGTAATCGTAGATCCTACTTTAGTCCAGTTGAAGATCCCATTGTAAACATAAGTAAAAGGTAGTCGTAGAGCCTACTTATCTATTAGATCAAACTCAGGATTTATGAAATCGAAAGATTGCTTTTGATATGTATATGGAAGTAAATAAACTCACTTAAAATATTAAGGGTGTTACAAATGTTAATTTGTATTAAAAATAAATGTTTATATTTTTGTTTTGTTTTTTATTGCGAATTATTGCGTTTTTGTTAATAAAACACTATAATTTTATTAAAAAATTGTTGTATTAAAAAATATATATAAAAATCTTACAGAAAAATCTTACTCGATGAATTTTTTACTCGATTAACTCGAGTAATTTTTAACGATTAATCGATTTTCCGAGTAATTAAAAAACCCCATTTTCAAGTTATTTGATTACTCAAACAATTAAAAGTCGAGTAAAATGAACATCCTATTTATACCGTATGTTGGCCGCAAGTGCAAATTGACCACTAGGGTGCAAAATATTTTCTATAAAGAGATATTTTATACCGATAAACATAAACAAAAATGTTAAAACGTTACACTGTATTTACATCACTTAATTTCACATGTCAAACAAGGAAAAATTGCATCTTTCAAATGGCGATAACTCTAATGTCTCACCAGCAAGGTCTAAACGCTTTGGGGGTTTATATTCGCGTGGGAAAGTTTTGTCTTCAGCCTAGTTTTTAGGAAAAAGAACTTTTATCGAAATTCACCAATAATTCCATGATACTAAGAATTATAAGTTTAATCAATCACTGGCTCTATTATTTCTAAAATAAGTCTCTTAATAATAAATGTCTTAAATTACAAAAACTTGTGCATATGTATGTGTAAATGAAAAAATGAAGGTTAAAAATGAAATTAAATTATTTTTTCCAAATCACAATACTAATCGTATTGTCTATTAAAAACCAAAACATTCACTCACGGGTGAATGAATTAATTATTGACTTAATACGTTATCAGACTAAATACAAGTACTAAAACAATATAATGGAAAACAGAACAATACATAAATTAATACTCGTATACGTATTCATAAATAATCTCTATTCTTATCTCAATTATTAGACACAACAATTAAATAAGTATAACAATAGTATCATCTCTTAATAAAATTTACCCCTCCCCGACTAATTGGACTTAAGTATTAAGCCCGTATATTTTAGGCAAGTGTGTAGTAGTTTAAAAAAAAGAGTTTTCTTTTTATTTCAAAGTCTGGGTAATTTGCATCTCTATGGCAATTTAATTTCGCAATTGTATTCATTGGAATCATTTACTTGCTGCTGCTGTCAACTGCATCGTTTTATGACAAAACAATTGTATTAAAATTATGACTCCCGGAGGAGAATGAGTTGGAAATGGATAGAGTTAAAATCGTATTTATGGCAAGAGTTGCAGCATTTAGAATTGAAACCTTGCCAACTAATACAAGAACAATAAAATTTAAGTCAGATACATATACAAAAATTTACACAGTCTAGTTCATAAATCTTTGGATATGTATTTAGTGGGAGTTACTTTTCTGTTTCGGTTATAATTTTCAAGTACTATAAACTTGAAAAGATTAAAAGCATAATTTAAAAGATATGTTGTGGATATTCAAAAATGTATCCTACATTATTGGCATATTGAAAAGATGTTTAATTTTTGAAATAGCTTATCCGGTTTGTTTTGTCGACCATTCAATTTGATATGAAAAGTACTAATTTTGGCTATATTTTTCCTAATTCAATGCAAAATATATTTACAGGTCGGAGTTATTATGTTTCACCTAATTTTTAATATATTCTTTATTGCTTCTTAGTTTACTCGTACACTTTATTAACATAAGACATAAATAGATTTTCCTAAAAATACATAGATTTTTCACATATGGGCAAATCCAGAAAAAGGTCCACCGTGGTCAAAAAATTAAAAGTTATTAAAATAGACTTTTTTACGACAGTCTAATAGAGAAATACTTAAATTATATTAATTTAATCAATTTAACAATAATTTTTTCCAATGAGATGAATAATCAAATGGTTGTGCTGGACAAATGCAATATCTTATTTCTGACCATGATTTTTTGCAAAGTCTTTTTTACATTATATTTTTTAAGAGAAGTGATCAATTATAAAAATTCTTCCATAAAATTATTCCCAAAAGTTCAGTAATACAAAGATGAGTAAAAAAGAAATTAATGTTAATGAGATTAACGGTAAATTTTTATTTTGCTTTTGCCAATTTGCAATGTCACATTCGACTCTAAAAAAGATCCTTTATTGTCATTGCGTCATAGCCTTTGGAAGAAGTTGTTAAAAATTATTTTGTTTAAACAAAGATTTTAACGCATTAATAAACCAAGAAAAGAAAATTTGTGAAAAGCAAAATCTTACATATTTTCAATGAGTTCGAACTTGGTCACGTTCGACACCTGCGTGGCTTGGTTATTTGGAGAAACTAAGTCTTTCACTGTCAATAGCCTTAGGTATATTGTGGAACAATCGGTTGAATGGCGATCTCCCCTTTACCTATTGTTTATTGATTTTAAACGCACATTTGACACTTTAGAACACATATCATACGACTCATAAAAGCGCTTTAAATTAACGCGTTTTGCTGCATTCTCCATGAAGTTTGTCAGAGCAAGCCCATTAGTGTTAAGATTGGAGTCCGTCAGGGATGTGTGTTATCCCCACTGCTATTTAACATAGTTCTTGCTGTTGTGTTGAGTAATTCGATGACTGGGCAACATGGTATCTCTTGGGGTCTTCACGATAGACTAGATGACATCGATTACGCCGATGACGTGTGTCTGTTCTCTCATCGATTCTCAAGTATGCAATCCAAACTCCAAAACTTTGCCTTCCGTGCTGCTCTAGCTGGTCTTCAGATTAACATCAAGAAAACTAAGTCAATGCGAATTAACTCACAAAATGACGCCAAATTGTATCTTTCTGGACAATTCATTGATGAAGTTGAAACTTTCTGTACCTAGGGAGTATTACCTCAAAAAGTGGAGGCAGTAGAGAAGACATTCAAAATAGGTTACGCAGAGCAAAGCAAGCTTTTGGCATACTAAACTAACTCTGGAGATCTCAAAATGTCTCGACTACCACAAAAATAAAAGTTTTTAACACCAATGTTAAAGCCGTGCTCCTATATGGGTGTGAGACTTGGAATATCTCGAGCCGTGAAATGAACAGTCTACAAGCTTTTGTTAATCGGTACTTAAGACGTATACTTAAAATTTTCTGGCCCATCACAATCACTAATGAAGACCTATGGTTGCGCACCGCTCAGGACCCGCTACAAATAAGCATACGCACTAGAAAATATGGCTGGCTAGGACACATATTGAGAAAAGCGGCCACTGATATAAATCGTCAGGCTATTGAACGTAATCCTCGAGGTTCCAGGAGGTCTGGTAGACTCGCAAACACGTGGAGACGCTAAACTGAGAACGAACTGAGGTAGTTCGGTATATCATGGAAAGAGATGAAAGTGATGACTACCGATAAACTTACATGGAAAACATTTGTTGAAGCCTTATGTTCCACCAGGAATTAAAAGAACTAAATATATATAAGTCTTTCGCTGTAGTCAGCGGCAAACTAAGCCACAGCAAAGATGACGTAATTTGCTTTTTAACGACTTTAGTTAAACAAATACAAAACCGATATGAGCAATATCTATTTTTTAAGAATAAATTTGGTTAAATATACTTATATTTGAATGTTCGAATTATTGTGGAAAAAATGTCACGTTTAACACGTCACGTATCGACCGAAAATATGGGTTAGAAAAAAGTATACAAACACGAGCTTCTTTAATCAAACCATAACATTTTAATGTAACACTGTTAGGTAAAATTTTGGCATTAATTTCACGACGAAATTTCGTAAGATTTCGCTGAAATGTCCCTTTCTAAGTGCTGCCGCGAAAACTACTTCCACTTTTGTCACGTTCGACTTACCACTTATTTTTAAATTTTTTGTTTTATTCGAGATTCCCTTTGCTATAAACTTTCATATTAATTATAGTGTTCGCTATAAGTTACAGATTAAGATTAAGTCGAACCTGAAAATACTTTTAGTTTTTTTGCTTTTTGGTTTGAAACGCATACAAACGTCACGTTCAACACCAGGGATTTACCCATATGTATTATTTATTCAATCAAGGACAAACCAAATCTCCTTCCTAAAGGCAACAATCAACCCTTTACTATGAACTCATACTTAAAGTTTAGTTGAATAATAAAATTTATCTAGAAATAAATTCATTGTATTCTATTACATTCTGAAAGAGAAGTACGAGAAGTATTTGTATTGTATTTTACAAATAAGAGAATATTCGTATCTATTGTTTTCTTTTATCTGAATGGATTTGTCGTGGGTCAAATTCTGCACAATTCTTGCAACAAAACCGTTTTGTTATTGTGTATGATTGTGTGAAATCAAGCAATTCAAAAAAGTTTGAATTTACGAGTATAACCAACCAGTTAATGTTTTGTTGCCAGTCCGCCTCATAACGCCAAACACCAAACACATGAGCTAGGAGTTTGGAATGTGGTTTGGATATATGGGTGAGAATGTGGTGAAAAGTGGAGAATGTTCATTGACTTTAACAATTCGAAAAGTGTATCGACGTAATGTAAGTGTTTGTTCAACATGAAAGTAGATTTGGGAATTTGGTTGATTCGAGCAGGAAACATGAAAACCAGATATTAGTTCATAACTTTACAAAGGATACAGAAATTGTGAAAAGTACCTAAACATCGGCCGATTTTAATTATTATGGCTAAACAACCTAAATTTTTAAACACTATCGTTTTTAAAAATGTTAATACAAAATAGAAGAAAAATACTCTGTAGAATTTTTCAATAATTTTTCTTTAGAATTTTTTTTTTCCAAAAATGTTTCTCTGGAAAATTTTTTTTATCAAAACTTTTTCTATAGAAAATTTTTTTATCAAAAATTTTTCTATAGAAAATTTGTTTATCAAAAATTTTTCTATAGAAATTTTTTTATCAAAAATTTTTCTAAAGAAAATTTTTTTATCAAAAATTTTTCTATAGAAAATTTTTTTATCAAAAATTTTTCTATAGAAAATTTTTTTATCAAAAATTTTTCTACAGAAAGTTTTTTTATCAAAAATGTTTTTATTAAAAATTTTTCTATAGAAAATTTTTTTATCAAAAATTTTTCTATAGAAAATTTTTTTATCAAAAATTTTTCTATAGAAAATTTTTTTATCAAAAATTTTTCCATAGAATATTTTTTTATCAAAAATTTTTCTACAGAAAATTTTTTTATCAAAATTTTTTCTATAGAAAATTTTTTTATTAAAAATTTTTCTATAGAAAATTTTTTTATCAAAAATTTTTCTATAGAAATTTTTTTTATCAAAAATTTTTCTATAGAAATTTTTTTTATCAAAAATTTTTCTATAGAAAATTTTTTTATCAAAAATTATTCTATAGAAAATTTTTTTATCAAAAATTTTTCTATAGAAAATTTTTTTTATCAAAAAATTTTCTATAAATTTTTTTTTATCAAAAATTTTTCTGTAGAAAATTTTTTTATCAAAAATTTTTCTGTAGAAAATTTTTTTTATCAAAAATTTTCCCATAGAAAATTTTTTTAACAAAAATTTTTTTATAGAAAATTTTTTCATCAAAAATTTTTCTATAGAAAATTTTTTTATCAAACATTTTTTTATCAAAAATTTTTCTATAGAAAATTTGTTTATGAAAAATTTTTCTATAGAAAATTTTTTTATCAAAAATTTTTTTTATAGAAATTTTTTTTATCAAAAATTGTTCTATACAAAAATTTTTTATCAAAAATGTTTCTTTAGAAAATTTTTTTATCAAAAATTTTTCTATAGAAAACTTTTTTATCAAAAATTTCTCTATAGAAAATTTTTTTATCAAAAATTTTTCTATAGAAAATTTGTTTATCAAAAATTTTTCTATAAAGAAATTTTTTTACAAAAAAAATGTTTGTATCGAAAATATTAAAATGTTTGTATCGAAATATTAAAAATATTTTTTTTTATTTCGAACAATGTTTACAAAAATAATAGTATCATAGCAACAAAGTTCGAGATTATATTTCTTTGCTCTCTGGAACAATGTATTTTGTTGCTTTAAATTGGATTTTGTTTCTTGTATATTTTGTTTTTGTATTTTCTTTAACAAATCGACACCAACCGACTTTGCTAGCATCTAAATTCCAACTGAATACTTTTAATACTCATTGTCACGAGTTTCATTAATGATCGTGATATTTACGAAAATTAAAAAAAGTCTTCGGCTTATGGTGGTATGGGCTGCCTACGACTGCTTATAAAGCTTTTTTGTTTTGAAAGGTGAAAAATTTTGTGTCCATAAAAATAAAAAACAGTGTGTCAACGTAAAACCAAAGACTCTATAATATAAATTTGTTGCACTTCCATACATTGATTTGGCGTATGGTCCATTTGAAAAGTAAGTACACCGCTTTTACTCTAATTCGGAAACAACTAATGGAAACTATTATCCATTGAGAGGAAGCTAAGGCACACACACGTTTGGTATTTATGAGTTTTTCATTGTCCTTACACTTTTCCACTTTAATTTCAGTTTTGGCAGAAAAAAATGTATGAAGTGCAAACTTGGTAAAACATTGGTAAAACTATATTACGGGAAGAAGGCCGCCTATCTGTTAAATGTTGATAAATTTCAAATTACGAGTATAACAAATGAATTTAGTGCAGAGATGTTTCATGCATATCAAATTTTAAATTTTATTTTATCTATATTTGGGCTATGCTATGATGATAAAGATCAAATGATAACAACTTTAACTATATAATTTAGTACAGAAAAGTTTTATTATGATATCATGTAAAATTTTTTTTTTTTTTTTTTTTTTTTTTAGTTTTTTAGTTTTTTATTGAAATCCATTTAAATTTACAAACATTATATTATAGGTGTCTCAGCGCCATTAGGGCATTAAAGAGACAAGTTGGCAAGGTTTACAATTTGTTATAAAGTTATCAATAAAAAAAATAGAATCCTGTAAGATTTTGTTGTAAAATCAAATCGAAACCAGTTTGTCTCATTGAATGGGACACGTGCTGCTAATTCAAGGATAACGTAACATTACATTCTAAATCTGTTTGATTTTATTTTAATATTTTTTTATATACGCATTTATATAGACTAAAAAATTAAAACAAAAATTTACAACTTAAAAGAAAAATAGCCGTAAATAACAGATGGAAATACAAAAAATTATATTATTCAGATATCGAACACTTGTTGACAAACAGTCAGATGGATTCTACTAAACACAGCAATTATAAATTTGAATATGTACAAAAAAAAATATTTTTATCAAAATAAATTATTTTTGGAAATAAACATTTTTTCAAAAGTTTTTATGTAATTTTGTACGAAAAAAAATTATAAATAATACTTTTGTTTAACAGACATTAACTTATCGATATATTAGAATAAACAAATAATTCCATGGAATTAAATTTTCATACGATTTAGTGAGTGATTTTATCGCAAAATGTATAAATAATTCAAGCGATTGAAAATAAACAAATTTTTTTATTATTACTACCTGTGTAATTTTATAATTTTTTGTCTATTCATAGTTTTTCTTATGTGTACCCTACATTTTGGACTATAATATTAAGTTAACAATTACAAATTCCTGGAATTTGAGTTTACAAATATTTTTCTTTTAATAATAACAGAAAGCCACAGAATTGGGGCAAACAATTTTTGTTAAAACCAAAATTTATTAAATGCTTTTATTTTAATAAAACTTTGTAGTTTAAATTTAATCGAATTAAATAATACTATTCATTTATATTACGTAAATAGATTACTTAACACTTATTTATTGTTTTAAATATTCTCGTAAACGTGCTCGAATTACAAGTATTTATTTAAAATGGTTCAAAAATCGAAATAATACAAAATACTCATTTCTTAGTAATAAACTTCGTCAGTTTGTGAGAACGCATTGTTAGTGAAAAATTCCGGATACACAAAGTTCTCAAAATGTTAAACACGTTTTGAACATAATTGTTAATAATGACTGTTTTTTATTTGAACGGACTCTAGTTTACACTCAAAGAAATAAAATATTTTGTAAAATAGTGTTGAAATACATTTATGTGGCGTATAGTTTTTTTTTTTAATTCCCACGACATTCCAATTGGAACAAGTGGTAATTTTCTCTGATAATGAGCTGCATCCGATTTTATTTTTAGACTCATTGAAAGAGACCTACGTTTTAACTCCGGCTCCGAACGGCAAATGCAATAGTAAGAGAAGTTTTGCATAGCCTAATACTAGCTTTTTTCTGAAAATTTATTTTTATACCCTTCACCACCATAGGTGGAAAGGGTATTATAAGTTTGTGCTGATGTATGTAACGCATAGAAATATTTGTCTTAGACCCACCTTTTAGTATATCAATAGAATCACTTTCTGAGTCGATTTAGCGATATCCGTCCGTCCGTCTGGCTGGACCCCCATATAAACCTTGTAATCAAACTACAGGTCGCAATTCTAAAGATAATATGATGAAATTTGGCACAGACAATTTTTTTGGTAGTGGGACCATGGCTATTGAAATTCGTCAAAATCGGTCCATTATTTATGGTACCTCCTATAGGTCCCACTTCCCGGAATTGATATATTGGTCCCAAATATCAATATTTTTTCATGAAATTTAAAACAAATAAAATGTAAACATAAATCACTGTACCAAATTTTGTTGAAATCGGTCCACATTTGACCATAGCTCCCATACAAACTCTTCTTTAAAAACGCACTTAATGAGACAAAAATCACTAAAACGCTCGTAAATCTAAAGATGATGATAATTTCAAGTTTATTTTTTGCACACATAATCTTTGTAACAACTGTAATTAATTTCCCAAATTTCGAGATAATCGGTCCACATTTGACCCTAGCTCTCATATTAGTCCAAATGACGGTGACAGCTCAAATATATAAGTTTTGAGAAAATGTTTGTATGATGGCAAAATTTAGCAAATATTTGTCCTTATACAGGAAAAATAACACCTTTGACCTTAGTGGTCGGGCTTGACCGACTATAGCACTTTCTTACTTGTTTCAAGTGGGTCTGGCCAGGGATCGAGCTTGGGACCTCTGGTATGATAGGCGATGACTAGTCTGCTATACCAAGGTGTATAGTATAGGTTGATAGTGTGGTATAGTAACTTTAAAGAATTATGAAGTTGCTAATGGATTTTCATAATTAAGAATTTTAGATTTTAAGATTTTATTACTTATTGTTAGTTCATGGAAAATGAAGATTCAATAAATAAAAAAAACATGAAAAAAAGTAAATTTTCTCTTAAACTAAAAATATAGAAATAACGGATATTGTACGAGTAATAATTTGCTGTTCTCAGAGAATGATACAAGTAACGATGAGTTTCGCAAGTCATTCTGAGCAGGGACCGAAAATAACTATTATTTTTGAATTTTTGATTAAAAAAGCAACCTCAAGTAAATGTCGGAGAATAAAACCAAGTATACCATTTTGATAGCCTTGGGCCAAATTTTCATAAAATGGAAAAAATCTGATTTTTATTTTTTAGAAAAAAATAACAGTTTTTTGATTTTTATTTTTTTAAGCAAAAATAACATTTATTATCAACTTTTATATTTTCGAGCAAAAATTAAAAATTATTTTTTAACTTTTATTTTTTCGGCAAAACTAACAGTTCTTTTTGACTTTTATTATTACTTTGAGCATGAATAAAAGTTATTGTTTGACTTTTATTTTTTCGAGCACAAATAACTGTTATTTTTGACTTTTATTTTCTCGAGCAGAAATAAAAGTTACTTTTTTATTTTTTTTTTTTCAAGCAGAAATAAAAGTTATTAATCGGAACGTATAATTCGAGCTACATTTCAATCAAAATTCCGAAAAATCTCAATTCTACAACGCTACGTGCCGACAGAACCTGATAAGGATGATATAGAAGACGAGTATTATACTAAACTGGATGCTTATTAAACCTCTGATGATATCAGAATTTATTTGTGTTATCTAATGCCAAATAAGGCTCGAACAACCCCATTATGGGTACCCACGGCTTAATTATTAGCAAATTATTCGTTGGTTCACTAACGGAGAGATGCAATGTCAATAGTGACAACCATCTTTTCGTCGGCTTTGCTTTCATTAGAAGACCGTAGTAAAATTCAATTTACTCAAACTATAAGATACCATTTAGTTTAAAACAAATTATTTATGGCGCAACCCTCCACACCTCCTTCACACCCATACATCGAGGGAAGTGGAAAACAACGTAAAAAATAATCACCATTTCAATAGGATACATTGTACTACATATTTTTCCCTGTGTAACATATAAAACTGTATTAGTTTAGCCATAAGTGTAATAATGACAAATTTACAAATAAACTTAGAACGATATAATGAAGGTTGTCAAGTGACCTAACTAAATAATTATTATCTGAGTAATTTAACTGAGAAATCAAATATCTAAAACAACAAACAGAGGAAAATATCTTAACACTGAGTAAATGAGTTTTTTGTATGTAGTTAAAGATAGCATTTTTAAATATCCAATTTAATAGCTTAAAATAATAAAACTTATACGCATTCCTCTAATGCTTTTGCAGCTCTACAAATACAATAAAAATAAATCTAACAAAAAAATTCTATAAATCACTGCAATTAAATATAAATAAAATACTTATATCAAATTTGTTTATGCTCATGACAAAAAACCTTTGAAAAAAAATAAACAAATTTTAATTGTGAATCGTCAATCGAGCACTTAACAACGTTCCGATATTTTAGAAGTTGATATTTAAAAAATGTATCAGAAAAATTTAGCTTTACTATTGTTAATGGTAGGAATAATAATTTTATTTTTTTTTTTTAATCCTAAACACAATTAGAATATTTTTAGATAAGTTGCAGTAATGGTGAAATGTGGACATTACCAACAGCTTTAGATATACAAAAATCATTGGAATTTTGTCAAATTTCAAACCAGTCTTTTATAAATAAACCGGGAGTGTATAACAATGAAACCGATAGTAAGAAAGATATCAGATGTTTTGCCAAGGAATTGGGATTATGGAAAGATGAAGAAGGTTTCGTTCCAAAACGTATAGTAAGATTACTTGACAAATACCAACAACCTCTGGAAATCGTAGTTGTGGTCAATTATTGCAACAGTTCTCACAAACAGGATGATCTAGATAAGTGGGCCCATGAGGCCTATTACTGTTTTGCTAATGGACGTATTGGTTTGTGGTTTAATGAATATATCAAAAATGTGTACAAAAAGAAAATAATGAAAAAATAAATTTTTTTTTAAATATTACTTAATACAATGTATTTATTCACAGGCAGTTTTTTGCTCATCAATTATTTTTGGAGCGCATTTAATGTTTGTGAACACTGGTTTTGACCAATTGCAAATTGGAACGTAAGAAACACATGCCACCACGATAGGCCCAGGTGCAGGCATCACTACCTTGAGTATTCTTATCAGCACATTGTTCGATTTTCTGATGAGTTTCATCGGTATGATCAACCGTAGCATGTTCACCTGCTAATTGATGGTGGATTTTGTGAACATCGAAACCTTTGTGTTCATCAAAGAAACCAAAATGTTCAAAGACACATTTCATGTAGCAGCGGGTATTTTCCTCATCCGGATATTCCCATGATTTGTATTTTTCCATTAGTTCTGGAGAGATCTTTAATTTAGCGCCACATTCATCACGAAATTTCACCAAATCTTCATGATGCTTAACAACATAATCATGATTTTCATGGTGAACATGATGATCATGATGATCATGTCCTTCATGATGATCGGCCAAGGCCTGCAAAACAACTGAATAATTGAGAAATCAAGGGAAAAGTTTAAAATATACTTTACTTACCGCTACAGTTAATACTAAAATCACAAGGAATACTTTCATTGCTTCTGTTAATGCTTACAATTGCAACTGATCGCTTTTCAGTTGCAGTCAAGGTTTTTATACCGAAGACTCTATATGTCTAGATAGATAGGTTATCTGAAAACTACCTCCTGCATTTTCATAATCATTTGTGCGGTTATTTGTATGTTTGGTATTATCAATTTTTATTTAAAATAATAGCATTATTTTTTTTATTGTTTATTATATGCAAAAATGCATCAATACTCTCAATACTGATTTGATTTTATTGGTTTATTTTTGCATTATGATATACTTTTGCATTTAAGTTGACAAAGATTAAAGGTATTTATTCGTTGAACTATTATTTTTTGAATTTTTCTTAAACCGTCAAGCATTATTTGCTGCCGTTACGCACCATAAAATGAAAAATTAGTCATTTCAACTGATAACTTTAACAATCAAAATTTTTTGAGATAAGTCGAATCTTATATACCCTTCATCAATGGCATTCAAAAAACCAAAGAAGAGAATAGCAAGATGTTTATGTATGAATGTTTCATACATAAACTTTTATGAAATGAAAAATTTATGATTTCAAATGATAACTTTTATAATAATAAGAGAAAGTTTTATATTGGAATTAGCCAAATCATCCCTTCTTCGTCAAAAAGACAATAAAGAGAATCGCAAGAGTTTTTGAAGTTAGTAGACCGATTGAGGTAAGTCCTTCAGAAATGATAATATAAGATATGCGCACTTTAAAACAATCGGTAAACATTAGGATCTAGGGTGAATTGTAAAAATATTACAAACTAATTGAAAAACTTAGAATACAACTGCTAATGTATAGTATAATAAATAAATCTATATACATACACATTTTTACATTTTCACTTTTAGTGGAAAGTTTTCATTAAAGAGTTGATAAAATATTTCCATTCCATTAAAATATTTACATTTTTTTATTTGTGTTCTACACTCCGACCGTAACTGCTGTTCGAACATTGTGATAGTTCCCTAAGTCTAATTGCCGTATATGCATCAATTTACGTATTAATTATGATGAGAGATTGCAAATGCAAAATAGCATTTAATGCTTGAGATAGAAACACAAATCCTTCCATTATAGTTTGATATGTAAACTGATAACCTAAAATTGTGACTAAATTTTATAAAAATATATGGAGATTTATACTTGTAAATGTTAGATACAAGTTGTGCACTATTTGCTTTTCTTAACAGCAGCCCATCGTCTGGACATTGAGTCTACCAAATTTTGGCCCACGTCATTTGGTATCATGTTTTACGCTCCAAAGATCATCACAATTATATGGGTGACTTTCCCTGATTAATTTTGTGATTTTTTTGCACAAATTTTTAATTGAATTCAAATAAGGGGATTGTGCGGCCCACTCTAACGCGTTGACTTTATTGTCCTAAATAGAACCACTTCTTTGTGTATTTTGCAGGATGGTTAGGGTCATTATCCAGCTGGAAGAGTCATTTGAGGGCATATTTTCCTTAGCATACAGTTACATGCCGCAAACTAAATAGTCTAAACGACTTTATACTAGAGCTTGATAAAGCATTAGCTTTGTTTCTATGTTAAATTTGTTTTTAAACTTGTATAAAATGACAATAGCACTTGATATTTTAGATTTCAGTGCATCAATGTGCAAATTCCGTGAGAAATTACATTGCAAAACAAGTAAGAAAGTGATATAGTCGGTCAAAACCGACCATACGATACCCTTCACCACAAAGGTGCTTTTTTCCTGTAAAAATACAAATATTTGCTAAATTTTGCCATCATACAAACATTTTCACAAAACATATGTATTTGGACTTATATGAAAGCTAGTGCCAAAGCTATCTCGAAATTTGGCAAATTAATTACTGTTTTTACAAAAATTATGTATGCCAAAAATAAACTCAAAATTCTCATCATCTTCAGATTTACGAGCGTTTTAGTGATTTTTGTCTCATCTAGTGCTTTAGTGGTACCATAAATAATGGACCGATTTTGACGTATTTCAATAGCCTTGGTCCCACTATCAAAAAAAATATCTGTGTCAAATTTCATCAAATTATATTTAGAATGGCAACCTGTACTTTAATTAGATGGTTTACCATGACAGACAGACAGACGGACGGATATCGCTCAGAAAGTGTTTCTAAGCCTATTGGTATACTAAAAGGTGGGTCTAAGACAAATATTTCTATGGTCATCAGCACAAACTTATGGTGGTGAAGGAAATTTTAATCGGTCCTTAAATCGATTCGAATAATTTAAACCCTAATTTCATTAATCAGAAATAAAAATTCAATGAGAAATAATCCAAACATAGAATCCACTTGCCTTGTTTAGCAAATACAACAACCAATACTTAACGACATTACAATATTACCGACAGCTAGCGGATTTTCAGCAATGCCTAAACATTATGCTACAGTTTTTGAAAATAAGAACTTTAAAATATTGCAGTGCTTACTCAAAAAATAACAAAGGTATTCACAGATTTACAAAACTTGTATAAAACTTTAATTTGGCAGAAAAATGTTATTGAATGAGTACTTTTTTGAACAAATAAAAGCTAATTTAATAAATATTAATAAAATTAACTTATATCGTGATATCCGTATAATTTCTTAAATTATTCGATGTTTTTTTTTAATTTGATTATTTTTGTATGTAAATTTCAGCTAATTATATGTATGAATGTATGTGTATGTATATTAAAGAACCAATATTCAAATTATCTGCCAATTATTCTTTGCGGTATTAGAAGTATTAAAACCATAAACAATAAATTTTATCATTTCGACAGATTATTAAGTAAAAAATAAACATTTTCCCAACGATATCGTGATAATACTTGCCCCCAATTATTGCAAACAATAATTTTAGGGAAATTTTAAAAGTAACAAATAAATCAATCAAATTTTATAAGTTAATAACAATTTAGGGATGAACACGATTAATTGTAAGTATTAGCCCTGGAATTAAATTGCTGTTTTGAAAAACAACAATTATTACAACAGCTTATAAATTTTCATTAGAAGTTTACACCCACTCAAGTAATATTAATTAAAAGTAATATTTGAAGAAAATATGTGTAGTAAGAATATTTGGTGTTTATGAATCACATTTAAAAATATTTGGGCAATATTTCAAGGGTTAATGAAATTTATTGTTTAAAAAAGTATTATTCAGAAAACTAAAATTGACATAACTAAGATTAAAAATTTAGAAAATATTAAAATAAACCTTAAATCTATCTACACATAACTTAAAAGTTTCTTCGCAGATGCTTTTAACTGAGAAGACAAACTAGATAAACCCCCAAACTATAGAAGGTAAATAAACCTTTAAAATAAAAATCAATAACTATATAAATAAAACCTTTTTATCACATATCACAAAAGATCAAAAACACACATTAAATCAAATTTAAATAAGAGTTTTTGCAACTCAGCATGATTACCACCTTGATTCATTATTCCAACCTCCCAACCTACACAAACTTCATATGAAATTTCTTTCTCCACAATCAGTTTATCCATATTAGAAAGTTCAATAGAGAAATAATTGAAACAATTTTCAATTTCATCTTTCAATCTTAACTCGAATCGTACGTGAGTACCGCAAGATCCATCTTAATGCAGGCACTCGTACGTTTAGTAATTTTCAAAGACAATAAAAATATGATCGAATTCGAGTCGCAGCTGGAGACAAACCACATACCGATCGTAGTAGCTACAAACATACTTCTACCATGGAAAAGTTCATTTGGCCAATATTACGATCTATAAAATAAGTAACAGTAACAAAAGCATAACAAAAAAGTGGTGAGACAGGGAGAGATAATTGGACACGATCGTTGAGGAAGTCTGTCTAAAGGTAAATAAATAAAAATCTATTAATGAAAATAAAATTCCAACTTAAGAAATACTACGAATTTGTTTTTTGAGATATTAAAACGAAAGCAAAAGCTGAAAAATACGAATGAATGTGTCTATTAAACTTGAGTTTATTTCATAGACAATTTATCAAAAGAAAGTGAAATTAATGTTATATTTTTTCTTTGTTTGGAATCGATTATGTATTATTATCTCAATTTAAGAAATAAGAATGAAATATAATAAATCATTTTCCAAATGACGAAATGTTTCTTTAATGTGGGAACTTGCAACAATTAGTTTAAGGTTTTGGGTTATTTCTTCAAAATGTATTTAGTTTTATACAAATACATTTATTAATAACACAAGGCATTAATAATAACAATAACAACAATATCAATATTAACAAAAACTGAATTTTATCGTTTAAAATTTCAGATTTCAATAATGCTAACGAACCATTTTGTAAGTAAATTTGAATACTTTAGATTTTTCTTATTATATTCGAGTTATGACTTAAATCTACTTTACGGTTCTGAATAGTTGGGGGAACGGATGTTTTAACAATTAGATAAATCGATTTATTAAGAAAAAACTTACACATTTTAAAACTTTATTTATAAGTTGGTTTTATTGTAAATGCTTAGTAGTAGAAATTTATCAAAGACAACATTTAAATAACCGAGTATGCAAATGTTCAACTTAAAAAACGAAGATGTTTTTTTAATATTCGTGTTATGACAAAATCCTAGTTGATCCTTATTTAAAAACTTAGATAACTTGAATTCTCTAAATATCGTTCAAACTTTATTACAGTTTCAGATCGATGTGAACTTCATTACAATTTTATAGTGCATAACTTTGCAAATACTAAAGTAAACATAATTTCTTAAACCAAGACTAAAAACTGTGTCAAAACTGAAAAATAGGGAAAACTTTAACATACTTTTTTAATATAAAAAGAATGCTCTTGTCTTCGCCTTAAAAGTGAAAGACATTTATTTAACAAATAAATAATTCCCATTATAAATTATGAACCAAAACAATGGTAAAAGGTTTAAATAAAGTTTTCCTTTATAGCAAAAAAAGAACTTTCAATCTCAAAAGAAATGAAAAAGAAACTTGTGCAATAAAGTACTTATTTATTTATTTAAGTATTATTTGTTGTCGTACGAGTATTTATTTATTTTCATTATAGACAACAAACAATTTTAATTCCTTTAAGAGATCTTGTACCAGTCGTACTCCATAAATGCTTTGGAAAGGGAAATTATTTTGATAAACATTATTTTGTCATCATCGGGGTAAATTGTTAACAAAGCAACAGCGACTTTTGTGAATACTCTACAGTCAGGGGTAAATAAGATACTGGTCGTGATCACTTTGAAAACACTGATATCGATTGATGCAATTATAAAGATGATATTTCTGTGTGTTTATTATGAATGTTTTTACTCAATTTAGTATTAGGAGAAAAAACACTTATGTGGTGTTTATATAACTCAAGCGCCTGACGATTGATTGAAATTTACATGTGTTTTGTTATTGTAACGAAAACAAAATAGATGTAATTTCACTCAATCGTCAGCCGCTTGAGTTATACAAACCCCACATTAATGTGATTTTGATAACATTCAAACCGAGTATTGTCATTTAAACAACGAATTTACTCGAAATGGATTATTTATTATTAAGTTTTCACCAAATTTTTTAAAAAATTAAACCCTAGATTTATTCAAGCTTGTAGCTACATTAGCTTTTCGACCACTTTGTTGCATGTCTTAAATTAATGTACGGGCCATAACAACAACAATAACTTAACCTAAATATAGCTACAGACTAAAACATTGCAACTGCGTTCAAAACAATGAAAACCAGCTTTGAGAAATAATGAAATATTGTATTTTTTTTTAAATAGTACTCATACTCTCATACCTTTTCTTCTGAATGAAAATAACGAAAAGCGGAAATTAACAAAGACGACCAAGAGACAAAGTGACGACGACAATAAGGCGGTGGACAAAGTTGCAAACACGTGAGTGTATAAATTGAAAGAAGCAGAAGGAAGGACTGGATTTAAACTTTTAATAATACAAAAACGAAAGAGTTTAGTTTACAAATCATTGATGACATACATATGAAAGTATATACTGTGGCACACGAAAATACTTTAGATAAAAATCAAACGAATTTTTCACAATTACTGTTTGTAAGCACATAACATTCATTTACATAAATAATGGCTTAACTCACAATTCGAGGTACATATATTTTATATGTTATCGTTTTAGTTTTACACATTCCCAGATCCGTCTAAAGCCCACACTCT
This sequence comes from Stomorhina lunata, assembly GCA_933228675.1. Classification (NCBI taxonomy): domain Eukaryota; kingdom Metazoa; phylum Arthropoda; class Insecta; order Diptera; family Rhiniidae; genus Stomorhina; species Stomorhina lunata. Next base: position 183,270,449 of record OW121740.1, on the reverse strand, counting down.
CTTTGCATAAGCCCTAAGAAAGTAACAACAATAACATTAACACGATTTTTCCTTTTACCAATGTTTAAAGAAAAAATGCCCACAACGTTGAAGTTTGGAAGTGATAGGCAAACTTAATAAAGCGTATAACAACTGTTAACACAAAAGTATCTCACAGCAATCCCCTGATTTACGTTGTCATTGGTTTCAGAAAATGATGACGGAAATCGAGATTTATTTTATCATAATTCAAAGTGAGTTCATTGTTACAATAATATTAAAATAAAACAGTTCAAAATATGGATTTGTGTACAGTTAAGAAATCTTAAATTTTTACGCCGTTAGCCGAGGGATTATTGTATACATAAATATAAATTAGTTTTTCTTTTGAGTTAAAAGTTTTTACATTTAGTGCAGAAGAAATGGGTCATTTTATAGCCCAAGTATTTTTGAAGAAAAAGATTTTTACAATAGAAAATAAAAATACAAACAATAAGTAGCCTTTTGGCTAGAAATTAACTACTTTTGATGTGAAATCTCATAAATTGTAAACATCTTAGTCAAATCTATTGCGTTTGTATTAAATATGTTTTACAATTCACGGTGGTCACTTTTGAATCTACAACACCAAATATATATTTGGTTTAAGCAAACGTTTGTAACACACAAAAATATTGAAAACAATTAAGAAAGAGTAATAGTCGGTCAAGCCTGACCATACGATACCCTTCACCACTAAGGTCAAATGTGTTCTTTTCCCTGTATAAAGACAAATATTTGCTAAATTTTGCCATCATACAAACATATTCTCAAAAATTATACATTTAAGCTGTTTCCGTCATTTGGACTTATATGAGAGCTAGGGTCAAATGTGGACCGGTTGTCTCGAAATTTGGCAAATTGATTACAGTTGTTACAAAAAATATGCATTCAAAACCTAAACTTAAAATTCTCATTATCTTCGGATTTACGAACGTTTTAGTGAATTTTGTCACATTTAGTGCGTTTTGAGAAAAGAGTTTGTATGGAGCTATGGTCAAATGTAAACCGATTTTAACGAAACTTGGTACAGTGATTTAAGTCTACATAAGCAGTATTTGTTTTAAATTTAATGAAAAAATTTTGATATTTGTGGCCAATATATCAATTCCGAGAAGTGGGACCTATGGGAGGTACCATAAATAATGGATCGATTTTGGCGAATTTCAATAGCCATGGTCCCATTATAAAAAAAATGATCGGTGCCAAATTTCATCCAATTATCTTTAGAATTGCGACCTGTAGTTTGATTACAAGGTTTACAAGCCAGCCGTCCTTAATCGACTCAGAAAGTGATTCTTATTAGTATACTAAACGATGGGTCTAAGACGAATATTTCTATGCGTTACATACATCAGCATAAACTTATAATACCCTTTCCACCTATGGTGGTGAAGGGTATAATTAATCTCAAAATCATTTTGATTACATCTAAAGCTTGTAATCAAAGTATCACAATTTTACACAAATGAAATTTGGCTCAGACCAAAGTTTAATTTTGAATGAAAAAAAAATAGTTAATAATCGTTAAAGATTTGAACTTATTGCTATAGAGCAGGGGTGGGCACGTATGAGGTCAATAAAAGCCATTTAGAATGATACATTTTCTTAAGATCCACATAGTAGAGTTGGATATGAATATGGTGATTTGTACCCAAAAAGGAAAGTTTATAATAATGACAAATTACGGTCAAGGACTGGGAGTAAATGATCGGTCTGGATCAAATGTAAATTCAAAACTGATTAATTTTTTTACAAAGCCAAATGTATTGTTTAGAAAATGTCATAATATCAGTAAGGAACATTCAAAGGCATATTATGCATTATCCAATCAGAATGGTTTTAATTTCTGGCATCCGACCGGATAGTTTTAACTTCTGCAGATTCCATGTACTTTATTCTGTAATTCTCGCGGGTTATTATGCAGTCAAATGATAATAAATTTGAAATATTAGGATCTTCGTTAAAAAGTTCAATAAGACCTTGATTTCCCTTCATAATTTTTGTCACTCCGTCAGTCCTTTAGCAATTCACAAAGCGCTGTTTTGACAAGTTATTTCGATATGAGCTACTAAGTCTAACATTTTTTCTTTCTCAAAAAAACAAAATTTTCAATGAGCCACAGTTTATGCAACAAAGAGCCGCATCGTTGGTGTAGAGTATCATATGTTCGGGTCTGTCATTCTAAAAGACTTTTTTAATTGTTCAATAACTATCTTTTTAGAAAAATGTTAGTCAATTACTATCAAATTAAGATTAACCGACCAAACTCAATAATAAATTACGAAACGAACATTAATCGAATATAAGACCGACGATCTGTTTTCGCTATTTATAAAAAAATAAGATTTTAATCCTATTAGTAACAGTTTCAAATTAGTACTTTCACAAAAAAGAGTAAATATTATTTATCTGTTTTTACATCTATCACGTTTTACTTAAAACAAAACTAAATGAAGTATAGAATTTTCATAATTCATCAACTTCACAAAGAACTAGCACCAATAAATTTTACATTTAAAAGACCATAACGTTTTATGAATGAATTGAAATTTTTAGTTTAGTTTTTAGCTTTAATTTACCTTTACATTACATTACATTATAACAACTCATTTTTAATTATAATTAGTGATGGCATTCTGAAAACTGCACTTTATAGTTATGTATGTTAAAAAAATCTCAAAAAATTTGTTTAAACTTAATTATTTTCAAAAAATATTACATATTTATAAAAACTTTTTTGAACTAATTATTCCCTATATGGAAAGTAGACATTAAAAGGGTAAAAACACTTTCTCAATTTACTTAAAACGATTGTTACGTTTTGATGCGGAAGTCTACAATTTTTATTGCAACACAATAACCAGATCAGAACTTTGGAATGACCTAAAAAATCCTGTGTGAGGATTCCGCATTAATAAATCTAAGAACCTTTATTTATCGCTATTGGCAATATTGGGCAAACAACTCGATCATAGCTAATTCATTAGTAATTACGACTAAACCTTAAAGAAATTATTGTTAGAAAAAATTCATATTTAAATGCAAATAAAATTGTAATTGCAACTTTTATAAGAATATTTATGCCCACACCTTTTTCTAACAACATTAAATTCAAATGTATTTGCAGATAAATGAACGAACATATTATTTATTAACTTTACAATCTCAAGAACTAAATATTTAGACTGGCTATTGTAAGAATTTTAATTTTTATTTAAGTACATCTATTGTACATAAATCTTTTTAAATTTACAAAAATATATTTTATTTTATTTCTGCATAAATGAATGTACAAGAACGAACATTGATAGTCATAATAATAATAATGGCAAATAACCATTAGACAGACAAACACTTACGGGTAGTGCAGCTGACCCAGAGACCAAAAGACAAATTCATCAAAAATTATGACTTAAGTAAAAATAAGAAAGAAAACAACATTTGCACAACGGATCAACTGCAAGTTTAGCTGGAGGTAGTGAAAAACGTTGCAAATGTATTTGAAATGAATGCAAATTTACAACAGATTTACAAATTACTTTTTAGTTAAAACGCTATAGAATTGAATTGAACACTTCAAAGAGATATGAACTGCAAAGCTTGCAAAAAAGTTGTTTTTTAATCAAGACAATGTACAAAATTGTACAGTTTCGAGTACGTTTCTCCCAAATTTGGTACAATTTGTTTTTTTACTCTATTTTTATGGCCCTAAAATTAAAGTTGTTTAATCTTAATATTTAGTTACTTTTTCGTTTAATAGCTTATGTAATGCTGATCTAATCCTGCTACAAATATAAGAAACTCGAGATAAAAAAAAAACAGAAATGGTTTAAAATTTGTAGTTGTGCAGGAAAACAAGATGTTTGAGGTAAACAGATACAGACTTTTTGATCTAGTTGAGCACTGTTCTTTGTACTAGAATGACCAAAAATCCAGGGATTCGGACCGACATCTGCCATTTCAGTGATATTACGAAGCCAGTTGGTCAGAATCGACTAGGAAAGTACACAATTTTGAATCGATTATAATACATGGCGTATGAAACAAAAGAGATCTAATTTCAATTAAGGTGTAATAGGATATAAAGAACTGATCTTTAATAAGAAACAAAAGTCAAACATACTAAAATTTGGAAAAGTTGAGCCAATAACAGACTATAAACTACCATATCATCACATTCAACTACCGATTGTTTTAGATCACTCTTGAACCAAGTAAAGAGATGCAGGAGGCGAGTTTGTAAATTTTTGAGAGAATAATAAGAAATTTAAACAAGACTGTTACTCTCCACTAGCCAAGATCAGTAAAATCGATTTAAAGTGTGCGTAAACTTTTTTCGTTTTGTTTTACGGGTCTCTTACCAAAATAAATACATGCAATTGTAAATGGCAAATAAAAAACAAATTAAAAACGTCGTTGGTTACCAAGAATGACGTCGTCAATGACAACAATAAAAGTTTTTAAACTGAACTCTCTGCAGCTGCAGTAAATTGAAAATGTTTGTTGGTAGTCTTAAGCACGTAAGCTGGGCTTATAAGTAATACATGTATCTGAGATTGGAACTCTAACTTTTACGAGTAGCAGCGAAACAATCGCGAATTACAATAACAATATCAATTTCAATTAGATTTTAGTTTCTGTGGATGTTGCTGCTGTTGAGATTGCTCTTTCTGTTGATGTTTGTGTTGTTGCTGCTGTTGGGTCCGTTAGTGTGTGTTTGTTGGCTCTTGTTGCTGCTGTTACTGATTCGTTACAAGTGGTTGATGGAAAATAAGGTATAAAAGGTTTCGTACTCCCGTCTAACGGCTCAATCATAAACTGACTCTATCTGTGTAAAAACGTCTTACAGAAAAAGTGGCTTTTTTAAAGTGGCAACAAAAATAAACGAATCTCTTAAAAGAAAATCTTAGTTCACAATACGAAAAGCACAATAAATAATATTTTTATATGAAAGTGCAAAAACGAAAATTAAATCTAGTGTAGAAATAAAATTAATAACCCAAGAACATAATTTGAATTTATCAAGAAGCCAACACCTTGGGTGAAACACAAGTGACATCCTGTGAATTTAGAAATTAAACGAAAAAACAGTTAAGGCTAAAACTACAATTTGATATATTCAAACGTTCCTTAGTACATCAAACGTGATCGAATGTCAATAATTCTAGGCATAGGCCTCTAAACAACTGAAAAGCAGACAACAGCAAAATCATGGATATGAAGGTGAATAATAAATTATAAAAAAAGAACAGCAACAAAAACTACTACATATTTAGATTAAATATAATATTATATTAAAAATAAAAATACAAATGAAATAACTTAAACATGTGTAGTGAGTGACAGACATAAATGATCAAATGAATGATGGAGTAAAAAATCCATGACTGCAATAAGTGAACTTGCCTGATGGTCAATTCAACTGTTGCATTGCATTTTAAAAGACTCAATATGCAAGTACATTTTATAATACGAATACTATATGTCTGTATGTCCGTAAAATTGTGGATAAAGATTGTAGTATCCATTCCATCCAACCCAACAAATCATCCATCCATCAGTAAGTAGTCAGACTGTAATAGGACTTCAATAGAATATTAATCGTATTGATGTTGATGATTACATTCACTTGTTTTCATATAGTATAGATATGTATGAAAATATGTATATATAAGTACTATCGAATACTTTTATGTATGTATATAAACTCTTCGTATACATACATACACACAAAACAATATGTAACTGTATCAACTTCCAAGAATAAAGAGCGATTGAAATAGTGAAATGAAACTAATAAATTTCCATATTGAACTTTTACAATTTTTTTTACATTAGATTATAATAAATTTGTAACGGTTAAATTCCGACAGCAATCAATGGAAAACATTCCTTCTTTTCTTGACAGATTTCTGATACTTAAGTGAATGTTCTTACGAGGGCAGATCAGGAATTATTTTATAAAATATTCTGAGCTTTCGAGATTTTGTGACTTTTTTGTTTTAGAACGAAATTCTCTTTTTTGAGAGATTTAAAAAAAGTAAGCTATAGCCCTTTAAAGTTAAATTACACTGCTCTACAAAAATTCATTTTTTGTCTTTCCTTTTAATAAAACTATGCGGACTATATGGATCTTGATGCGTAATAAAATTCACATTTTTAAACCGATTTTTATGGTTTATAGCTTATTTTATTCTTAAGATATGTAGCTTTTAGAAAAATGTTTAAAATGTTAAAATTTTACTTTATTTTTTAATTACATTTTTAACCTGAATTTGGCACGAAAAAAAAAATTTTTCTCCATTAATTTCTAAATAACTGAAAAACGATGCAATTTTGTTACGCATCTTTAAGTGTTTTAATTTTGAAAATCGGATGAGTCGTTCTCGAGTTAGGACGAAATAGGTCTCCGTACCTGACTAATTTAAGGGGAAAAATTTGCCACGCCCATCAAAAAAATCCAGATCTGATGGAAAAAAACCGACAACGGATCTGAGTTTAGCGCATCAAAATCCATGTAGTCTACATAGTTTTATTAAAAGGAGGATTTGGCTGCAGAGCAGTGTTATTATAAGTAAATATTTTAAATATTTATTTTATGTTGAGTAATTAAGAAAACAAGTTTAACAACTCAAAAATATTTAGCGTTTCTAATTTTTTCGTAAAATCGTCTGTAGTGATTTATATTAACTTTAGTCTCAATTTTAAGAAAAAATTTAAAAATGAAAATTTTTGTAAAATTTAATAAAAGTCCAAATGTTTTTAAATTTTGAATCAATAATGAAAATAAAATCAGACACTGAATTATCTGCAAATTTGAAAGTTTTTCTTCTTATCTTTGTTATGAAACGAATTTTAATCACTTCATCATTCGGTAGTGAAAATTATATGGGAACTAAGGTATAAAGCTTCGATTTTTTTTAGCTTTTTTTAACATTTTTGTGATTTTCTTGTTATTTAAGTAACTTTGAAGAACATGTTTTTATTTTAAAATTTGGTACAAATTCTTTGTTGGTGCATGACCAAAACCTCAATTTCAAAAATACGGTCCTACCTAAAACAATGGTCCTACCCAAACAATGGGCCGGCTCAGAAAGTAATTAAATAATATTAGCCAGAACAATATTATTATATATTTGATTCTGTAAAAAATTAGTCATGTTGGAATTTTTTGATTTTAGTGACTGAGTCATTTTTTATTAAATTGATGCTTGATGGGAATCGGATTTAAAATCGAAATTTAAAATTTTTTAGTTTTATTTCTACTTACACAATCTATCAAATTATAAACATATTTTAATGTAAACTTAACAAATTTTGAAACAATTGTGGTCGACGGAAAAGCTTAAAATATACAGAAACAAATATCAACAAAAAATTTACATGATGATAAAATTTAGAAAATTAATAATTATAAAATAAAACTAATGTAAAAAATTTAAACAAATTTTTGTTTGACTGTAAGCATAAACTATTGTCCATTTTTCAAAGCTAAGTAATAATCTCAAGTGTGTTAAGCTTCCAAACTAACTGACATCTAACAGACGTATCAAAAGATTAAAGTGTATATTTGAATATGAAGAATCTACATAGATACAAGTATTAAACACTTTCATTTTCCTTTACCATTTAAAATGAAAATACCCAAATAAAAGTGTTTTGAGTACTTAAGCAAAGCAATGACCTAAATTTTTCAAATTCAAGTTCGTTTTAATAAATTATCTTTTAACAACATTTTGTTACTTGCTTTTAGGAAGACAAAACAATATAAAATACCTATCATCATGACTGATCATGAGATTTAGGAAAAGGATATAATAAAAAGTTATGTGACCCGGTTTATGAAAAGTTGGCTTATGACTCAAAAACAAAATTTCGAAAAATTAGCTAATTTTTCGAAATTTTTAGCTATTTTTCGAAATTTTGTTTTTGAGTCATATATATATTTTTTTATTTAGTTGCTTAAAAAAATGTCATAAGTTTTGAAAGAGTTTAAAATAAGTATTTTGATTGAATCACGAACATTAATATCCTTATCAATCCTTATAGTACCCTACGTATATGTTTTATTTTGAATACATGTAGGATATTTATAAGGTCTCTTATCATATTATCATAAGTAATAATTTGAAAGCAGCTTTAACACTTTGATTTTAACTTTCAAACAAAAAAATCAAAAAATAACATATACATATGGGCATTTCCAGTGGATGGTCAACCAGGATCGAAAAATAAAATGTTGACAAAAATCATGTTTTACTGCTTATAATTGTAAAAAAAAGTTTATTTTTTATAATAGAATATGCTTTCATATTATATCTCAGCTTTGGCACTTCCGAAAATTGAGCCGGAAACTGGAAAACCCAAAATTTTCTTTTTTAGCTACTTCAAAAGCCATTTTTATGTGTAATTTTATAGATAACTTTACATCCTAAAGAAATGTTATGTTATTTCTTAATATTATTCGAAAGTGTTGCGACACACTATAAATTGAGTATTTAGTTTTTTGTTAAGAAAATTTTAGAATATTTATGGGAAAATGAATGGTAAAAATAACAATAACAACATATGAAAAAATAGTACGTTCGCGACCGTAATAGAGATATTTTATATTCTAAATACTAAATAGAGCCCTACAATAATACACTTTTAAATAAATTAATTACTCTTGAACGTTCTGAACCACATGTTAGTTTCAAACATGAAAACTTAAACTCGATAAAATTCATCTTTTACAACAAATATAGAGCTACAGAAATGCTATCGAATCGCAGAAAACAATACTAGGAAAAGTTTTGTTTTCTATATATTTTGTGCATCAAAAGAGTACGAACGTACGTTCAGGACCCCAGGAAATGATTTTAAAATATTTTTGGTTTAAATTTTTGGAAATAGGACTTGTGACAATATGACTAGTTAAGAGATCTATTGAATACCCTAATGGTTTCATTATTTTTAATTTATTACCCATTTTTTCAATTTAAAAAATTTCATACTCCTATGAAATGTCCTAAGAAAGACATTTAATAGATTTTTGGATTTGTGTTGGTTATTAAAGCAATATTTAGCATCTCTTTTTGAATTCTGGAATAAAAATTTACCTATTAAAAAATTTTGAATTTGATCATATGTGAATTGATTTCAATTTATATTAACACAAAAATGTTTCTAACCGGAGTTTACAGATAGGGTGTTTTACTTTGTTCTATTATTATTCATGTTAGGAGAATTGTTGAGTTCCGCTTTAAACGATTTTAAAATGCTTACTTTTGATTTAGTTTTGTTTGGTAGTATAACATATGTATAAATTTCTAATTAATAAAAATAATTAAAAAGAAGCATGAGTTCTAATGTACTAATAAACAAAATGTTAGCTTGTTTTTTTTTCCTTCTTGCATTTTTTTTAAATAATGTTTATTGTCTACTTTTGTTTTGCTCGAAATAAATTTAATATAGACTATTATTTATTAGATAATAATACAGTATTGGTCATAACGTGTATGAAACTAGTAAAAAAAATTAAACCCAGAAGTTGTCATAATTTAAAAAAAAAATAAGACAAAAAACTTGAAGCCATGTTTATGCCTGATATGAGCTATTGTCATATAAACTATTAAAATCGATTCAAATTATTAGATGTGATCGATAAAACGTAAATGTTTTAATATTTTTAATGTTAACTTTCTGAGAACAGAAACATTAAACCTATTTACCTTTTGGATTTTACCAGCAACAGTTTTATTATATAAAATAATTTAGTCGACACTGTACTCTACATATTTTTAAAATGATCATGAAATGATCATTGAGCTGGGAGTTCCCCATGATACGATACAATTTTTACTTTAAATATAACAAGATTAACTGGTTCTATTTACTACAAATTAAAGGAGATATTATTTCGTTTCTGTACGTTCCTATAAAGAAACGATATGTGTACTCAAACACCCAAAGCATGTTTCTTTTATTATGAACGCTTATTATTTATTAAGTTTTTTATACAAAGAATAATACTATTTTATCATTGCGTTTTATAAAAATTTGATCGATCGATAGATAGATTAAAACTACATACATAATTGTATTTTAATTGATTGATTGAACTTGATTGGGTTTGTCACTTAAATCTTGTCAAAATTAATGTCAATTTTAAACTTTACATGTCAATCAGCGTTTAGTTATGTTACAAATTGGGTGGAAATGATAAAAGCAGGCCTAAAGTCAATTTTAATAAGCTTAAATTTAAATTGATACTTCCGTCTTTATTATTAAATAAACTACATAATTACTATAAGTTGGCTTAAACGATATTTGTACCCAAGGCATATATATTGAAGGTAATTTCACTTGGTTTCATTAAATTTTAATAAGGGTTTTTGAAGTTTGTATTTCTACGTCATATCAAATATAACGTTACCATATTTTAAAAAAGTATTTTCTTTTTTTTTGGAAATTTTTTTAATAAAATGTGTAATGTGTACAACATAAATTATACATAAACAATAGCTATTCAAAGAAAAATACCATAGAGACCAGTATACAGAGTAAAATTGCATACAAAACACCTTTTATGAAAAAAATAAAATTATTACGTTTTGGTGCGAACGTCTACAAATCTACAAATGATGTATTTGTCTGGATATCTGTGGATATAACAGCAAATTATTATTGCAACTGACAAAATTGTTACATTTACCTTGAGAATATTTTTATTTAAAATTTTGTATTAAACATTTTAAATTATTTTATTGTCGCCAATTTTTGACGTGAATGATTTCGGGATTTTAATAATTCTATTAAAAAAGCCCTATGCTCCAGTGGGAGCCAAGGATAACAGAAGAATAATAAAAAAGCAAATTACAGATTATTTTAATGAACTAAATCTTATGAGTTATATTATAAATGAATAAACACAATATATAATGCAGATTATAAGAAGATACATTAAGCGATATTTAATTTGACTTGACAAAGTTTGGAATTTCTTAAAAATAACAAAGTCAACCATAATTAGTATTAAGCTATATATTCTTCTTTAGCCAATTCCGCACATTCTCCTATGACCAAAAGTGTGGGTGTTGTATGTGCTTGGAAACCGGTGATCTTGGCTTTACCCACTTGTCCCACAGCATCAATGACCATACCAATGCACCGCCACTTGCAATTGATTAAGACCCATTGTGAAGATGGCATTGAGAGCTACCTCAACATCACTGTCGGGAAAAAATTTACTCAAGATATCCAAAATATTAAGGTTAGGATTATAAGCTGAAATCAAGCCCAAAGCCAATGATACAGAGCATCTTATGCAGGGCTCGCAATAACGCAATAGATTGCCAAACGGTATGCCATCTCAGCACCAATATCTTCTCCCATGGCAACTAGAGCAATAACCAATACAGCCATAGCTTGAGTAGCTGGTAGATCTTTTTTCTTCTCCTTGTTATTTTTATTCTTTTTATTTTCTATTATATAATATTGCCTCTAAAGTAACCATAACTGCTTCTGCGGCCTTTTGACGGCTCAAATACTGCAGATCCAATCCAAGGACAGGAAACGGGTAGAAGTGTCCAAGTATGTTTTAGTTTGGGACATAATTTGTAGCAAATATTTGGTCATTTCTACAATAAAAGAATCCACACCAAAAAGAGCCAATGACAATAATTTTAAAATTATATTTCAATATTTATAAAATTTTATTTCTGTTTTCAAAATTTATAAATGAAAATTATGAACGAATTTTTAAAACTTCAAATGGTCCCTGCGACTACAATGTTAGCTATGTGTTTTTTTCCTTAATACCTAGAACATCAACATAGCTAATCAAAATTTTATTTAATGTGTACAGTTATTATACAATATCCTGCCTTATTTCTATAGCAACTGGTAAAATATAGTTAAACTGTTAGATATGAAGATATACATGCGATAAAATGTATTTAAATTTTTACACATAACACATATTGTCGGCGCACCGTCAAGAAGAAAGGGAAAACTTGATATAATATGGTAGCTTTATTTCTATTGAAATGTCAGAACCCTTAAAATTGTCAGAAAGTGAAATTAAATTTAGTAACCTGAAGTGAAATTACCTTCATTATAATCTACCTTGTTTGTACCTATTATTCTGTAGTTATTAATAAAATACACTGTTCAATATATTTGCTCGTACTTATAAGTATGTCCCGTTTCACACGAATCAGGTTTTTTTGATAAGTTTTTCTTTAAATTTCTTTTGAAATCATTTAATTTTTTTCATTCATTTAATTTTCCTTAAATTTCATACAAATTTTCAAAATTTTTGTAAACTTGATAGTACGGTCAGGTTTGCTCAATTTTAATTCTGTCAGTTTTTTCTCATACAAATTCAAGACTTGATAAGCCAAACCTGACTAATATAAAAGTAGACTATAAAGAAGTAAATGAACTGAACTAATAGCACAATATCTCGATATCTGGTTATATGCTTTAAATACAACGAGGCCTAATTTTGAACTTAGAGATTCAAGTTTCTTATAGTTTTGACGACATGTGGAATAAAAGCTTTAAACCAAAATGATTAAGCTTTAATAATAGTTATGTTAAAATAAGATTAGAATTAAATTTCTGCATTCTTACCACAAGTAAAGTACATTAAAGCGTGAAGGTCTCTATTTGAATAGCTACAAATACATATATTCAATATAAGTACCTCAAAATAGCTATTGTTAAAATTCTTAGTAAAAAAACATAGCCAATAATTATTTTTTTAATATCTCTTACAGTTTTTAATAGTTATAGTCACTATAATGGTGGTAATTGTTAGATGTGATGGTAAAGCTGCTTTACGTCGTAAACCTAAAGTATATAATGCTTTAATTACAACAGATGAAGATTTGGTACAAAGTCGGGCATATCCGGTCATACAACCAACAATACATGAATCTGGCATTGCACACTATGGTCCATATGGTCCATACAATCCATATGGAATTTATAACCCACATCTAGTAAGGCTTGCTCAACCCATTGCACCAGCCTTAGCACCTAAAGAACAGGTTGGTATAAACTCTTAGATCTTTTTGTAATTTCGGTAAATAAAAATATTTATTAATTGCAGCTGCCATATAATTTACCTCCTCAATTTTCTCCTCAACTTATGCAACAACCGCTTATACCACAACCATTGCCCGGTTATCCTCTACAGAAAAATCCACCCACAGCTCCGGCAGCGGAAAATCCGCAAGTCACATCAGTAGCACCCACAGGGTTAGAGGAACAACCGCAGCCCACTGTTCAGCCTCCAACTATGACAATGCAAAGTATTCCAGCGGAATTAGCCAAAGACCCTAATCAGCCCACAAAAATGCCCTCGGAACAATTACCAATACCTTTGAATCAGTTTGGGTTACCTCCCTCACTAATACCTCTTAGACAACCACAACAATATCGCCCTCAACCATATCCGTATCCACCATCAAATCTTTCACTACAGCCCTTCCACTTGCCTCCTTATAGATTCAATCAAATTCCTCCCGTTTACTACAACTCTTTGCCAGGTTTAAGACAACAATTTCTACCGCCTTATGATTACCTACCAACAGGTCCACAATTTCCTTTGAGTAACACAATACCGACAGACAAGAACTATCCTCTTCCTCCCAGCCCACTACTTCCAGCACCAACACCTCAGCCCACACCTCCTTCTACAACTAAAGCTGAAGAATCCACCGAAGCTTTCGTGCCATCTACAGATTCTATAGCTCCCGAACCATCTTTCGAAAACATCAAAAATGGTTCAAAAAGTACGGACAGCTCTGTACCAGATGTGCCACCCCCACCAATACCATCTGGAGCTAAATCAAAACAATCTTAAGAGGTCATTAATTTTATATTAAAAAAAATACTAATATAATGTATGTATTAGATGAAATTTTTAACTTATTATTTATTTAAATTTGCATGTTTATTGTAAAATTAATTATAAAATTTAAAATCTTTAAGATTTCAATATATTCTAAAAGAAAATTTATACTTAAGTAATCACTACTAGATTTAAGAATTTAATAAAAATGCACCAAATTTTTAATATTACAATTAATTTAATTTGTTCTGATAGCCGAATTTCGAGGATCATGGCCAGCATCAACCATACATATGGGCAAATCCGAAAAACATTAAACCAAGTACAAAATTTTAAAACTGTCAAAATCACGTACCTATTTGTGTTTATGGAAAAATATACCATATATTGATCCTTTAGAACATATAATGGATACACTTTTTGATTGCTCTCTTCGTGAATGGTGATGTTCGGGTCATATTTTGACCCCACATTTTTTTAAATACAAAATTTACGAACACATGTCCGTCTTATTCATAAAGCAATAACACTTTCTATATCCACAGATTAAATTTAAGGTATTAGGTGTTATAAAAACATACAGTGGGGCAAATTTGATTCTTTGATTTTAACCGCGAACATGAAAAGGATGAAATTCGGGAACAAATAAAACCATTATTTTTTAACTGATTAACGAATCCTTAAAAATAATATGAATTTTTTCCTAATAAAAAACATTCAAGTAAAAACTGTATCGCAAGTCACGTAGCGTCCGCAGTAGTTCATTTATAGATTTTTGGTGAAACTGGAAATCGATGGACTAATATTCTGTACAAAGATATCTAGTTTAGAACGACAATGGGATACATTTAAGTATAACTAAATCCGTATAAATCTATCGTACATCGCAGGATTTTCCCATATGTTATAATTTACTAAAAAGGCAGAGGCATTTATAGAAGAAGTCGAATTTTGTCCACAAATGTAGGATTACAACATCTAAAAAGCTTTGAAAAATTTTGAAATTTTATCGCAAAAAATTTCCCATTGGGACATTTGGTCTTCGATCATGGTATAAGTCATTGAACTAATGAGAATTTTCTATTGTTATTTCCGAATGACTACCTGCAAAAATATATTTTTTTTTTTTCTTAGAAAATGGTTAAGGTACAAAAGTCATATGTTGCAGATGTAGCTTATAAATAAATTCCATATAGAATAATAATTTACATGCTAAAAGCCAAAGAACCTTTAATGGGTTTTTCTAAATCCCTAGATAATACATGTGTTGTTTTAGTTTGAAACACCGATACCAACAAAGAACTAAGAACAATATGCAAAATTGCAATAATACACACATATTATTTAACGAGATACACAAAATAATACTTTCGCTTTCATCCGCAAATTCATCTCAATTCAAGTACAACTAGGAGTCGAGGCACAACCATTGGTTGTCATTCCCATGAGATTATACACATGATAATTAAAAATAAAAACAAAATTACTTGTGAATGCAACAAAAATATATAAAAGGAAAACCATTTCAAAAATTCATTTACAGTCGAAATTGCAATATTAAAGTGAAATGAAGTTAAAATTAAAATTCGTTCCAATACTATTCTTGATACTACTTGGATTTATTTGTGGTATGTAAGAAAAAAATATTTTAAAAATTATGTTTGATTTAAAGTAACTTTAACTATTTTAGCCTGCCAAGGCGGTACTTTTAAGCCATTCGTACGCAGTCGTTACAGTTTACGTTGGCGTAAAACCACAGAAACCCCAAAAATTATGGATTCCACGACTGCATTCGCCACAAAAGAAGGACTAGAAAAAATATCTATAAAACCATTAGAAGTATCTGAACAATTAACGGAGAATTCCATGCAATTAACCACTATCAATGCCCTACTAAAAACATCTACACACTCGACAGACTATGATTATTACAATAATGAAGTGGACGATGGCGAGCATAAAAATTGACCGTATCACTAATCAGTATACATGGCAATATTCTTATACATGTTATATTGTAATATTTTTAAATAAAAATGATTAATCTATATACTTATATAAATAAAAAAATATCATCATTAGCCAGGGTAATTGGTTTAAGCCAGAGATCCTATTATTAAAACAATTTAAGGACAACTAAGAGGTATTTAAGTTTGGTAACGAACTCCTGTTCTGGCTGGTAACTAAGAACTAAACACATGAGAATATATTTTATTTTAAAAAGAATACTTCTCTATAAGGTCCCAAAATTTACAAACAAACTTATTTAAAAACCCACGATATATGCCATTCATATTTTTCAGTGTTTTGAAAAATAAACTTACATTAACCACCCTGTATTTATGTGCTTAAACATCAGAAATATGGTAACTACTTGAAAGTCAGCTGAGTTTGTTTTTAACTATAAATTTGTTCTACAAACAAATTATTTAAAAATCATTAATATTTAATAAACAATAACTTAAATAATAATGATAAGAAAGCCATTAATCCATTTTACCGGCAATGGACGGAATCAAATCCAAATACTTTTCTATAGAACGTCTTATCAAAAAAACACAAATCTTGGTCATCCCTCTGCTATAGACGACCCATTCAAGTAAGAGATACACAATTTACTCAAAAAGCTTTTAATACCAGTCTTTAAAAGCGTTTTTACGTATTGTTTTAAGTTGCAGTAAGATACTGAGGTTGATTGAGAACAGAAGAGTTTTTGGACCAACATTTGGCAATAGACAGTATACCACCACAGCAGGAGTTGAAGTACAAATTGGTAGCAAGAAAAAGATGGTAAGAGTTTAGATACACAATTAAGCCGATATTTTTTCAGAGAAAAACAAAAAATCAAACACTTGTTGAGTCATATTGTAAATTTTTAATAATTTTTTTAAAAAATATTTGTTAGGTTTATTTTCGTATAACCTTAAGGTCATTTTAAAAGGCTGATAAGACTTCAATGTCTTAAAAAGAAGTGAAAGTATTTGGATGTAGAATTATTATAAATTTATTAACCTCAAGTAGGTACAAACACGAAAATTAAAGCGTTCAAATTACATTAATTAGTCTTAAATGTACCTAATATATATTGTATGTATAACCGGTTCATAAATTGTATGTAAAATATACCTATTTGTTTCATTTTGTTGAGAACAAGAAGTTCATTGCATTGAAATTTTGTTTAATAAAATATGTATTTTTTTATTTGTAGGCTAAACTTACCGACAGTGAACGTGCTAGTGACTTGCAACCTCTTTTGAATGTTGGTTGGACCATGGTTGAAGGGCGTGATGCAATTTATAAGGAATACTTGTTTAGTGATTTCAATGTTGCTTTCAGCTTTATGTCCGGTGTCGCCTTATTGGCTGAAAAAATGAATCACCATCCTGAATGGTTTAATGTTTACAATAAAGTCCAAGTAACTTTGTCAACACACGATGTCGGTGGACTAAGTGCCAAAGATATACGCATGGCCAAATACATGGAACAACACTCCAAACGTTTGCTTTAAATGTAAATTTATGCTATTTTAATTTTTGTTAAAAATAAAGATGATTCGTTTTTAGTTTAACTTGGTTTGTAGATCTTGTTAGTTGTTAAAATTAATATTTTGCTTAAATTATGATAGATTAGGAATAGCTTTACTAAGAATTTCATAGTCGGCTTTTTCTAATATATCTGGAGAGGAACCATCCAGAGTATAACCAATGGCCTTGAAAAAAGCTTTCGCGTTTTCATTATTCTTGAGAACAGTTAAGACAATTTTTTCCATCTTCCAATGTTTTGCGCAGCATTCCAGAGCTAGCATCATGTGTTTACCCAAACCTTTTCTTTGCGCTGAGGGCTCAATTTGCATTTCGTAACTGTGGATAAAAAAAACGTTTGATATGATTATTTATAAAGAATACAAAAGTCTTACCAGTATAACACGCTGTGACCATAGTCCATATCAAATCGAAACATTGCATATGCCACAGGTGTTTTGTTTGTATCCACTGCCACCAAATATCTAGCCCATGCTTTATTTAAATCGCTTTGTTTAACTTTTGGCTGCCAACCCATACTAAGTTGTTTATAAAACGGTGAAACGTTTTTTTCCGCCAACTTAAAAGCCCATTTTAAGGTTTTTCCGTCCATATCATTTTTGGTTCGACAGTAAAGAGAAAATTCCCCACTGCCCGACTTATAGCTCAAAACATCTGTTACAGACTCAAAGGGATTCTTTGATCTGCCTGCATTTTCTATATTGCGTTGCTGATTAGAAGCATTATTTACACTTGTATTTGTCATTTTATACTCAAATATTTTACAAATTACAACATTTAATACACAAAATGTTTTTATTAGTCAAACACTTAAAATAAGCACAATTCGCGAATTTTATAAAATACAACAAAACAAAGGCGGCAAAAAAGCGTTTACACAGGGTTGTATTTTTAACTTGCCTTACTGGCAAAGAGGATGATGCCATATCATTTTTAAAATCGTTAATAATTTTTCCTTTATGCCATATCATATTTTATAAAAAAAAGCTTTTCTTTTTCTTTTTTAAAACTTTATAATTTAGCATATAAACTTTAAATAGTAACTTTATGGCTTAAAGACTGATGACATTATAAATACGAACGAAAAAAACGTCAATGAATCTGGCAGTCTTATATAATGGAATATATATGTGGCAGCACTAAACGCAGCTGTTTATATTTTATTTATATTTTTTAATTAAAAAATTTTAATTGAAGCTAAAAATTTAGAAAAAATTGTCATGTTTAAAAAACCTAAAACTAAAAATATTACCCCGCCTTCCGCGCCAACATTGGATGAGGTTTTGTCTGATATTGAGACATTTCAAGTCGATATAGAACAACCAACTAGTTTTAATAAAGCTACAGAAGTATCTGTTAACTCAACTGAGGACTGGTGGACAGTATTCGAACAGTTCATGGAGGATTTGAAGTGTTTGGAAATGATACACAGTGAAATGGAAGGATCTAAAATTAATCTGGAATCTTTAAAGTTAGAAATTGATACCGAATCAAAGTTATTGAAAAATGAAATAGATCAGCAGCGACATTTGATAGACTTGGCACTTGAATGATATTGCATTGTATATTTTTAAGATATTTGCCAATACTTACATAAAGGGTCTCCAAAATGATATATCATTTTAATTGTAATAAAAGAGTCATTTTTCACATACAAAAATATTTTTGTTTCAGTTTATTGTAAAAAGGTTTCGATTAAAAATTGAACTGTTGTGTGATTATTTTTGTAGTTATGTTTGTTGACGTAGTCATTCAGCTCGCAATATATGCTTTGAAAATGATGAATGTCCCAAATATTCTTTAATTTCATTATCGGGAAATAAATAAAATAAAAAAAATTGTTTTTTTTTTTAAATTAAAATGGTACTTTAATTTTGGACCTGCAAATCCAAAAGGAATAACGATCTTCAAGTTTAGTAATTTGCCTATTAGTTTTTTATTATTCACAGATAAACGTATTGATATCAGTATCAATTTTCTATTTATTTTAATTTGAAATTTTCAATAAAAAGATACCGCAACGTAATAAAAACGATTAGTTAGATTGCTAGTTTATACCATCTATTTATCCATTTGGAATAGCTGAACATTTTTGTTTTGTTTAATAAATATTATAGTTTTAACATAAGAAACAAACTTTTAAATTGTAAAGTCTTGATGGAGGTTTTTCGATATTAGTTTTTATAAGTATAATTAATTTATAATTGATTTAACTCTTAGAATTTGATACAACACTTCTCCTCTCTACGACTCCCTTTCTCTATATCTAACACTTTCTAGAAACTTCTCCCTTCACTCTTCTCTCTCTTCTCGCTATTTACTTTCAGAAAGGATCACAATGGACCCGAAGGTCTCCGAGTGAAGATGCCACTTTCCTGGCATTACCTTTTCAACCTAACCTAGAATTTGATATATATACGCATTTTTTGTATCAAAATGTGATTATCTCAAAGATATATCTGAAATCGATCGATTTCCATCACTTGCCCAAATTTGTTCAGAAACAACCGACCAGCCTTTAATGTTTTTTTATTATAAACTTTATTTTATTGAATTTGTTTATTAAAATTAGAACCAAATTTGTTTTCATCAGTTTCGATTCCACACATACATACATTTGGTTTTGTAAAAATTGTCTTCTTTTTTTCGATTCCGGTTTTGTTTGTAATACCAATTTTCTTTCTATAATAGCGGAACTGAGTGCGAGATGTAATCGAAACGCAAAAAAAGGTTGAATACAAAACCAAATATTTTTCTATCGAATCCAAATCGATTCAGCCGCTCTGTATGTACGGTAGACCAACTTTACAAATAAAAACAAGCTTAATTATATGCAATTGCAAATCAATGAACAATTTATTTTAGCAGAAATTAAGAATTGTAACTTTATACGTAAATATATATATATATCGATAAATGTACCTACTTTAATATTAAAATAGTTACAGCGTATTAATGTTGAAGCATCGCTATTGATGTATATGTACTTGTGTATTTATTTTTGTAATTTAATCTAATTTTCTGCAACTCATTGATTATTAAAATTATAAATTTAGATAGATTTGTCTCCATTTAATCCGATTTGACGGGAACATAGGAGAGAACAATTGTTGACAATGGAGAGATTTCCAAGTCAGAAACTAAAATCTGACCGCTATAATATACAAAACATGAAATGGTATAGAAACATTTAATAAAAGAACAATATAAATATACTTACGTCTTAGTTCCATTAAGAGTATTGCTATCAAATTTGACATTCATTGTTTCTGGGAAACTTGAATTGGCATTGAAGTTAAGCGATTGATTTACTTCAGTGGGATTGTAAACCACCAAATAGCCAGGATTGCCTGACTTTATCCTAAAAAAAAAACAATGAAATTAGTCAAAAATCAACATCTATGTTTTTAATAAAAAATAAAAATTTAACAAAAACTTTAAATTGTTACGCAAAAATTGTTAAAGAAAGTCCCTCTTACCTTTGTCTAGTTTTAAAACCATTAGTTTAGTATTTTTTAAAATAATGTTAGCAGATTGTTAAGAGATAATGAAAGTAAATTTGTTATAGAATTGGGTGAATGAATACGAATATGTATATAAATGAAAAATAATTATTTACCTAGTGTAACCAAGTAGTGGATCTACTTCCAACATGTCGAAGTCCCCGTGCATGTAGGAAGGTGATAAACGTAATTGCTCAAATTGTTCGAATACTTTATTGGTGATATTGCCATATACTTCGGTACCGACAGGAAGCACAGGTGTACCGGGCAACAATGACAAAAACAAATAAATGGTAAATGGGCTGGCTGCAGTATCAGCACCCAAATCTACTACATTCCACTGTGTCCAATTATCCGTTTCCTGTAAGACATCCTTCAAGTTACTGCGTAATTTTTTCTCTTTAGGCGCAGCTAAATTCTTAACAAATTCTCCGTACATAGGCATATCGACACCAAACTCTCCTGTACTGGTCTTGTAAATTTGAGGACGCATGATGTCATCAGCAACCGATAAGAAAGCTTCAGCCGAACTGTTCTTTACTACATCACGATATTCATAGAGAACATCTCCCAAACCCTCCGGGAACGTTGTCTGACTGTGAGTCCAGAAGCAATATTGAGTTAGATCGCACTTATTATTATCAGCTGGTATTTCATCTTTGATACTCTTAGATAGTATGAAAAATTTGGTGTTCTTTAGACGTATACCTCCAATGCCTAAGTCAATGGCATGTTGAAGAACATCTCCCAATTCTTTCTTTACGATAGTGTCATTCATATGTAAATCATAAAGTCCATCACCGAATTGCGACAGCACATAATTACCGGGTGTAACCTGGGCCCAAGCAGAACCATTTACTAAAGACAACCAATTGTTGGGTACTTGAACCTTTTCCATCCAAACGAATGCCGAACGTTTAGTTTCATCGTCCAATGCTTGTTTCATTAGTCTAGATGTTTTTGGTACGTAATTGGGTGTTATATCGAGAATAACACGAGTATTGGTATCCTTGTAATGATTAATGATATTTTTTATTTTTTCTTCTACTTCTGGTTCACGAATATTATAAGTTAGTTCTGCTGGTAACTCATAAATTACACCACCAGCCTTCATTTGGTTGGCTGCTGCAACATTATCCTTGCTAACCTCAAAACTAGGGAACTTGGCTAAAATGCCACTCTTATACCAAGGCAATGGTTCAGGGGCGGCACATTTTGGTGCATCAATAATAATTAAAATTGCACCAATAAGCATTCCCAACCACACCAACCAGAAAGAAATAAAGAAAATCCAACGTAATCGTATCCAGAAGGGGTCATTAGCATATTTCATTAACTCTTCCTTAGTCATACCCGTAAAAGCCTGTACAAATAAAATAATAATTCTTATATAATTATGTAATAGAAAATAAAACAAATCCCGTTCTTATCTTAAAAACACAATGAAATTCTAGTGATTGTTTTAGGAATTAAATAAATATGTACTTACTTTTCCATTTACAGCGCCAATATCAATCTTAGCATCACCATTTTGTTGATCGCCCTTTATAAATTTAACCTCATCACGTTTGCCTGCCAATTTTTCGTTATCATCGGCTCCCAACATTTGCTCATCGGCACCATCATTAACATTATTTTCCTCCTGAACCATATTATTGCCGCCTAAGGGGGTTTCCTCTTTCAAAGCAACTACGTTATCAATTGATGAAGTTGAATGCTCTTCGCCTGCAATAAGAATTTTCATGAATGAAATTTATTATACGTTTTTAAGTACTTATAGTAAAATGTCTTATCTTTATTTAAGTAATTACTTTTATTTATATAGGTACATATATTTCATTTTAGAATTGTTTGTTGACTTTTATTATTTGTCTGTATTTACTCAGTATAATCGTATGTAAACGTAAATCACAATTTCCCCTATCTAATGTTCTTAAATTCTTACTAATAAATAATAAAAATCGATATTTAATATTTGATTAGTTGAAATTGATATGCAAAATTTAAGATTTTTTAGCAAGTGATTTAATTCCAAATATCATATACCTATATTTGAAAATTTTTAGTGTTCTCAATACATGTATATTATATTTCAGGCAAAACTTATCCATAGGGTAACAAATTATATTTATTTCGCAACGTTAGCCTTTTCGTACGTTTAAATGCATCTCTTCCAAAAAAGTAACAGAAACGACAATATTGTCGTTAATAAGAGGATTTCTGGAAAAAGTTGATTCATTTATAAATGCTGAATAATGTGTCAACACTTTAATGTGAGATGAATTTGAACATTCCTTATAGTATGAAACGGAATTCTACTTATCGAAAAATATCATAAATTAAGTTTTTTTAGAAAATTACATTTTCGACATTAACCCTAATATAAATTTTTAAGTAAGGGATAACATTGAATTAAATATTTCTTACAAACGAATTTCCTGTATGAGCGATATGTTTAATAAAGCATAGAACCATTTAAAAGCAATTAACTAACAATTGAAATAAATTGTTAGGGAATTTTTTTAAAGTTTTTAATATATAATGAAAAAGTTTTGCTGACGCAATAGATATGTAAGCTGTTGACATTTTAGTATACATATTCCTGGGTAGTGGCCGCATTAATAAAATATTAATTCAGACTCTGAATTTTGCCACGTGTGGCGAGACAAAGGAATTTAAAATATCTGATTTACTTCACAAAAAAATATGTATCAAAAGAATATCTAAATTGAATAAAAAATTGCTGACACGCCTTTAACCACTTTTTAAAAACACTCTACATACTTTTAGATTATAAAATCTAAATAAAATTTTAATAGCGAATATTTATAGATGTCTTACCTTCTTTACTTTTAATAGAATCTTTTAGTTTTTCCGCACCTTCCGCAATTGATTTGTAAATCTCGACTTCTTTCTCTGGCTGAATTTCAGAACAACCTTTCAGATTCACATTCACTTTTTGACTGTTTCTTTTTAGTAGATTCTTCATTTTCTCTTTCGTTTCAAATTCGTTCAATTGAGGGATGAAATTCTTGGGTTACCAGATGTTTGAATTATCTAAGTGTTGGCTGCACTGATGAAATAAAATTTTCGTTAATTCAAAGCACAAAACAATTTTTAACATACAATTTATTTAATTAAAAAAATAGCTAATAAAATTGTTTTAACAGGGAATTTTGACTATGAGATTTGATAAAATAACTTAATATTTATCACAAATTACAATATTTAATGGCTAATAAATAACATTCCTGAACTGGCCCTAAGTCAG
Organism: Stomorhina lunata; assembly: GCA_933228675.1. NCBI lineage: Eukaryota > Metazoa > Arthropoda > Insecta > Diptera > Rhiniidae > Stomorhina > Stomorhina lunata. Next base: position 183,246,269 of record OW121740.1, on the reverse strand, counting down.
TGCTGTTTGCAAATTCATTAAATGATCTTTTCAGCACCTTGTACAATGACTGTGAATTTTCTCGGTAAAAAGTCTAAGACTAATAACCCTGAAAAGAACCGTCCAATAGCAATTTATTCTCCAATGTTTTAGAGGTCGCTGGTATAGATTTCGTAAGACACGCCGCACAAAATCCCAGCTAGCCTTCCAATCGGAAAATAGTTCACTTCTATCAAAATGGTAGATTACTTTACATTCGTTGTTTTCCCTACTCTATTTTCAATATTTTTATTAACGACCTTTGCAGATGATAGTAACATTTGCCATTCGTAATCTTAGACCAAGTATTTTAGAAGTTGAAACTATGAGGCAGAAGATTAATTAATCAATCTCTTAATGGGGCCATGCGAAGAGTTGATTTCAATGCACGGAAAACTCAATGTTGATGAGAATAAGATGCTTTTGTTGCTGGATCCACTTATATTTATAGTAAACAGGTAAGTTACATGACGATCTTGCAGTACCACTTAAGACCAAAATTTCAGTAAGGCTTTGTTAAACACTCTTACTTGATGGTGCTTATTGCCAAAAATCGATTTAAGTACATCGATACACTGGTATTGAAAAAATTATTTTTATTAAATTTCACTGTACACTTAAACCATTTTTATTATAAGTTAAAAACTAGTATAAGTATAAGTATGCTCTTAGTTAATTAATTGAGACACAAAAATTATATTTTGTTAAACACATACATATGTAAAAATAATAAAAATTTGTATACAAGCTTAAAATTCCAACATTTTATATAAATGTATATATTTTTAACAAACAAATCAATTTCTGATGTAATTTACCCAATTTATTTATGTATGTAATAAAAAGAATTTATTTGTTTATCGTTATTTCTACGCACGTATTTTCTCGTATGTTCAGACCAATGCACTTTAACAAACTTTACTAAAGTATTTCGAATATTTGATCTTACTATATAAATGCTTGTGACGAGCTCAATTTTAAATAAAAATTGTAGTTTTCAGACTCAAAAGCTAAGCCTGAAAAAAAACAAAGAAATTATAAGTAAAACTTTTTTTGCAAATATATTTACTCGTTTTACAAAAAGGTATTAACTCAAAATTATTGGATCTCTGGCATTATTGTTTGAATATCACTCAAGTGCCTTTTATCATAATGCATATGTAGGCATACTGTGCGTTATATACATTTCTGTGATTATCGTGACTTTCTGAATGTTGTCTCGTTGAGCCTGAAAGTACATAAGTACGTTTTATCATTCATCTGGTGTATTTTTTATATAAGGATCTGGAATATGACTTCATCTCAGCTTTGGCTCTAAATATACTTAATTGCAAATAAAATAAGTGTTTGTGATTTAGAGTTATTAAAAGCTAACATGAAAATAATGGCAATTCCCTTAACATCTCGAATATTATAAACTATGTTTAAGAGTTATGTCTATGTTGCATCAAATAAATTATATTTTTTTTAAATAACTAAGTAATGTTTGTTTGTTTGTAATCGGTAATACAAAACCATTCGATAGGAGGTTTTTAATTAATTTAATTAAAATTTACGTGATGGATTATTTTACTTTTTTTCGTAGCTTAGTACCTAATTTTTCTTCTCTTCTTCTGTTATCCTTGACTCCCAGTGGAGCATAGGTCCTCAATTAGTACCTAATACGTATCCAAATTACTAACTAGTATTTTAAGGCGAAAACCTTCGCAGGCCTGTGTAATTGATCAGAAATTGAATTAGAATTCTAATTCAATTTCCGATGTCTTAAGACATAAGCAGGAAGTTTATTCCACATTCGAATAGTGCTACCAAATAAAACGAAAAAATTAACATAGAATTAACCTGGAAAAGAAAACTTCATATATTAAAACCCTTTTAAATCCGACCCTAAGAAGATGGAAATAAATTTTGAGAATACTTTACCTGATGCGAAATATGTATGATTTAAGCTTTATTACTTATGCACTTGTTTAAATGCTTTGCAGATTTCTAAAAATACTACTTTGTTCAACTTTTAAAATATAACATGATATTCAAAATCAGTACAAGTACATATGTATGTATATGTACTTTTCAGTGAAACAAAATTTACATTGGTCCAGCGTTTAGAGCCGGGCTAATCTAAATGCTATAAGTAAGCGATATTTTTTATAATAACTACATATTAGGGCGATACTACTTTTTGTATAAATATAAAATACATATCTACATACAAATGTATAGTGAATATGTAATATATTTTTATTTTGTGGTTTTTTGTTATAAACCAGTTTTATCCTTTTGGTTTAAAAACTTATAAAATAACATTGTAGTATGACCCTAATGTATATAAGCTTATATGCATTTCACCAAAAGAACTTGAAAAGTAACTTGTTTATGGCCAGAGGCCAGATATTGCCGTATTTGTATGTATTGTATTTAAATATATACATGCATATATATATGTTAGTATACACTTTTTGATTTTTTTTCTTGTTATTTTATTTTATTGAATAGCCTACATTCTTTAAGTTATTTGTTCGTCACGTTTGTAACAGTTATACTGAACTTTTATATTTTATAGTCTTTGCTTAATATAATATCACCAAATAAAAACGAATTTAACTAAAAAAAATTAAAATTAATTCTTGTAAATGTTAAGATAATACACACATTAAATTATGCCATTCGCCCCTATTATGCGTTTCAATTACGTCTTCCTATTTAGTTTCAGTTGGTATTTTAACAGAAACGGAATATGAAAAGACAACAATCTTTACAAAACCAATTTGTCAATTGTATTTTATACTTTATTTCATGAATTGGTTATTTTCATACTTAATATGTAATATGAAAATTGAAAAAATTTACTTGACCAAAAAAGCAACTGAAAAGTTTCCGTTTTTCTCCGCTCTAAGCACAGAATACATACAATCGAAAGAAATTGAAATAAATCGAACACAGAATGCAAAAATTGTCAAACGGAGAAAGTTTCGATTCGAATAGGGGACTTAAATTATTAATATTAAATTATTAATATTAATAAAAATCCATGTAACTTTTCGTAGGCATTGACATCGTTTTCCTAGGAAATCAAGCAATTATCAAAATGAATCGCTTCAGATCCTCCAGTCTTTGTGGTGTTTCAACTACTCTAACATTTATATTTGCATTAATCAACACTCTTAGTTTATCTTTATATTTTTGAATTTTAAACATTTATATAAATTTAACGTTTTCAAACACTGTTACTTAGAATTCTCAAGAACACAGACGCTTTTTGAGATCTAATTTTTTATATTTTATTTATTAAATGTAATTTTATAAGTTTTTAAGTTAAATAAATAAATATTGAATTGAATACGCTACACAATCAACAAGCAATATTGACAGTTTGGTAGAAGCTACAGTTTTCAGTTGATCCTCCTTGTTTCAAATGCCTTAACTTGGTTCCAAGTCCGAAATTGACAATGCCCCTTACAATTTGTCAAAGAAATCCTTATCTATTGAGAATTCGAAATCGTTCTTGCAACTAGTATATGAAATACATTTCCAAATAAATCCATTAGACGTCCGACTTTAAAATATTTGTTATAAGCGCCGACCGCAAAAGTAAGCTTGCGATATTTCCCACTTTAAACCTTAAAATTTAAAGTTTCTTATGACTTCTGAAAATTTTTAAGAACAATGTCTATTAATTGTGTCCCATTTATCAATTCAATATAAAATATTTCTGTATTCCAGAGAACAATCAGAACTTTAGCCAAATATTTGTGTTGAGTCTGGCATCTCTGTTTGCACATATGTGTTAGTATTATGATAACAATTGAAATGATTAAATTTAATCAAGAAAAATAAAACAATCAAAATACAGTATACGGAAAAAACGAAAGTTGAGGGTAACAGACTTGAAATTAAACGAATTTGAATTTGGACATCTACCAGTTTAAAACTTGTCGGTAAGTGGTTCTTCAAATTTAAATAAAATATCGAAAGATTAAATAAAATACTTCAGGTGCATACACATTTACATATAATAAAACATACACAGGAGAAGTTTAACAATTGAATAATCGATATTAATAATGTTACGAAGAAGTGTTATGAGTATTGTCAAGCACAATCAATTGTGTCCAAGTTATCGATCCATGTCCTCCCTAATGTGTTCCAAAGCATTAATCGATGGAAAGTGGGTATCAGCAATTAGTGGAGATACATTTACAGTTAAAAACCCGGCCAATGGAAAAGTAATTGGCAGTGTTCCCAACATGAATGAAAAGGACGCACAATTAGCTATTGATGCTGCAAAGAATGCCTTTTACTCAAATGAGTGGACTTCATTGACTGCAAAACAAAGATCTCAATTATTAAAGGTAATATTATAACTATTATTTATGTGAATGTTATTAAAAAGTTTTTTTTCTTGTTCCTAACACAGAATTGGTATCATTTAATTGAAAAGCACACACAAGAAATTGCTGAAATTATGACTGCAGAATCTGGAAAACCTATTGTAGAGTCCAAAGGTGAAGTTTTGTATGGTAATGCATTTATGGAATGGTTTGCTGAAGAAGCGAGACGTATTTATGGTGAAGTAATTCCTGCTCCCGTCCCAAATAGGGAACTCATCGTAATGAAACAACCTTTAGGTGTAGCGGCATTAATCACACCTTGGAACTTCCCCTTAGCTATGATTACACGTAAAGCAGGAGCCGCTTTGGCTGCAGGCAAGTATTTTCTCTTCCAATTGAATTTAATATTGTGTATAATAATAATTTTTATAGGATGTACTGTTGTTATAAAGCCGTCTGAAGATACCCCATTTACCGCCTTGGCCGTTGCCAAATTAGCCGAAGAGGCCGGTATACCAAATGGTGTTGTAAATGTTATAACCACAAACAGAGCAGCACCTTTGGGTGAACTATTTTGTAAAAGTCCAGATGTTCAGGGCATATCGTTTACGGGTTCTACTGAAGTTGGCAAAATATTATTTCGCCAGAGTGCTGATGGCATTAAGCGAGTTTCCTTGGAATTGGGAGGAAATGCTCCTTTTATTGTTTTTGATTCTGCAAATTTAGAAAAGGCTGTAGATGGTGCGATGGCGTCTAAATTCCGCAATTGTGGACAAACTTGTGTATCATCAAATCGTTTCTTTGTGCAAGAGGGTATATATGACAAATTTGTGGAAGCTATTAAACAGCGAGTTGAAGCTTTAAAAATTGGTCCTGGCGATAAAGACTCTACACAAATTGGTCCTTTGATAAATGAAATGCAATTTAAAAAGGTATCAGGTTTTGTGGATGACGCACGCAGTAAAAATGCCCAAGTTCTATGTGGTGGTAAAGCTATAAAAGAGTTAGGTGAACTATTTTATGCCCCAACAGTTGTTACAGATATACCACCAAGTGCAAAAATTTACACTGAAGAAGTATTTGGCCCAGTAGTATCTATCATTAAATTTAAGACCGAGGAAGAAGCTTTAACAAAGGCCAATAAGTCCCGCCGTGGTTTAGCTGGTTATTTTTTCAGTGAGAACATTCAACAAATATTCCGTGTTGCCAAACGGCTTGAAGTTGGTATGATAGGTGTTAATGAAGGTCTTATTTCTGCCGCTGAGGCTCCATTTGGAGGTATCAAAGAGTCAGGCATTGGCCGAGAAGGTTGTCATCACGGTATAGATGAATACACAGAAATTAAATACATTTGCATGGGCAACTTAAAATATAATTAATTGAAGAACTCGTTCCTTAGCTAAAGCTTTAAATTTTCGTTAACTATGTCTTCCAGTCATTAAATGTTAGTCCTTAATTTTGTTTGCTTAATGTTTTTATTTATAATAAATCTTACGTTATAAGTTGTAAGTAAAGTGTTCTGAATAAATCAAGTCCAAATTGAATGGGCCATTTGCAAAATCAAATAAATTGTATTTGACTTTACTTGTTCATTTCACTATTTTCTTCAAAAATAAATATTTTTGTTTTGTATTAAAAAAAAACTAAAAAACTACTAAACAATATAATTAATTCGACAATTTCTTTCAATTGTTTGTATTCTGTTATACAATCGAAAATTTTTCATTTCCCTTTTTTAACGGAGATTTATATTTTATTAAGTATCAAATTTAATTCATGGAATGATGTTTAAAATACAATTGACAAATTGGTTTTGTAAAGATTGTTGTCTTTTTCATTTTCTTTCGATTCCGTTTTTGTTACTAATAATGGTAAATACTCAGCTTACTTGACTTTTACTGAAAAGTAAACGAATAGACCTAATATTTACTCTCAAAAGAAGGGATTTTGTGCAGCAATGAAAAAGTAAAAAAAAATATTTTAACAAAAAATCAAGCTGTACTCAGCTTTTTACACTAAATTTCACTTTTTACACTAAAATTCACATTTTGTACAAAAAGTCAATTTGTTACACAAAAAGAGTGTTGCTAAAAAATTTTAGTGTAGCTTAAAATTCTTTTCGTGAGGGATTTTTTAGTACTCTCTTGCAATACAAGCTTGTATTGCATGAAAACACCCTTACATGTAAACGTACATTTATTTAAAAATATTGACAACAATGCCTTTACTAGTGTAGAACGGGTACCAAAAAAAAGCGCAAATATACAAAAATCTTCGAGCAAATTCACAACCGTGGGCTATTTGGTACTAAACAAAACAACAGCACTTCTATCATAATTTACAAACAATTTTAATTTTGCGTTCGGCGGAATTTCATAACTTGAACAAAATGAATGATACATGTAAGTATAATAATAGATGAAAATAAGTTAAAATTATTAAATTGGAATTTTGAAAAATAGACCAAGGAGATTTCAATGCAACCCAAACAACTGAGGGTGCCGGCGCCTCGACTGAAAAGAAACCTGAGGGTATTGTCCCTGTGCTAATAAAGCAGGTCTTGAATTCTCCTGAAGGAAACTTTCAAATGTTCGGTATGACCTTTAGTATGGTTTTTGCAAAAGCAATTGTGCGTAACATTGAAACATCGTCAACAAAGATAACGTATTTGTTGGAGGACAGCACCGGTCGTATTGATGCTCATTACTGGTTAGAAGAAGGCGATACCTTAAAGGCTCCTGATGTCATGGTTAACAAATATGCGACAGTATTTGGTAGTGTTCGATCGCAAGGCGGTCAAAAGACATTAATGGTTTTTAAAATGTACCCAGTAAATGATCCAAACGAAGTGGTAACTCATGTTTTAGAAGTTTTAAATGCTCGTTACAAATCCGAAGAATATGCCACCAAAGGTTATGGCGATTTTGGAACAAAACCGACTTCAGTTACAAGTAGTAGCGACTTGGGTTTGGAAGGGAAGCATTTGGCTGTTTTCCAAGCCATTAAAAATCACAATTCTACTGATGGAATAAGTCGTTCAGAATTAAAGCGGAAGTTTACGCATATGACTGATAATGAACTTAAGTAAGTATTTTTTTTAAACTTTTAAATATTTAACATTTTTTTTGTCTTGTTATATAGAGTCCAAGAACGGCTAAATATTTTTTCTGCATTATTTTCGTTACAGCCCTATACTAGACTTTATGATTGGCGAAGGACATATTTACTCGAGTATTGATGCAGATCATTTCCTTAGCACAGAATAACTTTGTTATACATATAAGTTTGTTTATATAAGGGGTTTTTATTCCATTTTGTCATAATTAATAAATTACAAATACATTTAAAGTAAAATTTCTTGTATTTGCAAAATATTACAAATATTTAATGTCATCTGACATGTAATGTAAGTGCACCAGTAGTCGGCAATTTTTGCAAATAAACCCATTTAAATTTCTTTTATATTCTCAGGGTTATATTTTTTTCAAGCAATTTAGTATTTTTTCAGTTAAATACCACCTGGTACCACATTAACGTAAATAGCTTATTTTTTATTATAATTAAAGCTTTTTCATAGTAATTGTTTTTCCAGTAATGGGTTACTAGCCCGAGGTCCTAACCTATATTTTTATAGTTCTTTTTAGGAAAACTCTCGGCACACTATATTAACGAGTATTAACGTAGTTTCCAGGGGATAAACTGCTGAACAGTGGATAACGAACGATTTTTAGTCGGCAGTTTTCTTCCTATTATTTATTAACTTTTATTCGTAAAGACTAAAAATTGATAATATTCAGGATATCAGGTTGCAAGTGTTTATTTATTCTTAACATTCTAGACAATCTTGAATATGGAAGGCAAAAACATACCTGAAAAATCTTAATCAAATAAATACAAGTTTGAAGGAAAGTGCTCCGAATCTTCTCGCGCGTGGATTAAATTCTGTGCATATTATTGTTGAAATTCAATTATTTTTAAAACTTCATGAAATACATTAATTAAAATGTATTTTTTTTGAAATTAATTAATAGGACATATATTACAAAATGTTATTTGTGAGGCCCTATGCTCCACTGGGAGTCAAGGATAACAGAAAAATGTGTGTTTCAAAATGTAGCAAAACTCATCATCTACCCTGTATTCTTGAAATTTGTTCATAAAAATCGACTTTTGCAATGTAATGAGTTTCTTCATGTAGCAAAATTTATCAGCCACACTGTACCTATTTAACAAACTTATTTTTTAATGCTTCTATATCCAATATGTCTTTTTATCACTTTTTATTGGGAAACTGTTTCTTCTCTTTAAATAAAAATAATAGAGAAGAAATCTATTTTAAGACTTTTGCTTTAATATATTGTTGAAGAAATGTTGACTTTATTTATGTGATTTGGATATTAAAGTTTTTTGCCCCTCCTTAAAATTATTCAATTTATTATGTTAAAGGCTTCAAAAGTAAAAACAATCATACTTCATAACATTTCGAATTTCTCTACTAAATTATGTGTAAATGCATGTTTTTGTTACCCGAAGGATTTACATTTATTTTAAATCAGATTATATCGAAATAAACTTAAATACATAAGACAGGATATATACCATGGAGCAATCTCCTAGAATGCCAAAATATACGAACAATTTTTAATGATGTTCAGCATGTTCCTTGGCTTGACTTTCAGCCCAAGCTTTCTTGTTGCCGGGGGAGTTGGCTAAAAAGCAAAAAAAATGAGGTTAGATTTCTTTCCACAGACTTTATTATATTATTAAGACACAATCTTACCGAGTTTGCTGATTTTATAGAAAACTGGAATACACAAACCGAAAGCGACAAAGTAGTAGCGCCAGATCCATTGGTTCTTGATGTAATGTTTTATTGGGAATTGAGCGATCTTGGCCGAAAAAGTGTAAGGAAACTTCATAGGGTTGCCAACGGGCTTCTCAACAGCTTTGTCAGACATCTTGTATGTTCTTTACACTTCTAAAAACGGAAAACCAAAATATTTTTTATCAAATTTCACCAAATTTTAGTTTAAAAATTATGTAATCTATATTCTTTTCACAAAAAAAAACTATCTCCAGTACCTTCAAGTCGAGAAATTCGCAAAATGTCAATGTTCTATGCGAAGTTGGCTGCAAGTACACATGTGTTAACTGGGCGATTTTATTACAGCGACTTTGTACTAAAAGGTTGCCAGAAATAAAAAACTCGCTCCTCAAAAGTCGAAGGTTCATGTTCAGTTTTTTTTTTTCAATAATGTCATAGGTTAAATCAGGTACACCCTATTAAAAAAATGATGTAATCTGGAGAATTGCATTGAAAATTTTAGACCTGATCTTTACCCAATTTGCATCAGTTTTGCTTCTTAATGTTTATTTTAATAGTTGCCTCAATACCTTTTCAGTTTGGTTTGGATTTCGTTAAAACGGTTCAATACAATAGGCAGATCATCCACCTAGTCCATATCATTTAAATACATAGTTATACATTTTAATGTTTTTTGCTAATTTTTTTCATGCAATTAGATACTATAATTATACATACAAAACAAAATTAAAAGTATCGTCAAAAAAATCAAGCCAGTTTGACAAAAACTTTAAAAGTTTTATAAAAAGTCATTATATAAATTTCATAATTACACATATAAACACTATGATATGTTTAAATAGTTATTTAAATACGATGTTATATATGTGTAATAATAATATTATCTTTACACTGCAGTTTTGTTTAACTACTTTTTTTTCAACAAAAGTCAAATTGTTTGTACAACTTGTTCTTATTTTTAAACTTATGCGATTTTTGGGACAAAATTTTCCACATTTTACAACATTGACTATTTTTATATTACTTACGGCTGAAACTTTAATAAGTTGGCATCACTCGAAGGCACTTGGGCATTTTTTGTCGTTTGATAATTTCATACAAAAAAAGCACGCCAAACATACAATAAAATTTTCGCGCGTGAATTTTGCAAAATTTGTTGGATTTTACACAAAATAAATTAATAAAAACTAAAAATATTGTGTACAACTTGCTTTCTCCTTGCTAGAGATTGGAAATAGTAGCAGAATATACAAAAATAATTATTGGAAATTACTTTTAAACTGTTTTTTGTGGTGTGAAAATTATTATTGTGCCAGACATTTGTATTTCTTTTTATATACTAACACATACACATGTTTGTAAAAACAAGGAATTTTGAAATTGTTGAAGGAAATTAAAAAGGAATCAGTTTTGTTAACATTTAAATTGTTATATCTATTTATTAATAAGTAAAATAAATAAAAAATGCCTATTTGCAAACGCGATGGATTCGACAATGCTCCTTCCAAAAACAAAGATGAAACATTTCATGATAACGAAGAGGTGTTCTTCTGTGAGGTGACCAAAGAGATATTCAAACAATATGAGTAAGTATATTTTTGCAGCAATCTGTATATGAATGTATGTAAATTCTGTGTACGATGTTCAAAATCTTTATGAAAATTGTATAATTTTGAATCTAGGGACTACTTTCGTCATGTGATGGCCATAAATTCCACTGTTTGGCAATGTGAGGCCACGGGGAAGGATAACCTTACGTATGCTGAGGCTTTGAAAAGTGAAAAACGAGCGCGTAAAAAAATGGAAACGTTTAAGGACAGTCTGCGTCCGCCAGTAATGTTGGTGATTGAATATGCCAAACAAAGTTCTTTAAACGTTCTAAATGCTCTTACATTTCGTTTTTTGCGTAAACGTTACTTTCTCAACGAAGAAGTTCAAGTTGTCGAAAAAAATAAATATATTCAGTATACAGTAGTTGATATCCAAATGCCGGATAAAAAAGTACCAGCAAATGGTGTATACGAAGATACAGAAAACTTATTATATAAATTAAAAAGTTTGGGCAAGATTCAAGCAGAGGTCACCGTTCCATTTGATAAGGTGAAGCGACAAAGGTTTGAATTCACATCGGAGAATTTGCAAATGTTTATTAAGAACAATGTTGTCCGAGTTGATGGTATTCTAAGACCAAAGCCTGAATCATATGAGAAATATGTTTCAGATCGCAAAATAACATTCGATAAAATATTCATAGGAAAAATGCCACATTTTACACCTGCCAAAATTCGAAAACCAGATGAGTCGAAAAAACAATCGACCCTAAACAGCTATTTTGGCAAAAAGTCTGAAAGCGAAAAGAGCAATAGCAAGGCTGTTAGCGCTCAAGAGAAGGCTAAGTTGGAGAAAGAAAAGACAGAAAAATCAGAGGCCAAGGCTAAATCATTAAAAGAAGAAATGGAACGAGTAAGGCGACAAAAGGAAGAACAATTGATGGAACAAATGCGCCAAAGGGCGGAAAAGCGAGCGAAACTTATGGAAAAAATTGAAGAAGATTGTAATGCGCTTCTTACAAAAACAGATGACTTGGAGAGGACCGACCAACGTTTATTGCCAATTTTCAGTCCTGTTGAAACCATTTTACCAGATAAATTAGTTGGTGATGCATTTATGTTGCGAGAATTTATGCATACATTTGTTGGATTGTTATCTGGTATTGAAGTTTTCCGTGGAAACTTAAGTTTCTTCGAAATGGCTCGTGCATTCACCGTTAGAGAAGTGGCCGGACCACTTTCAGACATTTTACTTATTCTCCTTGGAAGTATAATGGATCTTCAACGTGAAGAGGAGGATGAGTGTGCAGTTGAATATAAAAGAGCAGATCAGCCAATTCCATTTTGGACCCACAAGTACGTTAAGCGTCATTTTTCGTTTAAAATCAATGAATTGCCCTTAGATGCTCAAACAGTTAGTGAAGTTTTGCGACTACATATTCTATCATCTGGGGCAGTGGTGAAAAACAAGCAAGCTGAAAAATGGCGTATAATGTACAGAAATGGCTATAATTCTTCTGAAGACCCAGGTATCTCATTACGAGTGCAATATCCTCACATACTGCGAGCACTCAAAATGTATACAGTGTACCAACTGCCATTTTTGGATATAATGCGAATTCTTAAGTGTCTAATGACCCAGATGCTAACATACTCGGGAACCATAAATCTTATTGAAGAAAGAATGGAGCAAACAAGTAGTGCCAGACAGGAGCTAAGAAATCTCGTTACAATGGAAAATCAAAGAGTCAATAGAATGCAAACACAGAAACGCCTATTGACCAATGAGTTTAACCAGCAGTGTATGGAGGATGAAGTTAAAAAAGACGCTGAGAAACGGAAATCGTTGGAGGAAAAACTTAACAAAAAGGTTGCTGATTTATTGACACAATCTGAACGGGAGCATAAAAGATTTCAGCAGCAAGTTAGCAAATTAAATGAAACCATGTTTAACTTCCTCGTTTATTTAGGAATGGACCGTGCGTATCGTAAATATTATGTACTTGAATCAATGCCAGGCATATTTGTCGAACATCCAACTAATTCTATGGATGTCTGTTTGGAAAATCCACCCAAAAACAAATTAAGAACTGGAGTAACTGCTAACACTGCTAATTTGCCGAAAAATCGTAAAGATTTGCGTTCATATTTATTGAGAATGTACACGGAAGAAGATAAAAAATCCAATATAAAAACTTCTGCAAACAAGAAACCTAAGGAAAATGAGGCAGCTCAAGAAGACAAAGAAAATCAAAATGGCCCAATTAATGGCCTTTCAAATGGTCATGTGAATGGGGAAAAGATGGATGTAGATGATAATGCTTCAACGGCAACCTCAAATGGTTCAGTTGAACCCACACAATATGAACTTTTCATGTGCACCGGAGATCCACGCAATTGTATTGTTCATGATGATCGTAATGCCGATCGAATTCGTTGGTCATATTTTTATAAAAAAGAGGACCTAGAGGCCTTGATTGAAAATCTTAATCCTCTCGGCCATCGAGAATTGAAACTTCGCGAACAATTCATTACATTAAAAGAACTAATTCAAGAGCACATCAAAAACTGTCCTGTAACAATGTTAAGTGTCGACTCGAAAAAAAAAGAAAAGTTCCATATTCAAATGATGACCGATACATATCGGAAATATAATAATTCTAATTTTGGTTTTCCCATAGAAGGATCCGATCTAAATGAAGTCATGTATGGATCTCTAGTAAAACGGATTTTGCAGTTCGAAAGTGAAATTTATACGGGAGACCTTGGTCGTCTTAAAGTAAAGGATATGGAAAAATGGAGAAAAGATTTACACAATAGCTGTTACGATCCCCAGGCCAAGCTGCAGTGGGGGCCACCAAAAGAAAGTTCCGGAGCATCGGACAGGGAAAACAATGATGAAGATGATGAAAACGAGGGTTCAGACAACGAAGCCGATGATCGTGAAGATCGCAATTATTCAGGCAAACCATTTAGTGACCCTGGAGAGTCGTTAGGAGATACTTTGGAAATAGATTCAGAGGATAGCGCCGATGAAGGAATTTCGTTGCATGATTCCGCCACATTAAGATCGTATGTAAGGCTGTTAGCATCAGCTCTGCTTCAAGTTGAACAAGCTGTGGAAAAACGTTTCCTTAAAGAACCATTTGGAATTCAAGTAGGAAAGGATAAGGAAGTAATGGATCGTAAAAAACAGCAAGCCATAGATCGTTTGTATCAGTGGGAGGTTTCTTTAATGGAGAGTACTAGCTACTCACAGGTATGTAAAAATTAAATTTAAAATTATGTTTCTATTCGTAAAATTAATTTAACTCGTAGGTATTTTTGCATTTAAACATTTTGAATGACTGCATTATATGGTCCCGTTCTACTAACAAATCGAATTGTATGGTCTGTCGTCGGGGAAGTGACCCAGATAAAATGCTACTATGCGACGAATGCAATGGCGGCACTCACATGTTCTGTATGAAGCCAAAAATGAAGACTGTACCTGAAGGCAATTGGTACTGCAATCGTTGTGTGACTCGTCTAGGTCTTGAAAATGAAAATGATAAAAAGAATAAAAAGACACAAAGGCGTAAACGTAAGTTTATTGTTGATGAGGACAACAGTGATGCGTCATCTGTGACATCTGAGACAAAGATATCAAAAGGTCGACCAAGTGCTGGAGGTAGGAGCAAAAAACGTTTACAATCTGAAGAAATTGAAGATGTCTTGGATGAAGATGACGAAGATGATGTTGGTCATGATGAGGAGCTAGATGATGCAGATGATGACGAAGTGATAGTAGAACATAGTTTGGACGATATCGATGAAGAAGATCTCCAGGCCGAAGATAATGATCCTGACGATGATCATGAGAAAACTACAGAATCGAATAATCAATCTGATGTTGATGAGTAAGTTTCAAAAAATATATTCATAATTCAAAATTATGTTCCTTGTTTCTAGAAAAACTTGCTTAAAAGTTTAAGATTTTTTATTAAATTTTTTATTTTTAAATTAAATTTTTGAAAAATTATAAACTGATCCCGGTCCTATTTTGTAACAAAATTTTTAGTTTTTAAATTGATTAAACAAATTAAAATACATAGTTTTTTTTAATAACAAAAAATTACCCTTATTTGAACAATAATGGATATTTGGAAGACGTATTGTAGTAAAGATTGGAGGAATTTTAGTTTTTTGTTGTATTAAATCCAAAATTGGATTAATTGATATGCTTTTGTTTTCAATTCTGATTTTTAGAGATGAAAGTGTATGCAATGTTTGCTCGTATGATGGGAGCGAACTGTCTTGTACACGTTGTAAAGATTCGTTCCATTTAGAGTGCATAAACTTGAAGCGCATGCCACGTTACAATTTTGTTTGCAGCAAATGTAAAACTAAGGATGGAAACAAAAAAAGAAAAAGTAGATCCAATGGTAAGTAAAAACGTTCTAGTATTTAAGTTATTTTAATAAACAATAAATTTATTGCATTTTATTACAATTATTCTTAATTTGTAATATGTAGACATGTCATGCAAATTCTATTCTTAATTGAATCTATTCCGTAGTAGAATTTCGATCGAAGTAGATTTCGAATAATTTTTAATGCTCAAAAACATTTCAAAACAAATGAAAGCAGTAAGTCTATCTTTGTTTCAACAAATAACACTGATTAATTTAAGAAATTGTTCAATTATTGAATAACCAAAGAGTAACATACTTTGATAACAGAAAATGGTTTTATTTCGAAAAAAAAAAATACCGAATCATTTCTCTTCTAAACAGAATTGAGTTTTGTGACATGGTTGATAGTTTTGCCTCAAACTCTAACGAAACTAGCCAAAAACAGTGCAAAGTTGTCAGAAATTACTTAAAAAAGCAACAATTTCTATTAAAAATTTTGTACGTGAACACTTTTGAGTAATTTGGGTTGTTTCGATAGAGTAAAGGAACACACATAATATGTAAAACCTTTTTAATGTTTATATATTCAGATGATAGCGATGATGATAACGAAAGCAACGATGATGAAGACGATGAACCACTTGTTAAACGAAGTCGACCAGGTAGGCCTCCATCACAAAGAAATTCTTTGGCTAACAACAATGCAACTCAAGAAACTCACAAATCAAATAGTCGACGATCAATACGTCGAACGGCAGATAATTTACCATTGAACAGTTCAGCTCTTTATGAACTTTTAGAGAAAATAATGAAAAACGAACATGCCTGGCCATTTCTTCGTCCAGTTTCTCAGTCAGAGGTACCCGATTACTACGATATCATAAAAAATCCCATGGATTTTGCAAAGGTAAAATCTAAACTTAATATGGGTTCGTATCAGATTAACGAAGAAGTAATGCGTGATATCGAATTAGTATTTAGTAATTGCGATGATTACAATGTCAAGGGAAATGAGATTTATCAGTAAGTTCACTTTATGTTATAAATTAAAGTTTTACTAACATTGTCATTTGGCACCTCTTCTTTACAGAGCTGGTTCAGCATTGGAACATTTTGTCATTGACTGGTGTAAGGAATTAAATTTACCGTTTAAGCCCAGTGACATGAATTCAGAGGATTAGAAAATAATCTAAAATAAAAAAAAAAAACAAATTCTAAGCGATTGTATTATATTTCATTAAATTTTTGGTCCTTTTTACAAAAATTACTAAAGCCTATTTTATTATCTTATAGATTAACATTTTATAAGAAATAGTTTCATATTAAAAATATTTATTTATGTATGTTTAGAAATATTTAAATTTTTTTCTCAATTTCCAAATACCAACACAAGAAATTTTATATTGAATATTTACCTGTTAAATCTTTTTAATTTTTTTGTTATACATAAGTAAAGCAAGCAAACAATCAAGTAAACACTTTATTTATAAAGAAAAAATTGGTATTAGTTAAGTTTAAAATACGTTTTTCATATTAATTTCTTTTCTATTTTTCTTAAGTATAAGAGCTTAGAACAAAAAAATTTATTTATAAATTAAATTCTAGATTTAAAGTATAAAGAAAAAAATTATTTAAGATTCTCTCACCAACTAATTAGAAGCCTAAAAATGTAGAATGAAAACACGCAACACTATTAATATTTGGTTTAAAATAATTGAAATAAAATTTGCATTATTAAGATACAAAGGAAATTGTGGCGTATTTTATTTTAGAAGCAACATTTAAATATCATTAAATTTAAACGCGATTGAAACAAAATTGGATTAAAATCTTATATTATACAGATTGAATGCTACTTTCAAGCGGAATTGGGCTACATGCTGACAACATGCTGGTACGAAAAAAAACCCTTTCGAAAGATATTAATATCGATAAAAATGTAAATATTTCGAAGGAAAAAAATGGCATTTCTAGTAAAATGACAATTATTAGAAATAAACAGTGGTGTTTGTACTACCCGTTACAAATTCAGTTAGGAATTAAATCATTCTGTAGCTAAATTCCAAAACATTACGCGTTTTTTTAATTGAAATCAGTAACTCCATCTTCGTTTCAATAAATAACACTGATTAATTAAGGAAATAATTAAAATATTAAAGAAACAAATAAAAACATACCATATTTTATTACTTAAGAAATTGCTTTTCATAATTTTCTGTTAATACTTAAAAAAGTATATTTATATTTTAAAAATCATGTGGATTTAGTACTAGTAGAATCATAAATTATTAAGCCTGCCTGTTGCAGAAATCATATACATAAATATGTTTTAAGATTTTGAAATAGAAATATCAAAATATTAATTAGGTCCTGCTGTAGGTACGGAAAATTCGTCAGTAGATAGAGAAATATATCGATACTTACTATTTTTTTTGATTTCCAAACATGTTAAACCATATATAACCACATTCTATGATTTTTCAAATGCAATTTTCATTTATTAAATTAAATTATTTAAATGTTTACATTGCTGGATCATTAAGATAAATAATACATGAATTAATAATTATAATAGTATATTGTATATTTTTGAAATATTCACAGAAAATTAATAATGATTTCCAAAAGCTGAAACTTTTTAATTTATTATCGTCACCTAAAATGCAAAATATGGAAAACAAATTTTTAATCATAGTATACAATAATTTAATCATACTATACAATAATTTTTCTGTATTCAATTTTATAAGAAAAATTAAATAGCAAAACAAAAAATTCATAGTTTTTTATTATTTGTTTCTTTATCTGTAACGGAAAGAATAAAATTTAAAAACTGAGTACTATAATTTTTTTTTGTTTTTAAAAAAATGCGAAACCACGAAAACTTTTATTAAAAGCTAGTAATTCGTTTAAAATAGGAATGAAAACTATTCATGTTTGCTTTATTTTTTATCTGTACATGTTTCGAATATAAAATTTTACTAAAAGCTGTTTTTTGAAGAATTATGATGATGTTTTACTTCCTATGTAGCAGATGCAACTTTTTATTTTCAGTAATTATTGAATTTGTAGTTTCGTTATTTTATGTATGTATTTATAAAACACACTTTTTTATATTACTTATTGAAGAAACTTATCCTTCGCTGCTTTTTAAGCCTAATTCTAAATTTTGTAACTTAAATTTTATATGTTATAAGTAGTTTGAAGTTTAGAAAGTGTTTGCTTTTTCTGTTAAAAAAATAATAAATATATATGTCTTTGCATTTTAGGTGACGGTATTCTTATGCTATGTAAGTATTTATTTTTGTTTCATTACTTCAATATAAGAATATGTAGCAGTCATGAGCGTAAAGGCTTAAATAAACATTATTACATTATTTACTACTGATGGTTGGTTGTGAAGGAATGAATAACATACTTATGTGTTCATATGTACATATTTTTCAATGTGCATGTATGTATATTATTCTATTCCATTTAGTGGCATTGATGTAATTATGTAAGTCTTGTATAATTTCCGTATCTCCTATTTTATGAAAATTATAATATTATTTAATGTATGAATTTAAGATGTATTGCTAGTGGGTAACAGTCGTGATGATTTTGACTTTTATAGAAATATTATGCTAAGAGTTAAAATAATTATAACATTTAGGGAGATGTTGAAGCAGCAAAATCTAATCACTTTCTGTATCATCTAAAAATTGTTTTCTATAATTACGACGCACCCGTGCAACTTTTTGTTGAAATTGATTTAAATTTGATCTTCGATTATTGATCACAACAACGCCTTCATCGTCATCTCCTTCTTGATCTTCTACATTTTTATTAACATCACAGTCATTGTGTTCGTAACAGGGCGAAAGATATGTTACAATTCTCGATGTTGTTGCAGATGTGGAAGCCTGTATATCATTGTGATCTATTGTACTAGGTGTGGTAGAGTTATTCAAGCTGACACCACTGTCGGGCGTAAACAGGTAGGAATTATTATTGTTACTATTATTGTGTTGAGATAACGACATGCTGTATTCATAATTAGCCACATTTATTTGTTCTCTATTATTTAAACTAGTTCTTGGTGGAGTCAATTGCCCATTATTGTGGATATTTCTTTCTTCCGTAGAAAATATATCATTATTGTTCGTTTCATTGTTATTAAATTCAATTTCACCTTCTTCTAGATGTTCCTCAAGATTTTCACTACGAACTTTGATGTAATCGCTTAAAGACATTTTACGCCTTTTTAGAGGTGATTGAAGTTTATGAGTTTTTGAAGACTTTGGAGAAACGTCATTTTGTGTTGAAGATGTATTTGATGTTGAAGTATTTGTGTCTTCAAATAAAACATTGCGATAACTGTTTGAATTTATGCTTGTTGTTGGAAATTCATCCAATTGATCTAAGTCAGTACAAGGTCTTTTCTTATGATTTTTGCCAGAGCTTTTACTCTCAAGAACAACGGTTCCTTTCGTATCCAACAATGGCGACATTTCCTCGCAACTATTAATTTTCTTGTTATTTCTGTTGTGTGAAATATCATCGATGTCGCTTTCATCGTTATTGTTGTTAATGTGAGTTAAATAAACTGGATTGTTTGAAGGAGGCTGATTTCTTTGAGGTAGTATTGTTTCATTAGTATTGATCACATTTACAGCTGCAGAATTTCTAGGCCGTTGGTTAGATCTTAAGGATCTTGTCGAGTTTATACGAGTTTCTTTCGCAGAGGGGCTGTTTGTAGACTTGTTGATACCATTAATTTTTTTCTCGTGTGTCCCCTCATTTTTTGAGTTCACATTATTTACTTTATTGGTGTCGTCTTCAAGGTTATCGTCATCCTCAGAATCCGACATAAATATTTGTCGGCTTAGTCGTAAAAAAGCATCTAAAAAATGAAATAATTATTTAACAACAATTTAAAAGAACTCAAAATAAAAAGAATTAACTAAAATAACACAGCAATGAAAAGTTATGTTTTATATAAGAGCATCGCGAAATTGTTTGATGAATTTTTGCTATAAAAATACAAAAAAACTAATGGCCTTTTTATTATGCTTTACCCATTGATTGTTATACAATCAGACATGTCACGAACGGAATTGAGTTCTGTGACATGTCTTAATATATCGTTTGACTGTATCAAATATCGTTTCAATCGGTACATATTTATTTTATTTATTTATTATTATAAATGAACCAACTGAGCCTTTAAGGCCTTATATAGTTGGTGGTCTAACAATAGTATATTAATAAAGGCAACTACTGTAACAAATCCAAATAAAAATTCAATAAATACTTCAAAAAAATATATATATATGTATATATATAATATATATGTTTAAACATGATATTACGTATAACGCTAATAATGATTGAAGCAATTACAATATAAAATTACATATTTTTCTTTAAAAAAAAGTGAAAAATGTAATATTAAATATTGATGATGGAGGCATGTTCTACAAGTTTATTTTTGAAAGTTTGTGGGGTAAAAGTGAAATCTCTTAGATGACGTGGCAAAAGATTCCAAAGCTTAGAGACCCGTACATGAAAAGACCGTTCATATATGAGGTGATTTCTAATAGGGTACAACAGTTGCGGGTTTCTATCAGTCTGCAAAAATGTAAATAATCTTCGTACATATATTGGACAATTCCTGAGCATAACTTTGTAAAAGAATAATATACATCGTATGTGTACAAAACTTTTAAAATTACATCCAATAAAGTCCAATATATATTCAGAAGTATGGTCATATAATTTCAATTTATAGGTAAAGCGTATTATTCTATTAAAGAGAGATATACACTTATTAAAATTTAAAGTACTACACCCACTATAAACTTCGATGCAGTACAGTAAATTTGACATTAGTAACGAGTGTGCAATTTGTTTTCTAATGGAAAGAGGCAAATATAAGTTTAAAGAGTATAATTTTCTTAAAGTAAAGTTTATTTTAGAGCTTAACGAATTAATATGATTGCTAAACTTAAGATTATTGTCTAAGATAATACCAAGGCACTTCATACTCTCAACAAACTCGATAACCTGTCCATCAATCATAACCACGGATGCATTAGGCTTAAAGATCATAGCTTTCGTTTTTTCGGAATAAATAAAAAAATTGTTATCTCTCATCCAATGACAAATATGAGACAAAAGTGTATTTAAATCAAACTCAAAGACATCGGTGAGTTGCAAATGACCCGGAAATAAAAGTTGTATGTCGTCTGCAAACATGAAAGCTTCACATTCGAAATCATTTAAAATATCAAAAAAATCATTCATATAAATCATAAACAAAAGTGGACCAATAATTGATCCCTGCGGAACTCCACTAGATACAGGTAAGGTGGTTGACTGCTGATTAGCACTGCAAACATATTGAAATCGCCCAGTTAAATAGGAAAAAATTAATTTGCATGACTGCAAAGAAAAACCAAAGTAGGTACAGAGTTTACGAATTAAAACTGCATGACTGATATTATCAAAGGCCTTAGATAAATCAAGCGATAACAAGACACCAAAATCATCTTTATCTAACAATCGTTTAATTGAATCAGTAAGGCCAATTAAAAGAGAAGAAGTGCTATAACCATCGCGAAACCCCGATTGATAAGGATATAACAAAGAATTTGTGTTCAAAAATAACATGATTTGGTCTTTCATAATATGTTCAATAATTTTAGAAAGAACTGGAACCAAGGAAATGGGCCTAAAGTCTTCATTAGA
Organism: Stomorhina lunata; assembly: GCA_933228675.1. Lineage (NCBI taxonomy): Eukaryota > Metazoa > Arthropoda > Insecta > Diptera > Rhiniidae > Stomorhina > Stomorhina lunata. Next base: position 183,224,419 of record OW121740.1, on the reverse strand, counting down.
GCTATTCTTCCTTATAGGAAGGACTTTTGCAGTCTTCCAAGCAGACGGAAACTGGGAACTTGAGATAATGTTATTAAATAAAAACAAAAGTTGCTGTTGGATAAAAGGAAGAATTAGTTTAATAAATTTTAGTGGCAGGTTATCACATCCACAAGCATTAGATTTAATTTTAGAAAGAGCATTATATAAATCATCAATTTCAATATTCTGAGAAGAGAAATTATTATAGGGAAAATTCTGATCAAAAGGATTAAAATTATCTAAGGTTCTATAATTGGTAAATTGCATATTTAAATTATCGGGATTTAAATTATTTGCTGGTATTGTGTCTTCAATGCATCCATTTGAACGTAAAATTCTCCACATTCCTCTAGAGTCAATGTTGCTAAATTGAGCTATATGAGCTCTACGCTTAAATTGTCGTATAACCGATTTAGATTTATTGCGAGCTTTACAGTAAGATCTCCAATTAAAAAGAAGATTTATTGCGAGCTTTACAGTAAGATCTCCAATTAAAAATAGAAGGTGCTCTTAAATATTCCCTGAACGCCAAATCTCTCAGTGATAAATGATATTTAGTAAGTGGTAAATTAAACCAGTTAACACCATTAGATGAAATGTTTACTCTTTTTGTAGGAATTAAAGAATGCAATTCAGTTATACAACTCATTAAAGTAGAGAGTTGAAAGTTAACATCTGTTATGTTATAAAAGTCAGAAAAATTAAAATTATGAATATGCTGTTCTAAAATATAAGAATCAAAGTTGTTGTAATCTTTGTACTCAAAGGATGAATTATTGTTCTGTCTTACAGGAAAATTTATTCCTAAAAATATAAAAGAATGATGTGATATGCCCGGGCACTGCATTTGACCGGAAAAACGAACAGAAAGTAATGGGCTAAGAAGGAAATAATCTAACAAGGAATCAGATGAGCCAGGACCAGCATAATGAGTTGGCAAATTATTGTGACGGTATGTCAAGTTTAAACGCCTGCAGGTAGAGAGTACAAGATTAGTATTATCGATATTGAACAAATTTAAATTGAAATCACCCATTATAATAATGTTTTGATATTGAACTAATAAGTCACTTAAGCGGTTCTCCATTAATTCAATATCTCCATGAGGAAGATAAACTACACCTAAAAGCAGTTTAAAATCAGAAAAACAAATTTCAACAAAAATGCATTCAAAAGTGCCAAAATCAGTTGATCTGTAAACAACTTTACATTTTAAATTATTTGAAAGCTACACCACCTCCGCGGCCGCCATTATGAAAGGTTTCATCATCACGATCAGGTCTATCACTTCTATAAAAAGAGTAGCCTGGAACTGATATCACACTAGAGGATACATGAGATTTAAGCCATGTCTCACTGACTCCCACAACATCAAGTATGCGTCCATCAAGAATATTACGAATTTCATCTAACACTAAAACTTTGACAGTTAAAATGTCCTATCTTTAAATCATTATCAGAACTAGAAAAAAAAAAGAGCGCAAATACGTATTATCATGTGAAATAGGACCTAAATTAAGTTCTAGTGACATGAAAATATAAAAAAAAATATAAATTTAAATAAAAATAAAAAAACTATTAAAAATAATCTTAATTAATAAGAATAATACTGAAATGTAACAATGTAACTATTTCAACTGATGAATATTATATATGAAGCATATATAAATTACACTCCAAAGGCAGGAAAATATAGAAATATAGAAATTATACTCCAGAATCAGCAAACAACTTTATACACTCAAATTTGACCCTGCTACCATTGCTTGCGCACATTACTTTTCTATAAGCAAACATTTAATAATACATTTTAAGAAAATATGCCTACATAAATAAGACTCAAAAAATGTTTGTATGATGACAAATATTTAGCAAAAATATCGTGAGCCTATGTTCAATACCGATTATGAACCATATAAAATATTTTTAAGGAGAGCCAAAAAAGTGTTTAATATCTAATATACTTTAATATAAGTCAATATTTCCTCTGCAATATATTTATGCCAACAACTGCCTTAATAGAAAACTTCCCTCAGATTTTCGTTATAAGAGATGTTCTTTTATAAGAAAGCAGTTTTCCAATTTTCTATAGAAAATTTTTATCAAAAACTTTTCTTTTCCATAGAAATTTTTCTATAGAAATTTTTTTTATCAAAAATTTTTCTTCAGAAAATTTTGTTATCAAAAATGTTTCTACAGAAAATTTTAATATCAAAAATCTTTCTGTAGAAAATCTTTTTATCAAAAATTTTTCTGTAAAAAATTTTTTTATCAAAAATTTTTCTATAGAAAATTTTTTTTTTATCAAAAATGCTTCTATAGAAAATTTTTTTATTAAAAAAAATTTGTATATAGAAAATTTTTTTTATCAAAAATTTTTATATAGAAAATTTTTTTATCAAAAATTTTCTATAAAATTTTTTTTATTAAAAATGTTATTATAGAAAAATTTTTTCTATAGAAAATTTTTTTATCAAAAATTTTTCTGCAGAAAATTCTGTTATCAAAAATTCTAATAGAAAATTTTTTTGTCAAAAATCTTTTTAAAATCTTTTTATCAAAAATTTGTCGATAGAAAATCTTTTTATCAAAAATTTTTCTATAGAACATTTTTTTATCAACATTTTTATATAGAAAAATTTTTAATCAACAATTTTATTAAAAAAATTTTTTATCAAAAACTTTTCTATTTTTTTTATCAAAAATTTTTATATGGAAAATTTTTTTATCAAAATTTTTCTATAGAATTTTTTTTATCAAACATTTTTTTATAGAATATCTTTTTATCAAAAATTTTTCTATAGATAATTTTTGTATCAAAAATATTTTCAGTCAAGTCAAATTTTTTCTTAGATTTATTCAAAAATGTCTGTCCTTAGCTTTTTAATCTGTCTCCAAATATTTTAAACATTATTTCAGAGACCGAATATTGTTTTATTTTTTAAATCAATCATGTATAAATATCATTGCCGATGAAAATTTATTTTCATTTCGATCGATGAATAAAAATGAGGGATTTATATTTTAAATATAAATATCCCTCATGATGAAAATTTTAAATATCTTTAACGATAAATATCCGAACAGAAAAATATTTTATTGATTGTTTTATTTTTGAACTTCTGTTTTGACTTTGAAGAAATAAAAATGTTTTGAAATTTTTAAATTTTCAACAATGAATGTATGAATATGTTTCCAATTAATTGCATTATTTTAGGACATCGAAGTTAATCCTAATAGTCCTAATGGAACTATTAGTGGTTTCTTTGACTTGCAAAACCATTTCAACATAAAATTTGCAACAATAATTGAATTTATTGTTATTTAAACGACTTTTTACACCAGGACAAATCTTCTTCTTCTGTCATCCTTGAATACCAGTGGAGCATAGGGCCTGGGAGGATGCAGCAATTGCCTGGCGTCTCTAGCTACCAGGTAAGAACTGTATTCAATTCCCACTCTAACCTTCTCGTGGTACATCCTGGAAGCCTGAGCAACCTAGTTTTAGATGCGGTAAACAACACGTCTGGGATTCTAGGTCAGGGCTAATATAAAAGGGAGTTATCTAAGAACCATTTCAACGTATATGGTCTAAGGGTCTAAGATAATTGTACTTGGAAAAGTACGAAAATGCAGCGTCTGTTCAACATGTTAGTTGCGGCTGCAAGCGGGCGTCAGTCTCGGATCGAGCGGCTTGCTATACAAATGTGGATTGTGTCTTTGGACCCATAACTCATCGACTTAGCACTCACGATGTTTTAAGCATGGAAAGAAACAACATTACAGAATATACTACTCCAAGGGGTAATCATCATGCGAGAAATCCCTCTGCTACGGCTGCTGGCGCAAGGATTTTGGAGTAGCCTAATCTATTATGATGAATGAAACCAGAACAAATACAGAAATAAAACTTGAATATTTTCTATAATTTTTTTTTTCATCGGATGAAAAAAGATGAAAATTATTTTGAACTGATAAATATCCCAAACGATTTTTTTATTTTTTATTTTCATCGGATTGAAAAACGATACAAAATTTTTCGAACAATTAAAAATCTTTAGGGATTTTTATTATTTTTTAAACTTCAATGATTGTTTTTGTATGGATTAAAATATGAAAATATTGTTTTAAAAGTATTAATATTCGGTCTCTGCATTATTTTTAGCACGGAAAAAGTAGGTGTTGAAACATAGTGCTTCGGAAAAATATACATACATATACATATATCCATAATTGTTAAACTTCAATTTGTGTTGAAATGAATGTCTTATGTTTATTGAAATAACAAATTAAATCACTGTTATTTAATTCCCTACATATTTTGACACTATGTATATGTATTTATACATATATTGTCTAATTGAACCCTTAACATTGTGTCAAATGAATTTCTGTAATATAAACTGTAATTATAAATGTCCAGTACATACACCGAAAAAAATTCATGACTAATCAAATACTTAACCTCACTAACTGTAATACCAAAAATGTGATGTCTTATGATACTCTATGATGTAAAATTAATTGGAATTAAAAAAATATTTACAATCGAAAATGGCTTTATGGGTTTTCAACATATTCTCAATGAAGATGTGTGAACAATTTTTCGAAGTTTTTTTTATCTGATCAGGTGTCAAAAATTTTGTCCTCAAAATTAAATAAATAAAATAAATAAAAATAAAATGAATTCATGAAGGTGCCTTGTTTAAGACGATTGCGTTCTTATCGATTTTCTATTATTTGAATATTTTTTTGAAAGTAGTCTAGAATCGTTTATTTGCAAATTGTTATAGATGAAAAATGTTCATATTATTTTAATATAAAAATGTCATTTGCTATACCGATTTGCAAGTGCTAATATGCTTGACTATTTGCAGTGGATTGTGAACTGGGCTAATAATTTTGTAATACCTCCTAATTTGTTTCTCCCATATTTAAGTTTTTGTATTTTTTTTATTTTTTGTTATTACTAATAAGAAAAAATAAAAAATGAAATAACTTTCAGTGTACATGATTAGATGTAATTGAAAATATAAGAAACTAATAAATACAGTTAGAATAATATGATTTTGCAAAAACACTTCTCGAAACGTTTTAAGTAACAGGTTGTCAGCGTAAGTAAACATCTTTGGATAAATATCCTCACGGGACTTTCAAGAGAAAGCGTCGAAAGAACAGATGCCAAACTTTTATAAAAGGTAAGGAATTAATTTTAAGTTATTCAGTTAGTAATTGAATATAGGTTTCTCAATATTCAAAATATGATATTCAAAATAACGTTTTGTTTATATTGGATTTGCTATTATAAGGCATTTGCACTATATATCAATTCTCCGCTAGTGGTACCTGAAAGTGAAGAAATATTAACTGATAAAATTGGAAACTGGTTGGAAAAGCCACTTAAATATCTTCAACATATAGATTTAAAAATTCGTTCAAATCATTATCAACAAGATTTTGAAAACACATACACACAATGGTTTTTAAAACAGATCTTAGTGCCTATTACAATAAGCAAATACGAATTGATGGAAGAAAATAAAAATACAATCCACAACGTTAAATGTAATTACGTTATAGTAAGTAGTATGGCAGAATTACGTCTAACAGCCGGGCAATTTGGAACAAAGGGTGGAGTATTATTTTTTATTTTAAGTGATGAAATTGATATCAAAGAATTACGTAACATTTTCCATTTCGCGTGGAAAGAATTGTTCATATATAAAAGTGTTATTCTAACTGAGAATGGGCCTTTAATTTATGATCCTTTTGCTGAAGATGAATTCGGAAACTATGGAAAAATTATTGATTATACTGGCGAAGAAACAATTGAACGCACTATATTTTATAACATGCGAGGTTATCCATTAAGAGTACAAGTGTTTAAATCTGTGTATTCAAAACTAGAACTAGATCCGATTACAAAGAAAGTGAAGCGTTTATATGGAGTTGATGGTCGCGTTGCAAATTTACTGCAGGAATATTTGAATTTTACTATGAATTTACAAGATCCAGATCCAAATTACTTTGGGTAAGTTGTTCTAATATTTTGAATTAATTTAGATAACATAAGTATGTACATTAGGGCGACAATGGTTTGCATATAAAAAAAACTTTTGTTCGGATATTAAAGTTTTTCAACGGAATTTTGTAACAATAGTTCTAAAAGTTCAGTTCTGAAAATTTGAGCCAAATCGGACAATGGGCGTGTATCGGGTCCAAAGTATAAGAGCTCATTTGTATGGGGAAAATGGGTTCTTTTTTATTTTTGCGACTTTTTAACCAAAAATAATTTATTTTTACAAGAAAAAATAATGGAATATTAAAGAAAACTGACATAGCTTTAGTCAAAGAAAATGAAAAAAAAATTTTTGGTGCACATCCTTATGCGTGTTTTCAAGGACATGCATTTTCGGGGAAAAATTGCAATAACTTCAAAACTACTTCATGGGTTTTTGCCTATTTTAAATTTTTGGTAAAAGTTATTATATTTCCAAATATGTAGTATATTTTGAGTAAAGTAGATACGCTTATACATTTATCTCAATTGTTGTAATGTCTTAATGTAGGTTTTAGAATGTTTACTAACAACAGCCCAGTTCGAATTTCTGCTACTTTTAATATTTACATTTATGTAAAAAAATCCTAATAATAATAAAAAATGAAAAAACTAGCAGACATTCCAACAGACCTTACTTTTATGAGCTTAAAACAATATTTTTTTATTTCTGTGGCTTTTTCTAGCGAACGTACTTCAAATGGAACATACAGTGGGGCTATCGGAGCTGTAATAAGAAATGAATTGGACTTATGTTTAGTGGGATTTTTTCTTAAGGATTACATGGTACCAGAAATGGAGTTTTCCGTAGCAATTTATGATGATAAATTATGTATTTACACTCCGAAAGCCAAGAAAATACCAGAATCAATATTGCCATTATTTGCTGTTCGACATGATATTTGGTTTAGTTTTATTTTTATGGCTTTTGTGTGTTCCCTTTTGTGGGCTATACTAAGATTTCTTAATTTGCGCTTTAATATTATACAATTACAAGGGAATAATTTAGCGGAAGATCTTAAATGGCAATATGCACGCATACTTATAGATACATGGGTAGTTTGGGTGAGAGTAAATTTGGTACACTATCCACCTTTCCATTCGGAGCGAATTTTTATGGCCTCTTTATGTTTGATAAGTGTCATATTTGGCGCTGTTTTTGAGTCAAGTTTAGCCACAGTTTATATAAATCCAATATACTACAATGATATAAATACTCTTAAGGAATTGGATGATAGTGGCCTACGTATAGAGTACAAATATTCTGCAATGGCTGATGACTTATTCTTTAACGAAACCTCCCCGCTCTTTGCAGATTTAAATAAGAAACTGCTCTTTATAAATAATATAGAGGCGGATGTTGTTGTTGAAGTTGCACAGAAAGGCGGTAAAGCTGGTGTCACAAGATTGACAACTTTAAAAATGCAGTCTTTACATTTAATAGTGTCGAAACAATTATGGATTGTTCCAGAATGTCCCAAATATTATGCTTTATCATATGTCTGGCCTAAATATTCTCCATGGGCTGATTCTATAAATCATGTCTTACTACATTTACAAAGTGCTGGGATTTTCAACAAATACATTGCAGAAATGAATGCACAAGTAGATATAAAAATAATGAAAGACCATCTCTACGAAGTACATAATTCATTCATAGTTTTAACCATAGAAGATTTACAACTTGCATTTTATGCACTTTTAATTGGCTTCTTGTTAGCGATTTTGTCGATTCTTGCGGAAAGAAAACTTATGTCGAAAACATATTAGCCCAAATAATATTTCAGTAATCGACAAGTAAAAACAAAATTATATATTTATCATATTTTATAAAGCTATTTTTATTAAAATTATTCCGTTATGACGTACATCTCTAACATTTGAGAACAATTCTGTTCGGTAGTGTATTTCAATTCTTTAGAAAACGTAAAACGAAAAAAAAAAAAAATAGAATGAAACTATTTTTAAAGTGGAATTAAATTTTGAATAAATTCTGCAAAATATTAGTTACTTATTGAAATACACACACATTTTTTAAATTAAAAAAATGTGTGTTATAAAGCTTTAGATTCATTAAATTTTTCGGACTTCGATCTGAATGTAACTACGTAAATAAAATTATTACGATCGATATGTGTGTTTAACACTAGAAACATGGAACAAAATAAAATGCAACATTTGAATTCATGGCTATAAACTTTATTCAATTGAGTTTATTGATATTTTTTTATATGCAACTAATTAATACTCGCAACAATTGCACAATAAAAATTATATAAATATGTTATTAAAACTGTTTTATTTTGAAACAATTAAATATCGTTAGTTGAGATAGAAGACAACAAATATTTTAAAAAATCATAAATTGAAATATGGGATAATCTAAAAAGTGTTTTTGATTTAAGCTAATAAGAAGGTACTAACTCCCTAATTAAACCCCAAAAAATATTTAATGTGCGATCAAATTTTTTTTGAAAATTTTTCCGAAAATTGAAACTCTTTGATTTTTGATATAAAATTGTATTCTCAATGGCAAAATGTTGCCTGCAGGCAACATGTGATATATCCTTAACTAGGATAGGTAGGAACTTAAAAAACTAAACAATTTTTTTTCCTCCCCAACTAATTCGGAGCTGTAAGAGTCAAAGATTTTACCTCAGGATATTTGCAAAATGTCAACATTTTTTCACTAATGTACATACTATATATATATATATATTTAGAACGAAGACAAAAATGAAAAAAATTAAGTTATCTCCTTAGTAGTCATGTATTATTTTCTTTTTAGGGAACGCACTCCAAATGGCACATACAATGGTGTAATAGGATCTATAATAAACAACGAATTGGACTTGTGTTTGGTGGGTTTTTTTCTTAAAGATTATATGGTGCCAGAAATGGACTTTTCAGTTGCCGTCTACGATGATCAGTTATGTATTTATACTCCAAAAGCTAAGCAAATTCCCAAATCCATTTTGCCAATATTTGCTGTTCGACCTAATATTTGGTTTAGCTTTATTTTAATGGGATTTGTGTGCTCATTTTTATGGGCCACATTAAGAGCCTTCAATTTGCACTTTAATACTAAGCAATTACACGGAAGTCGAAGTTTGAATACAAATTTTAGATGGCAATATATCCAAATACTTATTGACACATGGGTAGTGTGGGTTAGTGTTACCGTTACGCGTTTTCCACCTTTTAACTCTGAACGTGTGTTTATTGGATCATTGTGTCTGATAAGTGTAATTTTTGAAGCTGTATTTGAGTCAAGTTTAGCTACAGTTTACATTCATCCTATATACTACAATGATATTTATACCCTTAAAGGATTGGATGCTAGTGGACTTTATGTTGTGTACAAATATTCTGCAATGGCGGACGACCTTTTTTTCAGTGAAACCTCTCCCCTGTTTGCCAACTTAAATAAAAAATTGCGCTTTGAAAAAGACCTGAATGCAGACATTTTTCAAGATATTGCAGATTATGGTAACAGTGCTAGTGTCAGCAGATATACTACTTTAGTGATGGAGTCATTACATTTCATAGTGTCCAAACAGATATGGATTGTACCAGAATGTCCCAAATATTATACGTTATCATATGTTTGGCCTAAAAATGCTCCATGGGATGACCCCATTAATGATTCATTATTGAGAATACAAAGTGCTGGGCTTATTAATAAATATATTGCAGAAATGCAAGCCGACGTAGATATACAAATTATGAAGGACCGTTTGTACGAAGCATCTAAAAATTTTGTAGTTATGACTATAGAGGATCTACAACTTGCATTTTATGTGATTATTACTGGATCCTTAGTGGGTTTGATATCACTAACTATAGAAAGAATGATAGGAAGCAAAAACAAACGAAAATTATAAAGACTTATCGCTTGCAGTTAATTTGGAAAATATTTCGACAACTAAAGTTTTGTAATACCAAAGGGGTTATTATTCCTTATTATAGTACAAAAATTTCTTAGTTTTTTGCTTTTATTAAATAAATTGTTTAGCTAAAATAAATGTATCACATTATTCTATTTTTTACACACATTAAAAATTTTTGCTATAAGAACAACTTTTACCATACATTTAAATTTTTATGCTATTTTTACAATTTTACAATAAACTAAAGTAAAATTATTAAATGTTGTTTTATTCGAACTATACATTGTACATATCGAACTATACATTGTACATATCTATATTTTACGAAAGTAAAAATTGTATTTAAAAATGTTTTATGTAACATAAAAAAATGGGAGAAATTTGGAGTATTTTCGGTTTTGCCCAAATTGTATTCACTATTAATTTTCTTAATGCTGAACATTGGTACAATTTAACAGGCATATTTATACTCAAATTATTAAAAAAAAAAATATTACAAAAAATTCACATTTTCACGAAATTTTACGATTTCAAATCGCAATTACGGCGAAACGGTTTTAGGTATTGACCTAGTATTTTTAAATTTTATTCTCCCATTTGTTTGTTTTATGGTACTGCAAAGAAAATTTATTATTTGTAATATTTGTTGAACAAGATTTTCAAAAAAATAAAAAATGATGTTTGAAACCGGCCTGAGAAAAAAGTATTGTATTATAATATGAAAAAAACTGAGTAAATTCAGGGGGGTTACTCCGTATCTCGATTCGAAAGAAATTCTTTTCGAAACACAATGCTTTAAGAAAACAAATTCGAACAATTTTATTTTCGAATCGAGATACAGAGTTACCCCCCAGTTATATTTTAACGAAACTCAACTATTTAGTACTAACAGAGCTCGTAGAATTGTAAATCATGTCTTACTTTGAAATTTACTTATCTTTAAGTAAATTTTTTTTCTGCATATTCTTAGGCGTGTCGTCAAGGACACGAATTTTCGGGGAAAAACCTACAACAACTCCGAAACTACTTTATGGAGTTTTAATGTTGATGACTTAAAATAAAGTTACTTTATGTTACGTAGAACATTTCTAGGGGGAGTTAAGGTGCACCCTAACCTATATACATACATACATGCGTAAAATGTACATTGTACGTATGTATGTTGTTTTTTGGTCAAGTAAGCGATATGTAATGTTTTAGTACCCACATTCTATGTAAGTATTAAAGTCCTGAAGGCGTATTCTGGTTAATAATACTATCATGATTTTTTCCAACATGTTATGAAATTATTACAAATAAATAACACACAATTGTTTTATCTTTAGAAAATCTAATTTATAGAAGAGTTTTTGAAGAAATCTGGGAATTTTTGCATTATTACAGGGTATTTTATAAGTTTTTAATATTGTACTTATTTCTTAACTTAAAAAATTAACCCACCATTTAAAATATTGGTGGAATATTGCAATATTATTGCAATTCTCTAAACGATGGCCTAAGATCCTATGTATATAATTATTTGACGATAACTGACCATTAGTCAGTATATAGCAATAATTTTAATGGAACACATTTGACCAAAATTTCATTATTATTTTACAAATGTATATACAGTTTTATGTAAGTAGGTCTATATTTAACACATCTAACATATGTATATCTTAGCCCCGAAAACTACTTAAATGCCAACGGCGATACAAATAATACAGAGAAGTTTTTTTATGACTATCAGCCAACATATATGTATAATAATAAATCGGTACACATTCTTAGAGACTGCTAAAATATAACTAAATTTTAAACAAATACCAGCTAGTATATCAAATTTTCGGTGGTCCATATTTGACTAAAGTTTCTATATAATGCTCCTTAACAAAATCATCTAATAAAACAAGTTTTATCTAAAAAGGTAAAGGATTTATCGAGTTTATATAAATGATAAACACATCTTATCACAGTCTCTATTATTAATAACTATATGGGGGATTTTTGAAGAAATATGTTCGAAAGAAGATTTGTTAAAATTTTGACCTCAATCGGATGAGTGTGCCCATAAACCGCCCAAAATTTGCAAAATACCTAATTTTTTACTTTGTAAGTTAAAGAACAGACTGAGGGAAATAACTTTTGCTCACAATTTTTTTTTTGTACTGAATAAAAAAGAAAAATACACGAAAAACCATGGATCTACTATTATGTATGCATTAAACAATGAGGCCCTATGCTCCACTGGGAGTCAATGATAATAGAAGATGCATTAAACAAAATTGGCAATCAAATTTTCAAAATTTTGGGCGGGTTATCACCGAACATCCTTTCCCCTTATTCAGTTGAGCTCAAATTTTCAATAGACTATATTTTTAGCACTTCGAACCATTCTGGGGATTGCAGATTAGGGTCAAAATATTTGTTTATAAAAAAGTACTTAATGTTTATAAAAATTAATACTTTTTTGCATTTGAATTAAAATTCAATAATATATTTTTAATATCCCTATTTTGCTATGGAAAATAAAAAAATGTTGACCTTGACCCTGAGAAAAAAAGTGTTAAACTTTTATAATATTAAAAAAAATATATTAACGTATAGATTATTACTTTTATTAAAATTTAGGTAAGGTATAATTTGACAAGCATATAATAAGATTTTGATCGAAAAATTAAATTCTAAGATTTCAAATCGTAGGTATGGCGAAACGGTTCAAGATATCGACACCATTTTTTCTGAGTTTTATTTTTTTTATTTGTTTGTTTTATGAAGCTGGAACGATAATTTATAATTTTTAATGTTTGTTGAAAAAAAGTTTTATTTTCTAATATGAAAAAACTAAGAATGCAAAATTTCATATTTTTACAAAACTCAGCTATTTAGAACTTACAGGTCACAGAATTTTAAATCATGTCTTGCTTTTGAATTTCTTTATTCTAAAGTATTAATGAAGTTATTGATAATCATATTTTTTAGTATTTCGAACAAATCGGGGGGTTGGCCGCATACAAATTTCAAATTTAGAAAATAACTGGTACTCTAATATGTATGTATGTATATAAATTAAGCACAAAACCAGGCAATCAACAAGAAAGGATAATATTCTCAGCCTTTGTATTTGTAAATCCACCCAAAATTTGTATAATTATAAATAACATTTGGAATAACAATGGCTTTAGGTTGACAATGTTAAACAATGATTTTATGTGAGAACTTAGTTGACTGACAGCAGCATGTCTTTTTGTTGATATATGTACAATAAATCTCTGCACTTTAATAATATTTTTTCTACTAATAATAAATGTTAATTCTATAACCATAAACTTCGAATACTATTTTAAACTAACACCTTATAGAAGTCAGAACTTCATTTAAGAACGGAATGCATGCTCTTCGGAATATTGATTTAATAGTGATTTTACTTTTCACACAATATTGTGTGATGACAAAAAGTAAAGATTTCAACGAAAATATTGAATCGCTTAAAATAATTCGGGAACAAGCTCAAAATCTAAACTGCATTCGTGTGCAAAGTAAAAACATGGATGATGACGTTTTAAATCTTATATTCAACATAAAAATTCCTATATTAATTTTAAAAGGATGGATTATTCACACAGAACTTGATCAAACATCTATTTGTCCTCATTTAATTGTGCAATTATATTTCATAGAGGAATTGGAATCTGTAATTGAAAATGGTGCTTCTCTCAAGGGAATTGTGTTTATTCTCATAAGACAAAAAGTAGACTGGCAAAAAATAAATTCATATGGCGAGTACTACTGGAAGGCACAACAAAAATACAAAGTATTTTACATTACTGCCAGACACTCAAAATTTTATCATCCTTTCATTCTATGGAATGGAAAATACGGTCGTATGGTAGATACCATAGATCACAATACAAATGAAATATTTAAAAATCTACACGGATATCCAATACGATTTTATATATTTGATTCTGTGTTTTCAATAGTACATGCAAAAAAAGACACCTTTAAGGTCAGCAGAGTGGAAAGTGTAGACGCTAAAGTAGCGTATTTATTAGAAAAACAATTTAATTTTACTATGCAACTGCAATGGCCAGATGATGACTTTTTTGGGTAAGTTTTATAACTATATAATATAACCAAAATAAGCTTTATAAATAAAGTCTAATTGTTAGTAAGTAAAAAATAGCAGATATCGAATATTAATTCTTTTAAAGCTATATTTTTATCCATTAAAAAACAATCATTGAGGCTCAAAAAATAATATTAAATCCCCCAAGATTTTTATTAGTTCAAAAAATTTTGTTTCGGATTTAAAAAACAAATCCGATGAAAAAATATAACGAAATCGTTTGGGATTTTTTATCAGTAAGGTTTAAAATGCAAATTTTATTTACATACATATTTGTATTTATCCGGGTATAACGAGTCTTTAGGACGTTTAAAAACAAAATTTATTTAAAAACATAAGAAAATATTTCAAAAACTGGCCAAAAAGTCAGCGTGTTCACATTATAAAAATAGGAATATACAAATAGGAATCAGACATTTTTCTCTTAATATGTAAAAATATTAAACAAGTTCGCTAGGATAACTGAACTGTTATGATAGTTTATACTGATAAATCCTCATTCCTTTCATTTTAATAATAAAAACACAATAAACTTTTATTTATAAAATTAATTTATTTTTTTTTTGTTTTCTTTGTAAAATGTTTGTTGCGTCGTTTTGTATTTTTCTGTTTCTTTTGCTTCTTATAATTCTTGTTTGAACAGTTTATGTTGTTACTAGCTTGTTGTACCCGGCGTTGCACGGGAAATGACAATAATGTGTCACTCCATTGCTTTTTCTTGGTTTCTTCTTCTTGCAACCTTACGTTGATTTTGTATAATGCTACGAATATTAAACTGTCCTTCCGTCTCTAAAGTTATCAAAACAGCTTGCCGTTGACTCTGTGGAATACATCGTAAATTGGATTCATAATCCGTGTTCGCTGCTATTGAGTTGAATATTTCTGTGATCTTCGGTGTCATGAGCCCTCAAAGTAGACTGACGTTCTATTTTGCAATACGCCGTGAATCTGTTTCATCACCCGTCTCCGCAGCTATTGAAGCTGGATGGCTTTTACGTTCTCCCAAAGTGGAATATTTCTTTGATCTTCGGGCTCATGACACCTCAAAATAGACCGAAGTACTTTTTGGATTGAACGCAGTATGTTTTTCGTCATCTTCTATTTCTACTGCTCTCAAGACAGCTTGTAAAGTGGATTCCTACTCTTTTTCTGCTGCTCTCGCGATTTAAACTGCTATGGATGTTAAGTCGTTCTACTTAAAGAATGTTTTGTTCTTTATCATAGTCTCATGTCCCCTGAACCTTGTAAGTATAACTTTATCTACCTTTCAAATTTCATAAAAATCGATTAATCGGTATTTGCAAGGGGAAAGGGGTTCCCTCGGAGTAGGGAACTTTTTATAAAGTAAGGAATTTTTGTTTGTTAAGTTTGACTTCTATAGTTTTTCAAATATTTAATGATAAATGTTTTATTGGAGCAAAGCCAACCTTATCTACATTCAAAATTTCATCAAAATCGGTTAAGCCGTTTAGGAGTTATATAATCTTAAACAAACCATTGTAAATTTATTTTATGTTTTTATATGTTTTTATGTAGACTTATTTATGTTATATGTTTTTATGTAGACTTATTGTTTTATATTTGTTGGTAAATTGTTCTTTTCTTATGGTTGTAATTATGTATTTATTTGTTTGTTTCAATGTTTATTTGTTTATATACTTTACATTTCAAATTGCACTTCGTCCTTTTCGCGATTACAAAAACTTTTTTCCTTTTGACGGCGGTAGGGAGCATACTTTTGGCACACCTTTAAAATACGTTCCATAAAGAAATTAATTAATTAATGAGAATAATTTTATTTATTTCAAGGGCTCGTTTAGAAAATGGTTCATTTAACGGTGCCATAGGTCGTATGATACGTAATGAGACTGATGTAACTATGACTGGGTTTTTCGTTAAAGATTATCTGACCAGAGATATACTTTTTTCAGTACCAGTCTATATGGACAAATTGTGCTGTTATGGAATTAAATCAAAACGTATACCACCATCGATTTTACCCCTTTATGCAGTTGATGAAAATATTTGGCTGGTTTATATATCCGTAGGACTAATCTCTGCATTTGTGTGGATGTTGCTGAGGCGTCTTAACATCTTTATAGATAGATGCGATAGGAAACGAGTGACATCTATATCTTTTCGTTATCAATATTTAAATATTTTTAAAGACACATGGATTTTGTGGTTGCGAATGACAATCATGCGCTTTCCACCCTTCAATGCTGAACGAATATTTGCAATTTCTTTGTGTTTAGTGAGTGTTATAATTGGAGCCCTTTTAGAATCAAGTTTGGCCACAGTCTATATCCGTCCACGTTACTACAGGGATATAAATAATTTGGTAGAATTAGAGAAGGCCAATTTAAAAATTTTCATTAAACATGCGGCTATGCGTGATGATTTATTCAGAGGTCAGGATACCCGACTATACAACAGTTTGGATCAACGAGTAATGTTAGTTGGTGAGCCCGAGGAACGTTTGATTAGCATAATGGCAAAACGCGGTGGATTTGTAGCTGTTACTCGAGAGTCATCTCTACTTATTGCTGATATTTATTATTTTATTACTAAGAAAATTCACATAATAACGGAATGTCCAAAAACGTATCACATTGCATATTTATATACGAAAAATTCTCCTTATGAAGAAGCCTTTAACGTGGCTTTGTTACATTTTTTAGCTGCTGGTTTAATAGACCATTGGATTGATGAGGCAAAATATGAAGCACTGAGCCAAATACATAACTTTGATGACTACATTGCTGAAAGCAGTTACCAATGGAAAGCTTTTTACATAAATGACTTACAATTGGCATTTTATGTTCTGATCTTTGGAAATACTTGTGCAACTTTATTATTTTTAGCCGAATTTGTTATATACAAAAAAATATTTAGAACAACTAAAACAGATCTCTAGTGCAAACAGATTCAAACTAAAATTAAATAAAAAAAAATTACAATATGCCCTACAAAAATTATTGTAAACAGGAGTATTTTCAACATGGTCCTATGTAATGCAAGCATGGATCATGAAGATTTAAAAAATATTTTTCAATACTCACAACACACGATTAAAACAAAAAATATGGCTATGGTAACATCCAACAAATTGGATAAAAACTAAGGTTTAGTATTGTTTTTATTAAAAAAAATGTTTGCTTCGATATACAAGAAATATGTAGAATATGGTATTTATATTTTATATACCATAAATATATTAGCAATGCATGTATAATTGATCACAGAGACTTTCTTTACATTAATTTCAATGAAATAAAATATTTCTTTTCTAATTCAAAATGTAAAAACTTAACATTTTAGGTCGATCGTAAGGTAATTTGGGACTCTGATTCCAAATCTGCACTTAGTTTTTCTTTTTTTGAATTGGCTCTAGTTTTCGAGAAATAAATTTAGGGCACTTCCGCTATATTGGAATAACTTAAAAACAGTTCACCCTAAAGCAAAACAAAAATCATCAAAAAAATTATCTTTAAGATGCACATACAATGGTTTAAATCTGCCCAGTAGTTTCTGAGATATCATTAAAGTTAAAAAAACAAAACAAAAATTACTGAGCCATCTTTTTTTGCGCTTTTTAAGGATTTGATATTTTTAAAGCCCATAATCACCTCATAACTCAGCTATCCACTGGTTATTGAGTATTAGGCTATGTAAAATTTCTCCGCATTTGCTGTTCGGAGCCGGTCCCTTTCAATGAGTCTAAAAATAGAATCGGATGCAGCTCATTGTCTGAGAGAAGTATCACTTGTTCCAATTGGAATGTTGTCGTGGAAATTATTATTATTATTATTATTATTATTATTATTATTATTATTATTATTATTATTATTATTATCACATTATTATTATAATCACATCTTTAAAAAGAACTTAAAAAATCACTTTAGAAAAAGAAAAGTTATGATTTTTTAACTTTTAAGATTTGGCCAAGAAGTGAAAAAATCGTCTAGTATCTATATCTCAAAAACTAGAGCCAATCGAGAAAAACGGAGATCAACGATATCAATTTCAGTCAACACGCAAAAATTTCAGTTTTGTTTACCTGTGTTATAATTGTAATTAGAGTTTTAGATAGCTTTTACTTACCCCTAAAATTAGATGTTATGCCCGTGCTAGTACTCGGCACATTTATATTGTTGTTATTCGAAGATGAGGAAGTGTTAGCATTAGAACGACTAGAACAGCTTAATGCAAAGTTGCCGGAATCTTCTTCTGAAGAACCATTCGAATCTGAAAAAATACAAATACTCAATTTATATATATAAAACATAATGTAAAATAAGTAAGTTTAAATTACCTGACTTTATTTTAGGTTTCTTTTTTTGAGCCTTATGTTGACTTCGGGACTTTTCAGCCAAAGCAGCTGCAGCCGCTGCGGATGTGGAAGGCTTTTCATTATTTATGTTGCTACTGACACGAGTCTTACGTCCCTGTCGGTGGCGTACAGAACGTTGACGATGATTTCGGTTGGAGTTTGTGCTACGTTTACGTCCATTGACAACAACAGCTAACTTATTTGAACGTCTGTTATTAAGAGATGCTCCTTTTATTGCAAGACGTCTTAAAGTATTACGTTTCTTGGCAATTAAGTAGGCAATACGATTGGTTGGTTTTTGTAATGGATTAAGTTTATTTTTTTTATTTTTAGTCTTTTTATTACTTTGTTTGCGTTGAATGTTTTTACGCATTGTTGCTTGCCGTGCTGAGCTTTTTCTTCTCTTACTTGTAGTGGCATTGTTTTCATTATCGCTGTCGCTGTCAGAAGAAGTACTACTACTCGAACTACTGCTGCTGTCACTACTATTACTACTGCTGCTATTGGTACTACTAGTGCTACCACAACTAAAGAACGAGCTAATACTGCGATCTTCTTCCTGTGTTACATCAGTAGAGCTGTTAGTTTCCCACTCTTCAATTTCTTGTTGAATAAGTGAATCGAAGAAGGCCATCATGCGGGGATCTTCATTTGTGTTTTCACTACTATAATCATGAGACAAATGATGCCAATTTTCTGGTAGCGCCATGGTAAACAAGTTATATGGTGAATATAATTCCCTAGGATTATCTGAACAGGATGCCTCATCCGTCAGAGAACCTGTCCAGTTATGCTGTGTAAATGGGCTCCATATCTATAAGTTTATAAATTTTAAATTAATATACAGACAAGATATCTTAATATTTACCTTGATTATTTTTTCTACTCCTGATGAAGCCAGAAGACATTTCTGGCGATTGTAACGGACTTGATTAACAATTGAACGGTGACCGTATAGAACCATTTGTGTGGATTCCACCCATTGCTCAGTACCTTCCACTATAATAAATTTGTTCGGAATTGTATACGTAAGATTTAGTGTTGAGATAAATTTAAATTAATATATTACAATTAATATCCGATAAACGCCAAACGTATAGATTAAAATCATCTGATCCAGATATGACCATTTCATCATCTTCGCCTGCGAAAGTACAACTTTTCATAGTACATGAATTATAATAATTACTGTGATAGAATGTGCAAATGGGATCAGGAGAGTTTACGTCGTACAATATGGGGGGCAAACGTCTACGTAAACCCAATATTAATTTTCCAGTACCATTGAATCTTACACTCATACAACTGCGTGGATTTCCTAAATTGCCATACAGAATAACCGGCCTAAAAACAAATATCCGTATTAAAAATATTTAATCATTCTTAATAAAAATAATCATACATACTGCTTGGGTTTACGTATATCATATAGTGTAGCGCCACGTTTAGAGTTGGCTGTAACTAAAAGATTTCCCATTGTAGGATGGAATTCGACTGCATGAAAGGAGGACGGCACAGAGGCAACAACTGTAGGCACTGTAGACCGTTGATCAAATAACAATATTTCGCCATTCTCTGAGGCTGTGGAAAAAATATTATCATTTTGAGGATCAATTGAAAGTCCATAAACTGGGCCATCATGTTTAAAAACGTTGTCCAATTTGCCGCTTAAAATGGTAAAATAAAAAACACAAATCAGTATAAAATAAAATTTCGAGTTTTTGTGAATAATTTACGTCTCAAAATCGTGAGATATGGCTAAGGTATCATTACCACCAGAAATTAATTTTCGATTTTTACTATCAAAGCCCAAACAAAATATATTACTGGCCTGTTCAGTGGCCAAAGATCGTGGAGTCGATGTTCCAGCTAACGATTTTTCTACATCCCAAACTAAAACACGTTTGTCATCACCACCTAAGAAGAAGATTAAATTATAATTAAGTGAAGTTTCAAAATATTTTCCAAAGTTGTACTTCTTACCAGAAGCTAAGTACTTGCCACCATGAGAAAATTCAATGGCATTGACACAACCGAAATGTCCTCTCAAATCAGTTTTGTAAAGATTTTTTGCAATCCGAAATCTTTCTCGAAATAGACTAGCCGCAAATGCATTTCCATTTGTATTCGTTTCTCTTTGCAATATTTGATGGCATATATTTGTCGTTTTTGCTGCAGATCCCAACATTATTTCTTTTTTAGAGTTGTTGATTCCAATTTGAAGATATTATTGTAGTTGTACTATATATTCATATACCCAACAGTTCAAAATGCTTTTAAAGCCGATTTCAATCATAGAATTGCCACTCAAAATGTTTTTTTATCAATAGAATGTTTTGAAAAGTTCATTTTTTATTTTTAGTTTTTAAATTCTTTAAATTTCTAATAAATATGAATCTGAAAAACACACAATGAATGGGAAAAATGTGTAAGTGTTAAAATGAATCAAAATTGTTAAAACAATTTTTTTCGGCTATAACTAAGGCAAATACAATAATCGAACTCTATTGTTGTTTATGAGTTGGTATGTAAAATAAAATGACTTTAATTTATGAAAGTAAATGTGTGATGGAAAACGGTCAGATATATTTTTGAGATAATTTCCGGTTATTTTCCCAAAAAATTCAAACCAAATGAAAGATAAAATATCAGTCAAAATGATTAAAGCCAAAATTAGCTAAAAAATATGTCTGAAATCGATAGATTTGAAAACGAAAAATGTCCATCACATACCTAATAGATGTTTTTTAGAAGAAGCCGATTATGAGGGTAACCGCATTTTTTTCGGCATATAAAGATTTAAGCATCTTTTTGGAACACCCTTTACGTAAATAGTAGTTCCATATGAAAAATAAAAAATAAAAAAATATACAAAATAAAAATTTTAAGTATTCCAAATCCATATAACGATGTTTTTTTAAATCAATGTTTCTCCTAAGCCATATGTATAGAACCGATCGAATTTTTAAAAGGGCTCATTTATACGTTTTTAAAAAGATTGTATCTTTAGGACTAAATAAGATAATGTATTCTTATATTATACAATATTAAACAATTAAGGGTAAACGTTTTTGAATTTGTTCCCTTATTTAAAACACTTCACTGTTAAAATAAAAGTTCACTCGTCACCGAAAAAACTACAAAAACTGAAGAATTTAATAATACAAAATTGAGGCACGTGCCAAATAACGTTACTTTATCCTCATACACACTTACAAAATTATTGCGAGAATAAATTATTTCTAATCATACATGTTTAATTGTTTTCTAAACAAGTGTATTGCAAGTATTAAATGAAAACTGTTTTTATGCTTTAAATAAGTTCGCTTGTAAAAAGTAAATCTCTTATAAAAAGTTAATTCTACAACTAATTTAAATAAAGTGTATTGTGTTACCAGAAGCCAACAAAAAGCAGATCAATTCAGACATCCGGATCGTTTTTAAATACTTTTAAGTCGGACAATAGGATCTACATTAGTAAGTTCGGGAAGGTATTCAAAGAAATAATAGCCTTAATAGCAGACTTACTACCGCTGTGTACAATAGTAATCAATGTTAGATTTTAAATCCTATTATTTCTCAATTGTTTTTATTTATAATTTTCGACCCTGTATTGGATAAATTAAAGTTTCACTTTCATATCTTATATTTAAAGGGAACAATTTTGCGTTTGAAAATCAAAATTCATATTGATAAAACTAGTGTAAAATGGTTAAAAAAATCTATTGGGGAGTATCATCATAGGTCACGTTAAAATTTATAAAACTTTATTTTTAGAGGGTTATAAGATTATTTTTTTCAAGAGTTGCTTTATGTACATTTCTATTTATTGTAGTATGTATGTACAGACATACATATATGTATATTTACATATAAACCTACACATATAAATACATATGTACATATTCGTAAGATAAATTTTATATTACAAAATTTGTACAAATGAAAAAAAACTATTTTTGAAATGTGTTATTTATGATATAAACGAGCTGGAAGTTACCTTCAGTTTAACACAACAATTTTTACCAACAAATATAATTATTTCGACCAATTTTAATAAAGATTCTGCTTTGTATTTTTAATAAAATATGTACTTAGTTACATACCTGCACCGAGCACTAAAAAGGATGAATATAATGTAAAAAACTATCAAAATTTTGATTAAAAATTTGCTTAGCAATCAGAATTTAAAAATAGTCTTCCTTTGGCCGACAAATATAAAACAAAAATGTCGTCATAAGAAGCAGCAGGTAATTTTTTTTATTTTGTAATTGTAAGTAAAAAAATCATCAAATACTCCACTGTTGTTAGTCAGTCAGTCTCTAGTTAGACCATCACATTAATTTTATCTTTTATCCACTTTATAAGTTTGCTGATGGCTTTTGTTCTTATTTCTGAGGACACCAGCTCAATTTTCTGTTAATAAATTAAAAAAGACTTTTTATGTCAAATTAGATGCAATTTTTTTCACAAATAACAACGAAGATAGTAAATCAGTCGATATTATAAAAAATACAATTAGAAATGTACAAGTTGTACTCAGGGTTACCAAGTCTTTGGTGTATTATAACACTATTGGGATTCGGTTTGCGTAGTAGGGTAGACAAGTGGTGTAAAAACATCAAGTAATCTCACAAAAACAATTGTTTTTGTGTCCTTCACTATTAATGTTTTAACCCTGAACAGTCATGAGGACTTAATGTCTTAAAATTATTCTTCATTTGCTTATAAATCCACAATGTTCTGTGGTCTTATCAGAGACCGGATTTTAATACTTTTAAAACAATATTTTCATGTTTAAATCCATAAAAAAACAATCATTGAAGTTTAAAATAATATTAAAAATCCCTCATGATTTTTATTTGTTGAAAAATTTTGTTTCTTTTTTCAATCCGATGAAAATAAAATATAAAAAAATCGTTTGGGATATTTATCAGTACAGTTCAAAATAATTTTCATCTTTTTTCATCCGATGAAAATAAGTTTTGATAGAAAAAATTCAAATT
Source organism: Stomorhina lunata (assembly GCA_933228675.1). Taxonomy (NCBI): domain Eukaryota; kingdom Metazoa; phylum Arthropoda; class Insecta; order Diptera; family Rhiniidae; genus Stomorhina; species Stomorhina lunata. The sequence goes on along the minus strand of OW121740.1, from coordinate 183,200,997 downwards.
TTATTTCTGTATTTGTCCGGGTATAAAACACCTTTAGGACGTTTAAATGGCAATAAATTCAATTATTGTTGCAAATTTTATATCGAAATGGGTTTGGGCAACAAATGGTCGTTGTTCGTGATCGTTGGTCGTTTAAAAGTTAAAATTTTTTAGAAATAGCGACGCGAATCAAAGAAACCTCAATAGTTCCCATTAGAACTATTATCTTTAACTTCGATGTCCTAAAAATTACAATAAATTGAAAACATTCATACATTCATTGTTGAAAATTTTGAAATTTTATAAACATTTTATTTTTTCAAAGTCAAAACAGAAGTTCAAAAATAAAACAATCAATAAAATATTTTTCTGTTCGGATATTTATCGTTATAGATATTTAAAATTTTCATCATGAGGGATATTTATATTTCAAATATAAATCCCTCTTTTTTATTTTTCGATCGAAATGAAAATAAATTTTCATCGGCAATGATATTTATACTTGATGGATTTAAAAAATAAAACGATCTCCGGTCTCTGGGTCTTATTGAAAACAATTTCAAACTAATCTTGAGTCAGTCTACTTTATGTTTTTGCGGTAACCAAATTTCAGCAATATCATTTTTGGATTTGGTAATGTTATTTTGGAAAATATGGGTAATTTTATATCGCTAGTAGTTAAACATAAAAAATAAGTAGTCGGTCAATACAGATTATTTGATTCCCTTCACAACTAAAGCCAATTATGGACCAACTTTAAAAGATTTTCTTTATTCTTAGGGTCACATACATATTTATGTAATTCTCGGCAAAGATATTGGTATGGGAGCAAGGGTCAAATATGGACCGATTTTATAAAAATTGCGCTTTTTTAAAAAAATTAATTTATAACTAATTTTTAATAGTATATGTGACCCGGTCTATGAAAAGGTTTTCAGCTTGACTTCCGTTATCGCTAAAATACCAATATAAATAATTCAAAGTATTTTTGATTATAAAATACAGTTATCGTCATTTAAATATATGTGACCCGGCCTATGAAAAGGTGGCTTATGACTCAAAAACAAAATTTCGAAAAATTAGCTGTTAAAGATAAATATTTTTTTTGAGTCATAAGCCATATTTTCATATGCCGGATCACATATATTTTATTTTTTTTAATGACGATAACTGTATTTTATAATCAAAAATACTTGCAATTATATTGGTAATAGTATTTTAGCGATAACGGAAGTCAAGGTGAAAAGGCAATATAATAAATTGAGCAATAGATAAATATACTAATTAATTAGAAAAAAAAAAAACAATTTTTATTGCCAAAATATTATTCAAAGAATACAGTTTTAAAAAAGTTTTTTTTTGCGTTTAAGTCCAGTATGAAGAGTAAAATTAACTCAATTTAAAAAAATATATAAATTGCGTTTTAGTGAGAAGATCTACACATAAAATTTATTTAAGTTCCAATTTTGCATTTGGTATTTAATAGGTATGATTTAAAATACCTTTCCCATTTTATATTGTCTTAAGTCAACTTCTCGTAAAAATCTGGCAGCTCTTTATATATGTATGTTGTGTCTTATTAAAAAAAAGTGTTGTCAATAATGACTTCAGAAATCGCTTCTTAACATAATGGTTTGATTTATAAATTAACTGTCTCTTTAGAAAATTCAATAATAAAAAAAAACAATAATAAAACATATAATATGTGCGTTCGTTTACTTACTGAACTTACTGGGTAGCAGAATATTTTACAGAATTTATTTTTTTTATTATGAAGACATTTGGGTAAACAAACAACTTTCAAAAATATTTTGTACAAAATATAAAGTAAACAAACGGACCTATTAATAGGTCTGTTTCTTTACTTTCTGGGTGAGTTCCTGCAAATGAGAGTAATTTAGAAGTTACTCTCCCAAATAGCAAAACTAACATATAAGTACTGGAACACAAAACACCTAAATTTAAGTCCACAATTGATCTAACTTGAAAAATATCCAAAGAAATGTTTTTAAACCCGTTAAAAACATGTCAGTTCTTCTGTATTTTATTTTTTAAAACAATTTTTCAGAATATTTGTTTATTTTTTATTCATAAATATTTTTTTGAAAATTTTTAAATGTTTGCCAGGAAAAATTTTTCTGGCAAAAACATGTAAATTATTGTAAGGAGAAAATTTTAGAATTTTTTCAAATTCGTTCTCAATTACAGTTTTTTTAGTACAGGAACACTTAATTGTAATTTCTGATTAAAACTTGTACAATATTGTACAGTATTGGGAGTTCTGGAACACAGCTAATATACCCTTCAACACCATAGGTAAAATATTGGTCTGACAGACTCATATTTTGGTACAAGGACGATGCCTTTACTTTTTGGGCAAAATCGGATTACCATTTCGTGTACCTTCCCGAAAGAGTTTTTGCCCTTTACAGGCACACATTTAATTGTATTTTAATAGTATTCAGCATAAATATTGCTTATGGTAAATACCCATAAAAGCACAAAAACGCTTATAAATCTAAAGCTAAATGCATTTTATCAACAAAGCTTTGCGCAGATAAATTTTATGTAAATAAAAACCAATCACCGAATTTGGTAACAATTGATCCACGTATCAAAAAAACGTTATATAATTAAAACGATTTAATGAAAAAAATTGAGTTTTGTCTTAAATACGACTTAATTAGAGATATATTGGAGGATACTTTAGTTTACTATGTAAATGTGCCAAAGATAAAAAAGAGTTATGTAATAAAGCCAAATTCCAGATAATAAACAAAGTTTTTTAAAAAATTGTTTCTTTATAATTTGAGATATAATCTATACATAGTTTTTTATTGAATTTTTATGCTACAATATCTGATGAAAGCTGATATTAAAAATAAAAATGGAGAATTTGGATAGTGCGTAGCTTCGACTGTGATAATAACATTTTCGGTCATGTGTCACTGAGAAAGGTCATTTGAATTTTTAATTTTCAAAACTAATTTAATAAAAATGTATTATTTACAAATGAATTAATAAAAAATAAATTACACGAACTTTACAAAAGTTATTTAAGTTTATTTAAACCATCAGCCACCCTTTATTTAAAATTATGTGGATTACGTCTTTTAAGTTTTTTGCTTTAAAATATTGTTTTTTTTTGGGTTACGCTTTAGTCATTTTAGTTGACGATATTTAGGAATCATAATATAAAATTGATAATACAGTACCTATAAAAGTCACACGAATCGTTAATCCTTTTTAACAACAGTTTTAATGGGAATCTATCGATTCCATGAAATTGTTGTGTTTGAAAACTTTACTTAAATTTATATACAAAATAAAAAAATAAAGGAACATTAAAAATTTTTATTATTAATATAAAACAATTCATAGATTTAAATATTTATTTATTCTAGTATAATTTTACGTGTTTTATTATTGAGATTTCAGATATCATATATAGATATAACGTTGGACATTGACATGAACTATATATTAATTACAGAAATACATATGGGGAATAAAACAAAGTGATACTGTTTTCCGAACATTTAATATAAAAAAATAATCTTATTATACAATGTAAAAATATATTTTGTCTAACACTCTTCGTTTACTGCGGTAAAACTATTTGTATAATTAATTAAAACAAAAATAAGTATTGAGCCAATTGTTGAACCTAATTGCGTTAATGCACCAGTCCACACTAGCGATTTACCTCCCTGAGAACGCATTACAGTGGTTATACTAAGTTTGATGTAACTGACCAAACCAACGAGTAGTGTCCATGTAATTATCTGTAAATAAAAGATTTACTTATAAATTATGACTACTTGTTTGTACATACATAAGCTAGGAGTGTAAATAATCCTTATGTGAACACCAAAAATACATCTTAAACAGCATATCTAGGTACCCTTACATCCACAAATTACTGAAATCAGTGTACTATACAAGACCAATTGTCCAAAGTCATTTAAATTATGATACAACTAGACTGTGTGTTCTTATTTTCATATCCTTGAAAAGGGTTCGTATTTTATATGTTTGTCAAGTTAAGCATTTGTAAGCAAAAATACGTGGAAAAAAGGTTCAGAAAGTAAGATTAAGCTTTAAAGTGTAAAATTCATGTCAGTCACTATATAGTTACTTATTTTTTTTTTTATTTTGCTTGATAAAACATGTTTAATTGAAATTTGAAAATATTTGACTCATAATGTACATATGCATATTTTATTTAATGAATTTTACCGGTTTATCAGGCCTGTTCTGAAAATCACGTGATTTGAAATCACATTCCGTTTTGAAATCACAAATGTGATTTGTACCTGTTCTGTAAATCACAATTTTTTACGTTTTTTTGTGTGATTTAAACTTCTCAAAACACAAGGAAATTTGTATAAACTAGTGCAAATGCACTATTTTTAGTAATTTTTAGCATCATAAATAAAATTTGATTGATTTTATTAGTATTTTTGCAAAAACTTAACACTTTTAACGTTGAAAAAGTAAATTTTTCTACTTGGTTGGCTTTAAGAAAAATCACAAAAAGTTTAGCTTAAAATGAGTGTTTCCGTTTTTTTCATATTTTTCAATGAACTTTTAAGTAAAATTGCAAATTTTATTACACAAAATTATAAAAATCATATTAGGATTTTAATCTATTCAATTAGTAATAGAAATAAAAATAAAATTACATGTAAAACAGACAAGTGGTTTCAAATCGATAGTGTCTTAGCTGACCGATTTAAAATCACAAAACTTTTGTGATTTTTGTTTGCAGAACACCTTTTATGTGATTTTAAATAACTTTCACAAAATGTGATTTTCAGAACAGGCCTGTATATAAGGATATTTTAATTGATTTGCAAGTATTTAAACTTACCACTAATACAGCGCCTGCTGAACTTTTGTGTAACGGTGGGAAAGGACTCATGGCAGCTGTAAGAAATACGTAAAATGTCAGTATACTGGCTAATCCAGTTAGTGTCAATATACTGCGTAGTGAGGTGCGAGGTAAGAATATGGCCAGGAAACATGCTAACGGATTTGCAATCACACTTAATGTTGCTGACAAATGATAGGCTTGAGATCCGTATGGAAGGCAAGAATACGATTGTATACTATTAAAAATGCCGTTGGCAAAAAAGCTTATTGTGCCAATTAGTAGCAATAGGAATGTGTATGTACTAGATGAAATTTCTGGTGCTAAATCTTTTTGTATCTTTTCATTGGTTGATTTATTATTGTCGATGTTGGACTCTACTTCACTCGCATTTGCTATAGTTTTAGAATCTCTTTCATATACATAATTGTTTCCATGACCAACATGAACAGCTGCATATTGTTTTTTTGTTAATTTTAAGCGATCCAACAATAAAAATCCAATAAAACTTAAAACCATCATGGCAAATACAAAAAGGAAAAATTCCCCAGTTCCAAATAGAGGTGGGGGAACATATTTTTCATATATTTCTTCCCCCGTTTCCGTAATATTAGTCAGCCGACATTGAGCAGCACCACCAATACCTTGAATTAAAGCCACAACGCTGGGCAATAAACCACTTAGACCTTCGCCAATAAAATATGTCACCAAGTAGATTTCTTTAAATCGACCCATGTAAGGCATGAAAAGCACCGAGCTCGTACACGCCGTAAGTGCTGTGAAAAACGTTAATGCAAACAAAGCCACACTATGCTCTGATCCAAATAAAAAAGCTGTTTGACTGTAAAAGAACGATGTTAGAATTGCTGATAGTGCGCCCGTTATCAATAACCCATATATTATGAAGGCATCATTGCATTTAGAAAATTTTTGTAGCAGCGTATATACCAGAGGTCCCAAATTTCCAATTTGTACCATAACACTAAGATATGATGGTAAACTCCAGAATTCAGGTGCAGACTCTACTAGTAAAGGAAGTTGTATAAAGGTACCATTGATTCCTATCCATGTTCCAATACCAAAGAATATTGATAATAAATCAACAATAAAACTTCGTTGTTTAAAAATTCCTTGGAATTTAATGATCATATTGTTATAATTTTGCCCACCTAAGAGTGAGCTGACCTCTGAAGGTTCGGTTGGTTCCGAAAATCTGTAAAATTTTAAAGATTAATGACATATATTAATAATATTTATTTATTTTTGTACCTTAAACATGGATTTTTATTAAATATTACTCTTTTCATTAGTTTTATAAAAACTTGTGTAGATGATGCCAATGTGATATTCGAATAAGTACTGAATAAGTTGCAAATAATTACATTTCTATTAACTTTCTTTGAGTAGATAAGATATGTTTGATTATGTTTTCTACTAAGTGATAGATGAAAATGTTTGTTTATTTGTACAGATGAGAACTTTTATATGAATCTTTGCGGTTATAAAAGTAAACTAGGATTATGTATGTATGTTTAACTTATATGTTAACGGGTATGCATATCGTCACCTGAAATGCAAAATTGAGTAACATCAAAAGTCTACGAATCAGGTTTTGTTATTTTAATGAAATAAGATTTAGAAAATACTAAAAAAAATCTCAAGGCTTTTCCAATTAAATTTCTGTCCATTATTATAGGTCCGCACAGACCAACTGGTCCACAGAAACGACCTGTTCGATATCTAGACTTACATGGCCAACTTACGACAGTAAGCGTTCTGCAATCTTGGTCAGCTTTCCGCGCCATAGACTTCGCACCCTTATCTCAGTTCTCACTGGACACTGTTTAATAGGTTTACATGCTAGAAGACTTAATCTTCAAAGCAAAGACAATTGCAGAAGTTCTCACAACGTTGAGGAGGAAGAAACCATCACTCATTTCCTCTGCCACTGTCCAGCCCTTGCTGATATTTGGACCCGCCCTCTGGGATTCCCATTTTTGCACGGTCTATCAGAGATCTCAAACATCAACATTCGTAAAATATGCTCTTTTATAGGTGCATCCGGCTGGCTCCAACTAAGCCTCTTATATATGGTAGTTTAGAAATTTTGCTCTTCTTTCTCCCCTGCAGGAATTACAAAGGGACCTCATCTTGAACCCAAGTGACGTGGACCTTACGGTCTGCATCCTGCCTAGCCTAACCTAACCTATTTAGGAATGACTTTCCGAAATTTAATTTTTTCAATTTATTTTGATCAAATTTATAAGATAATATAAACTAAAAATAAATATCTTAATTTGACCCTAGCTCGGATATAACTAATAATATGTTTGTTCCCGTACTCTAACGAAACTACCCAAAACAGTCCGAAGTTGTCAGAAATTACTCAAAAAACAACAATTTGTATTGAAAATTTTGTACGGGAACACGTTTGAGTAAGTTTGGGTTGTTTCGTTAGAGTACGGGAACAAACCTAATATGTTTGTTCCCGTACTCTAACGAAACAACCCAAACTTACTCAAACGTGTTCCCGTACAAAATTTTCAATACAAATTGTTGTTTTTTGAGTAATTTCTGACAACTTCGGACTATTTTGGGTAGTTTCGTTAGAGTACAGGAACAAACATAACATAGAAAATGACTCTTGAGAAAATGTTGAGAAAATATGTTAGTTCCCGTACTCTACCGAAACTACCCAAAACAGTCCGAAGTTGTCAGAAATTACTCAAAAAAACAACAATTTGCATTGAAAATTTTGTACGGGAACACATTTGAGTAAGTTAGGGTAATTCCGTTAAAGTAAAGGAACACACATAATGTTTGTGTAATGAGAAAATTTAATCGGAGAGGTAAGAAAAAAAAAACTATGACAAGCTTCAAATTTTCCACACAAATTTTCTGCTTAAAGCATTTGATAATTTGTTTAAGAATTAGGGGGTCATTTTTTATAATGCTACTATAAAATTAGTAAAAGTTTTTTTTTAAATACATACATACTGTATGTATATTGACTCAAATGTACAATAAATCTATAATGATATACCTACATATGTAGGTATGAAAGACATTACGACTTTATATTTTAATTGCCTTTTATAAAATAATATTTTATATAATATTACTGCTTACGTGAAAATAAAGGTTTGCTTCACTTAGTAACCGCATGTAGAAAATAAATTAAATAATAATGCTCATTTTTATAATTTTAACTTTACATAGTAAAATTTTGAAATTTCGTAATTTAATTTCTTTAACATTTCTTTTTTAACATCAATTTTACAATATCGTGAAAGTTGGATCGATTTGAATAAAAAAATACTTGAGATTACGAATCGGTATGGATCTTATTGTATCCATTGAAATGTTTGTTTCAAAATACCTACATTTTTCAAAAAATCTTGAAAACTGTATTCAAAAGGACAATTATCTAGTCGAAATATTATAATTAAAAATCAAATAAAAGAAAACATGTTTTTAAATTACGACTAATGAAGACCTACCGAAAACCCTATTTATGCAATATTTTTAAACTACTAGGACATTGTTTTTCTGGGGTAGCGATATGCAACTTCTAAAAATTCCGCTCTATTGAGTTTTCAAAATCTGTCGTATACTTACGAAAAATATGCAAACTAAACTATTCCCAACTACTTTTATTTATAGCTTTAGTTTATATAAGTCATTGGGTTTTCAGTGTAGTATAACAATAAATCACGCTTAAAATAAAGGGAATTTTACTTAAGTAATATGATAGAGGCAAGATTACACAAAGATAAAAAATTTGCACGGTTGGAAACTCAAAATAATTTTTCGCTAAGTACTACATTTTAGTTTTTTTTTTAATTTACTCATCTGTTGTAACATTTTAAAGATTTTTTAATTTTCATTCGAAAACTATAAATATAACTTATGCTCTTATACTCTCAAAACTAACATTTTAATCCATCATTATTAGCTTTTTGACTGAATATTGTAAACTAGAGTTATTGACTGATTTTATTATTTTAGTTTTTTAATATAGGTACATACATACATATATGTACACTATATCCGAAGCAATTTTTAAATCAATCTATAGAATGATAGGCAGGTTCATAAAACTAAACATTTGTACACATGTGCGATTTGCAATATTTTACCAAAATTGACCCAGTTCCAAACCATATACAAGCTTTGCATTTTCTGAACGATTTTTTTTAGCTGGGCATGCATTTACAAATTTTATCTTGACTTTAATTTCTTTATAACATTTAACCATAAATAAATAAAAAAGCGTAATTACGTACGTACCTTTTTGTCAAGTCTAAATTTTGATGAGATGTTGCCGCAGAATATCTAATCGAAGGCGATGAGGGTATAGAAAAGACTGTTGAGAAACTTTCATCACAATTATTGTTTTGGCTGTTTAGATTGTAGGAACAATCTTTTTGTTCTTGGTTTATTTGATCGGAGCAGTTACTGCTAGAACTAATATTACCGCTGTTAGAGTAAATGTTAGGAACAATAGCAGAATTCATGAGTATAAAATTTGGTTTTGTGAGAGTTTTAATGCAATATCTGTATAATCGAAAAAGACATTTAGTTAATTGTTTATTTATTAGCGGTTAAGGCGATTAGATTGCTAACAAGAATTATTTATGTTATACGTACATGTCTACAAGTACAAGTGACTATAAAACAGTCTTCTGTTGATATAAATAGGTACTAATTAGCAATGATAATCAATTAGGAACAGTTTCCTTTTTTTAGTTATACCTAGCTGGACAAATGATCGTAATAATAATTTAAAATTATCCAAATGTGTAAAATTAAAACTTTTGCAGCAGGTGGTTGGTTGGTTCTTTATCGAAATGTAAAAATTCACTGATTGATTTCATAACAATAATTTGATTTTTGTCTTTGCGCTTCTTTCCGTTTTGTCTAGACTTTTTAATTGACCATTTACTTTTTGTACTTGAGTAGAAAACAATTAAGTAGTTTCCAATTTTGCCACTTTAGCAAATCTTTTTATCTTTGGTCATTGAATTTTGTCAAGAAATCGATTCATTTTATATAAATATTAATATACTTCTACATACTTATGTGTAATCATAATATTTATAGATATTTAAACCTAAATTTCCATGAGATTCATTTGGTGAAGCAAAATTCTATTTACAACTTTCTAAGCCATTTTGTTTGTTTCTTAATATAACCAGTTATGACGAGCTTTTGTTTGTGTACTATGTTGCTGGCAATTTTTATAACTTTATTTCTGTTTATTTTGCACAATTTGTTCAAATGAATTTAATTTATCTTCAGCTGGTGGTATACCATAATCAAAACAAAAACCAAAAAAGAAATAAAGTTGCCACCACGAAATCTTCTCGTGGTTGAGGATAACGATGGCGACGATATGATATTCGACGCCGGTCTAATTTAAAAGTTTTTTGGAAAATACCAATTAGAATTTTCTTCTGTTAAATAAATTAATCGTTACCTGAAATGCTAAAGAGCGTAATTATACAGTTTTTAAGGGATGAGCAAACACATTAACCTCCAATCTGCGTTTCGATTGGAATCGAAATTTCGAATAAGGGTGATAATTACTCTTAAATTAAAAGCTATTTTTAATTCGAATTTTGGAAAGTTAAATAAGCAACGTTAGATAAATTTGGAAAGTAAAAAAAATAATTTTTAAGTAATTTTTTGTAGATTTTTATATTTTATTTTAAACTAACTCAGAAATAAATTTTTCAATATGTCACAAGACGTATAAAAATATATTTTTCAAAAAATATAATAAAATCCGACGTTTTTTATTTTTATATTTTGTGAATTTATTTATAAGATATTTTTGAAATAAATAAAATATACTAAAATAACTCGATTATTAAGTTTTGAAATTCAAATTCACACGCTATAACTTCTATATATAAATCAATTTACACAATGGTTCCACATTCTACCCACGTATAATACTTTGTGTGATCGTCAAGCTTTATTTTTCGGGTACACATTACAAAATTAAGACTTTATTTATAAATATCGTATTGACTTTTGTTTTTGCTATTTGAAATTATATAATTATTATAATTATTCGTTTCTATTCAGGGACCGTAACTGTTATAACTTTTATCGTAAAAGTCAGAAAATAAAAGTTATTTTTTGACTTTTATTTTTTCGAGCAGAAATAAAAGTTATTTTTTGACTTTTATTTTTTCTATAAAAAATAACAGTTATTTTTTACTTTTATTTCTTCAAGCAAAAATAAAAGTTATTTTTTAACTTTTATTTATTTTTTGACTTTTATTTTTTCGAGCAGAAATAAAAGTTACTTTTGTTTAAATTCATGATAAATTTATTGAAAATTTTTGTCAAACAAAGATAATTTTTCAGTGAAAATAATTTGCATATGCTCAAAAATTAATGGAGTTGAGTTTCGCAATCATAATTAGGGTTGAAAACACAAAAATAACTTTTATTTCTGCTCGAAAAAATAAAAGTCTAAAAATAACTTTTATTTCTGCTCGAAAAAATAAAAGTCAAAAAATAACTTTTATTTTTGCTCGAAAAAATAAAAGTCAAAAAATAACTTTTATTCATGATCGAAATAATAAAAGTGAAAATTAACTGTTATTTTTGCTTGAAAAAATAAAAGTTAAAAAATAACTTTTATTTTTGCTCAAAAAAATAAAAATCAAAAAAAACCTGTTTTTTTTCTAAAAAATAAAAATCAGATTTTTAAAAATCATCGCATTTTATGAAAATTTTGTCCAAGACTATCAAAATGGTATACTTGGTTTTATTTTCCGACATTTCCTTGCGGTTGCTTTTTTTAATCAAAAATTCAAAAATAACAGTTATTTTCGGTCCCTGTTTCTATTTTGTATAATTTTTTTATTTTTCTTTTTGGGTTTATAGACTGCGACAAGTTGAGTTTTTTATATATTTTTTTAAACCAATTTAGAAATAAATTTTCAATGTGACAAAAAATAATTATTTAATTTCATAAACAACATAATAGCAAATTATTACAAAGTATTTTTATAATACAAATTAGAAAAAAATTCAAGTTGAGTCATTTCTGAAACTAAAAGTGCGAAAGTACTATACTATTTAACCTTTTTCAAATACGTGATTTTTATATCTTAAATAAAGATTCTGGTCAAAAGATTTATTGCCATTTTATTTAAGCAAAAAACTGTTTTATTTAGTTATTTTCACTAAAAAATCAGCATATTTTTATTTATCTTCAACGTGAGCAAATTTCATTATACCATTTCTTGCTATCGCGACACCTTGGGTTGACGCACATTGGGCAACGCATTAAAAATTTTGGATTGACGTTCTGGTCTTCCTTTAAATGATCAGCTACAATATTACTTAAGGCTTTAATGAATAATGGATGGTCATTTGGTGTGGCAGCGCGTCGCATCTCCTCAGCACCTACCTATAAGTGAAATATTTATTGTGTGGAGTCCACACCATGAATTTTTATATTTAAACAATTATTAACGTATGATGTTTTGGGTATGAAAATTTATCTCTAAGGCAAAAAGTTTCACATTATTATCTATTTGAAAAACTCAAAGAACTTACCTCTTTTGCCAATTCGTCACAATATTCAATATCAAGTTCATGTAAAGTTTCAATATGTTCGTTTACAAAAGCAATGGGTACCAAAATAAAATTCTTTAAACCTTGTTTAACGTAACCCTGTTAAATGATTATTTTTAATATAAAGATTTGCTAGATGTACTGCAATAATCTGACTCACCTTAATTGCATCATCAGTAGCTGGAGCTAACCATGGAAGAGGACCAACTTTTGATTGCCAAGCCAAACTGTAAGGGTTAGTATTGCCCAATTCCTGCATTACCATATGTACACTGGCACCTATTTCAGAAGGATATGGATCACCACGATTTACAGCTTTTAATGGTAAAGAATGGGCAGTAAATAAGATAACTACGCTATTACGTTTTGTTTCACAAAACTTGTTTAATTCATCACGAATACGTTCTGCGAAAGTTTTAATTAGTAATGGATGGGAACCCCATCGGTCAATCACACTAAATTTGATATTTGATGGAACTGGCCTAAATATAAGAGTTTTTATTATTAATTTTGTGGAACATCAATAAGAATACCCACCTTTGACGATAGTGCTGGTAAATTGAATTAAAACTGGAACCGGAAGTGGCGCAACTATATTGAGGATACTGAGAGAACAGCACAACTCTTTCTGGTCTGTCTCTACAATATAAGTTGTAATAAAATATTACCTTCTTTTAATGTTTATTTAAAAATTGTTATGCTTACTTACTTTTCAATTCTTTCCAAGGTATCTTCGGTTAAAGGATTCACATAACGAAAACCGACATAATGTTTGTGTGGAGCTGTTTCTGGCGATAAACTATCCAACTCTTGGCACATCAAATCACCTTGAAGTTCCGTCCATTTTAAAATCGGAGAACCGCCACCAATTTCGTTATACTTCTTTTGAACTTCTGGTGTGCGTCTCTGTGCTATCCAAGGACCTAATTTACTTTGTACCGGCAATTGTATCATATCTCTATCAGTCATTATGCGCAACAGATAGTCATGCACCTGGTCTGTTTTTTGTGGTCCACCCATGTTCAACATGAGCACCGCTGTTTTTGGATTAACCTCATTCTTGGTCGATGTACTAAAGTTCACACACATTCTAAGTTTGTTAGAAATGGCTAAAATATGTTCATTAAATATAATAAATGCTAAATCATGCTGCATATTAAAGGTTTCAAGATTTAAAAACGACTTACCTGAAAATTGTTTTACTTTTAATGTTAACATTTTACAAATGCACTTGTGATTCTAGAAATGCTATTTTATAGTTAGATAAGATTTATTTTCTTTTTACTTTTTTCAAAGATGAAAACAAAAGGTCTCCCAAAAGAATTTGAACTGCTAAATGCAGAAATAGTCGGTGAAATTGTTGAAATATGCAAAATGAAATTAATGTAAAAAAGAAAATGCGTATCAAAACAAAATAGATTAAAAGGAGTTGCCAGTCTCACGCTGGAATACTGACGACGAGATTGTTGGCAATTTTTCATTGTTTCACAGTGGCGAAGAAAAGTTCTTTATTATAAATGTTTTTTAACAGCCAGCTAGTTTTAAAAGATAGGAAATATATATATATATATATATATATATATATATATATATATATATATATATATATATATATATATATATATATATATATATATATTTTTATATATGAGAAATTTTACTGTTGTTATTACTAAAACTTATTATTTCATATTAAAAACTACTATTTTTATAGAAAATTTTTCTAAAATTTGCTATTTTTGTATGAAATTTTACGTGTTTATAGGAAATTTTTCAGAAATTTAATATGTTTATAGAAAATTTTTCCAAAATTTCCAATTTTTATAGAAAATTTTTCAAAATCTTACTATTTTTATAGGACATTTTAAAAATTTACATTTTAAGGGAAATTTGACAAAAAATTATATTTTAAGGGAAAATTTACATTAGTAAGGTAAATTTTACATAGATTTACTATTTCTAAAGAAAAAAAAAATACTATTTTTGTAGAAAATTTTTCAAAAATTTACTAATAACAAATTTTTTTTTTTTTTATTTATTTATTTGTATTTCTATAATATTACTAGTTTTTACAATTGACTTTATTGTTTAAGAGGTTAGAAATATATTATTCTTATCTGCTTAGACATTTTTGGGTAGATATAATATAAAGAAACATTTGTATATAATATTGTGTTTGTAGGAAAAATAGAAATCAAAACCTTTTTGAACAGTTAATTATAATAAGTTTATGGTTAGAATTTAAAAAAAAAGTGGATCAACTGATAAGATCATTTATATGCTGATATTGTGAATTTTGACATCTAATTATGAATTTTTCAGTTAAATTATTTATTTTAGCGTTGACTGTAGGAAAATCAGCAAGGATGTGAAGTCTTCGGGTCGAGTAATGCCAGGGAAGCTTAAAGATCATTTTTAACAGTTTATTTTGGGCCACTTGTAGTTTTTTCTTGTGACAACTTGCTGCAGAGCACCAGACAGGTGTACAATAAAACATAACTGGGTGGAAAATAGCTTTGATGATAATCTTCTTATTATCAATTGAGAGATCAGACTTTTTATTAATAAATGGGTATAGGATTTGTGTTATTTTGTTGACTTTGTTAATTATATATGGAATATGATCGTTGAAATTTACTTTTCGGTCAAGAATAACGCCCAAGTACTTTACACTATCTTGCCATTGTATATCGTTGTTATTGAATTTAAGTGAATTTTGTGGTGTGTAACATGAATTCCTTTTTCTTGTGAAATAAATAGCTTTGGTTTTCTCTGTGTTTACCATAATTTTCCACTTCATGAAATAATTGTTAATTTCGACTAGAGCAGACTCCAAACTGCTTATAATGTTAACAGAATATAGACTTGAACAGAGAATTGCTGTGTCGTCTGCAAAAATAGAAGTTGAACATCCTGAAAAACTCGGAATATCAGCGGTATAGATGTTATATAAAATTGGAGAAAGGCAAGCCCCTTGCGGACATCCTGCCTTTGCTAAAACTTCTCTTGATTTTGTTTTGCCAATAAAGACGTTAAACGATCTTCCGTTCAAAAAACTTTGAACAATTTTTATGATTTCAGCTGGGAAAGTAAGTTTTATTAATTTGTAAATAAGCCCGTTATGCCAGACGGAGTCAAAGGCTGATTTTATATCAAGTAGGACCATTCCTGTTGAGTTACCTTCATCAAAATTTTGTTTAACTGATTTCCTGATTTTAAGAAGAGGATGGGTTGTGTTGTGTTGGTTTCTAAAGCCATATTGACAAGAAGGAAGAATTTCCTTTTCTTCAACATAGTTGAGTATTTTTTGCTTGATAACTTTTTCAAAAATTTTGCTGGTTGATGGCAGTAGACTAATAGGTCTATAAGATTGAGGAGAATTTGCAGGCTTATTTGGTTTTAGTATTGCAATAGTTTTTGATATTTTCCATGCATTGGGAAAGTAGCACAATTTAAGGCATGCATTAAACAGATTTGTTAAAAATTTAATACCTATATTAGGCAGATTTTTTAGATATTTGTTACCAATTCCGTCCAAACCTGGGGACTTTTTGTTTTTTAACATTTTTAATATTTTTGATGTGTACTCAAAATTTATGTAGTAGTCATTGTTTGTGATAGTAACTTCAGCATCATTTAAATAGCTTACTGTCCTATTAACTTCTAAAATTGTATTGTCATCACTTAAATCATTTGAAGCATTATTATTGGAATCAAAAATATCTGCCAAAATATTGCATTTTTCTTCAGGCGTACAATATGAAGTGTTGTTATTGTTTAAAATAGGTATATTTTTGTGTTTTCTTTTTAAAATTTTTGTTAGGTTCCAAAAAGGCGTTGAACATTTATCCAGTGTACGAAGAGTATTGTTCCACGATTTGTTTTTGAATTTTGAAATTTCAAACCTAATACATTTATTCAGACGATTCATTTCATAATTGTCATTTATGTCTCTGTATCTAATCCAATTTCTTCTGTAAATATTTCTGTGTTGTATTAGAATTTTTATATCATTTGGCAACGATCTGTTATTACTGTTTTGTTTCTTTTTGGGGACACTGTGTTCAATTGCAGAATTAATTGAATTATTAAAAGTTAATATCATATCTTCTATTTGTGATTCGTCTGATATCTCAGTAAAGTTTTCATGAGGGGGAAGATTTCTATTAATATATTGAGCAAACTTATACCAATTTGTTTTTTTAAAGTTGTACACTTTATTCTCAATCAGATTAAAGTTCATATTGAGATTTCCTGTAACCGGGAGATGATCGGAGCTTAAGTCATGAATTACCTTGAGTGAAGATATTATTTGTGGGTTATTTGATAGTAAAAGATCTAAAGTCGAAGGCCTTCTTCTAGGATCTGAAGGGATGTAAGTAGGTTCGTGAGGATAGATCAATTCCAACTGATTAGGAATAATTTTTTCATATAAAATGTTACCCCAACAATTGTTAGTTTGACAACCCCAAGAAGTGTTTCTACAATTTAAGTCTCCAGCTAAAATATAATTGTAATTTGGATTTGTCAGCATATGAAGGTCAGAGATGAACATTTGTTTGCGACTGCCAACTCTTGAGCCTCCTGGAAAATAGCAAGAGTACAGATGTAAACTGTTATTATCTAATACAATTTTAACACCAATATGTTCGATAACCTTTGTGTTTTTTAACGGAAGTAATTCATGGGAAATATTATTACGAATAAGAATAGCTACGCCTCCTCCTCTATTTTGCTGACGGTCATATCTATAGCAATTAAAGTTTTTGATTTTAATAGATGTCTTATCATTTAACCATGTTTCACTTATAAAACAAATATCTATTTTGTTTACAGCTATAAACTGAAAAAATTCGTCTTTTTTGTTGCGAATGCCGCGGGCGTTCCAAAGAGCCATTTTTAAGGGAAAGTTATTCATGGTGATAGGAATTTGTATGCAAGGCTAGTTATAACATCAAATTGGTCACTTCGTGTCCTACATTTTCTCAGGTTTGTTATGAGCTCAACAGTTAGAGTTTTTAGTTCTTCGAAAGAGAAGAGATTTTCATTATTATTTGTGTTTGCTTGACGAAAATTGCCCCAGACATTGCCAGTTACAGCAGCATTTTGATTTAAGGTGTTAGGGAAATGAGAAGTGTAATCTGAGCTTCTGTTATTTACAGGATTATTGGTAATCCTAGGCCTTCTGGTCTGAACGCGTTGTTTTACTTCCAAATATGTTGTCCTGTTCGGACACTCTGGAGACATTGATTTATGCGAACCTTGACAGTTTGCACATTTAACGATTTCTGATTTGCAATCAGCAGTTTTATGGTTACCCGCACAGTTAGCACAGTATGTTTTGACATTGCATCTGGTGGATCCATGCCCAAACATCTGACAATTGTAACATTGGGTTAACTTTGATCTGTTGGGTTTCTGGTATTCCCATCGTACCTTGGTATAATTAATTGATGAGTAATTATGTCTCAATTCTTTAAGGCTTATCGATTTTCTCTCAAAGTATACGATGAATATTACCAGCTCACTTCTGTTAAGTCTATCCCTGGTTACAATTTTAACATCTAAACACTTCAAACCTTTTGCTACCAGCAGTCCCTTTATTTTTGCTGGGTCACATTTATCTAATCCCAACAGAACAGTTTTGAAAGGTTTGTCCTTTTTAGAGGCATATGAGAAATACTCTAGATCATAATTTTGCTGTAATGTTTTAATTAAGATATCATAATCTGTTCTTTTTGAGCAGAAAACTTTGAGTCCAATTGACATTTTTTTGATCGAGTAATCGGTTATTTTTGTTATTCTCATTATTTCGTGTATTTGCTCTGTTTTACACTTTAAAATCGTTATAGGTGGTACTTTGTCTTTAGCAACATCATCGATTATGATTTCGTCATCATCATCGTTATCGATAGTTTGCAATGGAGCAAAATAATTTTGACTATCTCTCTGAGAGGACGTAGGCTTATTTACATCAGCTCTCTGAGAAGAAAGTGTATTATTGGTTTTACTCATTTTCCTATGCCTTGAGAAGGCAGTAACATCGTCGTCACAACGGTCCCTTTTAGGAATTTTGTAATAAGATTGTTATTACTGGAAACAATGCAAAATAACTGTTTAAATTTTAAAGAAATTACTAAGAACTTGAAAAACACTTCTTAACACAACAAGTGCAAGTAAAAGAATGTGACTAATAACAAATATATTTTATATTTTAAAAATATTTTCGAATATATTCAAAATAATAAATTATGTTTGTTTTGTTTACAAAAAAATATTTTAAATAATATGGTTATAGTTGATACAGTTCCAAAATAAATAATAAAATTATTAGTTGTTTTACCGAATAATATTAAAAATAATGAAATACATAGCAATTAAATTCTGAAATTTGTTTTCGTTTTTTTAATAGATTTTCTTAAAAAGCAAATTATGGATCTCATTCTAGTATCGATGTAGGAACTGTCAATTTAAGATTTGATGACTTGCTTCGAAGTTATTAATATAATTATTTTCAATTTAGGAAAAAAATAAATTTGAGTGCCTCAAATTAATAAAATCAATTTTCACATGCTAGAAGAACTCGTCCAAAGAAGTATTGAAAATAATTAAATAATTGAAAATTTCCAACTTATGTATGTACATATGTATATACATTTTTATTTGAATTAAGGGGATAACAAAAATTTTGGCACAGTACAAACTGACGAAAAATATTGTCATTTTGTTAAAAAAATTATTTATTGTTAAATTAATATCTTGTTTACACAAATAAAGTTTAGATTCTTTTAAAATATAATTTTTATTATATATAGTAATTTTTATAAAAATAAGTTTTACCCTAATCTTGGTATCTACAAGCACAGACCAATAAATACAATCAAAATCATTTAAGAGGCTAAATTAAAAAATGAATTTAATTTTGTATAACCGAAAGTTTTTTGTTTCTCGCAACATCGTCATAACTTAAATAAATAGTTGTTTTTAAATTTTTAAACTTCATTTTATAAAACGATTTTGAGTTTTTTTTTAACTTTAATATCAAAATATAATAATATAAAAAATAATCTACAAAAAATATAATGGTGTAAATAGAATTGTGAAAAATACGTCAAACGTTATTTTGAGTCGATTTTATAGTTTAAGATGGATCTCATTTAACATTTGTGCCACATATGGCCTCAGTAGACTTTTGTGATTACTTTAATATCAAAATATAATAATATAAAAAATAATCTACAAAAAATATAATGGTGTAAATAGAATTGTGAAAAATACGTCAAACGTTATTTTGAGTCGATTTTATAGTTTAAGATGGATCTCATTTAACATTTGTGCCACATATGGCCTCAGTAGACTTTTGTGATTACTTCGCTAGTTTGTTGATAAAAATCTTCTATAGGACGTTCCTGAAACACTGGACTATACGTTCAATGTCCATTTAATTGTTTTCAGGAAAATTTTGGATCTAACGAATAATGAATAAAAAATCTTTGGGATGTCGCTTACAGACTTAACCGGTAAAGCAAGTAGGGAAGTGTTGTAGTTGATCAATATAAATACACCTATAAGGTTATATTTGGACAGATTACTAACAAATATTCAAGTGTTTCAATACATAGAGAAAAATCTACTATACGACGTTCCTGAAATACTGGACTATAACTAAGGTTCAATGTTTGTGCCAGATTTCATCATATTATGCTCTCAGTACTACGATTACAATCTTTATATGGTCTAACAACCAACGACGTCGTTAAATCGACTCAGGAAGTGATTCTGACCAATAATTCTGTGCGTTACTTACATTAGCACAAATATACAATACTCTCTTTAAATATTATGGTATATTGAATTTTGTTTAGAACCACTTTGATATACAAAATCTACTTTCCATAAAAAGTATTATAGTAATGATCGTTTCAAATAAAAATTAGTTCAAACTAACATATGTATGTAAGTATGTACTCGCATCTATACAAAATAATTGATTAAGTATAAGAATGTATGTATGTAGTGTAACCAGACCTGCCAGATTTATTTTGACCTCAAAAATAACAAAGGATCGATTTTCCGACTTTTGCCTGAAAATTATTTGAATACAGACTTAATTGAATCATTTTAAAAGTTTTAATATACATTTTTAAAAAGTAAGAACATAATTTGTGTCTAAAGCGATCTGACAGTGTGTAGAAAAATTAGATGCAGGCTTTATACCACACAGAAGCTGCCTAGATAAAGCACACATATACACATAGTGTACTTTGATAAAACGCAAACCAATCGAGGTTGGAATATGTACAAGCTAAAGGTGAACTTTCGAAAAACTTCATACTTTTCAGTCAATGTACAATAATACTACACTCTATGTACGTCAAAATGGGATGTGTGTGTACAAATGTTGATATTTTTGATAAAAAAAAATGCATATGCCGATTTTTACAAAAAGAAAAAATCTGGCAGCCCTAGGTAAAATAGAGGTAAAATAAACAACCCTTCGTTATTGTTTTAAATTTAATGACCGTACACTAAGAGAGGATTAAGAGAATAATTTCCCTTAAAATAACGTATTAGTAGAGCAATGTCGATCAAAATTATGAAGATTTGCAGCTCGTTGTGTTGCAGATACATTTCAAAATTCTGAAAATATTTTTTAGTCTTATTGTAAAAATCAAATGCGAAAATATTTATTCAGGAATAATATTATTCAATACAATATGCTAAATATTTACAATTTTTGGCGATATTAGTATTTTGGCAGTTAATGAGATATATCTTAGTACATCCATTCAAACATATTATATGTTTGAATTATATGTTACATATAATATATACGAACAGCTGTTTGGTTTTATGAATGAGTATAAAATATTTATACACAAGTACATTGTATATATGTATGTGCATATGTACTTAGATACATCTATCTACTCACCACAAATTTGTTAGTTTGTTTAAATAAAACTCTATTTTGTATAGAGAAGAAAGAACTACCGCTAACGACTAATGTGAATTTACGAATTCTAAATGCGAACCGTTCAGTTGAGTTAGTTATACATTGTGAGTCGTTTTGGCAAGAAGTATTACGGGTTTGTCGTCGGTGGTGGTTCGATTAGAGAGTGGTGTTGGCGTTTTTCTTATATTTAAACATATTTGTTTATTACTAAATTAAAAAAAATACTCAACAAATAAAAACGTGCGATAAAACAATTAATATAATTAAAAGCACGTGTTTGGCAAAGTTGGCAGACAGAAAAAAAACTTCGGATGGTCAGATATTGACGCAATATTAGACATAATAAAAACCGGCGAACATAAAGAATAACTCTCTCAAATGGCCTCGTTGATTTAATACTGAGAGCAAATGCTTAGGAATATTTCATAAGCAACAAATAAAAGTATTTATTGGGAACAAATAATTAATTGCAATCTACAGAGAAACAATTATTGCAGTTGATATACTAAGTAATATTTAGTAAGAGGTCATCATGGGATACGACGATGTACTTACACATTTGGGTGACTTTGGAAAATATCAAAAAGTTATATATTTTCTTATCTGTCTTACATCAATAACTTGTGCATTCCATAAACTTGCCGGTGTCTTTCTACTAGCCAAACCGGATTTCCGTTGTGTCCTGCCGTTTGAGAAAACCACTAATGAAAGCAACATTCAGTATGACCTACCTAAGAATGTATGGGCACTGGCATATCCTAAGGATTTATTGGGTGTAAATTATGACACATGCTCCTATTACAATGTCGACTATACATCGGAATATTTAAATGGTTCGAAACCATCTGACAAAGCGGAAGTTGTAAAATGTTCCCAATATGTGTATGATACCACGAAATACCTAAACAGTGCTGTTACCGAGTGGAATATGGTATGTAGTCGTAGTTTCTTAACAGCGACTAGTGATGCTATGTTCATGTTGGGTGTTTTGGTGGGGAGCATTGTATTTGGCCAGATGTCCGATAAATATGGTAGAAAACCTATATTTTTCGCTTCGCTGGTGATCCAAGTGATTTTCGGTGTACTAGCTGGTGTGGCTCCAGAGTATATAACATATACTGCTTCGCGTTTTATTGTGGGTGCCACAACTTCTGGGGTGTTTTTGGTGGCTTATGTTATCGCCATGGAAATGGTAGGTCCCAGTAAGCGTTTGTTTGCTGGCATCTTTGTGATGATGTTTTTTTCGTTTGGTTTCATGCTAACTGCTCTATTTGCATATTTTGTTCATGATTGGCGTTGGCTGCAAATCGCTTTAACATTACCTGGGTTAGTATTTATGTGCTATTATTGGATTATACCAGAATCTGCACGTTGGCTTTTGTCTAAAAACCGTAAAGAAGCTGCCATAGCAAATATTCAGAAAGCTGCTCGTTTCAATAAGGTCGACATTTCTTTGACTATTTTAAATCAGCTTTTAGATGATAATATGGAAGAAAAGAAACCCGCCAATAAGGAATCCGAAATAGATCAACCAAGTGTTTTGGATCTTTTGCGCTATCCAAATTTGAGAAAGAAAACTTTGCTGATATTCTTCGATTGGTTTGTGAACAGCGGCACTTATTATGGTCTCTCTTGGAATACAAATAATCTTGGCGACAACGTGCTCCTTAATTTTGTGATCTCAGGAGCAGTGGAAATTCCAGCCTATTTATTTCTGCTTTTTACTCTAAATAAATGGGGACGTCGTTCTATATTGTGTGGTTGCATGTTGGCAGCTGGCACAAGTTTACTGCTCACCATTATTGTTCCTTATAACATGAACTGGCTCATCATTATGTTTGCTATGATAGGTAAATTGGCTATAACAGCATCATACGGCACAATATACATATTTTCGGCCGAACAGTTTCCAACAGTGGTGCGCAATGTTGGCCTGGGAGCCTCTTCAATGGTGGCCCGCATTGGTGGTATCTTAGCACCATTCTTTAATATGCTGGCCGATATTTGGAAACCACTGCCGTTGATAATATTTGGTGCGATGGCATTTATGGGAGGCTTACTTTCGCTCTTACTGCCGGAAACTCACAACAAACCGACACTTGAGACAATAGCGGATGGTGAAGAGTTTGGAAAATCCAGCAAATCAGCAGAATATATGCTGGAAAATGGCAAAGAGTTGAAAAGTTTACATAAATCAGAAACTTTGCCCCTGCAATCAACAACTAACAATCATGATGGTAGCGAATAATTTATAGTTCCTACAAACATACATACATATTCCTATTACATACTTAAACAATTCACTCAATAATTTTAAATGCAATTTAATTTTAAATTTATAATTTATCAACTTAAATATATTTATGTACATACATACATACTTACACCATAAAAATACCCATTAATGATTGTAAAAGGCAATAAGAACCTAGTATCTATAAACAATTAGAAATATTTTCATATCGAAATTTAATTAAATTTTCTTGTATTTGCTTTTCTATTCTTTTATTTGTGTAATTTATTGGGCAATAAGAAAAAATAAAAAAGTTTAACTTTAAATAAAATTTAATGATGGCAATATGATAAAAGATTGTAAGAGTGTTAACAATTTTCTGGATGATGAATCATAAGTAAGTAAACAAGTATATTATATACATAAATATATAGTTACTTATGTATGTATAAATATGTTAGTAGATGGAATAAACTTGGCATTGTGGCGAGTTAAAATTTGGCTTATAAGCATTAAATTGTTTTTTGAAGCTTCTTAAACCATTATTTATTTAAAAGTTTGAGCTCTTAGGTCGCACAGTACTGCGATTTCAAACAAAAGGTGTTTAAAAAACCTGAAGTCTTTTTTAGTTAAAATAAATAAATAATTAAATGTATATGTATATGTATATGTATATGTATATGTATATGTATATATATATATATATATATATATATATATATATATATATATATATATATATATATATATATATATATATATATATATATATATATATATATATCTATATATATGTATATATCGAATTAAGCGCTTTAAAATAAGTTACGGTCCTAAATTAAAGAAAAACAAGCAGAAAACATTTAAGTAGGACCGATCATCTCTCCATTGAATGGCTTTCCAAAATTCAACAGAGTTAAAAGTTTCTTTTCAATGTATAGAGAAAAATATTTGCTAAATTTAATCATTTAAAAAATTTCTATTTAAGCCATTTCCGCCACTTAGAGTTGTCTTTATTTCTATAATAATTGTTAAAATTTAATTTACATTTTTGTTTTTTCTAATTTCAAATTTTAAGTTATCCAATTCTTCAAGTAAAATTTTGAAATTGTAACTCTTAACTTTTTTTTTAGGATACACAATTTATTCATTTGTTTGTTACGAAATAAT
This sequence comes from Stomorhina lunata, assembly GCA_933228675.1. NCBI lineage: Eukaryota > Metazoa > Arthropoda > Insecta > Diptera > Rhiniidae > Stomorhina > Stomorhina lunata. The sequence goes on along the minus strand of OW121740.1, from coordinate 183,176,187 downwards.
TGAAACCATAGTGTAAGAATGAAAGTGGTATCAAGAGCCCAGCTGATGAATTCGCCTGGAAATTTAATGAACAAAAATTTGACAAAATGTAAGCAAACCTACAAAAACAACATGGGGTTTCATTTTGTCATGTTGTATTTGTTGTATTCTTGCCACCACCTGTAATGAATTCGCCTTGATTGAAACTAGTTTTAATTTATGATGATTTTTTTTAATTGAGACAATTTAATAAATATTGTTTTTTGTATGTATGTATGGATGGATGTATGTGTATAAAAGAGTGTGCTATGTGAAAATGTTTTAAATCTTAAAGATCTAGATTGTAGATACATAACTTTTCTTGGAAACTTGAGTATGTGTTTCTACAAACATATGTATGTGTATACAAATGACCCTAAAATATCTGAAATCACTTAAATCATTCCGCATGAAAAATTGGTTACAAATGTTTTATCTTTAACATCAGTCCTGGAACGATTTTCAATAGGATATTTTAAGAAAATTTAAGTCAAAGTAACTCAGAAACTAATTTGTGGAGGAGTGTAATAAACTAAGTCTTGAGTTTGTATGAAAAAAAGCTGACAGAATTGAAAATAAAATCAAAACTGATGAAAAAAATGTAAGTGTGTGAACATGAATGCATGTTCAAAAGAAATTTGAAGAAAAACTAATCAATAAACAAGATCTGTGCACTAAGGAAATTTTTGAAATTATGTATGAAATTTAAGGAAAATAAAATCGAAACTGTAAAAAAAAGGTTCAAGTAAACCTGATGTGTGTGAAACTGCACTAATTAGTAATAGTTTTATGAGTGCAAGCAATAAGCATACAATTTTTACTATCTCTCCTAGCATTTTACGGCCATTTTTGTGACGTCTGAGAGAAAAGTTTGTATGAAAAGTATGGTCCGATTTCGACGAAATTTGGTACAGTGATTTCTGTTTACATAAGCAGTATTTAATTTCAATTTTATGAAAATATACTGAATTATGAAGCCAAAATATCAATTTCGGGAAACCAGCCTTGTGGGAGGTACCGATTTTAGCCATAGGTCTCACTATAATAAGAACTTTTTGTGCTAAATTTGATCAAATTATCTTTAGAATTGCGACCTGTACCTACTTTGATTACAAGGTTTACATGGGGTTTACCCAGCCGTCCACCCAGACGAATGGTAGGGCGGACTGACATTGTTAAATAGGTTTAGGAAGTGATTCTAAGTCTATTGGTGGGTTTAAGACCAATATTTCTATGCGTTCCATACATCATCACAAACTTATAACACTTTTTTTAACCTATGGCGGTGAAGGGTATAAATATCATTACAAAGTTTATTAATATAATAGGATATCGGTTTATTTTGGTACCAATTATATTGCACTAAGTTCCTTACTTATTACAAGCACCCATAAAGCTCAACAAAATTTTTATTAATTATTTTTTGTGTAGTGACAATTTTGCTGCAAATAAGCGATATACTTGTATGTAAATATGTAAATAAACTTTTTGGTTTTTCGATGTTTAAAAATCCAACATAAATTCAAGCTTGCGGTTTTTTTTTAAATATTTAAATAATTATGACTAAAACGAACAATTTAAAATTGTACTCTCAATCAAGAGACATTGGTTCGTTCGTATATGTAAAGCAAATATACTCAATTGAAAAAAGAGAATATTTAAAATATTTGTTTTTAATTAATGATAAGTAAATAAACATTTTTAAATTATCAATAAATAAACTATATTTAAAGTATAAATTGTCGTTATTTTGTATGAGTAACTTAATAATGATAATGTTAAACATAGAACATATTATTTTTCCATTTCCCAGGAAAATTTATTCTACCAAAATTTTGCATTCCCTTAAATGTTTGCTCTTAAGAGTTCATGATATGAATATACAAATCGAGTAAATATAATCAATAGGGACTATTTTGAAAAATATGTTTTTTTTATAAAAATGAAATAAGATTTTATGTCTAAAAATACAGTTTTTATCTAAGGAAAATCAAAAAGGAGAAACTAAATAAGTATAATTTGAGGAGTGTTCCAAATAAAATGTTTAGTTGTTTTAAGTTTAACAAATATAAAAATTTCTAAAAATATGGAAATTTACAAAAACTAACTACAAAATTATCTACCATTAAAATGTTGACAAATCATTCAGTATTTATAAATTAATCGACTTTTTTTGGAAAGTCGATATCATTAAAGATTTTATAATTGCTTAATCTAACTCATAAAATTTGATATGTTTTTACACATTTTTTTTCAAAATATGTACGTATTTGTATCTTGTATCCGAATTCCATGTCTATACATAGTAACCAACAGTTTGACATCAAGAAACTATTTCGGAAAAATATAAGATAGTCTATTTTGAATATAGAATAAGTACACATGTATATTCGATAAAGCACAGCGAGGTAAATATTTAAAGAATATTTTGCTCATTGAAAGAAACAATATTTAAAATCAGTAGATCGTAGACATTTTCAGCGAACGGTAGTGAAATTTCGTTCAGCCGTCTGGACGAATTCCGCACGAAATAACAAATCACAAGCAAAAGAAAAAAGAAACTAATTAGTCGTAACTGATAAGTAACTCAAAGTAAATAGTTATTAATATGTGTAAACTCATAAAAGAAACTATTAGGATTTTTTTAATTAGGTTTGCATTTTACTGATCAGTGATCACCAACTATCAGGAAAATTCATACATTTAACGATTCATAATACCCTGTAGATAACGGTTGCGTATGAATTTTGTTATTAATCATACTTAAATACATGTGGATATGTTTAAATTGGATAATACATACATATGTGTATAATTTTGTATACATATGTACATATACATATTTATGTGCCCTGCAGTTCCAAATTGAAGGACTGTTTCTAATACCGGGAAAAAAATAAGTTTTTTAAATAAGTGTTTAAAATAAGAGGCATTTGTTACAGATATGAGCCAACGAAGTTACCCACTGACAACCTTCTATGACAAGTATACCTCAATTTGAAACTACTGGGTGCGTAAGTAGTTTATATCTACATACATGTGTACATATGTAAATCTATGTCAAAGATATTACAACTTTTAATTGGGTTGTTTGTTTACATGCTTAGCCAACAGTACGCATAATATACATATGTATTTTAATAACTGTCCCTAATACTAGATGTGATTGTCATTGGAATGGGTCTTTGGGTTACAACGAGCCAACCTCGAGATGTCCTTTGACCATTAATGAGGGCGCTGGGTTGTATTCAAATACACGTTTGCTGCCACATTGTCTTAATAAAAAAATCATAATTTCGAAACTAAACTTTCATATTTCTAGCAATAAGTTATTCTTATAAACTGTAATTGTTTGAAAAAGGGTTTTTTATGTACTTAGTTCACACGCTGCCGATTTTGGATTACGTCGATGATGTGGCTAATTACCAATATGTGTTTCTATTACGAGTAAAAATTTAAGAGTTTTTTCCTCTACCTATTTAAGTAAGAGTAACGGTTTCATCAATAACGCACAAACATTTTTACACACACGCACACACACATTTTACATACAACAGTTTCTAACTGTAGGAACAAAGTAAGAGAGTGGTTTGGAGTGTAAGGGGCGAATTAAATGAAAAACAGAGAAAGATTTTAAGTCTGCGCATGATATTTAGTTTTTCTTTTGCTGTTGGCGACCGACCACTGTTCTGTGTGGTTCGATTCGGTTTGATACTTTTGCAACAAGTAAAAACATTCAACAATTTATAACGACCGGCCTCTTAAATAATAGATACATTAACAATAACAACAATAAATAGACATCGCCGTCAATATCAATAAAGGAAATTCGTCTAAAAATCAAGGTAAAACAATTTCTAACAGCTTTAAGGAATCTCTCTTAACTTTCATATAAAAACTACCTATACTTAGTTATGTTATGTCTTCATTTAATTTGAATCATTCACAATGTTGTGGTTTTCATTGTAAGTACTTGATTATTTCGTTCTAGTTGGTTGTGCGCTGTTAATGTGCAGTGTATTGGCACAAAGGTTGAAGGACACGTCACTATGGGTTACGATGATGTCATTAAATATTTAGGCGACTTTGGACGCTATCAAAAGCAAATTTATTTTCTTCTTTGTTTGCCTGCCATTTCGTGCGCTTTTCACAAATTAGCGGGAGTTTTTCTGTTGGCTCGTCCGGACTTTCGTTGTGTTCTGCCTTTCGAAAATGACACTTCATCGTATCAGAGTTTTCCACAGCAACGTTGGAATCTATCGTATCCCTACGATGGGCACAAAAACAAATGGCAAACATGTGAATATTACGATGTCTCCTATACAGAGGAGTATCTAAATGGTTATGTTTCGGAGTTAAAAAATGAGACAAAACAATGTGAACACTTTGTCTATGATCAATCGCTGTACATTAGTACGGCCGTTACAGAATGGAATTTGGTTTGCAGTCGCCAATTATTAAGTGCCACCAGTGATTCGATATTTATGCTGGGGGTTTTACTTGGAAGTATAATTTTTGGACAATTGTCCGATAGGTATGGCAGAAAGCCGACCTTCTTTGCTTCTCTGGTAATTCAAGTGGTTTTCGGTGTTCTGGCAGGTATTGCTCCTGAATATTTTACCTACACAATTTCTAGAATGATAGTCGGAGCAACTACTTCCGGTGTATTCTTGGTAGCATATGTTATTGCCATGGAAATGGTGGGACCATCTTATCGCTTGTTTGCTGGAGTTGCCTGTCAGTTGTTCTTCTCGACAGGTTTTATGCTAACAGCCGGTTTTGCTTACTTTATCCGTGAATGGAGATGGCTGCAAATAGCTCTTACCCTGCCAGGTCTTCTGTTTATGTGCTATCATTGGATTATACCCGAATCGGCACGTTGGCTCTTGTTAAAAGGACGCAAAGATGAAGCCATTACCGTAATTGAAAAAGCTGCCAAAGTGAATAATGTAAATATACCACAAGATGTGTACGATCATTTAATAGAAGAATCATTGGAAAAGAAAAAGGAAGAAGACCTCAATAAAAATGCCAATGAAAAGGCTGCATCCTTCTTTGATCTTTTGCGTTATCCTAACTTAAGGCGCAAAACATTGATAATATTTTTTGACTGGTTTGTTAATAGTGGTGTGTATTATGGACTTTCTTGGAACACTAATAACTTAGGCGGGAATGTTTTTCTTAATTTTATGATATCCGGTGCCGTTGAATTCCCAGCCTACACATTCTTGCTGCTCACCTTAAATAGATGGGGTCGTCGAACAATACTGTGCGGTTGTATGATAGCTGCTGGCGTAGCTCTTCTGCTAACTATAATCGTATCTGAGGACATGAATTGGTTAATAATAACATTTGCCATGATTGGTAAATTAGCAATCACTGCGGCTTATGGTACCATTTATATTTTCTCAGCTGAACAGTTCCCAACAGTTGTGCGAAATGTTGGAATGGGAGCATCATCCATGGTGGCTCGTATTGGAGGTATTTTGGCTCCATACCTTAATTTATTGGGTCAAATTTGGAAACCTTTACCACTAATAATCTGTGGTGCTTTGGCATTTGTTGGCGGTGTTCTGTCCCTTATGCTTCCCGAAACTCGTAACAAACCAATGCCGGAAACCATTGCGGATGGTGAGAATTTTGGTAAAAGAAATAAACCTGAAAATGATTTAAATGAAGAAGGACAGGAGCTAACATCATGATTGTGTGGTAATTTATAAATGTAATACTTTGACATTTTCCCAAAACTATCTTGTACTTATGTATAAAATTTACTTATAATTACATTAAGAAAGAAGTCAATTTTATTTACTCTCATTGGTTAGTCTAAGTAGGTACACAATAAATATGCAGATGTAAAGCATTGTCACTAAAAGATAATATTAAATTAAGTTCCTTGGATTAAAATTGTGTATTGTACTACAGAAGAGTTGTGAAATTTTGTATAATTTTAAGCAATATTTGTTAATATTACAAACATGTTTTAATTTACATATCAAAAAGTTCAATTATTATATAATTTTACTGATTGCAACTCTTAATTATCGACGAATTTATATATTATTTTAAATAATAATTAATTCGCACAATTTATGCGTAACAAATAATTTTTAAAATAAATAGAATAGAATAATGATTTGATTGAAATTTTCCATTTAAAAGATAAGTTATTTTTACTTGTTGATAATGTTTTTACCTACTAAGTAAATGTATAATGAACATTTTCATATATACATACATACTCGTACATACATACGTACATAAATATACTCAATGCAAATAAATAAATATCAATGAATTAACAAATTCAAATTATTACTAATAAAATTAATAAAAACTGTATTTTTAATTTGAATAAAAAAGAACTCTCATTTATTACGAGTACTAAGATCGTTTTATTTTTTTAAATCCATCAAGTATAAATATTATTGCCGATGAAAATTTATTTTCATTTCGATCGAAAAATAAAAAAGAGGGATTTATATTTGAAATATAAATATACCTCATGATGAAGATTTTAAATATCTATAACGATAAATATCCGAACAGAAAAATATTTTATTGATTGTTTTATTTTTGAACTTCTGATTTGACTTTGAAAAAATAAAATTTTTATGAAATTTCAAAATTTTCAACAATGAATGTATGAATACGTTTTCAATTTATTGCAATGTTTTAGGACATCGAAGTTAAAGATAATAGTTCTAATGGGAACTATTGGTGGTTTCTTTGATTCGCGTTGCTATTTCTAAAAAAAATTAACTTTTAAACGTGAAACGCATTTAGACAACGACCATATATTGCCCAAACCCACTTCAATATAAAATTTGCAACAATAAAGTATGAAACACAATTGGAACGAACTACCAATTCATCGGAACGAATATTCGTCGTTAGAAATAGAACATATGGGTTTATATAAGTGTGCTCATAATTGGTGCGTACGACGAAATATGTCGTGCGTATCAAACAGTGCGACAGGGACGAACGACTGATTTCGTCCGGCACGACGAATTCGGCTTTAAAAATTCGTCTTGTACATTGGAACAAATTTGGGACGATTAAATGTTGTTGACGCCATTTTTGTTGATTTGTTATTTGCAGAAATTACTTACATTTTCGTAGATATCGCGCACTCACAATATTTGTATTTTTTTATTTTATTCTTTTATTATTTCACAAGATGATTATATTTAATTTATTTTATTTAAAATAAATATTTTTCTGTTTACAATTTAAATGGTGACCATATTTAACAAAAACACATAATTTCTAATATTTTACAACAGAAATATAAATACAGCCACTCTAAACCAGTTTAGTCGTCGTTCGACTGCGTATGAAATAGAAATAAACCTATCGCACTGTTCGATACGCACGAAGAATTTCGTCGTACGCATCATTTGTGAGCACACTCATATAAACCCATATGTTCTATTTCTAACGACGAATATTCGTTCCGAAAAATTGGTCGTTTGTTTTATACTTTAGAGTGTGTTCTTGTTAAATATGATTTGATTTTGTTTAAGTTAAATAAAATTTTTACCCTGCAAATACGGAAAGTTATTAAAATATAGATATTCATTTGACATTAAAATGTTAACATTAAAAATTATAGCTCTATTACCTTTTTGTGGTCCTCTTTCTGTATTCTTCAATCCATGTTTTATAAAAGATCAGAACCTTTGCACAAACCAAAGTAATGGGCCACAACTCCAAGTTGCTTGCTAAAATGGCACATATTCAATAGAGTTACTTCATTTATTTAAAAATATTTACTGAGGCAAAATGTAAATTTTCGTTTTTCCTTAAAATATTTTCTTTTTACTGTGGCTGCCCTATAACAGAATTTACCGGAAACTGTTTATATTAGTTCAATAAAAGTACGCCTGAAGTTATGCTTTAAAAAGTAAAAAAAGCAAATATGCCAAACTTGGCATCACCGTTACACATGAAGTTTAAAAGCAAAAGACAAAAATTTCATGCATCAAAAATATATATAAAAAATAAAAAAAAAACGTTATTCATGATAATGGACAATAAAGTTGATATTTTAATAATTGGTGCTGGATTATCTGGCTTAACTTCAGCTCTGAAAATAAGTCAAAAGGAGCCAAGCCTTAAAGTGAAGATATTGGAAGCCTCCAACAGAGTGGGTGGTCAATTAAACGAAGTTAGTTTAGGTGAAATTGGTGCAAAATGGATTACCGAGGATCAATATCAAATTTATCGTCTTCTCAATAGTTTAAAAGTTCCATTGCACAAACGCCACATTCATTGTTCTGGCTTTAAAACTTATAGGGAATTGGATAAGGGCATTTTTTCATCATTAGCTAAATATGAACTAAGTCGCTATATAAATGAACTTGAATTAAAAATCGAGATCCTGAAGCCCGGTTTTGCAAAGTATGTATTTTTCTTAATCATATAGAATCATAAAACGAAGTCCAATTTTTTTTAGATCAAAAGGGTGTTCAATGAGTCGTCATATAGAATATCGTTTGTTTTTTAGTTCTTCTCGCAAATATATGAAAAATCTGGTGTTATTAATAAGCGGGGCCGATTCCAAAGATATTACCTTAAGAGACTTTATGTCAATATGTTACACTGCTGGAGGTATTAAGAGATTAATAGATTTGTAAGTTAGTCATAAGTGTGATTGTTTAAAATGTATTTAAAACTGTATCTCATTCAGGGTTATTGAAGCTCCCACCTATTCCTTATTGGAATTTTCTAGCAAGGATTTGATATATAAACTTCTACAAAAACTTAATAACATACAAATTATTGTTGGTCACAAAGCAAATTCGATATATCAATATCGGGATTATATCGAAGTCAAAGACTCAAAAAATCAATATTATATAGCTGAAACAGTCATTCTTGCGGTGCCATGGAACTTCATACAAGAAATTAACTTTTTCCCCCCACTGCCTGTAGAATTGCAAACTCCACCTTTACCGGCGGATAGAGAAAAATATATTATGACAAGTTTTTTGGCCCGATATGCGGAAGGTTGTTGGCGTCAGAAGGGTTTTTCGGGGAAATTTATTAAACACCAACCGTTTTTAGTAGGCCACGAATATCGCTCTGGTGTTTACAGTGGTTTCATGATACATGAAGAGGGCATTGAGCCCTTAGTACGATCTATAGCACTTCACGAATTTGCCAAGATATTTGGTGAAGAAATGCTGCTGCCTCAACAGTATAAACAACACAGCTTTATATTAAATAATCTCAATCATTTGCCTTTAACGACTCCCTGGAATCGTATTGTTTGGTCATCATCGGCAGCTGCTGGAACTTCCTATCGTGGTTATTTAGATGGCGCTGTACAAAGTGGTCTTAGAGCAGCTACAAGTGCACTACTTATTTGTCGACCCCAAAAAGTAACATGGCAAGATATTATTGATGTACAACGTCATATATATTTACGAAAACGTGAAACAAATTGGCTATCGCTATCACTTAGCACTTTAAATTTATACAATGTTTCCACATATACTCTTTTCATTTGCGGCCTACTTTTTATTTTGACTAATAGCTACAAGAAACACTAGTCTAAAGATATTCTTCATTCTCCGAGAAGATCGTCATAAATTAAGAGTTTAATGCTAGTGAAAGGTGAGTGGTGGAAAGAGAGGAAGAATGAATTTGAGATTATTATCATTTTAAGAAATAAAAAGTTCGCTGGTTGTATACTACGCGTCTTTTGTTCGCAATTATCACAACTAAGTTTAAGTATATTTTCGACAAAATACTTTATAGAATTAATTTAATTTTTTGAGTCCATTCGAATAGATCCGCACTTATGTACACATTTGTTTATAAAATTTTGCGAATGTACTTTTTTGTTAATGTATTGTACATAGTATACATATATGTATTTTTTATAAAGATTTATTTTACCTAAGCTAATTTTTTAACTATTAGTAACTAAAGAACTTTTTTCATTTTGATTAAATTTAATGAGACTCGTGGGCATAAGATATGATGATGTGATGTTCATATGAATACGATTATGTTTGTTAATTAAATTAAAAGGATTTTTGAAGGTTAAAACTTAAATAATGATTAATAAAATATATAATCGTAATTATTTGAAATACCTTTATAATTTTACTGATTTAAATTTTATGACTTAAGAGTTGAGTCTATTTTCATACGAACATTTTGTGCTCAATTGGATACAGACCAGTGCAGAAATGATAGAAGAACAATTAGAACCAAATATTTCTGTTTTCAATTGTTATGAAATAAAATATGTAATATTCAAAGCGTTAGTAACAATAAATAAAGAGTGCTCTAAATAAAATTTGTAGTTGGATTTTCTTAAATAAAAATCAAACCTTTTAATATAAAAACTCTACAAAATACGCAAATATAATGACATATTATACAAAATCATTTAGCATTAAAATGTTTACATAGTACTCGGGTTTTGCAAAATTATCGATTTTTTTCGAAAACCCTCCCATTAAAGATTTTACAATTGCTTCTGATAACTTTTTTGAGCATGTGTTCCACATGCTCCAACATGTTCATGTTCTTAAAAATCTTTCCTGTGTTCTTCAATTCCTTTTTTACCAGAGCCCAATACCTTTCCACAGGCCGAAGTTCTGGACAGTTAGGTGGATTTGCCTCTCGTGGTACAAAAATGACATTATTCTTTGAGTACCACTCAAGTGCCTTTTTTCCATAATGGCATGATGCCAAATCGGGCCAAAAAAATGTAGTCACTCTGTGCTCTCTTAAAAAGGGTAACAACCGTTTTTGTAGGCACTCCTTTATATAAATTTCCGTGTTTATTGTGCCAGATGCCACAAATACTTTACTTCTTTTGCCACAACTGCAAATAGCTTGCCACACGAGAAACATCTTAGGGAATTTTGTTTGTTTTTTGTGCGAAACTCTTGACGAACATTGCCCCGTTTATCAGCAACATAAAAATCTTGACCAGGAAGTTGAGAAAAGTCTGCCAGTACGTATGTTTCATCATCCATCACACAACAGGTGTATTTTTTTTATAAAATTAGACTTCAATTTTTTCGCTCGTTTTTTTTGCTTCTAAGTTCTTTATAGCATTGCGATCTGGAACCTTTTGGACTTTGTATGTCTTCAGTCCAGCATAAGCTTTGACTCTATGTGCAAAATTCGTAGAACATTTCACCGTACGAGCTGCTTTTCTTAAAGAAGTGTTAGGCGCTCTTCGAAAGAGTCGCACGACTTCTTTTGCCTTACCAATATCTGTAGGACCTTTTTTCCTCCCTGATCCAGGTTTTCTTTCAATGCTCAGGTTTTCCTTATACCGTCTGATGGCATTAGAAACCGTTCGAGGGTCAACTTTAAAATTTTTAGCTATTTTTTTAAAAGTCCATGACGGATTTTTTTGAAACGTTTTAATTATATTTTCACGAACTTTTTTTCGCAGTCCATTTTGATTGAAATAACTATTGAAAATTAATAATTTCTAAAATAATAGTATCTGACATATCTATAGAAACTAACTTGATCAAAAAATAAATTATTTCTTGCACTATGGATAAATTTTGTCTAAAATAGTAAATGCATATTTTTTTTAGAACACTCTTTATTGTATATAAAATGGCTAAAACTGTTGAATTGCCCGGCCTATTGTGATTATTTTCAGAGTTTAATTTTATGACCTTGTCAGCAACAAATAACATGTACATTTGTGACGGAATGTTACAAGTATAAACCTTCTGACTTTTAAAGTTGAAAAGTCATATGCAAATGTCGGCTCGTCCTTATGTCATTTGGACAGTATGTTGTTGTCAAGGCATTTAATACCTAATAATACGTATATATCCCATTACCAAAGTTTAGCTAGGTCTAAATTTCCGAAAATCTTATTTACCAAAAAAATAATACAATAATAACTTCGTTATATGAAAAATACATACATATACAAAAAATTATTGTAAAATTGCAATCATATTGTTCTAAATAACACTATGAGAAAACAGTTGTTTTAAAGGTTAAATTTTATATAAAATACTTTTTAGGGTTTTCAAATAGAAGTTTCATTATTCATATGTAAAAACAAATAAGGTAAAAATTATAGTCAGTCAATCTTCAACATTAAACAATCCCATTGGATTAGAAGCATTGACGGAAGTGCAAAATTAAACCAACCAACCAAAATGAAACCAACCAACCAACTATTTATTCCATGGAATTTCAGCCGGCCCACCAACAATACAATAAGTGAAGAATGCAATTAAAAGCCTTAAGCGCAACAAGGCCCACAATATTTCAGAGGAGATGCTTTTATGTGAAGTTGAGGGATCGGCGAGACTGTGCGTAAAATATGGGAAGAAGAAGCTCTACCAACCTCCTCGAAGTCAAAATACCAGAAAAGGGTGACTCCAAAGACTGCAATAACTACAGGAGAATAACACTCCTTCCAATACCGAGCAAAATACTAAGTCGAGTAATTTTGAATAGAACGTCTGATGCAGTTTCTGAAACACTTCGTAAAAATCAGTTTGGTTTACGAGAGAATAGATCTTGTGTTGATCTAATCAACACAGTAAGAATAGTACTGGAGCAATGTAATGAATTCCGCACCCCCATTTACCTAGCGTTTACCGACTATATGAAGGCCTTCGACAGTGTCAACAGGAGCTATCTATGGAGAATTTTAGAAAACCATAACATGCCAACAAAAATTCTGAACTTAATTCGGGCAATGTACGTGGACTTTAAATGGCGGGTTCTACATAAAAGTAAATTGTCTAATCCGTTCGAAGTTACTACTGGAGTAAGACAAGGATATATCTTATCACCCATACTTTTTATTCTTGTATCCAATGGACACCTTTTAAACAACTCGAGGACTTGGAATACGCCGATGACGTATGTCTTCTAAGCTAAAGCCCAGGTCACCTTCAAGAAAACAGTAGCGATATTACTGTTGAATCTCGGGCAGCTGGGCTGGAAATCCATATTTCCAAGACAGAGATTATGCCTGGAGGCTATGGCGCAAATCTGTCGCAACATATCAATATGGATAACGAGGTTATTGGATATGTAGGTACACTCATAGAAAAATTGTACACATCTGTGTTTAAGATCACACCATTTGGGGTCAATATCGAATCGAATATTTTCAACATACCGAAGGGTATTGAGTTGAAAACGCTTCTTTTTCAAATTGTAAACATACGGTGATGATATGAAAACACTTTGTTTTCAATTTCTCCCGAAATTGTTATACCAAACGGGGTTGAATTGAAAACATATTGTTTTTAATTTTAAAACACACCGTTGTCAAATGGAAAACTCTTTGTTTGCAATTGAAAGACTTTTATTTGCTTTCTAAAAAAGAGACTGGCACTTTATAGAAACAATTACTAATGACTTCAAATTCTATAAGTAATAAAACATGACATTTTTCTATATGAATTATTCTAAATCCAATATTTTACCTTTGACAAAATGACATTGGGAGAAGACTTTTCAATACCAAAAAGCCCTTACATAATTTGTGTTGGATAAAATCATTAATCTTACCTTTGACTTTTTCCAAACATGGTGGCACGGCCCCGTTAAGTCCTCTTTTTTAGTACCTCAAGGACTCCTGCTTCTAATTATTAATAACTTAGCGTCGTCCACTGACTTCTTGTTCTCCAACTCCTCGTTCACCAAAACTTTATTTGGCTATGACTTTAGAGACACGTGTCGGTAAATGACTAAGTAACATATGTTTTCTGGTTGTAAACGCATGTTTTCAATTATAAAATCGGCGGTATCAAAAATAGGTATACCATTTGTTTTTAATTTGACAACGACCAGTGACGATTTTGCAACGTCATTTTTCAATGAGTGTATCTTTAATTATCTTGGTAGTTTGGTATCTACAAAAGCTGGCGCCGACGAGGATATTGAATCGCGTATAAATAAGGCAAAATCTGCATTCGGCATTCTCCGAGCTATTTGGAAATCTCGGCAAATATCAACAACAATTAAGTTACGAATATATAACTCGAATGTCAAGTCCATCTTGTATTACGGCTGCGAAACTTGGAAACGCACAAATGCCGTCGATAAGCGCCTACAAACCTTTGCAAACAAATGCTTGCGGCAAATCCTTTATATATGGTGGCCAAATCCTATAAGAAATGAAGATCTACTAAACGCCACAAACCAAATCCCTTCTTCAATAAAGGTATGTCAACGGAAATGGCGGTGGATAGGCCACACACTTCGAAGGCCAAATACCAACATTGCTTGACAAGTGCTTCGTTGGAATCCACAAGGAAACGGCCGTCGTGTTGGTGACCCTGCAAGAACGTGGAGAAGGTCAATTGATGCAGAGTTACAAGCAGCAAACTATTCATGGAATGATGTATGCCTAACATTTCGCAATAGAGTTCGATATAAAAGAATGGTTGAGGACCTATGCTCCACTGGGAGTTAAGGATAAGAGAAGAGGAAGACAAATCAATGGATTTTTAATAACGAAGAGTTTTTGGCATTTTCGATCTTTTTTATGAATTTTTAAAAAAATATATTTTTTTTTTCAATTCAAAAAGTAATATGTTTTTACATTGCGATGTGAATAACTCCAAAGCCATTGATCACAAAAATCTTGTATTAACACATTTTAATGCCAATTTTGTTCTTAATTTATTTATGTATAATTCAATGAAATTGGGCAAGTCGTTTTCAAGATATGGTAAACTAACTAGAAACATATCTTTAAAAATCTCAAATTTTATGGAAATAAATATTGAAAACATTACAAATTTTTTTACTTAATTTTGGCTATCTTTAAATAATACTTACACATATTTTGTTTCTACCTTTACAATTTTTTTGTTTTTGAAAAAAAAAAAAAATTTTGAAAAAAATAATAAATTATAGACGAAACTAAACTTTTCTTAAAACTTTATTTTGCGGTTACATAGAAATAAAAAAAACCAATTGATGCCTATGTTATCTTTTAACGACATTAATTATAAATCAGTTTCTCAAGTAGCTGAAAGATATCATCAATGGTCTATTGTACAGTGTCCTTTCGGAAAAAAACAACACTTTAAATGTGCATTGAACCTCTCGAAATAATTTTAAAATGATAAGATCCATCTAGCCAGCATAAGTAGAGATAAGATAAATAGTTAACGAATTATTGGCATACCCATAAAAGATTTTCATTGATGCTTTTACTGTATGGACTTGCATTAGGGCAGGTATTGCATTTTAATAACTTATTTCAGTTGCAATTTTTAGTTAAACTTTTGGATTAGCATTATTTAAATATTTACTTTCTGATCTTGGAATGAACTATATTGAAATTTTTATATATGAGACGTTAAATTGGTTTGTTTAAATTTTGAGCTTGTGAGAGAAATCAGCTCGAGTTAGGGTTGCCAGACACAAATCCTGAAAAAGCTGGACATAAGGGGAAAAATAGCTTGACAACCCAAAAATTAGCTGAACATTAATAATAAAAAACTTGCTTTAATAATTTGCTTCGATGAATCTTTCAATTTTTGATAAACCGAATACCAAATACCATAATTAACCGCAGCGATATCGAGAAAAAATGAAATCGTCCGAGATGCTGCAGCTAATACATCTGAAACAATTTTCAACAGCAAACACATTCTACTTGCGTTTGTCGACGACATTGACATCATGGGACGGACGCACATTTCGCTATTCGACTGCCACCTTTTCAAGTATCGAGAAGGAATGTAATAAAATGGGTCTAGTTGTCAATGAATCAAAACAAAACTGCTGGTTTCTACAAACAGGCAATCCTTAAGAATCGAACCACATGTGATCATTGAGAACTATAGCTACGAGGTTGTAAAAAAATTTGTTTACCTTGGTACCGCCGTCAGCATAATTAACGACATAAGTTTCAAATTCAAACGTAGAATCATACTTGCCAACAATGCACAGTGGGAAAATACGGCCAAAACTCAATAACTTGGTCATTTCTTAACTTTTTTTCTTGAAATTTTCTGTGCATGTAAATAATATACCTTTAGCTAAACTGAAATAGTTTTTTAAGAAAATATAAAGGCTGTGGTCACTTAAAACTGGACTACTAAACATGCTGAAAAATCTTTGCTGGCGATTTTAAAAATTATTTACTTTAATGCGATAATTTATGAAAATAATACCTATCCTACGACATACGTCTTGTCAAAATCGGACATGTCCTTTTAAAGATATTGGCCTCATAATATGAGCTTATAACCAGATTTTGTATGCTTTTAATAAATCTACAGAAAAACTCTAAACATTTAACATTCTTATAAAAATAAATACTAGTCCTTGAATAATATAAAATTTGTGGATTTAAAAATTTTTATTGCGTCCACAATTATGTGACCACTACCTGTATACTTAAATAGACTATATAAAGGTCACTCAAAATTGAAAATTTTGTTGTTTTTTATGTTTATATATAAATTTTGCATTGAATTAGAAAGAAAGCTAAAGAAATGGCATAAAAATATTACATCATGCAAAAATTTCACTTCAAGTAGTGATTTTTTTTTCGCGATAAATTGCATAAAATTGCGAAAGAGGGGTGTCACTAAAAAAAACGTTATAATTCTTAAAATGGGATGCAAATGGGTACGAAATTCATAGAGCTTATTACTGATTCAATTCAGCTATTCGAAGCAGTTGTGCTCCAACCTCTAAAAATCTCTAAAAAAAATTGGCGGTCTGTTAAACTTTGTATTTAAAATTAAAAAAAAAAATTATAGTTGTTTTAACTGCCAGAATTCTACATAAAGCATAGGTCAAAAAATATCGAAACTGGCGCGGTTAATTAGCACAAGGTATCTACTTTTTAATCCAAAAAAGAAAATAACTTAAAATTTTACACTTTTTCCAATATTATCCGAATTTTATTTATAGGTTCAAATATACAGTAAATTTTATTAAGAACATAAAAATAAATATTCAAACTTTGAAGAATTATTACAGTCTTAGTAGACAATGCAGAATGGTAAAAATTTCGGATTACATATTTTGAAATGTCAGCTCTAATCTGACATCAAAATTTGTTAAAAAAAAATTAAAAGCAACTTTGGGGGTTTTGGCCATAATTTCCTACTGTGCAATGGAGAAATTTGATAGAGGGTTATTTTATTCAAAATGAACTTGATCAGGCAACTAATTAACCAACGCATAAATCATTTAAGGAAAAAAATACACTTTTCCAAAAGTTTTTATTGCGTTCTTTTTCATAAAAATAGTTTTTCTTTAAAAATATTCAATTTTTGACCTTTCAGCTGGACAAATTTAATTTTAGCTTGACACTGGACAAGCACTAAAAAAGCTGGACAATCCAGTCGAATCCAGCCTGACTGGCAACCCTAGCTCGAGTATTTAAATGATCTTGTCACTTGGGTATAAATACCCCATGCATGATAAATAAAACTAAGAAACGTACGGATGTACATTGTACAAGTAAATTGTTCTCTTTGTCACTCACTCAGTGTTTGTACTAACTAAACTAATGATATATTCTCAAACTCATTCGAACAGATTTTATTTATTAATATATTAGCACTTGTTTATTTTCATGTTGCTTTTGTTTTTGTTGTTTTTTGTACTTTTCTTCGTCTTACAACAATAAATATAAATAATTCAATATAAAAAAGTGATCCGTGTGTGTTGGATTTAGTCAGTAAAACGCATTCATCACGATCACTTGTAAATCTATTCATATAGAAAAATATAATATATTATCAAAAAATAAGTGAAATAAGGAAAAATAATAAAATATAAAGTTATGGAGAAAGTGAATGAAATAATAACAAATTCAATACAATAATATTTTTAGAACAAAGAACATTTAAATAAAATATTCAAGTATCTAATACTTGTGCCTAATTATTAATAGGTTCACTAAAAAAAATCGGATGATATTTAAAAAAAAGTAAAAGAAATTCAAAAATCTATTTAAGAAAATTAAATAATAAAAAAACATAAGCACAAGCCAGTACTTGTTCTGCGTATTTGTTGCATTTGAGATAACATTTAATAATATTTGTCTGACAGAGCAACGCAGTCCAACGCATCGTATTGCAGTCACCACCAACTACAAAAATAAAAGTGAAAGTACTAAATCAGTGATCAAAGTGATCGAAGAGTATGAAGAAAAACTAAAACTAAAAAGAGGATATTTTTTCTCTATTTTCAATTTTATGCGAATTGGTTGGTAGAAAAAAATTTCTTTAAAAGTCAATGTCATTGCCTGACAAACGTCAGTCGCACATTCTGTTACACATTCAATAGTGTAACAGCTCTCAATCGGTAAAACTAGAAAATTAAAAAAAATTAAACTTTTAAATCAAGTTAAAGATTTCTAATTAAATTCATGGTTCCACTTAGTGCATAGATATAAAATGTGTACATAAAAAATATTATTAATATAATATTATAATTTTTCCAAAACTAATATTTGTTGCTTTTGTGTTTAATAAAAAAAAACTGTAAAAAAATGTCTCAAGATCAAGGAGAAAAATCAAAATCATCCATAAGTGAAGAGGCTTACAAAGAAATTGTTACAAATGAACTGGAACGCGTTGGAATTGGTGGAACATTTGTTTGGTAATATACATACATACATACATATAACATATGCGCATAATTTTATTTATAAATCGAAAATGAATATTGTTCTAAAATACAAAATTAGGTTAAACATTAATTTTGGATATCTTATTGTACACATTTATTAAATTATAGCTCCACCAGACATGAATTTACTAACAGCTTGTCTAACATTTATGTACATAACATTATCTCTTAACAAAATTTCATGTTTAAAGAATATGTGCAATTATGACAGCAATAAATATATACTCATGTATACAAATTTAAATAATAAATTCCGTTATTTAAATTATGCATTATTGTTCAGTTAAATAGCAGTGTTCTAAAACGATATTTAAAAAAAAATGTCATTCTTTTACCATTAAAGATTTTCGATTTTTTTTTGGGTTAAACAAAACTAATTTTTAGTTAGTTGCAAATCACTGACTATTAAGTGGTAAAGATTATTAACTTATCCTTTTGCTTTAAGTTTTTTTAACCTGTCTGGTAATTAAATCTTACGATATTAAATTTGAGTTAAAAATTACTAATTTTGAGTTGTTGCAAAACTTTATACTAAGTTTTTTTTAAGTATTTTTACACTCTACGCCAACATATCACATACGCCCAAAATTCAATAAATTTGTCATTTCTTTTTTTTTAATTTTCTGTATGTACTAATATACCTAGCGACTAATGTACCTAGCTATGTACTTTCAGAGATATTTGGCTCGTAATATAAAAACCACAATCCAATATAGAAAGATAACAAATTTTAGTTTTTTACAATTTCTATAAGGGCCAATGTCAATTTACGGTTGTTTTGATTAAGCCGTTGCATTAGTTTTCTCTTTTTACTCTTTTATTTTGTTCCAACGGCCAATCTTTAGTTCCTCCCAGAACAGCTTCATAAGAAATTTAAGGGACAATGTCCGTCTGATCTCATCTACAATTGTTAGTGCTAAAAGTCGATATTAACAAATTTTTTATAGTTTTAAATCTTTGGTTTAGTACTAAAATGGCCAATATCAATCATTTTTGTCACTTTTTTATAGCAATTTTATACTGTATGTTATTAGAAAGGAACGTTATTAGTTATTAGATATATACGTATATCCTCTGAACTCAATAATATGGGAAGTAATATAACAAATAGTTGCTAAATAATGTTTAATTTTTTCCTGTCTTAAGGGCCAATGTCACAGAAAGAAATATTAAATGTAATAATGAGTTAGTGCAAAAAGGGCCAATGTCATATTTTTTTTTCTTAATTTTGAATTTTTTCATGCCCTCTTTTAGACCATAATATATGTCTAACCCAGATTTTATGAGCGAAACTTGGAAATTAGTTAAGCTGTAAGTAAAACAAAATCTTATACAAATGTAATTTTCAATTTTCTCAAAACTGATTTTTTGACATTGGCCCTTTTAGCACCAAGACACATGTGTATGGAATACTCTAAATTCAACATTATTTTGTTTTTTGATCTCTTTAAATTTTGTATAGAAATAAAAATGAAGCTAAAAAATGAGTGAAAACATTTTAATTTTATACAGCTCATTTAGGAATCGTTTATCTGTTAGACGACATTCTTCTTTAAAAATAATTTGTCTCTTTCTAAACTTTGGATTTGAAATAATATTTAAATTTTTTTACAATAAGTAGTTAGAATTTTACATGAAGCAAAGGTCATAAAATATTAAAACTCAAGAAGACCAATAATAAATATAGCGAATCTTATATTTAAACTTTAAGGAATACAATTAAAATATATAATTATATATATAATTAAATATAGAATATATAATTTAAAAATAAAAAATCAATTAATATACTTTTAAAAAAATAACAAAAATTCTAAAGGTTAATCCTCGCTGGTTCTGATTGGTCAGACTTATCTTGGTTTTGGTTGATCTCAACTGTGGACACTGATCTCCTCGAGGTATCACCCGGGAAACTACATTAACACCCGTTAAAGTAGTGAGCTAACATGTGAAAAATTAAAAAATCTATTTAAAAAAATAGCAAAAAATCTAATGGTTGATCCTTGGACTTTTTTAAATATCATTTAATGGCATAAGGAAGATATAAGCGAAGAGACCTTAAAACGCTCTAAAACTTTTGCTCATAGAGCCAAATATTCGGATAAAAACTTAGAAACAAAAAAGACGAGCGAAAAAATTGAAGTAAAACTTGGCCTGTGATATGTATGTTTTTATTATATTATACATTCAAACATTTTTAAAGTTGCTTTCGTTCTGTTCTGTTTGTCAACTTATTTAAATGTTATCCGATCGAGATGAAATTCAATAAATACAATTTGATATACAATAGTTTTTAGAAATCGTGAAACTTCTAGAACATATTCACCATAAACTGAAGCTTACATTTAAACCAGTGGTTATCACGATTTATTGGCTCGCGGCCCCCTTTGAGACATTTTAGTAAAGCCGCGGCGGCATACCTCGAAAACGACTACTTTACCATGAAAATGGATGGTGCAAAGTCCAAACAATATTTATCAGTTATGATCCCGTTTGGAGTAATGTTTTTTCTGTCCTCGTATAAAGGTAGAAATCCAAGACACGCGGCAAGCAGCTGCGGGCGGCAATCAGCTGTTTTTTGTTTTGTCAAATTTGAAGCGGCAATGGAAAAAAGTAGAACAAAGTTCTTTCCTGGCACAATTATATCCGGCTACATATTAGAAAAAAGAGAGTTCTTCGCGGCTCCCTGAAATGTTCAAAAGGACCTCCAAGGGGTCGCGAACTACTACTTAACAACCTTCGACCTGTGACTGTAACAATTACAAACGTAATGTCATGCTAAGAACACCCCTTTTCACACGGTAAATGGTAAAATATTCATACATGTTATGAATACGATTAATATGCATTACTTAATCATAATTAAATTTGATATTATCATCACCGAATTTTTAAATTCAATTGAATTTAGTTAATAAATCATAATATAACAATTATTTACGGTCGTTAGTTGCAATACTAATTAAGGAGTATGTAAATGGGACAAAACAAGGTATTAATTAATATATTATTTACTGATTTAAACATACAAACATACATATGTACATGATCATAAATAATATAAAAAAGTATGAGAAGACTATTCCGGAAATATATCGATAAGTAAAGCTTGACTCACGTACTCTATATTTTTCTTTATCCATATTAAATACTGCCGGCTTTAAGTTGTTGTTGTATGTATGTACGTATGTATGTATGTATGTGTGTTTCTTTATTTACTCAGAAATCAAAACAAAAATCAAACATTGAACTTGAAAAAATGTTTACAAAACACATGTGTTGTGTTATTATTTTGTTGTATGAATTAAATAAATTATTACTTTAAGTTTCTTACACTTTGCACATTAAAAAAATTCACTAAAATTTTGTTGAGAATTTTGCCAATTTATAAAAGAGTTTAAGTTTTTATTTTAAGTAATTGGTTAAAGCGAATTCATACTGCATAATGTTTGCAACACAAAAACAAATAAGAAAATGGTGTAGTTATACCCTTCACCACCATAGGTGGAATAAGTATTATAAGTTTGTGCTGATGTATGTAACGCATAGAAATATTTGTCTTAGACCTACCTTTTAGTATACCAATAGGCTTAGAATCACTTCCTAAGTCGATTTAGCGATGTCAGTCCGTCCATCCGTCTGGCTGGACCCCCATGTAAACCATGTAATCAAAATACAGGTCGCAATTCCAAAGGGAATTTCATGAAATTTTGCACAGATTATTTTTTTGATAGTGGGACTAAATTTCGAGATAATCGGTCCATCGATTAATCGGTCATTTGACCCTAGCTCTCATAAAAAAAATTGAAATTGAAAAAAAATGTTTGTGTGATGACAAAATTTAGCAAATATTTGTCTTTATTATAAAGAAAAACTAATATGTTACCTCAATGGTGAAGGGTATCATATGGTCGGGCATGACCGACTATAACACTTTCTTTCTTGTTGTACCCTTCACCACCATAGGTGGAAAGGGTATTATAAGTTTGTGCTGATGTATGTAACGCATAGAAATATTTGTCTTAGGCCCACCTTTTAGTATACCAGTAGGCTTAGAATCACTTTTTGAGTCGATTTAGCGATGTCCGTCCGTTTGGCTGGCTGGCTGGACGGCATGTAAACCTTGAAATCAAACTACAGGTCGCAATTCTAAAGATAATTTGATGAAATTTGGAACAGATCATTTTTTTTATAAGGACCATGGCTATGGAAATTTGTCAAAATCGGTCCATTATTTATGGTACCTCCCATAGGTCCCACTTCCCGGAATTGATATATTGGCCACAAATATCAATATTTTTTCATGACATTTGAAGCAAACACTGCTTATGTAAACCAAAATCACTGTACCAAATTTCGTTGAAATCGGTCCACATTTGATTATAGCTCCCATACAAACTTTTCTATCAAAACGCACTAAATGATACAAAAATCACTAAAAATAGCTCGTAAATCTAAAGATAATGAGAATTTTAAGTTTATTTTTTGCATACATAACAACTGTAATCAATTTGCCAAATTTTGAGATAATCGGTCCACATTTGACCCTAGCTCGCATATAAGTCCAAATGATGGAAACAGCTTGGGAGAACTCGTGAAACATGTTAGCTCCTACATTAAGGGGTGTTAACGTAGTTCCCCGGGTGATACCAAGAAGAGGTCAGTAGTGTCCGCAGTTGAGATGAACGATAACCAAGACAAGTGTTAGCTTACCAAGTTAAGACCAATCAGAACCGTTACTTGGTATCCAACATCCCCTACATCACAGCCGGTTCTTCAAAGAGATTTATCCGCGAGTCAATGTAATATTCGAATATATAAAAGAAAAAATAAACATACAAAATAGGTAAATACATTTTCGTGCACAGTGTAAAATGTACATTTTTATTACATTTACTTTTATGATATTAAAACGACTTTGATTTTTGCTTGATATATTCTGAATGTGTTATTAAAACAACTACCGGCCTAACAATTTATTAATGAATGAATAATAATATGTATGTATATTTAGTAACGCAAGCCAACAAAATTGATATTTAGTAAAATTTAAAATCTATTTTTTGGTGTTTAACACACAGTCTTTTCTTAACATAATTTACTTAGTTTCTAGGTACTTTAGGAAAATGTAACTGTCCTTAGTACAATCTTTTGTTATTAAATTCCCGTTGGATTCAAAATATTTCAGATATTTAAATGTAATCTATATTTTAAATATCTCTGTGGCAATAAGGAATAAGTGGTTAACATGATATAAGTATATATCTTGGTTTTAAATATTGAAGTAAATTTTCAAAAAATTAGTCCTATTCTAATGAGGGCAATCAATTTAATTAAGTCATTTATTTAAAAGGTGTGGAAGAAGATTTCTTATTTTAAAAAATAGCTTATCATTCTTTAAGCTTTCATTCCAAATAAGATTGCGCATTGAAAAAAGATAAGCAAAAAGCAATTATGCTATAACTTCCTGAAAGATCGTACAAAATAATTGAAACTTTGCCCATATGTACTTTTGAATATGAAGATTTTAAAGCTGCCCTTAACTCAAATTTTCGACTTAAACACCTTTAAGCACTTTTTCCTTATAGTTACAGATTTAATATATGAATTCTAAAATATTCTTATCCACAAAATAGCTTAGGGAATCACTAATTATTTATATTGTTAAAATGTACACATATAAAAACAAATTTTTGAAATCTATAATATATTAAAAAATGTATACAAATTTTTTACATATAATCGCAGGTCCATATTTTTTCTTTGTGTACTACCAAATATTTTAAATGGCTTTCACGTTAATTCATATACAATGATTGGACATTTGCCGGATGATCAATGGTGTGGCATCGAAGATCTTAAGTCCACCAATTGGACAGTTGATCAAATACGAAGTATCTCGCAAAAAGATCTGACTACCAAAGGCTGTACAGTATGGGATTGGGACTATAAACATTTGAGTAAAATGTCCTATGATGAAGCCTACAATTATACATCTGGCATGTCGGAAATAAGTCTGCCAGCAGAGGTTTCTTGTAAAGCAAAAGGTTCCTATAATTATACATCACCAGAAAGTACGTTTGTGGCCGATTGGGATCTTGTGTGCGAACGTGCTGTTGAGCGTACTTCGGCCCAAGTCGTAATTGCTTTGGGCAAATTCTTTGGTTCCTTTTCGTTTGGTATTTTTTCAGATAAGTAAGTTAAAATGCGGATAACTGTGAAATATAAAATAAATATAATAATTTTTCTTTAGATTTGGTCGCAAGTCATCATTTACGTTAGGTGCTATATTCTTTGTTGTATCGAGTTTCTTTTGTACATTTTCACCTTGGTATTTCCTGTTTTTGATTGGTCGTTTTGGTTTGGGTTCAGCCTCATCTGGTCTATTTTACCCAGCTTTTGCTATGAGTAAGTAGATTGCTAAAAAAGTTTAAAAGAAATAATATTTATATATATTTAATTTTTTTCAGTTGTCGAAAACGTTTGTATTAAACATAGATCCTGGATGTCAATAGCATTTTCAGCTTCTTATCCGGTTGGCATGATAATTTTAGCTGTGGCTGCTTCCTTGGTTGAACCCTGGAGATACCTACAACTTACATTAACTATACCAGCTCTTTTATTAATCATAAATTGCTAGTAAGTGTATTTTATAATTTGTTCATAATTTGAAATTGCTCAAGTTACTAAAATGTATAACTTTTTATGTTTTTAGCTTAATGAAAGAATCACCACGCTGGCTCATAGCTAATAAACGTTATGACCAAGCATATAAAATATTGTTCAAGCAAAAGAGTCACTATGAAATCTCCAAGACTGCAATCGAATCCTCCATTATTTCCGATAAGAAAATCGTAAGATTATTTTTATATACATACATACATACATACATACATACATACATACATACATACATACATACATACATACATACATACATACATACATACATACATACATACATACATACATACATACATACATACATACATACATACATACATACATACATACATACATACATACATACATACATACATACATACATACATACATACATACATACATACATACATACATACATACATACATACATACATACATACATACATACATACATACATACATACATACATACATACATACATACATACATACATACATACATACATACATACATACATACATACATACATACATACATACATACATACATACATACATACATACATACATACATACATACATACATACATACATACATACATACATACATACATACATACATACATACATACATACATACATACATACATACATACATACATACATACATACATACATACATACATACATACATACATACATACTTATATACATGTGAACTATATGGTTTTAGATTTTTTTGCCAAAAATTTTAGTAGATACTCATTTTAGTTAGTTTTTTTTTTGTGTGGTCTATATTCTCTTTTTAATTAGTCTTAAATTTCAAATCAATTACATTTTAATCACAAACATTCAATTATTACCCCTCAGGCATTATGTTAATAGGTCACTCAGATAAGACTTGAAAGTTCATCTAACTTGTGCATTAGTTTTTTACAATTAAGTAATCAAAACTAAACGATTTTGAGCGTGATCATATAAAATATTTCATATACACAACAGTAGTACCAAAGACTTTACAATATAAAGATGTTACAATTCCATATATTGATTTGCCGTATGGTCCCTTTGATAAGTCCCATAAAAAAGAGACGATTTATATTTTAGAGTCTCTGGTAGTACACAGTTTTAATTTATGTGGTTTTTATGCATTAAGAAACAAAACAAGATCCGTTTAAGACAAACGCTTCAATTTGATTTGTGTAAGAAATTTATTTTGAAATTGTATAGACTTTGTAACCTTCTCAATCCTTAAATATTCAAATACAGTTTTCGACTTTTGTTAATCTAAAGAGGATAATTTTTAAAATGAAATGAGTATGTGAGTATTAAACCTACCTTTAGGTATACTAATCGACTCAGAATCGGTTTTTAAGTCAAGCCTGACGAACAGGTTGGGCCTCAGGCTATCTGGCTAGAATTTAATTTATGTCCTGTGGCGCACAGGACATTTATTTTTAGGAACAATTTGTATGGGAAAAAATGGGAGTTTTTTCGGTTTTTGGTAAATTTCAACCAATAATGATATGTTTTTGGCAAAAGCAATGATTGACTGTAGAAGACAACTAAATTAGCTAGAATTAGAATCATAAAAAACTAAAAATCCATGCAGTAGTTTTTAAGTTATTGCAATTTGCTCCAAAAAATTCGTGTCCTTTTCAACACGCCTAAGGATATGTAGCAAAAAAAAAAAATAACTTTAGACTACAAAAATCCCAAAGTAAGTCATTCCTTAGCATGTTAAGACTTATAAGTACTAAATAGTTGAAATTTATTAAAATACAATTAAATTTACATAGTTTATTTTCATGAAATAAATACTAAAGGAAGTGCCACTTCAAAATTTTTGACTATAAAGAATATCTTTGAAGTTTGTATATTTTGTCAATATTACACAGAACGTTGCCAAACTCGTAGATTATTTTATGGAAATTTGTAAACTAAAATGTGTAGTTTGAAAACAAAAAAAAAAAGCTTAAAATAACTTATATTTTCAATAAATAGTGTAATAAAATTTGTAGCTTTGTAGATGCTAAAACACATAAGATCTTAATTATATCATTCAATTAAAAAAATATTTCGTGTGTGTTACTGAATAACGAATTAGCCTTTCGAGACAATGTTTACAGCTTGTGTCCCTAAAAGTTTAGGGAATGACTCGATGGACTTTGAAAACATGACATGAAAACACTCACTAGGTGCAATTTTGTGGATCTCAGTTTACTTACTCAGTTTTCCCAAACTCTACAAGTAAAATAGAGGGGACTTCCTTCAGTCAATGACATGTACTAGATTCAATTTTTAGACTAATTGAAAAAGACCTACAGTTTGACGCTGGCTCTTAACAGCAAATAACTTAACACTCAATTACCAGTCGCTATCTGTATTAAAGACCTTATATATAGTCCACACAAAATCTTTAACATTCCGATATAAAAGAATGGTTAAGGCCCTATGCTCACTGGGAGTCCAGGATAACAGGAAAAGAAAGTTAAGAAACATTAAAAATTACCAAACAATTTTGATATTTAAATGGGATTTTTTTTTTGAAAAGTAAGGTAGCCTCATTTTTTGAGTAAACTTCAGATATTCTTTCTTGTCAAATGGTTAATGTTTACAAAATAAAAATAAAGTGGCACTTCCTTTAATATTTATTTCATGGTTTATTTTATACTGGAAAATGGTACTTTTTTTAAGGACCGTTTCAAAACTCACTTTTTAAGTTTTAGAAAATTTTGTTAAAAAATATTCAAAATTTCAAAAACTTTGATCGGCATGTTAAAATTCAAAACAGTTCAGTTTGATATCTCATATGGTTTTACCGTACCTGCGACTTAAAGTCGCGAAAAAGTAAATTTTTGGACATTATTTAAGTAGATGCAGGGTAAATTTTATTTAAGTTTTCTTTTGATAAAGTTTATACTGAATTTTATTGAGGAATGTCCACTAGAACTTGGATAAGCTGAACCCTTTTTTCATCGGGGTCAAAGGTCAAAATTTGGATTTTTAGTGGCAAAAATACGAAATGTTCTAAATTTAGTGGCGAATTCGATCCAAATTAATAAAAATAGTTATTTTTAAGGATGGTTATATTGTTTTATTAAAAATACTTTTTTTAACCCTTAACAGGCATGGAGACTAAAATGACCACAATTTTTTTTTTCGAACAGGACATTGTCCTAGGAAGACAAAATTTTTTTCTGAGCACCTAAGTATGTTGAACATCGATTTTTGACCCAGGCGTATCGAATTTCAATAAAAGTTGCTCTTCGCTCCACCCTACTTAAATCTAGAACTAAAAAAGCACAGTTAAGAAAAACTTGTTACATGTTGGTTCATATTTGACCTTAGTAGGGAAGCGTATTTTCTTAAAACTTCAAAGCTACTCGGTATTCAAATTGTAGATCTCTGACTTTAGTCGTTTAGCCTGGGCGATGATGAACCACCTATTAGTCAGTTAACTTTTTTATGTATATAAATATAAAATTTATTATTTATTTAATTTATTCTTTTGTTAATAACTTAAATTGTTTTGTTTTTTTAGGAGGAGCCATTATTGACAATTTCTTTGTGGCAAAAAATAAAAGACGGACCCTTAAAGCAGATAGTTGCTTTGTTTGCTACCTCAAAAGTTCGAAAATTGATTCTAACGTCCTATTTTATGTTTTGTGTAACTTCATTGTGTTATTATGTAACCGGTAATTATATACATATATGAACTTTTATATATTATATTATATTTTTTTGAGTACAAAATTATTTTAATATTTTCCAGCTTTAAATGCCTCAAATTTAGCTGTAAGTCGTTTCCTATATGTGGGTATAACAGGTTTGGTTGACTTACCATCCTATTTAGTACCTGTGGTTTTATTACGTTTAACTGGTCGTAGAATAACAACTATGTCTTTATTCTTTTTGACCGGCATTGCTTTACTCTTGGTTCTAGTAGTTCCCGAAGGTACGTTAAACTGTAACCTATTTTTCCCTTAGTGCTAATTATAATTATCGGCACTTACAGACTTTGTAACTGTAAATTCATTTCGTATTAGTTTTTTTTATTAGTCTACTTTCACATTAGTCAGGTCTTGAATTTGTATGAGAAAAAACTGACAGCATCTAAATTGATACAAACCTGATTGTACTATCAAGTTTACGAAAATTTGGAAAATTTGTATGAAAATCAAATGAAAACTGATGAAGAAAATGTTCATATGTGAACATGAATGCAGGTTCAAAAGAAATTGAAAGAAAAACTGATCAAGTAAACCTGATTCGTGTGAAATGGGACTTACTAGTTAAATAAATAGATTAAGGTCCTATAAAAGTAATCAAAAAACTCATACAAAGTAAGCAATTCGTTCCTAAGCAGTTACAGCAGTTGGAAGTTCTGGTTATAATAATAATTACCACTAGGCGGAAAATAGGTTAAGTATTATATAAAAAGACATTTTGTAATATTTTTGCCTATTTAATTTAAAATTCAGATAAAACCACATGGATCGTGTCATTTGCTATGCTGGGCCGTTTTGGTATAAGTGCCACTTACTCGGTAGTGACCTTGTATACGGCAGAATTATATCCCACAGAAATACGTAGTTCAGCTTTGGGTACGTGTTCAACATGGGCTCATGTTGGTTCAATATCAGCTCCGTATGCAGTTGATTTATTGGTTGGTTTATTTATTTTCTAAAAAATTCGTCAAGATTCTAAACAGTATGATCTCATTTATTTTAGGGTCCCCTTGGCTGGTATATTCCTACAACCATATGTGGCTGCTGCGTTTTAGTAGCTGGCTTACTTACACTCACATTACCAGAAACTGGTACCGGTAAATTAGTCGATCGGGTAACTGAGGTTTCTTCGGACTTACAAAATCCGGATAAGGATACTGAAGAAGAGCAAATCAAAAAATGATCTTTAAATACATACAATTTCTATGCATGTAAAGATTGTTTAAATTATGCTTTTACAAAACATTTCCTTTAATGTAAAATTGTATTATTAAATTAGCTGAATATAAATAACTATTTAAAATAAAAATAACTAATAAATGCATATTAGATAAATAATAGATTTACCATGTTTTTGTCTCTCAAGCTATTACTATTAATATTTGTATTGTAATTTATTTTGTTAATAAATATTGCTGTTACAATTTATTATGTATGTAATTTAATTCTAGTTATGTCTAACCATGTATGACCAAACTGATCCATTCAATGTAAGGGCCAGTAATCGTATAAATACTCGGCATACCCTTAAGACCACAAACCAAACCATAGGATACAATGCCAAATATATAGTCATTTCCATTATATTTACATATTAAAGGTCCACCAGAATCACCCTAAAAAAATTGAAATTCCAGATTTACAAAAATTATTTATAAATTATTTTTTGTGCAAATAATTACTAACTTGACAGGAATCCTGAGAGGCTCCTAGGGCACATACTGTATTATCGCCTCTTTGAGGTGCCCAAACATATCCCAGCAATAAACGACAATGTTTTTTGGTTATAACATAAACATCGGCTTCATGCAGTTGTTCCTGTATTAATCCTGCATGTTTGTTAGCCCCAAAACCGATTATTTTGCAGGGATCTTAGATTGATTAAAATAATTGAAGGCAGTAAATCAAAATCATCAAAAAGTAAATTTTTGTATTAAATTTAATGAATGAAACCTCATTTATGACTAAATATTACGAACATGTAACAAAAATATTTAATGTTTACTTACTCTTTCTGTAGGCTTTCATTCCATAACTGGGTACTTTGCCATAAAAATCGTTATTCAAATGAATATTTACTGTCTGGTAGGGTACTCGTAGACGTAATAGTGCTATATCATTTTGCAAATTTGAACTATATAGATTAAACAAAGCAGAAGTTTTGATAAATTTTACAGTTTTAACATTAAGTTTAAGTAAGAAGAAAAAGTTGTAACATGGTCCTATGTAATGAAAGCAAGGGCTAGGAAAATTTTAAAAAAGATATTAAGTAATACTCGCAAGCATGAAATTTATTTCCTTTGTTGATAATGAGCGAAATAATGACATGAACTAGTTTTGGCATTAGCTGTCAGCAACACCTACCCTCAAAAGTAAATTTATTTTTAGCACTCATCATTTTTGTATAATCTAAAATCAAATTCTTAAATTACTATAAAATCGATCCACATTTGACCCTAGCTCTCATATAACCCAAAAAACTCTCATATAACTACAGCGAAAGATACCTGGTTATTATTCCATATAATTGCCAATTTGCAAGACTTCTTGTGCGCTTTATCCACGACATCAGTTTACTTGGTGGGAACCAATTAGTCCTGAGGCTTTTACGGATGCAATATTGGATCCCGAAGGCGAAGAACCTGATTAAAACGATGATAAACCATTGCAAGCCATGTTTAATATACAAGAAACGGTGTCAGAGACAGATTATGGCTTTATTACCATCCGAGCGTTGTGAAATCACTCGTCCTTTTACACGTACACTTATAGACTCGCTGGGCCCTTGGATCCAAAGAGCTATTCTGGTCGAACTTGTCCAACTTTGTTGGGGCATCCAGGATCCTAGCTAAGGAATTCATCCAAACCTCGCAACAGCGAATCCACGAAAACTATGCTCATCAGAATGTAACATGGCATTTTATTCCGGCAGGCGCTCCTCATATGGGTGGGCTTTGGGAAGCTGGAGTGAAAAGCTTCAAAGTACATTTTCGGAAATCAACGGGTTGTTACAAGTACACCCACGAAGAATTATCCACCTTAATGTCCAAGATTGAAGCGTGCTTAAACTCCAGACCGATTTCTTCAATGTCCACAGATCCTATAGACCTGTCAGCTCTAACTTCAGGGCATTTCCTTATTGAATCTCCAATTCTTTCACCTATTGATCCCAAGGTGAACGATTCATATACATCCATTTCCAATCGATGGTAACGATTAAAGCTAGTTCACTAATCCTTCTGTCAACGATGGAAAAGTGAATAGTTAAAAGAACTCCATAAGAGAGTGAAATGGCAGAGGCCTGAACAGAATCTTCCAGAAGGTTCAGTAGTTGTCGTAAAAGACGAAAATCTTCCACCAAACTCTTGGCGACTTGGAAGAATCACCAAAGTTTATACTGGTTCAGATAACCGTGTGCGTGTTGCCGATGTTTAGACACAACGAGGGACTATAACGCGTCCAATCGTAAAACTCATCCTTCTGTTTGCACAGTCCTAAACTTCGGCTTCACTTTCAATACTTTTCCTCCTTTTTAATATAATTTACTTCTTTTCCAGATGCCTAAAAATGCGATCCGTTCCTCCAAATCTAAAGCTCCGTTTTCATGCAGGATATGCAAGCGTCCACATCCACTGAGAACTTGCAGAAAATTCCTTGCAATGAACATGAAAGATCGTCTTGAAGCAGTGCGCAAGTACAAATATTGCAAAAACTGCCTTGCTCACAAACATTCTCAAGGAACTTGCATATCAAAACATGGATGTAAGCATTGGCAGAAACACCACCACACGTTGCTACACGTAAATCCAAGGCTGGCTTAGGACTTACTTTCTACTAGATCTCGTTCCAGATCATCCTCTTCGGAACCAGCCTCGTCATTACACAACGCCACAACTTCACGTAATGCTAAACCACCCTCCAATCCTTCCAAAGAGACTTCATCCCAATCCTTATCCAAATCGACATCATCCCAATCCTTATCCAAATCGACATCTTTAACATCAATTGTGAGACAAATGTAACGGTTCTTGTAAAAGTTTCTCCTACAACTTCACATGCAAGATGCTTACTGGATTCCGCATCAGCGATTAGTCGCGTATCCAAGAAGTTAGTAGAGAAACTGAACCTCACATCGTTTACACTACATGATGAAACTCTTTGTCCAATTGTGTTGAAGTCTCGATTTGACTCGTCATCGAAGATCGAGGGAACATTTAGAGTCGACAATCGAATGACTCGCCGAACTCCATCAGAGTCGCTTCCTGCATCATATAAAAAGAATTTTCGAGACCTATTCCCTGCCGACTCCGAATTTTATGAATCGGCCTCAATAGATATAGTTCTATAGTTCTAGGCCTCAATAGATATAGTTCAATAGATATAGTTCATGATTAAATGTACAGCTTACGATTAAATTGACTTTGAGTAAGTTTCAGTAGCGCCACCTGTCGGAAATTATTCATACCAACTAAAAAGCCTAACTTTCAGTGGCGCCATCTGTCGTAAATTAGACTTGTCAATTTAAAAACCTTCGCCGGCTTATCCGCAACATCTTCGCTTAAGAGCATAATATGATCAAATTCACAGTTTACTATTCTATAAAGAACATACATACAGACAAACATTCATTTGTTTAAAAGTCCCCTTTTAAAGTCCCCTTTTTATCCCCTAATTTTAAAAAGTTTCATATGCATATTTGGTACTTTTTTGGTACCAATTGAATTCGGTACATTTTATTAAAACGCAGTTAACATAATGTTCCTATTCATATTACTTTTTGAGATGTTAAGTTATCATTTTATCCCTTCTTTTACCCATTTTGGCCCCAAAATCAAAAAAGTACCAAATACGTGTTTAATGCTTCTTTTACATCTATTGATTGCAGTACAAAGTTTCTTTCTATATTCTTTAGTTTAAAATATCAGAGTAGGTTAAAAAGGTACCAAAAAAACTATTTTCACCCATTTAACCCCCTATCGGACATAGTTTCAAAAAAGTACCAAACACCAGTCCGCTTATTTTCATAGCTGTTTAGAACATAATTTTAATTTTGTTTCTATACCTATTACTTTAGGAGATATAGCGTTTTCGATTTTTTCCCCTTTTTACCCGTTTTTACCCTCTTAGAGGCAAAGGTTCCAAAAGTCCCTTCTTCTTCGACATATACATCAAAAAAGATACCCACTGTCCAAATTTGATCAAAATCGTTAGAGCCGTTTTCGAGATAGCCACTATATATATACTATATATATATATATATACAATTATTGCTCGTTTAAGAATATAAGATAAGATAAGATAAGGGTCTCTACTAGTGACACTCTCTAGTCATTAAAGAGAAACTTTTTACTTTGTTGACTATTAGAACACATTTTACCTCAGTGTAGTTTAGGGCTTGACAGACTATTCTTATTGGTTTAATTTCACGGGAAATAGCACTTAAGAAGATCCAAGATCGATAGTTTTTACAAACTATCGAATAGTGCCGACATTCGATAGTTTGGATACAATATATCTAATGATGCGCAGCACAATAACATATTATATGTATTGCAACAATACATATTTTATATTACCACGGGTAATATAAAAAATGCTAAGGTGCCCTTCGCTGATCTAATCATATATGTCTGTATATAAAAACATTTAAAAGAATATTACTCACGGTTGAAAGTCGATAAATTCTACACGTGAAATTGCAAAACGTTGCTCTTCTGTAATAATTGAAATATTTTGATGACCAATTACTGCAAAAACGATTGTAATGTTTCTATAATGTATAAATAAAAATCAACATTAATGAGGCAAAAAAAAAAAATTACAGACAAATTTTGTATATGAATAATTTTCGTATAATCCATCCAGGTACATTAGTTGGACTTACTTGCGCCATATACAATGCGCCGCTGACAATATCCACCTTGAGTTCAATAAACTTCCACCACAAAAATGCTTATAGTAAAACTCATCACCCTTAAGGGATTTTGTGTATTTTTGCTGCAATGACACCATATAAGGGTACTTTATAAAACCTTAAAATATTTTGATATAGATTAGTGATTAAAAACCAAAAATAATTTTAATACAAAAATACCCTCATTACTAATAATTTCACCTCCTACAATTGGTGTAAGCTCGGAGGGTGTTATAATTGAACTTAACAATAATATCAGAAAATATAACATTTCCCTTACCACTCCACTAAATGGGAGAAATAAAAAGACTAAATTTTTATATCTTAGTTATAGATTCAGTTATCAATTATCTGTATTAAAAAAGTTCAAGTCAAAAAACATCTGTTTAAACAAGAGTTTGAATTGGTCGTATAACAGAAGAAGTTAAAAACAAAACAACAAACATAGCACGTATTTAATTTTATATTGCAGTGCAGTTTAATAAAAATGTTAAATACATACGAGAAAAAGATATTTTAACAATTTAGCAAATAAATGCATTTTATATTTTATTTTAAATTATTCTTCATTTAGCGTTTCTGCCGACAAAGTGTACGTTACTTTTTTATTTCTTAAAATGAAAAACTGCGGAATTAAACAATTTTTGGAAAACTTGGCAGCACTCAGCCTGATAATTTATACCAGTTACGACAACCATGAAAATATCAAAAGAAAATCACCACGATTTCAGCTTTTTTAAAAAAGCTGTGTTGACGACATTGTTTTAGTTTGAGATTCCTCATCATCCAAACTTTTGTTTAAGTTAATTTCTGCATTAATTATTATTGTTTTAATTAATTGTCCTGCTTAAATTCAACAAAAAACTACAATAAAGCATGACTAATAAAATGGGATTGGATACATCTGAATTGGGAGCTGCGGCGTCGGAAACTAATTCCATTGGCTTGTGCAGTTTGTGCGGAGAGGTAGCACAATTGAAATGTGACCGGTGCGGTGATTTTTATTGTACAGAATTTTGCCAACGACGAGATTGGCAAAATCATCGTTATATATGTTTTCCCATTCCGTAAGTAAAATTTTAGTTGCTTAAGTGCATTTGAGTAGATATTTTATTAAGGGCGTCATTGTCAGTAAATGGAGTAGTCTTTATAGACGACATCACCATAGGCTCGTAAGGTATAAGTTTGTACTTATGCGTGTAACGCGATGGTCGTCCATGTAAATTGACGAAATTTTGTTTTCGCAGTTGGCCATGGCTATTCAAATTGGCCAAAATCGGTCTGCTCACTGTTGTGTTTTTCATGCCTAAGAGCAATATGGTTATGATATGGGTCTAAGATAATTTCTAAATGTTAAGCTGCTATTAAATCTCTGTATTCTGTTTTCTTGAATTAAACGAAATACCTCAGATCTTTGAATAATATCGCTCAGAAGCTGGTACTAGAGAACATACCGGGAAATTGTGTAAAAAGAGATAAATTAGCACAACTTGGTACTACCTTCAAAATTTTAGATGTACTTAAACAGTTGTCTTGCCACTTAAAGCTTATATTGTTTTTTGATATAAGACCGTAATGGTACTTTGTACATTGGTAAAAATTTAGGACTGGGTTTAAATAAGCACGGGCTATTTATTTTTATAAGAAACCCTAATTCGAAATTTTCATTGCACCTATTCTACAATGACGTAGAGATGGAGACTGAAATCTTATATTTCTTAAATTAAATTTGTTTCTCTCTTAACATAAATTTTGAGAATGACTTACACTTTGACAATGATATCCACTTTAACAATGACTTGAACTTTTACATTTACAATAACTTGCACTTTGACCATGAATCAGGATCACTTGGAATCGAGGTAACTTCTGTAGCTCTTTAGTGCTTATTATTTAGCTGCAGTTCAAGGTTTTTTCAAACAGAAAAAATAAATATCTCAAGATTTAGGTATATTATTTATTACATTTGTTTGAAAATTTTACAAGTTAAATCAATCGTGACTTAAATTTTGGTGTATAGCATAGCTGTACATTTCGATTATTTTTATATAAAATTTTGAACAAAATTTAATTAATTTGTTATTTAGTTTACTTACAAGGAATATAATTAAGTTAGAATTATTTAAGACTGTTAAAAATAAAATAACAATTTGCATGTGGTTTTCTGGATTTATTATGTTAAGTTATTATTTAAAATCATTACGTTTCAAATACAAATTTTGAAATGAAATCAATATTTTTTTGTAAAAATTGAAATAATTTTAATTTGTATTCCCTTCAAAGAAATAAAATATTTCTTTATTTCATTTTATTGCTTGTAAATAAAATTAAAATTTCTTCAAAACTCCCAAAATTTTTTTATTTAAGAAAATTTAGCTTGAATAATTGTATTTACAACAAAATTTTTTGAATAATTTTAATTCAAACAAATTTTTTGGATTATTTCAAAATTTTCTGTGAATAGTAAAAATAAAATATTTGGAGAATTTATTTCAAACAAGATTTTTTGACTATTGAAAATTGTTTACAGATTTTTTAAAATAAACAAAATATTAAAAAATTAGTGAAGACGATGGTTTTTAGTGTGATGATTATAATCATAATAATGTAAACGATTTAGTGTCGGTAAAGAAGATCGGACATCAATTTTAATTTACAAATATTTTAATGTTAGCGATTTAAGTATAGAAATAATTTTATCCTTCGTCACCATGGGTGGAAAGGGTATATTGGGTTTGTGCTGCATTTCTAACACAATAAAATATTAGTCTTACATCCATCTTTAAGTACACCAATCAACTCAGAATCACATTCCAGGTGAATTTAACGATGTTCGTCCAGCCTGCTGACTGAATATCCAAGTAAATTTATTATAGTTATGGTGACCATATTTTCCAACGACCAACAAAATACATTTTTTTCGATATTAAGTTAAGATATACATTATATAATTTTGTGGTCTTAGGTATGAGCCTTAATTTTGATTCAATTTAAATTGAGGTTCGTCGCTGATCACAGTTTTTTGATAAAACAAGTAAAAACAACAAGTGCCGACCATATGATACATACCTTACACTAAGGTGAAATAAGTTCCAAGTAACCACAATTGTATGAACTTTTTATATATTTTTTATTGTGCAATTGGTCAACGGGTCGATCACCGATTGCAATGAAATTTGGTGCAATGATTTTTATTTGTATAATAAATATTTCTTCGAAATTAAATACAAAATACACAAATTTGTGGTCAAAATTTCTATTCCGGGAATACAGGCCAATGTGAGTTCTCCGAAGTAATAGATCGATTTCAGCCAATTACATAAAGTTTTTTGCGACCTATATTTTGATTGTGAAAATTACGGAAGATCCCAATACTTTTTGACAAAATCGTAATGTATTCCTTAATGTGAAATTAAAAAAAAAACTACTTCATTTTGATACCTTTTACTACTAAGGTTGAATATGGATCAAAAGCTTTACAGATTTTTCTTAAAGCTTAAATACATACATATCACCCACCTAGATGGAGTGTTAAATCGACTCAAGATGGTGAAAAACATAAAAATTAGCACAGATATGTATCTTCGAATTTATTAAAATTTGTAACGTTATTGGTCCATATCATATAACCATAGAAGTGACTATAGAATTATATTACTAATAGGATTATCTTACTATCTTATACATAAGTTTGTAATGCATAGAAATATGTGTACATTGTAATCACGATATATTGACTAAAGTTAGCATGGATCTTTGTTTTGGAACTAGGATTATCTATCGGATATAAGATATATCGGCCAATTGAACACAATACCATGGTTTAACGCAATCAAGTTTTATACTAATGTATACATAAGAAAAAAGTATCTAAGGATGTAGAACGTCGTTTTTAATACGGAAAATCAATTTTCGCTTGTATGAATTTTTACTTTACGCTCATGTGTATTGAGAGTAGTTTAGTTTTTGTTATTATTATTTTTTGTTTTATTTTTCAAATCTCAAAACAAATAAATTTATTTTCTTTAAATGTTTGAAGATTCAAAAAATTCCATAATATTGTATGAAATAAATTTTATTTTTCATTTTTTGGTTTGAATAAAATTAATCAAGACAAAAAGTTTGAAATAAATAAAAAATTTTAATATTTTAGAAATTTTGTTTGAAATAAAATTGTTGGAAAAATATGAAACTTTTTAATATTTGAATAAAAAAATATCGAATATTATTCTTGCTAGTATTATTCAAATATATTAAATTATGATATTTTTGTTTAGAATGAAGAATATTGGATTCAAAAATTTTCAAATA
This sequence comes from Stomorhina lunata, assembly GCA_933228675.1. Taxonomy (NCBI): domain Eukaryota; kingdom Metazoa; phylum Arthropoda; class Insecta; order Diptera; family Rhiniidae; genus Stomorhina; species Stomorhina lunata. The sequence goes on along the minus strand of OW121740.1, from coordinate 183,136,911 downwards.
ATTTTCTGAAAAATTTATTTATATCAAAAATAATAATTTATACTTTAATTTAATTTCTTTAGAAGGAATAAATCAAGCAAATAATTTAATTTAAAATTCATGAAATAGAATAACAATTATTCATATTAAGTAACAAATAATTAAAATAATTCAAAAAGTAGTTTTATTTTTTATTTTAATCACACTATACAGCTATGGTGTATAGCCAGGTGTATTATCAAAGACAATTTGACAAGTTAATCGAATTACATTTTATCCGAAACGTTTCAAAAGACCTGTTTTGTAAAATTTACGTCCTTTTAATCACTTTTGTAAAAATTATTTTAAAAATTTAATAAACTATGTTCTGCTTAACGCTTAATTCCATGAAATAAATATTAATATTTATTTCATGCTTAATTCGATTCATGTTACGTTTAAGATATGTATTTGTATATGCTTTTAAATTTAGAACACTTAACAAATTATTTTATTTCGTTATTAGAAAGTTAGTTAAAGTTGGATGTGACATGCCTATAAAGAAAACTACTAGTGACGAAGAAGTCAAAAGTCAAAGTATACCAACATCTATAAAATCAACTACTCCCATTAAGGAAAACACAAGTAAAACTAACCAAAATCAAAGTTTATCAACATCAATAAAATCAACTAAGCCACAAAATGGAAGTTGCGTAGTATTGACAGGGTTTAAATCATCAAATCGCTGTTATATTCGTTCTACAACTCCCTTCATTGTGAATGAATATAAAAAAGTTTTAAATGAAATACACGAATTTGGAAAAAAATCGTCACCATTGCAAAAAAATCCAAAAACAAATTCATATGCTCTAGCGTTAAGAGATGACAAATGGTGCAGAGTTCAAATATTGGGAAATCGTCAACAGAATTATTTGCGTATAGCATTTGTGGATTATGGAAATATAAGTAAACGATTCGTAAATGACATGCGGAAAATTGATGATTCTTTAATAAATCTTCCATGTTTTATTCATATCGTACAATTAAATGATATCAAATTTTCTATCGAATCAAGTGTAATGGAGTCTTTGAAAAAATACACCAATAAGGAATATAAAGTTGAATTTCTTAAACCTCGTGAAGGTTTTGACAATGTTAAGCTGTTTGAATGGGGCAGCAATATTCTTCTTAATACTTCGGTCACCAATTTACTAAATAATCAAAAGAATAACAAAGACATAGATCATGGATCATCAAACTCGTCAATAATAAACGCTAAAAGAAATGATTTGGAAAAGCCAAAAATAAATGGTACATCTAACAAAGAAACGTGTGAAGCTTCAACTAAGACGTCACAGAAAAATGTCAATGGCGTAAAAAATAACGAATTAAATGAAAAACACTTAAATGAAACATTAAATAAGAATGACAGTGATATAAAGGATACTATATCTAAAAATAATCAGATGTGCACAAGTGAAAAATCAAGTGTCGTTAGCGTCACCCGAGCATCTCCACGACAATTACAGTTGCAAAAGCCATGTTTAGTACCAGTAAGTATTCATACAAAGTAAATACTAATCTATTTGTTTTTTAGATAAATTTATTAATTCAAAATCTTATCTAACTCAACCGTATCGTACCGAGTGATTTAATTTTTTGCAATAAATCTTTTTAGCCTTTTGAAATAATACCCATAAATGAAAATGATGCAAACTCTGATGTTTTAATAGTTGATGACAGCTACATTGAAAGTGGTTTTATTGGATGCATGTCGAATAAATATTTAAGCAACTTGGATGATATATTAAATTTTTTGAAGAAAAATAGCGTCAGTAAACAGGCATACATACCAAAGTAAGATATTGAATAAGAATACAGATATTGATTTGACCGCAAAAATAAAAATGTCCGCTACTAAAAAGATATTTTATGTCTTTGTTAAATAACAAAGCTGTTTTTCTAAATAACTTTTTTTACATTATTTTTGTAGGATTAATGAATATTGCATAGCCATCTTTGAAGATGAATGGCATCGTGCAAAAGTAGTCGAGATCATTTCGGACGATAAGTTTTTAGTGGTATATATAGATTTCACAAACGAAATGGAACTGACAAGCAAATATATTCGACGTTATCCTATGTCATTACAGCTACCCTGTTACAGTACACTGTGTGCTATTGATGGTGAGTTGGTTTGCTAATTTAGTTTAATGCCTGTTATCTATTAAATTAATTTCTGTGATTTGATTTTAGGTATACCTGAAGAGTTATCAGATAAACAGATAGAATTCTTGAAGTCGAATTGTAAAGCTTTCACTAAATTGAAAATAACTAGTGTCCGAGTGGTGGACGATATAAAATATGTGAAATCTGAAGAATTGTTAAATAAAATGCGCAGTTTAAATCTTGTTTAAAATCTTTGTCAGGATCACCTCATCGCTACAGTAAATAATAAATCCCATACCTTTATAGAAGCATAGAAGGAACAATCCTATATTTTTTTACATTAAAGTAAATATATGGAAGCAGTTTTCCTACGGGAGTTGTTATTTACAATAGAGATACATAAATTCTAAGAGTTTCCAATTGTTATTAAGTAAACAAATATTTTTGTAGGCAATCCAAAACAACTAAAAAAAGCTAATCAGGAAATAATTTTACAAGAAAAATTTTATTTCATTAAATAACTGGCGGAAACCGCTATATGTTTAAACTATTTAATATGATAATTTAATTGTTATCGCTACTTAATTTTGAAGTATCTATAAATAAAACTGCATATTTTTATATTTAAAAGAAGACAATTATTGACTATAATTTAACTACTTGTTTTATTCACTCCTTTTTTTTAATTTGATTTAAGCATGAACAAATTTCACTTTATTTCTATTATATACCAACCAATCTATTATTTTCCAAAATTTGTAAACGCCGAAATTTTTTTTGCAATAAAGTTTATTTAATAAAAAACAAAGGAAATTCAGATTTTATTATGTACTTAGAGGTCAAGTTTTGTAAAACAAAAAAATACAAAGATAAAAAAACAAAACGAATTCATTTGAAGTCAATATGAAAAACACATCCGTAATTATAAATGACCACCAGGGCCACTCGAATGAACCTCTAAAAGATGATTTACTTACATATTCTAGCTATGTACGCATCAGCATCATCAACTCTGCTAACTTTGGCATAGATAAGAGGATTTTTTTGAATACTTTGTATAAATGCCACTCTTTCTTCTTTGCCGGTAATTCCTATAAAATGGAAAGATAAAGAAGCGAATTTTAAACTTTTATAAAACATTGTTTCTTACCTTCAACATAAACCATATTAGCATTTGAAGGAAACATTAAATCTTCTGACATGGGCATGATATCCTTTTTGTTTACTTTTGCAATATTGCCATAATCTAAAAACATAACAACAAACACATCGTTCGGCTTATGGTCCACACATAGAGCTCGATACCATTCACCATCATCAGCAAAGATAGATAGACAAAGTTCCATTTTTCTAAAATATGGTTAACACTTGTTTTTAATTAAAAAAGTAGTTTATGTTAAATAACTCACTTGGGAGAATAGCCACATTTAGGCGCTTTATCGCTTTTACAATACTCTGCAACAAATGCTAAATACTGTTCCATTTTGGCCAAAAATTGTTTATTATTGTAATCTGCAGCTGTTATATACGGGCTTTCGTTGTTTATTATGGTGCTCGGATCTAAAACGAATAATGGTATTTTGTCACCACATACGATTGGAATAACTTCCAAATCATCGATTGTAAAAACTTTATTTTGCTTTACAGGTACAGATGAAATGACTTCCGATACGTCAGCTGTTTTTGAAGGAGGTTGACATGCAAGAGGTGTATTGGGTGGCGACAGTGGAAAAGAAGTGTTTTCTGGCAATGTGGATGTTGAGCAGATTGGTGTCTGTTTTGTAGCTGGTTCAAATACCATGGGTAATAGTTTTTTACATAATGATTGCTTTTCCTTGGTACGAAATAATAAATCAACGGTTTTACTTTCGCTGTATGTAACATCAAATTCTACAGCATTTTCCATGCAAGTTTCTAGGGCTTCTAAAGCTTTGTTATTTGCAACTGGTGTTGGTATGCTCTCCAAAAACATAAGTATAACTCTATAACAACGTACAGGTAAAGAAGTCACGAGTAGTGAGGGTTTACGAAGGCAACGACGGGAAACAATTACTTCAGATCCACTGTCAATATTCGTTACTTTAAAATCATTGCCTTCATTTTGAATAACCTAACAATAATGGAAATAAAATTAAGGACACATATTAAAAAGAAGCAAAAGATTATTTAAATACCTGTCCTCGACAATACAGATGTTTTTCGCCTTCAATTTGACAGTAAATAACGATATCAGTTTTATCAATATTATCCTCTTTGGCAAATGGTACACATTTCAAATATTCCGCCATTAGTATTTTAGGATACTCTGTACTTAGTTGTGAAGAAATGTATATCTCTTTGTAGGTGAGCACATGAGAAACAATAACAGCGCTTCCCTCAGGAATAGGTTCGTGCCACAATTTAAGTCCCAACTCGCTTAGAGAACCACTAAATACTGATGCTGTTACGACATCCATTATCTTTCGTTTCTCATCAAACAATCCACATTGCAGTTGATTTTTGATATCTACATTAATTGTTGAACTAGTTGTTGGCAACAACTGTAGTGTCAAGTTTTTCGCAGTAGCTAACATTGGCTCGGAGAGCATACAATCAGTAGAGTTTGTTGATATTGCAAAAACACGTATTGGCTGTGTGATATATGATTCCGGAACCCTTTTAATTTGAGGTGAAAAACTTATAACGCCATCGTCAATCGCATAGATAAGATATTGATGCTGTTTTTCATAAAATCCTAACAGACGGGCTCGTCTCCAGCCACTTTTAACACGAGCCGCAACAAATGCACCCTCTTTTGGCAAGGACTCAAACTCGAAGCTTATACTCTGCGGAGAATTTAAGACGTTATCCAATTCATGATCATCTGCACCAGCGCCATTGCATAAACGTAATAGGGCATTGCGACCATCTGGAAAACACTTCACTACTTTTAAAATGGGTTCTTTATTAAGCAACTCAATTGGCAAATGCAAAGGAATTGACTTCATTTGGCATTCCACATTATAAAAGTTTCCAGGCTGTTTCTCTCCCACAACTCTAATAGTAACAACGCTTTCAATTTCCAATGGTCCATAATCATTTGGAAAACATACACGAAAAGCGTAAGCATTTAAATTGCACATGATTGGTATTGGTGGAAATATTTGGGAATAAGTAACTCGAAGCTCATTTCCATAATCTATTAGACGCACTGTTGCCTTTTCTGCAGCAGCACTGTTTTCTATAATTTCAGCTCTATACAACATTTTATCCAAGGGTGCAGCTACTAACGCCCCCTCATAGATATCTTCGATATTGCAGGGATATTGTTGATTAATAGTTCGATTGATTTCCGCCAAGAGCTTTTTTAGAGAACTATCATATTTCACATCTGTAACCCAAACAATTCGTTTTTCACCCTCATACTCTTCTTTGAATTGAATGATAGCCTCAAAAAATCCTTCTGAAGGTGGAAAAGCTACACGCCATGTGGACGGCTTCTCTGGAACTACTTTTATAGCAGATACGGTTGAGGCGGAGGACGAAGCTTTCGGTACCATACTAAAATCTTCATCATTTAATATCTTTTTCGGTTTTGGTTTGACACCATTAACAGGTGTATTAGCTCGTGTTAGACGTGTCTCTGACAGACTGTGAGTAGATCCATGAAAACGCCTTTGTCCACCCACAGCTTTATCCAAGTGTAAATTACTAGAAACAGACTTTAGAATATTTATAGGCACCAAATCCCTGAAATACATTTGCGGTTGAATTTAAATTTATAAAAATATATGTTATGTACTTACGGAAACTTGTAGCATTTAGTTTTATGATCCTGCCAATCATTAACTTGGCATTGAGAACTACAGTAGGGCTCCAAACACCGTTCGCATTTAAACTGAGCAGATTGTCCACATTTTGAGCAGACAACATCATCCATTTTGTTAAAACTTTTAATTTAACTTCTTCACTTTAATTTAAATGTTTTTTTTTTTCTTGTTAATATTAAAACGAGGGCAAAAGCGTGTCAAATTCTTTAAAAATCATACAACTTAAAGCGTCGTCAATTATAACGGCACTGTGAATAAAAAAAGTTCCGTTTTACGAGTTGTATTTTTAGGTACAAAATCTAGTACAATTTTTAAAAGGTCATAATGCTCGCACAGTTGTTATTTTTAGTACAATAATAAACCGGTAGCCAGCAAAATTTTCATTGTCAAGCATAGGAAAATTGTTAATATCAAAAGGTTGTTTAGGAAAAATTTTTAAACGAAAAATTTTATAAAAATAGTCTTACTTAAAATATTAAAAACTTTTAATTTTGGGGGTTTTATAAAGGGAGCTAGTGAATGTAATGTGCAGACTTAATGACGGTTAAAATAAAATTTCTAAAAATAATTTAAAACTCATTTTATTGCATTTAGTTTTATGTTAATTTAGACACAACTTATATACTTTCAGGGTTTGGCACGAAGAAATAATACAATTATGCAAGTGAACATACGTATTAGGGTAAATCTACTTTTTTGGATATCATACTTTTATTAAAGGTTTTACACGAGATAAAAACAATGGCGTAATTTTTTTCCCGAACTCAAACTTCTTCCCCTGCCTTTTTGCGGACAAAAACGCTGTTTTTGAGCATCGTTTCTATTTGGCGGAAATGGTTTAAAATAAATGATTTTTTTCTCATAATTCATAAAATTAGTCTCAATCTTGCTAAAATTTTCCGTAGAATTGAATTATGAGAAAATAAAATTTCAAGCTATTTCCGCGCAGTAGAAAATGAAGGTCTAAAACAGCGTTTTTGCCTCCAAAAAGGCAGGGGAAGGAGTTGAAATTAGGGGAAAAAAGTTATGCCATTGTTTTTATCTCTTGTAAAACATTAAAAAAAGTATGATATCCAAAAATGGAAATAATACATATATGTATGTTTTTATATTTTTAATTGCGATTTCTACGAAATTTGACAAAAATTCTTATTTGGTCCATCAAATCCTTAATCCTTATGATATTTTGATGCGCTTCAGATCTAAGGTAAAGCTTTTTTAAAGAATAGTTTTAAGACCATTCCTGATCAATTTTGTGCTAAATTTGCGATGTGTTTCAGTGAAATGTTTTTAGATAAAACCTTCGTGTTCTTGGCAAATAAAGATATTTTTGACAAACTTTTGATGCAAATCTGTTTTAAATGACATCGATTTCATGCCTTATGTGATTTTGTCCCAGTTTGCTATCTAAAACCATTAAAATCAATACGCACGTTTTTGCACGATATTCAAAATCTTCATAAAATTTATATAAAAAATGATTTTTGTGCGCTCGGTTTACGCGAGTGTGCTCCACGGTATTTTAAATAAATTACCTTCAAGTTTTCGTAATTTACACCGGTCGTATGTTATACCTATATGGAGCACATTAATGAGATACGTATATATGACCCAGTCTATGAAAAGGAAAAAGGTGGCTTATGACTCAAAAACAAAATTTCGAAAAATTAGCTGAACATTTCGAAAAATTTGCTTATGTTCGAAATTTTGTTTTTGAGTCATAAGCCACCTTTTTATAGACCGGGTCACATATATCAAATGATGCGAAACTAAAAGATCTACCAAAACATGATACAAATGTGATGCCGCCATTAAGTAGTATTAAAAGTAATGAAATGGATTCATCCCCCAAGTGTAGTGTCTATTTCGTAAAACAATGGCTTGGCTCCAAATGTTAAAACGAATAAAGAAGAAAGCGAAATATGAAAAAAAAATGTTAAATGTTTCAATAGATTTTTTTATGTTTTTTAAGTTTGCACAATTACGCTATTGGCATGCAAAATAGAGTAATTGTGCAAACTTGCGCCGTACTCCTAAGAGTACAAAAATGAAAATTGGTTTCAAAGGAATTAAAACCGTTTGATTTTTGCCCATACCGAATATCTATATTATACAATACAATAACCCAAGACAAGATCTGTGTATGGTATAAATTTCAAAGGTATAAATTCTAGGCGTTTTATTCAAGTTTTGTGAAAATGCTATCACCGAAATAGATTTTGTTTTTTGAAAAATATAAGATATCTCCCATATACAATTTTTAGTTTCAATTTTTTTTAAATATAAGGTATCTCCCGAATTTTTTTAAATACCTATTTTAGTCGAAATTTATATTGCATCTTATAGATATAAAAAACCTCGTAACGTTAAATTTTTGAATTATGATTACCAAACTTCTACAAATTGTATATCGAGAGCCTATATTGATTATAGGCTCTCGATATGCAAATACATTTTCTTAATTCACATATACAATTTTTTATAATTTTTCATAAAAAAGTTTGTATAAAATTGTTCTAAAGAAAAGTATTGATAACAAAATTTTTATGAAAATTTTAATACAAAAATTTTTTCTATCGGAATTCACGCGTTTTCCGATTAACAAATTTGTACGAAAATTTTAATCAAAATGCTTTTTATCAATACTTTTCTTAAGAAAATTTGTAAAATTTGTATACAAAAAATATCGTATAAAAAAATTTTAAATTTAAAAATTTAATTTTTTCTATAAAGAAACTTGTACACCAATAGAGTTTTCTTTAATTTAAAGTCTTTTGATATAAAATTTGTTTAGTAAAAAATTGTTTAATAAAATACTGTAAATATTTGTAAATGATTTTTTTCAAATCTTTAAACAATTTTAATTTAAAAAATAATAAAATTTATTTGTTATAATTTAACTTGCTATTGTTTTTAACGAAAATCGAAAGATAAAAAGACTTTTTGTTTAATTTCATAACATATTGTTTTATTTTAAAAAATTTTAATGTTTTTTTTTTTTTATATTTTTGTTTTTCTTCATTAGAGTTTTTTAAATTTTTTATATTGCATTTTTTGATACAAAAAAGCTTTGCTTTAAATAAAAATGTTAAAATTAAATAAAAAATAAAAGTTAACATAAAAATAAAAATAAGCGTAATTGTGCGTAAAAAGTTTTTAACTTTACGAAAATTGTTTGTGTTTTTAAAATTATAAATGTTTAAGCTTGCTTCTTTGTTTTTAGTTTAGGGGACAGTCAGACGACAGATCAGATCAGATAGGATACGATCAGACAAACAGACAGACATACAGACACACACATACATATTTATAGTATAATGCACACAATTTTAAAAATGTTTAGAATTAGAAATTACAATTTAAAAATTTTAACTATACACAAATTCAACTAAAAATTAAAAATAAAAATTTAGTAGAAATAGAAAAAAAAAAATAAAGGGGTTCTCTAAAATAAATGTAACCGAAGGATTAGGGGTTCCTCTATAAATGTATAAATTAACTAAATTAAATTATAATTATAATAATAGTAAAAAATAAATAATAATTCTTAGAATCTACAAGAGGATATTCTATTCAATGACAATTTGTTTTTTTTTGTTGTTTGTTGGTTTTTCTTTTTTCTCTAAATAATTGTTTTTTTTTTGTTTGTGTGTTTGTATTCTTACAAATGTCTACATTTTAACTGATTGAATATTTTTTTAGAATTGATAACATTAACATTCAATAAATTAAAAATGGTTAATAATGAAATAATAATTATTATAAAATAAAAAAAATTGGTCTGAGCGTGGGAGAGTTTGGGGAAGGGGGTCGAGGGGTCAAAACATAAAAATCAACAAAAAGAACTAATAATTAAATAATAACTAAAAATGACAATAACAATGACAATACTTTTTACATAAATTTGTTTTTTTTTTGCTTTTTTAAAGGGCAGGCAGGCGATGATTGATTCGATGCGTTTTGGTTTGAAATTTAAACCATTAGTCTTGAGCGAGATTTCTTGATACGTTGTGTGGCACCTCCCAAACCATCGCCATTCCATGACTTTGACTTGGCACGGAAATGACGGTATTCCTCATTGTAAGATGGTTCCAACATAGGACGGTAGGCATGAGGAGTGCAGTGTTCAACATGGGTTTCAAAGAACTCTTTGTAGCCATTGTGCAACAAGTAGATTTCGGGATAATCTAAAGCGGGATAGGCATTGGTGTTGCGCTCACGATCTAGGTTACGCAAGAAACGAGACATTTTTGGACCACGTTCAGAAGAGAATTCACAGTGGAAAATGATGATATTGCGTTTGCCCGAGGCGTCGGTGTGACTTGGTACTTGTTCAGTCTTTGCGAATTCTTCCAAAATTTGTTCTTGGGTATATAAATTCTTGGCACCTTCGATGTGACCACCATCGAATTCGTAGGGGTAGCGGCAGTCAATGATTTTGTAGTTGGCTACTTTTTCCTTGAATTCGCCATTTAGCAAGCGGGCTACGGTGTGACTGGTGATTGATTTGAGATCACGATGACGTCCTTCGATGAGGGGTAAAACGTATGGTTTACTAAAATCACCGATAAGTTCGGGTTCGTCTTTGTTTTCGGAACGATTTAAGGCGGTCATGATTTCAGCATCATTCATTGACATGCATTTGCGGAGGGTGGGGCGGGAGGTTGTGGTTGTTAAGGAGGAGCATGATGATGAGGAGGCAGGTGAAGATTTGCTGGGTCCAGTGAACGAGCCATCGAGGTTCTCCTTTTCGGCACCACGGTAGCGTTTTGATTGAATGGGCGAGCAGGTGGTGGATGGTGGCTCTGGACGCTTAAAGCAGCAATTGCCATTGAGACGAGCATTGAAGGGAGTGGTGGATGTGTTGGCATTGGAGGCATTGATATTTTCAGGGGTCTTTGGTTGGAATTGGGTGTTTTCAGTCATGCTCAGGCAACGTCTTACCGATGGTCTGCGCATTTCTGGAGTTTTAACTGGAGAGTTTTTGATTATTTGGCCGGAAATTAAAGAGCTTAAATCACTAGGGAAGTTCAAGCCATTTGATTGAGAAGGTTGGTCCAAATTCTCCATGTCAAAGAATTCCATATATTCATCATCCATGCAAGATTCCATGGAGCCGGTAGATGACATACTGTGTAAAAGGCGGAATCCTTTGGAGGGGGTGTTTGTACTAAGAGCGGTGCTACGGTTGACATTTTGTGAAATGATATTTTTGCCAGTCAAGCGTGATTGCAAGAATTTTGATTTCTCAACAACTTGGAAACGCTGAGGAGAGCCCTCAGGGGAGAGTAAACCCATAAACTGGGGACTGGCGGTAAAATGACGATTTTGGCTAACATTATCATCATCGTAGAAAGACAACTCTTCCATAGCCATATCGGACATGGAAGCATCTAAGTTCAAACGACGTGAAGTTGTACGTCCTGCACGTTGGATTTGGAAGCTAAAATGAAAATAATAAAATTTATTAATAAATTGTTTAATAAGAAAAAAATAAATGGAAAAAATAAAACAATTACATTAAAAAAATAATAAGAGGATTCTCTTTCAAAATAAAAACCGAAAACTGTACAGCCATATTGAGGGTAGAAATACTACTGAACTGAACTGAACATTACAAACAGAGCGCAGGAGTAACACCAATTACATTCGATATGTGTGTATGTGTGAAGGTTCATTAAACTCATCACAAATACAAAGACAACTAAAAGTTAATATTTTTCTGTAGAGGGTTGTTGGCTGGCTGGATGGATGGATGGCTGGTGTTTAGTTGGCGTATTGTCAAATACAAAAACAACAACTATTGCACATGGTGTTTTAAAATATTAGTACACATGCATTTGTGTAAGTAAGTAAGTATGTATGTATGTATATAATGTAGTTGGAATTGGAATTTTTTCTAAATTAGAAAATAAAAAACACTAGGGGTTTTAAATTGTATAGAACGTGTTGTGGGAACTAAACAATATAATGCAGATGTTTAAACAAAATGTAAACAAAATAGTTTTTTTTTTTTTTTTTTTGAAGGAAAGTCTTCCTTGATAGGAAGTCTTTTTGTGCAATCAAGAAACAAAAAATTGCTGAAGCAAGAAGTTAAGAAGAAGAACTTTTTTAAGACAGCTGCCTCTAAACATGAGAATGTTACGCTTTGCTGACTGAATGTTGGTCAAAACCAACAAATACACCAACATGATTATTGGGTCAGGTCGAAACTGTGATAAAACAACGGTGCGCTAAAATGTTACACCGGTTAATTTTTTTTCTTTTATTTTATACATTATTATTTTTTTTGTTGTTTATGAATGAATGAAATCCCCAAAACAAAACACATAAAAATGAGTAAAGCTCCCCTTTTGTAGAGAGTGCATGGGCAAGAGCTTTTTTGGTGAAACTTTTGCTTTCATTTGAAGGTTGTGGTAGAACAATTCAAGAAATAAAATTTCAAGTTCAAAAAAAGATTTAAGCAGAGGCGTAGGAATTTTTGATTTTCTTTTATTTTGCAGGTAATCCACGGTTTTGCAAAAATAAAATTCTTTTCAAACACCAAAAGTATAAAGATTTCAATTTACCTTTGGCAATCCATGGCAATATCTCCAGATTCTTCAATTATTGATTCCCACATCATTTTGATAGGATTTTGTGTGTGTTGAGAGTTAAAACTTATTTGTTTTTATTTTAAAAATTGTTAAAACACAATTTTTACACTTTGTTTTTTGTTAATGCACAAATTTTAAATTTGGTTGTAAAATTATTTGTTATTTGGTAAAATGTCTTTTTTTATAAGTTAATGTTCATATTGCATTTTTTTTTTTTCTAAATATTTGTTAAGTAGAAATTATTTTTTAAATATTCCAATTTTTTTATTGTTTAGGCAGTAGTAAATTTAAAGCAATTGCTGCTTTACTGCTGCTACTACAAGATGACGAAGAGAAGAGTAGAACTCGAATGACTGACTTTCTTGAGGAACACCGAGTTTATATACACGACGTCACCGTCAAAAATGTATCTGCGGCGTATACTTTGTATTCCTGCTCAAAACCTACCACCACCAAAACGAACTGAACCACCGGCCAAAGAGCAACAACAAAATCTCTCACTCTGCCAACAAAGGCAGAAGTGAATACAATCGACAACAACAACAAAAACAGCAACAAAACGAACGAAATGGATAGCAATCCAAATCAGCTGGGAAGAAAAATACAATTTTACTGAGATATTTTTTCGTATGCAAGAAAATATGAGAAAGAAATACTCAAAAGGATCTTTGAGATACGCTAAAAACAATCTTATAGTTTCAATACAGTAACAACAATTCATAGTGTGAACTAAAATATTAAAAGTATGCAGTCCATGTACTTGGACAAGAAAAAAATCTATCTTATACATTCAAACCGATCTTAAAGCAAAATTAAAAGAGATTTTAAAAAAGAATCGAAAACAAAAACCAATAACAAAAACATATGATTTTTGTTATTGTACAACCTAAATCGTATGAGATTTATTTTTTTTATTTTCAGATATCTGAATCTGAATCCGTACAAAAAAGAAGAAAAAAAAGAAGAATCCTTTTAGTCTTTCTGTCATTCCTTTTAGAGGAGAACAAGTGTATAACAGAAAATTAAAAATATAGGAGAAATTTTATAAATTTTGAAAGTACCTATTTGAAACACGAATGTATAAGATTTTTTACAACTTATTCTACATTTATTCTTTCAAGCTACACCGGGGGTCTTGATAAATTCTTTTCGATTTTTTTTAAATCCCAAACTTTTTCTCAAGAGTAAACCAAAAACATCGAAAGATCTCAGCAAGTCATCACTTGAGCTATATAGCAAAGAAGCCTTCTAAAAGGGAAATATTATTTCTTGTTAAAATTTTGAATGCCTTTCATATTCTCAACTCTGTAGGGGAACCCTTTTTCTAGTAAAATTGTTTAAATAAATTCCAGCTTTAGGTGGGGCCGCCTAGTAACAAAATTCCAAATGAAAATATTTGGAGTTTGAGAAAATTTTACGTACTTTTTAAGTTATATGTATTTTATGCCCGAAATTAACTTTAATTTTGACCATTTATCAATTGGACTTCTTTTCACTTTGGAGGCTGTTTATTGAATGCCAAACTTAATTTTGGCGCGCAAGCTTTTATAGCGCCAAGCTCCCAAACATTAAAAAAAAATAAAAAAATAAAAAGCAAATTGAAGTGTATGAGAATAACTCTCTGAGAGCAAACAGAATTTAAAAATTAAAAGGGGAGCATCAGGGTACTCAGGGTACTTTTATATTACAAAGTTTCTATTTTTGCCAATCCCCATGAAAATAATTTTGGAGCTAATAAAATCACAACCGAAAATATTAAAAAAAAACTTTTAAGGCATTACAATAGGTTATTTTGCAAATTAATAAATTTAATATAGAGGAAGAGTATTTTGTCAATATTTTCAATACATTTTGGTGTGTTTTTTTCATTTCAAACCTGCAACTCTTTTGGGGAGTAAGAAACTTAAAACAACAATAACAATTATATTATATTGGAGCTTAGGTAACCAGCGAAAGGAATTGAGTATATTGTCCTCAACTTAAGGTATTTCTCGTTAAAGCTTTTTTTTGTTATAGTTGCTGTCATTTGAAGTTGTTTGTAGTATGTGAACAAAGAAATTCTTCTTTAGCACACAATGGAGGAGCTCCTCTTGGTATGCTAGTGGCTCTTAAATGTTCATTTGTATGTGTGCAAATCTGTGTGTATGTATGCGAACAATCTGAATCTCTGCTAAAGTTTATTTTTGTTTTTTTTTTGTATTTTTTGGTTTCTTTTGAGAAATGAAAAAGGCGGTAAACTTTGTAGAATAACAAAGGATTTTTGTATTTCTTCTTGAACGACAATGGGAGGTTGGTTGGATGTTGAATATACATAAATACAAACTTAAATATGTACATTTATACAAACATAAACACATACATATGTACACTAATATTAATAAAATACTTGAAAGAAACAAGTTATGTGCTAGTAAAGCACTTTATTTAATATTTTATTACTCGTATGTATTGGATCGTTATTAAAATACTTGGTACAAAAATGTTTCTTTATTAAAATTATTAACAAAATCACAAATTTACTTAAAACTGATATTAAAATCAAATAGTTGTTTCACGAATATTATTAATTCACAAACATAAATGTCTAATGTTTATGGGAGACATTTAAGAAAGAAAAAAATGTTAATTAATTTTGCATAATTCAGCTGCAAGCGGTCTCTCCGGCTTTTAAAATTTTGGATTTATGATTACCCTATGTTTACACAGGGTGAATCATTGGGAGTCAAAGTAGACCACCTCAGAAGTAAAAAAGCTTTTGGACCGTGTAGCTCTTTCAATTATTGTCCAATATGGTTGATTTTTTATATGTTGGAATGAGCTTGAAGAAACGAACAAAAATCATGCTTACTTTACTATAATAACTATAATGAGTTTTAAAATAAAAAAAAAATAATTTTTATCTTCGACTTTTTTTAGTTTGTGACCCATTGTGCATTCGATATTAAACCTATAATTTTTAAAAAAATACTGACTACTATCCAACAGTTCAGGAAACAAAATAGTGAAAACCATTTTTAAATATCTTGAACCGTTTAATGTTGAGAAATTTCCAAATTTAAATATTTTTTCGCTGATCGAAAAAGTGGTATTATCTTTGTACTTTTTACGAAAAAGTTGTTCTTTATTGAAAATTAATGTTTTATTATATATTTGTAGAGAATGGGGTTATAGTATGATTCCCTTTACGTACAGCATTGAACAAAATTTGTCAAATTTTTAAGAAAATTTTTGTGTTTTCTAACATATAACAAACAAGTAAGAAAGTGCTATAGTCGGTCAAGCCCGACCATACGATACCATTCACCACTAAGGTCAAAGGTGTTCTTTTTCCTGTATAAAGACAAATAATTGCTAAATTTTGCCATTATACGAACATTTTCTCAAAACTTGTATATTTAAGCTGTTTCCGTCATTCGGACTTACATATATGAAAGCTAGGGTCAAATGTGGACCGATTTCAACGAAATTTGCTATGGTGATTTTGGTTATCCTATGGGGGGTACCATAAATAATGGACCGATTTTGACGAATTTCAATAGCCATGGTCCCACTAGCCAGGCGGACTGACATTGCTAAAGCGACTCAGAAATGATTCTAAACCTAGGTGGGTCTAAGACAAATATTTCTATGCGTTACATACATCAGCACAAACTTATAATACCCATTCCACCTATGCATAGCTATGGTGGTGAAGGGTATAAAAAGTCAAGCCGATTTTGCAACTTTCTTAAATGCAGTTATATAGACCCATATAAAAAGTAGCGCGAATTCATAAGCGAATCCAGAAAATCGAATTTTATAAAAAATGGCAAATATCTATACACCATAATTCTAAGTTAATTGTTTTATTTAAACAATAAAACAAACTTTATAACTACAAAAAATTATTGATGTACCTTGTATAGTTTCTCATACAGACTGATGCAATCAGAATTAGAGTTTAGGAGATACCGATTTATTACCTCTTTTCTTTTTTCAAACCACTGTGCGCCATTTGAAGTAATAAAATAGGGCATTGAAGAAGCCTTTAGCGCTATTAGGTCAAACTTTTAGATTTAGCCATTAGAAATTTCTTTTAATTCAGTGAGAATATTAATGTACAGTTCATCAGTGTAGAAAAATATATTTAAATAACTCATTTGTGCAAAAGAAACTATTTAAATCTGTTTAAAAATTAAGGAAATATTTAGGGAAAATTAAGAATTTTCTAGGCGCAATGTTATTATTGGTGCAATATTCTTTAACATTTTCTCTAAATAAGGTAATGGAAAGACAGAGGGACATTATGTTCTATATTACCCATAATTTCATTATGAAAAACAAACCAGGCGTGGGGATTTTATAATCGGTTTGTTTTGTGTGAAGAAAAAAAAAAACTTTAAACTTCTTCTTGATTATACTTGGAACTAACTTGGAGTATTAAATTAAAGAAAAGTAAACAATGTAATAAAATAAATGTTTCAAATATGTAAAATTCTAAATAATAAAATAAATTATAAAAAACACCAAGAGCTGTTAACACTTTCACAGACAACTTCGATAACTTTGACAACTCGATATGCCACTACACAATTTCAGTATTTTAATTGCAAATTTATTAAGTTCGAAGCCCACATTAAAATAAATATAAAACTTTACGAGTTTGTATGAATAAAACATATAAAATATTTTATGTTATCTTTTTATAAAAAAAAGGGTTTTAGAGTTATTTTAAGGGACTTAAAGAAAACTTAAGTTTCCAATGACAAGAAATAGAACTCATTAATCAGTTTTAAAATCGATAGAAAAAAATTTATAAAATAATGAAATTTGTAAAATTTTTATTTTGTGATATTCAAAAAAATATAAAAATATTGTTGTAAAACCCCCTAAAGTAAGTCAATATGGAATTTGGTTACTCCAAAAGTGTTGACGAGGTTTTCATTATATACTACATACATCGTTAGAAATATACTAACTAATAAGAAAAATAAGGAGAAATACAAGATAGAATGTTTGTACATAACAAAGAACCAACAATTATGGTGTATATACATACATAAACCTAAAATAAGTTAAAGATATTAAAAAAAATAATCTCAGAGCTCAAAATTTTACACAAACAAATAACTAACCAAAAAAAGGACAACCTTGAATCAGCTGATTGGAATAAACGAAAAAGGATCACTTGAAAAAAAAAAACAACAAAAAAGTAGGCAACAAGAAAATCTTGTCATGTTTAAGAAGCAAAGTAAAGAAAACTAACGAAAGGAAAGAAAAATAATCACCGCAAAACACAATCGGAGTAAAAGACCAGACCATCTCAATACAAAGTGTGCCTTTTTAGATGACACGAGGATTCACAAGGAAAACTGGAAGCAAGAAGAAAAGTGAAAAAAGGACCAAATGAATAGCGCGCGCAAAATTTCGATAAGCAATATGTTAAAAGGACACAAGAATCTCAGAACACTAGGAGGGGTGCGTAGACTCACTTTATGGGTTTCTTCTTTTTCTACTAATACCAATACAAGACACAAATGCATATACTCGTACAAAGTGCAACACCACGAGACATTAAAAACGACGAGTATACAAAAATATCATGTTAGAGGCGAACTAACCAAGAACCAAGTGCAAGGGGACTAGTAAGAAAATTGCGCCAAAAAAAAGGAAGAGAAAAAATCTGAAAAGAAATCTGTGCTAAGATATTTTTCGTTAATTAGTTGTAAACTCTAACAGTTGGAAAACCAATTTTTTTTTTTGAAAAGTGAGTGAGTTTGAAGATTAGAAAAATTCTAAAATGTAATTCTTATCTTTCATTCTTTCACGAACTGTTGAGACGAGAGCAAGCCCAGCATTGAAATGACCTTTTATATGATTTTTTTCATATACCCTACAACTAGAATGGCAGAGGAGCATATTCGGAGTGTATGTAGTTTAATAATTTCAAACGAAAGAATTATTTGAAGTTATGATAAAAAATACCTTATATTAATGAATATTAAAGAGCAATTCAATCTACATTTAATACTTTTCTGAATACTTATAATTTGAAATTTATAGTATATATTCTCAAAGATTTAAAATAAGTTTATGTTTATTAAAGAACTCCATAGCAGACGTTCCAAGTTCATGAATATATTTACCATATCGTCGGCCTATATCTTAAATGGCTTATCTGCAAAATACGGATTTTTCAGGAAGAGCAAAAACTCATTAATTGTCTTATTAGTGAGTTTTAAATAAAGTGATATTTTATAATATAATTGGTAGATTCCTTCTCATATCCTAAAATAAAAATTATTAAATAAACCCAATATTCGCGATTTTACGGTTTTCGTTTTGTCTTCGAAAATTTTTATATTAATGTGTAGATAAACCATTTTGTTCACAGTAGATTTTTATGAAAGTGGATTTGTATAACATAATTTACACAATACACAATACGAGTACTCCTTCATGATTTGGGATCCTTTTATGTAAAAAAAAAAAATCCTAAAAAAGATAGGAGGGTTTCTCTAGTTAAAAAAATCCCTAATTTCTAAAGTGTAGGGTATTTGTGGAACTGAAAAAACAGTTAGACTCTTTTAAATAATTTTTTATTAATTTCATTGAAATCTCATATAAATGTCAAAATAAACGATTCATTTTAATACAACAGTCAATGACAAAAGGAAAAAAAATCTACATAAATACCAAAGAAACAAAGGGGGCATATAACATTTAAAAAATTTAAATAATATTATAAAGATATTTTTAAACGACACACAATTTTATCAATGAAAATTTAGTTTCAATTTCAAGTGCAGATAAAAAATAAGAAACCAAGAAGAAAAAAAAAAAATTCCATAAAAAACTGAACTAAACGACAACCAAAATCAATTGTATCGTGTCATAGGTCAGTCTGTCAGTCAGCCAGTCTGTCTGTCTGTCAATGCTAAAGAAGTGCTTGGGGCGGCAGCACCCATTACTGTGAAGACTTTATCTCTAATTGAAAAATAAAAGTATACAATAGAAATAAGCTTTTGAAATTTTTAAGAAATTAAGAGATTTTGAACGCTACTGCTTCACAATTGAATTGTTATACACAAATTAAATTTTATAAAAGAATTAAAATAAAAATGTATGGAACACACGAAAAGAAAAGCTACCAGACAAAAATGAACCCGCTTTTGGCTGCTGATGTGAATTATTTTCTTTTATTCTATTGTACCGACTCCCTCGCAACTTCCGGATAATAATAATAATAACAAAATCATCACAGTTTTTCCTAAACATATTTCTTGTAAAAAAGATTTGTAACATTTTTAGAAATATGTAACTAATGTTTATATTCTCCTCTTCTTTTAATTAAAAAAATTAATAATGAGGATTTCAAATATTTGTCTAAAATTACACAGGCCTACAAATATTGGGGTCATGGAAGTTGTTGGAAAATGGAGGGTCATTTCCGAAGTAATTTTTTCCGTAGAATCCGAATCCGGGGTCCGAATTGCTCTATCACGTCAGGATTTTGAGATATTTGAGGTTTTTTACCCAAAAAATGGCGTTTTTGGCTACTTTTGAGGTTATGTACAGAAGAGACAAAATTTTTTGGGAGTTTTTTTTTAGTTGCATCTTATAGCACTACTCTTCCTCTTTAATTTAAGAGTCGCAGAGTTCAATTACGATTTTTCTACACCAAGTTACGTCAATTTGAAATTACGAGATATGTCCTATTAATTGCATGACCATTTGCATTGAATACGTTGAGGCAGACATTTGTCTACTGGGTATTTTCTCTTCAAAATTTTTACTTGGGGATTTTTGGGGTTACTGATTACGAATATGAAGTTGAGATATTAAAATTATCAAATTCAAGATGGCGGATTCAAAATGGCGTATAAAAATTTTCAAAAAACATTGCAAATATGAAACATATTTTCATTTTCTGCTATCTAATAAGTTTTGTTGTTACGATAAACATAATACATTATAGTAATTTATATTTACACAGGTATCGTGACATTGAATTTGACCTTCAGCTTGATCTTCAAGTGCATTTCAAGTTAAACTTTTTTTTACATTTAGCATTACGTGAGTCCCCTCGCCTCTCACGATTAGAAACTATTTCAGTTTAACTTATGAAATCTTTTTTTTTGATCTAGTAAAGATCTTGACCCAGACCGTCTTTTATGACGAACATTTAGCTCATCTCGTTGAAGACACCAGCAATAGTCCGCTAACATTGTTGGAGACCATTTACCCTGATAACGTCTTTCCATTTCTTTGAGGTCCTGATGAGATCGCTCACCTTGCTCTTCGCTGACGGCACCTAGATTTTCTGGAAACCATTCTAAATGAGAGTGTAAATAATGCAATTTTACGCTCATATTGCAACCTAAATTCTGAAATTTTTTAATCATATCGTCAACTATTTCTTTGTAATCACTAACTTTATTATTACCCAAAAATCCTTTAACAACTTTTTTAAAGCTAATCCAGGCTTCTTTTTCTACATTTGTCATAACCTGTTCAACCTCTGTTGTTTTCATTAATTCTCTTATTTGTGGTCCAACAAATATTCCTTCTTTTATCTTCGCCTCACTTAAATAAGGGAATTTATCTCTAAGATATTGAAATAATGCACCATCGGTATCAAGAGCCTTTACAAATTGCTTCATTAATCCTAATTTTATATGAAGCGGAGGCAACAAAACTTTTTTAGAGTCAATTAACGGTTGTTGAATAATGTTGGGATCTCCAACAAATGATTCACACTAAAGAAATGTATGCTTAAAGGAATTCCAAAGTGAGACGGGGCAAAATTAAAAAGAAAACATGTTTTAATATTGGCGAAGGGACTCCCGCTCGTAATTTCAAATTGACGTAACTTGGTGTAGAAAAATCGTAATTGAACTCTGCGACTCTTAAATTAAAGAGGAAGAGTAGTGCTATAAGATGCAACTAAAAAAAAACTCCCAAAAAATTTTGTCTCTTCTGTACATAACCTCAAAAGTAGCCAAAAACGCCATTTTTTGGGTAAAAAACCTCAAATATCTCAAAATCCTGACGTGATAGAGCAATTCGGACCCCGGATTCGGATTCTACGCAAAAAATTACTTCGGAAATGACCCTCCACTTTTTGACAACAAAACCATGT
Organism: Stomorhina lunata; assembly: GCA_933228675.1. Taxonomy (NCBI): domain Eukaryota; kingdom Metazoa; phylum Arthropoda; class Insecta; order Diptera; family Rhiniidae; genus Stomorhina; species Stomorhina lunata. The sequence continues at coordinate 183,115,258 of OW121740.1, read as the reverse complement.
TGGCCTGTGTTATTTACCCTCATATGACCCTGGGAAAATTTAAAACTTTCACTTAATAACTAAGAAAATGGTAAAGGGTGGGCAATTTAAGTTTAAATTGACTCAAAAATATACTTTTTTTTGACAAATTCAGTTTTATTAAAAATATAAAGTAGAAATATGGGAAATAATAATGGAATATGACTTCGGGCAATTGTCCGTTTCCAGAAAGTCGACAGAGGTGCGATATTTTCCACCTCAGATGTAAAAAAGCTTTTGGACCGTGTAGCTCTTTCAATCAAAGTCCAATATGGTGATTTTTTACATCTTGGAATGAGCTTGAAGAAACAAGGTAAAACTATGGTTACTTTACTATAATAACCGTTATAAGTATTAAGTTATTTAATTAAAAAAAAAGTATTTTTGTCTTCGACTTTTTTTAGTTTTTGACTGTGCATTCGATATTAAGCCCATATTTTTTTTTTTCAAAAATACTGGCATATAGCCAACTGTTCAGGAAATAAAACATTAAAAACGTTTTAAATATCTTGAACCGTTTAATGTTGAGAAATTTCCAAATTCAAATATTTTTCGCTGTTCGGAAAAAGTGCATTTTTTCTCAAAAAGATGGTATCAATTTGTTACTTTTTAAGACGAAGTTTTTTATTAAAAGTTAACGTTTTATTACATATTCGTAGAGGATGATTTTAAACCAAAATTTGAGTGAGTGCAACATTCTATTTTGTCACAGCATTGAACGAAATTTGTCTAATTTTTAAGAAATTTTTTTTGTGTTTTCGAAGATATAACGAAAAAGTCAAGACAATCTTGCATCTTTCTGAAATACATTTATATAGTCCCATATATTCTCTTTAGATTTCAAAAATAAAAAGTAGCGCGAATTTATAAAAGAATCCAAAAAATCGAATTTTATAAAAAATTTACTAAAATTTTTATTTCAAAAAAAGGTCAATAGGGTTTTCCCTTCACCACCGTAGGTGGAAAGGGTATATTGGGTTTGTGCTGATGTTTGTAACGCATAGAAATATGCGAAATACCTTTTAGTATACCAAACGACTTAGAATCACTCCCTGAGTTGTTTTAGCTATGTCCGTCCGGCTGGCTGGCCGGTTATCCATGTAAGCTTGTTATCATTGTACAGGTCGTAACTTTAAAGATATTTGGTTTGATATTTGGTTCAAGGATGATGCCTATGCTTTTTGGGCAAAATCGGATTACTATTTAGGGTACCTCCAATAGGGATGCCTTCCCGGAATAGAGTTTTTGGTCCTTTACTGATTTATTACCACTTGTTTTTTGTTTCACTGTGCGACGTTAAATCACAAAAACGAGGCGGCCAAAATGAAAGCAATTTCTCCAAATCGCGAAATTACGCCACCGCTCTTGCTGAAACCAAAGGTCACAAATGTCAATATTATCTAATCGTGCCCACAAAAAACTGTTTTGGTTTTGTAGCGCAGATAATTACCCGTGACTGTGTTTCATTTCTCATTTTCGGAAAAATACGAGCCAACCTCAAACCGAACATTTTTCCGATATGGAGGACTGTTTTATTAAATTCTGTGAGGCCATATGGCACAATTTTGTTTGTTTACATAACCGCCATATTCACTAAAGAGTGTATGGATAAAATTTCCCAACTTAACATTTAATCATTTGACAAACTAACCTTAAATTTGACCTCTCTGTATTATAGGTTTATATTGATGTATGCGTCACTACAAACATTTTTCATATGCCAAGTTTGGACGGTTTAATCATGGGCAGATTCTTAAAATGTTATACTCCAATTCCGGCAACTTAATATTTTTTGCAGAACTTCATTGAAATACTAATACATTTTTGGTGTAGAGGTCTTACATTTTCATTACCAGAAATAATGATTGAATTTGACCCAAAAGCAATGTTAAACAGACTAAGAAAGTGATTTTGAATAGATCGGTTTACTCTCAGCGATCATCTATTAAATATCATGCAAATGAAAATTTTAAAATCTGTCGCTACAAGCAATAGCAGCTTCCAAATTTAAAAGTTTACAAAATATTTAAGAGATAACCTTTTCCCAGCCTTCAAAGAATCAAAATAAAAAAAGCATGTGCATAAAATATGAAAGTGATGAGAAAAATCTTACACAGCAGACGAAGATCTATCTCGAGCATCAAATTCTTTGTTTTCTATTGTTTGTAGAAAGCTGACAGTTTCTTAAATTGAATCAAAGTTATGACATGACTTTGTCTATCAAAAAACATAAAAAAAGTTAGAAAAAAAAGAAAGATCAGATGCAGTCAACGCTTGTTCATTTTGCTTAAAAACATCCATATATATCGTGAGCTAACCAACCCATTCTACAGGGGAGGGATCAGCAAATAAGAAATGATTAAATTAGATTTTTCTTACAAACTTACCGTAGGTGATTCAATTACATATTTATGTGACAAGGGTTTTCTTTTATTTTTATTTTTTTTTTGCATTTCTAATGTAATAAACAGGATTCGTTTTGTGAGATGCTGTCCTGAAAATGTTTCAGGTATGATAAGATGAAGAAAATATCTTCAATTGGGATACTTTATCAGTTTGTTTTGGAGTATAATAAAGCGGATTATATTCAAGATATTCTATACTATTACATATAAACATTTGTAAACATTTACAAATATTTCAGAAAGAAAGAAAAATTCCCAGGATATATATATTTTTTTGAAAATTTTAAATTACTGAGCTCTAGCAAATTATATATCCGAACTTTTCTAAACTATTACTCCAAAATCTGAAAATTTTCTGAAACAACAAATTCAAAGAAATAACAGAGATTTATCACTTGTCAAATCTTAACATATTTTATACAAGTGTTGAGTTAGTACTTTTTTGTTTAGCAGTACGGATATTTCTTGAAATTTTTCGTTTGTCTTTAACATTTTAAGTCGAAGGCGTTTTCTGGTTTGATAGCGATCCTTGCACAAAATACACCTCCTTTTCTGTTTCTTCCATTTCTTTGTTTTTTTTGCATTATGCAGGTTACTTATTATTTTTCTTTTCTATTGTTTGTAATTTTATTTTTCATCAAAATATTGGTGAAAAGTCAAAAATAAGAATACGTGGAAGCCAGGGATTAAAAAATATTAGAGTATATCCTCTTTGTTGGCAGGTATTACACAAGGTAAGGAATAAAAGTGATTATATTTTCAAATACATATTTCATTGTTGCTAGATTTAATTATTGGTCATCATTGTAGGAATAAAGAAACAACTAAATATACAAATCAAGTACTCATACACTTGGAACTGGCATATTTCTCAGATAAATCTTTTAATCTTTGGTTATCGATCAAAGATTTAGCTGAGGTAACCGACTTAACGGTTAAGATCAGTGAGTTAAAGAACATCAAATATAACTGGAAATCTTATAAATTCCATATGATTAAGTGGAAAATTGAGTTTTTAAAATAAGGATATGTTAGCAGATTTTTGAGACCTGTCAGGATTAGAAGGAAAATTACATAATTTAAGTTAATAAATATGCTTCTGGATTGGCAAAGACTTTGTGAATGCTACACTCAGAATATTATGTAAGTAAAATTAACTTAAAATGTAATTTGAAATGAATGAATATTCATTTAAAAACCGGTCAACTGATTTTTCATTCAAATTCAATAAATATTCCATTTAAATTTAACTGACAAATATTTAAACTACATTTTTAGTTTTAAAAACGGAATATTCAGTTGTTTTCAAAAAAATTACTGACAAAAATTTAAACTACATTTTTAGTATAAAAAACGGAAATTTTCATTTATTTTTAAAAAATTGAATGGTAAAAAACTACGTAAAATCTCCGTAAAACGGACAATTTCATTTGTTTTTGTAATTAACGTAATATAAAAGACGAAACCATAAAAAGGTTATATCCTTTAAGGCATCAAAAAACCAAACAGACAAAACAAAGTTTGTTGTTTGCTTAGGCCATACCCCGTGATAGGCGGCCAGTATTATAAAAAGTTTCTTCAGTAAGCAAACCTAAGATACTTAAGGAAAAACAATAATTAAACAAATACGAATTACATTTGATACAATAATTGAAAAAATATATAAAAACTAAACAACTGATATTTTCAAATGTTACGGATTTTCAGTATTTTTTTGTAGGTTGTTTTTTAAACAAATGTATAAATATGTTAAAAATCAATTTTCATGTAAATTTAAATGAATATTCATTTGAAAACAACATAACCAAAAATTTCCTAAACAACATAGAATCAGTTACTGTAATAATTTCCTGAGTGTACACTTAGGAAATTATTACAGTAACTGATTGTATTTTGTTTAGGAAGTTTTCGTTTATGTTGTTTTCAAATTAATATTCATTTAAATTTACATGAAAATTGATTTTTAACATACGAGTATTTACACATTTGTTTAAAAAATATTGTAAATAAATTTGAAAATATCAGTTGTTTGGTTTTTTTAATATTTTTTTAATTATTGTATCAAATATAATTCGTATTTGTTGAATTCTTGGTTTTCCTTAAGTATCGTAGGTTTGCTTGCTGAAGAAGCTTTTTATAATGATGGCCGCCTTTCATGGGATATGGCGTAAGCAAACAGCAAACTTTGTTTTGTCTGTTTAGCTTTTTGATGTAGAGGATGTAACTTTTATATGATTTCGTCTTTTTTGTTAGGTTAATTACGAAAACAAATGAAAATTGTCCGTTTTACGGAAATTTTATGTAGTTTTTATACCCACCATCAAAAAGAATGGGGGGTATATTGAGATTGTCATTCCGTTTGTAATTTCCTTAATATTGGTTCAAAAATCAAAAATGATATATATTCTGAATCCTTATGAAATTCTAAGACGATTGAGCTATGTCCGTCTGTCTGTCCGTCTGTCTGTCCGTCTGTCTGTCTGTCTGTCTGTTGAAATCACGATAACGTCTAAACGAAAAGAGCTAGCTAACTGAAACTTAGCAAAAACATTCTTTATCTATGAGAAAATTTTGGTATTGAAATTGGGCAAAATCGGTTAGCATTTGGCCATAGCTCCCGTATAACCTCGTCTAGGCTAATCGCTTATTTGCTAATAAATGACAAATTATGACAGTTATGATGACAAAATTTGGTATCTAGAAGTTTTAGATAAGCACTAGGCAGCATATAAAATTTCATCGAAATCGGTTCACATTTAGCCATAGCTCCCATACAAAAAACTTACGAAAACAGGCTAAATTTCACCCAAAATACACTTTAATGCCAATAAATCTAAAAGTATAACAGATATAACCACTAAATTTGGCACAAGAAAGTCTTATATCAATGCCAGCCAGTGTGCAAAATTTTGTCACAATCGGTCACTATTTGACCTAGCTCCCATATAAAAAACTTACGAAAACACAAAAATTCAAAAAGAAAAGGGGATTTATGTCCGTCTGTCCGTCAGATAAAATCGTGATAGCTCCTTAACTACAAGAGCTACAAATTAAGCACAAAGAAGTCTTATGTCAATGCCAGCCAGTGTGCAAAATTTCGTCACAATCGGTCACCATTTGACCATAGCTCCCATATAAAAAACTTATGGAAACACAAAAATACATAAAGAAAAGGTTGTTTATGTCCGTCTGTCCGTCAGATAAAAGCACGATAGCGCCTTAACGAAAAGAGCTAGAGGGACAAAATTTTACAAAAGTATTTTGGATATCTTGAAAAAGATGTGTGTTGAAAATGGACAAAATCGGTTCAAATTTAGTTAGAGCTCCCATATAACCCCGCCCCGGGAAACACATTAATGCTGATAAATTGAATACAATTGTAATAGCTATGACGATTAAATTTAAAATAGGGAAGTTTTATGCAATTTTTGATCAGTTTATCAAATTTTATAGGAATCAGTCCATATTTGACTTTAGCTTTCTTGTGAAAAACACTCACGGAAACCAAAAATTTTAGCAAAGGCCAGTTAAAAGCTATTAAATTAGAAACTATGATAGCTATGGTCACTAAATTTTGCAAGAATAAGATTGCACCTACGAAATTATGTAGGCATCAATCAATGTTCAGTCCAGACTTTATATATGATGAATGCATTAGGAACTCATAACGAAATATATGGACCTGTCGTATTACTATTAACGTGTTTAGCCTAACTACATATTAATCACAACGAAAAGTATTTAACAACTTATTAATGTAAAACTATACCTGGTTATGAGACCGAATTTTGATCAAAGTAAATACTGGGGAAACCACTAAAATATTTTTGAATGTTGAACTATAAAGCTACGGAAACCTAATTTAGTCCAAAGGTTTTACCAATAATACCAAATAGCTTAGCGATTTTTCCAGTTTTGGTGCAGATTTTGAATTAGCTGCACCCTTGTAGATATATGAGATATGTTTCTAAATTTAACACAACTTGATGGTGGGTATATAAGATTCGGCACAGCCGAATATAACACTCTTACTTGTTTAACATTCAATTTTTTTAATAATAAAAGAAAATTTCCGTTTTTTAGTTTAAATTTTTGTCATTAATTTTTTTGATAACAAATGAGTATTCCGTTTTTAAAACTCAAAATGTAGTTTAAATATTTGTTAGTTAAATTTAAATGAAATATTTAATATTCTTAAACGAGCAATAATTGTATGTATTTATATATATATATATATATATTTATATATATATATATATATATATATATATATATATATATATATATATATATATATATATATATATATATATATATATATATATATATATATATATATATATATATATATATATATATATAGAATGACTATCTCGAAAACGGCTCTAACGATTTTGATAAAATTTGGACAGTGGGTATCTTTTTTGATGTATAGGTCGAAGAAGAAGGAACTTTTGGAACCTTTGCCTCTTAGAGGGTAAAAAGGGGAAAAATTCGAAAACGCTATATCTCCTAAAGTAATAGGTATAGAAACAAAATTTAAATTACGTTTTAAGCAGCTATGAAAATAAACGGACAGGTGTTTGGTACTTTTTTGAAACTATGTCCGATAAGGGGTAAAAAAGGGTGAAAATAGTTTTTTTGGTATCTTTTTAACCCACTCTTATATTTTAAACTAAGGAATATGGAAAGAAACTTTGTACTGCAATCAATAGATGTGAAACAAACTTTAAACACGTATTTGGTGCTTTTTTGATTTTGGGGCCAAAATGGGTAAAAAAGGGATAAAATGATAACTTAACATCTCAAAAAGTAATATGAATAGAAACATTATGTTAACTGCGTTTTAATAAAATGTACCGAATTCAATTGGTACCAAAGAAGTACCAAATATGCATATGGAACTTTTTTGAAATTAGGGGATAAAAAGGGGAAACAATTAGTAATGTTATACCTTTTAAACAAATGAATGTTTGTCTGTATGTATGTTCTTTATAGAATAGTAAACTGTGCATTTGATCATGTTATGCTCTTTAGCGAAAATGTTGCGGATAAGCCGGCGAAGGTTTTAAAGTTGATAAGACTAATTTCCGATAGATGGCGTCACTGAAAATTACTAAAAATTAATTAAATCGTAAACTGTACATTTGATCATGCTACAATCTTTAGCAAAGTTGTTGCACATGAGCCGACGAAGGTTTCTTAGTTGGTATGAAAAAATTTCGACAGGTGGCGCTACTGAAATTTACTCAAAGTCAATTTAATCGTAAGCTGTACATTTTATCATGTTATAATCATAAGCAAAGTTGTTACGCATAAGCAAACGAAGGTTTCTTAGTTGGTATGAACAACTTCAGGTGGCGCCACTGAGAAATACTTAAAATGAAATAAATCATAAACTTTGCATTTGATCAGACTATAATCTTTAGCAAAGTTGTTGCGCATGAGTCGACGGAGGTTTCTATTGGTATGACCAATTTCTAAAATTATTAAAATGAGTTAAACTGTAAACTATGCAAACTATGTGTTGGTCGGACAAAATAAATAAAATAATTCAAAATTAACTTTATAAAATAAAATATATAAAAATTTTCAAATTTGCCTCAAAATGTTTATCATAAAGCTCCGAGCAAGGCTCGGTCAACCAGGTACTGAAATATTTATTGAATTTGAATGAAAAATCAGTTGACCGGTTTTTAAATGAATATTCATTCATTTTAAATTGCATTTGAAGTTAATTTTACTTACATAATATTCTGAGTGTACACAAAAACTGAAATTAATTAATTTTTATGGTTTTTGCTTTATATGCATTACGAGGGCCATGATTTTTCTTTTGAGGGAAAATAAAGACTGACTGTGTTCAAAATTTGGCCTAGTTATAAGAAGAAATATAAATTTCCTCTACAGATTCAGGCTCACAAATCTGAAACTTGTACCAATTCTTTAGTTGATTCCCTTTCCAAACTCTTTAATATTGATCGACATAAAATGGCCACAATTCTCATATTAAAATAGGAATTTTCTTTAAATAGCCCTTGAATTCTTTTCTAAAAGACCATAACAAAAACAAATAGTTAAAGTTTAAACTTAAAACACAGCTTGATTTTTAGTTTAGTTTAATTTAATTCATTCTTTAATAATATTGAATGAAGTGTTTACTTGTAATGAAAAATCTTTTAACAAAGAATGAATTTTTAAAGAATGAAGAAAATACCCGCCAAAATTTGATTCTCAATTGAAAAAAATTGTCAAACGAATTCGTTTGACATTCGAAAAAAAAAAACCTGCTGTGTGTGAATCCAAGTTAACAAGGCAATTGTTTACTTGTAATTGTAATTTTAAAAGGAACTAAATATCACAACATGTGCCAAACAACAAAAAATGCAGCAACACATCACAATGGACATTCGGTCAACACTTGTACAACACATTGTGTTTGCAAATTTATATTTGTTTGAAAAGCATGAGTACAAAATACGAGTTCATAGAATAAAAAAAGTTTTTAGGTCTAGCGAGTGAGTTTTTATGTTGACAACAATTGTTCTTAAATTGTTTTCTTATACAAAACTAGAAGAACTAAAGACACTTGACTATTTTTTGATCTCAAAATAATATCTCTTTGATTTATATTGAGTTTAAAAGAGACCCCCCTATTGTCAAATCACTTGAGACATTATTTTATTCTAAACTACGATTTATTTGCAACAAAGGCTAGAAAATAATGCTGGTACTTGAATTGACCAATTTTAAGAATGGAACTAAATTGTAGTTCACATTCTTTCACAATATGCAAAAAGCCTGCTCAGCATCTTGTTGCCTTGTGGAGGAGTATTAGAATGAAACAAAGCACCACTTGACGGTTTCCATTGTTTTTATAATGGTATTTCTTTTTTTAAATACAAAATCTTTTAATATTCTAAAATCTCTTTCTCTGTAAATAGTTCTTTTTGTTTTTTTTTTGAGTTAGCAAAATATCGGATACTATATAATCAAAAATCTTGTAAAATGATTATTTTCGATCTATTCAAGTGGGATCAAGTAATAAATGCAGTCTAAAAAAAATTATTTTCGAAAAATTCGTTAAAATAAATAAAAAGTTATAAGATATAATATAAATAAGGGGGAATTGCAATAGATATGCAAACTCAGAAAGTGATTCTAAATCGATTAATATAAAGAGTGTTTAAAAACAAAAAATATGCATTTATTATGTCAGGCAAAACTTATCCATATTGCAGCAAATACCATCAGATCCTAAAGCAATCACGGGACGTAGTGAATCAAGGGAATGAGAACATCGTTTTCAATATTTACGTTTTTCCATGTGATCTTCATAATGATATGGTGAATGTGTTTGGTGAAAGTGCTCCTTCATATGCAACAGTAAAAAATTGGGTTGCTGAATTTAAACGTGGTCGTACAAGCATAAAAAGTAAATTTTTGAAAAATTTCCTATAAAAAGTAAATTTTTGAAAAATTTCCTATAAAAAGTAAATTTTTGAAAAATTTCCTATAAAAAGTAAATTTTTGAAAAATTTCCTATAAAAAGTAAATTTTTGAAAAATTTCCTATAAAAAGCAAATTTTTGAAAAATTTCCTATAAAAAGTAAATTTTTGAAAAATTTCCTATAAAAAGTAAATTTTTGAAAAATTTCCTATAAAAAGTAAATTTTTGAAAAATTTCCTATAAAAAGTTAATTTTTAAAAGAATTAAAAATCATTCCGCCAAATTTTTAGTATTTTTTTTTCAATTGTAGGAAATAGTAAATATTTTGAAATGAAAATAAGTTAAACTTTACTTCTGTTCGAGTTAATATTTCTTTTAGAATTTTAAAATGCATTGGATTTAACCCACTTTCAAAAAAATTTAATTATTATTTTGTTGGAAGAAACAATTCCTTTTGAAATTAAAAATGTATTGGACTTAATCTTTCTTTCACTTTCAAAACAAATAAATTTGAAATTTTTACTTTGAATCATTTTTTCTTTAAAATTGAAAAATGTATGGGACTCAAACCACTTTCAAAATAAAAATTTTTATCAAATCGTTAACTACAAAATGTTTGGCTGTCAATATTTAAGTAAGTTTTGTAAATTTAAAATTAATTATTTTTCGCATAGTAAGATCCACAATTGCAGAACTTTTCCCCATCATTAACTCAAATTTTTGGAATGTGGACTTATTCCACTTTCAAAATAAAGTCTTCATATATATATGAGTAAAATTTTATTCGCAACACTTTTTACTTAAAGGTCTCAGATCAATATTTCTATGCGTTACACATATCGGGACAAACTTATAACTTATTTCCTAACAAAATTAAAATAACAATGTCATGTTAAGAACAAGCTATACTGAAGCCTGCTACACCTGATATATTTAAAATTACCGGATCTACCAAAAAATTTTAACTTAATTCAACTTCATTATTTAGGTTTAAAAGTCTATTATTATTTAATATAAATTTTATAATTACAAATATTATTTAAAAATTTACCCGAAATATGAGAACTTCTTTTTCCATGTGTTGAAAAATCCCAATTTAATATAAACTTTTTTGTTATCGCTAATTAAACATTCAGGTGGAAAAGTGTAATAAAAATTTCAAAGAAACGTTTAAATAATTAAAACACTTGATAAATAACAAGTAACTAAACTAAACTATGGCATAATGACACCCTTTAAGATCAAGATCAATACTCACAAATGGACTTGATGTAATTTAAACGAATTCAAATAAGTATGTAAATGAATGATCAAGACGATGACTATTATGAACATTTTTATGCTAATACTCGCTCATTAAACTGAAAGCTTTTTAATCAAATTATGAATATTGAATTGAAATACTCGAATGAGTATTGAATAATTGAATATCGATTTAATTAAAAGATTTATGGTGCTAAACGATATGACCAAACATTTTTCAGCTGTATTGTATTGCCTTGTCTCATGACATGTTCAATACAACAAAAGGGGAATCTATAAGTATTGGGGCAAGTTCAAGAGGTAAGTCGTAACGTCTTGATATTGGGGGTTTGCAGATGTTAATTAAAATATTGATTATTTGGCATTTGTTTGAAAGAAGGGGTTTGTTTTACAACAAATCGAACATGATGTTACATTTGAAAATTAGGGAAATGCGATTGAGTAAATATTGACGGTTGTTTCACTAAAAGCAATTGAAGCTTAATCCAGACGACAAATAAAATTAAGGGTTAAATCTATTTGTATAGAAGAGCTCGGGGCATCGGTAGTTTAAGATATTTGTCTTTTTGTTCTTAATAAAATAAACACTCGGTAAGATCGATCCAAGATCTAAAACGTCAGCTGTTTGGTTCTTTGTGGTGGCGTCGTCTTCAATTTGTTTTTATTTCTATATAGAGCAATGGAGAGCTTAACGGCTATTACAAATATTTCCTAAATAGTTTCAATTCTTGTTGTAATTTTCGTTGCCAAGACAGTTTTGGCAGGATTCCTTTAACGGCACGAGCTAAATCTATTAATGTTACGTAGGGGTTGTATTGAGTCTTAATGCGAGTAAAATGTGTTAAATTCTTTATAGATCAGACATAAAAAATACTCAAACCAAAACCAGGTGAAGCAAAAAAATAAAAATAAAAGACTACAAATTATTGGCAAATATTAAAGATATGATATAAATACTTATAGCCAAAGCAACCAGTCCAACCATCCACTTTAATATTTATGTGACACATCATCAATGTGGCATGGTCTGCTGCTATGGACCGGTGATGTGTCCGTCTGCCCATCTATCTGTCGCTTTGCCATTTATGTTGTTGTATCTGTTTAGGAGTATTAAAAGTTACAATTTATATCATTAACAAAAATCCACCCCTAACAAAAAAAAATTGTATCAAAAATCTTTAACAATAAACGGAAGAAATCTTTAAGATTTGGTATTGACTCAAAAACAAGAAAACAAAAGACTGCACCCGGAAGAATGGCCAACAGATTACGGCACATGCGTGTGTAGACAGATATACTCGTATGTGTATAGACAAGGAGTATGAACACACATTTCGAAATCAATATTAAATTCAATAGATATTTATGTTTGAACATACATACGAGTATATATTTGTTCGTTTTTGAAAAATGCAAGATGTTGCATTTTCAGCGCAATTTTTGCGTAATTTAAGGTATTGTAACAGTTTAGTAAGATTTTTCTTTATAATTATTGTCATATTTGTTGTTGCTGTTTATTTAGCTCGTGCTCTTCTCTACTTGGAGGCCCGGTGTTTTCTTTATTATTTAGAAAAACGCTAAAGGTGTGTTTGAAATTTTTCTTTTTACATTTGCTTTGATTTTGATAGTTTATGTCCTCTTCATGTCCTGCTGATGCTGTGGTCAGTTGTGATTTGTATGAATATTTTATAAACGATCATATGAATCGATGGATGGACGGACGTTAGTATTAAAGATGTTTGTTAAGAATAATACAAAGTTTTATATAAAATTGGCCACAGTTTTGGAGAGTTGGCCAGCTGTGACATATTATCTCAATATAATACGTTTATTATCTTATGTAAAGACTACCAATTGATAATTTATATTGGCTGATTTTTATAAAAGATTTTAACGAGTGTGGTCTAAAAAATGTACATGGAAAAAAAGCTTCGCTTTAAATCGGACATGTTCTAAGACACGAAGTTATGGAAATTAAGATGGTACACAAACGACATTATTGCTTGAAAATAAGTGTTTTTCCATAGGGGCATGATATCAAATCGGGTCAGAAATATGTTGGCACTCAAAAACGGTAAAAGCGGTATTTGTATCAGGGATGGAAAATGACTGATTTTGTACCAAATATAAAAACAAATTCCACTTTTTAGACCTGATGGTACCATTTTTTATAGAAAATGTTTGTATTAAAAATTTAATATGTAGGCTTTAAAAAATTACTTATTTGACAAGCATTACATTATAAACATAAGAATGGATCTTAGTTGATTACTTTTGATCCGAAACTCGGTTAAAATTTAACAATTGAAGTTAACATTAAAATTCAGTTTGACAAATTTTCCGTAAAATATGGATATCGAGTAATGAAAATTGGTACTAATGTATTTAAATTGAAAAAATCATGTAATAAAAATAGTCTTATACCCACATTTACAAAACAAATTGAATATAAATTAACTTAAATTACAAAATTTTATATGCAAGTAAGACAGTAATATAGTCGGGGTCGACCGATTCTGTGGTTCCCTAGTAGCTTACGATTGTCAACATATTTAGAAGATTTTGTAATGCTTAGAAAAATAACTTGCAGCTAGGGCCAAGTATGGACCGCTTGTCACGGTATTTTTAAATAAAGATATGGTCAAATACGAAGCATTTCAAGCAAAATATGATACAGTCACTCATAGCTGGCCTTTGTATATTATTGCTTAAATTTTAGAAATGTCAAAAAATTTAATTTTTTTTTTATTTTATTTTATTTATTATTAGAAATGTCTTTAAAATTCCACTCGAACTTACATAAAATCAACTCAGAGTCAATCCTATACTATAAGAAAGTTATTTTTTTTTAAGAGAAGTAACACTCAGGCAAATAATGCCTATACAATTGTATATAAAGTATATACGAATTGGGTTATCTTCTTTGGAAAGGTGATAGTATAGAAGCGAATGGTGGTGAAAGGGAGAGATGAAGCTTTATATTATTCAACACTGTAATTGCACATCATATCTATTTTTAGAACAGTGAAGTTGCGCCATTTGCTGTTATTTATACAGCCAATTTTATTTATTTATCGTCGATGGCGTGTTATTGCTGTAGGCTTACCGCCGACTGAAGATGCTGTGGTAATTAACAATTTTAATAGAAATTAATAATTACAGAAATTGATGTTGCCGAGACCAGGGATCGAACCCAGGCTCAATGTGATATTATGCTTAATAGTCAACGTGCTAACCAACTAAGCCACAGCACCCACAAGATAAGAATTGAAAATTGTATCAAGAATTGAAAATTGTATCAAATAAGACGGGATAGTAGCACGGTACCAATCAGGTTAAAAATGTATCAAAAAAGTAAAATTGTCCCATGTTTTCCATTCCTGATTTGAAGGCATTTTTTTATATAAATTTGCTACACAAAAAATTTCTTGGGAGAGTTTTTGTTTTTTTGTCCGTTAGCTTTCCTGAACATTGCCTCGTTCATCAGCTGCAAGAAAATGATCGCCGACTTATCTATACAGCTAACGTGAAAAATATAATTGTTGTACTATGAAAAAGTTTTAACTGAAGTAGTAAATGCCTATTTTATTCGGAACACTTTTTTTTTAGAATTTACAATAAAATACATTTTTGACTATATAACAACTGCTAAGGTTGAAGTAGGTTTTTTGCGAGATATTAAAAGGATATTTTATGTTTTTATAATTATTTGAGGCATAAAAACCCTTGTTAGCAAATATAACTGACTATCATTAATTCTAGAGACTCATAAAATCCTACTTTTAATTTCATTATCAACAAAAATTTGGTTATCTTAACATAATCAATCAATCAATCATAAAACAGATTTATTTGTCTAAATATATATATATATATATATATATATATATATATATATATATAATTTCTATAAAATTTGATTTCTATTTGCCAGCAGACACGCGACAAACAAAAATGCATCTGTTCCGTTCAAAAAGTAATCGAATTGAAAATTAACTTACGAAAAACAGTTTAACAAGGACAAAAGAGTTCAGCAACAACAAAAATAATATCCATGAGCAAAGGATTTAAGCAAACGAAGGGGAGAAACTCAAAGGACTCTAAGCTATGCGCAGGCGTTAAATGAAAGGAAACAAAAAATCATTATTCACGAATCATGAATGAATATATGGCGGTGTTATAATAAAGATGCCAAGGACCTTAACTCTGATGGTGGTACATTGAAATGGTGGTGCTGTAAATCTCACTATATCCTTTAGTTATGATTTTAGAAGCAGTATAAAAATAGCACGTGATATTTAAAGGAAAACTACTTCAATCGATGACGAAGCTGACTTTGCCAAATCTGCTGCTGCTAGTGCCGGTGTATGGAATGAGAAACAACTGCAAATAATGTGTTTACTCAAAAATAAAATACAAACACAACAAAACAGTTCAATAAAAGGATATTTTATTACAGACACAATAAAAATAATATAAAGAGGAACTAAATTAAAAATAGAAAGCCCTTGCTTTTGCACAGGAATATTACAAATCCTGATACCACCACCACTACAACCATCATAAAATTTGAGTCAAATGCAAACAAAAACATAGAACCAGAATCATTGCTCTTTCGTACATATATGGGGAGTTGAGGCAAATAATTTTGAATTAGAAATCAAAACAAGTGCCGAACGATAGCAAAGGCAGCTGTTACGCATGTCATCCTTTCGAACTCTAGTCTCTATGTCTGGCTTAATAAAAATATACATATAAATGTATTAAGTACAGTGCACACTTTGGCAAACATGCTTCATCAACTCAGCTTGATTATTATTATCCTGAACCTTGGAGGGTGGTTGGTTGGTTGGTGGAATTGTCGTTGTCGCTGGTGTAATTTAATGCATTAGAAATGATGATGGTGGTTGTATGGTGCTTACAAGTTACATATAAATATTGGCTAGCGATAGTAGTGATGGTGGTGGTGGTGTAAAAGCAACCCCAACCTATTCGAAAGGATAAATTACAAAAATATTTGAAAACAGCTTTAAAGAAAAAAGACAGGTGATAGCGAAAAATAAATCTGTAACGCGTGCTTACTATTATTTTGATTACAAAAGTTGCCAATTAATACTGAGTGGTTTAAGCGAGGAATAATGATAATGCGGGCTTTTGTTTAAGTTTTTTCGTTTTCATTCAAATATTTTCCAAAACAAGTTCATAGAAAATCCCTTTAGTTATCATTTTGAAAATCTCTTACGCTTTTTAAATATGTTTGAAAATTCATTAGACCATTGACAAGAGAGCTGTAATGATTTACAATATAATTTTGTTTTTATTGTTTGTAGGAAAACTATGTATATCAAGTGTTGTATCTGTCAACGGTAATTAGATGTAATTGTGCTTTCAAATTGTACCGATGTAGCTTTTTCGTTATTACTAAAGCTGTAGCAGCTGCAGAGGTTTTAAATACTTTTGTTAAAGAATAGGTTTTTAAGCTTAACGAAAACTGTTTTATGTGCCAAATTATGAAATAACATAAAATTTGTTATTTAAGTTACATCTGGTATAGTTTAGTAGTTTTTATTAGTATATGAAGTTATAGGAAAAAGTCTAGAATTAACTTTACTCGGAAAGAATTACTTTCTCGTAATTTCATTTAAAATAAGTGATCACGTAATTCAATATAAAAATTATACATTTTTCTATAGACAATTTTTTTATCAAACATTTTTCTATATTTTTTTTTATCAAAAATTTTTCTATAGAAAGTTTCTTATCAAAAATTTTCCATAGGAAATTTTTTATCAAAAATTTTCTATAGAAAATTTTTTATCTAAAATTTTTCTATAGAAAATTTTTTTACCAAAAATTTTTCTATAGAAATTTTGAACATTTTTTGATATAAGAATATTTTTACCGAAAACTTTTACAGAAAAATATTTTTTATCGAAGAATTTTCTATAAAATATAATTTTTATCGAAAATTTTTCCAAAGAAATTTTTTTTTATAAAAATTAAAAAAAAAATTATATCGAAAATATCTAAAAAATATAAAAATCAAAAATTGTTTAATCTTAGAATTTATTACTGTTTTGAAAAATATTCCCAATGTTTACAAAAATAATGTGTCGTGGCAACAATGTTTGAGATTATATTTCTTTGTTCTCTCGAACCATGTATTTTGTTGCTATAAATTGGATTTTAATTTGATTCTTGCCTACTTCTGATTATATAGTCTTTTGACAGAAGGACTATGGATGACTAGCTGGGCCCCCATGCAAACATTGTAATCAAATTACAGGTCGAAATTTTAAAAATAATTTATTGAAATTTAACACAGATATTTCATTTCATAGTGGGACCATTGCTATTGAAAATGGCTAAAAATCGCTCTATTATTTTTGGTGCCCTGCACTGTATCGAGTTTCGTTGAAATCGGTCCATATTTGTCTATAGTTCCCATACAAACTCTTCTGTCAAACGTCACTAAAATGCTTGTAAAAACCACTAAAATGCTCGTAAATCTGAAGAAAATTCGTAAAAATCGGTCCATTATTTATGGTACCTCCCATAGGTCCCACTTCCCGGAATTGATATATTTTCCACAGATATTAATATTTTTCATGAAATTTAAAATAAATACTGCTTATGTAAACAATAATAACTGTACCAAATTTCGAAAATCGAAATAGCTCTAATACAAACTCTTCTGTCAAAACGCACTAAATGAGACAAAAATCACTAAAACGCTCTTAAATCTGAAGATAATGAGAATTTTAAGTTTATTTTTCGCAAAAAAAAAATTTTTGTAACAACTGTAATCAATTTGCCAAACTTCGAGATAATCGGTCCACATTTGATCCTAGCTCTCATATAAGCCAAAATGACGGAAACAGCTTAAATATATAAGTTTTGAGAAAATGTTTGTATGATGGCAAAATTTAGCAAATATTTGTCTTCATACAGGAAAAAGAACACCTTTGACCTTAGTGGTGAAGGGTATCGTATGGTCGGGCTTGACCGACTGTAGCACTTTCTTACTTGTTTTTGCATAAGCTGTAATCAAATTACCAAATTTCGAGACAATCGGTCCATATTTGACCTAAACTCTCATAAAAGGCCTTATGACAGAAATAGCTTTAATATAAGTCGTAAGAAAATGTTTGTATGATGACAAAATTTAGCAAATATGCATCAACAAGAAAATACATTTACCCTCAGTGGTAAAGGGTATCACATAGTCGGGCTCAAACGACTATGGCACTTCCTTACTTGTTTTTTTTTTTAGATATTTTCATAAAAAAAATTAATCAACATTTTTAAGAATACAAATATAAAATTTTACATTAAAAAAATTTAAATTTTTCATTTAAATATTTTGATAGAAAATTTAATTAATTCTTTGATGATTTGGCGATATTAAAGAATTCAGACTAGTAAGAAATATTATGGAAAGTAAAAATTCATCATTTTGTAATATAAAATAGTCAAGAACAATTTAGTAAATTTATTACCTTTCGTAACATCCAAGGTGAATTAATTTAGAAGAAACCCATAAGTACAAGCAGTTTTTCCTTAAATACAAATATTTTTTCCTTGACATTTTCATGACACTTTTAGATTCAAAAAATTTTCCCATAAAATGCAAAATAACGAGTACAAGATTTAACAGAAAATTTCATATTGATTTTAATTGATTTTTTTATAGCAGAACGAAGGATACAAATAATAATAAAAAAAATAATGCCAAAAAAGGTAGAAAATCACCCAAAAATACTCTAACTCCACTAAAGGGGACTTAAGAGGATGCTTAACGCACAAATGTCTTATAAATTAAAAGAAATTAGAGTAAATACCTAAAAGAAATAATATTTTCAAGCATGAAGGGTGAGTTTCAGGCAGATCACTGACGATCAATGATGAGAAAGTATTGATATTCCTTAAAATGAAAAAAAGAAGCTAAATTGGTGGTGCTAATTTGGGATCGGAAAAAATTATTAAAGTCGTACTTATTCACATTGCATAAGTTATGTATTGCAAATAGGGTGTAACATAAATTTGCAATAAATCCTTTTTGCGAAAAGTTTCTAAAAAAGGTACAGAAAATTTTTCAAAAAAGGTTCGCTTGAGATTTCCTTTTACCCATTTTAAAATTATATGACAGCAAAGCCTTCTTTTGTTGTTGTTGGTTTGTCACATTTTTCCAAAGATAATAAAATAATGGAAATAAGATCTTAAGAACATCAAATTTTCTTTACTTTCCCTTTTAATTTTTTTACTTAAGGCAAAATTTCTTGATCTTTGAAAATTTTGAATTCTTTCAATATTTGTCTAAATTAAAATTAAAAACGGCAGTTGAATGTTAGAGGAAAATATAATGCAAATTTTCTTTAAACAGACAACGAAGTATTTTAATCGAATTTATTTATTAAAAAAGTTTCAATTTCTAACATCTGCTTGATATTGGATTAGTTTGTAAAAAATGCTTTTACAATTTTGAATTAATGAAACATTTTTCTTTTAAAAAGCTCTTGAAAATGATAGTCATTGTTTTTTTTTTTAATTCGGGTACTCTACTTTAAGGTTAACGGAGTTTTCGTTAGTTTAAGCTTAAATGACTTGTAAAAAATGAAAAGAAGAGATATAAATGGAAATAATTTCCTGTTCATATTATGGAATTAGAATTATTTACCTGATTGTCCGAAACCCCTTTAATACAATTTAACATTAGAGGAGTGTACCGAAAAAATTTTGCATTTGTTTAAATAGTGCCTCGCTCATCAGCAATACAAAAATCATGCGCCAGGATTTGTGAAAAGTCTTACAGAACACACACAACAGGTATATTATAAGCAACATACCAACATAGCTGAAGAGGGATCTATGTAGAAATATTGGTCTTAGAACCACTTTTAAGAATATCAATAGACTTAGAATCACTTCCAATTCTAAAGATAATTTGATGTAATTCATTTCTTTTCAAAGTGAGACCATTGCTATTAAAAATGGATAAAAAAGATAAATTATTTTTGGTACCTCTCATAGGTCAAGTTTCCCGGAATTGAGATTTTGGCTTCAAAATTATTTGATTGATTTAAGACTTTTGTCAAAAAAGTGCAACAACAATAAATGTAATGAAGGTATTAGGTCACCGATATATACGTAATTCAGAAATATAAATTCCAGAAAGAGTTCTCAAATTTTAATTAACATTTTTGAATACAGCTCTTCTGTACGCTTTTCGAAAGTTTGAGTTTTTTAAGAAAAACAGGGTGTGGCGATTTTTCGAAATTTATAACTACGGAATATTGTGACACTAGGTCTAAAAGTTTAGATCTGAAAATTTGAGCCAAATCGGACAACATTCTATGGGCGCGCATCGAGTCCAATTTGTATGGTGAAAAATGGGTTATTTTTTTGTTT
This sequence comes from Stomorhina lunata, assembly GCA_933228675.1. Taxonomy (NCBI): domain Eukaryota; kingdom Metazoa; phylum Arthropoda; class Insecta; order Diptera; family Rhiniidae; genus Stomorhina; species Stomorhina lunata. The sequence goes on along the minus strand of OW121740.1, from coordinate 183,094,714 downwards.
TTGCGAAATTTAGACCAAAAATGAATAATTTTTACAAGAAAAAATAATAGAATATTAAAGAGAACTAACACAGCATTATTTTAAATCATGAAAGACGTGAGGTAGTTTAAAAGTTATTGCATTGCAATATTGTTTTTCCCCGAAAATTCATGTCTTTGAAAACGCGCCTAAGGATATGCACCAAAAATTGTATGTTGTAAATAAAGAAATTCCAAACTTAGACATGATTTATCATTTAATGGCTTGTTACTAGTAAATAGTTTTGTTTAAATATAATCAAATTTACTTAGTTGATTTCATGTTGGAAAAAGGTACATTTTTCTCAGGTCGGTTTAAAAAATCATTTTTTAATTTTTTGAAAATTTTGTTCAACAAATATTACAAATTTAGAATTTGGTCTCCAGTGTGTTAAAACAGACAAATGGTAGAATAAAACATAAAAAAATTAGGTCGATATCTTGAACCGTTTCGCCGTACCTGGCTATAAATACGTCCTTAAACATTGCATTAAAAGCCTAACTCCACTTCTTCCAAATTTCGTCCAGTAGTTAACAAATTAATAAAAAAATCTAAGGTACCACTGTGCAGGATCAGGATCAACATTTCGATTTTTTTTCTATTTTTAGAAGATCGAAATACATTTTTTGAAATGTTGAATTTGTAGTTTAAGGTAATGTTTTTCGTAGTTCATTTTTAACATATCTATAAAAGCTAACGAGATCAAAAATTAATATCTGTTTCGCTATAAATTTTTCTCTGATATATCTAATACATATTTTGTTTAAAACACTTACAATATTTTTGCAGAACTTTATTTAAATACAAATCAATGTGTGGATAGGACCACATTTTCTAACCCCGGAAAAGGGTATTATACGTTATACATTTTTCGTTTGTATAATATTTATTGTTAATATTCCAAAATATCGGCTCAGACCTCCCTAAATATGTTCCGGTTTTTTATTAATTAAAAATAACAATATTTCAAAAGCATTAAAAAAGTTTTACTTTTCGAACAGAAATCGATTGGTTATAGGGTATCAAAACTCGTTTCATGTAAAAGTATCACATGCGTGAATTTTTCTATTTCATTTAACATGACATACCAACAAAATTTGTTATACTGAGTTTATATCCTTTGCAATTTTACTTTTTTTGCAATCATTTTGATTTCTTCCGCAAATCAATTGCTAAAAAACACAAACAAAACCATAGGAGTTCTTTTATTTTATTTTGCAACAAACAGCTTTCATTAGGAAAAGAAATAAAAACTAAGAAAACATAAAAGTTTTTAGGAAAATCATTCCCTTCATTTTCTATTTGCTAAAGCATTCATCATTCAATGAAATGAAAAACATGTTTACCACAATGAAAAATTTGGCACGAAATTTAAAAAAAGGGTTTCCTTAAAGAAATCTAGAGAAAAACAAATAAATCTATAAAAAATTGAGTAAAGAAAAGAAACAAATGTATCAATAGATTTCTCTTAATTGAAACCCTTGCGCTTGCCTGCACATAATTTGCACGGCGCACATGCAGCTCTTGCAAAAAACATTTAGCGCAAAAAAAGAAACACTCGCAACTTAAGATTTCAAACCCTTTTTTGCTACAAAAAATGTTAGAATTCGAACAATAAAATCGAATCCTTATTAAATATGTATATGTGTATCGATTTTATTTTGTAACCCCGTTTTCTTTGTAAAGGATCTTCGTGTCAACCGTTATTAGAGGAAAAGCCAAAAGATTTACGACTGGTGCAAGCCTTTGATTATTGCCAATGATTGTCATGTTAATTGTGCAAAATATGAATTTTATTGCCCTTTAAGATCTTGAGATTTTAGTTGGATTTTGCATTAGCATTCGCCTTTGCATACAACAATTGAAAATCCTTTAATTGTGCTAAAATAGAAAACAAAGAAATTGTTTTTGGCATGCAAAGGGCAGGATTAATTTTACTAACAATATAAAATATTTTCATATATTACTATGAAAAGGTTAGGAAAAGGTTAAAGTGAAAATTTAATGCTGATTTTTATTCTTTTGTGCTTTAGGAAAATTTGCATTTTCCAATTCGTTAAACTTTTACAATCGCTAAAATTGTATATGTAAAGTAGCAAAGCTGACAATTTGATTGACTTCTTCTCTTTACAACGAAAAGCTTATTTGGCTTATCGCTCAATATGATCCAGAATTTTCATACTTATATGTTTTCCTTTCAAAGGATATTCTTGACACACTTGAGTTTTTCTGGGATGTAACCGTTTGTTTAGCTTCAAGCGGATTAGCTCGTTTTTGTTTGTCATAAATGGAGCCTTGCTGTGTTTTTCACAGCTCCTAATTAGTCAGAGTTTTATTATCGAAGAAATTTGCATATGAAAAAAAGTTGAAGAAATATTCAATTTATATTTTAGTTAATTATTATCATTTGATTTAGAATGTTTTTTTGTGAATCTGAATGTGTTAGAAAAACAGTTGGAGTTTTTTCTTGCGCTTATTGAAATTTAATATAAATATTACAGTGAATTCATAAAGCAAAACAGAAGGAAATTTAGAATTATGAATTTCATCAGGTGCTCTAGGCGATTTTATTACTGTTAATTAATATAAGACTATTTAACGATATACAAAGTTCGATGTAAGTAGTTTTATTTTACAAATTAGAAGGCCTGTTTTGAACGCACTAACAACAATTGGAAAACCAATAACTGGAACCACCTTATGTCTAATATTTGACTTTAGTTAAATCAATATTTTTTCCTACTGGAATGAGCACAATAACGTAAACACCATCTTCGCCGACGCAGTTTTCAAGAGATGCAAGAGCTTTTACTAAATGTTGGTTCAATTACAAGTTGTGTTAGGTAATTGACTCTCGAATGACAAAGAATTATGAACATTAAAATCACCAGCAATAACGATTTCTAAGACCTTCAATATGAAATCGGTGAGGGCATCTTCAACTGATATAATGATAATCCCTCCTGAGTTTGGACTTTTTTTATGGAAAAGCCAAAGAGACAGTTAAATTTTGTATCAAAAGTTACTAACACTGAAACATAACTTCATGGTAAATGTACATTGCAATGCTCCAATTAAGTAAAAGAGGCATACAAAAAGATACCTATTCTATTAAATTTGTGTACTAAAAATTTTGTATTCAAATTTTTGTATCAAAAATTTTCCTTAAAATTTTTGCATCAAAAATTTGCTATTTACATTTTTGTATCTAAAATTTTCTTTAAAAATTTTCAATTTAAATTTTTGTATCAAAAATTTTACATTAAATTTTTTTTTTTTATTAAATAATTTTAATAGAAAATTTTCGATACTAAAATTTGAATAAAAAATTTTTGATACAAAAATTTGAATAGAAAATTTTTGAAAAAAAAATTTTAATAGAAAGTTTTTGATACAAAAATTTTAATAGAAAATTTTTGATACAAAAATTTTAATAGAAAATTTTTGATACAAAAATTTTAATAGAAAATTTTTGATACAAAAATTTTAAAAGAAATTTGTGATAAAAAAATTTTAATAGAAAATTTTTGATACAAAAATTTTAATAGAAAATTTTTGATACAAAAATTTTAATAGAAAATTTTTGATACAAAAATGTTTATAGAAAATTTTTCATACAAAAATTTTAATAGAAAATTGTTGATACAAAAATTTTAATAGAAAATTTTTGATACAAAAATTTTAATAGAAAATTTTTGATACAAAAATTTTAATAGAAAATTTTTGATACTAAGATTTTAATAGAAAATTTTTGATACTAAGATTTTAATAGAAATTTTTTTAAAAGAAAATTTTTGATACAAAAATTTTAATAAAAAATTTTTGATACAAAAATTTTAATAAAAAATTTTTGATACAAAAATTTTAATAGAAATTTTTGATAAAAAAATTTTAATAGAAAAGTTTCGATACAAAAATTTTAATAGAAAATTTTTGATACAAAAATTTTAATAGAAAATTTTTGATACAAAAATTTTAATAGAAAATTTTTGATACTAAGATTTTAATAGAAATTTTTTTAAAAGAAAATTTTTGATACAAAAATTTTAATAAAAAATTTTTGATACAAAAATTTTAATAGAAAATTTTTGATACAAAAATTTTAATAGAAAATTGTTGATACAAAAATTTTAATAGAAAATTTTTGATACAAAAATTTTAATAGAAAATTTTTGATACAAAAATTTTATTAGAAAATTTTTGATACAAAAATTTTAATAGAAAATTTTTCATACTAAGATTTTAATAGAAATTTGTTTAAAAGAAAATTTTTGATACAAAAATTTTAATAGAAAATTTTTGATACAAAAATTTTAAAAGAAATTTGTGATAAAAAAATTTTAATAGAAAATTTTTGATACAAAAATTTTAATAGAAAATTTTTGAAATCGATCAAAAAGTTTTTACAAAGTTGTTACAAATATTATGTGTGCAAAAAATAAACTTGAAATTCTCATTATCTTTAGATTTAAGAGCGTTTTAGTGATTTTTGTCTCATTTAGTGCGTTTTTAAAGAAGAGTTTGTATGGGAGCTATAGTCAAATACGGACCGATTTCAACGAAATTTGGTGCAGTGATTTTAGTTTACATTAACAGTATTTGTTTTAAATTTTATAAAAAAGTATTGATATTTGTGGCCAATATATGAATTCCGGGAAGTGGGACCTATGGGAGGTACCATAAATAATAGACCGATTTGGACGAATTTCAATGGCCATGTTCCCACTATCAAAAAAATGATATGTGCCAAATTTCATCAAATTATCTTTAGAATTGCGACCTGTGGTTTGATTACAAGGTTTACATGGGGGTCCAGCCAGCCAGACGGACGGACATCACTAAATCGACTTAGAAAGCGATTCTAAGCTAATAATACTAAAAGATGGGTCTAAGACAAATATTTCTATCGTTAATAGATACCCATTCCGCCTATGGTGGTGAAGGGTATAAATAGCTTCCACATTTAATCATAGATTTCATGGAAATCTAACTTAAAAAATTTACTTTAATTAATAAAATTATAATGATTTAGCTTAACTCAAAATTGTACAAATACTCTCAAACTGGTACTAATGCAATATAACGAAACGTTAGTTATATTTTCATATTCGCTACTTTAAAGCATGAAAAGTAAATATCGATTTGGTTATATACGAATTTATTAGGGAGAATGCCAGCTGTGCAATTTTTCCAAAAACAAAATAAAAACACTCGTATGTATAAGTAGTGCAGGTCTTACGTTGAAGTCTTCTTGAAAACATTATGGAACGAAAGCACAGTTGCCACCACCAATAATAACTATGAATAAAATGTTCTTTACTTGAGGAATATGAACAAAACTCGCTAGATTGCACAACCACCCGATAGATCAATATTCCGGCAAACAATTACTTGCAGTAAGTCCCAATCAGTATAGGGAGAGATGTGTCCGTCTGTCAGCGTATACTTAAATGTACTTACTTACGTGCATACAAACACGACAAATTGTACCTTTGATTAGTAAAGGGCTTTCCTTTGAATAGTTCCAGGCAACTGTCTGTCTTTCTGTCTTTCAGTCTTTAAGAATTTATGTTTCTTTTCGTTTTCTTTAGCACTTTTCTTTAAACTCCTAATATTTTTACATGTTCGTCTTTTAGGGTGGGGGTAGAAACTAAAGCATCTTTCTCAACTTCTAAACACGTATATTTTGTAGCGATCGACCTTTCTTAGGGGAGAAGAGGCAATTTTGAAGAAATTTCTAAGAAAATTGCCTGTATCTTGCAGCAGGCTTTTTTCCACCAAACTGAGCAAAAGATGCTCATTAATGATTTAGGGAAGGATCAAAAACAATAAATGTAAATGAGGATTTTTAATTAAGAAAAACGTCTACTTTTCGAAGATAATAATTAAAGAGGATTATGGTTATAGTTAAGAATTTTCTATTTATAAAATGTCCACGTACCTATGTTTTAAGATGGTGGGAAAATATTGTATTTTTTTTTTGCAAATTTTATATATTATGCAAATTTACAAGACTCCAAAAATGGTTTTTGAATATTTTACCTGAGTTTTTTTATAATGTATATATATATTTTTTTTTAATTTAAAAAAAGTTTGCAATAATTATGATCAAATTGGTTCAAAATCATGACACTTTTTTAAATACCATTAAACGTCATAAGAAAGAAATGAGCATTACATGAAAACTATGCTCAGAAAATGGTAAAGTGTCCCACCTTCGTATTGAGAAAACTTTGTAAACCCCAATAATCCAAAAACTAATGTAGGGTTCATGTAACTCAAGCGTCTGACGATTGAGTGAAATTTACATGTATTTTGTTTTTGTTACAAAAACAAAACACATGTAAATTTTACTCAATCGTCAGACGCTTGAGTTACATGAACCCTACATAAGTTTTATTCAGATCGGAAATCGGGAAAGCGTGACGACTTAGCACCAAAGTTTGGACATGCTAGTTCTGTATATGGGAAAAATGAGGGGCTTCTTAAGATCTGCATCTAATTTTTGACTTGAGTTAAATCGATGTTTTTTCTTACTGGAATGAGTACAGTTTCCAAGAGTTGCAAGAGCGTTTTCAAAGCGTTGGTTCAATTACAAGTTGCATTAGAAAATTGACTTTCGAATGAAGAAGTCAAGAAGAATTATGAATATTAAAATTACCAGCAATGACGATTTCTGAGACCCTCAAAATGAAATCGGTGAGGGCGTCTTAAACTGTTGTATAGATTATAGAAAAGCTACAGAAACAGTCAAATTTTGTATCAAAGATTTGTTAGCTCTGGAACATAACTTAATGGCAAATGTACATTGCAATGTTCTGATGAAAGTAAAAGTGGCATAGAAAGCGATACCTATTAAAATTTTTGTATAAAAAATTTTCTTTTAAAATTTTTGTATAAAAAATTTTCTTTTAAAATTTTTGTATAAAAAATTTTCTTTTAAAATTTTTGTATCAAAAATTTTCTTTTAAAATTTTTGTATCAAAAATTTTCTTTTAAAATTTTTGTATCAAAAATTTTCTTTTAAAATTTTTATATTAAAAATTTTCTTTAAAAATTTTTGTATCAAAAATTTTCTTTTAAAATTTTTATATCAAAAATTTTCTTTTAAAACTTTTGTATCAACAATTTTCTTTTAAAATTTTTATATCAAAAATTTTCTTTTAAAATTTTTGTATCAAAAATTTTCTATTACAATTTTTGTATCAAAATTTTTCTATAAAAAATTTTGTATCAAAAATCTTCTATAAATATTTTTGTATCAAAAATTTTCTATTAAAATTTTTGTATCAAAAATTTTCTATTAAAATTTTTGTATCAAAAATTTTCTATTAAAATTTTTGTATCAAAAATTTTCTATTAAAATTTTTGTATCAAAAATTTTATATTAAAATTTTTGTATCAAAAATTTTCTATTAAAATTTTTGTGTCAAAAATTTTCTATTAAAATTTTTGTGTCAAAAATTTTCTATTAAAATTTTTGTATCAAAAATTTTCTATTAAAATTTTTGTATCAAAAATTTTCTATTACAATTTTTTTATTAAAAACTTTCTATTAAAATTTTTGTATCAAAAATTTTCTATTAAAATTTTTGTATCAAAAATTTTCTATTAAAATTTTTGTATCAAAAATTTTCTATTAAAATTTTTGTATCAAAAATTTTCTATTAAAATTTTTGTATCAAAAATTTTCTATAAAAATTTTTGTATGAAAAATTTTCTATAAAATTTTGTGTATCAAGAATTTTCTATTAAAATTTTTGTATCAAAAATTTTCTATTGAAATTTTTGTATCAAAAATTTCTATAAAAATGTTTGCAACAAGAATATTCCATTAAAATTTTTGTACCAAAAAATTTCTTTTAAAATTTCAAAAATTTTCTATTAAAATTTTTGTCTCAAAAATTTTCTATTAAAAGTTTTGTCTCAAAAATGTTTTATAAAAATTTTTGTATCAAAAATTTTCTATGAAAATTTTTGTATCAAAAATTTTCTATAAAAATTTTTGTATCAAAAATTTTCCATAGAAATTTTTGTATCAAAAATTTTCTATAAAAATTTTTGTATAAAAATTTTCTATAAAAATTTTTGTATCAAAAACTTTCTATAAAAATTTTTGTATCAAAAATTTTCTATAAAAATTTTTGTATCAAAAATTTTCTATAAAAATTTTTGTATCAAAAATTTTCTATAAAAATTTTTGTATCAAAAATTGTGTATTAAAATTTTTGTATCAAAAATTTTCTATTACAATTTTTGTATCAAAATTTTTCTATAAAAAATTTTGTATCAAAAATCTTCTATAAATATTTTTGTATCAAAAATTTTCTATTAAAATTTTTGTATCAAAAATTTTCTATTAAAATTTTTGTATCAAAAATTTTATATTAAAATTTTTGTATCAAAAATTTTCTATTAAAATTTTTGTGTCAAAAATTTTCTATTAAAATTTTTGTGTCAAAAATTTTCTATTAAAATTTTTGTGTCAAAAATTTTCTATTAAAATTTTTGTATCAAAAATTTTCTATTAAAATTTTTGTATCAAAAGTTTTCTATTACAATTTTTTTATTAAAAACTTTCTATTAAAATTTTTGTATCAAAAATTTTCTATTAAAATTTTTGTATCAAAAATTTTCTATAAAAATTTTTGTATGAAAAATTTTCTATAAAATTTTGTGTATCAAGAATTTTCTATTAAAATTTTTGTATCAAAAATTTTCTATTGAAATTTTTGTATCAAAAATTTTCTATAAAAATGTTTGCATCAAGAATATTCCATTAAAATTTTTGTACCAAAAAATTTCTTTTAAAATTTCAAAAATTTTCTATTAAAATTTTTGTCTCAAAAATTTTCTATTAAAAGTTTTGTCTCAAAAATGTTTTATTAAAATTTTTGTATCAAAAATTTTCTATGAAAATTTTTGTATCAAAAATTTTCCATAGAAATTTTTGTATCAAAAATTTTCTATAAAAATTTTTGTATAAAAATTTTCTATAAAAATTTTTGTATCAAAAACATTCTATAAAAATTTTTGTGTGTTTGGTAGTTATATGGGAAAAATGAAATGATACTTGAAATTGCATCGACGACATTATTCGTGGAAATTCTTGCAAAACCAACTTCTTTTTTGGAGTGGATTTACCCAACTATCAAATATAGAAAAACAAAAGTATGTAACTAAATAAGTAATTTAAATTTACTGCGCAACATGATAAACGCCCAGATAAACAAAATGGATCATTTACATTAAATATTCATTGGAATAAATTTTTCTTAAATTCCTTTAAGATATTAAGTCTTTTGTTATTCTAATTTTTTTTCTTAAAAAAAAAATAGTAAAGCTAATAAAAAAACTACAAAAAAAATCTACCCAAAGAAAATGGGAAAAACTGTGTTCATATATCGGTTACAAAACATTTAAAGCAAAAAAAAAGAAAAAAAATAAGGAAAATTTCTAAAGTTTTTACAATAAATTAAACAAAACAAATCGTATTTCAAGTATAATGTAATTTAGAAATAAAAAGATGTTTTTTTATAAAAAAAGGTGTCATAAATCCTTAAAAAACTTTAAAATGTCTCAGGGGTAAAAAGAGTTGAAATTAAGGGGGAAAAAAATATTAGTGTGAAAAGCAAATGCATTAAAGCCACATGCTTACAAAATGCTCTGGTTTAAACAATTTTATATATAAAAAATATCTAAAAAAGGGTTTGAAATTACAAGACGTTATATTAACAAATTTTGAAAAACAAAAACAGAATAAAAAAACTTTTTTGTGTAAAAAATAGAAAAAAAAATCACCCAAAGCCTTAAATACAACCCCCTGTAAAGCGTCTGAAGTCTAAAGAATTAAAACTTAAGAACTCAGGGTGCTTATTTTTTTTCTTTTTTGATAGTGAACTGTTCACTGTGATATTAATATTATAAATTATTATTCATTAATTTTTTTTCTTTAACAAAATTTTCTTATAAAAGAATAATAGATTTAAAAGAAAAGAAAAATTATGTTGTAAAAAAAGCCATTTCACACATGACTACTAAATATTACAATACAACACCGTCACAGTTTTCGTTTTCGAACAATGGCAACGAACGTAAGTCATAAACTTCTGGAATATCTGTATTTGTCTGAGTACAAATGCTTACGCGGCTTTTTTACTTTGTTTTTAGGTGTTAGATAAGTAATATTTCTTTCTATCCAAAGAAGTGTTGCACTTTTTTATAATAAAATACATAGATTCCTATGCTTTGCTGTTTGATGGGATGGAATTGGCGTTAACGTACTCGTAATAATGTTATTTTTAGCAGTATCCCTTCTTTTTATGATATGACGCTTCACTGCATCATTTCCATTCATTTCCATCAATAACAAAAATCTTAGGCTACAAAAAATTTGACTAATACCCTCATCATCTCAAATCTTCACACGCACATTTTTTACATTGATTTGAATATTTTTTTTACATGTTTTATTTCCCGAGCACCTTAAGAAGCGACAGCATCAGTAAATTTAGCACCCAGTAAGTAAAATTCTCATTGAAGAGGCTGTAAAGAAAGCCTTCACTCTCAGCAGGGTAAGTGTGAAGTTCGGTTGGATGAAGTTGGTTTATTCGTGGCTCGTTGTAAAAAAACCTCCGTGCTTCATAAATTTTTTCTCTTATCGGGAATTCACAATTGTTTTTGCTGCATGTATTATATGTATAAGTTTGTTTTACCCTGGGTGCGTTATTTACATGTATTGAAGATTTCATATAATTAAACGAAATTTTAAAATGTGTGTAAAAAATAGTCGTGATATGCAAAATAATGTCTCACCTCATTTTTTACACATCCCATCCCATTCACAGAGATTATATCCAGGGCACAAAAATTAAAGTACCAGCATTTTTTAGGTTCTTCATATTTTTTTTTATATGGATTTAAGAACATTAAAACACCTTTGGGTTAAAGACAATTAAAGTTTACAGAAGATAATTTATATTTCAAACAAACCGGAAATCGGAAATAAATATATTTCAAGAGATAATTTAAAGCAGGGACTTGAAATCATGTTTATTTTTAAATGTCGTATAAAAATGGTAAATTTTGAAAATTTCATATAAAAATAGTAAATTTTGAAAATTTCCCATAAAAATAGTAAATTTTGAAAATTTCCCATAAAAATGGTCAATTTTGAAAATTTCCCATAAAAATGATAAAATTTAAAAATTTCCCATAAAAATGGTAAATTTTAAAAATTTCTTATAAAAATGGGAAATTTTGAAAAAATTCTTATCAAAATTTTGAAAATTTCCCATAAAAATGGTAAATTTTCAAAAATTTCACATAAAAATGGTAAATTCTTATAAAAATTAAAAAAATTTGAAAATTTTCCATAAAAATAGAAAATTTTTAACATTTCGCATAAAAATGGTAAATTTTGAAAATTTCGCATAAAAATGGGAAATTTTGAAAATTTCTTATAAAAATGAGAAATTTTTAAAAAATGGTAAATTTTGAAAATTTCCATAAAAATGATAAATTTTATATAAAAATGGTAAATTTTGAAAATTTCTCATAAAAATGGTAAATTTTAAAAATTTCCCATAGAAATGGTAAAATTTGAAAATTTCCCATAGAAATGGTAAATTTTGAAAATTTCCCATAAAAAAAGGAAATTTTTAAAATTTCTTATAAAAATGGTAAATTTTGAAAATTTCTCATAAAAATGGTAAATTTTAAAAATTTCCCATAGAAATGGTAAAATTTGAAAATTTCCCATAGAAATGGTAAATTTTGAAAATTTCCCATAAAAAAAGGAAATTTTGAAAATTTTTTATAAAAATGACAAATTTTTCAAATTTCCCATAAAAATGGTAAATTTTAAAAATTTCCCATAAAAATGTTAAATTTTAAAAATTTCCTATAAAAATGGTAAATTTTCAAAATTTTCCATAAAAATGGTACATATTGAAATTTTTTATAAAAATGGTAAATTTTGAAATTTTTTATAAAAATGGTAAATTTTGAAAATTTACCATAAAAATGGTAAATTTTGAAAATTTACCATAAAAATGGTATATTTTGAAAATTTCCCATAAAAATGGTTAATTTTGAAAATTTCCCTTAAAAATAGTAAATTATGACAATTTCCCATAAAAATTGTAAATTTTGAAAATTTCCCATAAAAAGGGTAAATTTTGAAAATTTCCCATAAAAAGGGTAAATTTTGAAAATTTCCCATAAAAATGGTAAATTTTGAAAATTTTCCATAAAAATGGTAAATTCTGAAAATTTCTCATACAAATTGTAAAATTTTAAAATTTTTCATTAAAATGGTAAATTTTTAAAATTTCATATAAAAATGATAAAATTTAAAAATTTCCCAAAAAAATTTACCATTTTTTTTTTGAAATTTTCCATAAAAATTAAAAATTTCTCATAAAAATGTGATATTTCGAAAAATTTAAAAAAAGCAAATTTTTAAAATATCCCATCAAAATGGGAAAATTTTTAAAATATCCCATAAAAATGGGAAAATTTTTAAAATTTTAAGTAAAAACGAAAATTTTACAAATTCTTTAAAATTTAAATAGGAAATTTTCCAAATTTCTCATAAATCGCTTTACGATATAAAATGTACAAATTCGAAATTTATATTTTTAAGTTTTTTTTTTAACTAAATACAACCATAAATTTCTCCATTCCCTTGGCAGATGGTTCTTCGTACCGGACCGATTTGAAAATCTTAAGAACAATTTTTTTTTGGAATTTTGTTTCAAAAGAGTATTTTTTAAGATTTTAAGTAAAAAATTAAAATAATTGGCTATTGTGGTTGCCTGTCAATATTTGCATGAGAGCAGGAGGCGAGTTTGGACCTCCATTTTTCTTTTATCCTGTAACAATCATACATTAACAACATGTGGTGTACCACATTACCTGTACATTTTTTTAAATCGCTTTTAATGGAAATTAAAATAATTTTTCTTATATTTCTGAAATTGTGAATTAAATATTTTTATCAAATGGATCCGCGGAATTATAACACTTGTATAAGAAAAACAAATAGCCATACCAAGCAGTTAGGTGCTTTATGGGTTGTACGCAATGTATGGTCAATGTTAATGCCAAACTTTTGCAATAAATACAAAATATTCATGACTTTTTGTTTAGGTCCTGTTTTAAACAGGAACTAATATGCTCTAAATAAAAAAACGAAATACAAATTTAAAAACTTAAATTGATGTTAGCCTCATATCAAAAATTTTTAAATACTTAAACACTGAACATAAATTGTAAGTATGTATAAGATTATTTTAGTTTATAGATATCATATAACACATATACATAAATCATCTTTTTTGAAAACAATTAAAAATGTTTAAAATTAAATTTTTGAGTAATAAATCGTGCTTCATAAAATATTTTCGAAAAAAATCAATTTATTTAAATTCTAACATCGAGGGTTCATTTGAATGTAAAGGAAATAAACACACAAGTGTCGGTTTGAAGCTTATTTAAAATTTAGAAAATTAAAAAGAAACAAGATTTTAAAACTTTAATGATGTCTTAGATTTTATAAAATCTAAATAAGAAATAAAAAAATTTAAATTGAAAAACTACATATGTCAGAGCAAATAAGTCAATATTAATTCATTAATTTATTTAAATATGTCTGGATACACTTAAGATAGGGTTGAGAGCTGAGACTGTTGTTGAGTCTTTCTAAGCTAAAGAAAAGAAATATTTTGAGCCTACTTGAGATTATGAGCTTCATATGTTGTTGTTGCACCATAACTTCCAGTTGGTTTTATTTTTAATTTTTTGTAGACATATTCAAAGAGTTTTTGTGTATAAAAATAAAATTTTTAAAAATTATATTTACACTTATGAAATTATGTACGGCGTAAGCTCCATTCTGCTTCGATTTTACCATAATAAAAAGTATGAATGAAAGAGCACCATGGGTGAAAAGGGGTATGTGGGATTTTGCGCTGATGCTTAACTTTTATTATTAATCGAATCGATTCACTCGATAAGTAGATTTAACTGGATGCATATCTTTGTAAGAAATGGAAATTTTTTTACCTTTGTAGTGAGGGTATTAAATAGTTAGTCTTAAACGTCTATAGTATTTTCTTACTTGTTTGAAATTCAAACTAAATTTTTTTTATACAAATTTTCCTTTTTAAAAATAATAAATAGACTTATGACATTATGTACGGCTTAATCTTTATTCTGTTGCAATTTTACCGTAATAAAAATATATGAATGAAAGAGCACCATAGGTGAAAAGGGTATATTAAGTTTGCGCTGAGGCTTAACTTTTATTATTAAGATCGACTCAGATTCACTCGATAAGTCGATTTAATTGGATGGATATCCATGCAAGATCTCAAAATTATTTGAATTTAGTAGTGAGGGTATCAAAAAGTTAGTCTTAAACGTCTGTAGCATTTTCTACTTGTTTTAAATTCAAACTAAATTTTTTATACAAATTTTACTTCTTTGCATATTTATAAACATTTTTATAAAGTTGACAAAAGTCATCACTATGTGGCAACGCCATCTTTTGACCAGTTCAGCGATATATAAGTGATTTGATCAATATTACACAAGGAGTCTTTGGAATGTAACAAGTAAGAAAGTGCTATATTCGGTCAAGCCCAACCATACGATGACCTTTTCTTTTCCTGTATAAAGAAAATGTTTGCTAAATTTTGCCTTCATACAAATATTTTCTCAAAACTTATATATTTAAGCTGTTTCTGTCATTTGGACTTATATGAGAGCTAGGGTCAAATGTGGACCGATTATCTTGAAATTTTGCAAATTGATGGAGTGTTTACAAAAATCGTATATGCAAAAAAAAAATAAACTTAAAATTCTCATTATTTACTAGCGTTTTAGTAATTTTTGTCTCATTATGGACAAATGTGGACCTGTTTCAACAAAATTTGGTACAATGATTTTGGTTTACATAAGCAGTATTTGTTTTACATTTCATGAAAAAATATCGATATTTGTGGCAAAAATATCAATTAAGGGAACTGGGACCTATGGGAGGTACCATAAATGATGGATCGATTTTAACGAATAACAATAGCCATGGTCCCACTATCAAAAAAATTATCTGTGCAATATTGTATTAAATTATCTTTAGAATTGCGACCTGTACTTTTATTACATGGTTTACATGGCCGTCCAGCCAGTCGGTCGGACGGACTGACATCGCTAAATCGATTTAGAAAGTGATTCAAAACCTACCAATAAAAGGTGAGTCTTCTGTTATCCTTGACTCCCAGTGGAGCATAGGGCCTTACAAGGTGGGTCTAAGACAATTATTTCTATGCTTTACATACATCAGCACAAACTTATAATACCCTCTTCACCTATGGTGGTGAATTGCAAAGATATACAGTCCTCAGGTCGTCCATTTGAAACAGTTTTTATTTGTATAAAGCTAATTTTGAGAAAAATATTAGAATTAACTCAAGCGAGGTCTAAGTGTATCTATGCCCTTGTCTTAGGACTTTAATACAGTTTTATAAAAACATGTTCATTTATTTCTTGAAAAAATTATTTTAATGGTATCAAAAAAGGGGGACGTCAACGATATATATGTATACCATAAGTAAACACACATATTTCTTTCTTATTTTATTAATTTATGAACTGTTGGAAATTGTTTACAAAACATGATTATGATTTCCGATGATGATTAAGACTAAATTCTTGTTGTTGTTCCTTCTGTTCAAGTTGAATTTTAACTAAAACTCTAGTTCGAAAAAGATTTTTTTTGTTTGTGGTACTCGTACATTTTGTTTTATGTAGATATGAGTATTTATACATACATTTCTATATGATTTCAGAAATTATGATGAATGAAAAGCGACACGTTTGTTTGGTTTCTCTCTTAAAATTCGTTTTTTTTTAAGATTTTTATTTAAGAAGAAACGGATGTCGCTTAGATATGAATATTTAAAATAAAAACAAAATAAGAATTTACTCGATTTGGTATAGAGTAACAAGAATTTTATAAAAAAAAATAAAAACTCAGAATCAATTTTTAGCGGCAGTAGACGACAGACATTTTAATTTTTGCTCATTTTATGTCATTTAAAAAAGTTTTTATGAATATTTTGAAGGATTTTTTTTGTAAGACCATAAGCTGTGGCTGTTTAACTGTCAATCCCTATTTTTAGTTTTTGCTAATAACCTTGTCCCCAATTTCTTATTTCGATTGTGCATATAATAGCTTTAACGTATTTTTGGGGGTTAATAATTTGTTTATATGTTAAGTCTGGACGTTATAAAATGTATTTGCCATGAGTAATTTAATGAGTAGGCATAGAAAATATAACGGTTTTTCCAGATGTCCTGTAATTGAAACCTTTTCAAAATGCCTTTCAAAATTAAATATATATAAAATTTAATATTAATAGAAAATTAACCGAAAATAAAAGAGGCTTGTCAAGAAAATTTTCACTTTTGCGCATGCGCCACTACTTGGTCTAGTTTACAGTTGTTGTTTGAACGAAAGGCTGCTTAATCATCATCCCCCTTCTTTTTGCGGCCGCAGTCATTTGGTCGTAATGAACCCACAATAGCACGAGCCACCTTTAAAATTTTGTGTCGCTACAAGTACTTCGAAACATTCGAATTCGTTTCGAAATTGTTTATAAATATTTATATTTGAAATTTAGGCATTTGTGGGGGATAGAAATGAAAGAAGAAAACCCATTTGTAAAGCAATCAATTTAAAGTGCAACAACCTTAAAGTCGTTGATTTGCGTGTCGTTGTTATATTTCCATTATTGAAATATTCCAAAATTTATTTCGAATATGCCCAAGAAAAGGTATTTTATTTATGTTACACATATTTATGTGTGTTTGACTGTTAGATCTGTCTGTCTCTGCATATGCGTTGGTGTCTTAGACGATCGTATAATAAAAGCAACCCTTCCTTGACTCGTTAGTTTTCATACTTTTATAGATCGATTCAAAACATTTGTTTTACAACAAAATGTCTTTGAATTGTTGTTTTGTCAGTCTGTCTGCCCTCCCCAGCCTATCTCTGTAGTTACATTAAGTTTCACCTATTTTTAGCCAGAGTTTAACGCCCTCACTTTTGGGAGTTTTATATATAAACGAGGGTTTTAATTGAATTTTAAATACTTTCATTTAAAGTAAGAAAAAAATGTACTCATATACAAACGTATTTGAGCAGATCTTTAAAATGAATATTAGAATATATTAAAAAATATATGAATGGAATTCTAAGCGAAATAGTGAATTCGGCTTAAGATTCATCAAAAAAAAAAATAAAAAAAAATGTAAGAAAGATCAATAAACGGTCAAGCCTCACCATCGTGATCAGCCAGCCACTCAAACGGACTACTTGGAGAGCGATTCTGAGTCTATCGGTTTTCTTTAAGGTGGGTCGCAGACTAATATTTTTATGCTTTACATCAGCACAAACTTATACCCACCTATAGAAATGAAGGGTATAAAAAGTAGTAGAATACCGAATTTATTATGGGTTAAAATTTGGTAACACCAAAAATACTGCCTTTATTCCCCATACAAATAATTATACCCTTCACCACCATTTGTGATGATGTATGTAACGCATGTATGTAACCCACGTTTTAGTATAACAATAGTCTTAGAATCACTTTCTGAGACGATTTAGCGATGTCAGTTCGTCCGTCCATCCGTCTGGACGGCTAGCTGGCTAGACCCCATGTAAACCATGTAACCAAAGTACAGGTCGCAATTCTAAAGATAATTTGATGTAATTTGGCACAAATCCTTTTTTTGATAGTGGGACCATGGATATTGAAATTCGTCAAAATCGGTGAATTATTAATGGTACCTCATATAGGTCCCACTTCCCGCAATTTATACATTGGCCACAAATATCAATATTTGTTCATGAAATGTAAAACAAATAATGCTTATGTAAACTAAAATCACTCTACCAAATCGGTCCACATATCACCATAGCTCCCACACAAACTCTTCTGTCAAAACGCACTAAATGAGACAAAAATAACTAAAACGCTCGTAAATCTGAAGATAATGAGAATTTTGAGTTTATTTTTTGCATACACAATTTTTGTCAAAACTGTAATCAAGTTGCCAAATTTCGAGATAATCGGTCCACATTTGACCCCAGCTCTCATATAAGTCCAAATGACGGAAACATCTTAAATATATAAGTTTTGAGAAAATGTTTGCATGATGGCAAAATTTAGCAAATATTTATCTTTATGCATGAAAAAGAACACCTTTGACCTTAGAGTTGATGGGTATCGTATGGTCGGGCTTGGCCGACCGACTATAGCACTTTCTTACTTGTTTTTAGTTTATGAATGAGGCACGGCACGCCTTCACCTGATGCAATCTACCGTAAATTTTCCATAACGTTACGTAGAACATTTCTGCGGGGAGTTAAGGTGAGATAGATTTCGCATTTTTGTAAAATAAGATGCACCCTAATGTACATATCCTCACGTGGGGCCACTTGACTGCTATTATTCGACTTTTATTAGAAGTCTTTAGTCTTTACAATGTTAGTTGATAGAAAATGTCTTCAAAATGAAAGAATTTAATTAAATTTTACTAGGTTTGGTTTTCGAAAATATTAAAGGAAACACTGATATTTTTACGAGTTAAGTAAAAAAAATATATATGTTTTTGAAATTTGCATAAGATGTAAAAAACGAAACATGAATTTAAAGCAATTCATAATTTCCCAAAGAACAAATTTGTAACTGAAACTATTAATTTTTGTACATTATACTTAAAATTTCCTCTTTATAAATAAAGTAACAAAATAGGACATTCCATCAATCTACCACAAAATCTTAAAGCTCTAAAAAATACAATGAAAATAAAAAGGATTATTTTGTAAAAACCATTAAAATAATTTACATAACTTTACAAAAAAAAGTAACAAAAAATATAAACTTCCTTTTTATTCTTTCTTTAAATCATAAAAAAGTACCAACAAAATTATGATATTCTGTCAAAATAATAAATGTGAAACCATAAATTCATCACAAAAAGATTTAAAATTTACAAAAGAATACAAAAAAGATCATAAAATAAAACTATTTAAAAAAGATAGAATTTCACTATAATATGACATCATTTTACCCGAAGTCCTGCATATTAGTTTTTCTTTAACAAGATCACTTTATTATGATTAGCTTGGAAGGGCTGGCAGGCTCGGCTGCTGTTGCTGCATGTGGCCCAGTTTGTAACATTTATTAGAAAAACAAAAAACAAGTTTCATTTACTTTGAATTTATTTTTCCCTAAAAAAAATTACATAAATTTTCTTTAGATTTGCTTCATGGACCAAAAAACAATTAGGCGAGGTCACATAGCAGGATCACTGTAAATTATTTAACATCCTTTGAAGAAATAAAAAACACACAAAAAGAATGATATAAGAAAAATCATTAGATTTAAAAGAAAGATTAAGCGATCTGGGACAGTGAGGAAAAGGGGTGGTGGTGGTTTAATGATCGACAGCTATGATGACTAAAGAAGCAGCCTCATACTCAGACTTACATACGTGTGCACAGATTTGTACTCGTAATATCCCGGATAAGAAAAAGGAAAGACCGCTAATTTTTCTTTTGGCTTATTTTATTGTAAGCTTCTTCACCACCCAAGGGAACGAGGAGCACAATAAGATTTAATGATGGGAATTGTTCTTAATCTTAAGCAAAAGGGGTGTGTGATGTAACATTGAACATCCTCACACATGTGACATATGACATACTCCTATGGGTATTGCAGCATCTACTTCAATCTTATCTCCACGATTAGTAGCGAAATATATCGCGCTAAACTAGTTCACATATGCATGAATGAATCAATGACTGAATGAATGAAAGGATGTTTATGTGTCCTTTATCTGTAACTATTTGTAACTGCATCTTTTTGTCATTTGTCATTGGCAAAGGCTAATGAGTGCATATTTAACTCTTGGTTGTTACGTTGGTTTGGTCAGGGTCGACGACTGTTTTGTCACAAGGAGGGAGATTTTATGTCCTTTTTTAATGCCGCTAATTTGCATTTTTAATCGCTTTACAATGCTCATGAAGATGGCTATTTATCTTTAAAGCATCCTTTAGAAAGATAAACTTTTTTCGTTTCATTCAAAAGAAAATCTTTCTTGTCCTTTACGAATCCTAATCAAGTGTTTGTTTTATGACAATTTTATTCAAACGCAAATTTTATTCTTTGTGTGGACATGTGTGGACATTTTTATAGTCCTTTGATGGGATTTTCGAGCAATTGTTTAGAGATGCTGCGTAATTTATTTTTATGTTTTCTTTATTAAATAAATACTTGACCCAGTTTTCTTTTTTTAATTTCTTTAGCGTTTTTTGTTTGAAGATTAGTTTTTACAAAGAAGGGTTAATTTGTTGTTTTTGTTTGATTTGGTCCAGTTAATTTGAAATTTTGACAAATTTCTAATTTATAACGGTCAGGCAATAACTGTCACATTCATTTCTTTAGTTATTTAAATGTAGTCAAAGGTTTAACTATAATTGCAGTTAAATTTTAATTTATGATCGAAACAAATGTTTTATTTTAAGTGGATTTTCTTAAGATTTTCCTGGGCATTAATGGGGAAGTGTAAGAAAATTTAAGTTCCTTAGCACGCGCCAAGTAAGGAGTTGAATACCATATACCGGAAGTGGTATGTTTTACTGTGTTTTATTTTAGTATTTGGAAATTCAATTTATTTAAACACAATACAAAACTATTTTTGGAACATTTTGTGCTTGAGGTGGTGGCATTGGATCTAAACATTTGGGTGGAGAAGTGATATTATAGAATCGACTGAATATGAATGAATGGATGGATGTTGCGCATGTGTGGATGCATTTGTCATCACAATTGTTGTCTTATATAATGATAATGATTATGTGGGTTTGTTGTGATCATGTCTCGAGAGGCTTTAAAGTAAAGAACATTTTTTTTTTCACTTTTGATTAGCTCCAACAAAAGTTATTCCTTCATAAATCCTTAGCTAAAAGAAGGGGAGTATAAAAATAATGAGGGTGAAATTTGTATTAAATCTTTGGATTTAGCCATCTGTTTTATATATTTCTTTAGAGTTTGAATGCAACAAAAGTCTGTTGAACTTTTTAAAAACATTAATTTTGTTTAGATCATTGGAATTGTTTCTAATTTAGTTTAAGAAAAACTTTAGTATTTTGAAAATAAATCTCTATAATATATCAAAAAAACCGTTATAAAATGAACACATATGTACATATGTATATGAAAAAGTTATAGGCTCAATAATATGATATTCTACTATAGAGTCTAAACCACACCATTTTCGATTTTCATAAAATTTTGTACCTGCATGCATACATTATCCTACCTCATACGGTTCAAATTTTGTTTTTATCGAAATTTTTTTCCAAACATACCCACTTTATATGCCTATACATTTTGATAGGGTTATGAGATTTTTATGAAGCTAAGCTCATATTATCATGTTCTTTAAATTAATCATGTATTGGAGAATTATGCCAAGGATATCTCAAAAATTCTATTTTCTTTATCCTTCTCTCAAATATGGATTATAGTGTTGATATCCTTGAGTTAAGGACATAATTGGTATTACTTTTTATCCAATAAATGACTCAATTTTTTAATTAAAAGAACATAAACCATAAATCTTACGTTGAAATATAAGTCTTGTTTCATAAAAATCTGATAACCGTATAAAAAGTTATAGGTACACCTTATATTACGAAAATGCGAAATTGGACCGAAACTCTATGTAACATAAAAATATGCTGTGCAATTTTTTTTTTCAAAATTGCATAAGGGGAACACGTGCCGCATCTGCCCACAAACTGTTAAACATTTTTGTATGGGAAAATTTAGGAGTATTTTCGTTTCGTTTTGCCAAATTTTAACCCCTTAGAATTAAATTATTTAAAAAAATTTACTGGAATATAAACGATAACTAAAGTTTTATTTAAAGCTTTATTTTAAGTCATCAATATTAAAAATCCATGAATTAGTTTCGGAGTTATTGCAGTTTTTCCCCAAAAATTTGTGTCCTTGACGACACGCCTAAGAATATGCAGCCAAAAAATTTACTTAAGAATAAGTAAATTTTAAAGAAAGACAATTCCAGGACCAGTAAGTACATTCATTAAAAAATAACTGATTTTTCATATTGGAAAATTATACTTTTTTCTTAGGCCGGTTTTAAAAATCATTTTTTAATTTTTGAAAATTTTGTTCAACAAATATTACAAATAATAAATTTGCTTTCCAGTATCATAAAACAAACAAATGGTAGAATAAAATACAAAAAAACGAGGTCAATATTATAAACCGTTTTGCCATACCTGCGATTTGAAATCGTAAAATTTCGCGAAAATATGAATTTTTTGTAATAATTTGAGTATATGCTGGTGAAATTGTGCCAATGTTCAGCATGAATAAAAGTAATAGAAAATATTCTTCCTTAGACAATAAAGAAAGTAACCGGCATAATTTTTTGAAAATTGGAAAAGTTTAAACCTTTCTTCATCGGAGTCAAAAGTCAGAATTTGGAGTTCTTTTTTTTTTCATTTCCTATAGGAAAGTGACACATTATTAAGAATTTATTATTAATTAACTATTAATTTATATATTTATTTTTATTAACATTAAGACTTTTGATTAAAAAATATATATTAACCCTAAACAGACATGGAGACTCCAAAACGAAACTACTTAAAATAAAGCTTATTAAGTAATTTAATTCTAAGCGGTTAAAACTTGACTTAAACCGAAAATACTCCCGATTTTTCCCATACAAAAACGGTTAACACTTTATGGGCGGATGCGGCACCTGTACGCCTTATGCAATTTTGGAAAAAATTTGCACAGCATGTTTTTATGTTACATAGAACATTTATAGGGGGAGATATGGTCCAATTTCGCACTTTCGTAATATAAGGTGCACCCTAAGCTACATATATGTCATTGAGTCGTAAACATTGCCATTTTTACAAAAATACTCGAGACATCCAAATTAAAGAGCCTATAGAATGTAAATGATATAAGATAGACTGGTTTTTACACCGTTAAATCCGAAAAAAGAGAAAATATAATTTGAGTTTAAACGAAATCGAAAGATTCAAATTATAAATCTGTATTTTAGGGACAAACATTTTCAGAATCATTCTAATGTCGAATCATAAGAAGTAAACCTCTTACAAAAGGATTTTTTATGTAGTTTTTATAATTATCACAAAATAAATAAATTCATATACTATTCAACAACTTCCCTAAAAACAGGCTTCTTCTTTTGCCTTATCTTTAACATTAAATCTAGTGTAAAAAAAACTCTTTATGTTACATAAAAAGTCAATTAGTACTCATTACAAAGAATTAAATCATTTTTTATACCAAAGTAAAAAGAAATAAAAAATTAAAAAAAAAAAAACAAAGGCAATTAAAGTAAAAAGAGTTAGTTCTTCTTTTCTAAACTGAAGAGGACAATTTACGCAAAAATTCATTAATTTACAACAAAAGATGCTGACCGACTGTAACGATAACAATAATAATGACCAAATAAATGACTGATTGTAAGGACAGACAGACAGACAGACTGAGTGAATGAGTGACTGACTGAACGTGTGTATGAATGAATGAATGTGAATGATCGTCACTTAAAATAATTCAACAACAAACAAACGGAAATGATTACTGAATGACGGACTGACTAAAAAACGACAATTGCCAGTTATTTGTTAAATACACAACAATAATAAATAAATAAATATTACACGCTCGACAACGACAAAACTTATTTTAATGCTAAAAATTACATTAATTTTTGCACATACGGATCTAAAGAAAGACAGACAAAGTTTTTAACTCACATGGACTCAAACTCTAACTCATACTTAAATGAACAAATTTAAACAGAGCGAAGCAGAAAATGAATGGCCAACAATAAAAAAAACTGTAATAAATATTTGTTGTGTTTCATTTTCGATTATTTACCCGACTCAAAAGCCAAGTGTAAAATAAACTTCATTCATTGTTTTTGCTTTCAAGTTGAAATAAATATATAAAAATAAAGAAACAACAGAAATTAAGAAAATATATATTCACATACGAGAACATACATATTTTGCTTTCGATCTGTGTGATCATGTAAAAAGGAGTTGTATTTTCTTACTCCAAACCTCCTTCCTTTCATTTGGTACCCGTATGTGAATATTTGCTCACTGTGGCGGGGCGTATGCAAGAGGTAATAAATACCCCTTTGGTGACCCTTTAAATAAGCGCAATGCAATGAAACAAAATGAAATCATAAGTGTAAAGTTTGCTCTTGTTTCAATGATTGTTATGACTTAAAACTCATTAAGAGCATCCTACTCTTTCATCTGTTTTTAATGTAAATGACGATCATCATTTTAATAATGACGTTGCCGATGTTAATGGTAAAGACGACAATGATCATGACTAAAAAAAACTTTAAGACAAAAACAATGGATAACTTAAGGTTGAGAAGAGTTTGGGAGGAGAACGTACCATCATCTTCAGAGGCAGCAATGTAATATGAAAATATTTTGCGTGGCTTGTTTTGATACGGTTTTTAACACTCTTCTGATGGTTGTAGGATGTAGCGTAGCATCGGTCTGATAAAGTCAATTGAAAAATTTGCAAGTACATTAGGCTAGTAAAGTTTTGTGAAGAAGAGAACAAAGCTCATATGGGCAAACAGAGGTCTTGTTTGCACCGCACAGTGGGTCTGTAGACAAAATTGTTAAAATTTGTACTCTATCAATGGTTATATAGGAATAGAAAAAGTGTTTCGATTAAGTGCATATACAAAGTAAAATTTTGTGTGTAGAGCAGACCTGCCAAAAACACATACATTAATATTTGCATCTGTGGTAAATAGAGCTTTTAAAGGCTCTTACGATCAGTTTTGACAGAATTACATTTTTCTTCATATCGCACTTGATCAACAAGAGGGTATTAACTCAAAATTTTTAAATTTTCAGTAGAGTTAAAAAACTTTTTTATTTTACTACTACTTTCATATAAGGAAGAGCGGTAAAACTGTAGTTTTTTTTGGTGAAATTATAGTGAGAATGATTTCAGATCGTTACAGTGGGTAGATAAGACTACTACACATCAATTTCTTTAAAAAAGTGAAGCACAGACTTTGCAAAGACAATTTTACATAGTTGCGTCTCGCTCATACATAGTGTGTCGGTGTGAAAGCTCAAAAGTTCTTTTGTCAAAGTTCGCACATTGTGTGTAGAGCTGGATGCAAAATTAATTTCGAAAGGCGTTATAGAATTTGCGTATTTCCATCACTACAGAGGCAAATCCGCCAGGGAAATCGCTAAAATGTTCTCCCGGTTAGGACATCATATCCCGTGCTAAAAGTAAAGGAATATTGGAATTAAAAGGGTAACAATGCAGTCCAAAATATAAAACAATACAAATTTAAAGTAAAATTTTTAAAAGCTTCTAGGAAAAGTGGCACTCCAGCACTAGGGGCTTAAATCCGAAGTGAAAACTGGTCAAGGGCTAAGTGTATCCCAAGGAGCAATCCGAAATATACAGGTAAAACCGAGGTATTCATTTACAGTGGCTAGGAAAAATCTACTTCTTTCAACATAAAATTTTGAAAATCCATTCATGCTTTCTATTTCGCACTTAGAATTAGTATTTGGGTACATTTTTTTCTCTATTCATGCTAAAATGATGTTGTATTATTAAAAGTTTGGAAGCCGAGTTAAGTGCCCTGTAGCAAACTTGAAAAGGTTTTTAATATTTTGCGTTGATAGCAGTATACTTTTCCTAGCCACTGTAGATAAATATTTCAGGTTTACCGGTATATTTCGGATTACTTCTTGGGATACACATAGCCCATGATCACTTTTCACTTGGGAGTTAAGCCCCTAATGCTGGAGTGCCACTTTTTCCAGACGGTTTTAATAATTTTACTCTTAATTCATATTGTATATTATTTTGGGCTGCATGGTTACCCTTTTAATTCCAATATTCCTTCATTTTCAGTACGGGATCTGATGACCATACGGGAGAACATTTTAGCGATTTCCCTGGCGGATTTGCCCTTATAGTGATGGAAATACGCTAATTCTATAACGCATTTCGAAATTAATTTTGCAGGCATTTTTTTAAATTTAGGACAACTAATGCACACATTTTTTTTACAATACTTTTTATAACTTTAATTTTATTGCATAACACTCATAAAACATCATCAAATAAAAAATATAACGGTAAATAAAAACATTTGGTGTTATTTTTACTCATTGTGCAAACATTTATTTGACGCCTTTTAAATTGGGTATATTTCTTTTATTATTGTTGTTGTTGCAATGCATGTATTTATCTCTATTTTTTAACGTATGTATTTATCTCATTTTTTTACTAGGCTATGTTAAACTTCTCTAACTAATGCATTTGTCGTTCGGAGTCCGAGTTAAAACGTAGTTTCCTTTAATAGAATCGGATGCAGCTCATTGTCTGAGAGAAACATCCCTTGTTTCAACTGGAATGTCGTGGGGATTACGTAAGTACGTATCCATTTCAGAAAAATATTAAATCCACAATTTAAGTATTTTTGTAAGATTTGTACGGTGAATATTAAAAAATGGAGGTACAACGCTTCTTGCTCTCATGCAAGAAATTATGATAACCAGAGACCCTTGCTGGTATTGGCCAGCGAGGCCGATTATCGGTTTTAATTATTTGTGCTTGCTTTGACGGAACCATTGATATCCCGGTTGCATCTATCTTTCAGTTATGTGTAAAAAGAAAATTTTTTAAGCAAGAAAACATAAAAATTTTCATTAAACATCAACATTTGCTTCCCCATTTGCCCCATTGTGAAGGAAGATATTCCTTCTGGTCTATCTTTTTTACATTTTTTAAATTCAATCGATTTCCAAGTAATTTTTCCGCTGTTACTTAATTTTGTTTTTTTGTTTAAATTTGAGTTGCTTTGATTTGGAGTTTTAATGCGAATACGATCGTGGGTTTTAGTTGCTTTATTGTTTTTTTTTAGCCTACGATGTTTGTTATTTGTGCAACATAATCTTCTCTGTGGGTTTTGTTTTGCGGAATAAGGAAAAACAAAACATCAAAATTTACCAGAAACAATTACAAACTTTGCAAAATATCAGTACACCGCCTAATACTTGGAGATTCGAATTCTTAGTCGGACTCGCCAACTTCCCTGGATCTTTTTTTGGTTTCCAGTTTAATATGTATGTATGTATGTATGCTCTGTATGTAGAGTAGGATGGCATTTTTTACTCATGTGACATTTTCAAGTGCAATTTTGTTGCATTGTTATTTTAGACTTGGATTGTTTTACATTTACTCGTTTTTTAATGTTATTTAGAGATGGTCGACATATTGGAGCATTACTTTCACGATAAGTGAAAAATATCTTTTTGTTATCATTGAAATAAACATCATCAAGAATTGAGGTAAAAATTTGTATCTTCTTAAAATGATTGACTATCTCTATAATAAACATCAATTTCAGATTTAGGCAAACATTCTACAAGCTTAAAATAATGTAAGATAAAGAACCTTATAAGTTGAACCTATCGCACTTTTAGAGTGTAGCGTATCCCTAGTACAACATATGAATATGTATGTATGTATTAAAACGTTTGCTTTAATTTCAAATACAAATTTATAAATATGCAAAAGCGGAGAGACACGAGAGTAAGAAAATACTTAAATGCAACAATTTAACAAAAACTTTGGCTTTGTTTATTTTTCTAAAACAATGTCTGAAAAATACTTTTTATGTTTTATTTTAAAATATCTGATTCGAATACACTCCTTCCCCACCAGACGAGGAAGGAGTGAGTTTTCTTGGTGCTAAAGTAGGAAGTCTGGTTTCAAATATTTACTGAAACATGATTTTTTGTATAATAAATTATTTAAAATTTTGTTATTCATAAAATTGTTGATTGTTTTTTTTTTTTTAACAAATAAAAATAAATTATAAATGAAACTTTGTACCCAATAATGCCAAATTTTTTAATAGAAGTTAATGTAAAAAATGTTTTGAAGAAAGAAATAAAATAGGCATATGTTTCAACAACAAAAAGACAATACAAACAGTGAACAATTGAAACTTCAGGCCATTTCTGCTACATAATGACTAGATATCGAGGCCCTATGGACCACTGGGAGTCAAGGATAACATAAGAAGAAGAAGTAGAAGAAGAATGACTAGAACAGGGATTTTGCAAGTCCTTCAAATTTTAAATAACTGAAAATACTGATCCACAAGATTTCCATCTTCTGTTTTTGGGTTAAGTTTAGAAGTCCCGAAATTTCTTCGAAAAAGGGATAAAACTTTATCTGGCATCAAAGCCCTTTCAGATTCCATCTCGAAGATCTTGAAGAGATGTTCGAACAGTGAAATCGTTGTTGCTGGTGAATTAATGTTCACAACTTTAGGTAACTGAAAATACTTATCCACAAGATTTCCATCTTCTGTTTTTGGGTTAAGTTTAGAAGCACCGAAATTTCTTCAAAAAAGGGATACAACTTTATCTGGCATCAAAGCCCTTTCAGATTCCATCTCGAAGATCCTGAAGAGTTGTTTGAACAGTGAAATAGTTGTTGCTGGTGAATTAATGTTTACAACTTATCCAGCCAATCGACAATTTATATACCGAAGGCCAATATGTTGAACTGTTCGCTGCGCACTATCAACAAACGCAATTGCGTTTGATTTGTTGCGCGCAAGTGGAAAATGAACTAACACACATTTCGTGTGTTGATGAGCACCAACTAAACATCCTCGATCATTTTTTTACCTCACAACCTGAAAAGTATGAGGCTAAGGTTCTGGCACATCTCGATCCGTGCAATGATCCGTGATCATTGCATAATTTGCGCCTCTTATTCGTTCGCTTTGGAAACTTTGTTTCTTTGACAGCACGATTTAAGCATAGACAAATGCAAGTATAAAGATATGTAAAATTAAAGTGGATAAATAACAAAAGGAAAAACGCACAAACAAACATACATTTCGTGAGCACGTGGGTGTGCCTTAGCTTTCTCCCATTGGATTATCGTCTCCATTAGTTGTTTACTAATTAGAGTAAAAGCGGTTTACTCTTTTTTTTATGGGATTTTTCAAAACGACCATACGGCAAATTAATGTGTGGAAGTCCAACATCTTTATTTCATAGAGTCTTTGGTTTAAGTTTAATTTTGTTTTTTATTCCGACCCTCACTCAGAGGATGCTGGTGAAAAGAAGTATAGAAGGAGTGGTGTAGTGTTTTTGTGGACATAAGATTTAAATTATTTTCCTATATTGCAACTGCCAGAAAAATCTTCAGGAGGTAGTAGGTTCCACATACGTAATGTACCCTAAGTAACGAATTTTTTCTATAGTGTGCTCCAGTTGCTCATTAGAGTTGGATACCCTACTCGCCCTCTTCTGCACACGATCTAGAACCTCTGAAATTGACTTCGAAGCTTCGGCCCATACATGAGAGTTTTAGTACATTTTTGGTGATGTAGACCTCAGGATCGGTTGGAGTGACGCAACTATAACACCGTTGAGCCACTGTCACTGCTGCATTAATGAAAACAATTCCAAACATTTCACTAACAAAATAAAAAAGTTCAAAAATATTTCGTAAAAGGTTTTACCGACAAATTGTAGAGTAATTTCTTTTTGTCGAAAATTCTATATGATTCGGAAAGGGCGCTTAAAGCAAATTAAAAAGTGACAAGAAAGTTGTTTTTTAAGAATTGGGCAAATTCCGGGGGTAAATTATTTTAGTGTTTAAATAAAAAAAAATTAGTTCAAAATATTACAAATTTCCTTTCTAAAATCCTTTATAGTAAATTTTTGTACAAAAAACTTGTGTTAATTATCCACTTGTTGTTTTTGCTTAAAATTACAATTCATTCAACAAGATTAAGATGATATGTAATGGAGATGATCAAACAAGCAACCATCCATCCATCCAACCAACCAATCAACCCACTAATAAAGCAAACTAAAACATTACAAACGAATCGGTCCATGCAGCCGGAGAAGTCAATTAAATTTAATTTTCTCTATCATAATTCTTTTCAATTTGTTGCTGTTTTCTTCCTTAAACATAAGACATTTATCTTAAAAAAGTTGAAAGCATGACAAAATGTTAATAAGACTCATTAACAAAAACTTCATGCCGAAATACAAACAATTCACACCCTGCAGTTTCATCGTTTCCAAAGTCAGCATTTTTAAATTCAAGGACAATTTCCCAAAGAAATGAAATGATTACAGATTTCCATAAGTGCTTGTAATGGAAACCACACACCGCCTCTATTAACATATGCTAAAATAGCTAATCGTTTCAACAGTTTTGAGGATGATCTTCAAATTTAGAACTGCTGGGTATTTTAATGGATATATAAAGTTTGTGTTAGTATAGCAAAGATTAAAAAGTTTTATTTTAATTTTCCCCAAAGATACTAACCAAACAACCGACCCATCTATACAAGCCGCCAACAGTTGGCGGCACTTACAGATTAACAAGCGCATTACGATTTACAGAGCCAGGTAAAGTTCTTTAGGAGGAGCAGCAGCTTTGAGCACGTAAGGATGTCTAAACACAAATGTCGTGACTTGTAGCCAATTCATAGAATGCAGTCGTCACTAGTTGGTATTTTGTTTTTCAGATTTTCGTTGTTTTCATAAAACCAGTTAAGTTAGTTTTACTATAATGATCGTAAGATCTTGTAGTATTCCTTTTGTTTTTATCTAGAATCCTACACAAAGATCATGTGAGTAACTACAACTTATTCGTAGTAAAAGAAAAACAAACTTATGTTTACAAATAAATTTTTACTAGAAAATGTTGTCGATTTACTTCATAGTAGAGGATATATGAAAAGGGGTATAAATAAGAGTTGGGGTATAAAATTAATACACATTGTTAAAATTAGGATACATGTTTGCATGTTTTTTTTTCCATTTGGAAACTAATTTAAGATTCACTTGACAAAATAATTTTTATATACAATTTTTTTTACAAAATTTTTCAAATTTAAATTTCTATACAGAAATTGTCAATAAAATTTTTTCAGATAACATTTTTTTGTAAAAAATTTTTCACATAAAATTATTTAAAAGAAAATTTTCCACATAAAATTTTGTTACAGAAAATTTTTCAAATCAATTTTTTTTATAGGAAATTTTTCAAATTAAATTTTTTTATAGAAAATTTTTTAAATAATTTTTTTATGCACAATTTTTCACATAAAATTTTTTATAGAAAATTTTTCACATAAAATTTTTTATAGAAAATTTTTAAATAAAATTTTTTAGTTATTCTAAGAAAATTTTTTACATAAAGTTTTTTTATAGAAAATTTTTCAAATAAAATTTTTTATAGAAAATTTTTAAATAAAATTTTTTGTAGAAAATTATTCAAATAAAATTTTTTGTAGAAAATTTTTCAAATAAATTTTTTTTATACAAAATTTTTTTATAGGAAATATTTTACATAAAATTATTTTAAAGAACATTTTTCACAAACAATTTTTTATAGAAAATTTTTCGAATAAAATTTTTTTATAGAAAATTTTTCAAATAATTTTTTTTTATACAAAACTTTTTACATGGAATTTTTCTATAGAAAATTTTTTACTTAAAATTATTCTAAAGAAAATTTTTCACATACATTTTTTTTTATAGAAAATTTTTCAAATAAAATTTGTTTATAGAAAATTTTTCAAATAAAATTTTTTTATAGAAAATTTTTCAAATAAAATTTTTTTATAGAAAATTTTTCAAATAAAATTTTTTTTATACAAAATTTTTCGCAAAAAAATTTTTTATAGAAACTTTATTTATAAAAAATTTTTATAGATTTTTTTTATAGAAATTATTTAAAAGAATTTTTTTTAATAAATTTTTTTATAGAAAATTTTTCAAATAACATTTTTTTTATACAAAATTTTTCACATAAAATTTTTTTATAAACAATTTTTCCCATAAAATTTTTTTTATAGAAAATTTTTTAAATACACTTTTTTTATAGAAAATTTTTCAAATATTTTTTTTTATACAAAATTTTTCATAAAAAATTTTTTTATACAAAAATTTTCACATAAAATTATTTTAAAGAAAATATTTTATATAAAATATTTTTACCAAATTTTTACATTCAAATTTTTTGTACATTCAATTTTTTTATAGAAAATTTTTACATATAAATTTTAAAAAATTTTCAAATAAAAATTTTTTATAGAAAGTTTTTAAAGAATATTTATCACATTAAAAATTTTTTAGAAAAAATTGTTCACATTAAATATTTTTTTTTATACAAAATTTTTCGCAAAAAAATTTTTTATAGAAACTTTATTTATAAAAAATGTTTATAGAATTTTTCTATAGAAATTATTTAAAAGAATTTTTTTTAATAAATTTTTTTATAGAAAATTTTATAACATTTTTTTTATACAAAATTTTTCACATAAAATTTTTTTATAAACTATTTTTCCCATAAATTTTTTTTTATAGAAAACTTTTTAAATACATTTTTTTATAGAAAATTTTTCAAATATTTTTTTTTATACAAAATTTTTCATAAAAAATTTTTTTATACAAAAATTTTCACATAAAATTATTTTAAAGAAAATATTTTATATAAAATCTTTTTTCCAAATTTTTACATTCAAATTTTTTGTACATTCAATTTTTTTATAGAAAATTTTTACATACAAATTTTAAAAAATTTTCAAATAAAAATTTTTTATAGAAAGTTTTTAAAGAATATTTATCACATTAAAAATTTTGTATAAAAAATTTTTCACATTAAATAATTTTTTTTATACAAAATTTTTCGCAAAAAATTTTTTTATAGAAACTTTATTTATAAAAAATTTTTATAGATTTTTTTTATAGAAATTATTCAAAAGAATTTTTTTTAATAAATTTTTTTATAGAAAATTTTTCAAATAACATTTTTTTTATACAAAATTTTTCACATAAAATTTTTTTATGAACAATTTTCCCATAAAATTTTTTTTATAGAAAATTTTTTAAATATATTTTTTTTATAGAAAATTTTTCAAATATTTTTTTTTATACAAAATTTTTCATAAAAAAATTTTTTATACAAAAATTTTCACATAAAATTATTTTAAAGAAAATATTTCATATAAAATCTTTTTTTCAAATTTTTACATTCAAATTTTTTGTACATTCAATTTTTTTATAGAAAATTTTTACATACCAATTTTAAAAAATTTTCAAATAAAAATTTTTTATAGAAAGTTTTTAAAGAATATTTATCACATTAAAAATTTTTTATAAAAAATTTTTCACATTAAATATTTTTTTTTATACAAAATTTTTCGCAAAAAAA
Source organism: Stomorhina lunata (assembly GCA_933228675.1). Classification (NCBI taxonomy): domain Eukaryota; kingdom Metazoa; phylum Arthropoda; class Insecta; order Diptera; family Rhiniidae; genus Stomorhina; species Stomorhina lunata. The sequence goes on along the minus strand of OW121740.1, from coordinate 183,061,274 downwards.
TTTTTTATAGAAACTTTATTTATAAAAAATGTTTATAGAATTTTTTTATAGAAATTATTTAAAAGAATTTTTTTTAATAAATTTTTTTATAGAAAATTTTTCAAATAACATTTTTTTATACAAAATTTTTCACATAAAATTTTTTTATAAACAATTTTTCCCATAAAATTTTTTTTATAGAAAATTTTTTAAATACATTTTTTTTATAGGAAATTTTTCAAATATTTTTTTTTATACAAAATTTTTCATAAAAAATTTTTTTATACAAAAATTTTCACATAAAATTATTTTAAAGAAAATATTTCATATAAAATTTTTTTTTTTAAATTTTTACATTCAAATTTTTTGTACATTAAATTTTTTTATAGAAAATTTTTACATACCAATTTTAAAAAATTTTCAAATAAAAATTTTTTATAGAAAGTTTTTAAAGAATATTTATCACATTAAAAATTTTTTATAAAAAATTTTTCACATTAAATATTTTTTTTTATACAAAATTTTTCGCAAAAAAATTTTTTATAGAAACTTTATTTATAAAAAATGTTTATAGAATTTTTTTATAGAAATTATTTAAAAGAATTTTTTTTAATAAATTTTTTTATAGAAAATTTTTCAAATAACATTTTTTTATACAAAATTTTTCACATAAAATTTTTTTATAAACAATTTTTCCCATAAAATTTTTTTTATAGAAAATTTTTTAAATACATTTTTTTTATAGAAAATTTTTCAAATATTTTTTTTTATACAAGATTTTTCATAAAAAATTTTTTTATACAAAAATTTTCACATAAAATTATTTTAAAGAAAATATTTCATATAAAATTTTTTTTTTTAAATTTTTACATTCAAATTTTTTGTACATTAAATTTTTTTATAGAAAATTTTTACATACAAATTTTTAAAAAATTTTCAAATAAAAATTTTTTATAGAAAGTTTTTAAAGAATATTTATCGCATTAAAAATTTTGTATAAAAAATTTTTCACATTAAATATTTTTATAGAAATTTTTTTTATAGAAAGTTTTTTTGCAAAAAAATTTTTATAGAAAAATTTTTAAATAATTTTTTTTTTACATAAAAAATTCAAATTTTTTACAGAAAAATTTTCTATAAAATATTTTTTAAAAAATTTTTGACATAAAAATTTTTCAAAAAGTAATTTTATTTGCATTTGATTCCCATTCCATCTATTACATTTATTAACAATTTATCGATAAAAGCCAAAAAATGTTTGTGGGACAAGCAATTCCTCGGCGCGTTTCGATGGTTGGTTAGGCCATCTCTACTACTTTTAGACAGATCGAAAACCTCGCATTATTACCTATTTTACAAACACAATCATTACGAATTATGTTTTTATATAGACAATTTTTCACATAAAAAAAAATTTTCTATAGGAAATTAAAAAAAAATATTGTTCACATTAAAATTTTGTATTTATAACAATTTTTCAAACAAAAATAGAAAAGCATTAAAAAAATATTTTTTTTACAGAAAATTTTTAATATAAAATCTTTTTTACAAAATTTTTCACATACAAATTTCTATCTATAGAAAATGTTTTACATGAAAACTTTTTATAAAAATTTCTTTTAAGCAAATTTTTGACATACACATTTTTAATATAAATAACATAAATAACAATTAATAAAACCCTGGAGGAATGTGAACTTTTTGCAGTAAAGTTTATTTGTACTTGTTCTTAAGCAAGCCCTTACTCAAATACTTTGGAGTGTATTACAGGTTTTTTTCCAAGACGTAATAACATCTTTAGAGAGCAAGGACCTTTTGAAAAGTTTATAAACATTGCAATGATTTGTATGTCTATCTTTCCGTCTGTTTCTTCATAGTTCATTCGTTCTCGTGTATGTATCTGGTTTTCCTAAGGAAGACTTAAAACTTCCAGCATTTCCAGCTTTTCTAGAACTATTTTGTAGTTGAGAAGCCGGTTGTTATTGTATCAGGCGATGTTATAATATGTTTTTTTATAAATATTCTTATTTTCATAAGATTCGGTTTTTCTTTATTTTTTGAATTTTCCCTTAGCTCCCTAATGACTTCCGTTGCACTGAGACTTGGCTAAAGCTGTCAAGGTTATTAATACATGACCATCGTCGTTCGGATGAGAGTCAATGGGCGAATGAGTTTATTTGTTATCGTAGTATTATTTACAGCTGACATATTAATACTTTAAGTCCGAATGTCTTGGCTAAAGAGGATGATTGGTAGTGGTAGAGTTAAAGTTTGTTTTTTTTTTTATAAATAAAAGTCATTTGATCTTTATTTGTTTGGCTTCTTTTGTGGTTTTATATGCAAAAATAGCATTTAATAATAAAAAATGTTCCTTATGTAAATTTTATTGAAAAGAGAATTAATTAACCAATAACTGAATTATACTAAATCAAACTAAATTATAGTTTTTAAAGAATATTTTAAACTTCTAATGATCAATAAAAATTTAATTACAGCAATAATTTACTGAACCTTATAAAAGTTTAGTTTTAAAATGACTATTAATTCCGAATTTCGGAAGCAGTAGCTTTTTTAATGGGTTAATTTTATGGGTATAATATTTTATGAATATGAGTTTTAATTTGAAACTTTTTGTATAAGATAAAATACATTTTGTATTTTTTTTTATTTCATTCATAATTTCAAATTCTTTTCACATTTATTTTTTAACTGAGTTTTTATTTGTTTTAATGATGACGTGCAAATATATTGAGCAGAATCTTTTAAGATTTGTTTAAAACATATTTAATACTTTAATGTGGCCTTAAAAAGCCGATGTTTACTATTTCTTGCGATTGTCAATTGACATAACAAAAATTAGAATTTTGGTTAATACTAATTTACATATTTATAATAAATGAATTGACATGAGATTTTGGTTTTAAATAATTACTATGTTTATCGTATTAAAGAGTGTTCCAAATAAAATATGCAGTTACAGTTTCAACTAAAAATTATGATTTTTTATCATGTTAACTTTTGTTTTTAATTCATTAATTTTCAATTGTTATTTCGTTCAAAATGGACTGCGAAATAAAACCTCGAGCAAAAGACCAGTTCGTAAGGTTAACTTCTACAATACTTTGTTATGTCAATTGAACCATGGTACAACTAACAAGGTAAAATCACTATACTCTTCGTTCTCAAGTTCAATTACCAAAAAAATTGTTTGAATTGTATTTTTTCTTGTTTGTCAAAAATTTTTAAAGTGTATTAAGTCCATTTTTTTTTGAATTGAGATATAAAGGGTTTTTAAAAAATATAGGTGACCAATTATAGTAAATTAAATCTTAAGTTTTGATCAGGACCTATAAAATTTTTTGTTTCATAAAAATAAATTTATAAAAACCATTTGGAAATTCGTTTTTATACCACTTTTAAAATAAATTAAATCTCCTATAAAAAGTAAATTTTTAAAAAATTTCCTATAAAAAGTAAATTTTTAAAAAATTTCCTATGAAAAGTAAATTTTTAAAAAATTTCCTATAAAAAGTAAATTTTTGAAAAAATTTCCTATAAAAAGTAAATTTTTAAAAAATTTCCTATAAAAAGTAAATTTTTGAAAAATTTCCTATAAAAAGTAAATTTTTGAAAAATTTCCTATAAAAAGTAAATTTTTGAAAAATTTCCTATAAAAAGTAAATTTTTGAAAAATTTCCTATAAAAAGTAAATTTTTGAAAAATTTCCTATAAAAAGTATATTTTTGAAAAATTTCCTATAAAAAAAAATTTTTGAAAAATTTCCTATAAAAAGTAAATTTTTGAAAAATTTCCTATAAAAAGTAAATTTTTAAAAAATTTCCTATAAAAAGTAAATTTTTGAAAAATTTCCTATAAAAAGTAAATTTTTGAAAAATTTCCTATAAAAAGTAAATTTTTGAAAAATTTCCTATAAAAAGTAAATTTTTGAAAAATTTTCTATAAAAAGTAAATTTTTGAAAAATTTCCTATAAAAAGTAAATTTTTGAAAAATTTCCTATAAAAAGTAAATTTTTGAAAAATTTCCTATAAAAAGTAAATTTTTGAAAAATTTCCTATAAAAAGTAAATTTTTGAAAAATTTCCTATAAAAAGTAAATTTATGAAAAATTTCCTATAAAAAGTAAATTTTTGAAAAATTTCCTATAAAAAGTAAATTTTTGAAAAATTTCCTATAAAAAGAAAATTTTTGAAAAATTTCCTATAAAAAATAAATTTTTGAAAAATTTCCTATTAAAAGTAAATTTTTGAAAAATTTCCTATAAAAAGTAAATTTTTGAAAAATTTCCTATAAAAAGTAAATTTTTGAAAAATTTCCTATAAAAAGTAAATTTTTGAAAAATTTTCTATAAAAAGTAAATTTTTGAAAAATTTCCTATAAAAAGTAAATTTTTGAAAAATTTCCTATAAAAAGCAAATTTTTGAAAAATTTCCTATAAAAAGTAAATTTTTGAAAAATTTCCTATAAAAAGTAAATTTTTGAACAATTTCCTATAAAAAGTAAATTTTTGAAAAATTTCCTATAAAAAGTAAATTTTTGAAAAATTTCCAATAAAAAGTAAAGTTTTTCAAAAATTTACTTTTTATAGGATATTTTCCAAAAATTTACTTTTTATAGGAAGTTTTTCAATAATTTACTTTTTATAGGAAGTTTTTCAAAAATTTACTTTTTATAGGAAATTTTTCAAAAATTTACTTTTTATAGGAAATTTTTCAAAAATTTACTTTTTATAGGAAATTTTTCAAAAATTTACTTTTTATAGGAAATTTTTCAAAAATTTACTTTTTATAGGAAATTTTTCAAAAATTTACTTTTTATAGGAAATTTTTCAAAAATTTACTTTTTATAGGAAATTTTTCAAAAATTTACTTTTTATAGGAAATTTTTCAAAAATTTACTTTTTATAGGAAATTTTTCAAAAATTTACTTTTTATAGGAAATTTTTCAAAAATTTACTTTTTATAGGAAATTTTTCAAAAATTTACTTTTTATAGGAAATTTTTCAAAAATTTACTTTTTATAGGAAATTTTTCAAAAATTTACTTTTTATAGGAAATTTTTCAAAAATTTACTTTTTATAGGAAATTTTTCAAAAATTTACTTTTTATAGCAAATTTTTCAAAAATTTACTTTTTATTAACTAAACATAATTAATACACAAATTTATTTAATCAACATCAGTTTTAATATATTCAGCTTCATTAAAAATAATTGCATTTAAAGTAATTTAAATCGGATTATACTCGCACTTGAATGTTTTTTTATAAAAAGTAAACACAACATTCGACCCCAAACATGGAAATGAAAATGAGTTCCAAACAATAACAACTATGTACGTGATTTACAACAATTTGCCTCTAATTGCAGCAGCTCAATCTGTGGACTGACTCCAAGAGATCCCCTACATTTAATAGTCCAACTTTATAAAATGATGTAAAATTATATGCTAAAGAAAACTCTACTATTTACAGCAACATCAACGTAATTTCATTTAAATAGAATCCTTTTATGTGTGGAATAACAACAACAAGTTCAATAAACTTTAGATGAATAGATACCAAAGATAAAGATACAGAAAAAGATAGACAGACTTCATCTGTAAAATGCAACAAGATCATAATAATAATAATAAACATTTAATAGTTTCAATGTACAAACACTTGAAGTTTCAACTAATCATGGTCTATTAGAATTACAAAGCAAAGAAACTAAGAACAACTAGAAACTATATAAGAAAAAATAATAATTCGAAACATCCTGCCTTCGAAAAGAAACTCTTGCCATCGAACAATGAGTCTTTAAAAAGATCGGGGTATTATTAAAGTAGAAGGGAATCAAAATGTAAAATGTTAAACAAGTTTGAAGAATTTACCCCCCTACTTTGAAAGTCTACACAAAATCTACGCTGAGTTTGTCTAAAGTTCAAAAAACTCTACAAACTCTTTTAATGATAGATACAAGAAGTAAAGCTACATCCACATTCACATACACAAATTGCAATTGTTAAACTATTCATTGCACTTACTCTAACTACAGAAACTCCAAAGAACACTCATACGTTTCAGACAAAAGAGATTTCCCCCACTGCAACAGCATCCAACCAAAATAATATAAAAAACAAGTAAGAAAGTGCTATAGTCGGCCAAGCCCGACCATACAATACCCTTCACCACTAAGGTCAAAGGTGTTATTTTTCCTGTATAAAGACAAATATTTGCTAAATTTTGCCATCATACAAACATTTTCTCAAAACGTATATATTTAAGCTGTTTCCGACATTTGGACCTATGAGAGCTAGGGTCAAATGTGGACCGATTATCTCGAAATAAGGCAAATTGATTACAGTTGTTACAAAAATTATGTATGCAAAAATAAACTTAAAATTCCCATTATCTTCAGATTTACGAGCGTTTTAGTGATTTTTGTGTCATTTAGTGCGTTTTTAAAGAAAAGTTTGTATGGGAGCTATGGTCAAATATGGATCGAAATTTGGTACAGTAATTTAGGTTTACATAAGCAGTATTTGATTTAAATTTCATGAAAAAATAATGATTTTTGTGGCTAATATATCAATTCCGGGAAGTGGGACCTATGTGAGGTACCATAAATAATGAACCGATTTTGACGAATTTCAATAGCCATGGTCAAAAAATTTATCCGTGCCAAATTTCATCGAATTATCTTTAGAATTGCGACCTGTAGTTTGATTACAAGGTTTACGTGGGGGTCCAGCCAGCCAGCCAGCCGGACGGCGGACATCGCTAAATCGACTCAGAAAGTGATTCTAAGCCTATTGGTATACTAAAAGATGGGTCTAAGACAAATATTTCTATGCGTTACATACATCAGCACAAACTTATAATTTCTTTCCACCTACGGTGGTGAAGGGTATAAAAACACACACGCAGACTCTATTGAAAACCTAGACCCCAACTTTTAGCAAAGTCTAATGTGACGATCCACACTTTGTATGGGACAATGAAAGAGCTCAACAAAACAAAAAAAAAAAAAGAATATATTAATATAAAAGAAGACTACAACAATTACTGAGAATAAATAAAACAGAAGCTGTAGAAAATAAATAAACATTAGCATCGGCCTGAAGAGGAACAAGAATCCATATTACTCGCAGAGCATCAAGGAAACTTAAGAAAACGACGCGCCTTAATCCGAAATAGTTTTCTTAGAAATTAAGTACGGATGTACTTTTTCCTTGTTAGGAATGTTGGCATCAACTCAAATATCGATAATGTGGATGTTTGAAAGACAGGCAGAATAGAGATATCCAAAGTGAGGATTTTATTATGATTTAATGTAGATTCTTAGTATTTAGAAACACATTTTTGTTGCTTTTATTAAAGAACAAAACAAAAGAAATAAATAAATTAAAACGCATGGATCATCAGGAAAAAAGAAGTAGAAATGGATGTAAATTAATAAAATACCATCATCATGTCATTTGTTATCAAAGAACATCTTATTGCTATTTAACTCAAATGAACAGTGTGTAGCAAAACAGTTTCCAACTTTGCTAACTCAGACCAAAAAAAAAAGAAGTTTAGTTTATGTTAAGATATAATTTATGCAAAAGTGCAATAGCTCGATTGTGAATTGCAACTCAACTTTAATTGTGTTGCCAATTTATATAATGACATTACGTATAGCAACTAATAACTAATAACAGAAAATCAATCAAGTGCTACTGACAAGGCGAGCAACACTTTGATAGTTGAAAAACCGACAAACGGGACACCTAGTGGGTAAAGATAAATCCAGTATGCTGAATCAATGGTGCTAACCGTTTTCAGGCTAGCTCTTGTTTTTGAGATATAGCATTATTAAAGAAATGAAGGAGGTTGCGCAACTTTATAACGCTATATCTCGAAAACTAGAGCTAAAATATAAAACGATTAGCACCATTGGATTCAGCGTACTCGACTTATCTTTACCTACTAGGTGTCCCATTTGTCGAAAAAAGTGTAAAAATCGAGCACAGTGTTATTGCAGATGACAATAATACGAGTAGTCAATTCTAGTTACCAGTTATAGGTAATTTCAGTGTCGTGATTTTTTTGGTAAAAAAGCGGAAAAATATATTCCTATGGTCCCATAATAATCAAATGTGTGTCATCTATACATCCGACAATGCCAGGAAACTTTATTTTCATAAAGGGTTTTTCAAAAAGAGCGCTACAAAAGTTTTTTAAATAAAACAAAAAACGGTTTTGGATATCAATGAAATTCTTTGTTCCTGTAAAAGCACGTTTGATGTCATTATGTATGGAACTCGATTTCTTTAGCATGGCCACCACGGGTACGCTTGCAGAAGTCCAAACGCTGAACCCAATTTCCGACGGTTTTCAAGCATAAATTGGCTGGCCGATTCTGCTGCAATTTCACGTTCGATATTCATCAGTTCATCAATTGTCGCCAGCCTTCCCCACAGGAAACAGTCGAACGTCGTCAAATCGCACGACCGAGTCGGCCAATCGACTGAGCCATTTCGTGAGATAACAAGTTCTCCAAACTGGGTTTTTATTGATTGATTGCGACATTCCCTGTGTGGCTTGTGGTGCCGTTCTGTTGGAACCACATGTCCTCCGAATCCATATCATCCAATTAGGGTCAAAAATATTCAGTTATCATTGAACGGTAGCGATTCCTATTCACAGTAACGTGCCGGTCTTGATCATCACGGAAGAAGTATGGTCCAATGACGCCGCCGGCCAATTTTGTCTTTTTCTTCTAGTTGCCATTCACAGTTGTCTAAAACTTTTAGCAACTGACATGAGTTGCCATATCAAATACATATTTGTTTACTTATTATGTTGCCAGTAGAGGAAGCATCTTAATTTGGGTTGCAATACGCAATCGAGCCATAAGTCAAGAAAAAATATGGCACCCTAGACGCTAGTTAACGTCGCTTAGGAATTGTTAAGACTTCATAGGTTACTTTGGGTGATAATTTTTAGGTTCGTTTGTTACGCAAATGCCATAGCATTACTAGATTTCTTAGGGGCGGTGAAAAAGTTATTTCAAAAATGTAGCTATATTAAAAATGTCATCCAAGTATCGTTCAGAAGTGTCGTCCATACTATAATTAATTCTTTCTGGCTTTCACTGTTCCATTAGATATAATTCCGCCAATTTGAATATATTTAAATGTTTGATTTAAAGTCATTTGTCAGTTTGACTTAATTGTTTTTTGACCAACATTTAAAACAAAAAACAACATTCCCCACTTTTCTTATTTGCAAAGGGTTTTGCGATTAATTAAAAATAAAACGGGAGTGCTGGCTTTAGAAGAGTTTACTCATTTGTGTGAGTGTGACATCTTCTAGATCTAAATTTTAGCAAAACTTAAAAATCATATGTTTTAATGTTTGTTCTCTTGTTGGTTGGTTGGTATCTTTACAGTATCTGTGTTTTAATTCCCACGCCAATGCTTGTTTGTGTTAAAGCTAAAAAAAAAAAATACAAAAATAATAAACTCATAAGAAGTATATGGAAATACTCTAAAAAAAACCTACAACATTCATGAAAGAAATGTGTATTAACAAAAAAAAAACTCTTATGTATCGCGCATCTTCGTTTGAACTGTAACAGCGCAAACAAACGAACATAAAATTCAGAAAGATTCATTGTGAATGGAGGCAGAGAAACACATTCAGATTCCCGGACATCCAAACATAAAATACTTATACTAGTATTGTATGAACTGCGTTTGAGATATCCAATATTTTTGCAAATATTTAATATTCTGCGTAAATGATAAATAACAACTTCACACTAACACGCGAAGTTGTTGTGTTGTTGCTCTTGTGAGCACATCAGTTGTTTGGCGGCCGTCTGATCTCTTGTTCTACGAAGAACTTTATGTTTGTATGTTTTGTGTTGTGTTTGGTTTCAGATCATTTCAGTTTTACGATATTGAGTGTTATGTTGGTGTTGCTTTTCCTTGTCTGCTGTTATTTGCCTCCCGTATGGACGGTCGGATTGTTTCTTGGTATATTTTGAATATTTGTATCCAAATGATTTTCAATGTTTGCAGTTTTTTTTTAAGTTTACTGATCTTAATATTATTGTTTGTCGATCAGTGTTATAATTTAGCATTTTTTATACCCACCATCAAAAAGAATGGGGGCTATATTGATTGTCATTCCGTTTGTAATTTCCAAAATTGAAGTATATTCTGAATCCTTATGAAATTCTAAGACGAATGAGTGATGTCCGTCTGTCTGTCTGTTGTCGGCACGATGAAACCTTAACGAAAGGATATAGGTCACTGAAATTTGGCATAAATACTCTTTATTTCTTGGAAAATTTTGGTTTGAAATCGGGCAAAATCGGTTCACATTTGACCATAGCTCCCGTATAACCTCTTCTACTTATTTGCTAATAAATGACAAATTATAATAGCTATGATGAATTTGGTATATAGAAGGTTTACATAAGTACTAGGCAGCATATAAAATTTCATCCAAATCGGTTCACATTTGACCATAGCTCCCATACAAAAAACTTACGAAAACAGCCTAAATTCCACTTAAAATACACTTAAATGTTAATAAATGTAATAGCTTTGGCCACTAAATTTAGCACAAGGAAATCTTATGCCAATGCAAACTAGTGTGGCAAATTTTGTCACAATCGGTCACCATTTGACCATAGCTCCAATATAAAAAAACTTACGGAAACACAAAAATACAAAAAGAAAAGGGGGCTTATGTCCGTCTGTCCGTCATGTAAAAGTGCGATAGCGCCTTAACGAAAAGAGCTAGAGGAACACAATTTTACAAAACTATTTTCGATATCTTATAAAAGTTGTAAAGAGTGCTCTAAATAAAATTTGTAGTTGGATTTTCTTAAATAAAATTAGTAAAAAAAATTAAAATTAGTTTTGCAAAATTATCGACTTTTTTCGGAAACCCTCCCATTAAAGATTTTACAGTTGCTTCTGATACCTTTTTGGAGCATGTGTTCCACCTGCGCTTAAAATCGGACATGTTCTTGCAAATCTTTCCTGTGTTCTTCAATTCCTTTTTTACCAGAGCCCAATACCTTTCCACAGGCCGAAGTTCTGGACAGTTAGGTGGATTCGCCTCTCGTGGTACAAAAATGACATATTCTTTGAGTACCACTCAAGTGCCTTTTTTCCATAATGGCATGATGCCAAATCGGGCCAAAAAAATGTAGTCACTCTGTGCTCTCTTCAAAAGGGTAACAACCGTTTTTGTAGGCACTCCTTTATATAAATTTCTGTGTTTATTGTGCCAGATGCCACAAATACTTTACTTCTTTTGCCACAACTGCAAATAGCTTGCCACACGAGAAACTTCTTAGGGAATTTTGTTTGTTTTTTTGTGCGAAACTCTTGCCGAACATTGTCCCGTTTATCAGTAACATAAAAATCTTGACCAGGAAGTTGAGAAAAGTCTGCCAGTACGTATGTTTCATCATCCATCACACAACAGGTGTATTTTTTTATAAAATCAGACTTCAGTTTTTTCGCTCGTTTTTTTGCTTCTAAGTTCTTTATAGCATTGCGATCTGGAACCTTTTGGACTTTGTATGTCTTCAGTCCAGCATAAGCTTTGACTCTATGTGCAAAATTCGTAGAACATTTCACGTACGAGCTGCTTTTCTTAAAGAAGTGTTAGGCGCTCTTCGAAAGAGTCGCTCGACTTCGTTTGCCTTACCAATATCTGTAGGACCTTTTTTCCTCCCTGATCCAGGTTTTCTTTCAATGCTCAGGTTTTCCTTATACCGTCTGATGGCATTAGAAACCGTTCGAGGGTCAACTTTCAAATTTTTAGCTATTTTTTTAAAAGTCCAGACGGATTTTTTTGAAAAGTTTTAATTATATTTTCACGAACTTTTTTTTTTGGCAGTCCATTTTGATTGAAATAACTTTTGAAAATTAATAATTTCTAAAATAATATATCTGACATATCTATAGAAACTAACTTGATCAAAAATAAATTATTTCTTGCACTATGGATAAATAAATCTTGTCTAAAATAGTAAATGCATATTTTTTTTAGAACACTCTTTATTTTGAAAATGGACGAAATCGCTTTACATATAACCCCGACAGCCGAATATAACACTCTTACTTGTTATTTCTTACTTTTACAATAATCCGGTTGAAAACTTATTGCGCTTACTGTTATTCTTCAGATATGTTGAAAAAAGATCTTGCCACAAGAGTGGGTTACCTCTGTTGAACATTTTGATATCAAATTTACAAAGAATGTTCGTAAAGGATCATTTATTCAAAATTTTTCTATATATAATTTTGGTTTTTTGAAAAAAATTTCAGTAGACAAATTTTAAAGAAAAAGCTTGTTGATACGAAAATATTAAAAAAAAATTTTAATTGTGAAAAAATAGAAAAATTAAAAAAAAAAATTCTATAAAACAATTTTTATAAAAAAAATTAAAAAAAAGTATTTCATTTGGATGGTTTACAAAGTTCCCCTGCGACGTTCTTATCAAATTTGGTTCAAACTATTACCAATAGGAAAATTTTCGGTTGCAGCAAGTTTAAAAACTATACCATCATATAAAACTTCCCCTGCTCCGATCCTTTCCATTTAATCACATTTTCAAAAATGCTTCCATTGGTAAAACAAATGAAAAGTGCTTCTATTGGTAAAAAATTTACTAGTATTAAGTTAAAAGTTTTTATCCACTTCAACTTATTAGATATTGAATTATAAGTATTAAATATAGCCAAAGTTTTAAAATGGGACATAAAAGATTGGAAGTATAACTATATCTATATTAAAAATTTCATCAAAATCGGTTTACATTGTAATTGCAACGGGGAAAGGGCCATCCCCTGCTTTGATCTGAAGTGCGGCCATTAGTAATGAATTTACTTTTATTTACAAATTTGAAGTTTCTAACTTTTATAGTTTATCAAATTCAATGATAAATACAAAATTTTGCGCCATTTAATACACTATTTGGGCCCTTTGTGGACCAGGTTTTGAAACAAAATATATCCTACCACCACCTTTAAGGAAAGTTAGTCAATCTTAAATAAACAAATAAACAAACTTACAAACACATTTATAATATCTGTGGCAATAAGGAAGAGTAGCTTAAGTCGACATAAGAGTGAGTTAAGGCGTTGATTGCATTACAGAAGCAAAGGCGCTTCTTATTTAGTCTGTTTTTAAAAATTCGGGTTTTTGTCCTTATATTTATTGGCTTGGGGCATAAATACGCTGTTTAACCACTTCAAAAAAATTTTAGGAGCGCTCAATTAGCATTACTACTCTTGATCGTAATGAAGTTACTGATGTTGCCCTACATGTTTAAATGTGATGTCTTCTTAAAATAAATATTGTATAATAAATTGTTAAAAATATTTTTTTTGACCAAAGGAATTCTTTAAATAATTTAAAACAAATGAAAGAGATTGTATTCAAAATGTACATAGAGATAAAATAGTTTTTATAGAGAGTAAAAGATAGGTTTTAAATGATCACTCTTAAAATTTTTGTCTATATCTTAACACTTTGACGTATGATTAACGTAAAGTACAATACAAGAAATACAAAGAATATAATTGAAACTATAACAGCTTTTTAGTTTCGTTAATTAATTTGTTTAAACCACATGTTTCTCAGTTAACTAATGACACAGATTTTGCTTTAAATTTTCTTTACTACTTTAATTTATTAAAGTTTATGTTTTTTGTTATTTTTAAACTTAATAAATGTAACGAAAATGCCTTCATTAAATTCATAAAGAATAACATTTGCATTCAACTTTTTGTTGTCCGTTTATTGTGTGAATTTAGCAAAAAGAAGAATCTTTTATTTTATTCTTTACATCTCGAGGATGCGCTGTTGATGCTGTTGCTTCACATCTTAATAACCAATTAACAAATTATGATTGTAAGAGTGAACAGAACAGTAACATTAAATATAACTACAGCAACATTAACATTCACGGCAAAACAAAAACAACTATAAAAATTATACTTCATAAAAGGTAAATTCTCAGATAAAACGTCTGTCTGTCCATCCATCTATCCGTCTGTCTTTCTTTCTTTCTGTCTGCATGGTTATAATTTTACGGCGCTTAAAGTATGCAATTATTAACTTTTTTTTGCAGTTTTCGCTTTTGTTTTTCATTTCTTGTCCTGGGCCATTTGTTTGTCTCCAATGAAGTGTTGTTGGTAATAATTGAAATAAAATACATGACATGAAAAAAAGAAAAAAAAAAGTATTGCTGGACTAACAAGATTTTGGTGCACGCTTCCCGGCCATAAATTTATTTTATAGAGAAACATAAACGTTATAAAATCTTACCTCAATAATATTAACTTTTTAAACATTTTCATCAAAAATACTTTTCTATAAAAAAATTTTCGTCAAAAATATTTTTCTATAGAAAAATTTTTGTCAAAAATATTTTTCTACAGAAAAATTTTTGTCAAAAATATTTTTCTATAGAAAAATTTTTGTCAAAAATATTTTTCTATAGAAAAATTTTTGTCAAAAATATTTTTCTATAGAAAAATTTTTGTCAAAAATATTTTTCTATAGAAAAATTTTTGTCAAAAATATTTTTCTATAGAAAAATTTTTGTCAAAAATATTTTTCTATAGAAAAATTTTTGTCAAAAATATTTTTCTATAGAAAAATTTTTGTCAAAAATATTTTTCTATAGAAAAATTTTTGTCAAAAATATTTTTCTATAGAAAAATTTTTGTCAAAAATATTTTTCTATAGAAAAATTTTTGTCAAAAATATTTTTCTATAGAAAAATTTTTGTCAAAAATATTTTTCTATAGAAAAATTTTTGTCAAAAATATTTTTCTATAGAAAAATTTTTGTCAAAAATATTTTTCTATAGAAAAATTTTTGTCAAAAATATTTTTCTATAGAAAAATTTTTGTCAAAAATATTTTTCTATAGAAAAATTTTTGTCAAAAATATTTTTCTATAGAAAAATTTTTGTCAAAAATATTTTTCTATAGAAAAATTTTTGTCAAAAATATTTTTCTATAGAAAAATTTTTGTCAAAAATATTTTTCTATAGAAAAATTTTTGTCAAAAATATTTTTCTATAGAAAAATTTTTGTCAAAAATATTTTTCTATAGAAAAATTTTTGTCAAAAATATTTTTCTATAGAAAAATTTTTGTCAAAAATATTTTTCTATAGAAAAATTTTTGTCAAAAATATTTTTCTATAGAAAAATTTTTGTCAAAAATATTTTTCTATAGAAAAATTTTTGTCAAAAATATTTTTCTATAGAAAAATTTTTGTCAAAAATATTTTTCTATAGAAAAATTTTTGTCAAAAATATTTTTCTATAGAAAAATTTTTGTCAAAAATATTTTTCTATAGAAAAATTTTTGTCAAAAATATTTTTCTATAGAAAATTTTTTGTCAAAAATATTTTTCTATAGAAAAATTTTTGTCAAAAATATTTTTCTATAGAAAAATTTTTGTCAAAAATATTTTTCTATAGAAAAATTTTTGTCAAAAATATTTTTCTATAGAAAAATTTTTGTCAAAAATATTTTTCTATAGAAAAATTTTTGTCAAAAATATTTTTCTATAGAAAAATTTTTGTCAAAAATATTTTTCTATAGAAAAATTTTTGTCAAAAATATTTTTCTATAGAAAAATTTTTGTCAAAAATATTTTTCTATAGAAAAATTTTTGTCAAAAATATTTTTCTATAGAAAAATTTTTGTCAAAAATATTTTTCTATAGAAAAATTTTTGTCAAAAATATTTTTCTATAGAAAAATTTTTGTCAAAAATATTTTTCTATAGAAAAATTTTTGTCAAAAATATTTTTCTATAGAAAAATTTTTGTCAAAAATATTTTTCTATAGAAAAATTTTTGTCAAAAATATTTTTCTATAGAAAAATTTTTGTCAAAAATATTTTTCTATAGAAAAATTTTTGTCAAAAATATTTTTCTATAGAAAAATTTTTGTCAAAAATATTTTTCTATAGAAAAATTTTTGTCAAAAATATTTTTCTATAGAAAAATTTTTGTCAAAAATATTTTTAAAAAATTAGGATTTATCAGGCTTGAGTTCATTTTTAATTTTCAAATTATTAATTTGAAAATTTGAAAGTAATAATGTGGAGAAAAACTGAAAAAATTATTTTTGAACGCGGCTAGTGGATTGCAATTTCTGTCCCGCCACAGGACGTCATCAGCACTTAGCGCCCTCGACCACAGTCGAGTTATCAAATTGCAGAGATAATCATCAATTTAACTCATTGAGTTTGATCGAACATCACTACGTTTAATTGATTGTGTATTCTCCTATTACTTGTTTTGCTCGATCTTTTAACTTGCCGTTGGCATGTAGAGAAGAACAAGACTTTTTGGTTTGATGCTATTTATAGAATAGTAACAGTGTTCACATATGTAAGTAAATTACATGAATGTATGTGTGTGTAAATGCAACGTGCCCTTTGCTTTTTAATTATTTTCCAAATATTTTTGTCAAAAATATTTTTCTATAGAAAAATTTTTGTCAAAAATATTTTTCTATAGAAAAATTTTTGTCAAAAATATTTTTCTATAGAAAAATTTTTGTCAAAAATATTTTTCTATAGAAAAATTTTTGTCAAAAATATTTTTCTATAGAAAAATTTTTGTCAAAAATATTTTTCTATAGAAAAATTTTTGTCAAAAATATTTTTCTATAGAAAAATTTTTGTCAAAAATATTTTTCTATAGAAAAATTTTTGTCAAAAATATTTTTCTATAGAAAAATTTTTGTCAAAAATATTTTTCTATAGAAAAATATTTTTGACAAAAATTTTTCTTTAGAAAAAAATATTTTTCTATAGAAAAATTTTTGTCAAAAATATTTTTCTATAGAAAAATTTTTGTCAAAAATATTTTTCTATAGAAAAATTTTTGTCAAAAATATTTTTCTATAGAAAAATTTTTGTCAAAAATATTTTTCTATAGAAAAATTTTTGTCAAAAATATTTTTCTATAGAAAAATTTTTGTCAAAAATATTTTTCTATAGAAAAATTTTTGTCAAAAATATTTTTCTATAGAAAAATTTTTGTCAAAAATATTTTTCTATAGAAAAATTTTTGTCAAAAATATTTTTCTATAGAAAAATTTTTGTCAAAAATATTTTTCTATAGAAAAATTTTTGTCAAAAATATTTTTCTATAGAAAAATTTTTGTCAAAAATATTTTTCTATAGAAAAATTTTTGTCAAAAATATTTTTCTATAGAAAAATTTTTGTCAAAAATATTTTTCTATAGAAAAATTTTTGTCAAAAATATTTTTCTATAGAAAAATTTTTGTCAAAAATATTTTTCTATAGAAAAATTTTTGTCAAAAATATTTTTCTATAGAAAAATTTTTGTCAAAAATATTTTTCTATAGAAAAATTTTTGTCAAAAATATTTTTCTATAGAAAATTTTTTGTCAAAAATATTTTTCTATAGAAAAATTTTTGTCAAAAATATTTTTCTATAGAAAAATTTTTGTCAAAAATATTTTTCTATAGAAAAATTTTTGTCAAAAATATTTTTCTATAGAAAAATTTTTGTCAAAAATATTTTTCTATAGAAAAATTTTTGTCAAAAATATTTTTCTATAGAAAAATTTTTGTCAAAAATATTTTTCTATAGAAAAATTTTTGTCAAAAATATTTTTCTATAGAAAAATTTTTGTCAAAAATATTTTTCTATAGAAAAATTTTTGTCAAAAATATTTTTCTATAGAAAAATTTTTGTCAAAAATATTTTTCTATAGAAAAATTTTTGTCAAAAATATTTTTCTATAGAAAAATTTTTGTCAAAAATATTTTTCTATAGAAAAATTTTTGTCAAAAATATTTTTCTATAGAAAAATTTTTGTCAAAAATATTTTTCTATAGAAAAATTTTTGTCAAAAATATTTTTCTATAGAAAAATTTTTGTCAAAAATATTTTTCTATAGAAAAATTTTTGTCAAAAATATTTTTCTATAGAAAAATTTTTGTCAAAAATATTTTTCTATAGAAAAATTTTTGTCAAAAATATTTTTCTATAGAAAAATTTTTGTCAAAAATATTTTTCTATAGAAAAATTTTTGTCAAATATATTTTTCTATAGAAAAATTTTTGTCAAAAATATTTTTCTATAGAAAAATTTTTGTCAAAAATATTTTTCTATAGAAAAATTTTTGTCAAAAATATTTTTCTATAGAAAAATTTTTGTCAAAAATATTTTTCTATAGAAAAATTTTTGTCAAAAATATTTTTCTATAGAAAAATTTTTGTCAAAAATATTTTTCTATAGAAAAATTTTTGTCAAAAATATTTTTCTATAGAAAAATTTTTGTCAAAAATATTTTTCTATAGAAAAATTTTTGTCAAAAATATTTTTCTATAGAAAAATTTTTGTCAAAAATATTTTTCTATAGAAAAGTTTTTGTCAAAAATATTTTTCTATAGAAAAATTTTTGTCAAAAATATTTTTCTATAGAAAAATTTTTGTCAAAAATATTTTTCTATAGAAAAATTTTTGTCAAAAATATTTTTCTATAGAAAAATTTTTGTCAAAAATATTTTTCTATAGAAAAATTTTTGTCAAAAATATTTTTCTATAGAAAAATTTTTGTCAAAAATATTTTTTTATAGAAAAATTTTTGTCAAAAATATTTTTCTATAGAAAAATTTTTGTAAAAAATATTTTTCTATAGAAAAATTTTTGTAAAAAATATTTTTCTATAGAAAAATTTTTGTCAAAAATATTTTTCTATAGAAAAATTTTTGTCAAAAATATTATTCTATAGAAAAATTTTTGTCAAAAATATTTTTCTATAGAAAAATGTTTGTCAAAAATATTTTTCTATAGAAAAATTTTTGTCAAAAATATTTTTCTATAGAAAAATTTTTGTCAAAAATATTTTTCTATAGAAAAATTTTTGTCAAAAATATTTTTCTATAGAAAAATTTTTGTCAAAAATATTTTTCTATAGAAACATTTTTGTCAAAAATATTTTTCTATAGAAAAATTTTTGTCAAAAATATTTTTCTATAGAAAAATTTTTGTCAAAAATATTTTTCTATAGAAAAATTTTGGTCAAAAATATTTTTCTATAGAAAAATTTTGGTCAAAAATATTTTTCTATAGAAAAATTTTGGTCAAAAATATTTTTCTATAGAAAAATTTTGGTCAAAAATATTTTTCTATAGAAAAATTTCGGTCAAAAATATTTTTCTATAGAAAAATTTTTGTCAAAAATATTTTTCTATAGAAAAATTTTTGTCAAAAATATTTTTCTATAGAAAAATTTTTATCAAAAATATTTTTCTATAGAAAAATTTTTGTCAAAAATATTTTTCTATAGAAAAATTTTTGTCAAAAATATTTTTCTATAGAAAAATTTTTGTCAAAAATATTTTTCTATAGAAAAATTTTTGTCAAAAATATTTTCTATAGAAAAATTTTTGTCAAAAATATTTTTCTATAGAAAAATTTTTGTCAAAAATATTTTTCTATAGAAAAATTTTTGTCAAAAATATTTTTCTATAGAAAAATTTTTGTCAAAAATATTTTTCTATAGAAAAATTTTTGTCAAAAATTTTTTCTATAAAAAAATTTTTTTTCAAAAATATTTTTCTATAGAAAAATTTTTGTCAAAAATCTTTTTCAATAGAAAAATTTTGGTCAAAAATCTTTTTCTATAGAAAAATTTTGGTCAAAAATCTTCTTCTATAGAAAAATTTTGGTCAAAAATCTTTTTCTATAGAAAAATTTTGGTCAAAAATCTTTTTCTATAGAAAAATTTTGGTCAAAAATCTTTTTCTATAGAAAAATTTTGGTCAAAAATCTTTTTCTATAGAAAAATTTTGGTCAAAAATCTTTTTCTATAGAAAAATTTTGGTCAAAAACATTTTTCTATAGAAAAATTTCGTCAAAAATATTTTTTATATAGAAAAATTTCCTTGAAAAATATTTTTCTATACAAAAATTTTCGTCAAAAATATTTTTCTACAGAAAAATTTTCGTTAAAAATATTTTTACTGTACAAATTGTTGAAGTGTCACTAAAAAATTAAAATTTTATTACTTTGGCCTGGGCTTTAGGATGCAAAAAGCAACGAAAAAATGCGGTTTAAACAAAACAAAAAATGTATAACTTGCAGCGATAAATGTACATTTTTTTCTCAAATCTTCATTTCTCTGCCCCTGGAGGCGACTGCGACTATATAAAAAGAAGAAACGTATTGAAGTGAATTGAACATTTTACTAAGTTGAAAATCTTAATGTCTACTTTAATCAATGGCACACAACAAAATAACCATTTATTTTTTGGCAACTAACTCTTTTCGATACCGCCGAAATTTTCAATATAAAAAAATTAAAACTCATGTTATATGGGTCTGAAAATCATTTTTGATGTGTGTTCTTTTCTTTAAGATTTTTGTATTTTTGCTTGTTTTGTGAGCTTTTGTTCTGGCCTTCTCTAATAAACAATGAGCCAGTATTATGGGTTTGAAATTCGTACTACCTGGTCTAAGGGTTGACTGGTAAATCAGTGCTATTAAACTTAAAATCTGTGTATTAATATAAATAAAATTTTAAAACATATTTTGACAATGGGAAGGTATGCCAGGGCAATGGAAGAATTAATATCTGGCAAATGGTCTAAAACGAAAGATTTGTTTAAATTTGCTCCGATTGCAGTATATAAACAATTGAGCAATAAGTGAAAATCTAGGCAACTTTTCTTGTTAGAGTGGAAAAAAGCCTTATATAAAGTCGAATAAATAAAAGGTACTTTTATGATCACACATATAAAGTTTATAAATATTTGCTACCTTATATGAAGACTTTATTTTGAAAGTGGAATAAGTCCACATTCCAAAAAACTTGAGTTAATGATCGGAAAAGGATTTGCAATTGTGGATCTTACTATGCCAAAAATAATTAATTTTAAATTTGGTACAAATATTTATTTTGAAACAAATATTTATTTTGAAAGTCGTTCAAGTCCCATATACTTTTTAATTTAAAAGACAAAATTATTAAAAAAAAAGTAAAATTTATTTGTTTTGAAAGTGGATTATGTATAATACATTTTGAATTTCAAAAGAAAATATTTATTCAAACAAAACAATAATATCAAATTTTTTTTGAAAGTGGGGAAAGAACAGAGTAAAAGTTAAATCTTTTTTAATAGAAATACGAGTCTAAATTGTTTTTATTGATATTTAGAAATATTTGCAATTTCCGACAATTAAAAAAAAAATACCAAAAATTTGGCGGAATATTTTACTTTTTATAGCAAATTTTTCAAAAATTTGCTTTTTATAGAAAATTTTTCAAAAATTTGCTTTTTATAGTAAATTTTTCAAAAATTTACTTTTTATAGTAAATTTTTCAAAAATTTACTTTTTATAGTAAATTTTTCAAAAATTTACTTTTTATAGTAAATTTTTCAAAAATTTACTTTTTATAGTAAATTTTTCAAAAATTTACTTTTTATAGTAAATTTTTCAAAAATTTACTTTTTATAGTAAATTTTTCAAAAATTTACTTTTTATAGTAAATTTTTCAAAAATTTACTTTTTATAGTAAATTTTTCAAAAATTTACTTTTTATAGTAAATTTTTCAAAAATTTACTTTTTATAGTAAATTTTTCAAAAATTTACTTTTTATAGTAAATTTTTCAAAAATTTACTTTTTATAGTAAATTTTTCAAAAATTTACTTTTTATAGTAAATTTTTCAAAAATTTACTTTTTATCGTAAATTTTTCAAAAATTTACTTTTTATGGTAAATTTTTCAAAAATTTACTTTTTATCGTAAATTTTTCAAAAATTTACTTTTTATAGTAAATTTTTCAAAAATTTACTTTTTATAGTAAATTTTTCAAAAATTTACTTTTTATAGTAAATTTTTCAAAAATTTACTTTTTATAGTAAATTTTTCAAAAATTTACTTTTTATAGTAAATTTTTCAAAAATTTACTTTTTATAGTAAATTTTTCAAAAATTTACTTTTTATAGTAAATTTTTCAAAAATTTACTTTTTATAGTAAATTTTTCAAAAATTTACTTTTTATAGTAAATTTTTCAAAAATTTACTATAAAAAGTAAATTTTTGAAAAATTTACTATAAAAAGTAAATTTTTGAAAAATTTACTATAAAAAGTAAATTTTTGAAAAATTTACTATAAAAAGTAAATTTTTATAGTAAATTTTTCAAAAATTTACTTTTTATAGTAAATTTTTCAAAAATTTACTTTTTATAGTAAATTTTTCAAAAATTTACTTTTTATAGTAAATTTTTCAAAAATTTACTTTTTATAGTAAATTTTTCAAAAATTTACTTTTTATAGTAAATTTTTGAAAAATTTACTTTTTATAGTAAATTTTTAAAAAATTTGCGTTTAATAGGCTTTTTTGTCGAAAATTTTTCATTTTATTTGTTTTGAAAGTGGATTAAGTCAAATACATTTTTCAGTTCTAAAGTAAAATATTTTCAAACTAAACAAAAATTTTAATTTTATTTGTTTTGAAAACAGTTTAAGTCTCATACATTTTTCAATTCAAGAAATAAATATTTTAAAATGTTTATTTCAAAAGTGGTATAAGTCCATTTAACCCGCATTTCCAAATAGATTTTACAAATTTATTTTTATGAATGAATAAATTTGTTAAGTTTTAATTAAACCTAAGATTTAATTTACTAAAATTGGTCACCTATATTTTTAAAAACGCAAAACCCTTTTTTTTAAATTGAGATATGAATTAAAAAAATGGACTTAATCCACTTTCAAAGTAAGGTCTTCATATAGTCTTCATACATATATATGGGCTTAATCATAAAAGTAGGTGTGGCACATTTCCCAGAAAGAAAATTTTTCAGTCTGAAAAATTTACAAACTATAATGATGATAAAACCTTCCCCAAAACAACATTTGTATTCAGTCGATTAGTTGAATTTTAAAACCGCCAACTTATCACGAAAGAGCGTAAGCGAGGAAAAGAGTGAAATGAGAGAATTATGGCTCGTTATGCGAAGAAATAACATTTAGTCGCTGATTGAGGTAGAATGGCTGGATGGCTGTTTGGGTTAACTAAATGTCAGGCCGGCTTTTTATGGTCTGGCTGGACGGCTGATTTAGATTGGTTTTGGTTGTTGCTGTTATTTATGTAGATGTCCCTCGGAATGCAGAAATGCAAGTTTTTTTCTACTTGCATCGTTTGTAATTTTGGCAAATTCCCAGGAAAGTATTATAAATTCATTTGTGTAGAAACGATATAAAAAACTCCAGAAAAAGAAAAACAACCCAAAAAATAACCTCCCAAAAGAAGACAAAACAAATCAGTTGATTATTAGGAACGGATGTATAAGAGAGCTACAGACAAGAATTTGAATGATTACATTCGTGAGCAGAGTGGAGAGGTGTTTGGCCTAAAGGATTTCCAAAGATGTTTGGAATAAGCCGCCTTTCACAGACAAGAGGCAAAACAATAAACATAAAAATATTAAACGACATGACTTAAACATTAAATGACTTGAAGTTAAAACATTGAAAAAAAAAAATCAGTCTGAACTGCAGACAGTCCTAAAATTAAGAGAAAAACTGATTTGATTTGAGAGGATAAATTATAAAAAGTGGAGAGAGAAAATAACAGAAATCATCTTGTTGAAATACTGGTTTTCCATATGATCAGCAGTAAACAAAAATTTTGGCGCCAAAATTTCTACAGGTTACTTACTTATCACCAGCCAAACTCCCCTCCATTTATCCCCACCGTAAATTGTTTGTAAGAAGGGTAAGCAAAAGGGACTTAAGCAAAAAAATTCCTTAACAATCACAGACAAACAACTTAAACAAGTGGGTAGAAAGAAATACATACATACATAAGAGCAATAATCTGTGGAATGAAGACGAGGCGTACAAGTAGGTATTTTATGTGTGGGGCCGCCAAAATCTTAAATAAAGTGGATTTTGAAAAAAGGGAGGGAATTGAAAAATAAAAATAATAAAAAACGAAAAGAAAGTTAAGGCAGTTAATTCCCACGCATTCAATAAAAAATCCTTAAACATAACTGACACTATATAACGAGGTGTGGTCCAGTTTTAATAAAAGATAACACATGTTTCTTTTAAGGAACTATTTTGAATGGGAAACGGAAGCTATTAGAAACAATAAAAACAAGATGATACCCAATCAATTACTTTCATGATTAAGTTATAAAACATCATATTTACTTACTTAATTTATAAGGATACAAAAAAAAAACAAATGACACTAATCCCCACAAAATGAACCGCAAAAAAATCCCTTAAAATAATATTGTTTTATGAAAAAAATGTTGCAATTGCAAAATACTTTCACAAAAGAAATCTTTGTTTTTTAAGGTTTTTTTATTTGATTGAAAATTAACACATGAAATGAGGCCACACAAGTGCAGGCAAATAAATACTGCCAACTTAAAGGATCGAACAAACGGACAGACATGGATCTTACAGTTTGCACTTGTTAATTTTATGAATGAATTTATTGTTGTTGCGTGTATGTTTTTTTTTGTTGGTGAAAGGAAAGAAACTCATAATCCGTAAAATTACAGGTAACTTCCTGTGCAAAAAAATCTGAAATTGTTGTTGCAATTTGTGCAATAATTTTAGGCGAACGAGGCCAAATTTCTACAAAGTAATACAGAACAGAAACATTGAAGATTAGAATGTCCAGACACAAGAAATCTTAAAAAGCATAAATCCTTGTTATTCTTTTATTAACAATCTTAGTGAAAAAATACACAATAACAAATCTTATCGATCATATAAAATAATAAAAATAGAAAATACTTGTATTCTTATTGAGTTGTTTCCTAGATTTGAAGGAAAACGACCTACAGCTGACCGTGCGAACGGAATTTATCAATCAAAAAATTTAGAGTCCTATCATCACATTACACGGTTCATTATAATTGCGGATAAGACGGAGATGAATTAGGAAAGAATTTCGATTGTTGTTCTTGTTGTTGGAATTTTGAATGGGTTTGCAATATTATCAGTTTTTAGTTTCCAAATGAAATCTGATAATATTTTGTAGATAGAATCATAGGGTCACTTTTTTAACTAACAAGAAATGTTCGTTTTTGCCCCTTGCAAATGTGGTTAAGGACTTTAGATATGATAAATTTGGGAGAATAAGTCACAGAAAGAATTTTCGGGATACAACAGCAGTCTAAAATAGACTTAAAAACATGAAAAGAAGTATCAAAAAAATCCAGTAAAACATTTTCAGGTTCTTCTTCTTCTGTTATCCTTGACTCCCAGTGGAGCATAGGGCCTCAAAAATATGGATCAGTATAAAACTGTTAAGACAAAACTAGTCCAGCAACTCTTTTAAATAACACTAATACTTCTATTAGAAAGGCAGCTCGTACAGTTAAAGGCGATAATACAAAATTTTAGAAAGTTGCAGATCGCAAGTCAGTAAATAATTTAATATCTAAAATGATCACATACACAACATCCGGCTCCAGATTTAAAAATTGTTAATTTACGGCGCAATTTTCAGGAAGAACACAGGACAGAAGAAAAGAAAAAAGCAAGTTATATGAAACGAAGGTAGGCATTTCCCAGTAAGAAAAAAGGTTTATTCTAAAATTGAGGATGATTTGAAAATAAATTTTTTATTTAAAGGTCAAATGTTTGATACTGATTTGAGAATAATAGAGTTCTCAACATTCCAAAATTGAGAAATGCCTTTATTCTCAAAGCATTATCAAACCTCATTCTCAAAGGTTTTTCAAATGTGGATATCATCTACATGTGGAACATAAATAAAATGGCGTTGTATTTTTTAGTTTGTTTATATTGTTTTTGAAAACGGTGCATCATATTTGAATTCTTTTGCATAAAAAATATAATTTTTTTATTGTAAGGTAAAAAAAAATTTAAGAAACAAAGAAAATTTACTTACGCATATGAAAATTATTGAACTTTTAATCTTGACATTTCTTAAGCAGTAAATCTCAAACATCTGTTCAGGTTTGAAAAAAGTTTGAAAAAAACTTTTGATATCAAATGTAAAAGTCATCATATTTCAAACGTTTGACACTGTTCTACTGGGTTGTAGCAACAGTCACGATAAACACGGAAATTTATATAACTGAGTGCGGATTTTACCGTTTCTTGGACGTCACAGAAAATGGCACTTAAATGATATTCAAGCAGTAATGTCCTTTTTGTACCACAAAGTGGCAAATTAATCCAACTGTCAGGACTATGGCCTGTGGAAAGGTATTGGAGAAAAAAAAAATACATTAATTTTTAAGTTATGATAAGTTCAGTGGAACTATTTTTTGATGACGAGGAAGAAGAAGTACAAAATGTGGCAATCATTGCAAAACAATTAAGGGATAACTGTAATCAGTTAGAAGGACCACCAAACCTGTTAGTCAGTTTGAATATTGAAATAGATTGGGAAAAATTATCCTTTTTTGGTTTTAAGGCATACTTTTGTCTTCCAAAAGAAGCAGTTATTTGTCTAGTGGAAGATTTAAAGGAAGTCTTCCGCCAAAGGCATCGAGAAAATTTTTCCCGAAAACTTAAAATATGGTTGAATCTGAAATTATCAGCTGTCACTTGAGTTCAGTTGAAATCGATAATCGAACTATAAATTTATATTTTAATCGAGATTTTCATATACAATAAAGATTTTTATGTACCTCAAGATATTTTTGATCAAATTTAAGAGTTTTCTTATAAAATTAAGATTTATATCTAAAGAGTGTTCTAAAAAAAATATGCATTTACTATTTTAGACAAAATTTATCCATAGTGCAAGAAATAATTTATTTTTTGATCAAGTTAGTTTCTATAGATATGTCAGATACTATTATTTTAGAAATTATTAATTTTCAATAGTTATTTCAATCAAAATGGACTGCGAAAAAAAAGTTCGTGAAAATATAATTAAAACTTTTCAAAAAAATCCGTCATGGACTTTTAAAAAAATAGCTAAAAATTTAAAAGTTGACCCTCGAACGGTTTCTAATGCCATCAGACGGTATAAGGAAAACCTGAGCATTAAAAGAAAACCTGGATCAGGGAGGAAAAAAGGTCCTACAGATATTGGTAAGGCAAAAGAAGTCGAGCGACTCTTTCGAAGAGCGCCTAACACTTCTTTAAGAAAAGCAGCTCGTACGGTGAAATGTTCTACGAATTTTGCACATAGAGTCAAAGCTTATGCTGGACTGAAGACATACAAAGTCCAAAAGGTTCCAAATCGCAATGCTATAAAGAACTTAGAAGCAAAAAAACGAGCGGAAAAATTGAAGTCTGATTTTATAAAAAAATACACCTGTTGTGTGATGGATGATGAAACATACGTACTGGCAGACTTTTCTCAACTTCCTGGTCAAGATTTTTATGTTGCTGATAAACGGGGCAATGTTCGGCAAGAGTTTCGCACAAAAAAACAAACAAAATTCCCTAAGAAGTTTCTCGTATGGCAAGCTATTTGCAGTTGTGGCAAAAGAAGTAAAGTATTTCTGGCATCTGGCACAATAAACACAGAAATTTATATAAAGGAGTGCCTACAAAAACGGTTGTTACCCTTTTTAAGAGAGCACAGAGTGACTACATTTTTTTGGCCCGATTTGGCATCATGCCATTATGGAAAAAAGGCACTTGAGTGGTACTCAAAGAATAATGTCATTTTTGTACCACGAGAGGCAAATTCACCTAACTGTCCAGAACTTCGGACTGTGGAAAGGTATTGGGCTCTGGTAAAAAAGGAATTGAAGAACACAGGAAAGATTTCCAAGAACATGTCCGATTTTAAGCGCAGGTGGAACACATGCTCCAAAAAGGTATCAGAAGCAACTGTATCGACGAAAAAAGTCGATAGTTTTGCAAAACCCGAGTACTAAGTAAACATTTTAATGCTAAATGATTTTGTATAATATGTCATTATATTTGCGTATTTTGTAGAGTTTTTATATTAAAAGGTTTGATTTTTATTTAAGAAAATCCAACTACAAATTTTATTTAGAGCACTCTTTAATTGCGGTCTTTATTTAAAATTTAGACTGTTATAAAATAATGAATTCTGTGGTGTTTTGAGTTATTTATTGCATTATATTCCCTCCTTTAACCTCTTTTATTTGGCTCCAACAGCTAATCTCTAACTTAACTCAGAACAGATTTATAAGCGTTTTTCTGGGATATGTAACTATGAATTTATATTGAAAATAAAAACTTTAAATAAAATATTCTCAAAACTAGTTCTTTTGACATTGGCCCTTTTAGCATCAAGTCCAAAATGTTTTACATCCTGAAGACTCTCCTGAGCATATGTAATAAGAAATTTAATTTGAATAAGTTTGAATTTTTACGCTTTTGAGACCTCAAGATATTTAAAAATCCATTTTTGGTACAGTGGGCTAACACACAGTGGCTTGAAACGAAAAAAAGTGGTAATAAATCTGTATTTGTTAAACTGTAAGTCTGATTGCATCAGTATGTATGAGAGAATTGTTAAGGAGGACCCAATCTTTCTAAATTTTGGATTTATGCTAACCCAACAACAGAAGTAAAATAGCTCAGAACTCAGAAGTAAAAAAGCAATATGGTTGATTTTTTACATTTTGGCATCAGTTTGACGAAACGAAGAAAAAACACACCTTATTGTTATGTATTTTATGTTATTTCATTTCAAAAGTAAAAAAATGTTTTTTCTCAAAAAGATGGTATTCATTTTTTACTTTTTATGAAAAAGTTTTTTATTATCTATATTCGTAATGTTTTATTTTATCTATATTAGTAGAGAATAGGGTTCTAGGATGACTTTTAACCAAAACTTAACTTAGGGAATGTTTCACTTCCCTTTACGTACAGCATTGCACGAAATTTGTTTAATTTTAAGAATTTTTTGTGTTTTCGAACTTATTAGAAAAACGTGAAGGAAATTTTGCATCTTTCTAAAATGCAGTTATATAGTCCCATATATTCTCTTTAGATTTCAAAAATAAAAATTCATAAACGAATCCTGAAAAGTTTTATAAAATACTAGCTACTAGATTTTACCCGGCGTTGCCCGGGTTGGCAGTTAAAGTTTTCAGCTTATTACTGTGTTAACACTTTCTTAAAAAATTAACAATTATGAAATGTTTTTATTAATTTTTTAAATTGAATCCTTCATTAATGTATCTGGTAAATATGGTAAATTTTTCTTAATTCTAACTTGGACTAAAAAAAAACATTTAGAAAGAAAGTTCTCAAGATATACAATTTTAAAGAAAAGGGGAATTTTATCCCCATTTTCCAATTCCAAGGTCACCATTCAAAAAAATTCAATGAGCGAAAAACTATCCTATAGTATGAAAATAACCACATTTAAAACTTTAATTAATTAGGTTAAATCGTTTTCATCTTATTATCCATATTTGTCATTTTTAACATTTAAATTTATGGGAGGGGTCACGCCCACTTGAGATCAAAAAAAATCCAAGCCTATTTTACCTACCGGTCACACACATACAATCAACATTTTTGAAAAATCGGACATCCATATTTGTCATTTTTAATAACGGGTGGTTAAATTTCAAGGGCCGATGTTGATTTTGAATAAAATACAAACTATTTAGAAAATTATTGTAATTTTATTTTATTATGATATATTGGTATTACTCAATTATGTACGGAACAAAATATTGGCCAAATGGGCGCTGCGACCACGGCGGCACACCTCCATCCGATGGTCCAAATTGTCGATGACCCTGAGGCATAATGGAGGTTCTATGCCATTAATGTGCCGAATTATCTCATCCTTTAGCTCTTTCATTGTTGCTGGCTTATCGACGTACACCTTTTCTTTCAAATAACCCCAAAGAAAAAAGTCCAACGGTGTCAAATCAACATCGCCATTACGTGAGATAACACGGCCATTGAATTTGCTGCGCAAAAGAGCCATTGTTTCGTTAGCTGCGTGGCAGGTGGCACCGTCCTGCTGAAACCACATATCGTCCACATCCATATCTTCCAATTCGGGCCATAAAAAGTTCGTTATCATCTCACGATAGCGAACACCATTCACAGTAACTGCCTGACCGGCCTGATTTTGGAAGAAATACGGCCCGATGATGTCGCCAGCCCATAAAACGCACCAAACAGTCACTCTTTGTGGGTGCATTGGTTTTTCGACAATCACTCTTAGATTCTCATTCCACTGAGGTGAAAATGTGCCTCATCACTGAAGATGATTTTTTTCAAAAATTGATCATCCACTGTTGCCATTTCTTGCCACCATTCTGCCCATTCACGACGTTTGGAATGGTCAAGAGGCTTTAGTTCTTGAGCCAATTGCACCTTGTAAGCGTGTAAATGGAAGTCTTTATGCATAATGTTCATCAACGACGAGCGTGAGAGGTGCAATTTTTGGGCACGACGACGAGTTGAGGTGGACGGCTCTTCAGCCACACTATCGCGAACAGCAGCAATATTTTCAGCAGTACGAGCTATACAAGCATGCACTGGTATTCCCACATCTTCTACAGACCCGGTTTGCTCTAATTTTTCCACGATTTTTGCGATTGTACGCACATTTGGACGATCAAATTGACCAAAAAAATCACGAAGTGCACGATATGCAATTTGATTTGAATGCCCATTTTTGTAATAAGTCTGGGTAACTTTAACACGTCGTTGGATTATGTATCTCTCCATGGCTCAAATTGAGTAAGTCTGAAATAGAGAAATGTCAAATAAAATTCGGAAAAAAAAACTTGGCGTTTAGGTGTGGTTTACATTCAACATCCGCCCTTACAATTTAACCACCCTTTATATGACTTATATGGGAGGATTCACGCCCACTTGAGATTTCGAAAAATAAAAATTAGTGTATAGTCAACACCGGCCACACAATACTACACTATCAAAATTTCGGAAAAATCGGTCTGCTAGTTTCGGAGATCCTTCCCAACAAACAGACGCGGACATTTTTTTATACCCTTCACCACCATAGGTGGAAAGGGTATTATAAGTTTGTGCTGATGTTTGTAACGCATAGAAATATTTGTCTTAGACCCACCTTTTAGTATACCAATAGACTTAGAATCACTTTCTGAGTCGATTTAGCGATGTCCGTCCGTCCGTCCGTCTGGCTGGCTGGACGGCTGGCTGGACCCCCATGTAAACCTTGTAATCAAACTACAGGTCGCAATTCTAAAGATAATTTGATGAAATTTGGCACAGATAATTTTTTTGATAAGGGGACCATGGCTATTGAAATTGGTCAAAATCGGTCCATTATTTATGGTACCTCCCATAGGTCCCACTTCCCGGAATTGCTATATTGGCCACAAATATCAATATTTTTTCATGAAATTTAAAACAGATACTGCTTATGTAAACTTAAATCACTGTATCAAATTTCGTTGAAATCGGTCCACATTTGACTATAGCTCCCATACAAACTCTTCTTCAAAAACGCACTAAATGAGACAAAAAATCACTAAAACGCTCGTAAATCTAAAGATAACGAAAATTTTGAGTTTATTTTTTGCATACATTTTTTTTGTAACAACTGTAATCAATTTGCCAAATTTCGAGATAATCGGTCCACATTTGACCCTAGCTCTCATATAAGTCCAAATGACGGAAACAGGTTGAATATATACGTTTTGAGAAAATGTTTGTATGATGGCAAAATTTAGCAAATATTTGTCGTTATACAGGAAAAATAATACCTTTGACCTTAGTGGTGAAGGGTATCGTATGGTCGGCTTGACCGAATATAGCGCTT
The DNA here is from genome assembly GCA_933228675.1 of Stomorhina lunata. Lineage (NCBI taxonomy): Eukaryota > Metazoa > Arthropoda > Insecta > Diptera > Rhiniidae > Stomorhina > Stomorhina lunata. The sequence continues at coordinate 183,029,497 of OW121740.1, read as the reverse complement.
TCTTACTTGTTATAGATATAGAAGATACAAGAAGATAGAAGATGACAAATTCCTATATACCAAAATTAAAATTGCCAAAAAGGTCAACTGGGTTGAAGGGTATAACTTAATTTATTCTAATACAAATTGCATCAGAATTAAAATGCAGACTTGTTTGCCATGCCAATAAAGTAATAGATAAATATGATATCAGGCTAACAATTGGGGTCTCAGTTATGGCAATTACCTGCTTTAGAGCAGGAAATGGCACATTTTTTATCTCAATTTTACAAACTTTTTCTGTCAAAAGGATCTCTTAAAATTTACTCGCATATACTTAAAACACTGAGATTTTACGATTTTAACAAAAGCCAAAATGCTTATTGAATTTATAATTACGTATTTTATAAAATTTGTTTAGGAACCTTCTTAAAATGTTAAAAATTGTAATAAATTATTGAGGTAATTTAAAAGTTTTAAGGACTTAACATTTATGTACCTGTTAATGGAATTATGCAATATAAATCTATGAATTTCTTAGAATGTATTATCTGAAAACAACCTCTTGGAAGCTGTTTTCTTCATCCCTACAATATCCTTTTGGCAACTATCCATTTGAAACAATGCTTATAACTTCCCCTTATAATTTGACTTTTATTGACTATAACCATCAATTGACCATGCTTAAATTTGTGGTAAAAAATTTTCCAACATGTTTAGAATTATTAAATAAAAAGTGTTTGACTTTACTGTAAAATGAATGAAAATTTCCTTGGAAAAACAACCTGCTAAAATGTAGTTTATTAATTTTGTGATAAAACCTTTAAAAGGACACAAGTGTTAAATTTAGTTAAACCTAAATTTTTAATATCAAAATGTCAATTTACTTAGTTTATTGACTTTTAGGAAGTTTTCTTTTGTGGGTTTTCAAAATGCAATAATAATGAAAAAAGTAGCAATTTATTAGATATTGTATTCGAGTTTTGAAAATTTTCTCAAGAATGAATAATAGAAGACAATAAGTGAGAAAAGAAAGAAACGTAATGCAGGTCCTACTGTGATTGTTGCCATAAAAAATGTATATAAAATTAATTATTTTAGTATGAAAGTACAAGAATACAAAGAATATTTGTGTTAGGACAACACAAATATTTACCTTCGATCCTAAAAATATTCGACATTTCACACGATTCTTTTTTTTTTTTGCTGCAGTGAACAACTACTAATGCGTCTTTACGTTTTAGTCCTAACTTAAATGATTACAAGATGAAGACGGGAGGATATGGATGATGGAGAGATGGTGATGTCAAAGGAAAAAAACCTTAAAATCTTTTTTTCCTAAAAAGACGGGCCAACAAAAATTACGTACACTAACAATTTCTGAGGATACTTGTTGCAATATCAACAGTAGAAGTTAAAGGAGAAAAAAACAGTAAAAATAACACAGACAGTCTAAAGAAAAGAAAAAATACGAGTATAAATAAAAACACAAACACTATAAAAATTATGATGGAATTCTTGGAAATCCATTAAACCCATCCAACTCAAGATTGGAAAAGAAAACACAAAGATCCGAATTTTATTTTGGATATTCTTGAGCTGAACTGAGAAGAGAATCAAATCACTGAACTTTGCCGCTTTTTTTCCCTTATGAATATTTTTTTTTTTTTGGGATAATAGAGAACAATTTTGACTTTGAATTTGTCTTCAATCTTAGGCTATAAATCGAAATTTTTTAGCCAAATAAAGATAAAGACTCGAACAACAATAATAATAAGGACCAAGATCGTCAGGTTATTTTCTGAAAACGTCTTAGTAGAAATTTATTTTGATTTTGTCTAGTGTTATTTTATGAAAAAACTATTTTCGTACACGCAGAGAAAAATTGGTTAATGCTAAATCTCAAAAAACAAAAGATAAGTTATATCATGTACGAACAAATAATTAACTTAATAACATGGTCATAATAGACGTATTGTATATTGCATAGTCAGAACAGGATTATCTATAACCAGAGGTGGGCACAAAAGTACGGAACAAAAAAAAAATCGTTTTTCTATAGAAAAATTTTTTATCGAAAATTTTTCTATAAAAAATTTTTTCTATCAAAAATTTTTCTATAGAAAATTTTTTTATCAAAAATTTTTCTATAGAAAATTTTTTTATCGAAAATTTTTCTATAGAAAATTTTTTTATCGAAAATTTTTCTATAGAAAATTTTTTTTATCAAAAATTTTTCTATAGAAAATTTTTTTTTATCAAAAATTTTTGTATAGAAAATTTTTTTTATCAAAAATTTTTCTATAGAAAATTTTTTTTATCAAAAATTTTTCTATAGATCAATTTTTTTATCAAAAATTTTTTATCAAAATTTTTTTTTATCAAAAATGTTTCTATAGAAAATTTTTTTATCAAAAATTTTTGTATAGAAAATTTTTTTATCAAAAATTTTTCTATAGGAAATTTTTTTATCAAAAATTTTTCTATAGAAAATTTTTTTATCTAAATTTTTCTATAGAAAATTTTTTTATCAAAAATTTTTCTATAGAAAATTTTTTTATCAAAAATTTTTCTATAGAAAATTTTTTTATAGAAAATTTTTTTATCAAAAATTCTTTTATAGAAAATTTTTTTATCAAAAATTCTTCTATAGAAAATTTTTTTATCAAAAATTTTTCTATAGAAAATATTTTCATCAAAAATTCTTCTATAGAAAATTTTTTTATCAAAAATTCTTCTTAGAAAATTTTTTTATCAAAAATTTTTCTATAGAAAATTTTTTTTATCAAAAATTTTTTTATAGAACATTTTTATATCAAAAATTTTTCTATAGAAAATTTTTTTATCAAAAATTCTTCTATAGAAAATTTTTTTATCAAAAATTTTTCTATAGAAAATTTTTTTATCAAAAATTCTTCTTAGAAAATTTTTTTATCAAAAATTCTTCTATAGAAAATTTTTTAATGAAAAATTTTTCGATAGAAAATTGTTTTATCAAAAATTTTTCTATAGAAAATTTTTTTATCAAAAATTTTTCTATAGAAAATTTTTTTTATGAAAAATGTTTCTATAGAAAATTCGTTACCCTTTATTTGGCTCTAACAGCTAATCTCTTACTTAACTCAGAACAGATTTATGTTTTGTCTGGGCATGTTACTATGAATTTATATGGAAAATAAAAACTTTAAATAAAAATTTAAATTTTTTTTTTGACATTGGGCATTAATAATCTTAACTTTGTCAGAATAAAATTAGAACTGAATCTGATTTTAATCCTTCAAATCATAACATAATATTACTGTTATGTTTTTCTTTCAGTGTAAGTTAGTTTAAATTTGAGGTTATACAAGGAAATCGTAAAAAATATCTACAACAACAAAAACAACAAACAAGTGTCTACTGATTAAGGAATTTAATAAATATTTGTTGTTTTCCATTTCTACATTAATTTTCTTGTTTCGGGCCGTGAGAAGGACACTTGCTGTGATCATAACCTGAAATGAGGACAATAAATTCTTTGCTCTGATTCGAATTTTATTTTATGTAACATTTTATTCGATTAGTTTTGTTTTGTTGTTCTACATTAATGTTTCAAATAACTTTTTACCTTCCTTACGATACGATAATTGACAGCGGTTTTAAACGCTTGAAGTCGACAATAATGGCACCATTTAAAATGTATTTTATGGTCTTCGATTGCTTTTAGACAGACATTCAAATTGTTTTGGTTGTCTTTCTTTCTGCCTTTTAATTCACTCGAGATCAGAGTCTGGGCCTAAGTCTGTGAACTTCAGACTGAAAACATAATTCATTGAAGGAACTGTAATAAGAGCGATCGTAATGTTCAAAAGGATTTAGTCAGTTTTGAAAATTTAATGTATTGGGTTTTGGGTCACACACGTGAATTGTGTTAATGTGATAACAACTGACATTTTATCATGCTCCTCTTTTCGGAATTATTTTATTTATTTCATCCTTTCAGACGGCGGCGTTTATTTTTCTTTTCTTCCTCACTTATGAGGATCGGTCAGTTTTGAGGCTTTGTAAGGTAATGAAAAAAAGTCAAGGCTTTTTTTCACACACAAAGCTTTTAGCTTTAATGTGTTGTAATGATTAGAGTAAAACACGTCGAGGGGGTTAAATTGCTGCTGGAGCTGTCCAAACTGTTGATGATCATCTACATACTTCAAAATACTGATGATTAACATCAATATCACACTACACTTAGTAACATGTTAAAGTCCATTAAAATATCATTAGCTTGACTTTTTAACTTACATTGTATGATTTTTTTTGGCTCTTCGGCATCAATTTAAATTTTTGACTACAAACACGCAATTCATTCACAAATTCATATGTAAAATCTTTAAATTATTATGTAAGTTAAGGTCGAGGTTCCTTTATTTTCTACTGTTTTTAACAAAATGTAATATATATAAATTTCAATTCAATATCTCAACCAAAACCACAATTTAAAAAAACTCATCAAAAACAAATACATATGTAAAATATCCTTAAAGCCAAAATACTTGAAAAAAAAAACACAATAAACTAAGTAACAGAATCTCTTTAACTAAAGTTGCTTTATAATATGGATATTTAACCACAAATATTGGTTTGGCTAAGGAAACCTTTTGAAAGCACCGAAATTCTTGCCATTTAAAAAGAAAAAAAAAATTGAACTGAACTGAAGAAAGCAAAAAGTCTCACGTTTGTAATCTGCAAACTCATTGACATATTGTCATTTGTCACCTCATTGTATGTGGTCAATAAAACTGAAAAATTTTAACGAAAAACCTATAAAAAACCACATGTATGTAAATTTTAAAACTTAAAAAAAATCTCATTAAAACATTCACAGAAATAAAAAGTTTATAATCTGCAAAAGTTAACGACAAACCACACCCAACAACTCTTTGCTGCCTTCCTTCCTTCCACTGGTTTCAAAGTCATGGCCAGAAAAGATCTTTATTTATAATCGAGGTTCGTGAACAACAAATTTCATTCATTAAAAGGATATTTTTAAATTTGTTTTCTTAACATTTAGATTTTAAGAAAAATATATATTCATGAGAATATTTGGCAAAACAACCGAGTATGTATGTATCTTGGTTGTCAGAAAGTTATTTTGGTTTGCTTTTGGTTTGGGGGTTTTATTGGGTCGTAAACGCCTTATTTAGAGTTTGTTACTAAGCAGAGATTCCAAACATTATCCTGGAACATTGATAACATTATGATTTTTAGGTTCTAACAATAGAATGCAACAAGTCTAATGGTGGCTACACACATTGCAAACTGTATATTAGAGTGTCCCATCTTTGTATGGAGAAAATTAAATCTTGTAATACAGAGTTTATTTATATGAAAATGTACCCAGCAAAACTTTGGTAATGGCAAGTACTCTGGTAACTGGTTTCCTTGTAATGTCTACAACATACCCTCCAAATAACTAATAAGTTATTACAGAAGTACTTATTTGTAATTAAAATGGTAATTTGGACTGAATGACCCAGGTTCGAATCCCACCAAGACCAACAATTTTTTTTTAATTTTTTTTTTATTAAAAAAGTCTTTTTAAATGATTTTTTAATTTTAAGAACTTAAATATTACCTTCTGTAAAAAAATTTTGGAAAACTAACTCACGGTAATGAAAAAACACCATCATGAGTTAATTTTGATTATGTAGGCGATGTTGGATACCAATTAGAACCGTGTTTGGTTCTGATTGGTCTTAACTTGGTAAGCCCAGACATATTTTGGTCATTCTTTATCTCAACAGTGGACTATAAAACAACAGCTAGGTCTATAAAATTGTAGAATATTTACACAAGATCAAAGTGCACGGAATTCTAAAGTATGCTCTGACCCTATCAGGTTGTAACTATAGGCCATTAAAGTAAGTATTTAGGAGTCAATGTTATATAAAAACTTATACAAAAAGGAAGATTTAAATTGCTTAAGTTTTAAAATAATTAAAAAAAACTTCTTTATTGTTTACTATTATTAAACGTTTACAAAAAATCATATAGAAATATTTTTCCAAAAATTACAACAAAGCAAAAAAATCAGGCGAAACAAAGTTATTGTCATATGATTTTGGATCTAAAAATAAAAATTGTATATATTAATTATAAGCTGCTAAGTTTTTAACATATGAAGTAGCTCAGTGGAAGAGTCTCCGCCTAGCACTCGTAGGGGTCTGTTTTCGAGCCCCCATGGGGGCATATAAAAAAAATTGTATTTCGTTTAAAAATATGTTTTTTTTAAATAAAACAACAACAACAAAAGTTTTTGTTGTTGTTTTCCAATTGCTAACCCAATTCATTACTTTTCTGCAATTGGTAAGTACTTGCCTCCAATGACATCCCCATGTTAATGTAATGACTTAAACAGTAAATGAGTAAGTAGTTCGTGTTTAGCTGTTTAACTCATTATTTGGTAATGAAAAGTTTTGCTGGGCAATTTAAGGCGCCTTTGAACGATTGTTTGAATTATTATTGAAATATAACTATAAAAACATATAATTTCTAGTATCTGGTAATAAAAGGGTTAATGACATCTGATTTCAAACAAATATCAAATATATATTTCCACCTATTGATGCTATAATAATTTCAGTTCTGCTTATAAAAACTTCTAATATATAACAATTTAAGTGTTTTTTATAACTTTGGTGAAAAATTGGGGTTTTGTCGAAATCCTTTGATTTTAAGTCACAGGTGCGGCTAAGCCGTTAGAGTTATCGATCTAATTCTTTCTTTGTGTTAATGTGCAGGGTGTTAAAACTAACACTCTGGAACTTATTTTTACTTTTTTCGAATTATTTTAACAAATTATTTTTTTCGTCCTATGCAAAAGTGACTTAACGTTAGTCCATTGTAACAAAAATGGATATTTAAATATCTTGAAGTCTCAAAATAGTAAAAGCAGCAAACTTTTCGACATCTTTTAAAAACAATATTTTTTTAACGCATATGCTCAGGGAAACCCTTAATAATTGGGAAAGCGTTGTTTAAGTATGGAAATTTTTGATATAAGTGCTAATTTTATAGCCCTAAGTGTACAGGAGAGAATGGAAATTTCCAATATTCTCACTGTACTTTCTCTTGTACTTAATACTGTCATTTTTATCTGTAAATTAAGCAAGTTGTAGTTTATTACTTATCAAACTGAAGTCGAAGAATAAAGGTGCGTATATCGCAAAAGGAACATTGTTCTTTTAAATCAATCCCTAAATTAAACCCATTTTCTTAATATTTGCCTCCTACACCATCATTTTTGGTCCTTCGAACCGGATCCCAAGGACCGCAAATATCTGGTAAATATTTATTCGAGCGTCTAACCGAGTCGTTGAATTCCAAGCGTATTTTGACACGCTTCCACCTGTAATTCAAACTGTTCATGCACTTGAAGTTAAAAAGGACGAGATTGTTCGTTTATGGTCAAACTTCCAGACGTGTTATGATGAAATTCTGAATAAATTTAACGAGTTGGAGAAAAAAGTTAAAGTCGAAACTTTAAAGGCTCGTTTCTTTTCTACGTTCGAAGCTCATGTTAAGGTCTTGTCTAAGTCCAATGAGCTTTTGGACAATCTTTGTCACCAAGCAGCTCCAAATCCTACATCAAATCCCCCTTCGGTCCCTCTATCAGATGCTACCCCAAACATTTCGATACCCCCATGTGACACCGAAGTTTTCCATGGAGACTATCAATCCTGGCCAACATTTAGGGACATGTTTACCGCTTTGTATCGCAACAATAAACGTCTCTCGCCAGTGGAAAAGATGTGCCACTTAATAAAGAAGACCCAAGGTGAGGCTCGTGAATTATTGAAAACTTGTCCACTTACCAACGATGGCTTTAAAATGGCCTGGAAAAATCTTATAGATAGATACGAGAATAAGCGCATTCATATTCGAACAACTTTTGCCAATCCCCACAACCCCAATAACAATAAGTTTGTCAACGTAAAAAAGCAAGGTTTTCCTGATAAGAAGAAGCTAAACAACTATAATACTAGCGTTTCCGGTGATAAAAATGGAAAATGTACCATCTATCCTGACTCTCACCCCCTTAGACTTTGCCCTTCGTTTCTCAATATGTCTATTGAAGACCGATTTGCTGTTGTCAAAAGACAGAAGCAACGTACCAACTGTCTCGGGACCTCTCATGAACTTAAGAAATGTCGAAGCCAAGCAACCAATAGTTCAATACTAACTCGAATATTGAACGAGTAACTAAACCCCCATTTTCTTAATATTATTTTGCATGAGGAAAATATTTGCCTTCTACACCATCAAGCTTTTAACCGATATTAAGGCCTTATATCTCGTTGGAAAGCTTATTTAGTTAACTGTACCCTGCTGATAAACACTTTTTAAACAATATATTCTTATTAGATTTTTTTTTAATCTGAAGAAACCCCTAAACTTTGGCGTCAGGTCAGCACGATTTCCCAATATCCAATCTGAATGAAACTTTTTTTGTAAATATTGGAGTCAAACGTAGCGTCGTAACGTCTTTTTGTAAAATGGCGGTGCGTATGAGGTCTTTGGTATTAACTCAGCAATTTCTAAACTAATGAACAGATTTTTACCAAATTTAGAACATCAGCAGAAGAGGTGTTAGGCTTTAAGTGCAATGTTTAAGGACGTATGTATCGGTAGTACAGTGGGTTCTGCAGTGGACCAAAGTTACCCATCTAATGTATGTTAAGCCTTTGGATCCCTATAACTTTTGCCAATTTGGTTCGATCAGAAAGATTTACATTCTAGAAAACATGCTTTCTCTACTACATTATCTCGTATAGTTTAAGAGATATTTGACTCAATTTTTTTTACGTTTTTTTGGCATGGCCTTTTTTGCTTATAAATATTTTTGGTAAAACTTCAGGGGTGCGTATAAACTATATTTTGGACATGCGCGGTGGTCGAAAATCCGCAGTTTTCGATAAAAATTGAGTTTTTTGTGTCTATAAAAAAAAATTATTATTAACTAAAAAACTTTTATTAATTAAATTGTATTAAGTATATTAATGTTTTTAAGATCTGGCCAAAAATCTGATAGGACCTGGCCATAAATAGGGTCACACAAACCGTTAAAAGAACTCAAATTTTTAAAAAAGCGCAGTCTTCTGTATTCAAAAATACTAATAATAAAAATTTGGAATTTATACTTCTAAATTTCTAATATATTGTTCTTGTTTAGTTTTAGAGATTTTTGCGAAAAATTACAAAGCTATATTAAAAAAACAAGCAAGAAAGTGCTATAGTCGGTCAAGCCCGACCATACGATACCCTTCACCACTAAGGTCAAAGGTGTTATATTTGCTAAATTTTGAAATCATACAAACATTTTCTCAAAACTTATATGTTTAAGCTGTTTCCGTCATTTGGACTAATATGAGAGCTAGGGTCAAATGTAGACCGATTATCTCGAAATTTGGCAAATTGATTGCAGTTGTTACAAATTATGTGTGCAAAAAATAAACTTGAAATTCTCATCATCTTTAGATTTACGAGCGTTTTAGTGATTTTTGTCTCATTTAGTGCGTTTTTTAAGAAGAGTTTGTATGGGAGCTATGGTCAAATGTGGACCGATTTCAACGAAATTTGGTACAGTGATTTATGAAAAAATATTGATATTTGTGGCCAATATATCAATTCCGGGAAGTGGGACCTATGAGAGGTACCATAAAAATATACCGATTTTGACAAATTTCAATAGCCATGGTCTCAATATAAAAAAAAATGATCTGTGCCAAATTTAATCAAATTATTTTTAGGATTGCGACCTATAGTTTGATTACAAGGTTTACATGGGGGTCCCGCCAACCAGCCAGCCAGCCAGACGGACGGACATATCTAAATCGACTCAGAAAGTGATTCTAAGCCTATTGGTATACTAAAAGGTGGGTCTAAGACAAATATTTCTATGCGTTACATACATCAGCACAAACTTATAATACCCTTTCCACCTATGGTGGTGAAGGGTACAACAAGAAAGAAAGTGTTATAGTCGGTCATGCCCGACCGTTCCACCTATGGTGGTGTCACCACCGTGGTGAAGGGTTTAATTATATAAATACATCTGTGGCAATATGGAAAAATAGCTTAAGTCGAAAATTTAAATTTTGAGATATCATAAATTTTGTGTAATTTTTCTTCTGCTTGATTTCTGCAAATAATTTATAAATAAATATATTGGTAAAATGTTTTTTAGAGAAGAAAATTGAATATTTAAAAAAATATTTTTAAAATTAGAAGATTTTACGTTTTTTTTTACTTAACCTCTTTTTCGAAACTGTTTTAATAATGACTTTATTTTTTCAAGGTCAACATTTATACAGCTTAAGTGAAGTTAAGCGAAATCGTTATATGATAAAAGAAAAATATGAATATGTACACAAAAATATGTGTACATAAGTTGTTTTGATGAATGCATTATTGATTCCAAAAACTTAAACTAAAAAGTAAACGTACATAACATTGACAAAAACCCGAATTTTTTAAACGGACTAAACACGTTTAAGCGCCTTTGCTTCAGTAATGCAATAAATGCCTTTACTCAATTCTCTCTTACGTCGACTTAAGCTACTTTTCCATATTGCCACAGATATTATTGTTGTTGCACTTTTTTGACAAAAGTATTTATTTAATTTTTAAATTGTGAAAAATTTTAAACCTCACTTTCAAGTGCATCAAATCCCCTTTCCATTAATGTATAACATCTTATTTTGGTAGAATAATATTTAATCATATTCAGTTAAATTTGTTCTCATAACCTTAGTATATTTTACCAAATCATAAAATGATTGCGAATGATTTGTGTCAATACAATTGCAACTTTTACAGAACCATTTTTGAAAAAGTGTTTACTGATTTTTTGCTCTTGAAGCTGATCAGAAGCAGATCGGCACCCGTTAAAACTAATGGAACGATTTGAATCGGCCAGAAGCTAAATCTGTTCACATCAGATTTTTGATCACTCTTTAAGAACCACCGATGAAATTGATGAAGTTTCTTATTTTTTTTTTTGCTTTCATAAGATCGTTTATCTTAACGTTGTTTGCATGATAATCACTTTTAGGAATTTTTTCAAATGAAGGACTTTTTAGAGGGAATATGTTGCGATATAGCGTGCAATATTTCTTTTATTTTCGTTGTTGAAAACGTATTAAATTTTTGCCTTCGTTAAGATGACTTTATACAATATTTTTATTTTCTTAGTTTCTGCTTTGCCAACATCTTCTCAATTTTGCTGTGCTTTTTTCATTGGACTCTGTGTGTGGTTATGATGATTATCCATCCAGGCGTTCGTTCTGTGTTGGATTTTATGCCCTTTTGGGATACTTTTTAAAGTTTGTAAGGAGACGGGGGCTTCATAAATATTACAATTATCAGTTAAGATATTTGGTGTGTGGTAATAAAGTAATTTGGGAAGGAAATAATATAAAAAGAATTAGTATTTATAATTTGAAATATAAGCAATTAAATGAAATGGACAATGAGCAAAGAATTTATATAAAAGTTCCATTGAATCCTTTTCTTTAGCATTTAAAACTAAAATATATTTTCCCTTTAATTTGGAGTCGTGCTTTATAAGAGGTATATCGGATCCACCTTCTCTAGAACGGAATTGTGTGATTTAATTAATGCTTATTCTGGCGTATTAGCGAGTACTGCTTCTGTAATTTAGGGATTAGATTTGAAAATTAAGTTATTTTGGTGGGATATCGTAATTTAAGATCTAAGAACCTTGGCTTAAGATCAGTAATGGCACTTTTTTGAATAATGGCACTTTTTTGAATAGTGCATTTGAATTCAGAATGACTTTGTTGTTAAGGCTTAGTTTTGATTTTCGTTGATTACTAACCCATATAAATATTTTGCTCCAAAGGTTTGCGTTAAGTAAAACGTTCATTTAAATTGCTATGAACATTCTACTCCATATGATGAAGTAAGTTTGGCTCGCTTTCACAAAAACAAAAAACTCTTCAAGCATTTCTAATACCCTGGGAAATTCTTTAATTATTTTCCTTTTTATTGGAAAACTGCACAACCTTATCTATAACTTTGGGTACAAAAGTATAGGTTTTTTGTTCCATAACCCGCACCTACTTAAGATAAGACAACGACGACAGTCGTCCAAGTGTGCTGCTCAATAAGAATAAAGAGTGGGCGTTGATTTTTGAGCACGGGTTTACTTAAGTCTTCCAAAAACAACACAACGCAATTCGCATATTTTATTTTTAAGTACCTTAGAAATATTTCAAAGGAATACAAAATCCTTTGCATACACAGACTCTACAATGATTGTTTAATGAAAAACTAACATTTCGAAAGTGTGGGAACCAAAAAAAAAAAATCTAAAAATCTATTTTCCATTTTACCATAAAGGATACTAAATAATGTGAAAAATAAACACGACAGGACATCTTAAGGCAGCAACAACAACTAACAGCTTAAGAAACTGAAAAAGTGCAATGTATGCACCAGTAGGCAGTCAGCGTTGGTCTTTCGTTGCCTCAATCGGTTGATGCACATGCGAGACACAGGTTAAGAACGTGAAGAGCATGAGTTATAACCATGTGCCAACAACAAAACACGAGTTATTTTTTGAGCCTGAGTCAAAGCCATACCAAGACGAAGACAGAAACGATTTTGAGAACGTAAGCAGCAGCACCAGAGACAACAAAATTCTTTAGTTTACTTTAATTTTGAAAGGTCTTCGAGAAAAAGAAAAAGGGATCGTGTTGAGCCTGTGCAAGTGGCTAAGACTAAAAAATAAAACAACAAATTATTGTTATTTGTTTAAGAAATTAAGTACAAATATGAAGAAAATATGTATGAGATTGAAAAATTTCTTTCTTTTTTCATTTTTTAATAAAATTCAAGTGTTGCTCTGGCCGACGACTGGCTCAACAGGGAAAATCGTGGGAAGATATTTTTTCTTGGTTTTATTTTTTGGGACAACTGACTTGACAATGAGCCGTTCTTTAAAAAGTCTTAAGTGTTGTCATCTAAGATGAACAAAAAACCAAACTATTATTAATTTCTTTGGTTGTTATAATTGTTTCTTTTCAATTTAGGATTTGTCTTTAACAATGACCGAAGAATTTTTCAAATTTCCATTTTCTGTTTAAGGAATTCTTGACATTAGCATATGTTAATTTGTTAATTCTTTATCAATTTCTAATTGAAAATGAGTACCAATGTAATTACATCTCGAATTTTCCTCTTATCTTAATTCTACATCATTTTGTATCTTTCCATGACTGGTTATGGAGGTCTGTGACAAGAGGGAATAAGCAAATCTATGTTTCAGAGTTTTTGCTATAGTTTGTGCTGTTGTTTGTTATAATGTGTCATGAAAAATACGTTACTTTTGCCACTTTCTTAAGCCACATAGTCATCGCACTTCATATATATGTTTGAACATTCTATATACACTCGGTCAAATTTGTTTAAAAGCATTGTTAGAAAAAGTATCAGAAAAGAGACAAAATAAAATAGAAAAGAGACAAAAAATGAAAAAAATATACATTTATTGTGATTATACTCGGACGGAAAGCTTATATGGTTGATTTTGATAATGTTGGTTAATTTGTTGTCGCTGTATATTTAAATACAACTTCTAAATCTACTTTACTATTTAATTTACTAATAAGCTTTATACATCATTTGGAGTCACTAAGCTATTTATACCCTTCACCACCATAGGAGGAAAGGGTATTATAAGTTTGTGCTGATGTATGTAACGCATAGAAATATTTTAGTATACCAATAGGCTTAGAATCAGTCCGTCCGTCTGGCTGGACCCTAGAGCGGTTCGCCTTCCATACAAAAAAAAAAGTTGCGTCAGTCACCCCCTAAGATCAAAGGCAATGTTAATACAATTCTAAAAAAAATGTATTTTTTTACCACGCCTACAAATACCGCCCTTTTAGTATATTGTTCACGGTGTAGCCATTTTAAGTCCGATCATAACATTTTATATATCGGTGTTCGCGTCTCTGTAAGGGCTACATTTCTCTCTTTGATAGTATTTGTAGCCGTGGTAAAAAAATAAAAAAAAAAAAATTTAGAATTGTTTTTACATTATCTGTAATCCTAGGGAGTGACTGACTCAACTTTTTTTTCGAACCATTCTACTGGACCCCCATGTAAACCATGCAATCAAAGTACAGGTCGCAATTCTAAAGATAATTTGATGAAATTTGGAACAGATAATTTTTTTGATAATGGGACTATGGCTATTGAAATTGGTCAAAATCGGTATATTATTTATGGTACCTCCTATAGGTCCCACTTCCCGGAATTGATATATTGGCCACAAATATCAATATTTTTTCATGAAATTTAAAACAAATACTGCTTATGTAAACTAAAATCACTGAAATCGGTTCACATTTGACCATGTTCCATACAAACTCTTCTTAAAAAAACGCACTAAATAAGACAAACATTTTTGTTCTTTGTTAGTTTGCTTTTTCCACAAATTAAAATTTTTCCAAATGGTTTAGAAGTTATGGTGCAAGGTATTCTTTATAAAGTTTTTTAGTTTTACTTCAATAACTTTAAAGCTACTGGGCGGATTGTGGCGTAATATGCAGAAATCGGCCAATGGGTAGTTGTTGTTTTAGACCAATTTTTAAAAACATATCTATTTTTAGCACAATGGCCTCTACACTGAGCCAAAGTTGAGCACCATTGTATGTAAAACTTATTGATCCGTATAACTTTCGTAAATATAAACCTGTCGAAAAGATTTTTACACATTCGAAAACTACTTAAGAAAGAAATAAAAATATACTTACTGTACTACGATATCTCTAATAGTTTAAGAGATATTTAACGTAATATCGCTTACGATTATTTAAATCTAAGGGCTCGATATGTACCTACGATTATAAAGTAGTCGTTCTTTAAAGTATTAAAGTTAGCTATTCGTTGGGCTGTGGGTTCGATTCTTACCAGGGACTTTGGTCTGCTATGCTACAGCGATCATATGGAACTATAAAAACGAACGTTTCTATTTACGTTCGTCAAACTCACTGTTTGACCTCTAGTACGTTGTGGTGCAAACTTGTGTAAAACAGCGCCAAAAATTTAGGAGAAATTGTCAAACGGCAGCATTTGTGGTGATTATGGGAAGATGCGGCAGTCATCATGCGGAAAGCTTTCGGTAGGTGATCATTCCACCTACCGAGCTACGTAGGATGCCTATGTTGTCCATAATCTCATCCACTATTAATCTTCCATTCGGATAAAACCATATCGTAAATTTTTTCAAATGTTTCGGACCTTAACTGAGATTTAGAACGTTCGAC
Source organism: Stomorhina lunata (assembly GCA_933228675.1). NCBI lineage: Eukaryota > Metazoa > Arthropoda > Insecta > Diptera > Rhiniidae > Stomorhina > Stomorhina lunata. Next base: position 183,014,186 of record OW121740.1, on the reverse strand, counting down.
ATCTTCAGTACATAACCTCTGTCTGGTGTTTGTCCATTTGATAAGTTAGTGCCCATAATAAAAATACTTTGAGTGTAAAAAAGTACGTTACGATTTAATAGAAAAACAACAAACAAACAAAAAAAACCCCAACAAATTTCAAGGAACATATATTGAGCTGCCACACATAAAATGTTTTGCTGCAGTCAGTCCCTGCTCATTGCAATAAAATATGTACATATTTCAAGAAGAGGTTTTTGTGAGGGTTGTGTGTCAGTATGAGTTGGGCTCAATTAATGAAATATGCTGAGAGCTCAACATTAACACGGCGCGAATTTATTTATAAAAAAATTTCCTCCCTCTGACATTATATCAAATGTTGAGCCAGTGATGGGCCCACATATGTGTATGTACCACCACCATCATTATTACCAAGCTAAACTAATTCTTAAAATGATACCCACAGTTAAAACTTACAAAAGAAAAAAAAAACTAAATACATAAAACATAAACTCGACACTTTAAGTATAAAAAGAAAAATTCATATCCGAGTTGCTTGGAAAATTCTAGGGACAAAATGCATTTGTAACGGCTTTTGTAGCTCAACGCTCAACGAGCACAGACAGACACATAGACGGACAGACATGTAATATCAAAATCCAAAGAATATTTCTGACGTTTTCTTTTTCTTATGCATTATTTAATAGCTTTAATAGACATTACTTATACACATGCAAACACGAGCGCACTAACACTCTCAAACTGGCAGCTCAATTTATCGTTTAGATACTTATTCTATGTTGCGCCTCAAGTTGATTAAAGAAAAAAATAAAACTGATATAAAAATTTCCAGATTCTGAATTGTGTATCTGTGAGCCAGCAAAGAACTCATAATTGCTTTAGTGGTGGTTGAAAGTACATAAATACAAACGTCTACTACATATAAATAAACTAAAGAAAAAAAGCATAAACTTTTGTAACGGACAAAATTTCTTTTCGTTTATTTTGTCTCTTTTTTTATTTACCTCCTCTCAAGCCTCAAACTGAATGGAACGAGTGACTCCGTGTGTGCATTAGCTGAAAAAAGTTCTTTTCAAAATACAAAGAAATCCATACAAAATAATGAAAATGAGACTCAAAATTATTCAGAAATATTTCTTTGCGCCTTATAGGTACTAAGTTTGTTTTATTTTAGCCTCTTCTTTTCTACGAGACTACTAAAGTAAGAAACTACTCTTTATTTTTTGTTTCCTTTTAAATCTTCTAGATAAATGCAATTACTTGCATTACTGAAAACTTGCCCGTTTGTATTTTTGGCTCAACATGAAACTATATTTTAAAAAAAACTATAACTCCAATTATATTAAGGAGGTACAAACATATGTATGTATATTAGGGTGTTTTTAAACTTTTTTTAATATCGGCACTCCTCAAGTGAGGCCTGGAACGTTAACACGCGGTGCCCTATTTGGCTAAATGTTCAGGTTAAACGTTTATCACCAAATGAAGCAATAATCCGACCGGAACTTCCCGATATTTAAACAAAAAATTCTTACAAAAAACCAGCCTATAGGTAGAAACACAATTGGGACGAATGACTAATTTCGTTCAGAACGACGAATTCGGCTTTAAAAATTCGTCTTATACATTCGCCCATTGAACACATTTGTTGTTGACGCCATTTTTGTTGTTTTTTCATTTGCATGAATTACTTACACTTTCGGATATAATTTCTAATATTTTATAACAAAAATAGAAATACAGCCAATCTAAGCCAGTTTAGTCGTCGTTCGTCTGCGAATGAAATAGAAATAAACCTATCGCACTGTTCGATACGCACGACGGATTTCGTCGTACGCATCAATTGCGAGCACACACATATAAACCCATATGTTCTATTTCTAACGACGACTATTCGTTCCGAAAAATTGGTCGCTCATTCCAATTGTGTTTCATACTTAACGTGTGGTGAAAAAAATTGCGACAAATTTGGCAACGCTGTAATTCAGAAAGTACTTAAGTTATATCTGATTTACCATAATGTCTGAATTCCTTATACTTTGTTTATGTCCTCATGCAAATTTTCTGAAAATGTGCCAATTACTTTTTTCAAAATGTCGTCAAAAGAAGAACAACTTCGAACAAATATTTGTAATTTTTTTGAAAATTGTCCTCATTGGAGGAAGTCAGAGATTGTTTCTCACTTCGTAGAGCAAGGTAAAAATCGAGCTTTTATACTACTTAGAAAGTATGCTCTCAGAAAAACCACAGAATGGAAATGTGGCTCCAGAAGAAATTTCAGTTTGTTCGACTGTGCAGTAAGATCTAGATTGGACAAAATCACGGAAGGAAGAGTAGAAAAATCGTACAGGAAACTTGGGCAAAAGTTTAAATTTAAAAAATACCATCAAAAAATACCCTGATAATGTGGGGATCCACAAGCGTACCTGAAAAAGTAAGCCAACTATTTCTGATGCAAAGAGCGGGCCCAAAAAATCAGGTTGAAAACTTAGAAAAAAGAAAGTAAAAAAAAACTTTCATCGTGGATGACGAAAGCTATTTCACGTTGGATGGAAATGAGTGGCAGGGAACTCATTATTTCGAAGGGAGTAGGCCTGTAGATAATAAAGTAAAATATATTGAACATACTAAGTTCCAAAAAAAGCTTTAGTAAGGCTGGTATTAAGTTCAAAAGGAATGACAGTTCCAGTTTTTTTCGAGACAGTTTTAGCCTTTAAACTCTGACCGATATGCAAGTGACTGCTTCAAAAAAGTTGCGGAGTTTATAAGATACCACCATAAGGGATTAAATGTTATATTTTGGACGGACCTAGCGTTAGGCCGTTACGCTCAGAATACGTTAGAGGCAATGGATGCTCTAGGTATACCGTATCCACCTGTTGAGAAATATCCTCCAAACGTCCCGCAATTACACCCAATTTTTTTTTTTTTTGACCCAACAGTTGATTTTAGATCTATGCTAAGGCTCATGTCACTTGAATTTATTCGCAGGATACCAGCCGATATATGGAAAGTTTGTTAAAATTGGGTCTTTTTCCAGGTTTTTGTTTTTAATAAAAAGGGCTTAAAAAAAGAATTAATAATGGACCACTGATATGACAGATTTGATGTGGACCGAGTTCTTTTATAACTTTTATGATTACTGTCAAAAGTAATTTAAAGACCCAGAAAATCACAAAAACGCCTTTAAATATATAGATAATTAAAGGTATACAAGTCTTTTGTAAATATAAATCGATAACCGAAATTTAGTAACATTCAGTCCACATTTGACCTTAGGTCCAATATCAGTCTCTCTGCCAGTAATATCATATATATGTTAAAATCTCGAAATTTAAAAAATTAGAACAATTATCGGGTTTTAAGGTTTACCAAAACGTCAAGTTTTTTTCTGCATTTCATTTTACATTTCTCAATTTTAGACTTACTTAATTTGAACAATGAAAAGGTACATAATCGAGCAACATAATCGAGAAATGGTCGTTCAATTCAAAATGTATATCGTGCATTCGAGTTTTTTTCGGTATATTTTATCTTCCAAATGTGGTTGCAATCGGAAGAATAGTGTACAAATTTTAGCAAACCGGTTCTGTAGGAGATGTGAAAACACCAGTGCATGCTCGAAATCGGCGTTCAACTCAAAATGTGTTCGTGCATTAGCGTTTCTTCGGTCTATTTAATCGTCCAAATGTGCGTACAATCGGAAGAATAGTGTACAAATTTGAGTAAACCGGGTCTGTAGGAGATGTGAAAACACCAGTGTATGCTCGTACTGCAGAAAATATTTCTGCTGTTCACGATAGTATGCTTTATTGCACTTCTCGCGGATGTGGTCGATATGTGGTTTCAACAGGTTCCACTTGCGATATAGCTAACGAAACAATGGCTCTTTTGCGCGACTAATTCAATGGCCGTGTTATCACACGTGGTGGCGATGTCAATTGGCCGCCAAGATTATGTGATTTGACATCATTGGACTTCTTTCTATGGGGTTATTTTAAAAAAAAGTGTACGTCGATAAGCCGGCTACAATTCAAGAGCTTAAGGATGAGATAATTTGGAACAATTACGGCATAGAACCTTAATTGTGCCTCAACGTCAAAATTTGGACTTTCGGATGGAGGTGTACCGCCAAGCTCGCGACATAATTCAACAAAGCCAAAATTATCATAATAAAAAGAAATTACAATAATTTTCTAAAAAAATAGAGTTTTATTCAAAATCAACATCGGCCCCTAAAATTTGACCACCTTTTATGTATCTCTCTTCGATTTAGGAAAAGCTTGAAAAGGTGTTGGTCATATTTGACCTTACTAGTGAAGAAAATCAAAAGACTTGACTTAATATAGCATTTTCTTACTTTTTTTTGTATGAATTTAAGCTATTTTCAGTAACCGAATATAAACTATGACCAAGGCTCTATAATATAAAAATGTTGCATACGGGTCAAAATTTCTCAAAAAAATCAGTTGCAAGTAGGTATTTCGATTTCTTTGAAACTTGGTAAAAGTTTAGTGTTAGGTATGAGTAATTTTTTGCCAAAGGATTTTTGAAAATTTTCAAAATTCTGTGAACCACAGGACACTAAATTTTGAGATAACTTAATTTTTAAAATGTAATATCTCTGAGACATTTTAATCAATTTTGCTCAAATTTACAGGACTTTTAGATAATTTGTGTGTGTTTTAAACTAAATTAAATCCATACAAAATTTGATTAAAATGTCTCAGAGATATTAAGATATAAAAATTAAGTTATCTCAAAATTCAGTGCCCTGTGGTTCCCAGAATTTTGAAAATTTTCAAAAATCCTTTGGCAAAAAATTACTCATACCTAACACTAAACTTTTACCAAGTTTCAAAGAAATCGAAATACCTAATTGCAACTTTGAATTTTTTTGAGAAATTTTGACCCATATAATGATTTGTTGTATGGTCGTTTTGAAAAGTCCCATAAAAAAGAGAGCTCTAATTCGGAAACAACTAATGGAAACGATTATGCAATGAGGGAAAGCTAAGGCACACACACGTGTTTATGAAATGAATGTTTGTTCGTTTGTGTTTTTCATGGTTCTAAAGAGTGTTCTAAAAAAAATATGCATTTACTATTTTAGACAAAATTTATCCATAGTGCAAGAAATAATTTATTTTTTGATCAAGTTAGTTTCTATAGGTATGTCAGATACTATTATTTTAGAAATTATTAATTCAAAGAATAATGTCATTTTTGTACCACGAGAGGCAAATTCACCTAACTGTCCAGAACTTCGGACTGTGGAAAGGTATTGGGCTCTGGTAAAAAAGGAATTGAAGAACACAGGAAAGATTTCCAAGAACATGTCCGATTTTAAGCGCAGGTGAAACAAATGCTCCAAAAAGGTATCAGAAGCAACTGCAAAATCTTTAATGGGAGGGTTTCCGAAAAAAGTCGATAATTTTGCAAAACTCGAGTACTAAGTAAACATTTTAATGCTAAATAATTTTGTATAATATGTCATTATATTTGCGTATTTTGTAGAGTTTTTATATTAAAAGGTTTGATTTTTATTTAAGAAAATCCAACTACAAATTTTATTTAGAGCACTCTTTATATCTACTTTGCAATGACTTTTTTTAATAATTATCAGAGTTTTGATGTTTTAGATGGTAATCATTTCGTTGGAGGTATGAGGTATGGACATTTCGGTGACAGCGAATCGATGGTAACAAAACTGTTTTATACATGACCTTATTGCACCCAATTAACACACATATACATAAGATTTGTGAGTTTTTAAAAGGTTTCCACGGAAGACTTAATTTAATAGGATTCGTTCGTAGGCCAAGATTAGTTTAAGATAATTCATGCCCAAATTTGATCAAAAATGTAAGATATGTTGATTTAATTAAAAATTTTAGGCTGAAAATGTAGTTACATTTTTTTCCTGATCATTTTCTAGACTTTTTGTTGTTAAGCAAAATAAACAAAAAACATAAATATCCGTTACTTTTTAGATTAATTATTAAGTTTGTTTAAGTTTAAGTTTCTGTTCTTTTTTTATTTTTTGTACAACAAGTTCTATTGGCGCCCGCGCCTTTTTTCCACTTCTCTCCCTACACGATGACTTTTTATCAAAGTTTGCTTTAAAAATCTCTACCAGCCAGTAAAACCAGTATGATTTCCTTTTTCTCTTTTTTTTTATAAAATTTGTTTGGCTCAATATCACAACTCACAAGAATGAGAAAGGTTTTTCAGCTCATTTATGCTCAACAAATAAATAAATAAATAGTTTGGTATACATATTTATTGTATTACTCGTATGTATTTAAAAATATGTATGTTTATGTATTATTTAATTTTATCAATTATTAAGCGTTTAATAAATTAATTAGAGCAAAAATGTGGGTTCATTACATACTAATTTACAAAAAGTGATTTCAATAATTATGACAATTCTAAAAGGAAAAATGAAACGTGGGAATATAAAATAGTTGGTCAATATTAATTATTTAGGTGTTTGATATATTTCCAAATTTAAGAAAATCTTGAGTTTTATGGAGATCAATAAATATAATGTTAAGTGCATTTTATTGAGCCATAAAATATTATACTCCATGGAGGTCTTGTCTTGATACCATAGACTTAAGAATCATTAATCTAGAAGAGGAGGACAATGTTACATTCCCATGACATTGTTACAATCCCAATCATACTATTTAGGAATCATTTAAGGCAGTTTCAGTTAAACCCACTATATATCATCCAACACAAACTCATATAATTTTATTGATTTAATGGCAAATACATAGTTTCAATTTATGATTTGATTTGTTCTTGCTCTAAAAACGATCAAGTGAAAAGAATAGCAGAGCAAACGGAGCGTGAGATCAGCACAAGGATGGCAGGTAATCATTGTCATTAAGAACAACAACAGTAACTACTCTGGGATTTTGATCATTTAGTAACGATTTTTTCTATTCATTCCAAAGTATGAGAAAAATTGCAGGTGAAATGAGAAATGAAATAAAATGAAATGATGGTGCAATATTTACAAAGTGGTTTATAAGCACTTGATGATGTGGCTTATTGTTTGATTTGATTGTTTTACTAAAACTGAACAATGGCTTAAATAAATAAAAATTGTATTAATGTTGAGCCATCTCTTGAGTTCTCTGTATGACCAACTACTGACTTTTCATCTAATTCTATGGGCTCAATATACACAAGACAGACACACACACACACACTCCCGTGCACAGACTCTGATTTCTTTCCCATCACTGGGAGAAAGGAAACTGAACAGCTGATTGCCCAAAAATATTCCCATCGTTTTGCTTGGACATTGTTGTTGCAGTTCCATATTGAGCCACCAGTTGAACCAAACATTCAAACAGTTAAGTCTATAGATATAACAGGAGAGACAGGACATAAAGGACAGGTTCTGTTAACCAAACAACAACGAAAAAAAAAAAAATATGAAAAGTCGAGTTTGGTGTAGATTAGAGTAGAGAAGGAATCTTCTCAGGATGCATGTTGTTGTTGGCCTCAGAAAATGATTCCTTTTTTCTAGTTTCTTACTTGTCCTTACGAGGAAAACTGATACGTTTGTCAACCTGATAAACGGAACGAACAAATCCTATATAATAAACCGTATAAGTGGCTTGAGCAAATATTAAATGACTTTTTGTGCATTGACATATTTTGTAGAGTCGTTGTTTTTGCTTTCTATCCTTAGCAGGTCATTTGCTCACAAATGCCCAACAAAGTGCACAACAGCTCTGGCAAAATCAACAACAACTAAACGAGCAGCATCAGCAGGACATTTGGCATAACGTTATGGTCTCCCTCTGACATTTTAAGAGGTTGGTATTGAATACCATAAGAGCAGATACTTGTCACTTATTAATTGACCATCTCTTCAATATATAGAAGAAGGAAAAATCATATTACTTGTTTATGCTGGGAAAGTAACTAAACTAAAATCTAAACTAATTTTTTTATTGTAACTCTTATCTCTAGTACTCTCTGGTTCCCAGTCAAAGGACGAACGACATTAAAGATATTTTTTTTTGTTGTTTCGCTGTGTAAAATTAGTTGTTGTTACTCTCTAAGATTGTAAAATAACAGTAAGAACAAAAAAAAATCGATATGAGAATATTAAAAAAAAAACATTCGGGTTATATTTTTTCTTCTGATCCTTAAAGTATCGTATGTCAATGAAACCGTTCAGCATTTAAATGAAATACCGTCAGTTAATGTTTATCTTAGAATTAAAAAGGACATTAACTATGAAATAATAAAGAAGAACAAATTTTATTTCATTTTCTTGAATTTCCAGAATTTATTTCGAGCATGAGAAAATTCCCAGCCGAAATTTTATGAAGTTAATGAATAAGAGTCTATGTTGACGAGGAAATGAGCATTGGATTGGGATGATGATGGAGAAGATAACGGTGGTCATTAGATTTGTTTCGAAACATTATTTCTTTTGGGTTGTAAAGTGATGTCATGCTGTAGTTTTTAGGCTATTAATGTCATCGTGTCCTGTCATTGTTGTGTAAAAGGATACTTTAAAATCGTCTCAAGAAAAGCAACAATTACACTAATAATTAGTAGGGATTAGTTGGAAATAAATATGTTTCAATATAAAACCATATAAAATAGTAAAACGAATCAGAAAACATGTAGAAAACCGAAAGAAATGTTTTACTTTTTGGAAAACATTGTGTGGAACCAGATACATTTGGTATTCCCTAGGAAAAGCACTGGACTTATTAATCCTATCCTTGCAACAATTTCTCTAGATTTTAGGTAAAAATAAATTTTTTCAGTAAAAAATCAAGTTTTCAGTAAAAGTTACCTTTTCAGTAAAAATTAATTTTTTTCAGTTAAGAGTCACTTTTTCAGTAAAAAGTTACTTTATTCAGCAAAAAGTCTTTTTTTTAGTAAAATGTCACTTTTTCAGAAAAAAGTCTCTTATCGGTAAAAAGTCCTTTTTTAGAAAGTCACTTTTCTGTGAAAAGACACTTTTTCAGTAAAAGGTAATTTTTTCAGTATATGGTAATTTTTTCAGTAAAAAGTCACTTTTTCAGTAAAAAGTAACTTTTTTAGTAAAAAGTCACTTTTTCAGTAAAAAGTAACTTTTTCAGTAAAAAGTCACTTTTTCAGTAAAAAGTCACCTTTTCAGTAAAAAGTCACTTTTTCAGTAAAAAGTCACTTTTTCAGTAAAAAAAATGAATCAGAAAACATGTAGAAAACCGAAAGAAATGTTTTACTTTTTGGAAAACATTGGGTGGAACCAGATACGTTTGGTATTCAATAGGAACGGCACTGGAAATGATAGTGTTGGGAACTATTTTTTAATCGCTGTGAAATAATTCATAAGCTCTTGTTATTAAATGTCACTAAAATTAAAAGTTTTCATTAATGCGTGTTTAATTTTCCTATCCTAGCAACAATTTCACGAGATTTTAGGTAAAAATAATTTTTTTCAGTAAAAAGTAATTTTTTCAGTACAATTTTCTTTTTCAGTAAAAAGTCACTTTTTCAGTAAGAAGTCACTTTTTCTCAGTAAAAAGTCCCTTTTTAGTAAAAGTCATTTTTTCAGTAAAAAGTCAACTTTCAGTAAATAGTCATTTTTTCAGTAAAAAGTCACTTTATCAGTAAAAAGTCACTTTCTCAGTAAAAAGTCACTTTTTCAGTAAAAAGTCACTTTTTCAGTAAAAAGTCACTTTTTCAGTAAAAAGTCACTTTTTCAGTAAAAAGTCACTTTTTCAGTAAAAAGTCACCTTTTCAGTAAAAAGTCAATTTTTCAGTAAAAAGTCAATTTTTCAGTAAAAATTCAGTTTTTCAGTAACAAGTCACTTTTTCAGTAAAACGTCAATTTTTATACTCTTCACCACCATAGATTACGCATAGAAATATTAGTCTTAGTCCCACCTTAAAGTATAATAATAGACTTAGATTCACTTCCTGAGTCGATTTTACGATGTCAGTCCGTCCGTTTGTTTGGCTGGACCGCCATGTAAACCTTGAAATCAAAGTACAGGTCGCAATTAAATTTTTTGATGAAATTTGACACAGATTATTTTTTATTTTGATAGTGGGACCATGGCTATTAAAATTCTTTAAAATCGGTGCATTAATTATGGTACCTCCCATAGGTCTCACTTCCCGGAATTGAAATTTTGGTCACAAATATCAATATGTTTCATAAAATAATTTTTGCAAAAACTGTAATCAGTTTGCTTAATTTCAATATAATCGGTCCAGATTTGACCCTAGCTCTCATATAAGTCCAAATCACGGAAACGGCTTAAATGTATAAGTTTTGAGAAAATGTTTGCATGATGGCAAAATGTACCAAATATTTGTCTTTATACACGAAAAAGAACACCTGTGACCATCGTGTGGTCGGACTTGACCAACTATACCACTTTCTTACTTGTTATCAATAAAAAAAAGTTACTTTTGACCTCAGTGGTGAAGGGTATCATATGGTCGGGCTTGGCCGATTTACTTGTTTTTTTTTTATATTAGAAGATGATGAATTTTATCTTGAAAACGACTATAAAAATATGTGAATGATTGGGTCAAATCTTTTTATGAGTTTGTTTCTTATCTAAAAATTGTGTGTTAAATTTATTTATGTTTTTATTTTTCTCGCTGGTTCGCTGTCTTTAAATATCACCATGAACTTGGAAATATTTTTAGGTTCTAATCATTGTCAAGGTTAAGCATAAGAAAGTAACGTTCTGGTCGTTGACGAAATATTCATACATACATATACAAACTCCTGGCAAACAAAATATTATGAATGATTATATAAGAAGATATTACAATATAGCCTGACATGAACACGTACCGATTTGATCACATACACTTGTATTTCAAATTGTCATTTTTGTGGATGAGTGTGAAACTGATCCTTCAGAATTGATAAGTGAATAAATGTTAAAGAAACTCAAATGTTAAAAAGACATAAAATAAAACGATTTTAAAAGGTAAACACATGAATTAACTTTAAAAATTAACAACACAACAACAAACAAAATTAGTTCAGTAAAATGTAGATTTAGATTTATCAAAAATTAAATATCAATATCATTCATAAATCTTATCGTTTTGGAAAAAAAGAACAGAAAACTTATTAAAGTAAAAACTCGAGCACAATGAATTCATAGCCAGTTTTAAAAAAAATTCTAGAAATACTTGTGCGCTCTGCTCCTATGAGCTGATGACAGGTACAAATGAGGCGATCTTGAATATAAAGGAATTTTTCTTGGTTTTGTTTTTTAAGAAATGAAATATTTACGTATTACAACAAAATGTTTACTCAGTTATCCTTTTTAGTTTCTAGTTGTTGTTTGTTGTTGTATATGATGTCAGTTTTAGCCGTTATAGCTGCTGTAATCAGTGAATGTGTGAGTGTGTCCTTTGTTAGTGGATGTGTCAAGATTGTGATTCCTTTTAATTTAGCGATTCAACAATAAAATTAAATAAATGGAATGAAATAAAAATAAAAACAAGTACGTTAATGCTCATTTATATTTTTCGTTCTTATTTTTTAGAGACAACATCGACAGCGACATGTAGAAGGAGAAACCGTACAAAAATAACGATGAATCCTGTTTCAGAAGAATCAACATTTAAATCATGAGAAAAATGCGCCTTATTTTCTTTTATTTTTTTGGATCAGGTTCGTTGGTGGACGGTTTAGTTGTGCTCCTGTTGTTGTCAAAAGTAAAATTCCAAGAAGTCTAACAATAAATACACGTTTTATTTTAATACAACTAAAATAAATTTAACAAACAAATACAACTATTACGACTAAAAACATTTATACATGTACAGACAGACACACTCATATGTACAAGTATTTTATTGAGATTTGCTCATTTTGATATTGAATTTTTGGTGGGATTTTACACAGTTTCTAAAGGCAGAATATCCCAAATTGATTGTAAGCTATATACTTAGAATAATTTTCTAAGTCGATTTAATGATGCCAGTCCTTCCGTCTGGACGGCTGGCTGGACCCCCATTTTAACCTTATAATCAAAGTACAGATCGAAAGTCTAAAAATAATTTGATGACAGGTGCAGCCGTATATTTATTAAAAAGTTTTATCAAAATTTTGAACATTAAACATTTAATTAAAAAGTTTTACTGTAGTGTATTGCACTAAGATCCCAATTTATTACAATTGTTTATTATTGTTATAAATAGTTTGATAGTGATAAATCTATAATGTATGGTTTTCGCTCTTTCTAGAATTAGGGATAATCCTTCTGATGAGGTGGCCTAGTACTCGGGTTTTGCAAAATTATCGACTTTTTTCGGAAACCCTCCCATTAAAGATTTTACAGTTGCTTCTGATGCCTTTTTGGAGCATGTGTTCCACCTGCGCTTAAAATCGGACATGTTCTTGGAAATCATTCCTGTGTTCTTCAATTCCTTTTTTACCAGAGCCCAATACCTTTCCACAGGCCGAAGTTCTGGACAGTTAGGCGGATTTGCCTCTCGTGGTACAAAAATGACATTATTCTTTGAGTACCACTCAAGTGCCTTTTTTCCATAATGGCATGATGCCAATTCGGGCCAAAAAAATGTAGTCACTCTGTGCTCTCTTCAAAAGGGTAACAACCGTTTTTGTAGGCACTCCTTTATATAAATTTCTGTGTTTATTGTGCCAGATGCCACAAATACTTTACTTCTTTTGCCACAACTGCAAATAGCTTGCCACACGAGAAACTTCTTAGGGAATTTTGTTTGTTTTTTTGTGCGAAACTCTTGCCGAACATTGTCCCGTTTATCAGTAACATAAAAATCTTGACCAGGAAGTTGAGAAAAGTCTGCCAGTACGTATGTTTCATCATCCATCACACAACAGGTGTATTTTTTTATAAAATCAGACTTCAATTTTTTCGCTCGTTTTTTTGCTTCTAAGTTCTTTATAGCATTGCGATCTGAAACCTTTTGGACTTTGTATGTCTTCAGTCCAGCATAAGCTTTGACTCTATGTGCAAAATTCGTAGAACATTTCACCGTACGAGCTGCTTTTCTTAAAGAAGTGTTAGGCGCTCTTCGAAAGAGTCGCTCGACTTCTTTTGCCTTACCAATATCTGTAGGACCTTTTTTCCTCCCTGATCCAGGTTTTCTTTCAATGCTCAGGTTTTCCTTATACCGTCTGATGGCATTAGAAACCGTTCGAGGGTCAACTTTCAAATTTTTAGCTATTTTTTTAAAAGTCCATGACGGATTTTTTTGAAAAGTTTTAATTATATTTTCACGAACTTTTTTTTCGCAGTCCATTTTGATTGAAATAACTATTGAAAATTAATAATTTCTAAAATAATAGTATCTGACATATCTATAGAAACTAACTTGATCAAAAAATAAATTATTTCTTGCACTATGGATAAATTTTGTCTAAAATAGTAAATGCATATTTTTTTTAGAACACTCTTTATTTATACTAATTAGTACTGCAGATAGGTTATTTGGTTTCAGATTTTTGCAATTCCAAATAACCTAAGTGACATAACATAAGCTGTGCTTAGAAAAACAAAATTTTTTCAACCGATATATATTTCTGATTTAATTTTAATCTAAATACATAATTTTCGTTTAAATATTCCAAATAGGTCCAATTTTACAACGTTTTTTCCCTCTCCTGTAAACTTTTAAAAACTGTAGATAGGTTATTTCGTCTTTTAGGTGACGATATATAAGGCTTGATAAAATGTTGGTATGATGACAAAATTTAGCAAATGTTTGTCTATATACGAGAAAGACATTTGACTTACTTGTTTTATATAAAATCGAGTTTAACTTAAAACAAGTAATACAATATAACATGATTTGATTATTAATTCTAGTTTTGGAAATGGTGTTTTTTATAATTTTTCTGCTTTGTAGACATTATTAAGGATAAGACACATGATGAATGTATTTATGTTTAATGTTCTTCTTAGCAAATGTTTGTTTGAGCTCATTATCCTACTTAAACTAAAAAAAAAAATTCTAAGAAAATTGTTAATAAAAGCGCAAAAAATGTCAATGAAAGCTTTTTCTTTGCCTTTTATAAATATTATATGGCATATCACAGCGCTTAAGCTCAATGATCTATAAAGGAACAATTGTATAATTCCTTAGAATTCTATTGATAAATTTCATATATCCTTTTTCACTTAACAATTCATTCACAAAAAAAAATCCTCTAAATGTCAGCTTCTTCGTTTTAATGAATATATTTTATAGAGGTATTCTTCCTTCCGTTTCCTAACACAAGAATTTGTTTGCTTTTAACTGGAAATATCTTGAGAACTCCCACGCCTGAAGACAGACAAACAAGACCGGTCATTTCCGTTTCTCTAACCGTTAATTCAAATGGTCTCGAAAATTTAAAGGTTTCGTTTTCAATGAGTTTATTGACCTTTGAGGATATTTGACAAGCTATTAATTTTTTAAATATTGATTTTAATGTTTAAAGTGGACAGATTTTTTTTGATTGATTTTGACCGGAAATGTTTGCTTTCGTTGAATTTGCGGAAAAGGGAGTCAAGATATTTTCCTATTTCGTATAAAACAAACATTTCCTGTTTAACATTTAACACTTAGTTATTTTATTTTATTTTATTTTGCCAAGCAAGGATATCACATAAAGGATGTGATAATGTTGTACTGACAAAATAAAATAGTTTAGGAAATAGTTGACAAATACTTTTGTTACTCATTCAACAAGACCATAAGTTAAAAGAAAGCAGTATAAAGCCTTTTTTTTTTGGAAATTTTTCAGAAATTTAGTTTTTTTAGGAAATTTTTCAAAAATTTAGTTTTTACAGGAAATTTTTCAGAAATTTACTTTTTTTTTAAGAAATTTTTCAAAAATTTACTTTTTATTAGGAAATTTTTCAAAAATTTACTTTTTATAGGAAATTTTTCAAAAATTTACTTTTTATAGGAAATTTTTCAAAAATTTACTTTTTATAGGAAATTTTTCAAAAATTTACTTTTTATAGGAATTTTTCAAAAATTTACTTTTTATAGGAAATTTTTCAAAAATTTACTTTTTATAGGAAATTTTTCAAAAATTTACTTTTTATAGGAAATTTTTCAAAAATTTACTTTTTATAGGAAATTTTTCAAAAATTTACTTTTTATAGGAAATTTTTCAAAAATTTACTTTTTATAGGAATTTTTCAAAAATTTACTTTTTATAGGAAATTTTTCAAAAATTTACTTTTTATAGGAAATTTTTCAAAATTTACTTTTTACAGGAAATTTTTCAAAAATTTACTTTTTATAGGAACTTTTTCAAAAATTTACTTTTTATAGGAAATTTTTCAAAAATTTACTTTTTATAGGAAATTTTTCAAAAATTTACTTTTTACAGGAAATTTTTCAAAAATTTACTTTTTATAGGAAATTTTTTCAAAAATTTACTTTTTATAGGAACTTTTTCAAAAATTTACTTTTTATAGGAAATTTTTCAAAAATTTACTTTTTATAGGAATTTTTTTTCGAAAATTTACTTTTTATAGAAAATTTTTTCGAAAATTTACTTTTTATAGAAAATTTTTTTCGAAAATTTACTTTTTATAGAAAATTTTTTCGAAAATTTACTTTTTATAGGAAATTTTTTAAAAATTTACTTTTTATAGGCAATTTTTTAAAAATTTACTTTTTATAGGAATTTTGCAAATTGTTTTGTTTAACGCCAACCCCAGATTGGTTCGAATTGCTAAAGAAAATAGTCCCTTGAAAATTTTAGCTTAATCGGATGAGGGGAAATCGTGCTCATGATCCGCCCAAACTGTAAAAATTATTTGTATGGACCACAGCTAACAAAACGGTTCAAGATATCAACCTCAATTTTTTAAGTTTTATTCTTCCATTTGTTTGTTTTATGACTCTGGAAAAAAATGTATAATTTGTAATATTTGTTGAACAAAATTTTCAAAAAATGGTTTTTGAAACTGACCCGAGGAGAAAGTATAATTAGTTAAATAATTTTATACTATATAAAAAACTTTTCCTGTTACACCCTGTCATAGTTCAAAAGTACTGTATAAATAATATTTTCCATTCAACTACTCATTTGGCATCCTTTTCCTTAAGTTAACCTCGAAAAATTGTCTACGGTTTTGAAAATGATGGCCATTGAAAATTTGTCAACACAATGGCCGAAAACAGCGGGTCAGTCACATTGTGAAATATTTTAACTTTATTCGCACGAAAAAGAGTACACTTGAACGCAGTGCGTTTATCTATGTAGAACCTGGTGAGCCATTGTGCAAGAGCCTACAAATATCAGTTACATTACGTGACAAAAACTACTGAAAGTGTTAGTGAATGGCTTAAGCCATTGTCTAACAAAAGAGGTCATAAAAAATTTAATTTTCAAGAAGAATAAAAGCAAAAAATATGAATTCATAACTGAGATTCATAAAACTTAACAAACAGGCAAAAAAAGTACTTGACAGGTATAGAATTTTCAAATTCAGTTTTTTTTACATTTTTTTTTCGAAAAGTCTTGTGTAATACCTACAATGGATTGCTTCATACTGTGGCAAAAATTATGAAAATCGCAGTGGTTTTTTATGACATCTCATTGATTTTCGTACTTTACATTTCAAGTGAATATAATCACTTTTCCGACCTTAAAACCTTTATTTTGATCAGTTTGGAAGGGAACATGCTCTTGAAAGTATTGACTTAGAACAATGAGGCTTTAGAACGAGTTTAGACTCAGTTGCTTTTAATGTAACTATGTCAATGTCTTTTTTCATTTCGAGAACTATCCTGTAGATCTTTAGTTTTTTTTTTGCTTTCAAAAACTCTTTTCATTTTAAAGTACTCAGTTGATAGAAATCCATCAATTGGAAGTCTTCACACTTAATTTCTTTATTATATAAAAAGTGATTTTATAATAATTTTCCTTGGAATAAATTGTTCCGACCAAAACAAAGGAAATCCGAGAAAATTTTATTGGTAAAACAAAAATTTCCTGCTTCTAAAACTGTAACGAATGCCAAGGTATCGAAACCAAGGAAAAACCTAGAAATATTAAAAAAAGTCAATAGCTTTGTAAAGTGATAAGTTTTTGACATGTTTCTAGAATAAACAAAAGACGTTTATCTTTCATCTTAACTTTCAAAAAAAAAAAATATTTATTTTAAATTTCGTATATGGGAAAAACATTATAAAATTTTACCGCCTTTTTTGACAAAAACAAAAATTATAAAAACATATAAAAAAAGTCCTTTTCTATGTTTTAAAATAATATTTATTTCTTTAAATAAATAAGTAAATAAATAAAATATTTGAAATCTTTATTTCTTTTAATGCTGGTACATACTGGGCTATAACTGCCTGTCCATCATCCTCTAGTGGGTGTAAATTCGTATTCATCAAAAGGCGGCTCAAAAGAACCAAAAATAATACAAAACTTCTATTGTTTTGTTATAAAATGTTTATTTTATTTTCAATATTTATTTAGCGAGTCAAGAAGATTTTGAGGGTCGGCTAAACATTTGCATACTCTTAAAATTTTTACATCCTTTGGAAATCAGAAAAGAGTTATAAAATTTATTTCTTAAAAGAAAACATCAAGCAACACATTTTTAGAGAAAAAGGTTTTTGTTGGACTTTGAATGTTTAACTAAAACCTCATTAACGCGGTGTTAAAAATGCCCATCTCATCACAATTCGTGGGCATTGTTTTATTTCCAAAACAAAGAATCTTAGTCTATCTTAAGCATTTTATACATGATGATCATATGGAAGGATTTATATCTAAAACTCTTCACTTTTCTCACACAATCCTTTGGCAACAACAATTCGTTAAGATTTGAACTATTTACGTCTTTGGGTTTCGTCAAAATCTAACACAACAATTAATTGACTTCACAAGTAAATCCGAAATTCGCATGCAGTTGTTACCCAAAGTGATCTTTTTTTTAAATTTCGAGCATAAACTATGATAAGATTTTAAAAAATAAATTTCTTAGAATTTCTTATTCACTTTTTCATTCAAGAAAATGTTGACAGGAATATATTCAAACAATATGGAACATCAGTTATACGGATCCTCTCAGAATTATTTTCTAAGATGGTTAATTCGATCATTTATGTGTAGTACTACATACCCACTAAAACAGGGATGTTCATGAGGGAGTCGGGTCCGATCGGAATGATAATAATTCCATAATTACATTTTGATCTGAATGGTTTTAGTAATACAGATTAGCTGTATATGCGACTGAAAATACGTTTTTTTTAATAGAAATCACTTATTCTATCTTTGTTGCAACATAATATACTTGGATCTTTGTGAAAAGGACCAATAACACCTTGATTTCACGACCCAATTTTAATATGTTAATCACTTCATCAAACGCAGTTTTTGCATCGATACCGCATGTTGTTTTAGTTAAAGCTACTAGCTCTAATAAAGCGTATGCGTTTTTTGTTCCCTGGATCCAAAGTTTAAAGTTTCCTATAAAAACTACATTTTAAAAAAATTACCTATAAAAAGGAAATTTTTGAAAAATTTCCTAAAGAAGTAATCTTTTGAACAATTTCCTATAAAAAGTAAATTTTTAAAAAATTTTCTATAAAAAGTAATTTTTTGAAAAATTTCCTATAAAAAGTAAATTTTTGAAAAATTTCCTATAAAAATAAATTTTTTGAAAAATTTCCTATAAAAAGTAAATTTTTGAAAAATTTCCTATAAAAAATAAATTTTTGAAAAATTTCCTATAAAAAATAAATTTTTAAAAAATTTCCTATAAAAAGTTAATTTTTGAAAACTTTCCCATAAAAAGTAAATTTTTGAAAAATTTCCTATGTATAAAAAGTAAATTTTTGAAAAATTTCCTATAAAAAGTAAACTTTTGAAAAATTTCCTATAAAAAGTAAATTTTTGAAAAATTTCCTATAAAAAGTAAATTTTTGAAAAATTTCCTATAAAAAGTAAATTTTTGAAAAATTTCCTATAGAAAGTAAATTTTTGAAAAATTTCCTATAAAAAGTAAATTTTTGAAAAATTTCCTATAAAAAGTAAATTTTTGAAAAATTTCCTATAAAAGGTAAATTTTTGAAAAATTTCCTATAAAAAGTAAATTTTTGAAAAATTTCCTATAAAAAATAAATTTTTAAAAAATTTGCTAAAAAAAGTAAATTTTTTAAAAATTTCCTATAAAAAGTAAATTTTTGAAAAATTTCCTATAAAAAATAAATTTTTAAAAAATTTCCTAAAAAAAGTAAATTTTTGAAAAATTTCCTATATAAAGTAAATTTATGAAAGATTTCCTATAAAAAGTAAATTTTTGAAAAATTTCCTACAAAAAGTAAATTTTTGAAAAATTTCCTACAAAAAGTAAATTTTTGAAAAATTTCCTACAAAAAGTAAATTTTTGAAAAGTTTTCTATAAAGTAAATTTTTGAAAAATTTCCTATAAAAAGTAAATTTTTGAAAAATTTCCTATAAAAAGTAAATTTTTTAAAAATTTCCTATAATAAGTAAATTTTTTAAAAATTTCCTATAAGTAAATTTTTGAAAAATTTCCTAGAAAAAGTAAATTTTTGAAAAATTTCCTAGAAAAAGTAAATTTTTGAAAAATTTTATATAAAAAGTAAATTTTTGAAAAATTTACTATAAAAAGTAAATTTGTGAAAAATTTACTATAAAAAGTAAATTTTTGAAAAATTTACTATAAAAAGTAAATTTTTGAAAAATGTCCTATAAAAAGTAAATTGTTGATTCTTTACATATTTTTTTGATATAATCTACATTTGTATCAAATTTTATAGGAATTGAAAGAAGTAAGAAAATCTATTGAAAGAAGTAAGAAAAGCTATAGTCGGTCAAGCCCGACTATATAATACCCTTCACTACTAAGGTCAAATATGGACCAACAATTAAACAAGTTTTTCTTAAGTTTTAGAGACATACATACATATACTATGTGCTATTTTTTCAAAATTTCGAGATATATATCATTTCCGGCTAAGGGCCTGATATGGGAGCTAGGGTCAATTGTGGACCGATTGTTACCAAATTTTAATTATTGGTTTATATTTACAAAATATTTATCTGTGCAAAGTTTAAGTAATCAAGTGCATTTATCATTAGAGTTGTTAAAGTTTTTGTGCTTTTATGTGTATATAAACGGCTTTTGAGAATGTGACTTGTATGGGAGGTATGGTAAAATATGGGCCGATTTCTACAAAATATGGAACACTGATAAAGGTTATGATAAGCTGAATATTATTAAAATACAACTAAATTTGTGGCTATAAGGGACCAAAACTCTTTTCCGGGAAGGCATCCCTATGGGAGGTACCCGAAATAGTAATCCGATTGTGCCCAAAAAGTATAGGGATCGTCCTTGGACCAAAATGTGAACCTGTACCAAATTTCATCAAATTATCTTTAATGGATAACCGGCCAGCCAGCCGGACGGACATTGTTAAAACAACTCAAGGAGTGATTCTAAGTCGATTGGTATACTAAAAGGTAGGTCTCAGACCAATATTTCTATGCGTTACAAACATCAGCATAAACCCAATATACCCTTTTCCACCTATGGTGGTGAAGGGTATAACAAATATTTAAATCTTTCCATACTTGAAAGGTTTAAGAAAATATTTAAGCACTATTTATAAAAATCAGTCCTTAATATGTTAATCTGAACTAACTTTGATTTGATTAACTATAATTGATTAGGTTTGTCGTATTTCAAAGTTGAAAACTTTGAAATATTAATATGATTTAGTAAATAAAACAAACCTAATCTGTTTCAGTGAATCAAGTTCTCAGAAATTCGGAGTTAATTTCCATTTTAAAAATTCAGCAAATCAACGATCAAATGTTTGAGTTTGCAGAAACAACTAAAAAAAGAGTTAAAATTTAAAAAGTTTGTTTCCAACTGAAAAATAATACATATTTTAAAAAACCCAACCAACACCCCAGCAATTTTGTTGAAGTATTCTTTTTTTTAGCGATGAAGCAAAAACATTGTAATTTATTTATTTGAAATAAAAAAGGAATGTGCACAAACAAGTTGCCAAAAAAAAAAAAAAAATATATCAGTGGGCTCCAAAGACTGACGGACAGACTCACTGACAAACCAAACGATCGACAGACACATTAAAATTTAACTGCCAAATTGTAGATATATATACATCCATTCGTATGTAGAAGCAACATAAAAGCATAAATGTACGAGTATGTGGCAGGAATGGATGGGTTTTTAAAGACTCTCAAATATACAATCAACAATTTTGGCGGGAAAAATGTTAGTTTCGAGAAAAAATCAAGACCTCAAATACAAGTACTCAAGCTCTTGGGTTTACAAAAAAAAAAATGTTACCTACAAAGAGAAGATCCAGATAAAAATGTCCTAAGAAAGAGTATGGAAAAAATCTGTAGTTAAGTGGTTACACGTTTTGAAAACTAATAACAGTGGACACTTTTTTAAGGAGGCGTGAATTTAATAAGTTCCACTTTTATGGATGATTAGTTATTATTTTACAATGATTAAAATGAAGACCAAACTCAACTGAATAACTTAGTTAAAATTTTTATCTTATTCATAAATAATTTATGTTAAGAACATATGACTTCAAGTGTAGGTTGGTTTATTTTATTATTGCGTTGCACCAACAATTTAGCGTATCTTTAGAATTTAAATCACTGCGGTTATTTGTTAGTGATGATAATGGTAAGTTTTTTTGGTTAAACGGTTTAAAATGGTTTTCTAGAGAAATCCACTTGATTTCGAAAAGTCCTTTTCAAGAGATTCATGCGGTAACATGTTGTCACTTGTGTTTATTATATTTCAAAAACAAATCATTTGAAATTGTTTGTCTCTAAAAAAATTTCAAAAATCTCATTTAGGTACATTCTTATTGCAGTTGTAGGTACAAATTTATTATAAAATTCAAGAATCTCTTGTTTTATACAAATTTAAAATACTCAAATATCAATTTATCTTATTTTAGCCCAAAGATGAGAATGACTATGTCCTTAACAGGATTAGGAATTTAGAAATGATCTAGTTAAAAAAAAATAAAAACCTTAATAAGATTAAATGCTTTTTTATGGATTGATTTTCGAATATTCCAAGAACACTTTGTGTGCAAAAATTTACTTATTTGACACTTTATGTTATTTGTGCTCAAGTCTTAAATTACAAACAACCTAAACATATAGAAAAAAACCTAAATCAACTATTATTCAAGTCATATAAAAAATAATCAAATTCCTAGAATATTATGCAGATGTTAGGAAAAAAATCATATTATGAAACTCTTTATCAAACCTTAACAGAAACCAAGTATTGCTATAGTCGGTTAAGACCGACCCTATGAAACCCTTTACCACAGAGGTCAAATACCTGTTTTGTTTCTTGCATAAATCCAAATACATATGTAAATTTTGTCATCATACACTGACTTTTCCATTTTCATCATTGGTCCTCATATGGGAGCTAGGGTTAAATGTGGACCGACTTTCCGGAAATATAGCAATTTGATTGTAGTATTTCCAAAATTATATATTAGGGTGGGTCGTTTTTTAACTTTTGTCTCTGATCGACTTCTCATAGTAAAATTATATGGCCAAATTATGTCAATCGGAAGTGTGTAAAATATTATTGATTTATTTTTAGGATACGAGCCCGCGCAACGGGCCCAAAGTTTTTGAGCCCATTTGTATGGGGAAAACTGAGAGTATTTGCAGTTTTTGCTACATTTCGTCCATTTACAATTTATTTTAAAGAGAAAAGATAATTGAATCTAAATGTGAACTAATGCAGCTTTAATTGAAGTCATCAATATTGGAAATCCATAAAACAGTTTTGAAGTTATTTTCCCCCAAAAATTCGTGTCCTTGACAATACGCCTAAGGATACACCGCTAGAAAAAACTACTTTGGACAAAAGCTCGCAAAGCAAGACATGATTTATCATTTTAAGACTTGTAAGTACTTCACAGTTTAATTTTGTTAGAATATAACAATATTTACTTAGTTTTTTTCATAATCAAAAATGGGTAATTTTTCTCAGGTGGGTTTCAAAACGCATTTTTTAATTTTTTGAAAATTTTGTTAAACAAATATTACAAATTTGAATTTCTCTCATCGGTGTGTTAAAATAGATGAAAAAGACAATAAAACACAAAAAAATTTAGGTCGATATCTCAAACCATTTTCCCGTACCTTGTGTTCGAATTCGACGAATTTCGCAAAAAAGTAATTTTTTGCTCATAATTTGAGTGAATGCTTCATAAATCTTATTTATGTTCAATTTTAATAATGTTTATATGGAATAAAATTATCCATACTATGGAAAATATAAACAGGTTCTTTGTTTTTAAAATTGGGTAAACTTAACCCTTTTTCTCTGGAGTCAAAGATGAAAAATTTGATCTTTTGTATTTCTTTTTATTTTTAAAATACGTAATATTATTCATTTATTACTGAATTTGAATATATATACTTAAAAGTAATTATTTTACACTAAGACAAAGTCTTTTTTTATTAAAAAAAAAAATATTTTAAACCTTTTTAGACATGGGGTCAAAAATGACCCAAGTTTTTTTTTGCACTTTTTACAGCAAATTTTGATCAAAAACCATTAATGTTATTATTTGACACAAAGATTAATTTTTTTTATTATAAAAAATATTTTAACCCTTTAAAGACATGGAAGCAAAAATTAAAAATTTATGGGGACAATATGTCCCCATAAATTTTTAGGATTAATATTTTTTTATAAATAAACTTAATCTTCGTGTAAAGTATTTACTTAATGCCTTTTTATCGAAAGTTGCTGGAAAAAGTGACAAAACAATTTGTAGATAATTTTTGCTCCCATGTCTTTTAAGGGTTAAAATATTTTTTATAATAAAAAAAATTAATGTTGGCAAATATCTACAAATTGTTTTCTCACTTTTTTCAGCAACTTTCGATAAAAAGGCATTAAGTAAATATTTTACACGAAGATTAAGTTTATTTATTAAAAAATATTAATCCGAAGTGCTAACCAACTAAGACCCATCACCCACAACATATTTAAGTGGCTTTTGTCAGAAGATTTTGTATGGAAGCTATGGTCAAATAAAGACTGATTTCGATGCGTAACATATATCACCACAAACATATAATACCCTTTCCACCTTTGGAGGTGAAGGGTAGAAAAAACAAACATACATATTACAAAACATGATAACAATTTTCATACACAGAATCCAATGCACTAATTGTGGCTTTATAACTGACTTTTTGATAATTCTAAAATGTTTTAAAAATATAAGAACAGAAATTAAATTGTGGTTTAGAGATTTAAGTAAGAAAAAATGCAAAAAGTTCTAAGAATGATTCCAGTAACAAAACATGATAAATTTATGAAATCAAACCACAAGAATTGCAGGAAAATGATTAAATCTATAACGTTAATAAATTCAAAAATATTATTTTTTAATTTATCATATTTTGCATAATTTTTTTTAATAAAGAAGAAAGAAAATATTACGAGGCTTGCCTTTTATGTTTCACGATTAGATAACAAATATATATATTTATTATCGAAAGTGATACTTTTTTTTGATACTTTTATTGATTGCCAACTTCGTAAGAACTTTTTCAATACCGTTTGGGGTATCTCAGAAATTTGCATTTGAACGCATCATTCGATTACTCAGATGTTGAAAAACGTTGAAATTTTAATTTTCGGAAGTAAAAAGAAATCATTGGGAGCCAAAGCTGGACTATACCTTTGACCTTCTTCTGACTACCATTTGTTTCGACCGAAGCAGAATGACAATAATGAAATACTTTTCACTTCAGAACAGAGTATCACAAATTGGATTGATACGTTCTTTTGGCACGGAATCCATATGCTACAGGAAAAATGGGAAAAAGCAGCGGTTAACGATGGATATTACTTTGAATAATCAATCAACTCATTATGTTGTCAAAATAAATGCATTTTTCAAAAAAAAATATGATTTAATAACTGAGATCTGTTATTAACTTGAGATCTGTTTTCAAAATACTTTTATCTTATGGTCTCATCTCATTTCTGGAATTTGATTTTTAAGGTACTTCATATAGATCCATTTTAACACTTCAGATGTTGGTGTTGAGTTATTTTTTAAGCAAAGCCTTCATTCTTATCAATAGTAGTATGTTTAGAGGAAATAATTAAACAGTTTTGTAGCAATTAATAGCACGATTCCCAATAATTTGTAATATACATTTTAAAGAAGTGTTTAAAACTACTTTTTCGCCTAAGATTACAACACGAAGTTAACTTATATCCTAATTGTTCCGAACGGAGTGACGAAAATCATATGCTCGGTGTAGTGTATAGGCCAGTCTCTAGTGGGAGTTTAGGAGACTTCTCTCACAAAATGTATGTATGAAAAAAATGGGTTCGATTACACAGTACGACAGTGGTTGGTACACATGAGAAATGTTAACAGAATATGAAAATAGGTTTAAAATAAAGAAATACGTGTCTCGGCGTTTTGCTGTAGCACGTCAGAATTTTATGAAAATCGATTTTAAAGATTCGAAGGACAGTGGAGGTTCACTTGTAATGTAATACCCCCTAAGAACGTTACGTAATATGTGAAGATTAATGTGGGAAAATTGGTATGTTAGGAATTTATAATGGGTTAATTTCTGTCATCATACAAACATTTTCTCAAGACATATATTTAAGCCACTTCTGTTTCATTATATAGAAGCTAGGGTCAAATATGAATCGATTTTATTGAAATTTACCAATTTGATAATAGTTCGTACCAAAAAAAATAAAAAAGGAAAAATATATTATGATATATTTCCGAGAACTGAGAACTATTGGCACCTGAAATAATGCACCGATTTTGGTCATGGCAATGGTTCAACTGGTTCAACAAATTATATTAAAAATTTCGACCTGGGGCCAAATTACCGCATTCGATATCGATCGTAAACACAGACTTTTAAGCAAATATTGTCAAGTTTACTTTAGGGATGTTCAAAGTTACTTCGATGCAAAAAGTTTATTGAAATTTGTTATCGATTTTGATTCGTTTTTAAAAACATATAGTTCAATTAAAATTCTTTTACTATTGGTCATCTTTTGGCAAATAACTACAAAAAAAGTAAAGTAAACTGAGCATCTTTTAAATAATTTTGATTATCCTCAAAGTGTGCTATACAAATGTTTTGAAAATATCTAAAATTTCGATCGATGCTCTAATTTGATTACAAGTTTACATGGATGTGCAGCCAGCCAGCACCAGACGGAGGTACGGACTTACATCGTTAAATCGACAAGGGACTGAGTCTATTGGTAAAGACTCTATTATATAAAGATGTTGCCCTTCCATACATTAATTTGTCATATGGTCGTTTTGAAAAGTCCCATAAATGTTCAAATTCAATAATTCAGAAACAACTAATGGAGACGATTATCCAATAAGAGAAAGCTAATGAAATATCTGTTTGTGCGTTTTAGTGTTTTTCATGGTTTTTTATCCACTTTAATTTTATAGAGTCTATTTAAAATTTTTAAAATTTAGTGAAATTACAGATGTTCAACGTAGTGTGAATATTATAATTCGCTGTCCCTAAAGAAGATATAAAAAAAATGAAACTCGTTTTACTAATTCATAAAATTTAACAATTGAAAATGTAAAATTAAAAAAACCAAAAAATAATTATTGATAAAAAATGTTTATTTTTTAAAAATGTTAGGACCAGAATAGATCCCTATAAAGAGTGCTCTAAATAAAATTTGTAGTTGGATTTTCTTAAATTAAAATCAAACCTTTTAATATAAAAACTCTACAAAATACGCAAATATAATGACATATTATACAAAATCATTTAGCATTAAAATGTTTACTTAGTACTCGGGTTTTGCAAAATTATAGACATTTTTCGGAAACCCTCCCATTAAAGATTTTACAGTTGCTTCTGATACCTTTTTGGAGCATGTGTTCCACCTGCGCTTAAAATCGGACATGTTCTTGGAAATCTTTCCTGTGTTCTTCAATTCCTTTTTTACCAGAGCCCAATACCTTTCCACAGGCCGAAGTTCTGGACAGTTAGGTGGATTTGCCTCTCGTGGTACAAAAATGACATTATTCTTTGAGTACCACTCAAGTGCCTTTTTTCCATAATGGCATGATGCCAAATCGGGCCAAAAAAAATGTAGTCACTCAGTGCTCTCTTAAAATGGGTAACAACCGTTTTTGTAGGCATTCCTTTATATAAATTTCTGTGTTTATTGTGCCAGATGCCACAAATACTTTACTTCTTTTGCCACAACTGCAAATAGCTTGCCACACGAGAAACTTCTTAGGGAATTTTGTTTGTTTTTTTGTGCGAAACTCTTGCCGAACATTGCCCCGTTTATCAGCAACATAAAAATCTTGACCAGGAAGTTGAGAAAAGTCTGCCAGTACGTATGTTTCATCATCCATCACACAACAGGTGTATTTTTTTATAAAATCAGACTTCAATTTTTTCGCTCGTTTTTTTGCTTCTAAGTTCTTTATAGCATTGCGATCTGGAACCTTTTGGATTTTGTATGTCTTCAGTCCAGCATAAGCTTTGATTCTATGTGCAAAATTCGTAGAACATTTCACTGTACGAGCTGCTTTTCTTAAAGAAGTGTTAGGCGCTCTTCGAAAGAGTCGCTCGACTTCTTTTGCCTTACCAATATCTGTAGGACCTTTTTCCTCCCTGATCCAGATTTTCTTTTAATGCTCAGGTTTTCCTTATACCGTCTGATGGCATTAGAAACCGTTCGAGGGTCAACTTTCAAATTTTTAGCTATTTTTTTAAAAGTTCATGACGGATTTTTTTGAAAAGTTTTAATTATATTTTCACGAACTTTTTTTTCGCAGTCCATTTTGATTGAAATAACTATTGAAAATTAATAATTTCTAAAATAATAGTATCTGACATATCTATAGAAACTAACTTGATCAAAAAATAAATTATTTCTTGCACTATGGATAAATTTTGTCTAAAATAGTAAATGCATATTTTTTTTTTTAGAACACTCTTTATCATTTCTGATGTCTTTACTGTATTTAATGCTAGTTCCGAAAACATTTCTGCTTAAGAGTAAATAATCCAAGGTCGCTTATTTTCTTAAGAAAACGGAGGAAATACAAAATTATTAAAGCTTTGGCTGCATTGATAAGAAAAATATGCAAACAATTTCAGTTGCAAATAACAAACATGCGGTAGATATTTGCACTTAGAATAAGGATCATTTTTGGGCTGGGTGTTATTGGTGCATTGTTTTGTTTGAGACATTCTAAATCATTTATCGAGCATTTAATAATAAAGGTTTAACACAGTTTTTAGTATTAATTGTATTGCAGATGTCAAAGCTTTTTAAAAGCTTCTGTTATATCTTTTCCTAAAATTTAACATTTGTGTAATATTAAAAAAATGTAATGTGGATTATTAAGTTGTGATGTACTCTAAACCGATTTCGAATTAGAAAGACTTTAGAGCCAACGAACGATACATCAAAACATTTTAGAGTTAAAATGAAAGCATTCTACTTAATGTAGAGTGTCAACTATTACTCATTAAAAATAAATATTTAGCAACAAACTTTATTTTAAAAGAAACATAAGCAGATGTAGCCAAAAATAACTTTCATTCATAAAATTCCTCAAGTATCTCGAACATGTGTAAATACAAAAATTTTTATGAATGAAAAAAAGCGCTGGAGCTTATTTTTGACTTATTTAAATACGAGTACAAACATTATTATCGCTATCACTGTTTAACTGGCCATTTAATAATTTTAAATTTAACTAATATTTGTTTAATAACAACAATGTTGTATAGTAAACTTTTTGTTATTTGTTTAAAAAATTAATAAAAAGTTCATTTATAGTTCAATTATATCAATAAAATAATTTTACTTGGAACATTTTGAGGCGGTAGAAACACATGGCGCTACGTTTCTAAAAAAGCGAGAAGATATGTAGCGATTAAGAGAGCGATTTTATAGTGTTGCTGTTTTTTAGCACTTTAGTGCAATTTCCGGTGAGGAACAGACAGACGAATGAACAAACATGTCATTCAAAAATTCAAATCAACAGAGTTTGGAGTCCGTCCATATATCTTCACACATGCGCGTTAACACATGAGAAGTTTGTTGGTACTGAATTCCCTTTTCCCCGCTAAAATATACGTGATTATTTTTTCATATTGACTATAGATTTTTTGGCTGTAAAGAAAAATATTTAAATAAAATTTTTGGAGTTTGTTTTTTTTTTTTTTTGGCAACTTGGACAGTTGTTGTCCAAGTTAAATTTAGAATATTCTTATACCTAAGAATGTTTGATAAGATTTATTTGGACTGAAGAGTTGGTAAGTGAATGTTTGAATGAGGGAGTATTGGACGAGATTTTTCTTTTCCTGATATCAGTTTTTTGTGTTACCAAATATTGATTTTTACTTCAACAATTTGTTCTTACTACTTTAATAAGAATTTTTTTAAATCTTTGTTTTTTTTTTACCTTGTGGTCGATAATGCAGAATTTAATCATTTTTAGTTTGAGTTGAGTCGAGTTGTGTTGGCGTTGTGTTTTTAGGTTATTTTGTTTGCGGTTAGCAAATTTATATAAATATTTGCTGCACGAGTTTTTGTGATAAGAATTTTGAAGATATAATTTTTTGTATGAAAAAGTTCTGAATGTAGCAATCACTAATAACATGATAATCTTATGTCAAACATTAAATGTTGGCCCATCAATGTTCTCATCTGTCATTTTAAACTGATACAAGAGAATATTTGGTCAAATATTTGTTCATAATAAAATGCAACTTTGTTGCAAAGTGTTATTTAGATTTTTCGTTGTAGTGCAACAACTTCAAAAACCACAAAAGACACCTTGTTAAAAGGTTTATTACTTTAAAAAGGATAGTGTAAATAAATTTTAAAGGACACTATGATAAAATTTAATTTGTTTAAGAAATGACCACACCGACAATGTTTGATGTTTAATTAAATATTGCATTTTATGTATATCTGTTGACAGTTGACATAAAGTGTTGGGATTTATCTGAAGTAGATAGCGAGAAATTTACCTACTAATTATTGATTCACTCAAAAGTATTAAAATAACTAGTTAGTGTTTTAAATCCTAAGATAACTTGAATAACAAATAGATTTCTGTCGAGAAGTCCTATTTGGGATCTATATACCTCTATAATCTGGCAAATGTTGTCTGTAGGTGATTCAATTAGTACTCGAATACTTATATCCAAAATGTCAAAGTCCATAGATTTGATATGAAAATTTGAACTGGTTTATTGCTGATCATTAAAGTGTCCCACCCTTGTATGGAGGAAATTAAACTTTGCAATACAGAAAGACGTACCCAAAAATTTTTTTACATTTGACCCCAATAATCCAAATACAAAGTTTAATTCAGACCGGATATCGGGAAAGCGTGCCGACTTGACGCCAAAGTTTGGACATTCCAGTTATATGGAAAAAAAAAATATTTCTTAAAAATGTTTCTACTTAGGATAGGTTAGGTTGGGTTGAAAAGGTAATGGCAGGAGAGTGGCATCTTCACTCGGAGACCTTCGGGTCCATTGTGATCCCTTCTGAAAGTAAATAAACGATAGCGGAAAGAGAAAGAGAGAAAAGAGTGAAGGGAGAAGTTCTAGAAAGTGTAAAAGATAAAGAAAATCGTAGAGAAGAGAAGTGTTGACCAAAAACGCTACCCTTGAAGGAAGAGACCCGTCTAACTAAGCCATCTGAGTCCCAAAATAAAACCAACAACATCAGTCAGTTTGCACTGCTGTATGTCTCGCAGTTCCTCATGGAATCTATTGACTAGAAATTTAAGTCTTTAAGGTTTTGGAGCATAGGACAGTGACAGAGGATATGCTCGACCGTTTCGGACGAGTCCGCGTTTAAGCATAGTCTGCTTGGGATATCTTTATATATTTGTTTAATATATTTTTAACAGCATGCTACAGATAACAAAATGAACTTTCCAACGAGATATAAAACCTTTATATCTGTTTAAAGGTTTTTTAATTATTAAGAGTTTCCCAAAATATTTTACGCCCTTAAAGACTCTCCTGAGCATATGCAATAAAAAAATGTATTAGTTTTAACAAATTTTAAAAAGTTTGACTGGTTTTACTTTTTTGAGACCTCAAAATATTCAAATATATATTTTTGCTGCAATAGGTCGTTAGGTCACTATTGCATAGGACGAAAAAAATATA
Organism: Stomorhina lunata; assembly: GCA_933228675.1. NCBI lineage: Eukaryota > Metazoa > Arthropoda > Insecta > Diptera > Rhiniidae > Stomorhina > Stomorhina lunata. Next base: position 182,982,922 of record OW121740.1, on the reverse strand, counting down.
GTTTTCCTGCCTTTTTCAAAACTTCTTTTTTGATTTTTTTAATAGTTTATTAAACGAATTCGAAAAAAGTAAAAAAAAAAATCAGAGTGTTAGTAAGAACACCCTGCACATTACCATGAAGAAAGAATTAAATCGATATCTTTAACGGCCTAAAGTCAAAGGATTTGGGCAAAACCCCGATTTTTCAACAAAGTTATAAAAAAGCACGTAAATTGTTACATATAGCAGTTTTTATAAACAAAACTGTAATTATTATTGCATTAATGAGTAGTAATATATAAAAACATTAGTTGAAATCGAATGTCATTAACCCTTTTATTACCAGGGTCAAAAGTAAAATTTTTCAAATATTTAATTTTTTCAAAGAAGCTACTAAAAATTACAAGTTTTTATTCTTTTTCAATGAAAATTTAACAAATTGTTCAAAGGGACCTTTAATTTCATTTCTATATACATTAACCCTCGTGTACCCATAAGCTCAAAATTGTTCCTGTTTTAAACTAACAAAGAACTACTTCAAAATGTGTAATATACGTGCTAAAATGTACTTTTAAAAGAATTTTTTTTTTTTAGCAAACAAAAAAGTTTTTTTCCAAAAAATAATTAGTGTTCCTGAAAGATAATTTTGTTGCCGAATTTCGATTTTTTACTTAGTTCAAGAAAATAAACAGTTTTACGCAAATATTTATTGCGCAACCTCCTCTATTTTTATTGCGCAACCTCCTCTTTTTTTTATAACGTAATATCTCGAAAATTAGAGCTAACCTAAAAAACAGTTACAGCACTGAATTCAGCGCACTCGATTTATCTTTAACCACTATGTCTCCATTTTGACCCTAAAAAAAAACATAGTCAAAACTTGAACACGGTTTTTGACTAACTTTTTTTGGTTTTTATATTCGGTTTTAAAACTATGATCTACTTTTGAGAGAAGAATAAAGATAATGGAAGATATGCTTTTTGAGATAAGATGTTGAGGTTCAAAAATCGTATTTTTCGTGAAAAAAAAATTTGATTTGACTCAATATTGTTTTGCTCAAAAAAATTTGTTGAGAAGTTTCAGATTCATTAATGTTCATTCTGTTGTTATGTCTGATGTATTTAATCGTTTTTTGGAAATAATAAAAAACAAGTAAGAAAGGGCTATAGTCGATCAAGCCGACCATACGATACCCTTTACCATTAAGGTCAAAGGTGTTCTTCTTCCGTATAAAGACAAATATTTGTTAAATGTTGTCATCATACAAACATTTTCTCAAAACTTATATATTTAAGCTGTTTCCGTCATTTGGACTTATATGAGAGCTAGGGTCAAATGTGGACCGATTATCTCGAAATTTATCACATGGATAACAGTTGTTACAAAAATTATGTATGCAAAAAATAAACTTTAAATTGTCATTATCTTCAGATTTACGAGTGATTTTAGTGATTTTTGTCACATTTAGTGCGTTTTGACAGTAGAGTTTGTATGGGAGCTATCGTCAAATGTGGACTGATTTCAACGAAATTTGGTACAGCGATTTACGTTTACATAAGCATTATTTGTTTTAAATTGTTTTAAATCATGAAGAAATATTGATATTTGTGGCCAATATATCAATTCCGGGAAGTGGGACCTATGGGAGGTACCATAAATAATGGACCGATTTTGACAATATATCAATTCCGGGAAGTGGGACCTATGGGAGGTACCATAAATAATGGACCGATTTTGACAATATATCAATTCCGGGAAGTGGGACCTATGGGAGGTACCATAAATAATGGACCGATTTTGACAATATATCAATTCCGGGAAGTGGGACCTATGGGAGGTACCATAAATAATGGACCGATTTTGACGAATTTCAATAGCCATGGTCCCACTATCAAAAAAATGATCTGCGCCAAATGTTATCAAATTATCTTTAGAATTGCGACCTATAGTTTGATTAAAAGGTTTACATGGGGGTCCAGCCTGCCAGCCAGCCAGACGGACGGACGGACATCGCTAAATCAACTCAGAAAGTGATTCTAAGTGGGTCTAAGACAAATATTTATATGCGTTACATACATCAACACAAACTTTTAATACCCTTTCCACCTATGGTGGTGAAGGGTATAATTATATACTCATAGATAACAAACTCTTAAAGAATCTATAAAATTTGGCGCCAAAATTCTATAGACAAATCAAAAATCTCCTAATTGTTCATTTAACTATAAAATAATAGTTAAGGAAAAAAAAAACAACCATAAATCTTCATAAAAATCAAATTTTATAACATTTGACTGGAAAAATATCTTTAAAATGTGAATGGAAATAATTAGAATGAAGGTGTGTCCCATTCAAGAGTGTTTAGGTGTAAAAGACGTGTCTTTAACAAATACAAAAAGGCAAAAATAAAACAAAATGTCATCTACAAATGAATGCAAAATCTTCGAAAATAAACCTACAATTCATGCTAGTTATTTACTTACACAAAATGAAATTCTTTACAAACAATTATGTCACGTAAATTTTGCCAAGAACAATCGTAAAATCCAAAGGATTTGTAAAGTTGTGTAAAATATTGTAGGTGCAACAAAAACAAAGCAAATCCAGGACAATAATTGCAACTGCAACCGCCATACAAATAAGTCGTTCAAACTGCCAAATCATGTCAAGATCAGGACAATAAAAGACTAACAAATCAATGCAAAAATTTTTCGTGCACAAAAGATGACAATTATACGATAAATAGCAACAATTGACCATTAAGAAGTGGTCACTCAGTAAATCAGGCTCATTTGTACCTGATGCTGTAGTTTTCATGGGTTTTTCTATTTTTTAAGGTGTGGAATAAGAAAATGTAAGAAAACGCCAGGACTTCAAGACAAAAAGTCCACGTTTTGATGTAATTTACACTAGAGCTGTTTATATGTCAAAGGAAAATATAAAATATAAGAAAAATTCAAGATTCCCAGGCTTGAGAATTGAACGTGATTTCTTTAAAATTAATTTTTAAATGTTGGGAATTTTTCAGATAAAATAAATAAAATCAACAATTCTTTATTAGAAATTAAATAAAAAGGAAAAATATATTTGTTGCCATTAGGACAATGCCCTTAGCAAAGGAAAACTGACATCTCTACAAATTTTTACTATAATTCTGTTTAAAAAATCTCAACCATGGCCAAATTTTTTCTAAAGAATCTTATGTTTTCCTATGATTTTTTTACGAAAAAAAAAAAATTAATAATGTTTGAGCCTCTTGAAAAGTCGTTATTTGTTGACAACAAATGATTTTGACTGACTGTGAGAATTAGAGGGATAGAGAAAAATTAGAAAAAATAGTCCTTTTTTTACAGAATATTGCAGAATTACAACAATTGCAACAAGTGAATTGACAAAGGCCACAAAATGAAATATGAGGTAAGACAGAAGAAGGACATAAAGATAACTAAGGGATTTGTAGCAATAATAACATTCTTATAGGTCATTTAATTTAGAGTTAGGGGTTAGGTTGGATAGAGGGATCTAAAGAAAAAAAATCAGTTCCCAGCCAAAGATTATCACAATTTTTTACAATGTGATCTGATCTGTGGCCTCTGTGTGTTTTTTGTGGGTGAGAAAAAGTGCCTGAAGAATTTTTGGCCATGTATTTTGCTCGACAATAAGAAATATATATGTAGTATAATAGTAAAGATAAATGTTTCTTGTGTTTTTTAGAGGATACAATAAGGACAAAAAGAAACTAAAAAACTATTAATAAAGAATCAACAAACCCAACTACGCTCCCACAGACGGACAGACGCGAAAACCTTTAGAAACAAAAACTAAAGAAATAAAAAAGTCTTTGTATAAAATGTTGTTCACCAAAAATTCGTTGTTGCTATAATCAGCTGATTTTGTGACCTTTTAACCTCAACCTCAACAGATTCTCAGCTGATTTTCTCAAGATTTCTGTTAGAGAAATCAACAAATCCTGGGCTGTTACCTGTTGTTATTAATTGTCTCGCCCTTTACAACAAAAATAAAATAAAAATAAAGTAAGAAAGAAGATCAGAGACTGATCATCAATATCGAAAATGCTCACAGGTTCATTTATGTTTCTTCGTCCTGATTACTCGAAAGTATTTTGGAACAAATTAAACCTTAAAATCAAATGACGTTGCAGTTTGTTATTGTTGTTGTTGTTTATGTTATTGTACTAATTCTTTTTATCAATAGAGCAGCAGAGCATCCTTTCAGTCTACTCCTCTCACTGTTTTACATGGGCTACTCGTTCCTTGCACGTGTAGAACCGTAAGCGGTTTAGAGGCTCGTGATTTTGTTGTTGTTTCTAAATAATATCGCCCGCCATAGAATAAGATGATGATGTTCGTTCTGACTTTTTTTCCGATTTGAAATAAAAAGGATTTGGTTTCGTCTCTAGTTTTGTTGTTCATATTATTTGTTTTTGTTTACAACAACTAAGACAGGTTTTCTAGAGTAAGTGCATAAATCAGCTGATTATTGTCGAAATGTACCTGTCCTGTCCCTGTTTGCTTGGAGTCCTTGTATCAGGATGTTGTTACATTTTTTTTTGCATTAAATGGATTTCTTTTCTATTGAAAGCGGTTCCTTTCTCCTTTGAGATATGGGCTTCTTCATCCTTGTTTTATTTTTGTTGTTGTTTTTCTTGATTTTTTGAGTTTGTGGGAAAGTTTTTCGTTTAGAGATTTTGGCTTTATTAGTCTAAATGATAAAAATGATTCAGCGTTAACAGGGAACAAGATCTTATTGTCTGGCCAAGAAATAACCGACAATGGTTAGGAAAAAGGTTCCTTTTATTTATTAGTCCACCATTAAAAATATATTGAAAAGTATAATTACTACAGAATTTCAGTGGATTTGTTCTATAAAAAGTGCTATAAAATTTAGATTTAAAAAAAATTTAAGAGGGTACAAAGAAATCAAGAGAATTAAATTTTGATTTTATAGCAAATATTAAGCTGAAATTACGGCCCTAATTACAATGGTCAAACAGTTTCATGTTTCTTTTCTTCCCAGGATAATGTTATTTGGACTGAACTCCTTATAGTAAAGAACTCTTGGTTGTGGGAAAAAACGTACTAAGCAACATTTGAACAAAAATGACTTAATAAAATAATAAATTTTTTGTAGTAAAATTTTGTAAAAGTAATAATTTCTATATCAACAATTTTCTATAAAAAAGTAATATTAAAAATTTTCTTTAAAAAGATTAAGATTTAACATTTTTTATAAAAAAATTAGTTATCGAAAATTTTCTATAAAAAATTGTATAATCGAAAATTTTTTATAAAAAATTTTGTTATCGAAAATAATCAATTTATCGAAAATTTTCTAAAAAAAATTTTGCCATCGAAAATTTTCTATAAACAAATTTGTTATCGAAAATTTTCTATAAAAAAATTTTGTTATCGAAAATTTTCTATAAAAAATTTTGTTATCGAAAATTTTTTATAAAAAATTGTATAATCGAAAATTTTTTATAAAAAATTTTGTTATCGAAAATAATCAATTTTGTTATCGAAAATTTTCTATAAGAAATTTTGTTATCGAAAATTTTCTACAAAAAATTTTATTTTGGAAAATTTTCTGTAGAAAATTTTGCTATCGAAAATTTTCTATAAAAAATTTTATTATCGAAAATTTTCTATAAAAAATTTTATTATGGAAAATTTTCTATAAAAACTTTACTATCGAAAATTTTCTATAAAAAATTTTGTATCGAAAAATTTTGTATCGAAAATTTTCTATAAAAAATTTTGTTATCAAAAATTTTCTATAAAAAATTTTACTATCGAAAATTTTCTGCAAAAAATTTCATTATGGAAATTTTTCTATAAAAAATTTTATTATCGAAAATTTTTATAAAAAATTTTGTTATGGAAAATTTTTATAAAAAATTTTGTTATGAAAAATTTTCTATAAAAAATTTTGTTATCGAAAATTTTCTAAAAAAATTTTGTTATCAAAAATTTCCTATCAAAAATATTGCTATTGAAAATTTTCTATGAAAAATTTTGTTATGGAAAATTTTCTATAAAAAATTTTATTATGGAAAATTTTCTATAAAAAATTTTGTTATCGAAAATTTTCTATAAAAAATTTTGTTATCGAAAATTTTCTATAAAAAATTTTGTTATCGAAAATTTTCTTTAAAAAATGTTATCGAAAATTTTCTATAAAAAATTGTATAATCGAAATTTTTTTATAAAAAATTTTGTTATCGAAAATAATCAATTTTGTTATCGAAAATTTTCTATAAAAAATTTTGCTATCGAAAATTTTCTATGAAAAAATTTGTTATCGAAAATTTTCTATAAAAAAATTTTGTTATCGAAAATTTTCTATAAAAAATTGTGTTATCGAAAATTTTCTATAAAAAATTTTGTTATCGAAATTTTTTTAGAAAAAATTGTATAATCGAAAATGTTTTATAAAAAATTTTGTTATTGAAAATAGTCAAGTTTGTTATCGAAATTTTTCTAAAAGAAATTTTGTTATCGAAAATTTTCTACAAAAAATTTTATTTTGGAAAATTTTCTGTAGAAAATTTTGCTATCGAAAATTTTCTATAAAAAAATTTTATTATCGAAAATTTTCTATAAAAAATTTTATTATGGAAAACTTTCTATAAAATCTTTGCTATCGAAAATTTTCTATAAAAAATTTTGTATCGAAAATTTTCTATAAAAAATTTTGTTATAAAAAATTTTGTATCGAAAATTTTCTATAAAAAATTTTATTATTGAAAATTTTCTATAAAAAATTTTGTTATGGAAAATTTTCTATAAAAAATTTTGTATCGAAAATTTTCTATAAAAAATTTTGTTTTAGAAAATTTCCTATCAAAAATTTTGAATCGAAAATTTTCTATGAAAAATTTTGTTATGGAAAATTTTCTATAAAAAATTTTATTATGGAAATTTTCTATAAAAAATTTTGTTATCGAAAATTTTCTATAAAAAATTTTGTTATCGAAAATTTTCTATAAAAAATTTTGTTATGGAAAATTTTTTATAAAAAATTTTATTATGGAAAATTTTCTATAAAAAATTTTGTTATCGAAAATTTTCTATAAAAAATTTTGCGATCGAAAATTTTCTATAAAAAAATTTGTTATCGAAAATTTTCTATAAAAAATTTTGTTATCGAAAATTTTCTATAAAAAATTTTGTTATCAAAAATTTTCTATAAAAAATTTTGTTATCGAAAATTTTCTATAAAAAATTTTGTTATCAAAAATTTTCTATAAAAAATTTTGCTATCAAAAATTTTCTATAAAAAATTTTGTTATCGCTAATTTTCTAAAAAAAAATTTAAGTATCGAAAATTTTCTATAAAAAAATTGTGTTATCGAAAATTTTCTATAAAAAATTTTGTTATCGAAAATTTTCTATAAAAAATTTTGTTATCGAAAATTTTCTATAAAAAATTTTGTTATCGAAAATTTTTTATAAAAAATTTTATTATGGAAAATTTTCTATAAAAAATTTTGTTATCGAAAATTTTCTATAAAAAATTTTGTTATCGAAAATTTTCTATAAAAAAATGTAAAATGTTGTTATGGAAAATTTTCTATAAAAAATTTTGTTATCGAAAATTTTCTATCAAAAATTTTGTTATCGAAAATTTTCTATAAAAAATTTTGTTATCGAAAATAATCGCAAAATTGATTATCGAAAATTTTCTATAAAAAATTTTGTGATGCAAAATTTTCTATAAAAAATTTTGTTAGCGAAAATTTTCTATAAGAAATTTTGTTATCGAAAATTTTCTATAAGAAATTTTATTTTGGCAAATTTTCTATAAAAAATGTTATGAAAAATTTTCTATAAAAATTTTGCTATCGAAAATTTTCTATAAAAAATTTTTTTGTCGAAAATTTTTTCTAAAAAATTTTATTATGGAAAATTTTCTATAAAAAATTTTACTATCGAAAATTTTCTATAAAAAATTTTGTATCGAAAATTTTCTATAAAAAAATGTAAAATGTTGTTATGGAAAATTTTCTATAAAAAATTTTGTTATCGAAAATTTTCTATAAAAAATTTTGTTATCGAAAATTTTCTATAAAAATTTTGTAATTGAAAATTTTCTATAAATGTTTTGAAATTGTTATCTATAAAAATTTTGTTGTGGAAAATTTTCTATAAAAAATTTTGAAATTTAAAATTTACTTAAAAAAAAATGTTTTTATCAAAAATTTTCGGTACGAAATTTGATATTGTAAAAAGTTAGCTATCAAAAATTTTGATACCGAAAAATTTTTAGAACAATTTGGATGCCTCAAATTTTCTATAAAAAATTTTGATATCAAATATATTCTCTACACAAAAATTTATATCTAAAATTTTCTATAAAAAAATTATATTAGATATTTTATTTAACAAATTTTGATATCGACAATTTTCTATTAAAAATTTTGATATTGAAAATTTAAAAAAAAATTTTTGGTATCAAAAATTTTCGATTAAAATAGAAAAATTTTGTTTTTATATATTTAAAAAATTTAGATGTTAATTTTGATGTATACGAACATTATCAAAACGTTTTTTTTGAAAAATTTGTAGTGTCACATGCTTTTGGAATAAGATTTTGATATCTTTCTTTTGAAACGTTTTTTTTACTAAATGAAGAGCAAATATTTCGATTTATAAAATAACTACGTAATTTTCTTAGATTTTGAAATATTTTCTTTTATTTCAAATGACAGAAAGTTTTTTTTAATCAAAAACAAAACAATTATGTGACAGAAGCAAAAAGGCATTAAAAATAAATGTGAAAACATAAATATTCAACTTAATTACATCGAAATATTACATGAAAACATAACAATTGAAAGACAACCCAAGACGGGACAAGACAACGATACATAAACAACAAAAAAGACACAAAAGAAAATATACATTTTCATTAAGGACAACAAAACAATGACAATGCCAGTGAAAAAAAGGACGAAAACGCGAAAAAAAAATTATAAATTACATACAAATCCAGAAAAAGGAGAAAACGCGGTGCAAAACTCAAATACACAAATTTGAACTTTGATCTAATGAGTGTCACAAGGAAGTTGTGAAAGACAAAGGATAAAGGTAACTTACACACATGTAAAGCTAAGACAAAGAAAGTTGTAAAGGAAATGTGGATAGATTTTCGTTATTAAATTAAAAGAAATTTATGTTGTCAAACATTTACGCGTAATTTTTACACACATTAAAAATGGGTACGAAAACACACCAAAATAAATTTACTTACACGAAATCCCAAATGGGAATTGAATGAAAGGACAAAATCTTTGACGGAATCAAGACAGATAGAAGGAAGGGGTGTTTTAGTGGTGATATAAAAGGATTAAAACTCTTGAATGGACATTTGCAAAGAAATCACAGTTTATTTCTTTGATAAATGTCAAAATTTCGTGTTGCAACTGATTGATAGCGGCTGATATCAAATGAGACGGGAACAGAGCCGAACACGCGCTTTGTTTGTCCACCACCACCGATGTCCTGTTACATTGTGGTCAACTTTTTGTCGTTGGTTATTTTACTTTTTTATTGTATTGATGTTGTTTTTGGTATTTAATGTAAAATGTAAAAATAAAAAGTGATATGATGTGGTGGTCAGTTTTGAGGACATTAAGCAAATTTGACACATGATGTATGAGGTTTTGTGTCCTTTCTGGAGTTTAAACATACAAAACAGTTTGTTTTAGTTTTTTTCTTATCCTTAAAAAGATAAATTTCTGAAGAAAATGTTTGAGAATTGATGAGTTTTTGAGCTTTTGTTGGTAATTATGTTGAAAAATAATGATTTTTTGTATTTGGGACAATTGAGGAAAAGGAACCGGTAGCTATTAAAGCAGTTGATCTAGTAATAAACTTGAAATGCACGTTTTTTCTTAGATCTGTTCATGTATGTATTTAATTTTCTCTAATACGAGTATATACATAGACCAGACACAAATTCTAAATAAATTATATTTAAACGAAGGTTTTTAAAGTTTTGTGAGAAATTTCAATTTGGTTTCTTGAAGCGTTTCCAAAGGACATGTGCAATAATTGTTACGCTTGTTACCCTTACACTCTGTATGTTCTAGTTCTTATCCTTTTTCCTACTCTTTGTGTAGTAGTTTGTCATTTGTTGCTAAAATACACAATTTAATTATCTATTCTCACATGGGATAGATGGATAAATGGTTAGATTTGTTGGTAGTTTGGGTGAATTGGTAGGGTAGGGCGAAAAAAACCCAAAAAGTAAAAATATCACAAATATTTTATATATTTGTTGTTTTTCAAGCAACAAGACATTTTTGTAGCTCAAGAAAGGGACACTTTTTCAAGGTCTTCTATATTATCTTTACTTTTACTTAAGTAAAAGATTTGTATGATTTCTTAGGTACATGCCAAATTCTTTAGTTCTACCTTTCGCAACCTTAACATACCCAACTTTACACAACTTGTACTTGATGAAGTTCTACCAGCCTTAGAGCAATGTGTGTCCTTAAATATAGAGTGTAAAATATTTCTTCTACACCATCATCAACTTATGTCTCCTTGCTCCTTTTTTCGGGTATAAATTTGCATAAGTTCATTTTCAAATTGAAAATTAAATATTTTGTAGTTTTGGTTGCTAAGTTGAGTAGAAATGTGTTCAATAAATGGTTTAGTTTTAAATTTTAAATTGTTTTTCCCACCAAACAACCCAAAGACTCAGAGGAAAAATCTTTCAAAGCCAAATACCACCCCAATTGTTTTTATGGTAAAGTTTGAAAGGTGTTCGATGGTAGTAAAGGTGTTCAAAAATCATCTTTACTTTTATTTTCACATGAATTTATGAATATTGATGAAATATTTGTTTCATTATTTTCAATGCAACTGTCTCGACTTTCTGTTTATTCATGAGGAACAATTTTTATATTTAAAAAGTTACAAATTGGTTGAAACATGTTCGAATGTCTGAGAACCTTCAAAGGTTTCGAACTGAGGAAAAAAATCAATTAGAAATGTGGTGGAAATTATAATTAATCCAATTATTGACATGTTCAATGATCGCATTTTGTAAATGCGTTGTCAGAGCAATGTTTTATTTTGATGTTTGTTTGAGTAAAGGATTTTTAAAGATAAAAAGGACGAGCTCCTTATCCTAACAAAAGGGTTTCTAATAACCTAAAATATGTACCTCCATGGAATTGTGTTGATCCAAGGCTATCGTTTTCAGAGAAAGAGAACGAGATATGAAATTCTGCGATAAGATAGAACATTTTGCTATATTAAGTTTTTCCATATACAATTTGACGATATTAATTTTGTAAACAAAGTTTTTTAGTAGTTTTCATTCTTCGAACAGTTTATGATGAACAAATTCGAATACGGAAACACAATTTTTTTTTGTATTGGACCTACACTCGTATGCATATGCATTGTTATGGAACTAGAAAAAAAAGGTTGTGGGAAGGAGGATAAAGGAAGTCATGTAGTGTCGATTTTCCGTGCGATTCATTGGAAAATAAACTACAAAGGGACGAGCCCTTGCTAAGTTGCGTGTGCTTTGAAGAAATGTACGGGTTTCTGAAACAAGATCCCTAATTTCGTTTGAGCACATGCCATTCGAGAAGCTCCAAAATAGACTTCGAAACACTCATACATGATAATTGTATTCCATTTTCGGATATAAGTAGGGACCGTAACTGTTATAACTTTTATCGTAAAAGTCAGAAAATAAAAGTTATTTTTCGACTTTTATTTTTTCGAGCAGAAATAAAAGTTATTTTTTTACTTTTATTTTTTCGACAAAAAATAACAGTTATTTTTGATTTTTATTTTTTCAAGCAAAAATAAAAGTTATTTTTTAACTTTTATTTTTTCGAGCAAAAATAACAATTATTTTTGACTTTTATTATTTCGAGCATGAATAAAAGTTATTTTTTGACTTTTATTATTTCGAGCATGAATAAAAGTTATTTTTTGACTTTTATTTTTTCGAGCAGAAATAAAAGTTACATTTGCTTAAGTTCATGATAAATTTATTGAAAATTTTTGTCAAACAAAGATAATTTTTCAGTGAAAATAATTTCCATATGCTAAAAAATTCATGGAGTTGAGTTTCGCAATCATAATTGGGACTGGAAACACAAAAATAACTTTCATTTCTGCTCGAAAAAAATAAAGTCAAAAAATAACTTTTATTTCTGCTCGAAAAAATAAAAGTCAAAAAATAACTTTTATTCATGATCGAAATAATAAATGTCAAAAATATGTGTTATTTTTGCTTGAAATAATTAAAGTTAAAAATAACTTTTATTTTTGCTCAAAAAAAAAAAAAAAATATTTTTTTTTTTCTTAAAAATAAAAATCAGATTTTTCAAAATCATCGCATTTTATTAAAATTTCGTCCAAGACTATCAAAATGGTATACTTGGTTTTATTCTCCGACATTTCCTTGCGGTTGCTTTTTTTAATCAAAAATTCAAAAATAACAGTTATTTTCGGTCCCTGGATATAAGTGGTTTAAATATTTAGGAGATCAGTTGGAGTGAAGTATACCTTACACCGCTTTAGAAAGCCGAGACACTTAAATGCTTCTTTCGAAACTTGAAAAACGTGATTAGTTCAATGGACATCACACTGAATTTTCATGACTAGAGCTTCAAGTTTGTGATTCCTCAATATTTATACCATCCATAACTACAGATGATGCAACATTGTTCGTAACGCATTTGTGTGTCAACACACAACATTGGGTCCTTTGAGCGTTGAAATCGACCCTATTGGAACGACCCCAATTTTAGAAAGGTCGAAATTTAGCGTATCATTCATGGTTTACCTCTTGGAATTGATATCCAACATCTTTGGCCTACAGTTGAATGAATACGAATGACAGATGTTGCTATCATCTGCAAAAAAGTAGATAGGATTGGAGGTTTGACATAGAAGGTCATTTAGAAAAATAAGAAATAGAGTAGGAGAAGGAAAGGAGCCTTGTGATACTCCCAAAACTATCTTGAACTCGTCAGACGATATCCCATCTATAACAACTCTTATAGTGTGATCTCTGAGAAAGCTCGATATAAACCGAGATAAATTGTTACCTACGCATGAAATGAGCAACGGAGCAACGTCTGGGGAATACTGCGGGTGGGGTAGAACTTGATATTTCATTATTTCCAAGTACGCCTTAACCGCTTTCGCATCATGGGGTCGAGAATTGTCTCCAGGGATGGCAAACATGGTACAATTATACTTTTTTTCATACATTTTTAACCTGGTTGGTACAATTTTCAATTATGAATTTTTACTGTTTAATTAAGACTAAAACTGTAAACAGATTAACTTTCTATCCTATTGGTCTAATGTTTGTAACATAGAAATGAGTGTGGGACTAACTTATAGTATCCCGATTGACTCTGAGGGTCATTTTAAGGTCAAGTGAGACATTTTTATAAAATTGGGTTAAATAGGTTGATTATTTCAGGTATTTACTACAGGACCGGAACCCTGAAATTGAGATGTGGGCTCATGACCGTCACATTTTTTTGAAAAATTGTATCAAATTTTGTTTGAAATGCTTCGTATTTGACCATACCTCCCATTTAAAGGTAGAAGGCCAATGCACGCGGCAAGCAGCTGTTTTTGATTTGTAAAATTTGAAGCGGCAATAGAAAAAAGTTGAACTTTATTCCACTATTCCGCGCGGAAGATTTTTTCAGTGCTGCAAGATTCAATTATATCCTACTCAAATATATTTTTATATGAATATTTTTGTAAACAAACGCACATTTTATGTTCTGCCAATATTACGACCGCCCGCAGCCGCATGCCGCGTGTATTGGCCTTGTACCTTAAGGTCATCATTTAAAAATCACTTTAATATCCCGTGGCAAGCGGTTCATACTGCAAGATATTTTTTTAAGCATAACAAAATCTTCTAAATATGTTGACAATCATTCTTCGGAACATAGTAGTTAAGGGTACCGCTGAATCGGTCGAGCCCGACTATATAACATTTTTACTTATATATAAAATTCTACATAAAATAAAATAAATTTCTATTCAATTTGTGTTGTAAAAGTATAAGACTATTTTCATTACTTGATTTTTTCAATTGAAAGATGTTAGTACATTTTCATTACTCGAAATCCATGTTTTTCGGAAAATTAGTCAAAAGGAATTTTAATGTAAACTTCAATTGCTAAATTTTAATCGATTTTCGGATCAAAAGTGATCATATAAGTTTTTCTAATAAAATATATTCTGTATAAAAAGTGTTACCATCATCGTCTAAACTGTTTTCATATTTGGTACAAAATCAAGAAAGCCATTTTCCATCCCTGATTGTTTCTCGTTGTATTGAGACCGTTAGCTTTCAATGCTCGGCTTAAACGCATTAGTTGCGTTCGATAACGATCGAATGTGATTGTTTCATCGTTTGACACGAGTGTTAAATAAGTAATGCTACCAATTCTGCAACATCGAAAACTTCTTTTCCACCGCCAAGTCGGTCTTCGATGTCAAAATCATCATTCTTGAAGCGTTGAAACCACACTCGGCAAGTTCTTCTTCTAATAGCGGCCTCACCATAGGTATTTGAATGATATCGATGTTTAAATTTATTTATAGTACAAGGTATTAGGGTAATAACTTTTTGCAATTTTTGCCAAGACAATAACAAATTTTAGGAAATGATGCATTACTTTTTCACGATCGCTAAAAAAAGTTTTTCTATGTATAAAAAATTGATATTTAACTAAAAAAAATTATTTTTTCTAATAATTTCATGAATATAACAAGATCTTTCCATTTGTATGAAGAAGGGCCGAAAAAAATTGAGATATTATGGAAATTAAAAAAAAATTTGTAGAGCTTTAGAAAATGCATTTGGTGCGGAAACTTTTTTGGTCAAAATGGTCTAAAAAAATTTTGTTTACTATCAGCACTAAAGTGCCCATCATGTGGTAGGATGAAGAAAGTTTGTGCAAAAAAGTTATAACCCTAATAGGCATATCATAAGGTTCAGTGAATTTAATTTTTAGCGAGATGAGTGCCGCGTTTATTTACAACCAAAACGCAACCGTGTGATAATTTCGAAGGAATTTTCATTATTTGGCGAAGAAAAAATTCAAGTTTGGAAACAAGATATTACTCGGGGAAGTGATTTGACTTCAGCGACGGAATCCTCTCACGAATGCCTACATTGATGACCTTTACATATCATATTTTTAGGACTTAGAGTAGATGATTCTTGAACAATGAAAAAACGTTTTATACTAAAAAAATCACGGACTTATGGAATTCATTTATATTAGTTTAGGTTACAACAAGTTATAAATTTAGCTTTTTAAACCATTGATAAACCGAAACAATGGGTAGTATTTACGCAAATTGAATTAAAAAAAATTCTTGGAAACTATCTAAATTTTTAACAAAAATATAGAAGATATAGTAAAAAGAATCCCCTTATCACAAATAATAAATTAAATTGCCCTTAAAATTTTCTGATACAAGTTTCCTTGATAAAAGATTTTAGAACAACAGGACGAAAAGGCTCATTTGTGGTACAATTTAAAAAGTCATTGGTTTTATTAAAAAAAAAAAAAAAACAAAAAGAGCAACAACAATAGCCAAAAATCAATTTAATGATAATACAAAAATGTCCTTAAAATCAATAGCAATAAAATCCCTAAACAAAGGACACTCATTATCTTTATAACAGGACATTGTGACAAAATATTATAAGGACTCACACATAAACTAGATCGAATATAAGAGATTTCTTGATAACTTGTAAAAATAGGTCTTAATACATTGATTAAAATATCTAAATTCAAAGAATTTTAAATCCTTATCAAATCGTAATACACGTCGTACACTTGTTGTAAAAAATCACACACTAGCAGATCTTAATCTAACAATAGTTTTATATTTAAGGGAATTTTCGACATAAAATTTTCGATCTCAAGAATGCACAATATTTTCTCAGGACATTCATTGACTAACATTTTTAGTCCTTAATCGACAATAAATAAAAAAGCAATCGTGCATTAAAATTTATGAAATATTCTCACGTTTAAATATTTTTTGTATTAAGCAAAAAATAAAAATACAAACCAACAACCCAAAAAATTCGAATTTTATTACAAAAATTATAGAGAATTTTAACAAAGAACTCGACAAGATCAATGCAACTAAAACAGGCGCCAAAAAACCCATGTAATTCTTACTTAAACATAAGGGATGCCGACCGATGTTGATGAAATACCAAGAAATTTCTTTAAAGAAAAACGTTATAAATAAAATATTAATGACATGACATGAATGCAAAAAAGATTCTACAACGGAACCGAACACCCAAAATAACTCCATTCTATCTCAAGGTTTTTTAAAAAATCTCATATCCTTTGGATAATCCTGGAAATGGGTACTTGAGGTTTTATTCTGGCAAAAAAGGAATAAAATAAAAAAATAATGACGAAATAATAAAAAATCGCTATTGTTGTAAAAGAATTTATAAACGAGCCAACAATAGAAACAGAAATTTATGAATGGGCTCACAACCTAAACAGGTCCTTCACAAAAAATTTGTGTGTCAGTGAATGTGTTTTAGTGATTATCCTTGTTTGGCAGATCTTTGTGTGCAAAAAAATGAAGGCATATGAAAAAGACATGAATATTTTGCCGAAATATTTCCAATGAAAATCTTTAAGGAAAATTTCTTTTTTAGCATCATATTACGCAAAACAAGAGGATGGGAAAGATATTTTCCTATTAAGAGGAACTCACACTCTATAAGTCGTTTAAAGTAAGTGATAATCGCGCTCAAGGAAAAAATTAAAGAAAGAAATAGAAGAAAGATTGTGCCGCAAAAATTCCTAATAAATGTAACCAAATACTACAAGGTGGTCTGTCCCTCTGAGTCGTCTCTGAATTTGGCAAATTATTCCTAGAAATGTTTCTTTCCATAAATTGAGATTTCAAGTGCAAAACAATAAAGTAATACTCCGTTTAACAAGTTATCAATGAACATATTTAGGGGCCCGAATAGTTAGAAAGAAAAGCGGAACAATTACCTAAAAGGACTTCCGCAAAATTCCTAAGTATTCTATTGTCTGGTTCCTGTGTTTGTTGTGCGTTTTACGAAAACAACAAGTGAAAATAGTAATAAGTAAATGTAAGCACTACTAAATGGACTAGATAATAATAGAGGCGGTAGAAATCACAGAATATGTTTCTGTTTTTTTTAGTACAAAATACTTTTCAATGGTTTTTTCACTTTAACTAAGGTTTGCCGAAGACGAAATTTTAGTGTTTTTTACAAAGTCCACCTACAGCATTGCCAAAAGTTGAATAGATCACGTTTATACAAGATTATCCCAGTTTAAGACTACAATTGACAAATTTGTTTATAAAAAAAAGTAATTGTTTTTTATGATCATTATGTACAAGTTATTTAGTCCAACTCCTTCGAGACTATGAATTGAAATATAACGGATTATTTATTACACCATTTCCCACCAGAGCTAAAGTAAGCAAAATTGGCAACAACCGAAACGATTCTGCTAAAGAATTTGCAGATTTATATAAATTTTAAAAATTAAAAAACACTCTGATATTTTCTCCAAATGTAGACCAAAATCAGTTTAAAACTTTCTATATTTTCTTAAACAAATTTTTAATACGAAAATTTTCTATAAAAAAATGTTATTAAAATTCAGCTACAATTTTTTTTATGAAAAATTTTTTATTCAACAAAATTTTGTAATTAAAAATTTTTTATAAAAAAAATTTGTTATCGAAAATTTTCTGTAAAAAATTTTGTAACCTAAAATTTTCTATAAAATATTTTGTTATCAAAATTTTTCTATAAAAAATTTGTTATCGAAAATTTTCTATAAAAAAATTTTCAATAAAAAATTATGTTATCAAAAAATTCCTTAAACAAATTTTGCTATCAAAAATTTTCTATAAACAAATTTTGATTATCGAGCATTTTCTATAAAAAATTTGGCTATCGAAAAATTTCTATAAATAATTGCGTAATCGTAAATTTTATATACAAATATAAAAAAATTTGTTATGGAAAATTTTCTATAAAATTTTTTTTACCGAAAATTTTCTATAAATAATTTTGTTATTGAAAATTTTCTATAAAAAATGTTGTAATCGAAAATTTTCTATAAAAAATTTTGTTATAGAAAATTTTCTATAAAAAATTTGGTTATCGAAAATTTTCCATAAAAAGTTTTGCTATCAAAAATTTTCTCTAAAAAATTTTGTTATCGAAAATTTTTAATAAAACTGTTTCTAAAAAGAATTTTATTATCAAAAAAAATTTCCTATATATTTTTGCTATCGAAAATTTTCTATAAAAATTTTGCTATCGAAAATTTTCTATAAAAAATTTTGTTATCGAAAATTTTCTATTAAAAATTTTGTTATCGTTAATTTGTTATAGAAAATTTTCTATAAAAAAAATATCAAAAAAATTTGTTATTGAAAATTTTCTATAAAAAATTTTGCTATCGAAAATTTTCTGCGAAAACATTTTGTTATCAAAAATTTTTCTACAAAAAGTTTTATTATCAAAAATTTTCTATATATTTTTGCTATCGAAAATTTTCTATAAAAAAATTTGTATAAAAAATTTTGTTATCAAAAATTTTCTATACAAATTTTTTACAAATAATTTTATTATCAAAAATGATTTTTTCTTTAAAAAAAATTTGGCTATAAAAATTTTGCTTTTGAAAATTTTCTATAAAAAATTTTGTTACCGAAAATTTTCTATAAAAAAACTTTTATATGAATAGTTTTCTATAAAAATTTTGTTATCAAAAATTTTCCATATAAAATTTTGTTATCAAAAATTTTTTATAAAAAAATTTTGTTATCAAAAATTTTCTATAAAAAATTTAGTTATAAAAAAATTTTAAATATTGGATCCATGAAAACACATTATTTATATTTTAGTCAGTAAAGTCCGATTATATAATACCCATCACCACTGTGGTCAAGTGTGGACCTCCATAGATAAATCTGAGCTTTTTCAAAGGTATACCTTTTTCAAAGGTATATCATTTCTGAGAGCGTGTCTGACATGGGAGCAAGAGTCAAATACCGACCGATTTCGACAAAATTTTTGTGTTTGCAGAAAAGTTTTACCAAAAACTTCAATTATCTTCCGCGTTTTTCTAATTTTCGGGATATTATGATCTTGTATAGGAGGAATCAAATATAGTCCGATTCCAACAAAATGATTTTGGATACTATAAGCAACATTCATGTTGAAGTTATTTAAAAATACAAATAAATTTGTATCTGGAAAGGCTCAATTTTTTTTTGAGGATCATCAATCATGCGAAGAAATTCTTAACACGCTCCGTGGAAGTTTACAAATCGGTTCCAAGTACCGGAATGACCAAGATGGCGCCTATACAGGAAAAACAAAGAACACACAAAATATGTCGTTTGTTTGCACTATTCGGAATTTAAACTTATCATCACGACAATATAAGAGTAAAATTGTAAAGATAAAATTGTAAAATTTTTTATGAAGTTATTAGTTCCGCAATTCTAGATCTAATTTTAAAACCACTTTCAACAAAGTTACAATGTTACAATTTAGAAAAATAAATGGTGTAAATACAATAGAAAACTGAACCAATTGAAAGAAAAAAGGATGAAATGAGTTAAAAAGTAAGTGAATATGTGTAACACATGTTCAATTTTTACAAAATCGTTTGCAATTCCAACAATGTCTCCCTCATTGACCGCCATTGAGCAAAAGACGTACGTGTCAGTAGCTGGGAAAGGATGTCGAAATGTAAACTACGTGTTCAGTAAACAGGACAGTCTTGTTGAAAGATTTAATGTTTTGGAATAAGAAAAAATTATAAGAACTATTAAGAAAAAAATATATTATAAACATAAATTTTTGGGCGGGATGTATGGCAGTCACGTTTTATTATTTTCTTTTGGAATCTTAATATTTCAAGATTTTTGGCGGGAATATATGTATACAAGGTTTTAGGAAAATAAATCAAATCAATGATTTTCTAAAAGGAAACAAAGAAATCTCTGGACTCAAGACTAGACTTAAATAAACATGTTAAAATAAACAATTTGGTAGGCAGACAGGAAATGACATTGGATTTTGTTACTTATTTTTTCATTTTGTAACATCTATGCAAATGTTTTCTAACTATAAATAAGAAGATAAACTTAATGACCTTAGTTTCATTATTATGCAACAAAATCAAGGATTCACGAGACCCAACACAGTCATTCAATCTATCAATGCCCTAAAGGGTAATATAAACCTTGACCACCATGTTTTCAAAACAATCATAAAAGGATTTCCATTTTCAGGATTTAACTAGTGATTTCTTTAACTCTTTAATTTCAGTTCACACCTCTATAAAATTAATTTTCATGTTTAACCTTCTTCTAAGAACACAAGGCGTAGGTTACATACACGAATTACATAAATGGACCTAAATGCGTGAATGAATGAATTTTGTTCGAACTCATTCAAACGTGCGTGTGTGTTGGTGTGAGAGTTTTAAACAAACGATCGGTCGGCTATTTTATGAAAACCTGCCGCGTCATTCATTGCGGATTTTTTTTTGGGTATAAAATTTTCTTTTTTTTTGTATCAAGGAGTTTTTCAAGCAACCAAAAATGATTAAGGTGATATTTTCATGGATTTGTCGCCTGAGGTGTCATACAAATTTCTTGGCCAAATGCATCATGTATGTATGTGTAAGCGGATGAATGTATAAATGAATGAATTTATGAAATCTTAAAATTTCAATGAATGAGTAAATGTTAAAGGAAATGTATCAATGAATATGATTTTTATTAAGCATTACAAATGTTATTTAAAGAAATAATTCTTATTTGTCATTGAGAAAATTCCGGCATAAAATCTTTAATTTGAATTTTACACTTGGCAAATTGTTTGCGCATACGATTCTTAATTTCTAAAATAATAAAGTCTTTTGGGACGTGCTCAGCAATTTCTTGGAAATTAAAATGTTTGACAACATGCAATGAATATTTCTGACAAATATAATTTATGATTTTGCCAATTTGAAAACTCACATCCGTTTTTGTAGTAAATTTTGGCATTGACCGTGTGAAATTAATTTTATCCTTTAACATTCAAGACAAATTTTTGAATGAATGTCAGTTATAAAAGGTTAAATTACTATATGAATTTTAAATTAATACATTTTGGAAAATGTTTAATTTCTTTATTTTAAGGATTATTTGTGGACTATAGCTAAACCTGGACAATAATGAATTCATTTTATATCGGGTGACTTTTTAATTTAATTAAGTACAATAAAGCCTCGAATCTATTTGATTCGATTATAAGAAATGTTTTAATATTTTCCAATTTTTTTTTTATAGAGATTAATGTTTCAGATTAAGATTTAAAATGTATCGGAGGAATCTGATGACAATTATTTAATTAGTTATTTTGAGTAAACTAATTAAAATTTCTATAGAAAAAAAAATCTATAAAAAAATTTTTGGTTTTAAATTTTTTCTATAGAAAAATTCTCGGTATAAAATGTCTTCTATAGAATAATTTTCAATATAAAATTTATTTAATTTTTTTAAGAAATTAAATTTTTTTCTATAGAAAAATTCTTTTTATAGAAAAATTTTCGGTACACAATTTATTCTATAAAAAATTTTCAGTATAAGATTTTTTCTATAGAAATATTTTCGGTATAAAATTTTTTCTATAGAAAAATTTTCGGTATAAAATTTTTTCTATAGAAAAATTTTCGGTATAAAATTTTTTCTATAGAAAAATTTTCGGTATAAAATTTTTTCTATAGAAAAATTTTCGGTATAAAATTTTTTCTATAGAAAAATTTTCGGTATAAAATTTTTTCTATAGAAAAATTTTCGGTATAAAATTTTTTCTATAGAAAAATTTTCGGTATAAAATTTTTTCTATAGAAAAATTTTCGGTATAAAATTTTTTCTATAGAAAAATTTTCGGTATAAAATTTTTTCTATAGAAAAATTTTCGGTATAAAATTTTTTCTATAGAAAAACTTTCGGTATAAAATTTTTTCTATAGAAAAATTTTTGGTATAAAATTTTTTCTATAGAAAAATTTTCGGTATAAAATTTTTTCTATAGAAAAATTTTCGGTATAAAATTTTTTCTATAGAAAAATTTTCGGTATAAAATTTTTTCTATAGAAAAATTTTCGGTATAAAATTTTTTCTATAGAAAAATTTTCGGTATAAAATTTTTTCTATAGAAAAATTTTCGGTATAAAATTTGTTCTATAAAAAAATTTTCTGTATAAAATTTTATCTATAGAAAAAATTTCGGTATAAAATTTTTTCTATAGAAAAAATTTCGGTATAAAATTTTTTCTATAGAAAAAATTTCGGTATAAAATTTTTTCTATAGAAAAAATTTCGGTATAAAATTTTTTCTATAGAAAAAATTTCGGTATAAAATTTTTTCTATAGAAAAATTTTCGGTATAAAATTTTTTCTATAGAAAAATTTTCGGTATAAAATTTTTTCTATAGAAAAATTTTCGGTATAAAATTTTTTCTATAGAAAAATTTTCGGTATAAAATTTTTTCTATAGAAAAATTTTCGGTATAAAATTTTTTCTATAGAAAAATTTTCGGTATAAAATTTTTTCTATAGAAAAATTTTAGGTATAAAATTTTTTCTATAGAAAAATTTTCGGTATAAAATTTTTTCTATAGAAAAATTTTCGGTATAAAATTTTTTCTATAAAAAAATTTTCGGTATAAAATTTTTTCTATAGAAAAATTTTCGGTATAAAATTTTTTCTATAGAAAAATTTTCGGTATAAAATTTTTTCTATAGAAAAATTTTCGGTATAAAATTTTTTCTATAGAAAAATTTTCGGTATAAAATTTTTTCTATAGAAAAATTTTCGGTATAAAATTTTTTCTATAGAAAAATTTTCGGTATAAAATTTTTTCTATAGAAAAATTTTCGGTATAAAATTTTTTCTATAGAAAAACTTTCGGTATAAAATTTTTTCTATAGAAAAATTTTCGGTATAAAATTTTTTCTATAGAAAAAATTTCGGTATAAAATTTTTTCTATAGAAAAAATTTTGGTGTAAAATTTTTTCTATAGAAAAATTTTCGGTATAAAATTTTTTCTATAGAAAAACTTTCGGTATAAAATTTTTTCTATAGAAAAATTTTGGGTATAAAATTTTTTCTATAGAAAAAATTTCGGTATAAAATTTTTTCTATAGAAAAAATTTTGGTGTAAAATTTTTTCTATAGAAAAATTTTCGGTACAAAATTTTTTCTATAGAAAATTTTCAGTATAAAATTTTTTCTATAGAAAATTTTCGGTATAAAATTGTTTCTATAGAAAATTTTCGGTATAAAATTTTTTCTATAGAAAATTTTCGGTATAAAATTTTTTCTATAGAAAAATTTACGGTATAAAAATTTTTCGATAGAAAAATTTGCGGTTTAAAATTTTTTTCTTCAGTTTACAGAAGAGTTTCCAAGATTTCTTGTTAAAAATATATTGTTTGCACCCTGTACCCCCGTCTAAAGGGTAAAACAAATCCGCTCTAAAATTAATGTTTAATTTAAATTTCTACGGAAAGTGATAAAATTCTTTGGTTTTATTATTCTTAATCTTCTCTAAAACACCTCAGCTCAAGAATCTTCTTAAAAACTTATGAATTCAGAGCAAAATAACAACCACGAAAAAAGAGGATAAACCAAACAAAAATTTCGTTAGAATATACAAAAAATTGAAAAAATACTCTTGAAAATTAAAAATTTATTTATGCATCATAAAAAAAGCAGATCGTAAAATATTTATTTATCTTTGTTCTTAAATCCATCCCAAGACGAAGCAAAAAGGAGTTATTTATTTTTTATGCCATAAAGTCCCAAAAGAAGATGCAACATTAAATGGAAATGAATAAAAAAATAAATCTTGTAATTTTCAGTTAATCGTTAAGGAGTGTTTTGGTGCCTTCAGTACGAGGGCAATAATAAATGGAAAGACATTAAAAAAACCAACCATTATTCCTTAAATATTCACAATTTCAATTGTTCCTTTAAATGTTTATGCAACAATTTAAGGTTAGAAAGATAGAAAGAAAATTTATGGCTTTTCAGTCTTTGTTACTTTTCGATTTAAGTTTTATTTTATTATTTTTAAAAGTAATTAAAAAAAAGACGCGTTACTTAGTGGATAAATTAAGGCAAAGTTGTAAGGATTCTAAAAGCAAAGGAAAGGGATGTTCTGATTGACAAAAATTTTTTTAAAAAATACAAAGCAAGGATTTACTAAGTATAAAAAAATATTGAATGCATCAGGGAAATACTTGAAATTCTTTTAACGATTTTTTTACACGAAAAGAACATGTAAGTGTTTTAAGTACTAAAATAAACATTTACAGGGAAGAAATAAAGTAAAATTTTTGCGTATTAACATGTAAAATATTATAAAAAATTGATAACAAAAGATATTAAGAAAAAATATCGCGTTCTAATATTTATATTCAAGAATTATTTAATTACTATAAGGGGATACAACAGAACCCGCCAAACATTCTATGATCCTGACTTGCAACAACACCAGATATTATTTATTATTAACATGATCATAGAAAGATATAAAACTGGTGTGTTCATATTGAACCAAGAGTTGTTTTGAGTTTAAACTAGACAAGACTTAAATGATTTTTTGATATTTAAGAAGCTTTCCCTGGGTCAAAAGTGAAAATTTTAATTTTTTATTGAAAAATATTATAATTTTATGAATTTTGCAGTGATTTTTTACAAAAATGCTAACAAGAAATGTTTACCAATATTAGGTTCTTTTTGTATTGATATAAAATATGTGGGTCAATTTAGTCCCCATGTCTGTTTAGGGTTAAAATATTTTTCTTTGATATAAAAAGTTTAATCCTGGTAATAACTAATTGCTTTTATACATTTTTGTCGAAATTTTCTATAAAATTTATTAAATTCAATGATTTGAAAATTGAAAATTAAAACATCCAAATTTTTACTTTTAACCCAGGGAAAGAAAGGGTTAAACTTTCGAAATATCAAAAAACATTTCTATATAGACTCAGCAATAGTCATTATTATTATATTTATTTAAATTGAGTAAAATTTACCAAAGATCAATTGAAATTATAACCATAATTTGATATTTTCGCAAAATTCGACGATTTCAAATCGCAGGTACTTCGAAATGGTTCATGATATCGACTTTAACTTTTTTAGTTTTGTGCTAACTTTTGTTAGTTTTAACACACTGATGAGCAATTTCTAAATTTCTAATATTTGTTAAAGAAAATTTTTAAAAATTTAAAAAGTTTCAAAACCGACCTAAGAAAAAAGTGCCATATGAACAAAAGTATCAAAATTTTATTATGTTTTAGCAAAATTAAACTATTTAGTACTAACGGCTACTTAAAAAATGATTATGTATATATTAGTTAGCAAGTAACTGGGCGACCGAGCCTTGCTCGGAGCTTTATGATAAGCATTTCGAGGCAAAATTTTAAAGTTTTATATATTGTTATATTTTATTTTATAAAGTACTAACCAACACAAATATCCAATTAATTTTGAATCATTTAATTTATTTTATCCTATCAACACATGATCAAATGTTTAATATGAATAATTTTGGAAATTGGTCATACCGACTTAGAAACCTCCGTCGACCCATGCGCAGGATTTTTGCTTAAGATCATAGCATGATTAAATGCACAGCTTACGATTTAATTCATTTTTAGTAATTTTCAGTAGCGCAGCCTGTCGAAAATTGTTCATACCAACTAAAAAACCTTCGGCGGCTCATGTGCAACAACTTTGCTAAAGGTCATTGGATGATCAAATGCACAGCTTACGATTTAATTCACTTTGTATAATTTTCAGTGGCGCCACCTGTCGAAAATTGTTCATACCAACTAAGAAACCTTCGTTGGCTCATTTGCAACAACTTTGCTAAAAATCAAAGCCTGATCAAATGCAGAGTTTATGATTTAACTCATTTTTAGTAATTTTCAGTAGCGCCACCTGTCGGAAATTGTGCATACTAATTAAAAAACCTTTGCCGGCTTATTTGCAATAACTTCGCTAAAGATCATAGCATGATCAAATGCACAGTTTACGATTTAATTCATTTTAAGTAATTTTCAGTGGCGTCACCTGTTGAAAATTTGTGATACCAACTTAAAAACCTTCGTCGTCTCATGCGCAACAACTATAGCTAAAGATCTTTGCATGAGCATAACATGGTGAAATGCATAGTTTACTATTCTGTAAAGGACATACAGACAGAAAAACATTCATTTCTAAAAGGTTACATATGCATATTTGGTACTTGGGTACCAATTGAATTCGGTACTTGTTATAAAAACGCAGTTAACATATTGTTCCTATTCATATTACTTCATGAGGTGTTAAGTTATCATTTTATTCCTTTTTTACCCATTTTGGTCCCTGATATCAAAAAAGTACTAAATACGTGTTCAATATTTTTCTTACATTTATTGATTGCATTACAAAATTCTTTTCTATATTGTTTGGTTCAAAAGATAAGAGTGGCTTAAAAATTGTACAAAAAAACATTTTTACCCCCTATCGGGCATAGATTGAAAAAAGTACCAAACACCTGTCCACTTATTTTAACAGCTATTCAAAACATAATTTAAATTTTGTTTCTATGCCTATTACTTTAGTAGATACAGCATTTTCGAAATTTTCCCCTTTTTACCTCTTAGAGGCAAATGTTCCAAAAGTCCCTTCTTACTCGACCTATTCATCAAAAAAGGTACCCACTATCCGAATTTTATCAAAATCGTTAGAGCCGTTATCGAGATAGCCGTTATATATATATATATATATATATATATATGTATGTATATATACATACAATTATTGCTCCTTTAAGAATATAAAATTTTCTTTTTTTTAATAAAATTTTTTGTAACATATACTATTTCATCTTTTCCAGCCTCCAAATCGTAACTCGTAAAAATGTTCAACCTTAACGTCATCCAATCTTCCTACAATTCGGAATATATAACTTTTATATTACCGAGACTCGGGGCGAAGGAGAAGTCAAATGAAAATCAAACCTTCGGTAAAATGAAACACCCTAGTATACATTTACTTAAAAAAAGTTAATGGAATTGATATTATTGATCGGTAAAATGAAACACCCTAGTATACATTTACTTACAAAAAGTTAATGGAATTGATATGAAGACTAAGTAAGCTTTTTAATGAGATAAAAAACAAGTAAAGAAATCCCCACCATATTATACCCTACACCACTTATTTTCATGAGTCATATATTTTTACAATATAAATACATATGTAGTCATATTTTTGACGGCCGAACATAGTTAAATCGACTCTGGAAGTGATTTTGAGTCGATCGGTAATTCATGATTAGAAAGTCATTAAAGGCGAATTAAATGAGTTAAATTTCCAGCACATACTTATTATACCCTACCTACCTATAGTAGGGTAGGGTATATTAATTGAAAACATTAAAGTTATTTACAATTTAGTGTTCTGAACAATTTAGGTTAGAAAATGCTAGAAAAAAATATATAATGGGATTGATAAGATTTCTAAAGAGATATATGAAACGATTAAAATTTTCGAGTTATAAACTAATAACAAAAATGTATTCTTGATAATAGAAAGAAGCATTTTTTTGGATTTAAATAGTAATATATTGAACCAAACTCTGTATAGTCATTGTCAAGTGTACTCCCCAGCCTTTTGATAATATTTAAGTGTTCAAATCGCAAGAGAATACTTAAATTGGAAAAAGGCGTGTATATGAATATACATAAGTACTACATGCATTAAATTACTTCATAAAATAATTGTTTTCTTTGGACTGTGAAAATTTCCGTTTAATTAATTTTTATACGCCACTCCTTGAAAAAAAAAAAACAACTAAATAAAAAACAAAATCAAAAGAATCCTCGAAAATAATTTTCTTTGATGACTTTCTAATCACGAATTCCAACGAATTCATTTGTGGGGAATTGTTATTCCTGACTACTGTGATTGATAAATTATTAGATAATGACTTGAATTAATGATGTGGCATGAATTTTGTTGTTGCCCAACACTTGTTTCTTAAGTTCTCCGTATTCAAACGGCGTGTGAGTACGCGCAGGATACTTTAAAAAACCGAACTGAGCTGTAGGTGCTCGGGGGTTCACACAAACAATGACCCACAATCTTTGGTAAAAGTGGTTGGATCTTTTTTTTTTAATTTCAAGTATATATTGTATTCGTATACAATGTATGAGATTATTTCCTTTGTAAATTATAATTCAAATCAATCCTTTTGTTCACAAACTCATAAATAAACACACGCAAGACTTAATAAAAGGCTAAAAAAATCAAATTTATATAAAAAAAAGAAAATCATAAAAGAATCCCTAAAGAATTTAAAAAGGAACCCTGCTAGTCAGTCCCAGTGATTTAGTTTGATTAGTAGGCAACACCGACACTCTCATATACAAATATACACACACACACATATACTTTTAACACATACAAAGAAACTCATATATAAATGATAAATATTCATTCATTTATACTCCCGAAACAGGTTATTTCTCATTACAAAACTAATCAATAGGTTCTCTTTGTGAGAAAGATCGATTGAGGTAAAATCAAAAACCCTTTTTTTTTTGTTTTATTTCTCTACAATTTAATTATAATAAAAATATATACACACGTATTTAGCTTTACTCATACTTATACAAACCTAATCAAACATTTGAACTATTGAGAGAAAAAATCATGTGAAATGATCAATCTAGGATCTGTTTAATGTTTTTGTTGTTGTTTCTGGCTCCTTAACAAGTGGTTTCTTGGTATAATTTTCCAGTTATTGAAACGTTTAAGTTTACAAGAGTTTCTTTTTTTACACACATATTCACATGTTATATTTGTGTTTTGTTGTTATTTGAAAAATATTCGAAATTCCTTTTTCGGATTTTTTTTTTTTATATTTTCAAACCAGTTTAAGATTTTATTTTTGTTATGTAACAAAAACAATAAGAACTATAATATACTTATTATTGAATCAAATTTTGAATTAAGGACAGGAATGAGGAAGGCGCATGTTGGTACTATATGTGGTACTTTTTTTTGTACTACTAAGTAACTCGTAATAAGAGGAATTATTACCAATCAAAATTTCGTTATACCGAAATTTTTAGCCCCAAAGAGGTCGGGTGTAATTAGTTGTTGGTACTGATACCGAAATCATCGTTTCTCATATCTAAAATAAAATCAAAATACTATTTCTAAAAATCATAAAAATAATAAGAAGATTTTAGGAAGACACACAAGAGCCTGGAAGATAGGCTAGTGTAAATACATTGTTATTTTGACTTCAACTATAACCCAGTAAGAATAGTGTCAAACGTCTGAAATATGATGACTTTTACATTTGATATCAAACTTTTTTTTTTCAAACTTTTTTTAAACCAAAATGAAGGTTCATTTGAGAATAAACGTTTAAAAAATGATAGTTTCTCAAATTGAGAATAAATGTTATTCTCAAATCTTTATCAAATCCTAAGATGATTTGAGAATAATTGAAAAAATGGTGTTATAAAGAGTGTTTTAAAAAAAAATATGCATTTACTATTTCAGACAAAATTTATCCATAGTGCAAGAAATAATTTATTTTTTGATTAAGTTAGTTTCTATAGATATGTCAGATACTATTATTTTAGAAATTATTAATTTTCAATAGTTATTTCAATCAAAATGGACTGCGAAAAAAAAGTTCGTGAAAATATAATTAAAACTTTTCAAAAAAATCCGTCATGGACTTTTAAAAAAATAGCTAAAAATTTGAAAGTTGACCCTCGAACGGTTTCTAATGCCATCAGACGGTATAAGGAAAACCTGAGCATTGAAAGAAAACCTGGATCAGGGAGGAAAAAAGGTCCTACAGCAAAAGAAGTCGAGCGACTCTTTCGAAGAGCGCCTAACACTTCTTTAAGAAAAGCAGCTCGTACGGTGAAATGTTCTACGAATTTTGCACATAGAGTCAAAGCTTATGCTGGACTGAAGACATACAAAGTCCAAAAGGTTACAGATCGCAATGCTATAAAGAACTTATAAGCAAAAAAACGAGCGAAAAATTTAAGTCTAATTTTATAAAAAAATACACCTGTTGTGTGATGGATGATGAAACATACGTACTGGCAGACTTTTCTCAACTTCCTGGTCAAGATTTTTATGTTGCTGATATACGGGGCAATGTTCGGCAAGAGTTTCGCACAAAAAAACAAACAAAATTCCCTAAGAAGTTTCTCGTGTGGCAAGCTATTTGCAGTTGTGGCAAAAGAAGTAAAGTATTTGTGGCATCTGGCACAATAAACACAGAAATTTATATAAAGGAGTGCCTACAAAAACGGTTGTTACCCTTTTTAAGAGAGCACAGAGTGCCTACATTTTTTTGGCCCGATTTGGCATCATGCCATTATGGAAAAAAGGCACATGAGTGGTACTCAAAGAATAATGTCATTTTTGTACCACGAGAGGCAAATCCACCTAACTGTCCAGAACTTCGGCCTGTGGAAAGGTATTGGGCTCTGGTAAAAAAGGAATTGAAGAACACAGGAAAGATTTCCAAGAACATGTCCGATTTTAAGCGCAGGTGGAACACATGCTCCAAAAAGGTATCAGAAGCAACTGTAAAATCTTTAATGGGAGGGTTTCCGAAAAAAGTCGATAATTTTGCAAAACCCGAGTACTAAGTAAACATTTTAATGCTAAATGATTTAGTATAATCTGTCATTATATTTGCGTATTTTGTAGAGTTTTTATATTAAAAGGTTTGATTTTTATTTAAGAAAATCCAACTACAAATTTTATTTAGAGCACTCTTTATAAATTTGATATCAAACCTTATTTTGAAGTTTTTTCAAACTTAAAAAAAAGAAATTCGTTATTTCTTCCGAATTTTTTAAAATTGATCCATATTTGAAATTATGGAACAATGACCAATTTTAATTGTGTTGTCCCTTTACTAAATTTTATCAAATTATTTTGATTAAAAATACAATAATATTCATATGCATATATAAATTTTCCTTGTTTCTTAAAAGTATTTTTACCCAACATATAATGCACCGTGATCACATGTAGATGATATCCACATTTGAAAAACCTTTGAGAATGAGGTTTGATAAAGGCATTTCTCAATTTGAGAATAAAGTCCCCTTTTTATTGAGAACGCTATTATTCTCAAATCAGTTTCAAATCAGTATCAAACGTTTGACATTTGAAAAAAGATTTATTTTCAAATCATCCTCAATTTGAGAGTAAAAAAGTTTTTTTTCTTACTGGGAAGAGTCTTTCCGGTAAAAAGGTTACCATATATTAAAAAGGAAGTAAAAGTTTGTGGGATGATATACCATTTTTCTGGTAGGTACTGCCGAGTACAACAACACTCTGTTTTTAGAATTTTCAAAACTTATCACCCTGTAACTTAAACAATTACCAACCGATTTAAATTTTTTTGACAAATTGAAATTGAAAGAAGAAACAAAGGCCTTTTTAATTGGTATATAGTTTCTTAAAATGTTATTTAGATACATGTGTGTATTTTTTCTACCTTTAGTGTAAAAATACACACATGTATCAAAAGTATATTTGAGCCCTTATACGCTTTTGGGTCAATTTGACCCAATATTCCGTTAAATAGGTTTAAGCTTCTTCCTTCAATACCTGACAAAAAAATAAATCGGTTACAAATTGTCGGAGTTATGGGGTGATAAGTACATACGGGTTTGAAAATCCGGTTTTTTATCCGTACATTAAGATTTTGAGGGTGTTTTGAAAATTCCGAAAACATAGTGTTGTTGTACTCGACAGTACCTAACAGAAAAATGGTACTCTTACTTAAGTTTATTTGTCACGCTGCAGGCGTATATATTGAATAAGCTTAAATGTATTTTACGATTTTTTTTTTAATTTTTATTTTGTTTATCGAATATCTCCCATGCGAATCGTGTTCCAAAAACTTTTTTCTTATATGATTTACAGTGCAAAAAAAGTTTTTGCAACACGATTCCCATGGGAGATGATATTCGCGATATGGGTGATTAAGTTCCGAATCTAGTTTTTCTTTACAGAAAATCAATTTTATTTAAGTACATATCCATTATTGGTCTTTTGATATTATTCGGGTAGCTTTATAAATCGATCAACTCTGACCGATTATTTCTAATTGCCTGATCTAATTTGTTCCGCTGAGATAAATTGCATACGACCCACTTTCAATCATACCATACGAATAGCTGTCAATTCTGACTTGGACTTTTATGATCTCTATATTGGTACTTTTATAAATTTCTATAAAACACTTTGTATTTCTGATCTCTGATGACTACGTTAACTAAAAGAAGTCTAAAAAGATTCCATAAAGAATCTTCAAATTGGTCTTTTTGATTCTTTTTTAATGTTTTAACATTTTCTGAAAATTTTATGATTTTTTTTGGTTATGATTAAGAATTTTGTTGTTGTCTGGCTGCTCCCTTGAACTAATTCTCACGGTTTATGTTATTTTTTTTTCGTGTGTTGGTAGGCAGGATAATTTTTTTTTATCATTTTGTCTAGAGTTGTTGATTACGATGAGTGTCAGAGAAGCCTTTTTAAACTCATAAAAACACAATTTTTTAATATACTATGAGTTATACCTGTTTGTTGGTAATTTTATAAAAATTTGAATCGTTACTCTTTTTTTTATAAAACAAAACCTTAAGTTAATTGGTGTAAAAGATAGTTTTTAATTATAGGGTTTTCTTTTATATTTGATTTGGTTTTTAACATTTTTAACTGCCTTACAAATAGGATTTTCTTTTTGATACGACTAATGTCGAAATTTTTATGGTTTGGGCAAATAGACAAATTGTATACAAAATTAAAAGAAATTAAAGCGGAACAACAATTAAAAAATTAATACTAGATTTGACAATTATTCGTTATATTAAGAATATTAAGAATTTCCCTACTTTATCATGGCAGAGCCGACGAGATAAATTATAATTTAAGTTTGTTTTCATAGCACATTTTGTTTAACTGCAACAATTTCACGAGATTTAATCCAATTTCCATATAGTATTCAAAACAGAATATAAAAACCAAAAAAGTGTCCCATGGGGGTATCGGGAACAAAAAAATTTTTGAATATTTTTTTTATGAATAGTTAGAAATTGTTTATTTTTTTTTCTTTAGAAATTAGAACGATATATAAAAATAGTCTACACTAAGAGAAAAATGACGATCTGATTTCAAGAAAAAAAATCTACAATATAAGATTGCGAAATCTTGAATTTTCAATCTTGAAAATATAGCCAGTAAGATTTATATTCTTAAATTTAAGAATAAATTCTTAGTTATGAGAATACAATCTAAAAATAACATGCAATTTGTTTGCTTTTAAGATTTTAATCTTATTATAAGATTTTAAATCTTAATTTTAGATCGTATTCTTTATTTTAAGATTGTGATCTTGATTTCAAGATTTTATTCTTATTTTGAAGATTGTAAGTTCTAATCTTAAGATCGTATTCTAGATTTGTGTGCTTGTTTTAGGGAAATTTCTCAGTATTTTGTCATAAATTGTAATCCGCCGACCAAAGTAGTTGCGAAAAAGTAAAAAACTAATTTTTTGAGAAAAAATATAAATTTAATAAGAAATATAAATGGAAAACCTTAATCTGAATGAAGTGATCCTTCTAAATATTCCAATAGAAGGCAATTTAGTTCCTTTGTGTGATGGGGAGTATGAAATCAACTGCCCTTCACAAGAAATTTCATGAGATTTCTTGGACGATGACGCGTTGCTGAAAAATCTTTTGAAATAATTCGATCTGGAATGCGTTTTTCCGTACCTGCAGCGTAAGTTTTTCATCATATTTATAAATGCATTAGTAAATTTCTTTATAAAAAAATATATTAATTTAATTTGTTTCAGGCTCATATGTAACTTTTAGAATTCTGCAGTATATGAAAGCAGTGAAAAATTATTTGTCTGGAAAAATAAACAGGTTTTAATATTTTATTTAGAAAGTAAATTAAACCACTAATAGTTTTGTCCTTTAGTTTGAAATTGATGAAGATACACTTTCGATGCCGTCGAAGGTAGGTCAGGGGCTACAAAAATGTCCGGATGTAACTTCCACTCCATCATCTTCCGTAAATGTGGAAGTTAACAAAAAAGTGTTTGACAAGGTAAAAGTATTAGATAATTACTTATTACATTAAAATATGTACAAAACATAAAATATTTTCGTTTATTTATATAGGATTTAGCTTCATTATTGAATGAATCAGTAAGTGACAAAAGCATCCTAGAATTTTATGCTTCACACAAAGATTTAAACAATAACTACCGTGATGAGCTGATCCAGATTATAGTACATCAAATTCTAAAAAAGGATCTCGCACTTCATCCTCACGATTTCCAAGATATATTGACAGAAATACTCGTATGCACACTTTTTCCAACGGAAGATGAAGTCAAGGTATTTTTAGGATAAAATTTTTCACTAACTACCTATAATCTAAAATAAATAAATCAAAATTTTAAAATATAGGAATACTATTACATTCCTCGAAAGGGGGAAAAAATAATAAAAAATGTGTTTTATTTTATCACCAAATACGAATATTATAATAAGAAAAAACGTGCTGATAATAAGATTTTCTGCTTGAAATCGAAACTTTTTCTGCTTGAAAGTAGAGTAAATGCGAAAAATCTTATTTTAAGAATAAAATCTTATTTTTCAAGATTGTTTGTAAGATCGCAATCTTGAAAAAGTTCTAAGAACAAGATCGATAATTAAGAATGCGTTCTTATTATTTAAGATTATGTTCTTATTAATTAAGAGTGCATTCTTAAAAATTAAGCATTTAATCTTAATTAATAAGAACACATTCTTAGTTATCGATCCTGTGCTTAGATTTATTTTAAGATTGCGATCTTACAAAGAATCTTAAAAAATTAAGATTTTATTCTCAAAATAAGATTTTTCGTATTTACTCTACTTTCAAGCAGAAAAAGTTTCGATTTCAAGCAGAAAATCTTATTATCAGCACGTTTTTTCCCTGAGTGTAGTTTCATAAAAATCGGATAAACGTATCAAATGTTATAGGCATGGTATATAAAATTGATATTTTTTGAAAAAAAATCATTTACTTAAAAACAACTTTTAAAAGGGCAAACTTTGAACCTCCACAAAATCTACCAAAAGCGAATTTTAAAATTTGTATGATCTTGTAGAAAAGATTTCAATTTCGTTGAGGTCCATCTTATTTTTTCGTTCGAATATTTTTCTTATATACAAAATTAAAAAAAAAAAAAAAAAATTTTGCGAAAAACTTCAATTTGTGTAAAAAATTAAATCTACATAAATGCCCAAATACGTTTTTATAATTATATATTATAATTTTACAGGGGAAGCAAAAACCTTAAAAATTAAAGCGATTTAATTAAAATAATCAAAGCCCTTCATGATGAATACTATTTGTTCTATTCCAAATAATGTGAATTACGTCTATTGTGTTTTATAAGAGTGTTTTGTGATATTACGTCTTTTTTTCATTTCTTGAATATAATATTTTTTATATCCTTCGCCACCATAGGTGGAAAGGGTATTATAAGTTTGTGCTGTTGTATGTAACGCAAAGAAATATTTGTCTTAGACCCACCTTTTATTATACCATTGGGCTTAGAATCACTTTTTGAGTCGATTTAGCTATGCCAGTCCGTCCGTCTGGCTGGACCCCCATGTAAACTATGTAATTAACCTAAAGGTCGTAATTCTAAAGATAATTTTATGAAATTTGGCACAGATAATTTTTTTGATAGTGGGGACCATGGCTTTTGAAATTCGTCAAAATTTATGGTACCTTTCATAGGTCCCACTTCCCGGAATTCATATTTTGGTCAAAAAAACCAATATTTTTTCATGAAATTTAAAATAAATACTGCTTATGTAAACCAAAATTACTGTACCAAAACCACTAAAACGTTTGTAAGTCTGAAGATAATGGGAATTTTAAGTTTAATTTTTGCAAACAACATAATGTTACAACTGAAATCAATTTGCCAAATTTCGAGATAATCGGTCCACATTTGACCCTAGCTCTCATATAAGTCCAAATGACGGAAACAGCTTGAATATATAAGTTTTGAGAAAATGTTTGTATGATGGCAAAATTTAGCAAATATTTGTCTTTATACAGGAAAAATAACACCTTTGACCTTAGTGGTGAAGGGTATCGTATGGTCGGCTTGACCGACTATAGCGCTTTCTTACTTGTTTTTTAATGTAGAAGAACATTATTTTGAAAGCACATGTATTTGAGCGCTGTGTAATGTAAATGATATCAAAAAACTAATTTTAATTTTTTGTGGGTTACGTCTTTGGACATTTCTGGTCACGATATAAAAAAAACGAAGGCATTATAAAAAACCAATATTGGTAAAAGCATTTGATTCTGTTTCACCTTAAAACAATTAACAAACACTTTTAATGAGTTATGACTCTATTGCAGCAAAAGTTCGACATCAATAATAAAATTTGTATAAGTACATGTCTATAACACAGTACGACAAAATCAAATTGTTTTGAGTACACATGAGTAATGTTAACAGAATTTGAAAATAGGCTTAAATTTAGAAATACTTGTCTCGGCGTTTTGCTGCAGCAAGTCAGAATTTTAAGAAAATCGATTTTAAAGATTCGAAGGACCGTGGATGTCCACTTGTAACGTAATACTATTATAAAAAGTTCTATAAAAATATAATGGGTGAACCGATTTAATTGCTTGAGCCTGTTTTGAAAAGGGAACTCAATTTGGATTTGTTTTTATCAAAAAACAAACGTTTTTATTCCGCTAGAGGACGCTTTAATTTTCATGTAAAATTAAAAAAATATACAAAAAATGTAATGACTAACTTAGAAACGATCGACCGCCATATGGTTCAAATCGCAGACGACTTATTTTATTTTTTTTCTAATTTGAACCGATTTATCCATCATACCTCAGTTCCTACCACCCAAATGTACCTCCCTAATATCAAAAAATTAAAGCTCCTAAAAAATAGTTAAACTTTTACTAAGAAAGTTTTTTTCATAACTCCAACCGAACTAGAAATTTTTCATAACTCCAACCGAACAAGAAATTTTTGTTTTTGCCGCACATTGGGGTCGCCAAAATAAATTTTTCGTTATATCTTTGCCATTTACAGTTGGATCTTTAAGTGTTATATATCGATGTTTTTGTCTAAAGAAGGCCACTGTTTTGTGTTGATAATCATTTACCTCAAGTACACTCTTTTAGTACTTCCCTTACTTCATGATATTTCAACTCATACAATAAGAATAAAAAAATTAATGTAAAATTAAGAAAATTTAGGTAATCATGTCTTGATGTCTTGTCCAAGTCTACTATATTTTTGACGACCCTCGAATTAGAACAACTGTGGGTTATGCGTTAGTCCTCGGTGACAGCCATGACAGATTCTATAAAAATAGAATGGGTGAACCGATTTAAATGCTTGAGCAAGTTTTTTTCGCTAGAGGGCTTAATTTTTCATGTAAAATTAAAAAATATCCAAAAAATGTACGAAGTTCATTAAAGCTCTTAAATCGGTTCACCCATTTTATTTTTATAGAACTTTTTATAATAGTATTACGTTACAAGTGAACCTCCACGGTCCTTCGAATCTTTAAAATCGATTTTCTTAAAATTCTGACGTGCTACAGGAAAACGCCGAAACACGTATTTCGTTATTTTAAGCCTATTTTCATATTCTGTTAACGTTTTTCATGTGTACCAACCACTGTCGTACTGTGTAATAATGTACAAATTATATTGACAAAAAAATTAAGTAAAAAATATATGCAATAAGATAATCACAGTAAATAAATAGCCCACAAATAAACCCAACAAAATTTCAATTTTAATTGTTCCAATCAATTTAAACGTTAGAATATAATTGTACAAATATAAAAATAAGAGGAGTTTTCTAGATTTTATCAATAAAATAAATATTTAATTTATGAGTAAATAGGACGTTTTTAAAGTAAACAAAAAAAAAAACAGAAAGGAAATAAAAAAAGAGAAAAAAAAATCGTTACAACTGTTTTAAGTTTTTTTTTAAGGTTTCTTCTTACAAACATAAATAGACGGACGGAAACTATCCCTATACAAGAAATGGGATATATAATAAGATGCGAATATACATTTTTTAGATACATATTTACATTACCGTTAAAGCATTCAAAATATAAGTTTTCTTGCTTTCATTATAAACTTAGGGAAAATTAAATAAAGGTAGTTTTTTTTTCTTAAATGTAAATGTTTATTATTGCTCTTATTAAACGTGAGGCTTTGGATCGCGGTTATTAAACTAAATTTACTTAAATCAACATTAACGAAACGATAATAACAACAAAATAATACAATCTAATTAAATATTTGTTTTGAAGAAAATTAAAAGAAGAACATTTTATAGAAACGGCAATAAGAAGAAGGAATTAAATTCTAATATTCAACAAATGCAGTCAAACAAATACATACATACCAATGTATTTATGTGTTTTTAAATTTATTTATCTTGTCTAAAGTAAAGAGAGAAAAAAAAACAAACTAAATATTCTTCTAACTTATAAAACCGGTCATGTGGTATTTGAGTTATACGCCGTTTTTGTGAAGGAGCATGAATTTGAAAAATGTTTACTCCCCACCATCTCATCACCACCACAATTAAACATTAGTGCTTTGTAAAGGTATCGCAGTTCCAAGGAACGCATTTTGTAGTACGTGATTACTGAACAGTTCTCGTTGGTAAAAGATACTCAGAAAAGTACAAACAATTTTTAGAGTTTATTTATGTGCCAAAACAGAATAAAATCAAAACGTTATTTTTGTTTGCGAGAAAATGGAAAGGAATCAATACTTTTCTTGAAATATTTCTATTCTCTCCCACTTTCAGTATTTTTGATGAAAGCACATCGTCATCTTTAAGACCAAATAACCTATCTGCAAAAATTTCAAAATAGAGTTTATTTATAGATTATTATTCCCTATATCATCAGCAAAATTTTGAATATCTAATATCACAAATGAAAATTCTAGACAGATCGAAAACCACACATTATGTATAATTTGAGGGACAGAATAAATACGAATTATTATTATTATTATTATTATTATTGTGTCCAACAAATATCAACATAAAGCGAACAGAAACACACAAAAATTTTTCATTTTTATCATTTCTTTATTTCCCACACTTTTGTTGTTGCTTTGTTGGCGACTAAGACAAAAGTGCTATAAAGTTCAAGGTTCAAAGAAAGATTTAAATTAACAAAAGTTTATTTTAAAGCTTGTGCAGCCGTATATTCATTTGCTCAAAACATTAACAGAAACTATAAGTGTTATTATTTAATTTATATCATTTTTTTATGAATAAAAAATTTTGATTTATTCAGATTTTTGCAATTCCAAATAACCTAAGTGACATAACATAACCTGTGTTTAGAAAAACAAAATTTATTCAACCGATATATACCTATTTCTGGTTTCATTTTTAAATAAAAATTTTTTTAAATATTGCAAATAGTTCCAATTTTATAAAGTTTTTTCCCTCTTATGTAAACTTTTGAAAACTGTAGATAGGTTATTTCGTCTTTTAGGTGACGACATACATCTCTAAATACTGATTGCAATATTAAAATAATCAGGTATAAAAAAGATACCTTTTTGTTCAGGGATACCTTAACTCTGTTCTTCAATTTCTTTTTCACAACAGTCTTAACCTTTTCGCAAACTAAAGTTCTAAGTAGTTGGGAGGATTTGGCTCTCTGGGCAATAAAATTACATAATCGTTTAAAAACAACTCAAAATTTTTTTTCTTATTAGCATGATTCTAAATAGGCCCAAAAATATGTGGGCACTCCATAGATGGACACTTTTTAGTACCAGTATTTTTTCTGTATATATTTTGTTACAGCTACTGCACAATTTTCAATACCAGTATATTTTTACTGATTACTGAAAAAAATTAAGTAATCAGTAAATATAACTGATTTCTGAAAAAATCTGTAATCAGTAAATTTTACTGATTACTCCAAATTATTTCAGTAACCAGTAAATTTTACTAATTACTGATAAGCAGCATCCATGACTTACTAAATACTTTCCTTCAATGACATTTCCGTGTTGAAATATATTTTAATTAAACTTTTTTTATTTCTAGTGAAAATCTCTGGATACTGCTATATCATTTTTAAGCAGTAAAATTGACTGTTTACTGAAATTAGTTTCAGTAATCAGTAAAATTTACTGATTACTGAAATTAGTTTCAGTATTCAGTAAAATTAACTGATTACTGAAATTATTTTCAGTAAGCAGTAAACTTTACTGATTACTGATTTTTTTCAGTAATCAGTATACTAATTATACTGTATACTAATTTTTTCCAGTAGTCAGTAAAATTTACTGAATATTGATTTATTTCAGTAATCAGTAAATTGTACTGATGTTTTTTCAGTAACCAGTAAAATTTACTAAACAATGATTTTTTTAGTAAACAGTAAAATTTACTGAATACTGATCTTGTTTTTCAGTAATCAGTAAACATTTACTGATAACTGAAACGCTTACTTCACTAAAAGGTAAAAAGCCGTTTTTAGGCACTCCGTTTTATAAATTTCTGTATAGAACAGTAAATATATTTGTAAATACATTTGTGACTTCAAAACATTTTTGAGGTATCAAAAAAATTATTATTTAATCCCAATCTCAGTAGCAAAGGTTGCACAAAGCAATGATTTTTGCCAAATTTCGTCAGATTTATAATGGCTCAGATTTTACATATACGATAAAATGTTTGCTAAAAGTCTGATATATCATTATAAATAGTTTCCGGGTGCCTTAGTGCTAGACTGCTTGTGTGGAGGTTGTGGGTTCGATTCCTACCAGAGACTCTGGTCTGTTACACTACACCAGACATATGGTCTTCGTGACTCCGTTCGGTAAACTATTAGAATATAAATTAACTTTGAATTGTAACTCAATGGTCAAGCCCGACCATAAGATACCCTTCACCACAAAGGTCAAGGGTGTTTTTTTCCTGTATAAAGACAAATATTTGCTAAATTTTGATATCATACAAAAATTTTCTCAAAACTTATATATTTAAGCTGTTTCCGTCATTTAGACTTATATGAGAGCTAGGGTCAAATGTGGACCGATTATCTCGAAATTTGACAAACTGATTACAGTTTTTTATGCATGTAAAAAATAAACTGATAATTTTCATTATCTTCAGATTTATGAGCGTTTTAGTAATTTTGTCTCTTTTCGTGCGTTTTGACAGTAGAGTTTGTATGGGAGCTATGGTCAAATGTGGACCGATTTCAACGAAATTTGGTACAGTAATTTTGGTTTAAATAAGCAGTATTTGTTTTAAATTTTGATATTTGTGGCCAAAATATCAATTCCGGGAAGTGGGACCTATGGGAGGTACCATAAATTATGGACCCATTTTGACGAATTTCAAAAGCCATGCTATCAAAAAAATTATCTGTGCCAAATTTCAGCAAATTATCTTTATAATTGCGACCTGTACTAAGATGTTTACAGACGGACGGTCGGTCGGACGGACAGACTGATATCGGACGGACGGACTGATATGTCTATTGATATACTAAAAGGTGGGTCTAAGACAAATATTTCTATGCGTTACATACATCAGCACAAACTTATAATAAATAGGTTCTCTATATTAGGTCCAACTAAATGAAACTTTAAAACCGGGTTATAGGTTTTCGAGATATAAGCAATAAAGTACTAAAAGTACAAACAATAAAGTCTAAAAGTACAAACAATTTTAGATTAAATGTGATATTAACTAGTTAAGTCGATTTTGTGTTATAGTATAATTAAGTAACTGTTGCTTAAATAAATACAAGGAATCAATTCCTTTAAAGTTTTTCAAAATCTCTGACTTTTTTACTTTAACAAATAGCAAGAGGAGTCGAGCCTCGTGCCTTCTCTAAGTGTTGGTTTGTTAGTCTTAACAGTAGTATACAGTCCGTCAATGATTTAGTAGTAGTGGAACGGTTAGGAAAGGAGATATAGTAGAAGTCGTAGTAGAAGTTCAGTCACCTTAATGTTGTTTATTTATTTATTTTATTTGTCTGGTCTCGCGGTTTGTTTTCACGTTCGTATGCGCCTGTTTGGCCTCACTGGATGAATGTGTGTTTAAGTTTCTTGAGCTGCATAGCCTTTTTATCTTTCTCGCTCTAAGAATTTATTGAAATTCCAAAGCACTTTTTAGTTTTCTTTAGATACTTTGTATTTGTCTGATGTATATTTTTGTTTGAATATAGTATTTGTTTTTTATCCGTTGGTATAGTTAAATACTTATATAGGTACACAGTTGTATGTGAGAATACTTAAATTCATATAAATATTCAAAATATTCATTACAACTAAAAGCAACAAATGTGTTGGGGAGGTTAAGAAGACATTCCATCCCTAGGCATTTTTATGTTTTCAGAATTGAAAAACTGAAATCACCTAGATAGAAAAAAAAATTCAAACAAAGTTTCAGGTCATTTAGAAATTGATGTTATTAAGATGAGAATAATCTATCAAAATAAAGAGTGTTCTAAAAAAAATATGCATTTACTATTTTAGACAAAATTTATCCATAGTGCAAGAAATAATTTATTTTTTTATCAAGTTAGTTTATATAGATATATCAGATACTATTATTTTAAAAATTATTAATTTTCAATAGTTATTTCAATCAAAATGGACTGAGAAAAAAAAAGTTCGTCAAAATATAATTAAAACTTTTCAAAAAAATCCGTCATGGACTTTTAAAAAAATAGCTAAAAATTTGAAAGTTGACCCTCGAACGGTTTCTAATGCCATCAGACGGTATAAGGAAAACCTGAGCATTGAAAGAAAACCTGGATCAGG
Organism: Stomorhina lunata; assembly: GCA_933228675.1. Lineage (NCBI taxonomy): Eukaryota > Metazoa > Arthropoda > Insecta > Diptera > Rhiniidae > Stomorhina > Stomorhina lunata. Next base: position 182,939,853 of record OW121740.1, on the reverse strand, counting down.
GAGGAAAAAAGGTCCTACAGATATTGGAAAGGCAAAAGAAGTCGAGCGACTCTTTCGAAGAGCGCCTTACACTTCTTTAAGAAAAGCAGTTCGTACGGTGAAATGTTCTACGAATTTTGCACATAGAGTCAAAGCTTATGCTGGACTGAAGACATACAAAGTCCAAAAGGTTCCAGATCGCAATGCTATAAAGAACTTAGAAGCAAAAAAACGAGCGAAAAAATTTAAGTCTGATTTTATAAAAAAATACACCTGTTGTGTGATGGATGATGAAACATACGTACTGGCAGACTTTTCTCAACTTCCTGGTCAAGATTTTTATGTTGCTGATAAACGGGGCAATGTTCGGCAAGAGTTTCGCACAAAAAAACAAACAAAATTCCCTAAGAAGTTTCTCGTGTGGCAAGCTATTTGCAGTTGTGGCAAAAGAAGTAAAGTATTTGTGGCATCTGGCACAATAAACACAGAAATTTATATAAAGGAGTGTCTACAAAAACGGTTGTTACCCTTTTTAAGAGAGCACAGAGTGACTACATTTTTTTGGCCCGATTTGGCATCATGCCATTATGGAAAAAAGGCACTTGAGTGGTACTCAAAGAATAATGTCATTTTTGTACCACGAAAAGGAAAACCCACCTAACTGTCCAGAACTTCGGCCTGTGAAAAGGTATTGGGCTCTGGTAAAAAAGGAATTGAAGAACACAGGAAAGATTTCCAAGAACATGTCCGATTTTAAGCGCAGGTGGAACACATGCTCCAAAAAAGTATCAGAAGCAACTGTAAAATCTATAATGGGAGGGTTTTCGAAAAAAGTCGATAATTTTGCAAAACCCGAGTACTAAGTAAACATTTTAATGCTAAATGATTTTGTATAATATGTCATTATATTTGCGTATTTTGTAGAGTTTTTATATTAAAAGGTTTGATTTTTATTTAAGAAAATCCAACTACAAATTTTATTTAGAGCACTCTTTATGTAATTGTCACATTAAAACCAAAACTAGATAATTTGCCTTAAATTTTACTTTTCATTAGATGATGTATGTATTTATGTTACTCTTCCCCCACCCAATATAACAATACAAATGTCCAGTCTTGAATGTTAGCTTTCGTCGTGGTATATGTGTGTCCTATTGATTATTGAGCCATAAACCATGATTTAACATTTTGCTAAGAAAAACTTTTAGAAAATTAACAAAAAACTTTTCAAAGAAATAAAACAAAGTAAAATAATACAAATATTATTCTAAATATTGTACAAATAATGAGGTTTAACTTCATTATGAAGTTTGAGGCTCATGGTTATTATTTTTATGAAAAAACTCTTTAAAGATGCCATAATAGCAGAGGCCTCAATATTATGGAGAATCCGTAAACATTCTCTTATACCAAATAAAGGAGTCTGCGAGGGCTGCATTTTATGTTTCAAAATTTTCCATTAGGATTTGATATTTTTGAGCATATATTTATGTACTCAACACTTTCGAAAGCCCTGTCTTAACATGGTATTGTTGTGCGCAAACTAATACTGCAAGTTAGTCAAGCAACTAGTCAAGGGACTAAGGTTTTAAAAAACGGATCTAACGCAATCGTACGATTAAGGCAATGTAGAATGCTTAATTTTTAATGGCAAAACCAGTTTTAAAGTTTTTGAGGTAACATGAAAACAAAAAATTGGCAAATAAAAAGGCACTCCATACGTATATTAAATAAGTCATCCGCCTTACAGTCCTTATGTGAAAAAGTAATTGATCTTCGTGGAAAATATTAAAAACAAGTAAGAAAGCGCTATAGTCGGACGAGCCCGACCATACGATACCCTCCACCACTAAGGTCAAAGGTGTTATTTTTCCTATATAAAAAAAAAATAATTGCTAAATTTTGCCATTATACGAACATTTTCTCAAAACTTGTATATTTAAGCTGTTTCCGTCATTTGGACTTATATGAGAGCTAGGGTCAAATGTGGACCGATTATCTTACTATATTTGGCAAATTAATTACAGCTGTTACAAAAATTATGTATGCAAAAAATAAACTTAAAATTCTCATTATCTTTAGATTAACGAGCGTTTTAGCGATCTTTGTCTCATTTAGTGCGTTTTTAAAAAAAGAGTTTGTATGGGAGCTATGGTCAAATGTGGACCGGTTTCAACGAAATTTGGTACAGTGATTTAGGTTTACATAAGCAGTAAATTTCATGAAAAATATTAATATTTGTGTCCAATATATCAATTCCGGGAAGTGGAACCTATGGGAGGTACCATAAATAATGGACCGATTTTGACCAATTTCAATAGCCATGGTCCCATTATCAAAAAAATGATCTGTACCAAATTTGATCAAATTATCTTTAGAATAGCGACCTGCAGTTTGATTAAAAAGTTTGCATGGGGGTCCAGCCAGACGGACGCACATCGCTAAATCGACTCAGAAAGTGATTCTAAGCCTATTGGTATACTAAAAGGTGGGACTAAGACAAATATTTCTATGCGTTACATACATCAGCACAAACTTATAATACCCTTTTCACCTATGGTGGTGAAGGGTATAAAAAGAGCCAGATAAATATTAATTTACTTTGTATAATCTCGAAACACAATTAGCAACCTACGCAACTAAAGTTGAACTGTGGTGCAAGAATGAAAAAAAAAAACAAGAATAAAATCAACTCGCGATCCATTAAATTGTATGCGTAGCAGAAGAGTCAAAACGTGTGGGCGCGTCTCGTCGATTATGTTTATTTTCCTTAATTTCAGTTATTTTTCTTAGTTTTTTTTTACATTTTTTGTTGGAAGTTTGTGTTTGTTATGTGTTGGACTTATAACTTTAAACACTAGAACGATTGTTCAGTTCGGAGTGTGTGTAAAAATAAAGGCTGTCTTTCACAATTATTATACAAAGTTGGTAACGCTGTCAATTGATTTGTTACGCAAATAAACGCATTAATATTTTTTTGCTTTTAACAAGAAATCATCAACATTATCATAAAAATTAATGATTGTAATGAATTTGTTTGGCAGGAATCGGCTGAAGTACGACGGAATGTGTTTAACTATTTATTGTTTAGTTAAAGGTAGGAGTAAAGGTTGGGATAGACAAAAAAGTTAACCAGTTGAATTATAGATTTCGGATTCTTTTCTTTTTTTTACTTGTTTAAATGCAACAAAATTGTTTTACTAACCTGGATTCCAAACAGCTTAAAGATCTAAAATTAAATAAAACTTATTAGAACTTGAAAAAAACTTAATTAAAATTAAGGTATGATAATAATTTTAATGATTTTTAAAGTTTTTTATACAAATTATTAAAATTTGTCAAAGCTTAAGCTGAGCTGAAGCAAATACTCTATAATATAAAGACGCTGCACTTCCATACGTTCTTTACCCACTTTAATTTCACTTTTGACAGATAACAAATGTAAGGAGTGCAATAACTTTATATCATAGAGTCTTTGACTGAAGCCATATTAAGTTCAGAAAGTTCCAGATAGAAATTAAAGTCAATTGAACAAAAATACACCTGTTTTGTGATGAATGTTCAATATTTTTATGTTGCTGATCAGCTACCGGACAAAAACATAAAATCAACAAGATTCCAGATCTAATTTGGAGTTGGGACAAAAGAAACCGCATTTATAGCATCAGTCACGATAAACATAGAAGTTAATATGGAAAATAGAAACTTAAGTGATAATGAAACAATGATGATTCTTATATCACGACAGACAAATCCATCTAACTTCGGCCTGTGGAAAGATATTGAAGAACTCAGGAAATGTGATACAGAACCAATGTCCGATTTTAATCGAAAGTAGACCACCTTCTCTTATCTTAAATGTATGGTAAAAGTTATATTTTATATAATACATTATATAATTTTTAGGAACATTTATTAGTTTTTCAAAATCAGGTTAAAAAATCTGTCCATTTTAGAGCTTTTAAAAAATCAGACCTATTTTAGCCATAACGAAAAATTTTAAGTACTCCCCATAATTCGATTAAGGGTCTCCCAAAATATTATACGTCATTGAAGACTCTACTAAGAATATGGAATAAAAAAAATTTATTTTTAAAAGGTTTGACTGATTTTTCTTTTCTGAGACCTCAAGATAATAAAATACCATTACATTTTTGTTACAATGGACTTACGTTAAGTCACTTTTGCATAGGACGGAAAAAAGTAATTTGTTTCAAATTGTTTTCAAAACTCCTTTCTCGGTTTGTTAAATTGTTTGTTAAAGGATAGTAAAAACAAAGTTTTAAAGTGTTAGTTAGAACACTTTGAAGAAAGAATTAGATCGATATCTCCAACGGCTTAGTCGTACCAGTGACATAAAATCAAGGGATTTCGACAAAAATCTAATTTTTCACAAAAGTTATAGAAAAAGCGCGTGATATGTTATATATTAGCAGTTTTTATAAGCAGAACTGAAATTATTATTGCTTCAATGGGTAGACATATACATTAGAAATTTTAAATTGGATGCCATTAACCCTTTAATTACCAAATTCTTAAAAAAAATATATATATATTTTTTTTTCAAAAAAGGTACATATTTTTATTGTTATATTTTAATAAACATTAAAAAAAATCTTTCAAAGAAGCCTTGATTACATTTTTATATAAATTAACCCTTGCATACCCATGGGCTTAAAATGGTTCCAGTTTTGAACTTACAAAGAACATCTTAAATATGTTTAATATGCGTGATAAAATATTATTCTAAAAGCTTATTTCTGCCATATATTTTTTTTTTTTTTTTTAAATTAACCCTCAAATAACCAGGTTATTTGAATGAAATTCCACTTAGAATTTAACTATGTATAAGTTTTGTTTTTAACAAAAGCCTAAAAAACTTATAAAATTTTTGAAATTCTTAAAATTTCTCTTCAAAATAATTTATTTTTAATGGATTTTGACAAAACATCTTGAAAAAGATTATCAGACGTTGGACTTTAGCCTTTCCATAAGAAAACGAAAACGATTTTGAATGTGTTTTTTTTTTAATGAAATATTTTTAAACAAAATGTATTTGTAATTTCTGATTATTGTACCAAATTATCCGAATAGTCGAAGAATTTTAAAATTGTTTAGCTACTGAATTATTATAAAATGATAAAAGATTTAATAAAAAAGGATATTATTATGTTCAGGTTATATAAGATCCTGTGAGGCCCAAGTCAGTAAAGTTATCCTACATCTAAAAAAAATTGGCCGTTTACCTGGTAAATCCTTTTTTAATTAGTTGTGCAAATACAGATGAAATCTTCTCAAATATTTTATTTTTTTTTAATATTTGAGAAGATTTACATTGAATATAAAAAGTTGATCCGTTTAGATATTTTAATATTAATTTATTTGACATTTCAATAAGACTGGTAGAAATTTTGAAAACACAAGACATATTTCTTTTAAATTGTATCTTTTATGTAACTCCCTTGTATTGAAAAATGTTTTACAGGTGACTTACACTTGTTGTATAAGAGTACAAATTATAAGTTCACACCTAAATCATTTCGAATTGACAAATCTTTGTTTCCTTCCTTCCGTTTATGACTTTAATCGGTTTATGAAAAATAAATTCTTATTGTCTCATTTTCCGTTTGCTAGAAAATAAATTCAATACAAAATTTGTTCATTCACTCGAGGCTCAATAAAAATAATTTTATCGAAAATATTGAGCCAAAACAATTTTTTTTTTATAGATTTCCACAAAAAAGGGTTTCATTAAAGAACAAAAACGAATAAAAATCTTTTTGTTGGAGTCAAAGACCTCAGAAGATTTCTTTTGAAAATCTAAAGAAAATATGGGAAACACGAAAGGAAAACTAAACAAGTTGACTTAACAAGTTTTTCTTGGTGGGAAGAAAAACTGGTCTTAAGACTGTACTTTTTGTTACTTTAGTACGAGTAGTTGGCTTTGTTGTTGGCGGAAATATTGTCTATCCTTCTCAACATGAAAACTCAATGGAAAATTGTGTATTCGTTTTGGAGCCTGTTGTTGCAACAACAAGTTAGTTCGATTGTTCTATCACAAAATCTAAGAACATGTCTAAGAACTAAAACAACAAAAAAGAACGACAATAAAAGAAAAACTTAAGGAACGGGGAAAAAAAGGCCAGTAACAAAAACAAGTTAGGGCCTAGAAATTGTAAACAGAAAATTATTATCTTGGTAGTAGAATAACAACAAACATTAAGCCTTTTTTCTGAATGTTAACAAAAAAAATGGAAATAAATAAAAAAGCAACAACGAACAAAACAATAGTAATCATGATTGAATTTTTTAACATTGTAAATAGATTCGAACATGACTTTGAGCCAAAGTGGGAATGACGGACGGATAGACAAATGCCTACTCAGTCAATCCTTTTCTTGGATCCCTTTCAAATATAAAGACGGTAATGCGAAGAAAACTAAAAAATAACAATTCTAAAGAATATTGAATTGTTTATTACACGTGTGTAAATAAATCTTTATTATTTGTACGTTGGCCCAAAGAAGGGCTTGAAAAGAAGTCAAGACCAGTCGGTAGGTTCGATCATTCCATACCCTATGCTACAGTGTAACTTTTATGCATATTAGAGCATATAACACTCTATATTCATACGAGCCCTAACCACTATTTATTCGTACACCAGTTATTACTTGATAATTTATATAATTTTGATAGGCTAAGGAAAAGTCATTGCTTACCGCGCATCAAATAAAAAACGCCTACTATGGACTAAATAGAGACGATCTTTTGTATAATGGCAATGGGACAACATTTACTTTAGTGACGAAACCAATTTTGATGTATGTGTTGGTGATTCAAGAAAAAAGCTAATACATAAACGCACATAAAGAGTGTTCTAAAAAAAATATGCATTTACTATTTTAGACAAAATTTATCCATAGTGCAAGAAATAATTTATTTTTTGATCAAGTTAGTTTCTATAGATATGTCAGATACTATTATTTTAGAAATTATTAATTTTCAATAGTTATTTCAATCAAAGTGGACTGCGAAAAAAAAGTTCGTGAAAATATAATTAAAACTTTTCAAAAAAATCCGTCATGGATAAAAATTTGAAAGTTGACCCTCGAACGGTTTCTAATGCCATCAGACAGTATAAGGAAAACCTGAGCATTGAAAGAAAACCTGGATCAGGGAGGAAAAAGGGTCCTACAGATATTGGTAAGGCAAAAGAAGTCGAGCGACTCTTTCGAAGAGCGCCTAACACTTCTTTAAGAAAAGCAGCTCGTACGGTGAAATGTTCTACGAATTTTGCACATAGAGTCAAAGCTTATGCTGGACTGAAGACATACAAAGTCCAAAAGGTTCCAGATCGCAATGCTATAAAGAACTTAGAAGCAAGAAAACGAGCAAAAAAATTGAAGTCTGATTTTATAAAAAAATACACCTGTTGTGTGATGGATGATGAAACATACGTACTGGCAGACTTTTCTCAACTTCCTGGTCAAGATTTTTATGTTGCTAATAAACGGGGCAATGTTCGGCAAGAGTTTCGCACAAAAAAACAAACAAAATTCCCTAAGAAGTTTCTCGTGTGGCAAGCTATTTGCAGTTGTGGCAAAAGAAGTAAAGTATTTGTGGCATCTGGCACAATAAACACAGAAATTTATATAAAGGAGTGCCTACAAAAACGGTTGTTACCCTTTTTAAGAGAGCACAGAGTGACTACATTTTTTTGGCCCGATTTGGCATCATGCCATTATGGAAAAAAGGCACTTGAGTGGTACTCAAAGAATAATGTCATTTTTGTACCACGAGAGGCAAATCGACCTAACTGTCCAGAACTTCGGCCTGTGGAAAGGTATTGGGCTCTGGTAAAAAAGGAATTGAAGAACACAGGAAAGATTTCCAAGAACATGTCCGATTTTAAGCGCAGGTGGAACACATGCTCCAAAAAGGTATCAGAAGCAACTGTAAAATCTTTAATGGGAGGGTTTCTGAAAAAGTCGATAATTTTGCAAAACCAGAGTACTAAGTAAACATTTTAATGCTAAATGATTTTGTATAATATGTCATTATATTTGCGTATTTTGTAGAGTTTTTATATTAAAAGGTTTGATTTTTATTTAAGAAAATCCAACTACAAATTTTATTTAGAGCACTCTTTACATTTATGGCTGTAAAGGGTCACAAACTCTATTCCGGGAATACATCCCGATGGGAGGTACCCGAAATAGTAATCCGATTTTGCCCAAAAAGTATATGGATCATCCTTGGACCAAAATCAGGGAGTGATTCAAAGTCGATTGGTATACTAAAAGGTGGGTCTCAGACCAATATTTTTATGCGTTACAAGCATCAGCATAAATCCAATATAGCCTTTCCACCTATGGTGGAGAAGGGTATTAACAGAAAAAAAATCATTAAGAATGTTTTTTGTGTTATAGTTGTGGCATCAAGCACGAAATAACAAAGTGCCTACAAAAAATGATTTTACTGTTTTTCACAGCACAGTTTCCAAATTTTTACCGGCTTCATCGTCATTAACTCAGGGAAAAGGTTCTTAGAGTGATATTCATATAATAATATAATTTTTATACCACGAGAGGCAAAATCATTTACCCAGAACATCAACCTTTCGAAAGGTATTAATATGACAAGTGGGCGTGACAGTTTTTCGATTTCGCCTACATATATACAAGATTTTAAAATCATATAATGTGGGTGTAAGGTGTATAAATATCCACTACTCCTCGTATAATTCCTTAGGAAAACTAAGATTAATAGTAGCAAAGGCCAACGTATGAACAAAAACAAAGAGTAACTGAAGATCTATGTATGTATGTATGAGTATTTGTTGTTGTCAATCACCTGTGTTATTGTAACCCCAACAAAAACAATTATTTAAGCCGAGATTGATTGTAAACAGAAACCAAAGAGAAAAAGTTAACAGCGAAATGAAGTAAAATAATAAAATACCGAAATAAAAAACCAAGAAAAGTTGTAACAAAAGAAAGAATTATGGTTGTAAATAAATAAAATACGCAGTGAAAAAAAGGATTGAATATAGTAAACATTCTTGTAATATATGTTAAATAGTTTTACACGAAATTCCTCTTTCTTGCTGCTATAATTTGGCCTAAGAATTCATTCTAGACTTTAAAGAATATGTAAATATGCCTTCAGAGTCTAGAGATTATTTAACGTATTTAACTTTGGATTATTGACATTCGTAGAATTATAATAAAATAAATGTAAAAAATTTATATTCCCACTTCATTCATAAAACAATCCATCCAGCCAGTCCGGCTTCATCATTACCCTCCAACGTCTCTTAACTTATTATTTGAAATGCACATTATCAATCCTCTTTTCAACTTTTCTTTAATAAAATTTAGTCATTTGAATTTGTTTTTAATGATTTAAAAATATTGGTATCTTCTACCTCGTTTTTTTCTCCTGGGCCTGCAGCATATCTTTAGTTGATTGCTAAAACGCAACTTGAATTCATAATTAAAAAAAGAAACAAATATTTTGCTTATGTGGCTCATTTTACCATAAATTGAGTAAGATTTAAAAAAGTTTCGCTATGATCGTGGATGGTGTTAAATTATCAAATCTTAGATCTCACAATGAATTTTCGATCTCGATTTTCGATCCTATTAAAATGGCTTTTAGCAATCCTCAGACAGCATAGCCTAAATATTTTTGGAGAAATCTCGTTTTCGTTCCCTGAGAGGAAGATCCATCCAGAATTTCGGTATTGGGTATTGGGCTCTTGCAAGATACGTTGAAAAACACATGAAACATTGAAAAACACATGTCCCAAAACATATTCGATAAGCGTAAGTGGACCATTATATTCAAAAATCTAATATATTCAACAATAACATCTATAATGGAAGTACATATCGCTGGCTTATCATGCAAAGGCACTAAGTCCATATTTGAAAAAATTTCAGGGGAGACAAAAAACAATCATACTTTTTTTGGTATAAAAATTTGTATTTTTTTTTTTTTTTTTTTGAAATGTACTTTTAATAGGGACTTATATCTTTTTTTTATAAAAAAAATTGGACTTAGCGCTTTTGCTCATCACTACAAAACAACAACACAAAAAATGAGATAGTGCAATTTTATAATTGCAATGTATGTATTTTCAATATTTGTAAATTTCTACATCAAAATTTATACTTCTAGAAAAAGTGGACTTAGTGCCTTTGTATGTAAAGCCAGCGATATGTACTTCCTATCAAAATCGATTAATGTAAAAATACTAAATATGTAATAAAACCTATGTCATCCTTTAACGAAAATTTTATAAAATCACGCCAAAGAATGCAATGAAATAAAAAAGGAAATAAAATGAAAAATATTTACTGGACAATTCAAAAAATTTTGAACGTGTTTTCACGCTTTTTAAGGAAACAACGGAAGTAATAGTAATGACAAAATTCTTAACATGTGGCTGTGGGAATTAATTGAAATGTAAATTAATAAAATAGTTTTTTTTATACAAATGTTGAAGAAAGGAAGAGGATGTGATCAGGTGAGAATTAAAGAAACATTTTGTCACGCGCTTCTTAAATAAATAATAAAATTCATTAAAGGTGTTTCGTAATTTGTATGCCCTTCACCGTCATATGTGGAAAGGGTATATTGGTTTTGTGCTGATGTTTGTAACGTAAGAAATATTGGTTTTAGTATAGCGATCGTATCAGATTCACTCCCTGAGTCGTCCCATATTTGACCAAACTTTCCATACAAGACACAGTTTCAAACGTCTTTAAATACCCAGCAAATCTCAAAAATGCTTATTTTTTGTATTGGACCAACACTCAGGGGTTGATCCTACATATGCATTAAGATGGAACTAGGAAAAAATGTTGTAAGAGGATAGAGGGAGCAGTGTTCGTGGATATTCGATTTTAACCTCTGGATATCATAATTAAAGGGGAAGTTTGAGGCAAGAAGCTTATTCCACATTCGTGCGGCTTAAAAACGAGTTTTCTCTATAGTGCGTCGTGCGATTCACTGAAAAATCGACTACAAATGGATGAGCCCTTGTTGAATTGCGTGTGTTACGAAGACTTGTTCGGGTTTCAGGAACAAGATTCCTAATTTCGTTTGAGCACATGACATTATAGTAGCGATAGAATAGTGAAACGCAACCCACATTACGACAATGCTCCAATAAGTCAATAGAGTTGGCTACCCTACAGTCGCCGATAAGCACCTTCACCTTGTCTTGTACACGGTCGAGAAGCTCCAAAATAGACTTTGATGCAACCGCCATTAAGAAGATCAGTGAAGTATCTCAAACCGCTCTAGAAAGCCGATACCCTTGAATGCTTCTTTCGACACGGGTTTAGTCCAACGGACATCACATTCAATTTGCATGCCTTCATCAAGAGTTTCTGATTCCTCAATATAACCATAATTACAGATGAAGCAACATGGTCCGAAAAGTGTTTAAGTGTTAACACAAAACATTGGGTCTTTCGAGCGTTGAAACTGACTTATATAAAAGAACCCAATTGGATATTTTTAATTGTTTGTAACTTAACGTATCGATCATGTTTCGCCTCTAGGCATTGATCTATAACAAGCTTGGCCTATTGTTGAAATAATACGAATGACAAATGTTGCTATCATCTGGAAAATAGTAAATAGGATTGGAAGTTTGACATAGAAGGTCATTTAGCAAAATAAGAAATAGACAATCCTCGGAGCCCCGAATTAAACTTGAACTCGTCGGTCGATATCCCATATATAGTAACACTTATAGTGCGATCTCTGAGAAAGCTCGATATAAACCGAGAGAAATTGTTTTCTAAACCAAAAAAAAAAGAAACATATTATAGCAATAGCAATTCTGAGATTGCTATGCAAGTAATATCTTATGTATATTGACGTCGTTTTAAGGAATTTGATATTTTGTGGTGTAAGGATCCATATCTTTTTTAGTAATGCGAATTGAGTTACTCTGAAATTTATTAATAGTTAATTTATATCTTGCAAATCTAAATTAAAAATTTCATAGATAATATCTGTAAAACTCTAGTGAATATTGAATTGGTAACAAAGTCATACCAAATCCGAAAGCATATTTTCTTTAGAACTCAGAAACTCCAACTAAGAATTCCTAAAAATTAGAAAAAAATTCAGCATGAAATCTTTCCATCAAACAACTGTCAACACTTTCAATGGTCATTTCTAGAAAAGAGGAAGATCAACCCAAAAGAATTCATCTCTTGCAAAACGAAAAACTATATGAATATTAAAAACTCATGATGAATTCTTTGTTATTCATAATTTTTTTTTAACGTAAAAAGGATTTATAATTTCTTGACAATAGAAAATAACAATGAATCCTTTATGTGTAAAACAAAAAACCCAAACAATATGTAAATAATTTGAACTAATCATCGATGGTATTGTTTTATCATTATTAACATTATCATTATCATGATCTTCATTATTAGTGTTGTTGTGGGTGATATAAAAAATTTACTCATAAGTTATCCTGATGCATATGATGACGTATCAGGGATATGTGGTTGTACTTAAAGATTTTTATAGAAAACTCTTTGGAAAAAAGGCGGGAAGTTTACTTCCTTAAAGAAAATTTAATCCTTCCCATACAAAACTACTAAACAAATTTCTATGCTCAAATGAACAAAAATAACACACAAAAAAATCCATAATCACCGGCAACAATAAAAACAATAGTTGGCAAATTTTAACATGACAATAACCCTTCACAGCAGGACATTCAAAATCATCAAACACAACAACAAGTGAATACTCCTTAACACAGGACAACGAACTAAAAAAGGATAATTTTTGAAGAAAAAAAAATTAAGAGATTTTTACTTGAATTGAATTTTTAGCGCCAATTATTTTAGAGTGTGTTAGTGTAGGGCTAAAGATTTCTTCAAGGATGTGCAAATTTTTGATGTTTGAAGGTTATGACAGTTGAATTGGGATATACAAGGATACAAGCAGGAGTAAGAAAACAGGTAAGTTTGCGTGTAGGATATGGTCGATCGAATGCTAACAGGTTTTTAACTAGAAAATGATGTGATCACTTTAGTTGCGCTGTAGTTCAGGTGATTTCATGCTTATTTCTTCGTGCAACTGATTTCGTATCAGGAAGGACGTGTTTCTTATGGGCTGGCAGTTTGGTGATGCTTTGTTAACAGAGCGATGTTGGAAGATTAATAATGATGATGATGAATAAAAATATTGTCTTATTAAGGAGGAAATGTTATTTTTCGTTTTCTCGGAAGTCAAAGAGCGGGAGTTTTTTTCCGCAAAATAAAAGGAAGTTTCTGGTTTTTGGAAATGATATTTATTAAATGGTACAGAACAAACAAATTTTTGCATAAAGGTAGAGTTAAGTTTTAACCGTTGAAATTCTCATATTACACAGTAGCGGTAAGTGGTCAAATAAAATACCCTTAGGTCCCTTTTTCTATGAGCATATATATTTTTGCTATCAAGAATTTATCTATACAAATTTTATTATCAAAAATTCTTTAATAGAAAATTTTTTTTATCAAAAGTTTTCTTTAATTTTTTTATCAAAAATTTTCTATAGAAATTTATTTTATCAAAAATTTTTTATATAAATTTTTTTTATTTATTTTATTATTTTTGAATAGAAAATTTTTTATCAAAAATTTTTGAATAGAAAATTTTTTTATCAAAAATTTTTTAATAGAAAATTTTTTTATCAAAAATTTTTCAATAGAAAATTTTTTGGCAAAAATTTTTCAGTAGAAAATTTTTTTTATCAAAAATTTTCAATAGAAATTTTTTTTGTCAAAAATTTTCAATAGAAAATTTTTTTATCAAAAATTTTCTATAGATAATTTTTTTATCAAAAATTTTCTATAGAAAATTTTTTTTATCAAAATTTTTCTATAGACAATTTTTTTATCAAAATTTTTCTATAGACAATTTTTTTTTTCAAAAATATTTATATAAAAAATTTTTGATTAAAAATTTTTCTATAGAAAATTTTTTTATGAAAAATTTAGGCCATCTCTTCTGCTGAAATTCTTTTATCAAAAATTTTCTTATAAACAACATTTTTATAAAAATTTTTCTATGGAAATTTTTTTTCAAAAAGAGTATTCGCATTTGATTCCAATCTGTTACTTTTATTTAATAGTGTAACAGACAGTTTATTAATAAAAAGCCAAAAAAAAATTTGTGGGGATAACCAATTCCTCGACGCGTTTCGATGTTTGGTTAGGCCATCTCTTCAGGAGGAGTACCCTACTTTTAGACAGATCGAAACTTCGCATTATAACTTATTTTACAAACAAAATCTTTACGAATTATGTTTATAAACCAAACATTATGTTTATAACAAAAACATTTTTTGGCTTTTTATCAATAAATTATCTGTTACAATAATAAATAAATGTAACAGATAGTCTCTTTCTTTTTGAATAATATTTACATCCCGACAATTTAGTTTTATTTTTTGAAAAAAATTTTTTATCAAAAATTTTCTATAGAAAATTTTTTTATCAACATTTTTTCTATAGAAAATTTTTTTTATCAAAAATGTTTCTATACAAAATTTTTTTTTATCAAAAAATTTTCTATAGAATTTGTTTATTCTATCGAAAATTTTTCTATAGAAAAATATTTTTATCCAAAATTTTTCTTTGGAAAAAAATTTTTATCGAAAATTTTTACAGAAAAATGATTTTATCGAAAATCTTCCGAAGAAAAATATTTTTTAAAAGGGGTTTTTCAAAATTTTTATTTCAAGTTTGTTTGAATCGAAAATATCTTAAAATACTTTTTTATCTAAAAAATCTAAAATTTTTTAATATAAAAATTCATTTATGTTTCAAAAGATATTCCCAAGTGGTTTACTTTTATTTCAACAATATTTGCAAAAGTAATGCTAACGTTGCAACAATGTTCGAGATTATATCTCTTTGTTCTCCCGAACCGTATATATTATTTCTGTAAATAAAATTTTGATTTTGTTTCTTGTATATTTTGTTTTCAAATTTTCTTTAACAAACCAACCGACTTTGCTAACATCTAAATTCCAATTTAGTGCTTTTAAAACTCATTTTCAAAGATCGTCATATTTATGAATATTACAAAGTCTTCGGCTTCTGGTGGTATGGGCTGCCCTGCACAAAGCACATGAAACAATGGACTAATTGAGCAGGACAGCATTTTACGTCTGGGGTTATGTTGAGCCTCATTCTATACGCCTTATTGTATAAGGACAAGCCATCAAAGTTTGCTATTAAATAAATTATTGGTTATATACCGGACAATATGTTAGAGATAGTATACCAAAATTAGAACATTTACATGAAATATTATTAGAACAATGAGTTATATACATATATCGTTTTATCGACTCAAAGATTTTCTTTCGTTTTCAATAAGAAATCTTATGAACAAACAATATTCAAAATTATTTAAAATTAAACATTACATTAGAGTATATCTCTGTATATGCAAAATGTAAGTTTCGAAAATAAAAATTTTAAATATTTAAAAAAAAAAATTTGGAAACTGTCTAGGACAACGAGTTTCAGCGCCATCTGATGTTGGTCAGCTGCGAAGATTGCTTTTTTACCTGATTTACATTTATCCTACTAAAGAGGGCGCTGCGATGTTGTTATTAATGCTATTTGCTCGTCAAATGTTTGAAACTATTAGAAAATACATATTAGGTATTTTTCAATAGTGGTTGCATATTTTACTGCCCATTAATTTCTAAAAATTTGCTTAAAATAAAAAATAAATTTCCCATCGTTCTATTTAATATTAAATAAATTATATACTCTTCCTGCATTAAAATGTTTAAAACATTTTCGAAAATTGTTTCCTAAAAGCTTTTTAGCCAAAACATTCATTAATTACAAAAATTAAAACTGAAAAATATTTAAATCGAGTTTTTGTTTTGCATTTGAAAGTGAAAAAATTCAAGGTAAAACGTTACAAAATTTTGTAAATTAGAAACTGGTTTTGTCTTTTATATGACAAAAATGTTTTTAAAATAAATGAATCTCTTTAGCAGGATAAATTCAGGGTATCCTGATGAATGCATAATAATTACAAAGATCCCTGTTTATAAAACACTAACACGGAAAGCAAGGAAATACAACAGAAATTTGCATATTACAACATGATGATGTAGACGAATGGATGGATGGATGAGTAGATGGATCGAGAGACACCAAAGGACAGACAGACTTGAAATAGAATGAAAAATACAGGAATATGAAAAATTCATTATAAAATCATATACAGGATTTACAATTTTCTACTTTTTTTCTATTTCAGTTTTTTTTTTCTCTGATTTGTTTAGCAGACGCCTGAAGAAAACAGCAGATGTAATAAAATCAAATCAAATTGTGGTGGTTACAAAATTTTACTTACAAACGAGCAGTTTGGTGGAAGATCACCGGGAACTTGATGGCATGAGTAGTACGAGTATTTCTAAGTAGACGAGTATCGAGCAGTATGTGGTGCGTGTGTTGTGTGTTTTTATCTGATTTATTTGAGGGGCGTATGAACTTTAGCCAAGGAAGCAAAGAAAAAAACGAACTTTGATACTGGTTTCGTTTAACAGACAGATTTTTAATGAAAGAAGTAGCTAGAGCATCATCATCATCATCATCCTCAGCTCAATCATTCACATAGAAAATGATTGCTAGTAGCTGGACAACCCTTTTTAAGAAAGTTTTCTTGAAATTTCTTTATGTTGTCCGGCCTTCTACTGCAAAACTCAGTCACCCAGAGAAAAGTCGTCGTCCTAGTTATCATTGTCATCATTTTATAATTTCTCAAGATTGTAAATAAATAAACAAAAAAACAAATAAATGTCAAAGTGACAACATTACATCACACATCATAAATGTTGACCAACCAGACTGACACACATACATATATCCAACCAGGCATTCTTTCTTCCAGTCATCCTTTCATTCTGCGCAGGGATGTATTGGTCAGCAGGAGTTTTCTGTTGCTGCAGGAAATATTCATAGCTCGTTTTTCCTGAGCTTAAGTAAGATTAATGCAAAATGGTCAGTTTAGTAAGTAATTCATGCATCACCAGCAGCAATGAGACAAAATATATTTATTACACAAATTTATTTTACGAATATTCTGTCCTTCCCTGTGTGATGTTCTGCTGTGTCATCTGAGATGGTGTTAATGAATATTAAAGCAAAAAACAAATAAAATTAAAATTTGTGGTTGGTCAACTCAGCTTCAGTTTTTGTTTTTAAGTTCTATTCAATTTTCAGACAGCTGAAAGTTATTAAATGTTTTGCATATTAAATTTACATACATATATACATATTTATATGCTAAAATCTCAAAAAATACTACGATTTACTCTACGTATGAAAAAACATCTAAACTCCTATTTCTAACAAACAAGTTCCAAAGCACATGATTTTAGAAATTTGAAACTCTTTCATTAAAAAAAATTTTTATTATTTAACAGACAACAAAACAACAGCAGTAAATTCCTTTTAGTTCGTCTTTATTTTTGCTCATTTTTAGTTAAACCAAGAAAAATTTACAAAAAGGACATTCAAAACGCTTTTGAACTGTAAAAACTAAAACTAAAAAAGAAACAAAGATTTTAGATTAAACCACAAATCTTAGCAAAATACTAAACACAAAACTATTTTTTTTTTTCTTTTTGGAAATAAACTATGCAATTCTATTTCATGTTTGTGATCTTTTCGAAAAAAAAAGGATAATGACATTGTGCTGTATAAATCCTTTGAGGCTAAAGCCGTTGCTTTAACTGATCTGTAACTCTACACTTAGGATATATCCATAAAATGTATATGCAGTTGTTCATCTTGCCAAAAAGTAACCGATAGATAATATTTTTAAATCTTTCCATCATCAGTTGCTTTTGCTAAAGTAACTAATTAAATTTTAGTCTGGCTTAGTTTAGATCTAAATGCTAAGATTAAAATAGATCTGTTGATGGTCATAGTAAATGTTAAAAGCAGTAAAATGAACAAAACGAAAAAAAAAAAATAATTTTATAATAAAAGAAAAAAATTGTTTCTACTAAAAACTTCATATAAAATAAATCCAAATAAAATCTTGATGTTTTTTTTTTGTAATTTAACATTTTTAATAAAATTAAAAAAAAAAAAAAATTAAAAAACTGTAGAAAAATTCATAAACATAAATTGAAACAACCAATGGAATATTTTAGTGTTTATTTCTTTTAAAAATATTTTCCAAAATTTAAGTATTGTTCATAAGATCCCAAGTGGTATCCATCAGTTTTTTACCATCTATCTATAACACAGTACGACAAAATGAATATTTTTTGAGTACACATGAGTAATGGCACATCACAACAAAATATGACAAAATTACGAGTGTGTTTCAATCGTGTTATACGATATATTTGCAATCTTAGTTATAGGGAACATATTTCTGGACATGTCATAAATATACTAGGTTCCGATTTTCAAAGTTTCATAAATCAACGTTTGTTACTTCAATTTTTTAAAATTATGAAATATGGCAGACCTCCGTACCTGGTGGAAAAGTTTAGTCTTGGAGGGTCTTCTAGAACTAATACACTTATTTGCCCTAGGCACTCTACACTCTATATGTCCAGATCATTTGTTGTAAAAGTTTCTCGAATTTGGAATCAATATATACCGTATGAGTTACGAAATTTTAGTAAATCAGTCACAGAATTCAAAAATATTATAAGACATCATTTATAAATTACTAATGTGCTATTACATAGCATTAGGCAGAGATTCGTAGCGTGTTCAGTTTAGTGCCTGACAGTGATATTTGTGCAAAAGAGGGGGGTTAATTATAATTAATTAATATTATTGAAAAGTTGTTGTTATATATATCTCTATAACAATTTTAAATTATAAGATATTTTTTATTATTTTCGAATTATTCTTTAGCTATAATATTTCTAGATTAATTAGGCCTACGGGCTTGTAATCAAATGAATTCAAATAAATAAATAAATAAATAATGTTAGCAGAATATGAAAATAGGATTAAAATAAAGAAATACGTGCTGTAGCACGTCAGAATTTTATGAAAATCGATTTCAAAGATTCGAAAGACCGTGAAGGTTCACTTGTAACGTGATACTATTATAAAAAGTTCTATAAAAATAGAATGGGTGAACCGATTTAAGTGCTTGAGCCAGTTTTGAAAAGGGAACTCAATTTGGATTTGTTTTTATCAAAAAACAAACGTTTTTATTCCGCTAGAGGACGCTTTAATTTTCATGTAAAATTAAAAAATATACAAAAAATGTAATGACTAACTTAGAAACGATCGACCGCCATATGGCAGACGACTTATTTTATTTTTTTTCTAATTTGAACCGATTTATCCATCATACCTCAGTTCCTACCACCCAAATGTACCTCCCTAATATCAGAAAATTAAAGCTCCTAAAAAATAGTTAAACTTTTACTAAGAAAGTTTTTTTCATAACTCCAACCGAACTAGAAATTTTTCATAACTCCAACCGAACAAGAAATTTTTGTTTTTGCCGCACATTGGGGTCGCCAAAATAAATTTTTCGTTATATCTTTGCCATTTACAGTTGGATCTTTAAGTGTTATATATCGATGTTTTTGTCTAAAGAAGGCCACTGTTTTGTGTTGATAATCATTGACCTCAAGTACACTCTTTTAGTACTTCCCTTACTTCATGATATTTCAACTCATACAATAAGAATAAAAAAATTAATGTAAAATTAAGAAAATTTAGGTAATCATGTCTTGATGTCTTGTCCAAGTCTACTATATTTTTGACGACCCTCGAATTAGAACAACTGTGGGACATGCGTTAGTCCTCGGTGACAGCCATGACAGATTCTATAAAAATAGAATGGGTGAACCGATTTAAATGCTTGAGCAAGTTTTTTTCGCTAGAGGGCGCTTTAATTTTCATGTAAAATTAAAAAATATCCAAAAAATGTACGAAATTCATTAAAGCTCTTAAATCGGTTCACCCATTCTATTTTTATAGAACTTTTTATAATAGTATTACGTTACAAGTGAACCTCCACGGTCCTTCGAATCTTTAAAATCAATTTTCTTAAAATTCTGACGTGCTACAGCAAAACGCCGAGACACGTATTTCTTTATTTTAAGCCTATTTTCATATTCTGTTAACATTTCTCATGTGTACCAACCACTGTCGTACTGTGTAATAGATAATACGACAATCTATGTCAGTTTATTGTTTCGGAGTTCCCTGCTCCTATCCTTTCAAATTTTTATAACAATTTTTTGTTGTTTAGAATCACTAAAAACCAGGCGTAAGCACAAGGAGCCGAAGACTTTTTGTAATTTTCGTAAATATCACGATTAATAATGAAACTCGTGAAATGAGTATTAAAAGCATTCAGTTGTAATTTGGAAGTTAGCAAAGTCGGTTGATGCCCCTTGTTAAAGAAACAAAAAATACAGAAACAAAATCAAAATCCAAATTATAGCAATAAAATATACGGTTCGAGAGAACAAAGAAATATTATCTCGAACATTGTTGTCACTACACTTTTATTTTAGTAAACATTGCTTGGAATTAGAAATATTTTTCGAAACAGAGATAAATTTTAGAACAATTTTAGACTTTTATATTTTTTAGATAAAAAATATTTTCGATACAAACCTTTTTTTATAGAAACATTTTTGATAAAAATATTTTTCTCTGCAAAATTTTTTGATAAAAATTATTTTTTATAGAAAATTTTTCGATTATAATATTTCTCTGTGAAAATTTTCGATACAAATATTTTTCTATCGAAAAATTTTCTCAAAAAAAAAAAAACGTTTCTATAGAAAAGTTTTATTTCTAAACAAAAATTTTTCTATAGAAAAATTTTTGATACAAATATTTTTCTGTAGAAAAACTTAATAAAAAATGTTCTATAGGAAAAATTTTGATAACAAATTTTTTATATATAAATTTTTGATAAAAAATTTTTCCAGAAAATTTGTGTTAAAAAAATTTTGTATAGAAACATTTTTGATGAAAAAATTTCGATGGAAAAATTTTTGATAAAAAGATTTTCAATATAAACATTTTTGATAAAAAACTTGTCTATAGACAAATTTTTGATAAATAATTTTTTATAGGAAAATTTTTGATAAAACAATTTTTCTATAGAAAAATTGTTGATAAAAAATTTCTATAGGAAAATTTTTGAAAAAAAAATTCTATGGAAAAATTTTTGATAAAAAATTTTCTATACAAAAATTTTTGATAAAAGAATTTTTTATAGAAACATTTTCTATAAAATAATTTTCTATATAAAAATTTTTGATAAAAAAATTTTCTATGGAAAAATTGTTCTATAGAAAAAATTTTGATAAAAAATAGAAAAAATTTTGATAAAAAAATTGTCTATAGAAAAATTTTTGATAAAAAATTTTCTATGGAAAAATTGTTATATAGAAAAAATTTTGATACAAAAATTTTGATAAAAAAAATTTTGATAAAAAATTTTCTATAGAAATATTTTTGATAAAAAATTTTTGATAAAAAAATTTCTATAGGAAAATTTAAAAAGAAAAAAAATTCTATGAAAAAATTTTTGATAAAAAATTTTCTATACAAAAATTTTTGATAAAAGAATTTTTTATAGAAACATTTTCTATAAAATAATTTTCTATATAAAAATTTTTGATAAAAAAAATTTCTATGGAAAAATTTTATATAGAAAAAATTTTGATAAAAAAATTTTCTATAGAAAAATTTTTGATAAAAAATTTTCTTTAGACAAATTTTTGATAAAAAATTTTCTATGAAAAAATTGTTCTATAGAAAAAATTTTCTATAAAAAATTTGAGATAAAAAATTTTCTATATTTTCTATTACTAAACACAAAACTATTTTTTTTTTTTTTGAAAATAAACTATGCAATTCTATTTCATGTTTGTGATCTTTTCGAAAAAAAAAGGATAATGACATTGTGCTGTATAAATCCTTTGAGGCTTTAACTGATCTGTAACTCTACACTTAGGATATATCCATAAAATGTATATGCAGTTGTTCATCTTGCCAAAAAGTAACCGATAGATAATATTTTTAAATCTTTTTGATAAAAAAATTTCTATAGGAAAATTTAAAAAGAAAAAAAAATTCTATGGAAAAATTTTTGATAAAAAATTTTCTATACAAAAATTTTTGATAAAAGAATTTTTTATAGAAACATTTTCTATAAAATAATTTTCTATATAAAAATTTTTGATAAAAAAAATTTCTATGGAAAAATTGTTCTATAGAAAAAATTTTGATAAAAAAATTTTCTATAGAAAAATTTTTGATAAAAAATTTTCTATAGACAAATTTTTGTTAAAAAATTTGCTATAGACAAATTTTTGATAAAAAATTTTCTATGGAAAAATTGTTCTATAGAAAAAATTTTGATAAAAAATTTTCTATAAAAAATTTGAGATAAAAAATTTTCTATAGAAAAATTTTTGATAATGCAAGTTTTTGATAAGAGAAATTTTTATAAAAAAATTTTTGATAAAAAAATTTTCTATAGAAAAATTTTTGATAAAAAATTTTCTATAGAAAAAATTTTGATAAAAAAAAATTTATTTATTACAATAATAAATATACATATATTACAATAATAAATAATTGTAATAAATTGGAATCTTAGTGCAATATTAAAATTTTAAAAATTTTCTACAGAAAAATTTTTGATAACAAAATTTTCTATAGAAATATTTTTGAAAAAGTTTTCTATAGGAACATTTGTTGATTAAAAAAAAAACCGTTTTCGGGTTACATGCTATGAGATTCAATATAATACTGTAGGGGTTGATATAATGTTGAGGAGATTAGCCCTTGCCAGTCTCAGGGCTTTTCCTTTAACGTTAGTTTGGCTGCCCTCTAACGAGCTGTTCTTAAATTGGTACTTAAAAGATTTGTTTATACATTTGTATCCCTTGCACACAACTGACGCTGACTTTGTCGTTAGCCAACTATGGATTGTTCAAACTTTGAGGTTTATTTGCCTAATTGTTTTAAAGGCTTCTTCAGGTCCTGGTCCTGATTTCTTCCGACTCATTGACAAAAAAAAAATGTTTACCTTTAAGTAAAGTTTGACTTCATTTTCTCTAAACTACTTACTACATTGATGAAAGCTGTATGCTTATGGGAAAGAAGCTTCCCCTTGCTCCGATCCTTTTATTTTCATCTATGATACGTATTGCTAAAAAATCTCTTATATCCCGATCGTTTTATGCTAAAGAAAATAATAAAATACCTGTTTCTGCTAAAATGCATAAAATCTTTTTTCGAGTCGATAGAACGATCTATATAATTTAATGTTTGAAGATGATTTCGTGTAGATGATGAAAATAGCTTCGGGTTCAAATGGTTCACACACAGGGTTCAACTTTGGTAAACTCTATCCAACATATCGACATGAGCATTAATTAACAAGAATTTTACTAAAAAAAGTCACCCGATAATGCAAAAAACTTTTATAAAGGGATGTTTAAAGTGACCAATATAAGCAAGAGACTAGCCCTCACATTTACAATATAACCTAAGTATATTTGATATGTTTTTTCAAATCTGAAAATTATTGAGTTTGTTTTACAAAATTGGATTTTATTGTATATAAAACTAATCAAAATGTTAGATTAGAGCCTTTATAAAGAATTTAGAAATTTTTATAAAGAATTTAAGTAATTTTTGTAATAATTGTATAAACCCGTTTTATCAGTACTATAGGAGATACCAAAAAGAATGAACTGTTTGTGTTGGCTATCATGAATGATAAAAAATCATACTTTTGATCTGCTTAGATCCAGACTACCCTTATGTTAAATAACTTTTTTATTCCATTTAAATATCTTCAAAACTCTTATCATAAGAATAAACACAATCAATAAAATTTTTTCATTAAAACATGTCAATATCGAAAAATGGACCTTCAATTGAAGGTTTATATATTTAGGGCGGTCTATTTATTACATCTATAAAATTTTTTATTACAATTTTCCCTTAAAAAATATTAAAATATAAACATTATAAAATCATAAATTTTTTTAAAAGATTTTTTCGGGCGTCTATCAAAGAACAAATAGAAGTAGATCAAGTATTTTTGTTCCTGCCTCATGCAACAAAACAAATATAAGAAGACGACACAGTTTTTCTCGTCTTCTTATCAACCAAAACTAACAAAAACGAATAAATGAATAAATGAGTGATTAACTGACACCATTTAAAAGATTATTTTGTGCATAAATATGTGTAAAATGAAAAACTATCAATGAAAAAATTAAAAAATTAGTTTTCTTTGAAAAAAGGCAGCATAACAAATCTTATCTCGAACTGAAACTATTAGTCCCTAACGAACTCTACTGATAAAAAACACAAACAGTCTCTTCTTTACTTCCTTAAAAAAATATGAAAAAACTAATAAAGATTAAAATTAATACAAAAAAAAACTGATTGTAAAAACTGGCAACAACAAAGTTCCTTTCTTCTCATCCCATCTCAGAAAAAGAGTGGGCGATTTGTTAAAGTTAAATTATGGAGATAAAATCGTTGCAGGCCACATTCAAAAGATCAAAAATGCAGCAAAAATTCTTGAGACAATTTTGCCCGCTTTTTTGGTATTATTTCTCCAAATGCCTGAAAAAAGGATTAAATCTTTTGTGAGTGTGTGTTTTTTTTATATACTATTTTAAAATACTTTGTTTTCTTTTTGAGGATAAAGTCGATTAACAATTTATTAGGTACGAGGGTTGTTTTAAAATTACAATTTTCAATAATGTTGAATTAAAAGTAAGTAAGAAAGTTTTGGACCTAAGTCTAAATATGCAAATTTTCATAAAATTTAACGATTCGTGTTTAAAATTAGTTGTTGCATGTAATACCCAGGCGCAGGCAACCCATACCACCAGAAGCCGATGACTTTTTGTAATTTTCGTAAATATAACGATCATTAATGAAACTCGTAAAAATGAGTATTAAAAATATTTAGTTGGAATTTGGATGTTAGCAAATTCGGTTGGCGTGCCCCTTTGTTAAAGATAATACAAAAACAAAATACCCAAGAAACAAAGTCAAAATCCAATTTATTTTATGGCTCGAACAAATTTGACACGACACTATTATTGAAATAAATTCAACCGAATTGGGAATATATTTCGAAACAGAAATAAATTCTAATATAAAACAATTTTATAGTTTTTAGATAAAAAAATTATTTTCATAAACTTTTTTTATAGAAAAATTTTCGATTAAAAAATGCTTAAAAATTATTTTTATATTATTCAGTGAAAATTAAAAAAAAATCTATCGAAATTTTTTTTTCCAAAAATAATTTTTCTATAAACAATTTTCGAAAAACGAATTTTCTATAGAAAAATTTTCTTAAAATTTTTCATAAACAATTTTTTTTTATAGAAAAATTTGTTTATCAAAAATTTTTCTATAGAAAACTTTTTTAAAAAAATTTATCAAAAATTTTGCTATACTTTCTATAGAAAAAAAAATTTATCAAAAATTTTACTATAGAAAATTTTTGATAAAAAAGGTTTCTATAGAAACATTTTTGATAAAAAAAATTTTCTATACCTAAATTTTTGATAAAAAAAATATTTTATAGCAAAGTTTATGTAAAAAAACTTAGCTATAAAAAAAATTTTGATAGAAAAATTTTTCTAAAGAAAATTTTTTGATATAATAATTTGTGATAAAAAAATTTTCTATAAAAAATTTTTGATAAAAAAATTTCTATAGCAAAATTTTTGTTAAAAAAAATTTCTATAGAAAAAATTGTTTATAGCAAAATTTTTAATAAAAAAAATTTTCTATAGATAATTTTTTTATAAAAAAATTTCCTATAGAAAAATTTTTAATAAAAATTTTCTATAGAAAAATTGTTGATAAAAAATTTTCTATAGTATGTTTGATAAAAGAATTTTCTATAGAAAAAATTTTTTATAGCAAAATCTTTAATAAAAAAAATTTTCTATAAAAAAATTTTTGATAAAATTTTCTATAGAAAAATTTTTGATAAAATTTTCTATAGAAAAATTTTTGATAAAATTTTCTATAGAAAAATTTTTGATACAAAAATTATTAAAATAAAAAACTTTTCTATAGCTAAATTTTTAATAAAAAAAATTTTCTATAGCAAAATTTTTGATAAAAAAATTTCTTATAGAAAAATTTTTGATAAAAAAATTTTTGATAAAAAATTTTCTATAGAAAAATTTTCTAAAGAAAAAAATATTCTATGGCTAAATTTTTGATAAAAAATTTTCTACAGCTAAATTTTTGATAAAAAAATTCCTATAGAAAAATTTCTGATAAAAAAAAATTTCTATAGAAAAATTTTTGATAAAAACTTTCTATAGAAAAATTTTTGATAAAAAAAATTTCTATACAAAAATATTTGATAAAAAAAATTTCTACAGAAAATGTTTGATAAAAAATTTTCTATAAACAAAATATCCATACAAAACTTAAAAAAAATCTATACAAAAATTAAAAAAAAAAAATTGTATACAAAAGTTTTTGATAAAAAAATTTTCTGTAGAAAAATTTTTAATAAAAAAAATTTCTATAGAAAAATTTTTGATAAAAAAATTTTCTATAGAAAATTTTTTGACAAAAAAATTTTTGACAAAATAATTTTCTTTAAAAAAATCTTTGATAAAAAAAATGTTCATAAAAAAATTTTCTATAAAAAAATTTTTCATAAAAAAATTTTATAAAAAAAATTGTTGATAAAAAAATTTTTCATAAAAAAATTTTCTATAAAAAAATTTTTCATAAAAAAATTTTCTATAAAACAATTTTTGATAACAAAATTTTGTAAAAAAAAATTTTTGACAAAAAAATTTTCTATAAAAAAATTTTTGATAAAAAAAATTTTCTATAGAAAAAATTTTCTATAGCTAAATTTTTAATAAAAAAAATTTCTATAGCAAAATTTTTGATAAAAAAATTTCCTATAGCAAAATTTTTGATAAAAAAATTTTCAATAAAAAAATTTTTGATAAAAAATTTTCTATAGAAAAATTTTCTAAAGAAAAAAATATTCTATGGCTAAATTTTTCATAAAAAATTTTCTATCGAAAAAATTTTCTATAGCTAAATTTTTGATAAAAAAAAATTCCTATAGAAAAATTTCTGATAAAAAAAAATTTTCTATAGAAAAATTTTTGATAAAAAATTTCTATACAAAAATATTTGATAAAAACAATTTCTACAGAAAATGTTTGATAAAAAATTTTCTATAAACAAAATATCCATACAAAACTTAAAAAAAAATCTATACAAAAATTAAAAAAAAAAAATTGTATACAAAAGTTTTTGATAAAAAAATTTTCTATAGAAAAATTTTTGATAAAAAAGTTTTCTATAGAAAATTTTTTGACAAAATAATTTTCTATAAAAAAATTTTTGATAAAAAAATGTTCATAAAAAAATTTTCTATAAAAAAATTTTTCATAAAAAAATTTTCTATAAAAAAATTTTTCATAAAAAAATTTTCTATAAAAAAATTTTTCATAAAAAAATTTTCTATAAAAAAATTTTTCATAAAAAAATTTTCTATAAAAAAATTTTTCATAAAAAAATTTTCTATAAAACAATTTTTGATAACAAAATTTTGTAAAAAAAAAAAAATTTTTACAAAAAAATTTTCTATAAAAAAATTATGGACTAAATACCAACAAATACTACTTAATTCTTATCACAGCAACACTTCTTCGTGATATAATTTAATTTCTGACAGATGTTCTGATATGGGAGCTAGAGTCAAATATGGACCGATTGCTACGAAATTTTTATTATCGATTTATGTTTAAAAGAAACTAATATGTACAAAATTTCAACAAATATTTCATTGTGGACCTCGTAACTTTTCAAATATTTATATCTTCTAAGAGTTTTTGCTTCATCATAAATCTATTTAGTTATGGTAAAACAATAAAAAAAATGCAAACTAAGAAAAATAACAACAAATCTTGTATCCATATGTATCTGCAAAAAGATCTAAAAACAATAGGAAACTAATAACTAATAAGTGATTTTCATATATATCCGACTTCCAATAACCAAAAGATACGCATGAGTTAAAAGAAAAACTAAGGATAGCTCATATCGTCAACATCATCTAGCCATAGTGAAGGAAGAAAAAGGACTCATGCCAAGCAAAAAAAATAAATATTTCAAAAAGGGATTAGACAAATTTTGCTCGCTCACTTGCATTCCCAGTTACGCGCGCAATCTTTTCTAAGGACATCTTATTTAGTTGCTAGAGTTAAAGTTAAAGTAATATTTTTCTTAATGGGAGTTATAGATGGAAGGATAGAGAAAGGATGGATTTCTGCACATGATTGAAATTGTTAAAGGACACACACTAACATTTATCTCTCAACCGAGATAGTTAATCTCTATTTTGATCTCTATTAACTAAATAAATACAACAAGTACAAATATGTACATTTTCCTAAGAGTTTTAAGAATTTTCATGCATGTATAGCAAATTTTTCTTTTTTTATTACTATTTTTGGAAAATTGAAATATTTTCAAGTTAAACAGGGCTTATCCAGGATCTTAGCCTAGAATAAAGACCAGAAATTTAAAAAAAGAGGAAACTTTCTAAGGAAATGTTTTGTAGTTTTAACTAGATTTGTATATTAAAATTAATCATTACAAGTAAAAGATGAAAGACTAAACCATTTGACCTCTTTCCCTAGAAAAACTGTTTCACATGTGTTTCATATGTAAATTTTCGAAATTCTTTTCATTATTTTGAACTCATTTTATGTCACTATTGCATTTAAATGTGCGAAAATATCTTTTGTTGACATACAAGATCATCTTGATCAAGAGAACAAGAGAACGATCTATTGTCATTCAGTCAAATAGTCTTTCTTGGTTGGTTGGTTTGGTCTATATATAAGGAGTTGTATTGTCTGTAATAGATCATTTAAATACTCTCTTTATAACTTCATTATACTTAAATATTTTTTATTTCTTTTTGTTTGTACAAATGTTTCTTTGTGTCATTAAACCGTAGAAGACATTGTCATGAGCTAGTCTCTGTCCCTATGTCAATTCGTTGAATGTTTTTTTTATCTAGGAAAATATGCATTGTGCATATTTATGCAAATTTATTTCATTCTGCAATTTTATAAATACTATTCCCGGAAATGTTTTTTTTTTCTTCATTTGTTTGTGACAATGTATCCATCCATACATCCATCCACCTAAATAACTACAATAAAAAACAAGTAAGAAAAGCTATAGTCGGTCAAGAACGACTATATTATACCCTTCACTTCTATGGTAAAATATGGACCAACAATTAGACAAGTTTTCCTTAAGTCTTAGAGACGTACATACATATACTATGTGCTATTTTTTCAAAATTTCGAGATTTATGTCATTTTCGGCTAAGGGTTGATATGGGAGCCAGGGTCAATTGTGGACCTATTGTTACGAAATTTTGGTTATTGGTATATTTACAAAATATTTATCTGCGCAAAGTTTAAGAAATCAAATGCATTTACCTTTAGAGTTATTAACGTTTTTGTGCTTTTATGTGCATATAAACGTCTTTTGAGAATGAGTCTTGTATGGGAGGTATGGTTAAATATGGGCCGATTTCTACAAAATTAGCAACATTGATTAAGGTTATCATAAGCAATAAATAAGCTGAATACTATTAAAATACAACTAAGTTTGAGCCTGTAAAGGACCAAAAACTCTATTCCGGAAAGGCATCCCTATGGGAGGTACCCGAAATAGTAATCCGATTTCGACCAAGAAGTATAGGGATCGTCCCTGGACCAAAACATGAGCCTGTGCCAAATTTCATCAAATCTTCTTTAAAGTTACGACCTGTAGAATTATAACAAGCTTACACGAATAACCGGCCAGCCAGCCGGACGGACATCGTTAAAACAACTCAGGGAGTGATTCTAAGTCGATTGGTATACTATGCGTTACAAACATCAGAGCAAACCCAATATACCCTTTCCACCTATGGTGGTGAAGGGTATAAATATGTAGAATAGAAAATATACTTTGCAAATAATTATTCAATTTTTATTATTTATTTAAGAATTTCCTTATAGTCTTTGAATGTAAATAACTCCAGAAACATAAATTCTTTCCCTCGAGGTGAAAATGTTAAAGCCTAATGTTTTTTTATGTGTTACAATAAAAATGTTACTTAAACGTTTTATATAATCTTTTTATGTTTCTGAAGTGATATTCTTCCTAGTTTTTTGATCTTATTAAACCGTATATTTTTTTATACTTGATGTGGCATTACATTGAAGAAGTTTTCTTAATATCAAGAGTCGAAACAAGTAAGAGTGTTATATTCGGCTGTGCCGAATCTTGTATACCCACCATCAAGTTGTACGAGAGTGCAGCTTATTCAAAATGTTGACCAAATGTGGTATTGTTGGTAATATATTTGGACTAAATTCGGTTGCAGTGGTATAGTAACTATAGTTCAACATTTAAAAGTATCTAAGTGGTTTCTCAAGTATTTACCTTGGACAAAATGCTGTTCCATAACCGAATATAATTTTACATTAAAAAGCTGTTTCGTTGTGTCATAAACATGTTGATAGCAACACGGCAGGTTCGTATATTTTGTTAGGAGTTCCTAATGCATCTACCGTGTATAGTCTGGACCTAACATTCATTGATAGCTATCTAATTTCGTAGATGCAATCTTAATATACTGAATGTACCTCCAAATCATTTTTAATGTAGATATAAAAAGAGGATGTTATATATATAAGAACTATAGCTAAATGTTGACCGATTTTATATACTGGCTGGTATTAATATAAAGTTTATTTGTGCAAAATTTAGTGGCCATAGCTGACATAGTTTATAATTTAATAGCTTTTAACTGGCGTTTGTGGTATTTTAGTGGTTAAGGGGAGCGGTTGTTATATGAAAGCTATGGTCAAAAATGGACCGATTCCTATAAAATTTGACATACTGACTGAAAGTTGCATGAAACTTCTCTGTTCTAAATTTAGTAGTCATAGATTTTACAATTTTATTCAATTTATTAGCATAAATGTTCTTCCCGGGGCAGGGTTATATGGGAGCTCTAACTAAATGTGAACCGATTGTACCTATTTTCAGCACACAATTTCTATAACATATCGAAAATACTTTTGCAAAATTTTGTCTCTCTAGCTCTTGTAGTTAAGGAGCTTTCGCGCTTTTCTCTGACAGAAAGACGGACATAAACCGTATTTTCTTTTTGTATTTTTGTGTTTCCGCAAGTTTTTTATATGGGAGCTATGGTCAAATAGTAACCGATTGTAACAAAATTTTGCACACTGGCTGGCATTCACATAAAACTTCCTTTTGTAAAATTTTATTGCTGTAGCCCTTTTCGTTAAGGCGCTATCGCGCTTTTATCTAACGGACAGACGGACATAAACCCCCTTTTCTTTTTGTATTTTTGTGTTTCCGTAAGTTTTTTATATGGGAGCTATGGTGAAATGATGACCGATTGTGACAAAATTTTGGATACACGTTGGCATTGCCATAAGACCTCCACGTGCTAAATTTAGTGGTTATATCTGTTATAGTTTTTTGTATGGGAGCTATGACTAAATGTGAACCGATTTTGATGAAATTTTATATGCCACCTAGGGGTTATGTAGAACTTCTATATACCAAATTTTATCATCATAGATATTATAGTTTGTTATTTATTAGCAAATAAGCGATTAGCGTAGGCGAGGTTATACGGGAGCTATGGTCAAATGTTAACCGATTTTGTCCAATTTCAATACCAAAATTTTCTTAGAGATGAAGATTGTTTTTACTAAGTTTCAGTGAGCTAGCTCCTTTCGTTTAGGCGTTATCGTGATTTCAACAGACAGACAGACGGATATCGCTCAATCGTCTTAGAATTTCATAAGGATTCAGAATATATATCGTTTTGATTTTTGAGCCAATATTAAAGAATGACAATCTCAATATACCCCCCATTCTTTTTGATGGTGGGTATAGAAATCGTGATTTTACTAGAAGTATATTGAAGATGTTCTTAGTTATGTAAATAGTTGATGTTTTGCAAATGACACACGATTTAATTTATTTAAATGAAATTAAGCGAAAACATTTCTTCTGCAAATAGGAATTACTGCGACAAAACTTGCTTAAGCATCAGTCCACGATATAGTCGTTTGTAGCCATAAATGGGAAATTTCGTTAGTGTTGATGGAGACTAGAAAAATAAAATAACTTTCTAAAATAACTTTCTAAATTTAATTTTAGGTCTACCGGAACTTATTGAATAAATGTGATAGCGAATCTAAATATAAGTAGTCTTCAGAGAAGTATAACATATGGGATGAAAAGTCACAAAGAAAAGTAGTTTATTTTTTTGCTCAAAGTTATCATTATTTATCAACTTAATTTGCATCAAGAGCAACTGAATCAGTGCCGCTCTAAAATTTTAGGAACACTCTTGTAGAACGATTTTTCTTTTGCCTCACTCGCCAGTGAAGCAGTTGTTGTTTACTTAGATGGCCTTCATTTTGATTTGCTTGATTTCGGATAGAAGTGATGGATCCATGTTTCATCCATTTTCACATATGGCCAAATCCGAAAAATATTAAACCAAGGACAAAATTTTAAAACTGTCAAAATCACATATTTGTGTTAATGGAAAAATTTACCATATGTTGATCCCTTAGAATATTAATGGCTCGAAGTCTGCTTAGTTTTATACAATTAGACGTAAAAGACTCCATCTAAAGTAATTGGAGTGATAAAAAAATAACGTCAGGTAAAAAAGGGCTCACAGTGTGTAACGTCCGTCACAGAAATAAAGTTTTTTTTTAATTTGACTAGTGCAATTTTTCTTTTTTCTCCAATTGAACTTGGTTCGTAAAGAGAACTTATTGTATGCTTTACATTAGGCTAAAAATATATAGATGTTAATATAGCATTTTACAGAATAATATGTGTGTAGTGTCCGTCACAGTATATATTTTTGACAAAATAATATTTATTAAATATACAATTTACGAACACATATCTGTGTTATTCATAAAGCAATAACAGTGTCTATATCCACAGGTTAAATTTTAAGGTATTAAGTTTTAAAAAAACCTACAGTGGGGAAAATTTTATGCTTTTGAAATTTTTATTTTTTATTTTTGGGACACTCTTTTTGGGCATTCTTGGGATGAAAAATAAGTTGTAAAAAATGTAAAACTTTAAATAAATATATCTTATAAAAAGAAATATAATTTGAATTTTTTCTAATAAAAAACATTGAAGTAAAAACTGTATTGTCCGTCACGTAGCGTCCGCAACAGTTCATTTATGGATTTTTGGTGAAACTTAAAACTTTCAAATATTTTGTAAAAGCTGTTTTGTAATCTTCTGATTTTCCTCTATCTTCAATGTATTTACAATTTTTTTATTGCTATGACCGATTTGATGAAAATTACAGAAAAACGTGTGGAAAAAAAGTCACTTTAAAAGAGAATATCTTTTTCCTCCAAAGCAAGTATGTAAATTAACAAATACAATTCGATAACACAATCGATGGGCAAATATTCTCTGAAATCTGTGCAAAGATATTTCGTGTAAAGCGACAATGGGATTCATTTAAGTATAACAAAATCTGTACAAAAGTATCATCCGTTACGCAGGATTTTCCCATATCGAACCAAAAAATCATATATGTTTAGTTTAAACATGGCTCAGAGTCATCAATATGTTCTTTTTGTTTTTGTGCAAAAAATGCTCATGCAATAAAAAATAAACACGTTGTTTTGGCACAATTGCTATTAAAATTGGCCAAAATCAATCCAGTAATCAGTATTTCTGGTACCTACCACAGGTCAGATGGCGTCAAATTTTGGTATATTTTGATGAGATTTAAAAAAATATTGCTTATATAAATAAAATGTACCTGGTTGAATGAGCCTTGCTCTGAGTTTTGTAATGAGCGTTTCGAGACAAATTTTCAACATTTCATATATTTTATAAAGTATATACTTTCGATACGCATTTTATTTCCAAGTTCATATGTTCAAAAGCAAAAAAGTACCAAACATATTTTTCACACATTATTGGTTCTTCTCGGTCTTTTTTCCAAAAAGTACCAATTACTGGTCTTATTTTTTCTGTTAATCAAAAAGCAATTTCAATTTTGTTTTCATACCTATTACTTTAAAAATTATAATGTTACAAATTGTTTCCTTTTTTTATCCCCTAATTTCAAAAAAGTTCCATTTGCATATTTGGTACTTCTTTGGTACCATTTGAATTCGATACATTTTATTAAAACGCAGTTAACATTTTGTTTTTATTCATATTACTTTATGACATGTTATCACTTTATCCCTTTTTTACCCATTTCGCCCCCTGAAATCAAAAGAGTACAAAATAAGTGTTCAATATTTTTTTCACATCTATTGATTGCAGTCCAAAAATCCTTTCTATATTATTTGGTTCAAGAGAAAAGAGTGGGTTAAAACAAAGTACCAAAATAACCTTTTTTAGGCCCTATCGGGTAAAAATGTTTCAAAAAAGTACCAAACACCTGTCCGCTTATTTTTTTATAGCTGTTGAAAACGTATTTTAAAATTTCTTTTTATATCTATTACTCTAGAAGTTATAACGTTTTCGTTTTGCCTTAGCGGCAAAATTTCCAAAGGTCCCTGCTTATTCGATTTATACTGCAAAAAAGCTATCCAAAGATTAAATTTTATAAAGATCCTTAGAGCCGTTTAAAGATATAAGATAACTGTAACAAAGATATGAGATAACTGCAACAAAGATATAAGATAACTGTAACAAATTTTTTTGAAATCGACAACCCTAACTTTAAGCATTATCATCTCCGATTTCTCTAAAATTTGGTATAGACAATCTTGAACATTATACAATTCTTTTAGTTTTAAATGTAAAAATTCGAGTTTGTTTCGATTTTGTGGCGATTAGAAGGTTGTTAATTTTGGAATACCACAAAATCGAAACCAATGCGTATTTAATAATGTTGAGTATAGAGCCAAAGCTTGTACTGGGCTAAAGTATTATAGTTTCAGACCGTAAAAGAAGAAGAAATCTAACATTTGCGCCATAAACAAGATTAACACTGAAATTTATATAACGGACAGCACAGAGTGTCTATATATGCTTTTTTGAACCTATTTGACATTATTCCTCTATGGTAAAATAGCGCTTCTGTTGTATTCAAAAAAGGTGGTTAACAAGGTAACAGAAGCAACTACCCTGTAGTAAAACTGGGATCATGTGTCTCCATGTCAACACTTTGTGTAATATCAATTCAAATGTCCCCAATTTTAGTTCAGTACTGAAATAGTGAATATATAGAGACTACTATTCTAGTATATACCAGGTGACATTGTCAACGAATGTGTCAACATATATGTATATCAATAGGCCCCGATTTGATCAGAATGTCTCCATTTGGACCAAAAGAACTACAAAGTCAATACTAAGTAAATAGTGGTAATGTCTACTGGTAGATTTCGTAGGAACTCTAAATGTTAAATGTCAATAGTAGATAACATTGGATGGGGCAAAATAGACAAGTAGTACTGGAGACATTGTCAATAGCAAAACAGTATTGTTTCTCTGACGGCATTTACTGCAGGGTACAAAATAAAAAAATGAAAGGACAAAAATTCGATATATTTATACATAAATGCTATGACAACATTAAAATGTCAGACGAATTTGTACAATATGTTTTTCAATAAATTTTCAAATTTTTTATATAAAACTATCCTAAATAATTGTAAACGAATAAAAATTCTATTAGTTTTTCAAAGCGAAATATTTCCTTTAAATAAAATTCATAAGAAATTTATGAAATTTTTAAAATTTTCTCAAATGATTTGCAAAAAATTTCACAGTTCCCATACTCTGTTTTTGCATTCTACATCGCAATAATAAAACCAATTTTAGAATAGACCTACTGAATTTTCAGTCCCAGGAGTATATTAAAAAAATCTTTTTAAAAAATTAACAAAAAACTATAAAAATCTAAAGTCAAACAAGTTTTTGTTAGTGAAATATATTCTAAAGAATCTAGAATTTATGTTTCGACAATAAATGTAACGGTCATTCTTTAGACAAAAAGTTGAAAAAAAAAAAAAAAAATTCTGCTAAATCATGCAGACCATGATAAATCAATTTTATGAATCCAATTCCCACCAAAAAAGTGCACACATGGTCGAATAATTCTGTCGGTTCTTCCTCTCTAGGGCCAAAGGAATATGGAAAACGTAAATAAAATTCATTAGTTTGACATTTGAATAGAAGAAAAGATTTAAGCCCCGAGCGAATGGACAATAAAGGTTTAGTGGTCAACAATAATTTGCAACAGTTTAATGAATGTCAGCTGAGCAACAGCAACAACTATACACTACAACCACATGAAAGGGATCTTTAAGTTAAAAACCATTAATTATAATTAGTGGTAGTGGTGTTAACTGACTAAGGATTTAGAGAGCGAAAAGTAGTATTTCAAGACGGGCGGTAACTTCTCAAAGAAACAAAAACTCTTTTTGAAATTTCTTTTAAGGACAAAAGATAATTTAAATATTTATTGAAGAGAAATAGAGTGCTAAAACTATGATCTAGCCGACAAAAAATTAAATTAGTTAAAATTTTTCAATTTAGTAGCAGTGATTTGCATTTTCTTAAAAAAAAGAAATGAACTAGTTAATAACAATTGGCCGACTTTGACACATGCAAAGTCATGGTGAAATTAACTTGGGTCAAAATGTTTGATAAAAACCGACAATATATGATTTGGTAAATAAAACTGAGGCCAAATTCCGAAATTCGATATGATACCAAATCAAAAAGACATTTAATATAATTCTAATATTGAATATAATATAATTCTAAAGTTGAAGAAGAAACAATGTTATTTGCTATCCCGTTCCTCAATTGCTTTACAAATACATTTCGAATACATGGTACAAATATTTTTATACTTGCAGCGCCATCTGAAGATATTCCTCCAAACTAAACCTGAAATTCCAAAGAGAATGAAAACATGTGACTACAAGTGTGAAAATCACAACAATAAAAACAACAAATAATCTGTGAAAATTTGTAAAAGACAAGTGGAAAAGGAAAATTAGAAAAACTAACTCAAAACTACCAACAGGTATATTTTTGAGTCTTTGGACAAAAAATAAAAACGGAAAATCACAACAAAACCACTTGCACGTACTAAAGCCAAAGATAAAGAAAGTAAAACTAAAAAAAGATTTACTCCTGATTTCTCCAGTTGGCTCAACATTGAGACACCAATACATCTGTAAGTACAAAGAAGAACAAGTGATAAATAACAAAAGTAGGGGTAGTAGAATGGAGTGTGAGAAAGAACCTGTTAGGAGAAATTCCAACAGGAACCTGTTGAAATTTTAAAAGAAATAGAAGAAAATCTGTGAAACTAATCAGAAATGGACAAGTGTTTGTGGACTTCTAGTTTTAACAAAGAATCTGAGAAATCTCAATCTCAATAAAATGAGTTGTAGAAAAATGTACGTTACAAGATGAGCGTAGATGTTGGTGGGGGAATAAAGAAGCAACTAAACTGGATTTAGTTTATGAACGAATTAACATCCCAAGGGCACTCATATCTTCATACGAGGTGCCTATAACCTGCCAGAACAAAAGTTACTAGTTATTCATAAATAGCACTAAATCATGTACTAATTGAGACCCCCAAAATCTGAAAGCTTATGATGTTAGAATAAAAAACCCTAGCTGGGTTTTGAGTTATATGCTAAGGTTTTTTGAATTCGTTTTTAAAGTTTTCGACTTTGGGTGGGTGGGTTTTGGTACAAATTTAAAAAATGTACTGATTCTTAAGTCTTTATCTCATAAACTATACGAAATATTGTTTTTCAGCAAATTTTTTCCACATAATTTGATCTCCAAATTTCTAAAAAAAAACAAGAGCAAAACTGTAAAAAACGTATTTTATCTAAAGGCAAAATTTTAGATCTAATCAGGAGGTAAACAGAAGGAGAGGAAAGCAATATATCGAATAGTTCACGAGATATAGACTTAAAAATCAGAAGATGTTTATTGAAAGTTATACTCCCCAGTCGAAAACTTTAAAAATTAATTTAAAAAAGCCTTAGCTAATAACTCCAAACTCAGAAAGGGTTTTCCTTCTAACATCATAAGCTTTCAGCTTTTGTCTATAGAAAATTTTTTTATAAAAATATTTTTCTTTGTAAAATTATATTTCTGTAAAATTAACAAAAAAAAAAATATCGAAAAATAGTATCAAAAAAAATTTTTTATTATTTTCTATAGAAAAATTTTCGAAAGAAATATTTTTCTGTAGAAAAATTTTCTAAATAATTTTGTTAAAAATTTTTTTATAGAAAAATTTTTTGACAAAAAAGATTTTTTGTAAAAAATGTTATATAAAAAATGTTATATAAAAAATTTTATATAAAAAATTTTATAAAAAAAATTTTCTATAGCAAAATTTGTGATAAAAAAATTTTCTATAGCAAAATTTGTGATAAAAAAAATTTCTATAGAAAAACTTTGGATAAAAAAATTTTCTATAGAAAAATGTTGGATAAAAAAATTTTAGATAAAAAATTTTCTATAGAAAAATTTTGGATAAAAAAATTTTGGATAAAAAATTTTCTATATAAAAATTTTTTATAAAAACATTTTCTATAGAAAAATTTTTGATAAAAAATTTTCTACAGAAAAATTTTGGATAAAAAAATTTTCTATAGAAAAATTTTTCATAAAAAAATTTTCTGTAGCAAAATGTTTGATACAAAAATTTTCTATAGAAAATTTTTTGATATAAAATATTCTATAGAAAAATTTTTGATAAAAAATTTTTTATAGAAAAATTTTGAATAAAAAAAATTGTCCATAGAAAAATTTTGGATAAAAAAAATATTCTATAAAAAAATTTTGGATAAAGAAATTTTGTATAGAAAAATTTTTGATAAAAAAATTTTCTATAGAAAAATTTTTAATAAAAAAAATTTCCTATAGAAATGTTTTCGATAAAAATTTTTTTTTAGAAACATTTTTGATAAAAAAATTTTCAATGGAAAATTTTTTAATAAAAATTTTCTATAGAAAATATTGAATAACACAATTTTTTGTAGACAAATTTTTAATAAAAAAGTTTTCTTATAAGAATTTTTGATAACAAAATTTTCTATGGAAAAATTTTGGATAAAAAAATTTCCTATAGAATAATTTTTGACATACATTTTCTATAGAA
Source organism: Stomorhina lunata (assembly GCA_933228675.1). Lineage (NCBI taxonomy): Eukaryota > Metazoa > Arthropoda > Insecta > Diptera > Rhiniidae > Stomorhina > Stomorhina lunata. Next base: position 182,900,562 of record OW121740.1, on the reverse strand, counting down.
AATTTTTTGTCAAAGAAATTTTCTGTAGAAAAATGTTTGATAAAAAAGTTTTCTTATAAACATTTTTGATAACAAAATTTTCTATGTAAAAATTTTTTATAAAAAACTTTTTGATAAAAATATGAAATAAGTATTTTTTATTTTAGTTAAAAGTATAAAAAACGGCAACTCTGCCGACGATTTTTTGTTCTATTCTCTTTGTGCCGACCTCTGTTCTTAAGTTAATCGGCTGACACATACGAACGAAGCTGCTTTCATTCCTTGGATAATCACAATGCTTTTAATTTGTCTTAGAGGAGCCAAAAAGGGCCTCAAAATTTGAAATTCAGAAGCAGGTGGACCTATATAGTTCGAACTTTAATCCTAATACTCGTATGTATTTTACCGTCATGAAAAAAAAGTTTTTGTGGTATTACATTGATTACATCGTCTAAGCCTGGTTACCACAACTAGTAAGAATGTGATTTGTAATTCAGCAGAATGTTCCACAATCATTCTTTTTATTTACAACAAAAGATGTCACAGGTTAATTAATGTATTTTTGGAATTTTAGTTCTGAACTTAAATAACTAAAACAATTTATATTAATTTTCTTTATAAAAATGTTCTAAAATAACCATTAAATTTTGTATGTCATCAACGTTTGTCAACTTGTTTTTGTTCTTATAAACTTCGCATTGTTCAATTAGTTCTTTTGGGCCACTAATTTTCACACGGTCTTCAGGAGTTTTTGATTTAAAAGGAATTTGATCTTATTATTAGAGAGGCGAAACAAGTGCGTGTGTGTGTTCGATTTATTTTTGCTATTATTCTTTCAGGGCTAGTAAAATTCTGACAATAAGTGAAATAAAAATAAATTGCGGCTTACTTTCATTATAGTTTTCTTTTCATATTAAGTAACTGTTTTTGGCTGGTTTAAAAAAACATTCTCATAGCGATCGTCAAGATCCTTCTAAGAAACACCAAGTCATTAGTTGTTGCAAGTAACGAAATAATAACAAAAAATCTTTAACTTTTTCTGTGTGTTTTGTTGACAATTATTATGAAGTTGCCGAAAATGCACTGACTGGTTCACCGACCGACCACACACGCACCCTTAGGAATTGAAACGACCAAGTCTTAGGTTTTGTGGCATAAGATGACGACGTAGAAGTCTGCCACACAATTGCAATTGTTGCCTGTTCATTGCCGCAGGATCACTTGATCATTTCGGAGACTCGAAACCAATTGTGGAACATGACTTTGTGATTTTGATGCAAAAATATTTTTATTTCAATTTATTTTATGCCACACAGTCAGAGATTGTGGGTTCATTATGAAAATATTATTTTATTTATCTTTTGTATAAATTTTACTTTCTTCTCAATTGTTTTCTTAAATTACTATTGTAAAAATTTTACTAAACAAATCCTTTCTGTACACAAATCCTTTATTACAAATCTTAAGGATTTCAATTCAAAATTTCGTTTCTTTTATGATTAATGATTGAATTAGGAAATGTTTTCAAAATTTTATTTATTTAAATACAATGATTTTTGGAAAAAAGAAAAACATCACTTGAAATCTAAATAAAAGTAAGGAAATAGGGAAACATGTGTGGTCATATAGGCAAACCACCAAACTCAATTGTGGATTCAATGATCCTTCGGCTGCTTTAAATCTTGGCATGGGTTCATTTTGTTATGTTTGTAGAAGTCTGGTATGGCATTGCTCGATTATTGAGTGAAATCGTCGTAAAAAAGTCTAGTCTAAACAAATCAATTACATGAATGTTCATTTTAGGAATTCATTTTATATGACTCGACTGGCTTAGAGAAAATAAGGCTGATTTCAACAAGTGCCACAATGTGACGCGCCTTGACCCAAACAAGATAATTGTTGTTATTTGAGATTTAGCAAAACATAATTATAAACCAAACAACAAGGATCAAGATCATCATTGGACCCATTTTAAAGACTTGCTCTCTTAGTTGAACGAATTTGTTTGTTTTGTGTGGAAATTTGATCTCGGTATACTTGAAGATATTGTGTATTAAAGTATGTATTTTGATAAAATACCAGCATCAGCATTAACATAAATTTTAACAATTTTCTTTAACACATACACCCATATTCATACATACATACCTGCAGACACATATGGTTAACAAATTTTTAAGGATCTTCTCTGCCATGGTCCCGTTTTTTATCTTCTTATAGACTGAGAGCCAGAGCCATAAATGTGGATAAAGCAGTAAAAAATATCCTCTTTCATTATGATTAACTGTTATTTTGTTCAATTATGTAAACAATTTAAACTGTCAATAAAAAAATGACATATTCTACAAAAACAAAATCAACAACAAGAACAAGGATTAAGTTAAACGATTTCTTAAGAGTTAGCGGCTTCTGTTTGCCAGATTTTGGAAAGGTTTTTCTAGAATATCAATTGATAGTTTGTATTTATATAAGAATCGTTTTAGTTTTATTAGCTGGAAACCTTGAAACATATAACATATGTTGTTCTCTTTTGGCTTTATTAGCTTAAAAAATGAGAACAACGTCAACAAATTCTTAACGAGAAAAATAACTATATCGATTTCAATTGCGCTGTTTAAATTTAAATTTGTTATTTGTTTATTCATGAGGAAAGATTTTTTCACAGATGTAATTTTATTTTTATCACAATTAACAGGATATTTTATGGCGACATTTTGGTTTTGAACATTTAACTGTGAAGTTAGCTTTAAGGATATTGACAGGTTTTAAAAAAAACCATATTTCAGTCAGTTTCAGTGTTGCCACTTCAGGTGTAATTACACATATAATGTGTAATTTTTATTTTCATGTGTAGACGATGTGTAACTGGATGCATGTGTAACTCATGTGTAATTTAAATTTTTGTCGTTTTTGAGTGCTAGCTTTCGTAATATTTTTTAACAGTTTTCAACACAGGCATTTTAACAAGTAAATATTTGTACGTCCCTTTCGAAATCGAAATAATTTATATAATGCAAACTTTTTAATGTTATTATATTCATAAAAATGGATGTCTTAAAATCCCAATACTTCTTGGAAAAAAATATGCTTCAAGATAGCCGAGAGTTTTATATATAACATTTAATTTTAGTGAATATATTTATACAATTGTGGATATTGTGATCCCAAAATAGCAACTGCACTCTTAAATTTTGAAATTTTGGGCTTCATAGCAATTTGGAACCAGAATATTATTAGACAAAGGTTTCTGATTTAAAGAATACCTTGGAAGACAGATTGTTTCCTACTTTGCAAAAAGTTATTAACTTTATTTTAATTTCGCAGTATTTGAACGCTGCTGCCAGGGAACTACTTTAACTCTTGTTAATGTAATGAGCTATCATGTGCCGCGTGTTCTCCCATATGTTACAAGGGGTCGTCGGAAACATTGATGAAAAGACCATGTAGAGGAAAGTCTTTCAAAACTTGGCCTACGAAATTTGAGAATGTGCGCACAAGATTGAAACGCATAGAATTCTAAAATTTGCTCGGCCTTTGACCTTAAGAGGTTGCAAATATAGGCCAAGTTAGTAAGTATGTTATTTTGCAAAAAAAAGCATGTGTAATTCCTAATTTCATGTGTAATTTTGGTATGATACATGTGTAATTTAACATTTGGTTGGTGGCAACACTGGTCAGTTTAAATATGGGACGATTCAAAAAAAGTTTGGCACACTAATTTTGAAAAAAAAGCAGTAAAATTATGCAGCGTTTAAGTCGTTTTCGACGCAAAGAGCAAAAAATACAAAAATTAAAAAGAAATATTTTTCTTAACAGAAATCCCAGAATTTCTAAAAAGAATTTACATATTTCCAAACCACTTTCAGGACGACAAATTACTTTTGCAATGTAATTAAAAACCCTTTGGTCCATAAACATTAGGTGACATTCTTTTTACAGCTCGCGTGGAAATCGTGGAAACGTTGGGAATTATGAATCAAAATTCCATAAAATTCGAGAGACTTCGGAACTAACACCGAATAAACGAGAAGTTTTTTTTTAAATCAATTATTAACTTTGTAAAGTTTTCTTTTATAGAAAGTTATAAATATGTTATAACGCTGGCTTAACATGCAAAGGCACTAAGTCCACTTTTTCCAGAAATTCAGATTTTAATGTACATGTAGTAAAAACACATTGTTGACAAAAAAAAAAAATACACTTATCTCATTTTTTGTTGCATTTTTGTAGTGATGAACAAAAGCGCTAAGTCCAACTTTTTGAAAGAAAAAGCTTTAAGTCCATATAAAAAGTGCAGTTTAATAACATTTTAACAAATAATAGTAACTTTTATAGTAATTATGACAGTATCTTTAATGGAATTCCAGACAATCCACCAACAATACAAAATACGAAGAACGCCATTAAAAGCCTTAAGTGCAATAAGGATCCGGGCAATGAAAATATCTCAGCAGAGATGCTTTTAAGTGATGTTGAAGGATCGGCAAGACTGTGGCACCCATTTGTTCGTAAAATATGGGAAGAAGAAGCTTTGCCAACCTCCTGTAATGAAGGTATACTAGTGAAAATACCAAAATAGGGTGACTCTAAAGAATGCAATAACTACAGGGGTATAACACTTCTTCCAATTCCGAGCAAAATACTAAGTCGAGTAATTTTGAGCAAAATATCCGATGCAGAAAGAATAGATCTTGTGTTGACCTAATCAACACAGGAAGAATAGTACTAGAGCAATCTAATGAATTTTGCACCTCCATTTACCTAGCGTTTATTGACTTTATGAAGGCCTTCTAAAGTGTCAATTGGAGCTATCTATAAATAATTTTAGAAAATCGTAACATGAAATCGAAAATTCTGAACTTAGTTTGGGCAATGTACGTGGATTTTAAATGTCGGGTTTTAATATTAATTTTTAATATTAACTTTCTTTCTTCTTTGAACTTTTTACATAATACATTTAATAATACATTTCTTGCCTGTAAAATATTCAAAATTTGTTTGTTAAAAAAAAAAATAAACAACAAAAATTTTAAATTTTAATTTTTGAAGTAGAATATCTTAACCGTAAGCGAAAGGATATGTATGTCGAGATGTTTTGTTTTTTGTAGATCTTGACCTAAATATTTGTTATATAGTATGATTCTTCAAATCGGCTAGAAAGTGACAATTATACATCGTTTTAAGTGACTTATGAGTCTAAGGTTGCCTACTTTGGGCGCCACCCAGTAGGAGCTAGGCTTTCCAGGGTCAAAACTTAAGCTCCCCAACACTTCTGCTATATGCAACTAAAATTATTTTAAAATCGATTTAGAAGTTGCAGACTTATTTCCATTATTGTTTTTCACCATCCCACTGTGCGTCGATATGTACCAATAGATGAAAAATGGATTCGTCACTTTGCTCCGGTATCAAAACTATAGTCGTCTGAGTGGATAGCAACTGGTAAAATACGCAGGTCCAAAGCCCTATTTTGAGGCAAAATAAAAATCGTATTGCAAATATGGGCTTGAAATTTAAAAGCGTCGCTGGAATGATTTTGTTGCTTTTGATCATAATTTAAAAGCTTATTTTGAAAAAACTTAGTTTTCATTGTTAGGCCAGATACATTTTATCTCAAGTTAAAAAAAAAATAATCTGAATTTTTTCAAATTAGTTTTTATATCATTACTTGGGTATTCCGGAGAACAAGATATTATAATTATAGATCAGATATCGGGAATCTTCTACACCCGTATCACCATAGACAGCCAAACATTACTAAAAATATCCACTAAATATCGATGGCTTAATATAAAAAAGGTCTAACTCGAAAAGTTAATAAAATTCGGAAATTTTAGACACGACATATTTCAATTATCATTTAAACAAATTTTTGTTGTATTTAAAATTTTACGGGTTTCATTAAGTTGTTTCCTTCTCCTTTAAATTTAAAGAAAAATCGAGTTAGGCCCTTTTTATATTAAGATAACACACAAAATCAGCGATTTTAAGGTTATCTTATTCCTTTAAGAAATACGCATAATTTGAATATCAAATTAGGTCATATAATGAAGGCACTTTTCTTTTAAGGTCGAAAGTAGGTACTCCATATATATAATTGAGGTAGCAAATATGTTGGACATGATGTCTTACAGTTTTGATGGACTTTAGGAAAAAACTAACAGAGAAATATTTTAACATATGTTTTGTTTTCATAGTGCACAGTAGGATAAACTAAGGCAAAAATAAAACTCTATTAGAGTTGAAACATAAATAGGGCAAATAATTAAAAGCTAGATCATAAATTAGTAAAATATATTTAAATAATCAATGCCTGTAGTTAAATAAACAAATCTTAAAAAGAGATATTAAACATTTTAGATAGATCGGACGATTATAAGTGGATAAATTTTGGGTTGTAACTAGGGTGTTTACTCGAGTTATGTTTGCTCGATTAATCGCTCGAGTAAAATAAAATGGCTAATTCAAATAAAGATTTATTTGAGTAATTTTCTACGAGTAATCGAGTTACTCGAGTAAAATTATTTCAATAATTTTGTAAGTATTTTTTTTTTTTTTTTAATAGCGACTAAAATTTGTCTCATGCTATAATCAAGGGTTCAAATGAAGACCACTTAAATAAATTATCTACCATTCTATGGTCCATCTTAGGCAATAATTGATGGTTCTACTTTACTTAATTTAAAGCAATAATCGAGGGTTTTAATATAGTTAATTTTCCATCTATGAAATAATCGTGGATTTTAACATTATCAATTCTAAGCAATATTAGAGACTTGTAAATTACAACTTGTAATATAGTCCATTGTGTGTATATAGTCCATTGTATGTATATAGTCCATAGTATATATATATTCAATGTAATTTTGGATATAAATAGCCTAGTCTACCATAGACCTGTTTTGGTATCCAATGTATTCGTAATTTCTACTATTGTTTATTTAAAGGTCCTAATGTAATCGTAGCTCCTGTTATAGATTAGTTGAAGGTACCATTGCAATCGTAAAACCTACTATAGACCAGTTGAAGTCTCCAATATATACGTAGATACTACTATAGTTTAGTTGAAGATCCCTGTGTAATCGTAGGTCTTACTATAGTAACAGTACGTCCTACTATAGTTCAGTTAAATGTAATCTTAGATCCTACTTTAGTCCAGTTGATGATCCCATTGTAAACGTAAGTAAAAGGTAGACGTAGAGCCTACTTATCTGTTAAATAAAAAAATTTTTGTTAATAAAACACTGTAATTTTATTAAAAAATTGTTGTATTAAAAATATATATCGAGGGTTTATATTCAAAAAGTGCTATCTACATTTTCGACCAAATTGGTTTTTAATGCAAACGTGTTCCTTGGCTTATCTGTCATATGTCATATAAAATTTTAAAAAAGAAAAATAATTTTAAAACATGTTTTTTTCTAAATTGTGTTTGTGCTATCTACTTCATAATCAAAAAATAATGCTATCTACATTAAAAATATTTGTGGAAAAAATAACAATTGTTATAAAATATACATTGTGATTTATGAAAAGCCAACAAAATGGACCACAATTCTCTACAGCGTAGTGTAATCATTGATATCTATAATATACTCGGCCTTTGACCTTAACAGATTGTAAATAAAGGTCATATAAGAAAGATAATATCTTGCATTCTACTTATATATTTATAATAAATCTTGTTTTATTCAAAAAACTTTTTATTTTAATTTAAATTCGTGATATTTTGATAAAAGCCTCAATTTTCATTATATTTTATTTTTTTTTTTTTTTATGTTAAAATAATGCTATCTACTTGCTTTAGTATTTAAAATGATACAATTTTAACTCGTAAAAAGTGCTATCTACTATAGAAGCGCAAATATAAGGAGTTAATAAAAAAAAACTTAATTTGCACAAAATCTTAGCCCCAATTTGTATGGTATTGTAAAACAAAGTTTATTTACTACTCTTATAGTTAATGACAAAAACAGTTTTTTCACTCTCCTGTAAAATTGTAAATATGTAGATAGCACTTTTTGAATATAAACCCTCGATATATAAAAAGCTTACAGAAAAATTTTACTCGAGTAATTCTAAGATGAATTTTTTACTCGATTAACTCGAGTAATTTTTATCGATTAATCGATTTTCCGAGTAATTAAAAAACCCCATTTTCAAGTTATTTGATTACTCAAACAATTAAAAGTCGAGTAAAATGAACACCCTAGTTGTAACATATAATTTATAGGTAGAGATTAAAACAACTTCGATGGTCAAAATTTAAGATTCATATGTATAGAATTAAAAAAAAATAAATATCATTGGTCATAAATAAAATTTCAAGGAGCAGAAATTTTCCATTTGCTGGTTAAACTTTTCGAGAAATAAACATATTTACTTATTTAAATGTAAGAGGCCTTATTAAGGCCACCAAGTGATACTTTACAAAAGGTTCCTTTATAAATCTAACATATCCTAAGTAACACTTCGCGAGAAGCATTTCTTATAAATCTATTTTATAGCTATAATGTCTAGCAAATCTACAAATACACCGCTATAAAATACCGGCCAAAAAATGTTCACACTTTACTGGAGGTACCCAAAGAAATGTTAAAGGTCATGTCAGATAAGGTGTAAAAGTAATGCCGAGCAATAGCAAATATTGAAAATTAAAGTGTTATTTACTTCAAGTGTAATTCAGTTGAAGGATATGCAAACGATAAAAATTAAAGTGAAAAATAAATTATTCTAAAGCGGCAAAATAATAATGATCGTGATAATCGGTTAAAGTGTTTGAAGTCAATGTCAAAATAATTATTAAATTTATTGCCTATCGAGGCCAAAAACAACTGTAAAATCCTAAACTTTTTTCCTACGAAGGACGAATATATTAGAAGAACAAAAAGAAATCAAATTAGAAAATATAAAATTCTAAATATTTTCGAAATACAGCTGAAATAGAAAATATAAATTATATTGCACTATTGCTATTGCAGAGAAATTTGTCTCTATAGGAGTTTTAGAGTTGTAAACAATTAAAAAGAATTTGACATTCAAAGGACAATAACGGGACGAAAAATAACCTGTTTATATTAAAAACTCAAACACCTCAAACATTTATGGCACTTGCCATACCAAATAAGCAAAGAATATGAAAATTTACAACTAAAAATTTAAATTTAGGGGTTAAAAAGGTCTTAAGGCCAAATCGTGCAAGGTGCACCACCGCTGGTTGAACAGCATGTTGGTGTGAATGGCAAAAATTATAAAAGATTTAAAATTCAAACCTTTTTTCTTCAATGTTATAACGCAATGAGCATGCGCACTAGCACACTTTGTTACTGTTAAATGCGCCTTTTCCTGCTCATAGCTCAAAAACAACCTGTTTTAATTTTTTCCTTTTTTGGCAATCCATAATTTTTGCCTGTAACCTGCACGTTTCAAGTACCAGGATTACTAAAATCAAAAACGAACTAAAAAATTTTGAAAATAGGAAGAAGGATACAAGTGTAGAAAGAATTCATAAAAGGTTACAATGAGTTTACAATATATTTTTTTTTTTGCCAGAAAAAACAAAGGACCAAAAATTTTGTCATGCTGTCTTCGTGACAATAGAATTTTATTGTTTGGGTGAAAATTTACAAAAAAGAAGAAAGGTAGCAGTAGAGTTACGTTAGACTTTATGCTGATTTAACTTGGTGGGAGATGGCGCCGTTCCTGTTGCGACCTGTTTGGTTGGATTTCAATTACACCATTTTTGTTTCATATTCTAGCAAAACAAGTGTTTTTCGCTTAAGATTTGGAAAAGTCATTACGGGACCTTTGTTTTGCCAATTCCGAACATACAGCGTAAACAATTTGCAACGTATGAAACAGGTTCAATTTTATTGGATATAAATATTTATTTTCTATTGTTCGATTTTTTGTACCTTCTAAGGGCAAATAAGAAAGAAGGATATATAAAACTAGTTAGGGTTTACTTTGTTTTATGTAACCAATATTGGCAAGGCGTGGTAAGCGTTTAAATATTAGAAAATTTAATAAAAAATAATTCATATATATTTAGCAGAAACTTTAATATACTTGGAAAAACCTAAGATTTAGTTTTAAGTTCCAACAGTTTCTGAGAAATGGATTGGTTTTTAGAAGTTCAAAACAGGGACCAAAAATAACTGTAATTTTTGAATTTTTGACTAAAACAGCAAGGAAATGTCGAACAATAAAACCAAGTATACCTTTTTTATAGTCTTGGACCAAATTTTCATAAAATGAGATGCTTTTTAAAAATCTGACTTTTATTTTTTAGAAAAAATAACAGATATTTTTCGATTTTTATTTTTTTGAGCAAAAATAACAGTTATTTTTCACTTTTATTTTTTCGAGCAAAAAAAATTATTTTTTACTTCTATTATTTCCAGCATGAATAAAAGTTATTTTTTTGGCTTTTATTTTTTCGAGCACAAATTACAGTTATTTTTGGCTTTTATTTTTTCGAGAAGAAATTAATGTTATTTTTTACTTTTTCGAGCAGAAATAAAAGTTATTTTTGTGTTTTTGACCCCAATTATAATTGCAAAACACAACTCCATTAATTTTTGAGCATTATTTTCACTGTAAAATTATCTTTGTTTGAATCTTTTTATTTTGATAATTATAATGAACTTATCATGAATTTAAACAAAAATAACAGTTATTTCTGTGGAAAAAATAAAAGTCAAAAAATAACTTTTATTTATGCTGTTATTTTTGCTCAAAAAAAATAAAAGCAAAAAAAAAAAACTTTATTTCTACTCGAAAAAATAAGAGTAAAAATAACTGCTATTTTTGCTCAAAAACATAAAAATATCCTTTTTTTAATCGAAAAAATAAAAGTAAAAAAATAACTTTTATTTCAGGCCGAAAAAAATAAAAGTCAAAAAATAAATTTTAGTTTCTGGCTTTTACGATAAAAGTTATAACAGTTACGGTCCCTGGTTCAAAAGATTTAGAAATTTCGTTACCGGAATATCAGAATAAAGAAAAATCACCGATTATATTTAAAATTTTCTTGTTAGCAATTTTGAGGCGAATTAAGACTCAGAGTCAAACATTTTAGGTCACCTTGAAAAAAAGTCTGAGATGTTATTTGAAGAAAAGTAAATTTACATCGATATGGAGATAACTATCATGTAAACAAAATGTCATCGAAATCTTATAAATTACGACTTGGAGTCGCCCGAAAACCTTTGATACATTCTTCAGCTCAAGCTTCTCTCATAGCACACAAATTATCATAAACAATTGTATATTCTCTGGATTTATTTTCCACAATCTTGTGCGTAAAATATGGAATGAAGGTATACTAGTGAAAATACCAAAAAAGGGTAACTCCAAAGACTGCAATAACTACAGGGGAATAACACTTCTTCCAATACCGAGCAAAATACTAAGTCGAGTGATTTTGAATAGAACGTCTGACGCAGTTTCTAAAACACTACGCGAAAATCAGTTTGGGTTCCGAGAGAATAGATCTTGTGTTGATCTAATCAACACAGTAAGAATAGTACTGGAGCAATGTAATGAATTCCGGACACCCATTTACCTAGCGTTTATCGACTTTATGAAGGCCTTCGACAGTGTCAGAAGAGAGAATTTTAGAAAACCGTAACATGCCAACGAACTGAACTTAATTCGGGCAATGTACGTGGACTTTAAATGCCGGGTTTTACATAAAGGTAAATTGTCTAATCCGTTCGATGTTACTACTGGAGTAAGACAAGGATGTATCTTATAACCCATACTTTTTATCCTTGTCATCGACAATATAATGCGCACGGCACTGAATGGTAGACGTGGTATCCAATGGACACCCTTTAAATAACTTGAGGACTTGGAATACGCCGATGACGTATGCCTTCTAAGCCAAAGCCTAGGTCACCTTCAAGAAAACACTAGCGCTATTACTGTTGAATCTCGGGCAGCTGGGCTGGAAATCAATGTCTTCAAGACAAAGATTATGCCTGGAGGCTATGGCGCAAACCCGTCGCCACACATCAATGTGGATAACGAGGTTATTGGATGTGTAGGTACCTTTAATTATCTTGGTAGTTTGGTATCTACAAAAGGTGGCGCCGACGAGGATATTGAATCGCGTATAAATAAGGCAAAAACAGCATTCGGCATTCTACGAGCTTTTTGGGAAATCTCGGCAAATATCAAAAACAACTAAGTTACGAATATATAATTCGAATGTCAAGTCCATCTTGTATTACGGCTGCGAAACTTGGAAACGCACAAATGCCATCGATAAGCGCCTACAAACCTTTGCAAACAAATGCTTGCGGCAAATCCTTAATATATGGTGGCCAAATCGCATAAGAAATGAAGATCTACTAAACGCTACAAACCAAATTCCTTCTTCTATAGAGGTATGTCAACGGAAATGACGGTGGATAGGCCACACACTTCGAAGGCCAAATACCAACATTGTTCGACAAGCGCTTCGTTGGAATCCACAAGGAAGCGGCCGTCGTGTTGGTGCACCTGCTGGAATGTGGAGAAGGTCAATTGAAGCGGAGTTACAAGCAGCAAACTATTCATGGAATGATGTATGCCTAACATCTCGCAATAGAGTTCGATATAAAAGGATGGTTGAGGCCCTATGCTCCACTGGGAGTCAAGGATAACAGAAGAAGAAATAGTAAAATTTGAAAAGACATTGTCTATTCGCTGGTTAGTAAATAGCAAAATTTTGACTTTAAATCCAGATAATAGAATAATTTTCAGGACATACTTGAATATTTCAAAAATTTACAAGCGATTTGATATTAAAGAGTGCTCTAAATAAAATTTGTAGTTAGATTTTCTTAAATAAAAATCAAACCTTTTAATATAAAAACTCTACAAAATACGCAAATATAATGACATATTATACAAAATCATTTAGCATTAAAATGTTTACTTAGTACTCGGGTTTTGCAAAATTATCGACTTTTTTCGGAAACCCTCCCATTAAAGATTTAACAGTTGCTTCTGATACCTTTTTGGAGCATGTGTTCCACCTGCGCTTAAAATCGGACATGTTCTTGGAAATCTTTCCTGTGTTCTTCAATTCCTTTTTTACCAGAGCCCAATACCTTTCCACAGGCCGAAGTTCTGGACAGTTAGGTGGATTTGCCTCTCGTGGTACAAAAATTACATTATTCTTTGAGTACCACTCAAGTGCCTTTTTTCCATAATGTCATTCATTCATTGATTCCAAATCGGGCCAAAAAAAATGTAGTCACTCTGTGCTCTCTTAAAAACGGTAACAACCGTTTTTGTAGGCACTCCTTTATATAAATTTCTGTGTTTATTGTGCCAGATGCCACAAATACTTTACTTCTTTTGCCACAACTGCAAATAGCTTGCCACACGAGAAACTTCTTAGGGAATTTTGTTTGTTTTTTGTGCGAAACTCTTGCCGAACATTGCCCCGTTTATCAGCAACATAAAAATCTTGACCAGGAAGTTGAGAAAAGTCTGCCAGTACGTATGTTTCATCATCCATCACACAACAGGTGTATTTTTTTATAAAATCAGACTTCAATTTTTTCGCTCGTTTTTTTGCTTCTAAGTTCTTTATAGCATTGCGATCTGGAACCTTTTGGACTTTGTATGTCTTCAGTCCAGCATAAGCTTTGACTCTATGTGCAAAATTCGTAGAACATTTCACCGTACGAGCTGCTTTTCTTAAAGAAGTGTTAGGCGCTCTTCGAAAGAGTCGCTCGACTTCTTATATTTTCACGAACTTTTTTTTCGCAGTCCATTTTGATTGAAATAAATAATAGTATCTGACATATCTATAGAAACTAACTTGATCAAAAAATAAATTATTTCTTGCACTATGGATAAATTTTGTCTAAAATAGTAAATGCATATTTTTTTAGAACACTCTTTAAAAAAAACGTTATTTGATGAGTTGTGTCTTTTATAATTTAAGTCGATATGGTCTAATCTAGTATATAAAATTCTGTTTGTCGTAGTATTTGTTGCCAAACTGTCATTCTAAAAAAGTTTCCTTTTTGTATATGATCTTAAGGCGGTATACTAAGAATCTCACTTTAGAAGACCCCACAAATCATATAAAACTATTAAATCGAACATAAAAGTTTTGTAGCGATATTGTTCAATACAATTGATCAAATCGGGGAGGTTGGTAGGAGGATGTCCCATTAAATGATGTGAACATTAATTCACAGTAGCCGATCATTAAAAACCAAATCCGTAACAATGGCTGATGGTGGTCTCAACACTTGTTCTCAGACATTATGTGGCTTCCGACTCACATAAAAAACAGATGATGGACAAAGCATCACTTTGGAAGCAGAGTAACACCCACTCGTAAAAATGTAATAAAATTTTCCAATTGCTATCAAAATAATGCAATATTTCGACAAAGACAATACAAAACTCATACAATAGTAATAAAATGATGAAACTAACTGATCTATTGACACTTGTGTGTGCAAAATTCTGAAAAACTGAAACAATAAGAAATTGTTGCATGAAATAAAAAATCGATAACGGTAGATAAGACTACTGTCACTGTCTAGATACTTGCAGCAGCCAGAAAAGAAATTAATAGCTTAAGACTAAACAATAGTCAATCATTAATAAATGACTAAAAACCATTAAATCTGGAACAATAGAGGACAACATACAATTGAAATATTGGAGATCCGTAACAGATTTCCAATTTATGAGCAAACAGACATTTGAAGCGAAAAAATTCATAAATTTTTCTTCTTTCTCAAAACAAGTGCAATTTTTCAAAATCTTAGAAAAAACAATAGAAATCATTTAGAACTCAAAGATTTTGTAACAGGTACAATCAGGTCCAACAAAGAGATTGTACGAAAATGATATGATTTTGTTTTAGGAATTTCTATTTTTTTACAAAAGGAAACAAAAAAGGACATAACAATTGTTTGCAGTTTTTTAAACCAGACTTTCTTTGTCTGTAGCTAAATTAAGAAAATTCTGACTACTTAAAGAAAAAGAAAAAAAAATACACAAAAACGAAAAATCTGGGAAAGATAAAAGTCATTATTATTCTGGCACTTGTATTTTCAAATCCTGAGATTCATGATCATCGACATTATAAGTAGGAAAATTCGTTTTTTTTTTGCTTTTCTTGAAGGCGCCTTAAGTTTTTATAGATTGTGGTCAAATTGGTACTTACTCTTCGTCGCCTAATTTATTCTCCATACAATGATTCATTGTTGAAATTTGTTGGCCATCTGAAATAAACAAAAACAGAAAAAAAAATAAATAACTTTCTATCTGTTTCAGGAAATTTGTAATCAATATTATTGACAACAAATTTTGGCACATCATAAAAACGGTAAAAATTCTAGGAATATTTTAGAGGAAAATGTATACAATTTTTTTAAAGGACCGGACCTAGATAAAAATTATTCAATGATTAATGCAAACGGTGTATGATGTCATAAAATTCAACAAACGTATTTCCTTTAATCTTCTGCAATGGTAATGATTTATAACTTTCATCCGAAATATTTTAGTTTTGTAATGTGCATAACAATGAACGCATTTACTATGTACTAACGAAATATGGCTACGATAATTTATTCAGATTGTGACTCTAAACGATTAGATATTTTCGTGTGTCGCCGAAAATAAAAAGCGAACTGTACCTCGGTTCGTTCCGAGATTTGCCAGAACACAGAATATCTCCACCGGGTTTACAGACCCCACGTTCTTATATTCCATGTCTAATTCTTGTACTTTTTTATTCCAAATGTCTTGAACATTAGATCGGGTAAAATGTTGTTCCTTTTTGTAGCTGTTTCAGGAATCAGTAATAATTTAAAATAAATTACTTATCTTGTAGTTGGGGCTGCTAATAGCTTCTCCAGGTGTAATGATGTGTTCTGCGGTATATATTTTAAGCTGTTGTGTTGAATTATTCCACCCATGGCAGGTAGAAAGAGCCTACTTTCTTAGTTTATTATTAAATTTTCAGAAAATAGCAAAAAATCGGAATTATCAAAAATAAATGACAAATATAGCCGAATATAAAAAAAATTTGTTTCAAAAAAATCTCTTTAGCACAAATTTTCATTGAAAACTTTTTGTTATATTGAAAATTTTTCTATTCAAAAAATTTAAAATAAAAAATTTTTCTTTACAAAAAAATTATATAAGAAACATTTTTGATATTTTTCTACAGAAACAATTTTATATGGAAAATTTTTCCATACCCCTTTATAGTACTTTTGTCTTAGTCGCCAACAAGGCAACAACAAAAATGTGGAAAATAAAGAAATGATAAAATTGAAAAATGTTTGTGTGTATCTGTTCGGATGATAATCTTCGCTTTATGTTGATATTTGTTGGACACAATAATAATTCTTATTTATTCAGTCCCTCAAATTATACATAATGTGTGGTTTTCGCTCTGTCCAGAATTAGGGATAATCCTCCCGATGAGATGGTCTAACCAACCCACGGTGGTAAAATAAGGCCAAAAATCAATAACTTGTTTATTTCTTCATATTTTTATCTGAAACATACTGAGCTGACAAATTATGGTCCTTTCTTTATATTGTATAAATTATATGGTAAAATTAAAAGTGGTTGGACAAATAAGAGGAGACATATAAGATACATTAATAAAATGTGTTTAATAATTTTGGAAAATATTCAATAATTTTCATTTATGTACAGGCTTTTTGTCTACCTTATTATATAAAATTTGTAAAATTTGGATGAGTAGTTTGAGAGATATATTTAAAATTTCTGAAAAAAATTGTGCATTAGTCATGATTTATTTGTATATAAAAAAACATAACAAAAGCTCAATATTTCAATAAAATGTTGAAAATTCGTGAGAAAATGTTCAAGATTGTGATTTTCATTATCTTTATGCATTTTTGATTTGTTCACTGTAATGTGGCCACCACCTGTGTAAATATATTGCTTAGAGAATTTCCTTAAAAACAAAGTATTGTTCCATTTTTCTAAATCTTATTGTAAAAATTTAACTCAAGAACGTGTTGGCTAACAAAGGGGGCTGAAAAATTCAACGCCACGCCCAAATTTTTATTATACAGGTCATTTAAACTTATTTCAACTCACTATATAATTTGTTATCCTAAATTGGTTTTTTGGTGGTAACTAAAGTAAATTTTAATCTAGTCATTTAATAAATACTGCTTTAGATTATTTTCAAGTATTTTATGGACCTTTTTCTTACTAAATTGCATCCTGGTGTAATTAAAAATGTTTAAAATATGTAAAAAGGTGAAGTTAGTAAAATGATTCTGGTAAATAGGCCGGCAATATATACTACTATTACTTAACAGTAGAAGATCCAATTTATGTGTAACCTCTTTTAGCTCCTTTTTCTTAGATATGGCCTTTCAAAATTTTAATTCTTATGATTTTCACTAGATATTTAACTAACTCAAATTCACTTCAATTTTCGAAAAAACCAAACCACAGAAATTTCTAAAAACTGCCCAAAATGATTCACTAATAACAATATTTAAAAATTGCTTAAAAATTTAGAACAAAAACTTTAGTGGAAAAATTATATCCGCTTTTATTCAAAAGTATATAAAAATCAATTTTTTTCATTTTTGGCCGCTTTTTACCACCGTGCAACCATCGAAACGCGTCGAGGAAAGGTTTCCCCACCAACATTTTTTAGTTTTATCAAAAAACTATTTATTACAATAATAAATAATTGTAATGAATTGGTATCTTAGTGCAATACACTGCAGTAAAACTTTTTAATTAAATGTTTGATGTCCTAAAATTTTGATAAACCTTTAAAAAAAAAATTATGTTGAAAATTTCTTTGTAGAAAAAATTTTAAATAGCACAATTTCTTAGCTTTGCCGCTCCACCAACTTAACTAAGTTTGAAGGAAAGACACTACACAAATATCGAATTAATTTTGAATCATTTTATTGACTTTGTTCAAACAACAAATGATAAAATTATGATTAAATTCATTTTAAATAATTTTCAGTGAGGCTATCTATCGAAAATTAATCGCACCAACTTAGAAACCTCCTTTGACTCATGCGCAAGAACTTTGCTAAAGGTCATGGTGTGATCAAATGTACAGTTTACGATTTAAATTATTTTGATCATAACATGATCAAATGCACATTTTATGATTAAATTCGTTTTGTGTAATTGTTAGTGGCTCCGTCTGACAAATTGAGAAACTTTCGTAGGCTCATATGCAACAACTTTGGTAAAGATCATAGCATGATCAAATGCATAGTTTACTAATGAAGTTATTTTGAGTAATTTTCAGTGGCGCCACCTGTCGGAAATTGGTCATACCAACTTAGAAAATTTACGCGGCCCATGCTTAACAACTTCGCTAAAGATCATAGCATGATCAAATGCAAAGTTTACGATTTAATTTGTGGGTGCTTTGGCTTAGTTGGTTAGTACGTCGACTACTAAGCTTAACATCATATTGAACCTGGGTTCGATCCCCGGTCTTGGCAACATCAATTTCTGTAATTATTAATTTATATTAAAATTATTAATTATCACAGCATCTTCCGTCGGCGGTAAGTCTACAGCAATAACACGCCGTCAACGAAAAATAAATAACATTGGCTGTAGAACAAAAAGCGTCTAAATAACAACAACTAGCGCAACTTCACTGTTCTAAAAATAGATATGACGTGCAATTACAGTGTTGATAATATAAAGCTTTATCTCTTCCTTTCACCACCTTTCTCCTTTCTACTATCCACTTTTCCAAAGAAGATAACCCAATTCGTATATAATCTATATACAATTGTATGGGCAATATTTGCCTGAGTGTTACTTTCTTAAAAAAAATAACTTTAAGCAATTTTGAGTGCCGCCACCTGTCGGAACTTGGTCATACATAGTTAGAAATGTTAGTCGGCTCATGCGTAACAACTTTTCTTAAGATCATAACATGATCAAATGCATAGTCTTCTATTTTATAAAGGACATACAGACAGACAAACATTAATTTTTATATACATATATAAAATATAGATAGATGTTTATTTCGATTCAAGATTTTGATACTAAATTCCTATATATCGGAATTTTTTAAAACTTATATCATTTTTGAACCACTGATTTGTCATATATGTTAAAAAAAAACTGTTAAAACTTTGAAGTTAAGTTTGTTTCCGATATAATCTCAAAAATCTCTAATATTCTATCCAAAATCTACATATCGGCACTTTTCTTTTTTAAGGTAAAAAATCGCCAAAATGGCGATAATTTGGCAAATCTGGCAGGCCTGGTTGTCATTTAGAAAGGATACACAGAAAAAAAACTTTGAGACTATGTCATATTTTTAGGTTTTTGAAAGTCAAAAGTAAGTTTATATTTTTAATTCTATTATATTTTCTATTGTTTCTGATTTAAAATAAAGGTTAAATTATTAGCTTTATTACATTAAATAAATCATCTGCATATATTTGCATGTTTAGCCTAAAACTAATTATAAATTTTTTTACATTTTACAAATTTGTGTAGAAAAATCTAGGGAACATAAATGAGATGTTCTACAAATTGTATTAAATTAAAAATATTTAAATATTTACTTAAAGAGTGCTCTAAATAAAATTTGTAGTTGGATTTTCTTAAATAAAAATCAAACCTTTTAATATAAAAACTCTACAAAATACGCAAATATAATGACATATTATACAAAATTATTTAGCATTAAAATGTTTACTTAGTACTCGGGTTTTGCAAAATTATCGACTTTTTTCGGAAACCCTCCCATTAAAGATTTTACAGTTGCTTCTGATACCTTTTTGGAGCATGTGTTCCACCTGCGCTTAAAATCGGACATGTTCTTGGAAATCTTTAATGTGTTCTTCAATTCCTTTTTTACCAGAGCCCAATACCTTTCCACAGGCCGAAGTTCTGGACAGTTAGGTGGATTTGCCTCTCGTGGTACAAAAATGACATTATTCTTTGAGTACCACTCCCATGCCTTTTTTCCATAATGGCATGATGCCAAATCGGGCCAAAAAAATGTAGTCACTCTGTGCTCTCTTAAAAAGGGTAACAACCGTTTTTGTAGGCACTTCTTTATATAAATTTCTGTGTTTTTTGTGCCAGATGCCACAAATACTTTACTTCTTTTGCCACAACTGCAAATAGCTTGCCACACGAGAAACTTCTTAGGGAATTTTGTTTGTTTTTTTATGCGAAACTCTTGCCAAACATTGCCCCGTTTATCAGCAACATAAAAATCTTGACCAGGAAGTTGAGAAAAGTCTGCCAGTACGTATGTTTCATCATCCATCACACAACAGGTGTATTTTTTTATAAAATCAGACTTCAATTTTTTCGCTTCTTTTTTTTGCTTCTAAGTTCTTTATAGCATTGCGATCTGGAACCTTTTTTACTTTGTATGTCTTCAGTCCAGCATAAGCATAAGCTTTGATTCTATGTGCAAAATTCGTAGAACATTTCACCGTACGAGCTGCTTTTCTTAAAGAAGTGTTAGGCGCTCTTCGAAAGAGTCGCTCGACTTCTTTTGCCTTACCAATATCTGTAGGACCTTTTTTCCTCCCTAATCCAGGTTTTCTTTCATAGCTCAGGTTTTCCTTATACCGTCTGATGGCATTAGAAACCGTTCGAGGGTCAACTTTCAAATTTTTAGCTATTTTTTTTAAATTTCATGACGGATTTTTTTGAAAAGTTTTAATTATTTTTTTAAGAACTTTTTTTTCGCAGTCCATTTTGATTGAAATAACTATTGAAAATTAATAATTTCTAAAATAATAGTATCTGACATATCTATAGAAACTAACTTGATCAAAAAATAAATTATTTCTTGCACTATGGATAAATTTTGTCTAAAATAGTAAATGCATATTTTTTTTAGAACACTCTTTATATTTTTAAATAACATCTACTGGTCCATTTTCCAGCTAGTTTTACTAAAACATTAACGAAACATTGTTATATCTCGAACCCCACTTTGAAAAAATTTCCAAATTATTTTCTGGTAAAACCAATTTTACCAATACATACCCCTATGTGATCTCAATTCGATAATAAATCCCATGCAAATTATCACAACAATATCAGCAATTTGGGAAAATGAGGATCATAATGCAAACAATGGAGAAAGAAATATAATTCTATCAATAGGAAAGTGTTAATAAAATTATTTGCATAACAAACAATAAATTATGGCGAAAAAGGGTGAAAGGAAATAAATCATCAATCCAAAATAGGAAGAAAGACAAAATCTATAAAGAAGAAATTTAGTTTAGAACAAAGTATAGGACACGTGCTTTACAAAAACCTATAAGAGAAACTAGATATGGTACGATCATCAAGGATATACTTATACTATTGAAAATAGTAATAAAGAGAAACCAAATTTATGCAAAACACTTCCGAACGGAAGATCTCCTACAGCGCAAATCTAAATATAATGACACGTACTATAAAATCATATTAAATGATAAAAATGAGGTACAGGCAAATTATAGTGTCATGTAAATTTTAAATAAGTACTCCTATGTATGAAATGAAACAAAAATAGAACAAAGGATATTTCCTTACAACTATAAGAATCTATAACCTACAATACAAATATTTCCCTAAACTAATTATTTTATATTTGGCGCTATTTTCTTTGAAAGGACTATTTGTTTGTGTAAAATGTAAAAGGCGTTTGATATTTAAGGATTACATCAACTACACAAACATTTACACATATCCTTTTAAAATTAAGGTTATGAGTTCATAAACTCATTCACGAAAAATATTTAACGGTCTTCAACTGTTCTATCTAACAAATATTAACCGCGTAATAATAATTTTTGTTTTATCCAAAAAAAAAGAAAAGAAAAAAAACAGCAGCATGGAATAGAACAAGCTGTTAATTATTTAGTATTTTTTTCTTTGGCTCATTTTCGTGCACCTGACTAGAGCAAATGGAAAAACAAAGTTCTACTTTGGGTAACATAAGGTGCTTTCCCTCTACATATTTGAACTTGTCTGTCTAAGAAGAAAATACGTCATACTTTTAATTTGTCGTAGATGTAACTGTTGGCTTCAGAAATTAAGAAAGAAAACAAAAAAAACGAAAATGACTTGGAGTTTGGTAGCGTTTGCTATCAACCCTCTACAACTAATCACTCAAGCATTTCAGCGGGTCACCAGGAGGAAATAAACTAAATTTTATAATATTTTTTGTTTTTGTAATTTTTAAGAAAAACCACCAACTGTTTGTTGTAAATTAATGCATTTGTATGTACATTTACAGCACGAGTCAAATTAGGAATTAAATTTTTTTTATTAGACAAATTTTATTAAGAAAATTTAAGCACCTTGAACATATTTTTGTCTCATTCTATTTATACCCTTCACCACCATAGGTGAAAAGGGTATTATAAGTTTGTGCTGATGTTTGTAACGCACAGAAATATTTGTCTTAGACCCACCTTTTAGTATACCAATAGACTTAGAATCACTTTCTGAGTCGATTTAGCGATGTCCGTCCGTCTGGCTGGCTGGGCCGCCATGTAAACCTTGTAATCAAACTACAGGTCGCAATTCTAAAGATAATTTGATGAAATTTGGCACAGATAATTTTTTTGATAATGGGACCATGGCTATTGAAATTGGTCAAAATCGGTCCATTATTTATGGTACCTCCCATAGGTCCCACTTCCCGGAATTGCTATATTGGCCACAAATATCAATATTTTTTCATGAAATTTAAAACAAAATTTTGTTGAAATCGGTCCACATTTGACCATAGCTCCCATACAAACTCTTCTTCAAAAACGCACTAAATGAGACAAAACATCACTAAAACGCTTGTAAATCTAAAGATAATGAAAATTTTGAGTTTAGTTTTTGCACACATAATTTTTGTAACAACTGTAATCAATTTGCCAAATTTCGAGATAATCGGTCCACATTTGACCCTAGCTCTCATATAAATTCAAATGACGGAAACAGGTTGAATATATACGTTTTGAGAAAATGTTTGTATGATGGCAAAATTTAGCAAATATTTGTCTTTATACAGGAAAAATAACACCTTTGACCTTAGTGGTGAAGGGTATCGTATGGTCGGCTTGACCGACTATAGCCCTTTCTTACTTGTTTTTGTCTCTTCTTTGGAGTATCAGGTGATATTAAGAAAAATTTGAATATTTTTTTGTATATTTATTAAAGGTTTTCAAAGGATACGGACGTAAAACCATAATAAATTTGGTTTATTTTCCTTAATAAAAAGTTACGTGTGTCAGGTGGTCACACAAAATTATTAAATGTGCTGAAAATATGAATTATAAAATGTATCCCTACAGTGTAGTTCGAAAATTGTTTTTATCTTAAAAATGATTTTTAAATCAAAAGCTGCAAATTGTGTAATGGTCCTAATAAACATGATAAAATTGTATTTATGTTTACAGAACTATTTGCTAAATGAACATAAATAGACTATACTTTGTGAGAGGGTTTGGAAAATATGTGGAAATCTATTCTAACAAGTTAATCGGATGAACTTGATAGGCGTACAAACCTTGTCAGATTGTTAATAAATATTCACGATTATTACATGCGTTGGTAACATATATTTAAAGGTCGACACAAAAAAAAAGACTGAAGAAAAAAAATCTGTTACATTTATTTATTAATGTAACAGACCAATTTATTGATAAAAATTTAGACAGATTGAAAACCTCGAAACCCCCCCTTTCTTCACAGCATTCTGCATATAGTAGCCGACGGCTGCAGCAAGAAATGAAGGTAGATGAAAACTGAAAAATGTTTTTTTTTTGTTCAGTCGATAATCTACGCTTTTACTTATGGTTTATGAACATAATTCTTAAAAGTTTTGCTTGTAAATTTAGTAATAATGCGAGGTTTTCGATCTGTCTAAATTGGGGATAATCCTCCCGAAGAGATGGCTTAACCAACCATCGAAACACGTAGAGGAATTTGGTTTTTTTATCAACAATTTTTTACCAAAAATTTTTTTGGAAATTTTTCTACAGAAAAATGTTTCTATCAAAAAATTTTCTATAGAAAAATATTTTTATCGAAAAATTTTTTGTAGAAAAAAGTTTTTATAAAAAATTTTTCTATGAAAAATTCTTTTTGATTTTTGATAATTTTTCGATAAAAAATATTTTTTTGAAAATTTCTTCATTAAAAATTTTTCTATATAATTTTTTTTTATCAAAAATTTTTCTATAGAAATTCTTTTACCAAAAATTTTTTACCAACAATTTTTTAGAAAATTTTTCTACAGAAAAATATTTCTATCAAAAAATTTTCTATAGAAAAATATTTTTATCGAAAATTTTTTTGTAGAAAAAAGTTTTTATGAAAAATTTTTCTATAAAAAATTCTTTTTTGAGATAATTTTTCGATAGAAAAATATTTGTTTGAAAATTTTTTCATTAAAAATTTCTCTATTTAAATTTTTTTTCTTTGAGATAATTTTTCGATAGAAAAATATTTTTTGAAAATTTTTTCATTAAAAATTTTTCTATATAAATTTTTTCATCAAAAATTTTTCTATATAAATTTTTATATCAAAAATTTTTCTATAGAAAATTCTTTTATCAAAAATTTTTTACCAAAAATTTTTTTTAAAATTTTTCTACAGAAAAATGTTTCTAGCAAAAAATTTTCTATAGAAAAATATTTTTATCGAAATATTTTTTTCAGAAAAAAAAATTTTTATGAAAAATTTTTCTATAAAATTTTTTTTTTTTTTTGAGATAATTTTTTCATTATTTGGGAATTAATTATTCGAACTTTAAATTGAATTAATTGAAAAATTAGGATTTATCAGGCTTGAGTTCATTTTTAATTTTCAAATTATTAATTTGAAAATTTGAAAGTAATCCCAGCAAAACTTTGGTAATGGCAAGTACTCTGATAACTGGTTACCTTGTAACGACTACAACATACCATCCGAATAAATAATAAGTTATTACAGAAGTACTTATTTGTAATTAAGATGGTTATTTAAACTGAATGGCCCCGGTTCAAATCCCACCAAGGGCAACAATTTTTTTAGTTTTTTTTTATTAAAAGAGTCTTTTTAAATGATTTTTGAATTTTAAGAACTTAAATATTATCTTCTGTAAAAAAAAAATTGTAAAACTAACTCACGTTAATGAAAAAATACCATCATGAGTTAATTTTGATTATGTAGGGGATGTTGAATACCAAACACTATTATAATTGGTCTTAACTGGGTAAGCCCAACTTATCTGGGTCATCCTTCATCTCAATTGTGGACACACACCTCCTCATGGTATCACCCGGGGAGCTAGTTTAACACCCATTAATATTGTGAGTTAACATGTTCCGAGAGTTATCCCATAAGATCGATAAAAATGGGTTAGGATTACAGGCTAGTAACCCTCTCTTGAAAAAAAATACAATGAAGAGGATAAAATTAGAATTGAAATGTCCCACTACCTAATGTTTGAGGAGGATGTCCGAAACTTCGATAGAAAGACCAAGTAGAGGAACATTTTTCAAAGCTTGGCCTATAAAATTGGAGAATATTCGCACAAGATCGAAATCCATGGAATTCTAAAATATACTCGGACTTTGACCTTAACAGGTTGTAACTATAGGCCATTTAAGTAAGTAAGAGTCAATCTTATGTAAAAACTTATACAAAAAAAGAAGATTTAAATTGTTTAAGTTTTAAAATAATTTTAAAAAAGTTTTAAAATAATTACAAAAAATCGTATAAAAATATTTTTCCAAAAATTACAACAAAGCAAAAAAAAGCAGGGAAAAACAAAGTTATTTTCACATGATTTTGGATCTAAAAATAAAAATTGTTTATATTAATTATAAGCTGCCAAGTTTTCAACATATGAAGTAGCTCAGTGGAAGAGTCTCTGCCTAGCAGACGGGAGGGTCTGGGTTCGAGCCCCCATGGGATCATAAAAAAAATTTTGTATTTCGTTTAAAAATATATGTTTTTAATAAAACAACAACAAAAAAGTTGTTGTTGTTGTTGCTTTCAAATTGCTTACCCAAGTCATTACTTTTCTGCAATTGGTAAGTACTTGCCTCCAATGACATCCCCATGTTAATGTAATGACTTAAACAGCGAATGAGTAAGTAGTTCGTGTTCAATAGTTTAACTGTTTAACTCATTATTTGGTAATGAAAAGTTTTACTGGGAATAATGTGGAGAAATACTGAAAAAATTATTTTTGAACGCGGCTAGTGGAGATATTCGATCAAAATCATTGAGTTAAATTGATGATTATCTCTGCAATATGTCGTGTGGTCGAGGATTTGAGATAATTTTTCAATAGAAAAAAATGTTTTGTGAAAACTTTCACAGAAACAAATTTTTGTAAAAAAAATTTTTTAGAAAAAATTATTTTTGTCGATAAATTTTGAAATGAAAAATATTTTTAATAAAAAATTTTCTATAAAAAATATATCGAAAATTCCAACTAATTTTTTAATACTCATTTACACGAGTTTCATAATGATCGCAATATTTACGAAAATTATAAAAAGTCTTAGTCTTCGGCTTCTGGTGGTATGGGCTAAATAAACAAATGTTATCGACTATGGTACTTCCTTCCAGACACTAAATAATTCACTTTCAAGGTCCTGGAAACATTTTTGACAAAAACTTAAATCGGTCTAGTAGTTTTCAAGTAATAAGCTATTTATTATAAATTATGGTACGTGGGTGGATCAATAAGACTGCGAATTTATGAATGGGACATTTAAATTTAACACGTTCCCTGCCGTGTGTACCGAAAATAGTACACGCGTAGCTTCATTTTTATGCCAACGTGTTTTTTTTTTAATTAAATTTTTTTCTCTAAATTTTCATTCCCGTTAAGATTGTTTTATGTTATTTAGTGATGTTTAGAGGAATTTTTGCACGTGTACTGATAACGGTACACGCAAATAATATAAATTCTCTCAAAAACAAAAAAATTAAAATTTATACAAAATTATTAAAGCGCTTCCGTGTACTGTTTTCGCTGAAAAACAGCTTGGCAGGGAACGTGTTAAAAACATCCCTCATTCGGCGAAATTGTCACATGGTTGCGTTTGTGGTTGATTGAGAGCTAATTCATCGACAGCATCATTCATCTTGCAAAATGTCTCATGCAATCATTCAAATTTAAAACCACTGATCTCCCACTACCTATGCCTTTTAAAATATCTTTTAATAACAATCACCGATCAGCTGAAACTATATAATAAATTCGGATGTAGGGACCTCAACTGGGCGTCCGGAACGTTCAGCATATTCCATGCTTTTACAGCCACATCGACATTTAATAAACCACTTGTCAACCATGGAAATGAATGATGCAGAGCCACCAAAATGTTTAGCAAGCCTAGCGTTTGTTTTTTTTTTAATTTCCGCAAAAAGTAATGACAGGAGTCAACTGACAATTGGAAACTTATTGACTCTACCTCGTAAATGGCAAAATAATTGGAAAACTGTGCACTAATACTAGGATTAAAAAAGTTATCTGACCATGGAGTTTTTCGAGATGTTCAGGAGCAGTCTATATTTATGCTCTTTTATCATTATATACAAAATATTAAATTTATACGATTTCATTGACTTCTTCAGTAATTGAAAGTAGCGTTTATCATCAATTTTCGATATGCTAAATGTTCTCTTATAACGATCATAAAATTATGATCAACACTGTTTGTGTAATCAATATGTGGGATGTTAATAAATTTTATATGATGATTAAATTGCTTATAAATATGAAATTTGAAACTTTGTTTTTAATCAAATGAATTTCCTTTTTTTTTTGAGACTCAAAACATATTAAGCCAAAGTAGGCAAAAAAAAATCCTTTAAAAACAAGGGACCACCATTGAATTAAAACGATCAAGGGGACAGACAGACAACAGCACCAATTGTAAAGATCGATCATATTTAAACCGCAACAATATGTTAACATGTTGCTTTCCTGTGTAACAATACAAGTAAACAGTTGTGAGCAAGAATGTAGCACCAAGAAAACATATGACTTTCCTTTGTTGAAATTACTTCATACGATATTTCTTTACCCCTGCCTGTAAGGTTGTACATGTACATGCTGTTGTATCATTAAATAAAGCAGTGATAATGTCACGTATATCTTACCGCTCCTTAATAAAACAAAAACTCACTTCAAAACTCAACAACTTCAATCCATGTAAATTCATTCCTGCCAAAGAAATTCACCATCAAAATTATTCAAGCTTATTTCCCTTTTTTCTGCTTTATGGAGTTTTTAACGATTTTTTTCCTTCAAAAATACGCAAATTTGTAACGTACGAGTAAAAACAATTATTATTATTTTTGTTTTGTTTATTCTCTTGAATATTGCAAAGAAAGTATGGGTCTATTGTTTTCTTATTCCTACTTTTAAAAATTGTTATTTTTTATTATTGTTTATTTTCGGATCATGTCAAAATTATGAATGAAAACTTACAAAATTCTACATGTCCATCAAGAAGTGAGACCTTATTATTGTAAGTATTTCAGTAAAAATAAGCAAAATATCACGTACTATAGTGGTTTCTGATTAATAACTGCAAACTTGTAAATGCGTGTAAAATTAAAAATCTAAAATGAAGCATCAAGAAGATCTTGTAATTTTGAAGTTGTTTAAATTAGGAATACACTGAAAAGAAATCCTAATCGAAATTATTTTAGGGATCGGGGCAAAAAACAAGAAATCAACAAGAAAGAAAATGTTATAGTCAGCAAATCTCGACTATTTGCTACCCTTCATTACTAATGTAAAGTGGATCAAATCCTAATTCGTTAGTTTTTCTTAGAGACATACATATCGTCACCTAAAAGACGAAGTAACCTATATACAGTTTTCAAAAGTTTACAGGAGAGGGAAAAAACGTTATAAAATTGGAACTATTTGCAATATTTAAACGAAAATTGTGTATTTAGATTAAAATGAAACCAGAAATATATATCGGTTGAAAAATTTTTGTTTTTCTAAACACAGCTTGTGTTATGTCATTTAGGTTATTTGGAATTGTAAAAATCTGAAACCAAATGACCTATCTGCAGTACTAATTAGTACGAATAAATCAAAATTGTTATACACATAAATACTATATAAATTAAATAATAACATTATAGTTTCTTTTACTGGTTTAAGCAAATGAAAGTACTTAATGACTGTTTAAATTACACTATGAAACAAAATTAAACCTTTATCGCGATGTTTGATGATTTAGTTTTATCTTTTTTAAGTGTGTTACAACTCTCTAGGTACAAAAACTGTAATAATTTGGTCACCTGTGATATTACTCGTAGATGTTCAAAATTTTGCACAGATATACGTTATGATATAGAGAAAAACAAGTAAGAAAGTGCTGTAGTCGGTCAAGCCCGACCATACGATACCCTTCACCACTAAGATCAAAGGTATTATTTTTTCTGTGTAAAGACAAATATTTGCTAAATTTTGCCATCATACAAACATTTTCTCAAAACTTATATAATTAAGCTGTTTCCGTCATTTGGACTAATATGAGAGCTAGGGCCAAATGTAGACCGATTATCTCGAAATTTGGCAAATTGATTATATTATATTCTCATTATCTTTAGATCTACGAGCGTTTTAGTGATTTTTGCCCCATTTAGTGCATTTTTAAAGAAAAGTTTGTATGGGAGCCATGGTCAAATGTGGACCGATTTCAACGAAATTTGGTACAGTAATTTAAGTTTACATAAAATTAAAATTTTATGAAAAAATATTGATTTTTGTGGCCAATATATCAATTCCGGGAAGTGGGACCTATGGAAGGTACAATAAATAATGGACCGACGAATTTCAATAGCCATGGTCCCATTATCAAAAAAATGATCTGTGCCAAATTTCATCAAATTATCTTTAGAATTGCGACTTGTAGTTTGATTACAAGGTTTACATGGGGGTCCAGCCAGCCAGACGGACGGACATCGCTAAATCGACTCAGAAAGTGATTCTAATGCATTAAACACATAGACAACAGCAGGCTACACGAACACCGACTACAAAAGTCGTTGGCTGCAATCGTCGCCTCGTAGTCAGCTACTTAATTATTTTGGGGACGGCAGCTACATTTAAGACGGCAGCTACATTTCGAAACACCTGTTTATGAGTGGTGCCAATATCGCGTTTATAAGATGGACAAAATAACAATTTAAATTTTGATAAAAACGACATAAATTCATTTTGTTAATTAACCTCCGAAATCAACGGTTTTCCTGTACCTGATGGTATGTCTATATCAAAAAAAAAATTTATAGAAAGATTTTGGTGTGATCTCTAATAGTTTAAGAGTTATGGGCTTTTTAAATTTCAAGAATAATACGGTATAACTTTAGAAGTTTATATCCGATATTAACTTTTTTGGTATCAAACAAAAGCTACTGAAAATATCTTTTATATTCTTATATATTCTATATAAAATTCTATATAATGGATAAGGAGCTAATATACTATAAACTTATTTCAGCAACCGACTTTTTTTATAAAAATTCGTATATCTTAAAACAATATAGATATAAGTATGCTCTTTTATATAATGAATTTTATAAAGGACATACTGGGCTTTTATATAACATGAACTACGTAGCTCTAGCACACGTAGCGTGTGAGTTATACAGTTTAAAAAATATTTTTTTAAAATTTTACTTCTATTGAGTTAGAGTTATATAA
This sequence comes from Stomorhina lunata, assembly GCA_933228675.1. Lineage (NCBI taxonomy): Eukaryota > Metazoa > Arthropoda > Insecta > Diptera > Rhiniidae > Stomorhina > Stomorhina lunata. The sequence goes on along the minus strand of OW121740.1, from coordinate 182,869,867 downwards.
ATATAAATTTTTACATAATATTTTATTAGATATTATTATATTCATTAAATATACAAATATTTTATAAGAATGTAAATTGTTTACATAAATTCTCCCCATTGTATTTGTGGTAAATAAATTCAAGTGGTTTAAATCGCTCATTTATTTCAATATTATATGGTGTTGACAGCACTAAATCTTTTATTGTCGCCAACAAAAATAGAAAATAGTTTAATTTTGGCTACAGCTACAACGGTGGTCGGTAGTCGTGTAGCCGTGTCGACTCTAAAAAATTTATTTCTATTTGAATGCATGTATTCTAATTTTGACAGGTTGTAGCCCGTAGCCTGCTGTTGTCTATGTGTTTAATGCATAAGCCTATTGGTATACTAAAAGATGGGTCTAATTCTAAGCGTTACATACATCAGCACAAACTTATAATACCCTTTTCACCTATGGTGGTGAAGGGTATAATAATCCATAAGAACTCTATTTTGAAATTTTTGCAGATATGTTATTTGGTCTTTGAGATGACGATATGTATGTATATTTACGTTCAATTTTCTTATCACAGCAACAATTTCTCGATACTTAGATATCCTTTAAATCGCTGAGTTTCAAACATTTTATAAATTTGAAAAAGGAAGAAGTAATTTCCATTTCTAATATTTCAAATTTCACATAACTACTTAATAAAACATTTTTTTTTCTAAATAATCACACCTTTCCACTTTTATCCAAATGAAAGCGATAACTTGTTTTACTAAGTCTAACATATAGCCACAGATGTTTTTTTTTTTTTTGATATCAAAAACAGATATAAAGAAAGTTTTTGAATATTTATATAATAAAAATACCAACTTATCAAACCCTGCCATATGGCACAGACAACAACCCACACTTATTTTTTTTGGTTTAAAAGAGTTCAAATCAACTTTGTCCTAAAGACAAATGACGTTTAACTTTTCTCAATTTAATAAAAACAAAATATCACCTTAAAATACATAAATAAACCCCAGAAGCTCGTGCTATAGTAAGTAAAAATTTTGTTATGTTTACAAAGACAAAATATAAAAACTAAAGCATTTATGGTCTAATGGACTTAAATTCAAATGCATTTTTAAATATTCAAAATAGGGGACACAACCACTATTGCCACCACAAAACAACAGCCGACCATTGAACCATCCGACCAAACCACCACCTTCATGTAAAGGAATTTCATTTGTGTCATTTTGTAAATAGAACCAGGAAATACTTGGTCTTAGTAGCAACGAAATGCCGTCTGTATTAAGAGTTGTACGAATATAATTACGCGCATTATTAACATAATAAAAACTCCAACAAGAGCTAAGCAGTAGCAGAAATTTCTTAAGGTAAAAAGGTCAAATTCTCAATGAATTTCGTTCAACATAATGCTTCACATATTCATATGTATAATATACTATACACCTGTGTCATAGAACTCATTATGTTACATTCAACGAAAATTAAAATAAAAAAACCTTACAGGAAAAATACAAAATTATACCCGCCAAAAACCCAAAATAAAAACTAAAGGAAAAACACTTGTTCTCTAAATTTCGATCTATTCACTAGCCATCAGTCGGTTCAAGAAGCGCGTGCTATTTGCCAAGCAGCTCTCGATCGAGCACTCATACTCTCACACATAATTGAGGAAAAATCATCGAAGCGCTACTCTGTAAGTGCACGGTGTTCAGCTCAGCTAAATATTCCAAGACTTTCTTCATTTCTGTCCAAAAACTCCATGTGTTTGAGTGTATTATTCTATAATTTTATTAAAGGTGCAGTGAACCTAAGACGTTGCATTTCATTTAAGGTTTTCTTTTACATTTAGAATAGAATAGGCACCCTCTACTAAATAGACAAACGTTATTCAGTTTCATTCCACTTCCGTATGGAAAATCAACCCCCAAATTTGTCCACATAAGATATAAAAGACAATATAACATGCAACTAATTTACAAATTATAAGAATTTATAAGAAAACAAAAAAAATAAAATAAGAAAATTTTAATAAAAATGATTGTATCATTATTTCTAATTAACCCAATAAACATTCAGGTTCAACAATACAATTATTATAATATATCACAAATTGAAGACGAAAAGCTATCTATAGGGATAATAAACCACTCCAAATTTCATATTGATTGATTATAATTAATTCTGTGGCAAGAAAAAGTAGCTTAAGTCGAAAATTTAAGTTTTGAGATATCATAAATTTTTTGTATTTTTTCTTCTTCTTGATTTCTGCGAATATATTGGTAACATGTTTATTTATAAAGAAGTATGATTTTAAAAAATATATATTGTTTGAATCAGAACATTTTACGCTTTTTCTACTTAAGCGCTTTTTCAAACCTTAAGTAACTTAAGCGGTTCTGTTTAAGTAAAAAGTATATATTGTGTAGTTTTATGTAAATATAAATTGTTTCAAAATAATGACTTTATTTTTTTAAGGTCAACATTTATACAGCTTAGGTGAAGTTAAGCTAAATCTTTATATGATGAAAGAAAAATATGAATACATAAACAAAAATATGTGTACATAAGTTGTTTTGATAAATGCATTATTGATTCAAAAAACTTAAGCTAAAAAGTAAACGCACATAACATTGATAAAATACCGAATTTTTTAAAACGGACTAAACACATTTAAGCGCCTTTGCTTCTGTAATGCACCAAAAGCCTTAACTCAATTCTCTCTTATGTCGACTTAACCTACTCTTCCACAGAATTGATTGGATTGCATTATGTAATTTTTTTATTTTTTTTTTTTTTTTAAAGAAATAAAACAGGCAAATACTATCTATACAATTGGAATGGAAAGACCAAGTAAAGGAAAATCGTTCAAAGCTTGGCTACCGAAATTTGAGAACATGCAAACAAGAGCAAACCGTATAGAATTCTAAAATATGCTCGGCCTTTGACCTTAACAGGTTGTAAATATAGGCCATTTAAGTAATTAGCTCGTAAAGATCGTAATGAACAACATCTTTCAATCTTAACAGACATACAACAACCACTTTTGTTGGTATGTCCATGATATTTTCTTAATGATCTGTTTTTGACAATTGTAGACGTTCGCACCAAAACGTAATAATTCCATTATAAAACATTTTAAGTAAATTGAGAAGACTTTTTTTAATGTAACTGTTAATAATAATAAGCTTATAGTCATGACACTATAAGCGTTTCTGGACGTCGGTATGATTTAAAAAGCAAAAAGTTACGTTTTAAAATGATCGAAATGAAAAATGTTCTATGTTTAAGTGCAAAAATCTTATAACAAATAATTTGTTTACAAAAAAAAAAAATAATCTAACCAATAGACCCCCAAAATCTGAAATTTTATGATGGTGGACCAAAAATCGAAGCTAGTTTTTGGATAATTAGCTAAGGTTTATATAAATTCTATTTTAAAGTTACGACTGAAGTTCGAAGTTTTCGACTGATGGATGTATTTTAGTATAATTTAAAAAAAAACATGTACTAATTCTTCTGTCTATATCTCGTGAACTATTCGAAATACCGCTGTTTTCTCCTCAGAAAATTTTTACCTTAACAAAAACAATATCTTACTAAAAACATAATGACTTTGAAAATAAGGAATGAAAAAAAAGGACACTTTAAATTTTTATACCAAAAGTGTTTCTATGAAAGAAAATTTATATCAAAAATTTTTCTATAGAAAAAAATTTTTTCCAAAAATATTTCTATAGCAAAAATTTAATATTGAAAATTATTCTATAGAAAAAAATTTATACCAAAAAATGTAGAAAAATTTTGATATCATCAATAAAAATCGATGATGAAATTTTACGTTTATTGACAGTTTTGATGTTTTGAGTAAGATGTTGTTTTTTGATTTCATCTCAAGGCACAATTTGCTTCAGAGAGAAAATCAATATTTCAAATAGTTCACGAGATATAGACAAAAGAATGAAGAACCCCAAGCGAGAACTTCAAAAATGATTTAAAAACAAGTAGAAAAGTGTTATAGTCGGTCAAGTCCGACTTTTTCGTGTATAAAGACTAAGTACCTGGTTGACCGAGCCTTGCTCTGAGCTTTATGATAAACATTTTGAGGCAAATTTTAAAGTTTTCATATATTTTATTTATAAAGATTATCAAATGAACAGTTTGCGATTTAATTAATTTTGAGTAGTTTTCAGTGACGCCACCTGTCGGAAGTTGTTCATACCATCTATGAGTAACAACTTTGCTAATGAGCATAACATGATCAAATGTAAAGTTTACGATTTAATTCACTTTGAGTGATTTTCAGTGGCGCCACCTGTCGGACTTTGGTCATACCATTAAATAAACTTTCGTCGACTTATCCGCAACAACTTTGCTAAAGATTATAGCATGTTTAAATGTACAGCTTACGATTTAATTGACTCTGAGTAAATTTCAGTGGCGCCACCTGTCAAAATTTTTTCACACCAACTATGAAAAATTCGTCGGCTCATGTGCAACAACTTTGCAAAAGATCTTAGCGTAATCAAATACATACGCCACCTGTCGAAAATTGTTCACACCAACTAAGAAACGTTCGCCGGCTTGCATGATCATATGCACAGTTTACGATTTAATTCATTTTTAGTAATTTTCAGTTTGTCCGCAACATCTTTGCTAAAGAGCATAACATGATCAAATGCATAGTTTACTATTCTATAAAAAAACATACATACAGGCAAACATTCATTTGTTTAAAAGTTATAACATTACTACTTTTTCCCCCTTTTTATCCTCTAATTTCAAAAAAAGTTTCATACGCATATTTGGCACTTCTTTGGTACCAATTGAATTATCATAATGTTCCTATTCATACTACTTTTTGTGATGTTAAGTTATCATCTTTTACTTTTTTACCCATTTTGGCCCCAAAATCAAAAAAGTACCAAATACGTGTTCAATATTTCTTTTAAATCTGCTGAATGCAGTACAAAGTTCTTTCTACAAACTTTGGTTTAAAACATAAGAGCGGGATAAAAAAAGTGCCAAAAAAACTATTTTCATACTTTTTTACCCCCTATCGGACATAGTTTCAAAAAAGTGCCAAACAATTGTCCGCTTATTTTCATAGCTGTTCAAAACGTAATTTAAATGTTGTTTCTTTAGGAGATATAACGTTTTCGATTTTTTCTCCTTTTCCCCCGTTTTTACCCCCTTAGCGGTAAAACTTCCAAAAGTCCCTTCATATTCGATCCATACAGCAAAAAAGGTACCCAGTGTCTAAATTTTGTCAAAATCGTTAGAGCCGACATACAATTATTGCTCGTTTAAAGATATAAGATATTTGCAACATTTTTTTTAGCATACAAACATTTTCTCATTTTGATTACAGTTACGAGCGTTTTAGTGATTTTTGTTTCATTTAGTGCGTTTTAACAGAAGAGTTTGTATAGGAGCTATGGTCAAATGTGGACCGAAATTTGGTACAGGAATTTAGGTTTATATAAGCAGTATCTGTTTTAAATTTCATGAAAAAATTATAATATTTGTGGCCAAAATTCCGGGATGTGGAACCTATGGGAGGTACCATATTTAATGGACCGATTTTGACGAATTTCCCACTATCATAAAAATTATCCGTACCAAATTTCATCACAAAAAAAAACATGAAATCGATCGATCGTTTTTAAAAACTTTTTGTAAAGAATTGATAAGCATTTTTTGTAATTTTATTTAATGTAACTAAGAAGACTAATATGTAGAAGAAAATTGCAGCATTAACTCAATTTTGTCAAAAAATGAAATTATTCGTCTATTATTATTTTCAGAATTTTCACTTAACTATTATTATTTTCAGAATTTTTACTAAACTATTTTTATTTTCAGAATTTTCACTTATTTGTTTAACTGCTGGATAAAACATTACTTCTCACTTCAGATTTTGTTGGCCTTGTTTATTATGTCTATTGGGTTATTTTGTTGAAGATATATAAAAATCAATTTAACATCAGAATATTCCAAAAGAACATTAAAAGAAAACGAGAAAAATTTTGGAAAATTCTAATACTAAACCACACATGCTAGCACCAACATATACGCACACACACACAAAGACAAAATCATTTAGAAAAAAACCCAAATTCTGTAAGTTAAAGGATCAAACAAATAATTGTAATAAAAAAGGAACAGCGGGCGTAAATTACTCTACACACTCAAAAATACGCTGAGGCTCTAAATGATAATGACGTTGATAGCTCGTGTGTTATGCAACAGAGAAATAGCTGGAAAATAAAGAAAAAAAGAAGCGGATCATAAAAATGATATGAAAACAACATATGGACATACAAGCAAATGAATAAATTTTAAGTTACCGCAACAAATAGTAAAACGCAATGATCATAAATGTTCATTATGAGCAACATAATGAAGTTTATAGTGTAGGCACGAAATTCTTAGGCCAAGGTGCAAGAAACTTCACAAAAAAAAATATTTTTTTTACTTAAATACACCACAACAATAAGACACTTTTTAAGGAAGTAAAATTTTTATAAAAAAAACTTACGGAAAAAGGCTCGTGCCATCGTGATAATTATGCAGGATAATGAAGATCGAGAGACAAATGTAACATTACATGAATTTTGTAGTTGTTATTTGTGTCCCACTAAAACAGACTAAATAAAATAATAACTATTTAAAACTATTTCTATTTCTTAAGTCTATCATTTGTAGATCATTCATTCCTTCTTCCTTTTTAAGACTTCGTCAAGGTGTTTGATAATGATATTTTTGGAAGGCGTTGTTGTTGTTGTTTTTTTAAGGAAATTCCCTAATGTTGTTCTATTTTTTAGGAGTTTGTTGTTTTTTCATGTAAGTTATTTGATGGAAGAAGTATCTTTTTAATGTAATTAAACAAATGTCATTTCTTCGTTTTTATTCGAAGGGGGATCTCGAGGGGGGTTGGAAAATTTAAGGTTAATAAACTCTGAGAAAAATAAAATTAAAGATGTCACAACTAATTTGAAATAGAAACAAATGTTTCTCGTATAGTTTTTACCTAATTGTAACGTATTTTTAGGTGACATGTTTTGTCATTTTTGAGCATTACATCAGGGAAAAAATATTTTATCAAATCAAACCAGAATTTGAAAATAAAGAGTTTGAGCAAATTTAGTAAAATAGTAATATGCGAACCGAATTGTGAATTTAATGAATTTAAGTTATATAACTGAAGAATCAACTAACGTAAAATGTGGACCGATTAAAATAAATCTTGTTTGTAATGTAGGTATTGTAATCATTTATTTGTCATAGTGGGATTAATATGGGAGCTATGGTTAAATGTGCACAGATTTTTGTAAAATGGCCTTCCCTTCACACCCTCTCGTGTTTTTTTAACAGACAAACGAATATTGCAGAATCGCGTTAGAATTACATAAAGTCCTAGAATATATATACTTTATCGGTCCTTATGCCATATTTTGAGAATTACAATCTCTCTCCAACTTTTTTTAAACCTTTCATTTCTTCATTTGGGTTATAATCAGGCGTAGGCTCGTACCACCAGAAGCCACCAGAAGCCAAAGACTTTATTTAATTTTCGTAAATATCACGATCATTAATGAAACTCCTGAAAATGAGTATTAAAAGCATTCAGTTGAGATTTGGATGTTAGCAAAATCGGTTGGTGCCGCTTTGTTAAAAAAAAATACAAAAACAAAATATACAAAATCAAAATCCAATTTATAGCAACAAAAATCACAATTCGAGAAAACAAAGCAAAATATTCTCGAATATCGTTGCCACGACACTATTATTTTTGTAAACATTGTTTGAAATTGGAAATATTTTTCGAAATAGAAATAAATACCAATATTAAACAATTTAAGATTTTTTTAAATAAAAATATTTTTCTACAGAAATATTTTTGATAAAAAATACAAATATTTTGATAAACTTGATAAATAAAAAAACTTTGTACAGAAAAAATAAAAAAAAATTTGTCTTTAAAAAATTTTTTATAAAAAAAATTTTCTATAGAAAAATTTTTGAAAAAAGAAAATTCTATAGAAAAATATTTGATAAAAAAAATTTTCTATAGAAAAATTTTTGGTAAAAAAATTTTCGATAGTAATTTTTTTTATTAAACATTTTTCTTTAGAAAAATTTTTGATAAAAAAAAATTTCTATAGAAAAATTTTTGATAAAAAAATGTTCTCAAAAAATAACAATGTAAATATTATTCAAAAATAATGACTATTCGCATTTGATCCCAAATCTGTTACATTTATTTATTAATATAACAGACCAACTTATTGATAAAAAACCAAAAATTGTTTGCGGAGAAACCAAAATTCCTCGACGCGTTGCGATGGTTTTTTAGGCCATCTCCTCAGGAGGATTATCCCCAATTTAGACAGATCGAAAACCTCGCATTATTACTTATTTTACAAACAAAACCTTTCAGAATTATGTTCATAAGCCATAAGTAAAAGCGAAAAAAAGAAAAAACTTTGATAAAAAAAATTTCTTTAGAAAAATTTTTGGTAAAAAAAATTTTCTATAGAAAAATTTTTGATAAAAAAATTTCTATAGAAAAATTTTTTATAAAAAAAATTTATATAGAAAAATTTTTGATAAAAAAAATTTTCTATGAAAAAATTTTAGATACAAAAAATTTTCTATTTTTGATAAAAAAATTTTCTATAGAAAAATTTTTCATAAAAAAATTTTCTATAGAAAAATTTTTCATAAAAAAATTTTCTATAGAAAAATTTTTGATAAAGAAATTTTTTATAGAAAAAATTTTGATACAGAAATTTTCTATAGAAAAATTTTTGATAAAAAAAATTTCTATAGAATAATTTTTGATAAAAAAATTTTCTATAGAAAAAGTATAAAGTAAAAAATATATTTATTACGAGAATTTCTTTCATAAGCCATAAGCAAAAGCGAAAAAAAGAAAAAAACTTTGATAAAAAAAATTTCTATAAAAAAAATTTTTGATAAAAAAATTTTTTTTGTAGAAAAATTTTTGATAAAAAAATTTCTATAGAAAAATTTTTTATAAAAAAAATTATATAGAAAAATTTTTGATAAAAAAAATTTTCTATGAAAAAATTTTTGATACAAAAAATTTTCTATGAAAAAATTTTTGATACAAAAAACTTTCTATTTTTGATAAAAAAAATTTTCTATAGAACAATTTTTCGTAAAAAAATTTTCTTAGAAAAATTTTTGATAAAGAAATTTCTAGAAATTTTGATACAAAAATTTTCTATAGAAAAAATTTTTATAAAAAAAATTTCTATAGAAAAATTTTTGATAAAAAATTTTCTATAGAAAAATTTTTGATAAAAAAATTTTTGATAAAAAATTTTCTATAGAAAAGTTTTTGATAAAACAAATTTTTATGAAAAAATGTTTGATACAAAAAATTTATATAGAAAAATTTTTGATAAAAAAAATTTTCTATGAAAAAATTTTTGATACAAAAAATTTTCTATGAAAAAATGTTTGATACAAAAAATTTTCTATTTTTTATAAAAAAAATTTTCTGTAGAACAATTTTTCGTAAAAAAATTTTTGATAAAGAAATTTTCTATAGAAAAATTTTGATAAAAAAATTTTCTATAGAAAAATTTTTTATAAAAAAAATTTCTATAGAAAAATTTTTGATAAAAAATTTTCTATAGAAAAATTTTTGATAAAAAAATTTTCTATTTTGATAAACAAATTTTCTATTTTTGATAAAAAAATTTTCTATTTTGATAAACAAATTTTCTATTTTTGATATAAAAATTTTCTATAAAAAAATTTTGTATAGAAAAATTTTTGGTAGAAAAAAAAAATATCAAAGAAAAATTTTTAATCAAAAATTTTTCTATAGCAATTTTTTGATAAAAATATAAAAAATGGAATAAAAAACATTTTTTTAAACATCAGAATTGAAAAAAATACAATAATTAGTTAAAAGTATAAAAAACGTCAACTCTGCCCACGATTTTTTATAAAGTAAAAAAAATATATTTATTACGAGAATATCCTTTTAAGAAGCTACTAAAAAACTCAGGCTGAGAGAATTGGAACTAAATTTTTTATTCATCATTTTAGAAAAAATTTTACAAATGTTACAAAACCTAATAGAAATGGTTTGGTATGTAATAAATACGTATTCATAAAATTTATTTATATACAAAAAGTAAATCTTAAACTAATATATCAGACTATTTTCAATTTCTTCTAACGCCAGTAGGTAACTTTTATTTATTTTTCCTTTTATTCAAACTTAGTAGGAGGTTGAAAACAGCACTCACCACCACTCGCCGATATCGGAGTTAGAAACTAACATGAACTTTCTTTAATTACAATTACAGCGAACATGTGACATTTGAAAGCAGTAGTAATTTGTAAAACCTATACAAAAAGTCTCATTTCTAAACAAACACACATTCTTTACATATGTAATGAAAATTAAACAAAGGGATAACAAAGGATAATAGTTGAAAATAGTACGCGCCATAATTTCACAATAGCAATTCGGCAATTGAGCGACCGACCACCTCCAACGTTTCGGAATTATGCACACGTTAATATTTTTGTTTCTTTGCCGAACACTTGAAGCGTAAAATTTATCGAAGAAAATAAAAAAAGTACAAAATTAAACGAGTCAAAAGTTAAAAATATTTACGAGTAGAGAATTCTAAGTAAAAAGTATTTCTGTTGTGTCACCACATGAGGGACATATGAACCCATAAGAACAATTTTATGTAAAATTCAAATAGAAACTCAACAATTTAAAAGTGCAAAATTCATTTTTCAAAATAATTTTTTCTAAATATACGAGAATAGGGAGTATATTTGACTTGCTTATTACTTACAACCAGTAGGACAGATACTTAGTCCCTTAGTTTTAAGTAGAAACATTCATGTTGCTAAATAGTGGAGGGGGTTCAGGACATTTAATTGCTTTGTTTGCTAAAGAGTTGGCTGGTTTTTTTAAGGGAATGAATGCATGACTTTTGAAGTGGGAGAGGTCAAGTTTTTAAGACTTTTTAAATGCATAATGCGAATGTATGTACACATATTACTATTAGGCGCTGCATAATTTAGACCATATGCTTTATTTAAACTTCAATGATTTAGTTAATTTCGTGTGACTCATAACTAGAAATAAGTATGATAAATAGATTGGTCGAGGAGCCAAAAGGTTGGTCTTTGGTGGGTCTTTATTTGATCCTTGGCATATAAAATCAATACAACCAAAATGCACACATACTACATTTTTAACTTTTCATACTTTAATTTCTATTAATTGACAAATTTTAAATTTTGGGTAGATTCGTTTTGAACGAAAGAAAATAGGATCCATTAATATTTTATAGACCTGTATGTTTGTGATCAAGCAAATATATGAATTTAAATAGTTAAAAAAACCGTTAATTTTAAAATAAAACAAATGCATATTTAATATACATATACAAATTATGAATTATTGCTGATAGAGAACTATTATGACAGTATTAACTATCAATAACACTGCTCTGCAGCCAAATCCTCCTTTTAATAAAACTATGTGGACTACATGGATTTTGATGCGCTAAACTCAGATCCGTTGTCGGTTTTTTTCCATCAGATCTGGATTTTTTTTTATGGGCGTGTCAAATTTTTCCCCTTAAATTAGTCAGGTACGGAGACCTATTTCGTTCTAACTCGAGAACGACTCATCCGATTTTCAAAATTAAAACACTTGAAGATGCATAATAAAATTCACATTTTTAAACCGATTTGTATGGTTTATAGCTTATTTTATTCTTAAGATATGTAGCTCTTAGAAAAATGTTTAAAATGCTAAAATTTTACTTTACATTTTTTTTAATTACATTTTTAACCTGAAAAAAATTACGAATTTCGCACGAAAAAAAAATTTTCTCCATTAATTTCTAAATAACTCCAAAACGATAAGAGATACAGAAAAATTATATTAAATAGTGCTCTAAATAAAATTTGTAGTTGGATTTTCTTAAATAAAAATCAAACCTTTTAATATAAAAACTCTACAAAATACGCAAATATAATGACATATTATACAAAATCATTTAGCATTAAAATGTTTACTTAGTACTCGGGTTTTGCAAAATTATCGACTTTTTTCGGAAACCCTCCCATTAAAGATTTTACAGTTGCTTCTGATACCTTTTTAGAGCATGTGTTCCACCTGCGCTTAAAATCGGACATGTTCTTGGAAATCTTTCCTGTGTTCTTCAATTCCTTTTTTACCAGAGCCCAATACCTTTCCACAGGCCGAAGTTCTGGACAGTTAGGTGGATTTGCCTCTCGTGGTACAAAAATTACATTATTCTTTGAGTACCACTCAAGTGCCTTTTTTCCATAATGGCATGATGCCAAATCGGGCCAAAAAAATGTAGTCACTCTGTGCTCTCTTAAAAAGGGTAACAACCGTTTTTGTAGGCACTCCTTTATATAAATTTCTTTATTTATTGTGCCAGATGCCACAAATACTTTACTTCTTTTGCCACATCTGCAAATAGCTTGCCACACGAGAAACTTCTTAGGGAATTTTGTTTGTTTTTTTGTGCGAAACTCTTACCGAACATTGCCCCGTTTATCAGCAACATAAAAATCTTGACCAGGAAGTTGAGAAAAGTCTGCCAGTACGTATGTTTCATCATCCATCACACAACAGGTGTATTTTTTTATAAAATCAGACTTCAATTTTTTCGCTCGTTTTTTTGCTTCTAAGTTCTTTATAGCATTGCGATCTGGAACCTTTTGGACTTTGTATGTCTTCAGTCCAGCATAAGCTTTGACTCTATGTGCAAAATTCGTAGAACATTTCACCGTACGAGCTGCTTTTCTTAAAGAAGTGTTAGGCGCTCTTCGAAAGAGTCGCTCGACTTCTTTTGCCTTACCAATATCTGTAGGACCTTTTTTCCTCCCTGATCCAAGTTTTCTTTCAATGCTCAGGTTTTCCTTATACCGTCTGATGGCATTAGAAACCGTTCGAGGGTCAACTTTCAAATTTTTAGCTATTTTTTTAAAAGTCCATGACGGATTTTTTTGAAAAGTTTTAATTATATTTTCACGAACTTTTTTTTCGCAGTCAATTTTGATTGAAATAACTATTGGAAATTAATAATTTCTAAAATAATAGTATCTGACATATCTATAGAAACTAATTTGATCAAAAAATAAATTATTTCTTGCACTATTTATAAAATTTGTCTAAAATAGTAAATGCATATTTTTTTTAGAACACTCTTTAACTATTGAAAATTAATAATTTCAAAAATAATAGTATCTGACATATCTATAGAAACTAACTTGATCAAAAAATAAATTATTTCTTGCACTATGGACAAATTTTGCCTAAAATAGCAAATGCATATTTTTTTTAGAACACTCTTTATGTAGCTCTTAGAAAAATGTTTAAAATGTTAAAATTTTACTTTATCTTTTTTTTTAATTACATTTTTAACCTGAAAAAAATTACGAATTTCGCACGAAAAAAAATTTTCTCCATTAATTTCTAAATAACTCCAAAACGATACGAGATACAGAAAAATTATATTAGACTAAAATAAATGCAATTTTGTTATGCATCTTCAAGTGTTTTAATTTTAAAAATCGATGAGTCGTTCTCGAGTTAGGACGAAATAGGTCTCCGTACGTGACTAATTTAAGGGAAAAAATTTGCCACGCCCATAAAAAAAATCCAGATCTGATGGAAAAAAACCGACAACGGATCTGAGTTTAGCGCATCAAGATCCATATAGTCCGCATAGTTTTATTAAAAGGAAAGACAAAAAATGAATTTTTGCAGAGCAGTGTAATTATAGTTTATAAAGATTTAAAACTAATTTCACCCTATAAAGCGGTAGGTTCCACCCATAGACCTATTACTTAGTTTAAAATCTTGTAACATAGGTTTATCGTTTTTAGTTAATAACACTGTTTAACAACATTTGAAGAAAGTCGTGACCATATCCGTATGTAAAATTGTTCGCTTAATCCGAATATGAAGTCAGGTCAGAATGGTCAAAAGTAGAACAGTTTTAGAGATATAGCAAAATGACTGTTCTTTGCGTTTTCAAAAAAGATGATGTCACATTTTAATTAAATTATTTTGGAAAATATATAAAGATAGATTCAGGTGATATAATATTTTTCAAAAACGCCAAAAATGGTTATCTTGAAAACTGTTCTAATTTTAACCATTCGGATTCAGCAGACAATTTTACATAAAGTTTGGGTATATTATTGGTTTGGTCAAAAAAACTGTTACGTAGTGTAATACGTTGGAATGAAATAATGATAATGATTATAAAATTCAACCAGTTACCAACTTAACGTAACTTGTCTATTGAAATATTATTATCAAGGTGCCTCTTATTTGAATTTATATGCCTGCAAACAATTGTCATTCTTCTGTTATCCTTGACTCCCAGTAGAGCATAGGGCCTCAACAATTGTCATTGATCCAATTTAAACCTTTCCTAGCGCAACGTAATTACAGTATGCATTATAATGGAATACGTATTCCAAAGAAATTCCTATGGATGTGTTTGGCTATTTGCACCGGATTCTGATATTAAAATTGATGTAGTTCAATTAATTTGAATTATTATATTTTAATTGTCATTTAAAGCATTTATCTGAGGTTTTAGGGTACTTTCAAGTTCTATATGCCCACGAAAAATCTTAGTTTTTTTGCACATCAGCCTCCAACTTTTAAATTGATAAAGTAATGGGGTCACACAAATACGCTACATGTGTATGAAGATTGAAGATTATGTCAAATAAAAATAAAATAAATAATAGCAAATGTATAAAATTTACAACAACAAATTTCAGATTGAAAAATAAACAATTTGTATTAGTTTTACCAACTGGCAAATTTGAGCTAGAAGTCTGATTTTTGTTAATTGTTGATAGTTTTCTGGCGCCGTATGTAAATTATGTTTAGGGATTTTAAATTTTTTTTGAGAAAAAAATTACTAATGATTAAAAATATTAAAAATATGCTTGTAGACGTCCACACAAAAACGTTGCAATTTTCTAAATGAAGTAATTATATTCAACTAACTGATCTCTATGTTTAAAAAAATTGCAGAAAATCTTAATTTCCACTAATAATCCCAATCCCTACTATTCAAGTTATTAGTTTTAAATATTTTTAAGTTTAAAATAGACTGCGAAAGAAAGTTTGTGAAATATAATTAAATCTATTATGGACTTTTAAAAAATTGCAAATAAGATAATGGTTGATCCAAAGACTCTATAAATAAAAATTTTGCACTTCCATACGTTGATTTCAATCGCCGTGGTATAGCAGGTTAGTCATTTGCCTAGCATACCAGAGGTCCCAAATTCCCGGCCAGACCCACTTGAAAAAATAAATTTTTGAAAAAAGCGGCGGTTCACCTCATAACTCAGCTAGCCACTGGTTATTGAGTATAAGGCAATGTAAAACTTCTCTAACTAATGCATTTGCCGTTCGGAGCCGGCATTAAAACGTAGGTCCCTTTCAATGAGTCTAAAAATAGAATCAGATGCAGCTCATTGTCTGAGAGAAGTTACACTTGTTCCAATTGGAATGTTGTCTGGAAACTATATATACATAAAGAATGTTCTAAAAAAAATATGCATTTACTATTTTAGACAAAATTTATCCATAGTGCAAAAAATAATTTATTTTGTGATCAAGTTAGTTTCGATAGATATGTCAGATACTATTATTTTAGAAATTATTAATTTTCAATAGTTATTTCAATCAAAATAGACTGCGAAAAAAAAGTTCGTGAAAATATAATTAAAACTTTTCAAAAAAATCCGTCATGGACTTTAAAAAAAATAGCTAAAAATTTGAAAGTTGACCCTCGAACGGTTTCTAATGCCATCAGACGGTATAAGGAAAACCTGAGCATTGAAAGAAAACCTGGATCAGGGAGGAAAAAAGGTCCTACAGATATTGGTAAGGCAAAAGAAGTCGAGCGACTCTTTCGAAGAGCGCCTAACACTTCTTTAAGAAAAGCAGCTCGTACGGTGAAATGTTCTATGAATTTTGCACATAGAGTCAAAGCTTATGCAGGACTGAAGACATACAAAGTCCAAAAGGTTCCAGATCGCAATGCTATAAAGAACTTAGAAGCAAAAAAACGAGCGAAAAAATTGAAGTCTGATTTTATAAAAAAATACACCTGTTGTGTGATGGATGATGAAACATACGTACTGGCAGACTTTTCTCAACTTCCTGGTCAAGATTTTTATGTTGCTGATAAACGGGGCAATGTTCGGCAAGAGTTTCGCACAAAAAAACAAACAAAATTCCCTAAGAAGTTTCTCGTGTGGCAAGCTATTTGCAGTTGTGGCAAAAGAAGTAAAGTATTTGTGGCATCTGGCACAATAAACACAGAAATTTATATAAAGGAGTGCCTACAAAAACGGTTGTTACCCTTTTTAAGAGAGCACAGAGTGGCTACATTTTTTTGGCCCGATTTGGCATCATGCCATTATGGAAAAAAGGCACTTGAGTGGTACTCAAAGAATAATGTCATTTTTGTACCACGAGAGGCAAATCCACCAAACTGTCCAGAACTTCGGCCTGTAGAAAGGTATTGGGCTCTGGTAAAAAAGGAATTGAAGAACACAGGAAAGATTTCCAAGAACATGTCCGATTTTAAGCCCAGGTGGAACACATGCTCCAGAAAGGTATCAGAAGCAACTGTAAAATCATTAATGGGAGGGTTTCCGAAAAAAGTCGATAATTTTGCAAAACCCGAGTACTAAGTAAACATTTTAATGCTAAATGATTTTGTATATGTCATTATATTTGCGTATTTTGTAGAGTTTTTATATTAAAAGGTTTGATTTTTATTTAAGAAAATCCAACTACAAATTTTATTTAGAGCACTCTTTATATATATTTGCGAATGGTCGTTTTGAAAAATCCCATAAAAAGAGAGTATACCTCTTTTACTCTAATTCGGAAACAGCTAATTGAGACGATTATCCAATGAGAGAAAGTTAAGGCGTTGTTTGTTTGTAACGCATAGAAATATTTGTCTTAGACCCACCTTTTAGTATACCAATAGACTTAGAATCACTTTCTGAGTCCGTCCGTCCGTCTGGTTGGCTGACTGGACCCCCATGTAAACCATGTAATCAAAGTACAGGTCGCAATTCTAAAGATAATTTGGCACAGATCATTTTTTTGATAGTAGAACCAGGGCTATTAAAATTCGTCAAAATCGGTCCATTATTTATGGTACTTCCCATAGGTCGTACTTCCCGGAATTGATATTTTGGCCATAAATATCAATATTTTTCCATGAAATTGAAAACAGATACTGCTTATGTAAACCAAAATCACTGTATCAAATTTCTTTGAAATCGGTCCACATTTGACCATAGCATTTCTTTACTGTCAGTACTTTTCGAAAATTCTGGGCTAAGATTTTTATATTGCCAATGAACGAGGCAATATTCAGGAATACACTTTTTGTTTGGGATGCAATTTGCTGTTGTGGCAATTGAAGTCAAGCATTTCTGATACCACTCACGAAAATTATTGTGCTCTAACAAACATGAAATTAAAGAATACAGCAAAGTTGTTCCAGAAAATATACGGTTTAAAGCTACAAATATATAAAATCTTTAATGGAAGGACTAAACAACATTTATGTCAAGATTATAATGTTTTGGTGCAGAAATCTACAAATATAATTTTATAGTTTTCAAAAATAAACATTTTAAATTGATGGTTATTTAAATGACATTTGGGATTTGATCCAAAAACCCTATTCAAAAAGCTTTCTTTGTTAGTAAGAACAATAAACATTTTGCAATAGCAAAACTACAAGAATTGGGGACAAATGGTCATGAAAAAGCAGACATCATAATAAATTCATAAAATAAATCAAATAAATAGAAAAACAGAACATAAAAACAAATTGACAACATGAGTAAAAACTACAAATTAATGGCAAATTAAAGTCGACCTATTTATGGAACACACATTTAACAAAACTCTGGTTTAAAATAGCAATTTCTTTAACTCACTGACAGAGGGACTAGACGAAAAAAAAATGACACATGTAGATCATATGTTATGAACCGAAACAAACAAAAATTAACCAATTTCATTAGATTTTCTAAAGACGTCATTAAGTCTAATATCAAGAGATCGCTATTTGCTTTCTTCAAGTACAAACTTCAAAGAATGTAACACCCTCTTCTGGGAAATTCTGTATTTTAGGCGTTTGTATTTAAAACATATTGCAAGAAAAAAAATTAAAAATGTCGTATATGAGTGTTTAAGTAAACAACAAGTTAGTTCCGCTTTTGGGAAAATTTGAAGGAAATAAATCTTGGCCTGTTTTTAAATGTAATTGGTTTTTCTCATGCAACAAAAACGAAATTACAAATTATTAGTTTGGTAAAGTTTTTCAAATAACAATTTCAAGAAATGGGCTTAAATAGTCAAATAATTTGTTACGCCTTTTTTCCCATTTGGGTACAATTTGAAATTATAATTTTGATTTTTATTTATTTGGTGGTAAATTTCTATTTACTTTTATGAAATTGTACGTGTACAATTACAAAATTTAAGTGGACGTTGTATGTTAGGAGAAAAATTCCCATTATTTCTTTTACCATCACCTTTTTTCTGTTAATTAAAGTGACAATTTTTGATTTCTTAAGAAATCCAATACTTCTTCTTCAGGGGTTTGTTTGAATCGGTTTTTATTTAATTAAATGTTACGGTAGAAGTATATAAATAAATGGTATAATTAAATCCAATATAAAATAATGTTTACAATTTTACACAGATTTCCGGAAATTTCTTAATATAGTCCATGAGAATACTTATATGTACTTAAAATAGGACTATTAAAAATTTTCTGTTGCTTAAAACTCTGCTGGTTTTAATTATGGAACCTGCATAAAAATGTTATTTATTTCAAAATCTTAAGAAGTTTTTGAAAATAAGGTAGGAGTTGAGAAAACTCCCTCTCCCTCTGATATTAGTAATAATGAAGTGTTAAAGACATGTTGTTAGATAAAGAATCTGCTATAAGGACTTTTAGTACAAATAATACTTATAGAAAGTGGGAAATGGTAAAGATGATGATGATGGTGTTGTAAATGCTATGAAAAGACCAGCATATCAAAATTTCACACTTTAAGTAAACCTCTATTTTTATGAAATTTGATAAATACACTTAAAGAAAATTGACTCAGCAGAATACTAAATATTTAAATCATACTTAATATTTTTAATTTTGTCTAATAAATTTTTGGATAATAAATTTTTGTCTAATAAATTTGGGATTATTTATATATACTAAATTTTTTTTAAATCTTTTTTTTTTGGCTGGGGAGCCTATGAGTACATTTATTAAGATATGTATTTTGATATATAATGAGAATATGATTTATTTTTAAAAGTATTAGTTTTAGTCAGGATTAAATCTTTGTAATATATGTTAATTGGCCTATGTGGCTTTTATATATTATTGTGAATTATAAATAAATAAATAAATAAATAAAAAGAGTGTTCAGAATATTATGTAAGCAAAATTAACTTAAAATGTAATTTAAAATGAATAAAAATTAATTTAAAAACATGTCAAATGAATTTTCATTCAAATTTGACTGACAACTATTTAAACTATATTTTTAGGTTTAAAAATGGAACATTCATTTATTATTAAAAAACACAAGTAAGAAAGTGCTATAGTCGGTCAAGCCCGACCATACGATACCCTTCACCACTAAGGTCAAAAGTGTTATTTTTTCTGTATAAAGACAAATATTTGCTAAATTTTGCCATCATACAAACATTTTCTCAAAACTTATATATTTAAGCTGCTTCAGACATTTGGACTTATATGAGAGCTAGGGTCAAATGTGGACCGATTATCTCGAAATTAGGCAAATTGATTACAGTTGTTAAATTATGTATGCAAAAAATAAACTTAAAATTCCCATTATCTTCAGATTTACGAGCGTTTTAGTGATTTTTGTCTCATTTAGTGCGTTTTGAGAAAAGAGTTTGTATGGGAGCTATGGTCAAATGTGGACAGATTTCAACGAAATTTGGTACAGTGATTTTAGTTTACATAAGCAGTATTTGATTTAAATTTCATGAAAAAATATTGATATTTGTGGCCAATATATCAATTCCGGGATGTGGGACCTATGGGAGGTACCATAAATAATCGACCGATTTTTGACGAATTTCAAAAAAATTATCTGTGCCAAGGTTTACATGGTCAGCCAGACGGATGGACGGACATCGCTAAATCGACTCAGAAAGCCTATTGGTATACTAAAAGATGGGTCTAAGACAAATATTTCTATGCGTTACATACATCAGCACAAACTTATAATACCCTTTCCACCTATGGTGGTGAAGGGTATAAATACTGACAAAAATGTTGTTATTTTTAGTATAAAAAACGGACGTTTGTTATAGAATTTCCGTAAAACGGAGGATTTTTATTAATTTATTTATTTTTTAAGGTTTTGTCCTTAAAGTTATCAAAAAATGAAACAGACAGAACAAAGTTTGTTGTTTGCTTAGGCCATAGCCTATGACTATTATTATAAAAAGCTATTTATTTAACAAAACTACGATACTTTAGGAAAGTCAAGAATTCAATAAATAGGAATTATATTTGATACAATCATTAAAAAAACAATATGAATGATAATTTGTTACGGATCGCAATTCAGTAAAGATCTTAGAAAAAAAAACAAAAAACAAACGGAAAGGTTGATTTAAAACGTAAGTACTGACAGATTTATATAAATTAGGGCCAAGATTTGTATGTTGCCCACACTGCCAGGAGCCGAATACTTTTTGTCATTTTCTTAAATATTACGATCATTAATGAAACTCGTAAAATCGAGTATTAAAAGCATTCAGTTGATATTGGGATATTAACAAAGTCGGTTGGTGCCGAAATCTAATTTATAGCAACAAAATAAAGTGTTCGAGAGAACAAAGAAATATAATTTCGAATATTGTTGCACTATTATTTTTGTAAACATTTTTTGAAATAAATGTAACCAAATTAGGAATATGTTTCGAAACAGAAATAAATTTTTGATTTTTCTATATAAATATTTTTTAGATCAAAATATTTTTCTGTAGAAAATTTTCGATAAAAAGATTTTTCTCTAGAAAATTTTTCGATAAAAATATTTTTTTATAGAAAAATTTTTGATAACATTTCTATAGAAAAATTTTTAATAAAAAAATTTATGTTTATTTTAAACATCTTACCCCCTTCTTCACAGCATTCTGCATATAGTAGCCGACGGCTGCAGCAAGAATGTGGGAAGGTGAAGGAAGATGAAACCGAAAATTGTGTTTTGTTCAGTCGATGATCTACGCTTTTACTTATGGTTTATATGAACATAATTCTGAAAGGTTTTGTTTGTAAAATAAGTAATAATGCGAGGTTTTCGATCGGCCCATCCTCCTGAAGAGATGGCCTAACCAACCATCGAAACGCGTCGAGGAATTTTGGTTTCTCCGCAAAAAATTTTTGACTTTTTATCAATAAATTGGTCTGTTACATTAATAAATAAATGTAACAGATTTGGGATCAAATGCGAATAGTCATTCTTTTTGGAAAAAAATTTCCTATAGAAAAATTTTTAATAAAAAAAGTTCTATTAAAAAATTTTAATAAAAAAAATATTTATACAGAAAAATTTTCTATGGGAAAAGGTAAAAAAAAAAAATTTGACAAAAAAATTTTCGATAGAAAAATTTTTGATAAACAAATTTTCTATGAAAAAATTTTTCATGAATTTTCCATGAAAATTTTTTATAGAAACATTTTTTATAAAAAATTTTCTATACAAAAATTTTTATCAAAAATTATTCTGAGAAAGCCAATTTGGCATCATGTTAATGTATAACAAGTAAGAAAAGCTATAGTCGGTCAAGCCCGACTATATCATACCCTTCACTACTAAGGTCAAATATGGACCAACAATTAAACAAGTTTTCCTTAAGTCTTAGAGACACACATACTATACTATGTGTTATTTTTTTTTAATTTCGAGATTTATATCATTTCCGGCTAAGGGCTTGATAGTGGAGCTAGGGTCAATTGTGGACCGATTTTTACCAGATTTTGGTTATTGGTTCATATTTATAAATATCCGTGCAAAGTTTAAGTAATCAAATGCATTTATCTTCAGAGTTATTAACGTTTTTGTGTTTTTATGTGTATATAAATGTCTTTTGAGAATGTGTCTTGTATGGGAGGTGTGGTCAAATATGGGCCGATTTCTACAAAATTAGGAACACTGATTAAGGTTATAATAAGCAATATTTATGCCGAATATTATTAAAATACAACTAAATTTGTGGCTGTAAAGGGCCAAAAACTCTATTGCGGGAAGTTATCCCTTTAGTAGGTACCCGATTTAGTAATCCGATTTCAGCCTTGGACCAAAATATGAGCCTGTGCCAAATTTCATCAAATTATATTTAAAGTTAAGACCTGTAGAATGATAACAAGCTTACATGGATAACCGGCCAGCCTGCCAGCCAGCCGGACGAACATCATTAAAACACCTCAGGGAGTAATTCTAAGTCGATTGGTATACTAAAAAGTGGGCCTCGGACTATTATTTCTACGCGTTACAAACATCAGCACAAACCCAATATACCCTTTCCACCTATAGTGGTGAAGGATATAAAAAGGCACTTTAGTAGTCATTTTTGTACAATTTTCTACATTTAGAATTAGAAATAAAGTCCAGCCACAATACTAACAAATAATAATAACAAATTTAATATCTCCAAATCAGTATGTTGGGGGCCTCTTTATCACACTCCACAGATACAGTTCCCTACAAGATATACATAAAAGCGCGAAAAGTTAGGCAGACAATGAGGCAATGAATCAAAATTAGCCTAATTTTCCCTCTCAATTTAAACTTTTTATGCTAAAGTTTTCCGCTTTAACCCTTAGAAAAATACAATACCAATTCTAAAAAGTATAAAATACGAAAAACCTTGTAAAAAAAAGCATAAGGAACGTGTTGCAAAAAAATTCGATAAAACTACATACCACAGCACCCTTAATAGCAGATTTTGGCAAACCCTGACCTAACACAATATTCTTCACATTTCCATTTTTCACTTGTATTTCTCAAGAAATTTATTCGATAAACAAAAACAACAACTGATGAAATAAAATACTCATACCAAGGAGAATTGTTATATGAACCCATAATTTAAGAAAAAGAAATCAAATCAAATTGAAAATAGCGCTCAAAATAATTCTCTAAACTCACAGCTGCGCAAATTAACCAAATACAAAAATGAAATAATAAAAAAAAAAAATAAATATTAAAATACGAAACATTACGTCCCTATAAAATAAAGATTTTGCAAAAAATGTATGGCAACAACAAAATTGCAAAGAAATGAAATACAAAGTACAAATTCTTTCTACCCGATACAAATAAAATAAACAAGAAAACATTTCCTACCTTGAGATATTCAGAGTGAACCTCTCACTACTACCATCACTCACACGGTCTTCAGTCATTCCTTAAAATTTATATTCATCTCCCCATCATCCATATTCGTCTTCGTTGATATTGCGATTTTATCCACATTGCAAGGGTACGACGACGATCGAGTTCTATAGCACGAGACAAAGACTCAAAGATCTTAAAGATCTGTAGGACCAACACAACAGCAGCAGCAGCCACATATACAAATTGCGAATAATACCAGAAAATCACATAAAATAGAGAAAAGATCCGTACCATCCAACCAACCAACACTTGTGCACCAAAAAAAAAAAACATCAGGAAAGAGCTCAAAATGGAATTGAACAAAAATCATTATAAATGCAAATGTGTGAAATGCGAATTTGTACTTTGAAAACAAAAAAAAAACAACAAATAAAATTTGCATTAAAATAAAAAGATCCTTACAACAACAACAATAAGAACGAACTTCGAACCAAAGAATTGCAATTGAGATTTTTTTGAAATATTTATTGTTGGCTTTGATTTCTTTGGGAACCAACAATTCGTCATGTGTGTATTTTGGCGCCAATGAAACTCTCATTTGCATTATATCCATTGAGTGTTGTTTTTATGATTTCTTTGGTTTTTTTTAGGAAATGATCTTGTTGATGTTCACATCATTTTAATGAAGAATAATGATGAATTTGAAGTAAATGCAATAACGGGAAAAGGGACACGTTAAAAATGAATTTGAAGAGTTAAAAAAAAACGACGGATTAATTTTGAAATGCAATTTTATTATTTTCATTGTTTGTTTAATTTTTTTTTAAATAAATCGAAATCGAACACAGAAAGGAAGATTGCAAAAAATCAATTTGCACTTAAATCACTGTGAGAAATGTCTCGCAATCGTGAGATTAAAGAAACCTTTATCATTTCAAAAAACTTCTTTAAGCATTCTAAAGTTCAATTCACATCTAGATCTTTTAAGTAAATAAGTTATTTGAAATGCCAGCAGTTGTGTCATGCATTAAACACATAGACAACAGCAGGCTACGGGCTACAACCTGTCAAAATTAGAATATATGCATTCAAATAGAAATAAATTTTTTAGAGTCGACACGGCTACACGACTACCGACCACCGTTGTAGCTGTAGCCAAAATTAAACTATTTTCTATTTTTGTTGGCGACAATAAAAGATTTAGTGCTGTCAACACCATATAATATTGAAATAAATGAGCGATTTAAACCACTTGAATTTATTTACCACAAATACAATGGGGAGAATTTATGTAAACAATTTACATACATATAAAATATTTATATATTTAATGTATATAATAATATCTAATAAAATATTATGTAAAAATTTATATTTATTAACTCTAACTCAATAGAAGTAAAATTTTAAAGTTATTTTTTAAACTGTCTAACTCACACGCTACGTGTGCTAGAGCTACGTAGTTCATGTTATATAAAAGCCCAGTATGTCCTTTATAAAATTCATTATATAAAAGAGCAAAAGTCGGTTGCAGAAATAAGTTTATAGTATATTAGCTCCTTATCCATTATAAAGAATATTATATAGAATATATAAGAATATAAAAGATATTTTCAGTAGCTTTTGTTTGATACCAAACAAATTAATATCGGATATAAACTTCTAAAATTATACCGTATTATTCTTGAAATTTAAAAGGCCCATAACTCTTAAACTATTAGAGATCACACCAAAATCTTTCTATAAACTTTTTTTTGATATAGACATACCATCAGGTACAGGAAAACCGTTGATTTCGGAGGTTAATTAATAAAATGAATTTATGTCATTTTTATCAAAATTTAAATTGTTATTTTCTCCATCTTATAAACGCGATATTGGCACCACTCATAAACAGGTGTTTCGAAATGTAGCTGCCATCTTAAATGTAGCTGCCATCCCCAAAATAATTAAGTAGCTGACTACGAGGCGACGATTGCAGCCAACGACTTTTGTAGTCGGTGTTCGTGTAGCCTGTTGTTGTCTATGTGTTTAATGCATCAAGCTAAGAATTCACATGTGTTTCCAGTAGCTTAATTTAAGATATAATGAAGGAATTGAACTTAAGATAAACATAAATTGTTTTTACATTTTCAATTTCTATAAAATTTTTGTATAATATTCTTTCTGCGACTTGATCATTTAAAATGCTTTGGTCTCATATTAAAAATAGTATTAATGAAACGTTCGTACTGGCAAAACAAGCAGAGCATTTGTGGCGTCTGACACGATAAAAGCAGAAATGTATGTAACGGAGTGCCTACACAAACGACTGTCACCGTTTCTGTTAAAGCACAAGGTGCCTACATATTTTCGGATCGATTTGGTAACTCTTTTAACCGATCTCGCTTAGTTATAATACTAAACTTTTACAAATCGGAAATGTAAATATTTTAAGGTCTTACGCTACTAATTTGGAAATTACAAACGTAATAACAATCCCCCATTCTTGTTGATAATACGAATAAGTATAATCTATATATCGATGGCTTAAAAAAGGCAAAATTTTTGTTACTTTTAGGAGAAGGAAAAAAGTTAATAAATTTCGTAAAATTTTAGATACAACAAAAATGTTGATACAATTTTTAATAAAAAAAAGTAAGAAAGGCTATAGTCGGTCAAGCCCGACTATATCATACCCTTCACTACTAAGGTCAAATATGGACAAACAATTAAATAAGTTTTCCTTAAGTCTTAGAGACATACATATACTATGTGCTACTTTTTCAAAATTTCAAGATTTATGTCATTTCCGGCTAAGGACCTGATATGGGAGCTAGGGTCAATTGTGGACCAATTTGTACCAAATTTTGGTTATTGGCTTATATTTACAAAATATTTATCTGTGCAAAGTTTTAGTAATCAAATGCACTTATCTTTAGAGTTATAAACGTTTTTGTGCTTTTATGTGTATATAAACGTCTTTTGAGAATGTGTCTTGTATGGGAGGTTTGATCAAATATGGGCCGATTCCCACCAATTAGGTACACTGATTAAGGTTATCATAAGCAACATTGTTGCTAAATATTATTAAAATACAACTAAATTTGTGGCTGTAAAGGACCAAAAACTCTATTCCGGGAAGGCATCCCTATGGGAGGTACCCGAAATAGTAATCCGATTTTGCTCAAAAAGTATAGGGATCGACCAAAATGTGAGCCTGAGCCAAATTTCATGAAATTATCTAAAAATTTACGACCTGTACAATGATAACAAGCTTACATGGATAACCGGCCAGCTAGCCGGACGGACATCGTTAAAACAAAATCAGAGAGTGAATCTAAGTCGATTGGTATACTAAAAGGTGGGTTTCAGACCAATATTTCTATGCCTTACAAACATCAGCACAAACCCAATATACATTTTCCACCTACTTATCATTTAAATTTTTGTGTTGTATTTAAAATTTTACAGTTTTTATTAAGTTTGTTTCTCCTCTTTTAAAGTAACAAAAAATCGAGTTAGGCCTTTTTATGTTAAGCCATCGATATATAAAAATGAATGTTTGTCTGTATGTATGTCCTTTAAAACTATGCTTTTGATCATGTTATGATCTTTAGCAAAGTTGTGCACATTAGCCGACGGACCACGTATGACCAAGTTCTGACAGGTGGCGAGGCTTATAAGTTGGTGCGACTAAATTTCTACAGATGGCACCACTAAATTTAATCATAAATTAAATCGCAAACTATGCTTTTGATCATGTGTTGATCGGACAAAATCAATAAAATCATTCAAAACTGATTGGATTTTTGTGTAATGTCTTTTCTTCAACTTTATTTTAGCTGATAAAGCAGCAATGGGTGCAAGCTACAGATAGTTATATAATAAAGTTCAAGTGATTCCTTTCAACCTGTATTCTTTGCTAATCGAATGACTGAGTTCTACAGAATATTTCCAACAATTTGTCGAATTATTAACATAATTTCTATATTTACGCGTATATCTCTAGTATTCGAGTTAACATAAAAAAGCAAATAGATCTCACATAAAGTATTTAAAAGCACTATACTTGTGATGTTATTAAATCTAGGAGTGTTAAGAACGAGTAGTAGAAAGTGAAATTCCTAGACAACCCTCGCATTAAAAAATCATTATAATTATGTGAAAAATTAAATGTTTTTCACAAAAAATCACTTAAAATATAATAAGAAAGGATTTTGCACCATTTTCTTTAACAATTTTCAAAAGATAAAACATGATAATTCTTTTATCTTTTAAAAATGATTTGGGAAAACAAGAATCAAGATAATAGCGTAAATAATGAGAAAAGATTTTTCGAAGGTAAATGTAAATATTATAAAACATTTTCTTTTTAGCGTTTTTAACCTTTGGCCCCCACACTAATGTTTTGTTTACACCAAAACAAAATCCTTCTAAATCCATCTAATTTTTTACTTATATTTATGTCCTTTACATCCTTAGAGAAAACAAGTTAAGTTTCGTCATTAACAAGTTTGGATGCTGCATTTAACAAGGATTTTTTATTAGATTTTTCATTAATTTTTTGTTGTTCCAAAGGTCAGTGATCATGCAACAACATATTAAAGAAAGAAGTAAAAAATAATGGAGGGATGGGTTGAATTGGTTGGTTGGGTTGATTTAAGCGCTTAAACAACTACTTTTTTTACTTAAAATTCGTCTTTGTTTATTTGTTGCCGCTGTATTCATTCAAATTCAAATTGAAACTCATTTGTTAAAGAACGCGCGCGCGGCAAAATCTTTTTCCCTCCTCTTTTTTTATTTTATTTTTAATAAAAGCTTGAAAAGGAGTCTGCTTTAAGCAACATGATGTCTGAGATGAAAGATTTCCTTTTTTTAAGGAGAAAAACAGGTTATATTTGAAATAAAACATATAAATGACACATTTTTTGTTAAAAGGAAGACAGACTCAAGTTAGGAAATAGACAAAATTGCCGGATATGAATTGCTTGTTATTGTTATTAGAGCATTAGAAAAGTCCACACTTTGATAACCTGCCAAAGTTGCTACTCAAGCTTTTTATATCCTTTTTTCTATTGTTGCAGCAAAACAATAATAAACTTTTTTTAACAGCTGATTCTAATAATTGAATGAGATGCGAAGATAAGTAAGTGGATTAAGGCTCAATTAAAAATCTTGTAATCTGTTTGAAACTAAAATAAAACAAGTAAGAGTGGTATATTCGGCTTTGCTGAATCTTGGATACCCTTCACCAATGGTGTTCCAAAAGTACTTAATGTAATTCCTAGCCATATTTGGTTATACTAGTATTATATGCAAAGAGTCTTTAAAATTTCGGTGGCGTCATCATCTAGAATAGTTATACACCCAAAGGTTAGGTTGGGCAGGTGGCTGATGTCTAGGGAAGCTTCTCTTGGGTTCTATAGTGGTCCCTTTGTGAAAGATAATGATTACTATACTACAAGTAGAGAATGCATATTTAAGCCAGCCAGTAGCTTCGAAATAAAATAGACACATATTTTACGAACATTTAATAAAGTTCGATACACCAGATAAACCATGCAGAAAAGATGCTTCAAAATGTAGATGCCCTTAGATTTCCAATAGCACATCGATTTGATGAAGTTTAAGTATTCTGGCATGCAACCCAAAAACACAGTGCCCAGTGAGGGTTGTGTACTTTAATTCGTACGAATTATCCAACTAGTAAAAGTTCTTGATTTGTTATGTAAAACTCTGAAGTTAGCGGACTGATTTAGGTCAAAGCATTAACAATGATTGTCAATGTATACAAGCCTTAAAATTATAGGGTATACTTTCTAAGTTTTAAATACATACGTGAAATATATAGCTTTTGAATGGATAGATATCAGCTTTGTCGGAAAAGTTATAAAATATTTACTTATTAATCTGAAGTTAGTTAATTAATTAAAATGAACACTTCATCAATAATATTTGGGATGTATTGTTCTTTCGATCTGTCCGATGGATGTTTGGAAAGTTTTGCTCTAGTTCTTTGTGCAATTTTAATTTGATTTAATTTATCAGCATTAAATCGATTCCCGGTCTGGGTTATATGGGAGATTTCACTAAATGTGAACAGAGCTCGCCCATTTTCAATACCGAACTTTTCAAGAGATCAGAAATACTTTTGTCAAATGTTGTCCCTCTAGAAAGTTTATTTTAGGCGCTATCGCCCTGAATATCAATATTGTACAACGTCTTTATACTAAATGTCATCATCGTATCTATTATAATTCGCCATTTATTAGCTACTAAGAGATTGCCTTAGGCGAAGTTATACGGGAGCAATTGTCAAACGTGAACGGATTTCTCCCAATTACAATTAAAAAATTTAAATTTTCGTTGATATGTGAGATACATACATACATATGTAGGTTTTGAACGGATATCATGTAATTAGCTGCATTTTTGTACTTCCTAGCAAGATTACCTATAATTTGATATATAATACATTCTCAAATGTTATCATAATGTTCAAAAGTCAGACACAAAATTAAGATAAATGCAGTGTGTCTGTCTGCTAAAATCAGATTTGTGGAGCTCCTGGATTTTACACAAAATTTTAGGATATTGTCCCACCCTGAATTTTATCATTGTCGATCAAAACACCATCGCTTAAACGCTAAATTATATCTACCACAAATTACCGAATGCATCAGGATTTAGGTAATCCCCTGCGAAGGACGCTATTAAATTTCATCAAAATAAACACCTGAGATATCGAAAAAACAGGAGCTCCAAAAACTTGACTACAACTGAAAAAAGGACAGACAGGTAGACGGACGGACAAACAAACAGACGGACGGACAGACAAACAGACGGACGGACGGAGGTCGCGAAATCGATTCTCCTGCCGATTCTGAGTTGATCGGTACAATTTGAATGGTATTCATAATCAAATTTGTGGAGTGTATATATCAGATTTTAGAAAATCCACCCACAAAGAACCATGTCAAATTTCATCACAATCGGTCCATAAACACCTGAGATATCGCTGAAACAATACTTTCAAAATGTAAACAAAATTTGCTGTACATCAAATGTAGTGTTTTGGCGATATCTCAATTGTTTATGGACCGCTTTTGATAAAATTTAATAACGTGCTTTGCTTTGGGAATTTCCTAAAATCTGATATAAAATTTATGTATGTCCGTGCTAAAGGAGAATGGTTTTTTCCTATTTCTGCATTTCGTTTTTTCAACAAACATTCTCTAATGCGTACTTTGGGCAATTTGCGATACATCAAATTCAGTGTTTTAGCGATATCTCAGTTGCTTATGGACCAATTTTTATTAAATTTTACAGAGTGCTTTGGGAAACTATTTCTTACAATCTGATATATAACATATTATCACATGAACACCAGGAGTATCTTTTGTTATTTAAAAGTGTGTTTCAATCAAAAATTTTAAAATTTTCGTCTAATTTTTGGTATTTTTTCGATATTTTCGGTGTTTATAAACCGATTTTAATGAAATTTAATAGCGTTCATTGCGGGAGAATTTTCTAAAATCTGATATATAATTTATGTAAGTCCATCCTCCAGGGGCTTCAGAAACTTGACTTCAACAGACAGACAGACGGACAGACAGACAGACAGACAGACAGACAGACAGACAGACAAACAGACGGACATCGCTTAATCGATTCTCCTCCCGATTCTGAGTCGATCGGTATAATTTTTATGGGGTCTACGATCACTAATAACAAAATTACAAACGGAATCACAAACTTATAATACCCTTTCACCTATTGGTGAAGGGTATAAAAATAGAAAATGATTTTATGTAATGCTTAGGAGTATTATTTTTTAATTTTGAAAATATAATAACAGAACAAAAAATTTGAATTAATTATTATTTTAAACAACACAAGAAATTTAATTAAAAACTCAATTAATATTTGCACCGAAGAGAAAGAAATGCGAAAAAATAACGCTAAAAGTAAAAATATATGTCACAACATCGCTAACAATATCCTAGCTAGCATTTTTTGAAAATTGTATTCAAATATGAGTCTTTTTTGATTCTACTGCACGATAAAAATTATCATTTATAATATCACTTATGAATCAAAAATGATTTTTTTGTGCGAGAAAATGGTACCCTTCAAGCGACTCTTCAAAAAGAGTCTTTAATGACTCGTTTTTCTGATTAGAATATGACTGCACATATTTTACTAAATTTGTTAAAAAAAAAAAACAGAGATAAAGCGCTTCTTATTGCTCATCACTGTATATCTATTTTTAGAACACGTCATACTTATTTTTAGAGCAGTTAATAATTACAGAAATTGATGTTGCCGAGACCGAGGATCGAACCTAGGCTAATTAATCTATTTTTTGATCTCCAAAAGACTCATGTTGCTGATATTATCATCAACAATCTCCCAATTGCTAGCTGGGATGTATGTGTACTATGCATCAATATTATATCACTGAAATCAATCACATTATACTAGTCATATGACATATGAAATTAGTTCCCTTTCCACCAGGCATTAAAAAGTTTTTTTTTGTTAAAATCACTTAATTTCGTACAATTTCATTAGTCCTTTTGGGAAACAAATATTTAAAATAAAATGTTACATTCAAAGAAAGAGCTTTAAGTGCTCCTTACATTCCTTGTAACATTTGAATAGAAGGTAACATTTTTAAAAGTGGAAGTATGTAATTTTAACAAATTCTTGTTACGATTTGTATACAACTTTTTCAAACAAAAAATACTTGAAAAAATTATAATAATCAAAAAATAATAATAAGAAATCAAAAAAACAATAATATAATAGAAGTCACCAACACCGGCTAACTTTTCTTTTTGTAAATTTTGAGCGCACTTTTTCGCATCTGCCAAGTTAAAAAAAAAATATTTCTAAAGACGATGACTGCTGTTTCTTGTGTTGCAAATGCCATTTCTGTGATTTTCCCCCAATCATTTTTTGATGTCTAGAAAAACAGAAAAATATTAACGTTGATGACGATAAAATGATATTGTACACAACAACACCCTACTCTACGTATGAGTTTTATTGTGAGCTGTTCCTTCAATGCTACATTCTACCCTACCACCGTATAGTAGTTCGCCTTAAGGTCTTTTGACTATAAGATGAAAAAGAAAAAAAAACACTGATGAAAAAGGAATTTTAGTTTGTCGTATGCAGAGAGTTAAGGGAATGAAATCATTTAGAGTGGAGATCAGCATAAGTCGTTTTTCTTCATTGATCAGATATCACATTTTTTTTTTTCAGAGATATAACGCCATCTGGAGTTGGATGACCAAACTACTGTGATGTTAATGCTGCTTAATCTACTGCCGATTACATCCTTCTTCTGTTATCCTCGACTCCCAGTGGAGCATAGGGACGATGATATTAGGGAGAAAATATAAATAAAATATCCTTAACGAACATTAATTTAGGACAAATAGTGGGATAATTACACGTAATTCAGCTAAAGAGGTTCCATGTATGACCTCTACTGACCCTGTAACAGGTGCATTTACACAGTGACACGTTGAGGATGAATTTGCTTCTCGTGAATCACTCGAGGATTTTCCTCACCCCAAATGCGACAATTCTGCCTATTGATGGAAATGGGCCTTGTCACTGAAGATGATTTTATCGGCAAACTCAGCATTTTCATGTTGTCTCTCCAATACCCAATTAATGAACACGATATCTTGTTCCATACATAACCTCAATCTGTCTACTTTACGATATAATAAAGTTTCCCGATCTTTTTTTTTAATATCTGTGTTTTATTAAGATCACAAGGAGAGGTTCGGTACTCTAATGTGATCTATTTGCTATAGCCATGCCTGCCAGATATGCCGGTTTATCGGCATTTTGGCGATTTATGACCTGAAAAATAAAAAAGTGCCAATATGCAGATTTTGACTACACCATTTTCAATTGAAATTGAGAATATTCAATTGAAATTTTGAGAAATTTTCAATTGAAATTGAGAATTTTCAATTAAAAATGAGAAATTTTCAATTAAAATTGAGAAAACCCCAATTGGAAATGAGAAACATTCAGTTCAAATTGAGAAATTTTCAATTGAAATTGGGAATTTTTGAACTGAAATTGAGAAAACCCCAATTGAAAATGAGAAATTTTCAATTGAAATTGAGAATTTTTAAATTTAAATTGAGAATTTTTCAATTGAAATTGAGAAAAGCACAATTGAAAATGAGGTTGAATTTTTTAATTGAAATTGAGAAGTTTTCAATTGAAAATGATAATTTTTCAATTGAAAATGAGAAATTTTCAATTGAAATTGAGAAATTTTCAATTGAAATTGAGAAATTTTCAATTGAAATTGAGAAATTTTCAATTGAAATTGAGAAATTTTAAATTTAAATAGAGAATTTTTCAATTGAAATTGAGAACACCCCAAGTGGAATTTCAACCTCATTTTCAATTTAGGTTTTCTCAATTTCAATTCTAAAATTCTCAATTTCAATTGAAAATTTCTCATTTTAAATTGAAAATTTCTCATTTTCAATTGAAAATTTCTCATTTTCATTTGAAAATTTCTCAATTCCAATTGAAAATTTCTCAATTTCAATTAAAAAAACCAACCTCATTTTCAATTGGGCTTTTCTCAATTTCAATTGAAAAATTCTCAATTTAAATTTACAAATTCTCAATTTCAATTGAAAATTTCTCATTTCCAATTGGGATTTTCTCAATTTCAATTTACAAATTCTCATTTTCAATTGAAAAATTGTCAATTTCAATTGAAATTTTCTCAATTTAAATTGAAAATTTCTCATTTTCAACTGAAAATTCTCAATTTCAATTGAATATTTCTCAATTTCAATTGAAAAGTCTCAATTTCAATTGAAAATTTCTCAATTTCAATTGAAAATTCTCAATTCCAATTGAATATTTCTCAATTTCAATTGAAAATTCTCAATTTCAATTGAACATTTCTCAATTCAATTTGAAAATTTCTCAATTACAATTGAAAATGGTGTAGAAAATTGACGATTTTTGAGGTTATATCGAAAACAAACTTAACTCCAAATTTTATTTAGTTTTTTTAACATGACAAATCAGTGGTTAAAAAACGATATAAGTTTTCAATAATTCCGATATATTGGAATTTACAAAGTGAAAATTTGGGAAAGAAATACAAATTTATAACAAAAAAATTTTTTTATACAGAAAAATTTTGAATACAAATTTGTTTTAAATGATTCAGTAGAAAAAATTTCATGTACAATTTTTTGAATAGAAAGTTTTTCCATACAAAAATGTTTGTGCATACAATTTTTTTATATAGAAAAATTTTCCATAAAAAATTTTTATATATATAATTCCCCGACAACATTCCAATTGGAACAAGGGGTACTTCTATCAGACAATGAGCTGCATCCGATTCTATTTTTAGACTCATTGAAAGGGACCTACGTTTTAACGCCGGCTCCGAACGGCAAATGCATTAGTTAGAGAAGTTTTACATAGCCTAATACTCAATAACCAGTGGCTAGCTGAGTTATGAGGTGAACCGCCGCTTTTTGAAAATTTATTTTTTCAAGTGAGTCTGGCCAGGGATCGAACTTTGGCCTCTGGTATGCTAGGCGGATGACTAACCTGCTATTCCACGGCGGTTCACAAAGAATTTTTGGTATAGAAAAATTTTCAATATCATTTTTTTGTATAAAATAATTTTTTTGTGTAAATAATTTTCAATATAAAATTTTTTGCATAGAAAAACTTTGAATATAAAATTTTTTATACAGAGAAATTTCCAATACAATTGTTTTTCTATTTGAAAAATGTTCAATATGTAATTTGTTCTAAAAAAAATTTCAATGAAATTTTGAGCTATAGAACACTTTTTTAACTTTCGGCTATATTTGTGATATATTTTTGACAATTCCGATTTTTTGCTGATTTTTGAAAATGCCGATAATGCCGATTTTTTTGGGAAAAATATGTCTGTTTTCCACGAAAATGTTCTGGCAGCCCTGGATTTAGTTCAAAAGCGCAAGGTTATATTCCTTATTCGTGTATGAAATCAAAAAGATTAAATAAATTACGCAATTAATCCTGGGGTAGTGAGGAGAGTCTCTTGCCAAGATGCTACATCTTATAGTTATGTGTGAGCAAAAAAAAGTGGCTTCACGATTCTATGAGTACTGTAATATTCTGCGATATAAGCGGTAACCAGCATCCGCTAAAAAGATGTATAAAATACTTCTATATTTCTAACTACATACTATTTTTAAAATCGATGCCAGGGATGCAAACTTTTCGAAAGTAAAGTATTCCCGATTAACAAATATGACTTTTTAAAAATTATATTAAATTTCAAAAGAAAATACTCCTTCAAGTTATGCAATGATAGTTTTCTTGATTTCTCCACCGTTGCGCTGCAGTCTCTAAATATTCTTTACCTCTGCACCCATAAAAAACTACAATCAAAACTCAAAAAATTGTTTAAGGAATGAAAAGGGAAAAACACAACTAGAAAATATAATATAAGAAAGGAAACTAAATAAATATATGAATAAAGGCAAGAAGACATTTCATTAAAAAAAATATATGTATAAAACAACCAACCAGCAAAGCCAGAACAACCAGAATTTTACCTTTGCAATAATCATTCGTACAAGACTATAAATTTATTATTATTTTTAAATTTTTTTTAAGAAAAATCAAAGAAGAAACATCTCAAACAGAGAAAAACTGAATGGAAAAAATTTCTTGCCAAGGGGAGTTGTGCAAAAAATAGAAAGAAAAAAAGTGCATACGTTTCGAATAGTTTGATTTGAAATGGGTGCTGCAGGAGGCAAAAGACATGGATAGATATGGAATTAATGCAGTATTTTTCCTTTGGCTAAATATTAAGAAACAAAAAAAAGACAACTGAGCAAACCAAAGATGCAGAAAAAAGAAAATCAAATAACGTATATATTTTAATGATCCTTTTGATTTCTAGATTCTATTATTTCTGCCAATCAATATAAGAAATTTTTGCTATAATTCAATATTAAATATATATATATTTTTAGCAACAAGGCTTATTAGAGGACAAAATTTAGCATCTGCTGAGTTTAATTTGACATTTGGTTTAGTGGGCAAAACCTCAATATCATTAGGTGTCCATTGTTGACTGCAATTGAAAAGTCAAAAATAAAGTTAATTTATTTGTTTGTTTCTTCTTTTTGTATCCTTTTAAACAAATGTAACTATCCCTTTTCTCTAGTTCTATCTACTTCTAATCAAAGATCTCTCACTCTGATTGACCACTTAGTAGAAGTACTACTCGTACTGCTGATCTTAGGAGTTGCATCCAAAGAAAAATAAAAGTGACTTTTCATTTTCTTCATTTGTTGCTTGCAGCTTTACCACCTTTTACATCAGACTGCCAGCCAATCGACATTTGCTACTTGGTCCTTCTTTCTAGCTCAATATTTTACCAAAAATAATGTAGGTGTTAAAGGACAATATTTCCTTGTGTTTTAATTCTCATTGTCCTTCCTATTATTGTTATTATTTCCTTATTTTTCTTATTATAACGCAGTGTCAATGTGCACATTGTTAGATGATGTTTTGTTTTGTAATTTGCGGATGGCACGCGTCCTAACATCCTTATTTCTCAAATACACATACTCAATTCTAACCAAACTAATTGGCAACTGTATGACTTTACTCACATGATCAGTTACTCCAACACATTTGTATCTTTAACACACACACTCACACACACACAGGACCGTGTTCGAGGTATCACCTGGTTCTGATTACTTGGCTTTGTCTTGCCTTTCAAACTTAACATTGTTTCTAATTTCTAATTCTACATTGCATCCTGTTCAATTGTTGATCATTGTGGCATTGTGTCACGCCTTTTCATTGCTGCAACATTGACTACAATTTCTTTTTTTTACTTTTTTATACAATTTAGCAAATATTGGCTTAACAAGCAGCTGATTAAAAAATCATTATCGATTAAAGATTAGGCAGAAGTTACATTTTAAATTATGTTGATATTTCAGATAATTATCAATTTAATTTTTTTGTCGTTTTCAAAACCAAAACCAATGAAATTGGTTTCTATGACACCCCTGAATGCAAAGAACATTGTTTCATTTATTTCTGTAATACACCCATAGGTCTAAGTCTAAGATTTTATAAACAGTGCGCAAAATTTTCTTTTCAAATATGCAAAGATTTAAATATTTTTTTATACTATATTTATAAAAAACAAGTAAGAAAGGGCTAAAGACTGACTATACGATACCCTTCACGACTAAGGTCAAAGGTGTTTTTTTCCTGTACTGTACTGTTGTTTCTGTAGCTGATCCAAACTCGATTTAAATATTAGTTCTATTGTTTTTAGTTTGGGAATCATATCTTTACTGAATTTACCCTTTTTTATCCCCCACAAAGCCGAATTATCAAAAATCCGTTTTTAGTGGATCTTTAAATCGAAAAAGGCACGAGCTGGCCAGTAACGCCTTTGTTTTAAATATATATACCAATTTTGAAATGAAATCTGTTAACTGTAAGTTGCTTGGTTTATTTCCAATACTAAACCAATAATATTATTTTCTGTGACACATAGAACCAATAGAAAATGTAGTTCGAACATTAATATTGGAATTCATGACACCAATTTAATTTTTTTTGTCGTTTTCAAAACAAATACCAATGAAATTGGTTTCTATGACACCCCTGAATATGTATATTTTACGACAACATTCCAATTGGAACAAGTGTTACTTCTCTCAGACAATGAGCTGCATCCGATTCTATTTTTAGACTCATTGAAAGGGACCTACGTTTTAACGCCGGCTCCGAACGGCAAATGCATTAGTTAGAGAAGTTTTTCATAGCCTAATACTCAATAACCAGTGGCTAGCTGAGTTATGAGGTGAACCGCCGCTATTTTGAAATTTTTCAAGTGGGTCTGGCCAGGGATCGAACTTGGGACCTCTGCTTTGCTAGTCGGATGACTAACCTGCTATACCACGGCGGTTCACTTCAATTTGCTTATTATTGTAAAATGAAGAAAAGGGCGATCATTTTCTATCTGAAGAATTGATTTTAATAAAGTTTGATCTACTTAAACAGTGGAGACTTGTAACTCAAAGACAAGGAACTTAATAAATGTTAAATTGATTAAAAAGCAAGGCAACATGATACATTTCGAGGTCAGATCAGACATATCACAGAATCACAATAAGAAAAGCATAAGGGCAAAAATTTGTAGGTTTTGTCAAAAAGATTTAAATATCTTTGGCAATTCGGATTATCATCACATTAAAGTTAAACGGAATCATCTGCTTTCAGCGGTTTTCAGAAACGGTTACTAGAGGCTTCGATCAAAGCTAACCCATAATAAGGCACACCTCACCTGCCAATAAAAAAAGAAAAATTAAATAAGATTGTCTCAAAATACGTGTCGTTTTTCGGAGTTTGTAACTAAATAATTTCTAGAACTGATATTATACAGAATTTATTTCACTGTAAGTCTTATATTTTTACTGGTCACCTTAAAAAAGAAATAAAAAGACGTTAAATTCAACTTATTAAATCCCTATTAAAATTCGCGGTCAACCTCAAGACCTTTTGTACTCCAACAGTTGAAAAACCACAATTAATCCAATATACGTTTACGATCAAAACTCCTTAAGCATGTAATCTGATAATTTTGTTTATTTTTAAGTTGCATTACAACAATTATGAATTCAAAAAAAATTTAATCATACAAAAATAATTATAAAAATAAACAAAAAATTTACGATTTAATACTCTAACGGACAATTGAACAAATTGCACTTTAAGAAAACAAAAGAAATAATAAAAATTCAATTTAAATAACAATAGGGAAAGAAATAGAATAGAAACACTTCAAATATGCAACGATATAATATTTTTTATTAACTGACATGACTGACCACTGGTCAACCAGAACAAATAGGATTTTAAGGAGAAAATCAAACAACGAGTTCCTTAGCGAATGGTTTAATAAAAGTCAGGTTCTCTACTTTAGCTGCAAGTCTTGTAAAATAATCGCTTTTTTTGTAACGATAAAAGGTTAGAAAAACAACATCTCAAGCAGGGTAGAAGAAGAGTATTTGCATAAATATAAAAAAGCAATAAACTACCATTGATATATTTTCTTTTGGAAATTAAATTACATTAAATCAAGTTCAGTTGACCATTCTTAAGTCAAGCGAATACTAAAAGGATTTTCGACTAAAGCAAATGTTTGTTTTAGTATTAGAAAAAACAAGAAATACAAAGAAGAAACATTATTACAGGATTTGATACCTTGACCGCATTAGAAAAGGCAGCAGCAGCAATAAAAATTTTGTTTACTTTGGCATGAACGATAAAGTTCGGGTGATAAAATTTAATAAGAAGAACAATAAGAAAAACAGCATTTGCTGCATTGATCACGATCGCACACAGACTTTGATCAAAAAAAGGTCAAACTTGACCACTCGACGCGACTTTATTAAATTACCGAAACAATAAAACCCTTATAAAATATTCACACTGACACACACACACACACACATACATACACATACAATCTCATGCAGAGATTACAAAATGAACAAGAATCAGGAAAAACTTGACCGTTGGTCATTTCACCATGTGCGAGGGGATACCATGTTTGTGTTGTGTTTATAGCAATGCAACAAATGTTAGATCATGAATGTTCAAAGGACATTATCTTGCATTAGAAATTAAGAGAAACAATAGCATTTAGTAATCTTTTGAGACAACAAAATGCAAATTAAATTCAAATACTTGAACTCTAAAGATTGAAAAAATAGTGGCGGTTCGTGAGTTTTATTCAAAGAAGCAGCGGTTATAGCGATAGACAATAATTTACTTTAGGATCGTAACCCCTTTTTCTAATAGTGTTACTTTTTTTTAAATTTATTCCTGATGTTGTCGTGGACGCTCTATTTATGACATGTAAATGAAGACAAATGATTTACATCGCAATTTGGGCTGCATAAGGAAAATGCATGAATTTTCGACAAAAGGATACTCATTCGTTACATATGATATCCTTGAGATATTACAACAATAGTTGTTTTTGTTATTATTTTATATTTATGTAAAATTTTTCGTATTTGAGAAGCTTTTAAAAATTTCACGCTTAAATTCTAAAACTAAACTGAGAAAATTTAAAGGGGTCACCCCTATAAAAACTACGCGGGGCAGAGGTTTCATATTAAACGAAAAAAGTTGACCAACACACACACAAAATTTCTCATCAACAAACTGAAATTTTTGAAAATAATTCCCAAACTCTATTAAAGAAATCAAATTGCATTGAAGCGCATAATTTTGTACAATGAAATGAAAACTTACACAAAAACCTCATAAGATATTGATAAAGGGTCAACCAAAAAAATATTTTTTTTTGAGAAAATCCTTTTATATCCCATTCTTTGAGCAACAAACTTGTGTTAAATTTAAGAAAAACTAAAAAAAGTTGTAAAGTCGATTGTGGTTATTTGCTAGTTTCTTTTTGGCAGCACAAAAACAAAACTAAAGAAAAAAATACTTTTTACTCAAGGGGTTAATATCCCTTTAGGTACTTTGTGCTCCCTTTAAGAAACTGCGCAATTCCTTTTTATTTTTTATATAGCGATTTCAAAAGAATCAATAGCTTTCGTTTTCCAAACCGAAATTAGTAGCAAATTTTTGATTTATTACAATACAAAAACTTAAAAGTACTCGTATTTGCAGTGCATTCGGAGTGTTTAATGCAATTAGTCGATTGTTTCGAAAATGCCACTGCGATTATGGTTCTGCCGTTTGATTTATGTGAGAGACTTTTTATAAGGATTCTTTCGTTCTTTTGCTAACTTTCTTTGCCACAGGATCTTTGGTTGCTTTGGAATTCTTTTGAAAAGTTTGCCACCTAAGGTTTATTAATTAGATGCTAAAATTATATTCAACACCTTTCAATAAATCAACAATAACAATCGCAATAATGCAAATATAGAGGGGCGTAGCTATAAGTTTTGACAAAGGATCCATAAATTGAAAATAAATCAATTGAGTTGGAAAACATAAATGGGAATGACAAATGTCGGAAATGCAAAAATGATTTATGGCTTTCATTAACAGAAAGGCTAACAATTTCAAAATGTTTGTTATTTTTTTTTATTTTATGCTTTTTCAACAGTTTTGAAAATTTGAGCCAAGTCGAAATTGTTTTTATAAAAAAATTGTATATCGAATAATTTTCAATAAAAGAAATTTTATATCGAAAATGTTTCTATAGAAAAAATTTTTTATCGAAAATTTTTCTATAGAAAAAATTTTTTATCGAAAATTTTTCTATAGAAAAAATTTTTTATCGAAAATTTTTCTATAGAAAAAATTTTTTATCGAAAATTTTTCTATAGAAAAAATTTTTTATCGAAAATTTTTCTATAGAAAAAATTTTTTATCGTAAATTTTTCTATAGAAAAAATTTTTAATCGAAAATTTTTCTGTAGAAAAAATTATTTATCGAAAATTTTTCTATAGAAAAAATTTTTTATCGAAAATTTTTCTATAGAAAAAATTTTTTATCGAAAATGTTTCTATAGAAAAATTTTTTTATCGAAAATTTTTCTATAGAAAAAATTTTTTATCGAAAATTTTTCTATAGAAAAAATTTTTTATCGAAAATTTTTCTATAGAAAAAATTTTTTATCGAAAATTTTTCTATAGAAAAAATTTTTTATCGAAAATTTTTCTATAGAAAAAATTTTTTATCGAAAATTTTTCTATAGAAAAAATTTTTTATCGAAAATTTTTCTATAGAAAAAATTTTTTATCGAAAATTTTTCTATAGAAAAAATTTTATATCGAAAATTTTTCTATAGAAAAAATTTTTTATCAAAAATTTTTCTATAGAAAAAATTTTTTATCGAACATTTTTCAATAGAAAAAATTTTTTATCGAAAATTTTTCTATAGAAAAAATTTTTATCAAAAATTTTTCTATAGAAAAAAATTTTAGCGAAAAGTTTTCTATAGAAAAAATTTTTTATCGAAAATTTTTCTATAGAAAAAATTTTATATCAAAAATTTTTCTATAGAAAAAATTTTATATCGAAAATTTTTCTATAGAAAAATTTTATATCGAAAATTTTTCTATAGAAAAATTTTATATCGAAAATTTTTCTATGGAAAAATTTTATATCGAAAATTTTTCTATAGAAAAATTTTATATCGAAAATTTTTCTATAGAAAAATTTTATATCGAAAATTTTTCTATAGAAAAATTTTATATCGAAAATTTTTCTATAGAAAAATTTTATATCGAAAATGTATGTATGAAAATGTATTATATCGAAAATTTTTCTATAGAAAAAATTTTATATCGAAAATTTTTCTATAGGAAAAATTTGATATCGAAAATTTTTCTATATAAAAAATTTGATATCGAAAATTTTTCGACAGAAAAAATTTTTTATCGAAAATTTTTCTATAGAAAAAATTTTTTATCGAAAATTTTTCTATAGAAAAAATTTTTTATCGAAAATTTTTCTATAGAAAAAATATTATATCGAAAATTTAAATTTAAAAACTTTAATATCGAAAATTTTTTTATAGAAAAAAAATTTATATCGAAAATTTGTCTATGAACCTTATATGCCAACTCCAACTCTGAACCTTCAATTACAGTTCAAATCAAGATCAAGTGATATTTCCAAGCAAATTGCAATATTCGTGATAAAAGGAATTATATCCTTATTACGTTTAAGAAAATGACTGGATCAATCGGTATACTTTAGGCTGATTTTTATAAATTTTAATCTTTGGAAGTGAATGTTTAAAAATCTTTGTCAAAAAATATTGAAAAAGAATACTATGAGAAATACCGGATAAGGTGGAATACTTTATTTTTCATTTGACATATTTTCATACTTTTATATAAAAAAAACATCTAAATAACAATAGTTTGACAATTGTCAACTGCTACCAGAAAACATTTCTTTCTACACCCATTTTTACACAACAGCCGTTGCAGGAATTTAATTTGAACTATAATTACCATAAATTTTGATAAGAAAACAAGAAGAGTTTATTCTATTGTAAAATTATTACATAATGTTCCTATACCTTTCTATACTAGAGCAAACCTCAAAATTTGGCGCGTGCTAACGCCAACACTTTTGTTAACATCTTGAAGAAAACGCAGCCGCTGTTTTTTAAATTTTTTTCTTCTACATTTCAAACTCATTAGCGGCAAAGTAACACCGTTAGCGCTTGTTACATCGGTTGAATAACCCACAGAGGGAAAGAGAGGGTGCGCTTCAAATAAATTTGACATATTTTCACCCTCATTCTAACGATAATATCAACATTTGGATCTTGTAATTATTTTTCTAAGACGAAATTATAAGTAAAAGAATATATCATGAAGAAAAACTCCCTCTAAGTCTGGTAAGAAAAGATCACCGCTATTGCCAGCACACACTCGCACTTACACACACATACTCAGTCATAGAAGTTCTTTGAGCAATTTCTAATATCAACTTTTAAACAATAGAACGTCTTATAGCATGTGCTATGTTAACTATTATTTTTTATCAAATTATTTTTAAGCAGCAGTTACAACTGTCCCGAAATTTTACTAATACATTGTCAATATCCACCCTTGCAGTGCTGCGCCAATGTTTTCTTGCAACTTTCAATAGAACAGAAATCAAAGAATAAAATAATGAATACATAAGTGCAAACTGCAGTCATAACGTCAATTTAATTCATTAAAACACCTGAGCCTCTTTGAACAGAAGAGTAAGAATTGAGATTTCTTGAAATATACATACATACTCGTATGTGCAAATTTTTTTGAAATCATTGGTAATGAGAGGTCGTTTTTATCATGATCCAATATTTTTTTAAAGGTCAATATTTTTTTAATTGTCACAAAGTTTGACTTGAAAATGAAACTATTACAATGGCGACTTGTTTAAATACATAATATAAAATTGGTCCAAATTTGACCTTAAACCCGGAGATTACGCAAATATACATATAAGTCATATTTTCAAGAAAAATATAAGTCATTTGACCTCAGTGGTGAAGGGTAAACTAAGGTCGGGCATGACCGGAAATACCACTTTCAAACTTGTTTAGATTTGATCAGGTTAGAAAATGCAGACTCAAAAATTATAGTAATGGTGGCCGATAAATTTTTATTTTATAAATATCTTTTCTGATCTTATGAAAGAAACTCACACAATTTTTAATAGAAAAACAAATTTTAGATAATTTGGTTGTTTTTTTTTTACCAAAGACAGAAGGTAAAAGAAGATGATAGGTAGGCCCATTGTTGCCATTTTGGCATTTTAACAGAATCAGTTAAAAGAAACTATT
Organism: Stomorhina lunata; assembly: GCA_933228675.1. Classification (NCBI taxonomy): domain Eukaryota; kingdom Metazoa; phylum Arthropoda; class Insecta; order Diptera; family Rhiniidae; genus Stomorhina; species Stomorhina lunata. The sequence goes on along the minus strand of OW121740.1, from coordinate 182,825,006 downwards.
TAAAAAATTCAAATTATTTTAAACTTAGTCACTTAATTGTTTAAAAAACCGCTATTTCTAAATGTCAATAATTTTAACGGTCATTTGACTAGTATTGAAAACTGATATATCAGTAAATTTTTCTTATAACTTTTTAAGGAGCATATAAAAAAATTAAATGAAACTTTTACATACAATATGATTTTGCATTCTTTTCTTACATATGCTCAGTCTAATAAACTTACCTATTTTTTGGCGATGTTTAAATCGGTCAAAGATGATCGGTCAAACTTGATGTATATATCGGTTATAGCTGATCAGTTTTAATTTGCCATCAATTCGAGATGACTCAGCATTTCGTGATAAATGCGTACTTTGAGATGAGTCAACAGTTTTAGAATGCTGACTCATTTTTCAGTTTTAGTAAATATGAATTAGCAGTTTTAGGATGACTCAACTGTTTTGGAATGAGTCAGTACTTTTAAATATGAGTCAGCTGTTTTAGGATGACTCAGCTTTTTTAGAATGAGTCGGCAGTTTTAGGGTGAGTAAGCCGTTTAAATATTAGTCAGCAGTTTTAGGATGACTCAATTTTAAGCGGTTCTGTTTAAATAAAAATTATATATTGTATAGTTTTATGTAAATATGAGTTGTTTGAAAATAATGACTATTTTTTTAAGGTCAACATTTATACAGCTTATGTGAAGTTAAGCGAAATCGTTATATGATGAAAGAAAAATATGAATATGTACAAAAAAATATATGTACATAAGTTGTTTTGATCAATGCATTATTGATTCAAAAAACTTAAGCTAAAAAGTAAACATAACATTGATAAAAACCCGATTTGTTTAAACGGACTAAACACATTTAAGCGCCTTTGCTTCTGTAATGCAATAAACGCATTAACTCAATTCTCTGATAACTGCGTACTCTTCAATATTGCCACAGATATAGAAGAAATGTCATGAAAAAAATATATTTTATGTGTTTTGTTTACGTTTGCTTTTGAAACCGCAAAATGAATAACCCGATACAGCTCGAAAACTAGAGCTAATTAAAATAACTGAAAATTCAAACTCATCGCGATTTAAATTGACCACAATCAATCCATTATTTAATATTAGAGGATGTATAGCTTTTACAAGCAGAAATTACTGTACCAAAATTTGTTGCAATCGGTCCATATTTATATGGATCGTAATGGGGATCTAAAGTGACTGTAAAACTGTCTTACTTGTTTTGGTACAAAAAAGTTTAAATCTTAATATAAAAAAGCTTTTATGAGAATTTTAGGGGAATTATTTTATTTGAAGTTAAGTAAAATATTTTGATTCATCAGAATTCAGCAGAAGGTTTTCAATATTTTGGCAGAATCCATCAAATCTACACTGGGTAGGACAAATAAAAAAATAAGCTGACAATTGGAGTTACGTAGAGATCTATGTCTCATTTTTCATCTTCTACATGTATACCAAACATACAGGTTGTAACCAAAATCAATAGAGTCCCAATTAATTAATGGATTAAGCCCAAAACACTACGTTAACATATTAATCGGTTGTCAAACAAAACAAACAAAGTGGATGTGATAAATAGCTTCGAATATATAATAAATTTACTTTTACCATATTTACAGAAGCGGGATCTTAGGGACAAGTGTAAATTGCCCTATATGTGATATGGCGTTAAGAAGATTTCATTATACGAAAAACAATCTTAAGTACGATTTTTTTCATCTTATTATTTATTTTCATTATTATTTTTCTTTATTGAATTTATTGTTTTTGTTTCATTGCGGAATGTGTGTGCGTCTGTTGTTGAGGGCTGAGTATTTCTTGTAATGTTCATTGACTTTAAGAGTAGAGTTTGTTTTTGGAGGGATTTTTGCATTGAATTTAACATTTTTTTTTTGGTAGTTCTTGTATTTCTATGCTCAGCCAAAAGAAATGAAAATAAAAGCAAATGTTAGTTTTAGAGAATGTTGATGTTTTATGTGGCTGATTCTGCCAAGATATTGCAAAATATCCAGGTGTCAACGACACATTACAACACCGGTCATACATATATGTAAGAATAAGTAAGTAGTAGTAGCAGTAGTACGAGGCAAAATAAAAACGCATTGTCTGGCTGTCAAGATGGAATGGGATGCATTTGTTTTGCTTTGATTCTTATTGCGTAATAATTTCTTATTTTCTTTTTTGTAAGATTTTTTGGCTTCTGCAGCAACAGAGGACCAACAAAAACTAAATCGGAAATAATTGCATTTTTGTGACAATAATTTTGGTGATTATTGATTTTTCTTATTACTTATTTTCTAGGTGCTATATATTGTGAGCAACTGCGCCTGCTGCATCATTTTGTTGGCATTTAAGATTAATTTTTTAAGATTTTAGGCAGTTGCCTAGATTATGGTTAAGACTCTAGTAGGAAGCAAGCACGAGCTATTTGTTCCTTAGGAAATGTTAAGGAAGCCGGGTGTTTGAACAACAGCAACTGCTTGTTAAAAAGAAAGGGTGTGTGTTTGGTTTGACCTTTATTAGAACAATCTAAAGATAGCAAAACTTTTCAGTCAAACTCTTTAATATATTAGTTTCTAAGCTGCAAGTTATTGGAAATTTTCAAAGATTCTCAAATTTCACTTTTTAATTTTTGTTTTTTACTTTCATTTGTTTTTGTAGCGTTAAATAAATGATTCAACACACCCAGATTTAAACTTAATGAAATGCTAAATTTACAAATCACCCTTCAAATAAAATTGATGATTGCGCGTATTACGATTTCATTCCTGAACAATTTTTTACTTCTGTGTCATCTTCCCATAAGACAATGGGAAAATCGTTTTTTTTTTCACTTTTAAGTTAAGGTGATGTGTGTTTTGTTGGGTTGTGATGAGATGAGATGCTGTGAAAACCCATCCTATTTGAAGATCATCATCATTTTCATCAGCAGCAGATAACATTTTAGGAAAAACATTATATCATCAAATTAAAGATTTTGCAAAGTAATTTATTTTTTTTCACTTTCTCAAGGGATGGATACTCTTTTGAGCAGCTGCCTAAGATAATATTAAAATATCTTCCTATTTTTAAGAAATATTTATTTCAGTTGGCTATTTGATTATTTATAGTTAAAAATATCTGTCTTAATGAATAGAAAGCAAATAAAATAAAAATGTTGGTATATGACAAGTATTTTAAGAACTCATTACCATCTGAAATGTTTTATTGCATAATTACAGAAGTTTAAAAAAGTATATTCCAATTAGTATGAATATTTGCCTAAATATTTGCACGAATTTCAATTCTCTTTCAAATTGTTTAACTAAAGTTTAATAATATCGAGACATAACCGCAAAAAAGCTTGACTCTTTGATACCCAGACACAAAAACTGCTGGAGTCAAATCGCCGCATTCGATATCGATCGAAAACTCAAACTTTTAAGCAAATATTCCGACATGTGATGGAAATCGATTGTTTTTATATTGGTCGATTTTTTATATATTTTTGATATAATTTTCCCCATTTGCGCAAACAAATTCAAAGCAAATTTTAATTTTTTGGGGAAATAACCGAAAAATATCTTAAAAATATATTTGAAATCGATCGATTTATCACATACCAGATTGTGCAACAACCTTGGGGGGAATTTTCAAATAAAATTTATTGTGTAAGACGTTTAATTAAATTTAATATCTAAACGTTTCCGTTTGTTTGTCAAAGCATTTATTGGAAATTAAATTCTTTAACTATCAGGAAACTTTTGACAATTATGCTACAATGTAGTGAACCTTAAATTTTATATATTACTTAAATTATCCTAAAAGTATGCAATACAAATGTTTCTGAAATATCTTACATTTCGATCGGATATCGAATGCGGTGATTTGTTCTGGTATTTTCACAAAAATTATATATTTTTTAAATCTTTTTCATTTTCACTCAATTCTTGAAATTTTTTCCAGTAATTTTCCCACCCTTCGGTGGAAAGGGCATTATAAGTTTGTGCTGCTGTATGTAACGCATATAAATATTTATCTTAGACCCACCTTTTAGTATACCAATAGGCTTAGAATCACTTTCTGAGTTAATTTAGCGATGTCAGTCCGTCCGTCCGTCTGGCTGGCTGGACCCGCGTGTAAACCTTGTAATCAAAGTACAGGTCGCAATTCTAAAGATAATTTGATGCAATTTGGCACAGATCATTTTTTTGATAATGGGACCAGGGCTATTGAAATTCGTCAAAATCGGTCAATTATTTATGGTACCTACCATAGGTCCCACTTTCCGGAATTAATATATTGGCCACAAATATCAATATTTTTTCATGAAATTTAAAACAAATATTGTTTATGTAAACTTTAATCACCGTACCAAATTTCGTTGAAATCCACATTTGACCATAGCTCCCATTCAAACTATTCTGTCAAAACGCACTAAAGGAGACAAAAATCACTTAAACGTTTGCAAATCTAAAGATAATGAGAATTTTAAGTTTATTTTTTGCATATATAATTTAGGTGAAAACTGTAACCAATTAGCCAAATCTCGAGGTAATCGGTCCACAGTTGACTCTAGCTCTTATATAAGTCCAAATGACGGAAACAGCTTAAATACATTAGTTTTGAGAAAATGTTTGTATGATGGCAAAATTTAGCAAATATTTGTCTTTGTAAAGGAAAAAGAACACCTTTGACCTTAGTCGGGAAGGGTATCGTATCGACATGTCACAATTGTGCGTTTATATAACTTGTAGGATAATCACATCTAATCTTTTTTTTAGGGAAAAACATAATTTATAATTTTAAAAATTGCATAGCTAGGTTAAGTGTTCTGTTAGAAAATCTGGCGCTTATAATAAATATCTCCTTTGAGAAAGTTGTTTTTTGTAGAATACCGTTTCCCAAAAGATCCGCTTAAATCACAAACCATAATACGATGGTAAACACATCCCATTTTTTCGTTTAGGGACCTATTGATAAGAAAAAATTTCCGACTTGCAAATATGTACAAGTTCGGTATCTTTTATTATATTAATAAGTTAATATTGATTAAGTCAAAATCTTAATATTCACATTTTTAATAAAATTGAAAGGCATAATCATATTTTTATGATTGAATTTGAAAATGCACTTATACTAGTCAGTTGAATAATAATTGAGCCTAATTTTATACAAGATCCTTGTTTAATTTCACTCAAATACTTTAACATAATTATCAACAATTTAAATATTATGCAGTCAAGGAAATATACATATAGGACTATACCAACAACAATGTACGAGTAAATAAAATGTTTTGGTCTAGCGATTTCGAAATGCATACAGACATGTTCCGCTTAAACTTTAAGTCAAAGTCCCCTCAACTTCTTACACAAAAAACCGAGCAGACTAAAAAAATGAGCGGTAAAACAATGGAATTACTTGAATAAATTGTTGAGTACCGCGTCTAACAATGATGAAACAATAATGAAGTACCACTCCTACTTCTTTCTAAATTTATAAAACTATTTTATACTTGTATTTTACATAACAGAAATTGTATTACTTTCTTATAAAAAGGAAGGGAATATGACTATAAACATATACACATACATATTTGCACACTACTTTAAATTGTTAGACATCAAAGCCGACAATCTTGTAGAAACAATGGAAATGACCCTTCAAAAACAGCTTAAAATGTATAGAAAATTATAACTTACAAAGAAAACTGAAAAAAGTCATCAAATATTAAAACGGAAATAAAGAAAAGAAATTACAAAAAACCAAAAGAAATACAACAAAAAAATATATATTACACATGACTGATTTTTAACAGAACGACAGACAGACACTAATAATCGAATTTCTAGGTAATTTAAAGTTAAAGATAATAAATAAATCAAGTGCTTGAGAATCTAATCAAGTGAAAGAACACTATTTTTTAATAAGAGTTTTTCTACAAAAAAAAGTATCAAAAACCACTATGAATTTTTGCTTTTTATAAAATCTTATCCTTTTCCCCTCTTGAAGAACTGCAAAATTTTACTTTTTTTTAGAAAATCCGAAATGATGAAGAAAAAGCAATAAGTCAGCAGGAGTTAGTTTTCTGTCTACAATAACTTCACACTTACAAAAGAATGAGAAAAAACAACAAAATAAGGAAAAAAACATAACTTTTATTTTCAAAACAATTGACTCTTCTTAACAGCTCAATGAAAACAGAAGTTTTAAAGAAAACAAACTTGATAAAATTCAAACTAATTTTTTTTAAATCGATAAATTGCTTAACATATTTTTAGGAGCTTCCAGAAAAAGTTTATTGGAAATACCAAGGATATTTCCAAAGGTTTATTATACCCTTCACCACCATAGGTGGAAAGGGTATTAAAAGTTTATGCTGAAGTATGTAATGCATAGAAATATTTGTCTTAAAACAACTCTTTAGTATACCAATAGGCTTAGAATCACTTTCTGAGTCGATTTAGCGATGTCAGTCCGTCCGTCCGTCTAGACGGCTGGCTGGACCCCCATGTAAACCATGTAATCAAAGTACAGGTCGCAATTTTAAAATAATTTGATGAAATTTGCACAGATATTGGGATCATGGCTATTGAAAATCGTCAAAATCGGTCCATTATTTATGGTACCTCCCATAGGCCCCACTTTTCGAAATTAATATATTGGCCACAAATATCAATATTTTTTCATGAAATTAAAAACAAATACAAATGCTTATGTAAACTAAAATCACTGCACTAAATATCGTTGAAATCGGTCCATATTTGACCATAGCTCCCATACAAACTCTTCTTTAAAAACGCACTAAATGAGACAAAAATCACTAAAACGCTCGTAAATCTGAAGATAATGAAAATTTTTAGTTCATTTTTTGCAAGCATAATTGTAACAACTGTAATCAATTTGCCAAATTTCGAGTTAATCGGTCCACATTTGACCCTAGCTATGATAAGTCCAAATGGCGGAAACAGCTTAAATATGCAAGTTTTGAGAAAATGTTTGTATGATGGCAAAATTTAGCAAATATTTGTCTTTATAGAGGAAACAGAACACCTTTAACCTTAGTGGTGAAGGGTAGGAATCGTATGGTCGGGCTTGAACGACACTTTCTTACTTGTTTTTAGGTCTTATTGTCGTAAGTCAAAAAATTCAAAAAATCTTAACAATTTTGATATTTGAATACATGATAAAAGTGTTTTTTTGAATTTTTTTTTAATTAAATTACGACTTTTGACAATACGACTATTTAGTTCTTGACTTTGTAAATAAACTAATTGCTAAAAAAATAAAAATCTAATTTATTTTAACAATAGATTTATTCCACGATTTTTTATTAAAAATATGAATTGTTTCGAATACCTCAAAAAGCTTCTATAGAAAAAGTAAAACGAAAGTATTTTTTGAATGAAACCACTTTCTATTTATACCCTTCACCACCATAGGTGGAAAGGGTATTATAAGTTTGTGCTAATATATGTAACGCATAGAAATATTTGTCTTAGACCCACCTTTTAGTATGTCAATGGGCTTAGAATCACTTTCTGAGTCGATATAGCGATGTCAGTCCTTCCGTCGGTCAGGCTGGACGGCTGGCTGAACCCCCATGTAAACCATGTAATCAAAGTATAGGTCGCAATTCTAAAGATAATTTGATGAAATTTGGCACATAATTTTTTTGAAAGTGCTATTGAAATTCGTCAAAATCGATATATTATGTATGGTACCTCCCATAGATCCCACTTCCCGGAATTGATATATTGACTACAAATATCAATACTGCTTATCTAAACCAAATTCACTGTACCAAATTTCGTTAAAATCAATTCTCATTTGACCATAGCTCCCATACAAACTCTTCTGTCAAAAATAAATGAGACAAAAATCATTAAAACGCTCGTAAATGAAGATAATGAGAATTTTAAGTTTATTTTTTACATGCGTAATTTTTGTAACAACTCAATTTGCCAAATTTCGAGATAATCGGTCCACATTTGACCCTACCTCTCATATAAGTCCAAATGACGGAAACAGCTTAAATATATACGTTTTGAGAAAATGTTTGTATGATACTGTTTGTATGATACTGGAAAAAGAACATCTTTGACCTTAGAGGTGAAGGGTATCGTATTATTGCTACCCTACGTATTTTTAAAAATATTATTTTTGTTTTAACTCCTTAAAGTATACAATACAAATATTTTTTGGAAAATTTGGCGTCTCGTTTTAGATTTATCGCATTTTATATGAAAAAAATTAGTGAATTAATTGTTTAAAGTTCTGTCATAAACCAAGAAAACAACAGTTTATCATCTCCCGCTGTAGTATTGAAAACCACTAAATGTCAAATTGATTTCATTGCAAAAACGAAAAGAATTGAAATCAAAAAAATTAATACTGAATCCAAATTGTCCTCTCACACGAATTTACTTTTATCCATGTGCCTTAAACTCGTGTTACTGGAAGAGTAGAGTAATTTAGCTAAAAAATGCATTCGAGTGTACGAAGATGTCAACGTCTTTGGTTTGTGCTGCACAGCGCTCTGTGTGATCAACGGATGTGTATGTCAATTTAAAATTTAGAGAGTTTTATACAGAAAAGATCTCACAGAGTGAAACTGAACAAACGCAGACATAGGCACCCTTTCGTTACACAGTTTTCTGGCAAATTTTCGAATAGGGAAGTCCTTATAAGAAACTGCGTTTTGTTTTCGTAACGTTGTCCAGCTGTGTAATATACTTTCATACACATGCGAGCACTGTTCGAAATATTTCTTAAAGGGAGACTATTTTTAAAATTTACTTTGAATTTGGTCTTTACATCTACAAAGACTTGTTTGATTTCTTTGGTTTTCTAATAGAGGGTAATAAATATAATTCAAATATTTTTCTATCGAAAACAAAAATTTAAATACCTGCTGATTTTTAGCAATTAGACCTACAAACATGTAAACTAAATGTATGTAAAAGTAGTGACATTTTGAATTAAGAGTTCATTATATTTTGACCCTATTAAACATTTTAAATTTGCTTACACGTGCTAAAAATTATAATTTTTAAAAATATTTGAAATATCATTGATTTGCAGTTGATCATTATTTTACATATTAATATTTTATTTAAATAATCATTTCTTATTTTTAATTAATGTATTTATGTATTTTGTTTTAAAATTTTTATAAACTTATACATTTCGTAGTCATTAATATAAACCAACATTAGCGCTCTCTGCAGCCTTTCAATTACATTACACTATTGTTAGTTGTTCTAATTAGAACATGTTGCATAAATGTTCCAGTTTGAAAGCCACTGTTGAAACCTATATCTATAAAACTTATCTAAGACACAAACCTTAATCACTATTGAAACGCCCTGTCATAAATGAAAGTATAATTTAAATCATGAAATAAATATTAAAGGAAGTGCCACTTACTTTTTATTTTGTAAACATTAACTATTTGACAAGAAAGAATATCTGAAGTTTACTCAAAAAATGAGGCTATCTTACTTTTCAAAAAAAATCCCATTTAAGTATCAAAATTGTTTGGTAATTTTTAATATTTCTTAACTTTATTTCCCTATTATCCTTGACTCTCAGTGGAGCATAGGGCCTCAACCATTCTTTTATATCGGAATGTTAAAGATTTTGTGGACATAAGGTCTGTAATACAGGTAGAGACTGGTTATTGAGTATTAAGTTATTTGCCATTAGGAGCCAGCGGCAAACTGTAGGTCTTCTTCAATTAGTCTAAAAATAGAATCTAGTACATGTCCTTGGCTGAAAGAAGTCCCCTCTATTTTACTTGTAGAGTTTGGGAAAACTTAGTAAGTAAAGTTTTTGAACTGAGATCCACAAAATTGCTCCTAGTGGGTGCTTTCATGTCAGTCATGTTTTCAAAGTCTATCGAGTCCTTCCCTAAACTTTTAGGAAAACAAGCTGTGAATATTATCTCAAACGCCGCAGCAGTTTGCCCGTAATTCGTTATTCGTTATACACACACGAAATATTTTTTTAATTTAATGGTATAATTGAGATCTTATCTGTTTTAGCATCTACAAAGCTACAAACTACAAATTTTATTAGACTATTTATTGAAAATATTAGTTATTTTAAGTTTAATTTATTTTTTTTTTCAATCTACACATTTTAGTTTACAAATTTCCATAAAATAATCTACGAGTGTGGCAACGATCTGTGTGATATTGACAAAATATACAAAACTTCAAAGATATTCTTTATAGTCAAAAATTTTGAAGTGGCACTTCCTTTAGTATTTATTTCATGATTTAAATACATGCGAGTTAAATCAAAATATTTCGAACGCGTACTAAACCACAGCTTCTCCGAATTGGATGAAATTTGGTATATACATTCTCTAATAAGCTCATAAAATTTTTAGAGTTCTTTAATATTTTTAATTTCGCTTTCATTAGGATTTTATGGCGGTCCAAAATTTATTTTATTTAAATTTTTTTCCAAACATACCAATTTTATATGCCTATCTATAACTTATGATACGTTTATTAGATTTTTTTTGTCCTATATTTTCATGTACTCATGTATTGGAGAACAAGGAAGATCAATTATGTCCTTGACTCAAGGATATCTCAAAAAGCATATCTCCATTTTCTTTATCTCTCTCTCAAATATGGATGATATGTAGACATCAAAATACAAAAATCAAAAAAGTAGGCCCCATGCAATCCCCCGCAAAATGATTTTGAAAATTTCCTATTAAATATTGAAAATAACTTATAAAATAAAAATTAAAATAAAAATAAAAATAGGAAATTTTAAAAATTTCTCATAAAAATGGAAAATTTCTGTTAAAATATTGAAAATTTCTTATAAAATAAAAATTTTGAAAATTTCCCATAAAAATGAAAAATTTTGAATATTTCCCATAAAAATGGAATATATTGAAAATTTTCCATAAAATGTGAAATTTTTCAAATTTTCCATTAACAGACGAAAGTTTTGAAAATTTCCCATAAAAACAAAAACTTTGAAAATTTCCCACAGAAAACGAAAATTTTGAAATTTCCTAAAATATCTTTAAAAATGGGAAATTTTCGTAATTTCAAAATTTCCATTTTTTTAGGAAATTTGCAAAATTTCCGTTTTTTAGGAAATTTTCAAAATCTTTTATATTTATTAGAAATTTTAAAAATTTCCCATAAAAATGTTCAAAATGTTTGTTTAATGTAGGAAATTTAAAAAAAATTCCATTTTTATGTAAAATTGTCAAAATTCCCATTTTTATTTATTTTATTTATTTATAATTCACAATAATATATAAAAGCCACATAGGCCAATTAACATATATTACAAAGATTTAATCCTGACTAAAACTAATACTTTTAAAAATAAATCATATTCTCATTCTATATCAAAATACATATCTTAATAAATGTATTCATAGGCTCCCCAGCCACAAAAAAAAAAGATTTAAAAAAAAAAAATTTAGTATATATAAATAATCCCATAAGTAGTAGAGAATATATTAGCAAAATAAGCTCTATAGAATAACCAATGCAAAATTTAGAAGAACAGGTAAGATCAATGAGTATATATAGAGAAGAAAATCATCAGTGAAGGGACAAATATCTCAAAAGTTTTAGGCGAAACACATTGTTGGAATGGGAAAATAAACGAAGTTCACGGGGTAAAGTATTCCAAGAGCGCGCTACTCTAATAAGAAAAGAACGCCCGAAAATTGAACATCTTATTCTCGGAATTAAAATCTGCGGATTTCTTCTAGAACGAGAAAAGATAAACTCAGAGCGTAAATGAGTAGGCATACCCATTTTAATAACCTTAAAAAACATAATCAAGTTTCGTGAATCAATAAAGTTCTTTTATGGAAAATTTTAAAAATTTTCCATTTTTATTCGAAATTCCCAAAATTTACCATGTTTATGGAAAATTTTCAAAATTTTTATTTTTTATAAGAATTTTTAAAAATTTTTATTCAATATTTCATCAGAAATTTGGCATTCCTAATGAAAAAAATGATTTTGAAAATTTCCCATAAAAATGGCAAATTTTAAAAATTTTCCATTAAAATAAGAAATTTTACAAATTTCCCATAAAAATGGAAAATTTGGAAAACTTCTGATAAAATATTGAAAATTTTTTATTAAAATAAAAATTTTGAAAAATTCCCATAAAAATGAAAAATTTTGAATATTTGCAAAATTTCGCTTTTTTATGAAATTTTCAAAATTTTTTATGTTTATAAGAAATTTTTAAAATTTTCCATAAAAATCTTTTTGGGACATATTCAAAAATTTTGCTTAATATATGAAATTTTCAAAAATTTTCATTTTTATGAAAAGTTTTCAAAATTCCCATTTTTCTAGGAAATTTTAAAATTTTAATAGGAAATTTTCAACATTTTCCATTTTTATGGGAAATTTTGAAAATTTTCCATTTTTATGGGTAGTTTTCAAAATTTTCCATTTCTATGGAAAATTTTCAAAATTTTAAATTTTTATGGAAAATTTTTAATTTTTATCAGTAATTTTGACATTCCAGAATAATATATAAACAAAAATAATAAATTTAAAATGAATTGATTTACACTTCGAAAATAGAAAGTTGTTTTATTTCGAAAATTCTTAGGTTTTTTGAAGATTCTATTTACGAAATTAATTTCTGTGACAGACTTGTATTATTCAGTACTATTTTGTAATGCATTTAAAAAAATTTAACAGCAGCCTATTTTACAAAAATCAATTCCAAAATGAATGAAATTAATGAATTTCATATTATCTCGGAATATTTGGAACTCTGAAGCTTCAATCCGATCGTTTTTGTTTCTTTAGACTCAAAAAAATTAAAAAAAAATATCAATAAATTTCACCACTAAGGTCAAAAGTGTTATTTTTCCTGTATAAAAGACAAATAAATTTTGCCATCATACAAACGTTTTCTGAAAACTTATATATTTAAGCTATTTCCGTAATTTGGAGCTAGGGTCAAATGTAGACCGATTATGTCGAAATTAGGCAAATTGATAAAAGTTTATACAAAAATTATGTATGTTAAAAATAAACTCAAAACTAAACTCAAACTCATTTAGTCATTTAGTGCGTTTTTAAAGAGTTTGTATGGGAGCTATGGTCAAATGTGGATCGATTTCAACGAAATTTGGTACAGTTATTTTAATTTACGTATTTGTTTAAAATTTCATGAAAAAGATATTTATATTTGTGTCCAATATATCAATTCCGCGAAGTGGGACCTATGGGAGGTACCGTAAATAATGGACCGATTTTTCAAAAATTTATCAAGAAAATGATCTGTGCTAAATTTCATCAAATTATATTTAGAATTGCGTCCTGTAGTTTGATTACAATGTTCATATGGGGGTCCAGCCAGCCAGCAAGACAGCCGTCTAGCCAGACGGACGGACAGACATCGCTAAATCGACTCAGAAAGTGCTTATAAGCCTATTGGTATACTAAAAGGTGGGTCTAAGACAAATATTTCTATGCGTTACATACATCAGCACAAAGTTATAATACCCTTTCCACCTATGGTGGTGAAGGGTATAACAATTGAGAGAGCCTATATTTGAATGGAAGTCTATATTCGAATGAAATGGTTAAATATTAGCTATGTAACAAACATAATTCAATACGAATGAGTTTCATATTTGAAAGTATTTTAAAAGTAGAACAAATAGTTACCGGATAAGTAATTAAAATATATTCGAGTATAATATACCCATATATAATTTAAACAATGTCAAACTTAATGTAAAAAATATCACTTACCACCACTATGCAGCTGCGACTCAGTAAATAACTTTGATTTTGGCAATCCGCTTTTTCGAAGGCGTTTTATAGGTGTAGTGCCATCGTTAAAACCATGATCTGCTTCCATATGCGACTCCAATAGACTCTGATCAGAATTCAAAGAAGTGTCATTCAAATTAATGGAAATTTCTGTGATGGGTGATAGAACTCCATTATGGTTATGAAATTCATGAAAACGGGACTCATTTTGAAAAATACGTTTGGGTCGAAACATAGCACCCACGTTGACAGGTGACTCAAAACAAGAGTCATCTAAAGCAGATTTTCCCAAACTTTTAAAACGTTTCGAGGGAGCATTATCTATTAAGAATTCTTCGCCCTCATCAGGCAGCGAAGAGTCATCATGCTCTAAATAGCGTTCCGAAATGCGTTTATGATTTTTCCATTCCTCTGCTGGGTTGTTATGGATATTTGAAGATGAAGTCAAAGTTTCCGAATCCATAATATTTTGTTTGTTAATACAAATTACAATAATTATAATAACTATAAGGACAACACGCAGGAGACAATTAGATAGTTTAACGTAAGGACACACAAACGGGACAGATATTGTCGAGTTTTTCTTTCAAGTGGTAAAATTAACAACACAAATTCTTAATAAAATAAATGTTAATTAAATTAAAACAAATATAAAATAAACAATCACTGAAGCGAACGATTAGAAAATTTACAAAAATATACAAAATAGTTCTTGAAAGAGGTGATTTTGATCTATTATTTTTAGTTTTTTGCTGAACGATCGAATTGTTTGTTAAGGGAATATAATAAAGATGAAAACCCTTCTTTGTTTGTTAAATAATCACTAAATAAAACATTTTTAGAAGCAAAATATGAAATTCTCTTCAAACACTTTTTGCTTCACAATTGTAATTTATTTTTAGTTGTTTTTTTCTTGTTTTCGTTAACCGATTTTGAAGATCTTTTAAAATAATTATATTTAAGGTTATAATTTCGCGATTGTCGATGGGAATCTGCAACAAAAAGTTGGGTCTACTACACAAGAACTGGAAATGTCAATCGTCTGAAAGGAAATCAAAAATGAATGAAAATTATTTAGAAAATTTATGTGACAAAAGAAAATATGTTAACTGGTTGTGGGTGGGAAAACTCGACAGAAAACATAAAAAAGTAATTAATTCATATTCTGATAAGATGAATGGATTACTCGGACATGAGGGTCCCTCCAATTTTAATTACAACAAATTCACAATTTTCTGTTGTAAACCGAAATCGAATTTACTTACATGCGAATATACAAATCTTCACTAAATTCTGGTTTCCGATGATTTAAATTGCATTAAGTAATTAAATGCCACCAAAACAAAGTTTAATTATGAACAAATTGTTAATTTATTTAATAAAAATTTGCATTTCACTCCTTCGATCGAGCTTTTTTTCTATGAATCAGCTGATGCTGTCAAAATCAGGCGGAAGAAAACGAACAAAGAGATGAGTGATAATTTACAGTTAGGATTTACAAGAACATTTGATAGAGTTGCATTTGTAATCTCTTACAATTCTAAAGTTTTAATCACGGCTCAGTAATTAAGGTAAAGTTTTAAAGTTTTGTTAAAATCAAAATCTGTATATGCATATCTGTTAAGGGTCCTCCTTTCTGAAATTTTGATTTATTATTACATAACATGAATTATTGGGCTTCAAAGACAGTGTAACTATTTCAATTATATTTTTATTTGCATGAAAGTATAATTCAAATAATTCAAATCTTAAAAACTATACAACTTAGGAACATGATGAAAACGTATTTTTATTTTTTCTCGCTTTATATATTCGCTGCAAAAATTTCATTTCAAAACTAGTTTTTATTAAGCTTACGACGAATAAGACATTGGTTTTTTCAAAACGCAGGCGGCGTAAATGATTTTTTTTTATCATAGAAAATGTATACAAAAAACCTTATTTTCGATTTTTTGTAAGTTTCAGCGTTCCTAAATTTTTACGACGATGTACATATCAATAAAAAATATATAGGTATTAACAAGTAAGAAAGTGCTATAGTTGGACTAGTAACCTACTGCTGAAAAAAAGCAATTACTATAAAAAAGCTAAAAAATAAAAAAGCCTTACCCTAATGTTAGAAGAGGACGTCCGAAACATAAACCAGAACTAGACTGAGGACGAAACTGTCAAGTACATTTAAGACACGTCAAAAGTACATTTAAAAGACGTCATCTTCATATAAAAAATGTCAATATACATTTTTTTCTATTTTTTTTGTGCTTAGTAAAACATATGATCGCACTCTATGCGGTACTCTATGGTCCGAAACTTCAATGGAAAAACCAGGTAGAGGAAAATCTTGACCTATGAAATTAGAAAATATGCGGAGAAGATATAAAATGTGCTTAGCCTTTTTAAAATTAATAGATTGTTAATATATTTTCTCCTCAACTTTTTTTTTAGTTTTTGAAAATCTTGACCTATGAAATTGGAAAATATGCGTAGAAGATATAAAATGTGCTTAGCCTTTTTAAAATTAATAGATTGTTAATATATTTTCTCCTCAACTTTTTTTTTTAGTTTTTGGCCTATTGTGCAATCGATCTTAAACCCATAATTTATAAAAAAAAAAAACAAGTAAGAAAGTGCTATAGTCGGTCAAGCCCGACCATACGATATCCTTTACCACTTAGGTCATAGGTATTATTTTTCCTGTATAAAGACAAATAGTTGCTTAATTTTGGCATCATACAAACATTTACTCAAAACTTATAAATTTAAGCTGTTTCCGTAATTTGGACTTATATGAGAGCTAGGGTCCAATGTGGACCGATTGTCTCTAAAATTGTCAATTAAAGTGTTTACAAAACTTATGTATGCAAAAGTTAATTTCAAAATTCTCATTATCTTTAGATTTACATGCGTTTTATTGATTTTTGTCTCATTTAGTGCGTTTGGACCGAATTCAATAAGTGATTTTGGTTTACATAAGCAGTATTTGTTTTAAATTTCATGAAAAAATATTGATTTTTGTGGCCAAAATATTAATTCCGGGAAGTGGGATCTATGGGAGGTACTAAAAATTAATTTTTAATTTATTATCAAAAAGTGATCTGTGCCAAATTTCATCAAATTATCCTTAGAATTGCGACCTGTACTTTGATTACATGGTTTACATGGGGGTCCAGACGGACGGACGGACTGACATCGCTAAATCGAAAATGATTCTAAATCTATTGTTTCACTAAAAGGTGGGTCTAAGACAAATATTTCTATGCGTTACATACATCAGCACAAACTTATAATACCCTTTCCATCTATGGTGGTAAATGGTATAAAAATCTAACATATAGCCATCAGTTTGGGAAATAAAACTGTGAAAGTTTTTTGTGTTGAGAAATTTCCAATTTTTCGCTGATCGAAAAAATAGACTTTTTTACTTTTTCCTAAAAAGTTTATGATTTATTACATATTCGTATGGAATGGGGTTCTAGGATGATTTAAATCCAAATTTTAAGTCTGTACAACATTTAGCCTACGTTTAAGTTTTATGAAAATTGAATTGAATGAATTTCAAACATATATATAACAAAAAAGTCATGTAAGAAATCTATTTAGCCCCATATATTCTTGTTAGATTTCAAAAAGTAGCGCGTCTTCATAAACGAATCCGAAAAATAAAATTTTATAAAAAAGGCAAATTTTTATACACCATAATTTGAATTGCAAAAAAGTACCGTCTTATTTTGCAATTTCATATTTTTAAACTATTTAATAATAATTAAAAGAGGTGCTCTACTTTTCCGCCAATTAATTCACCCTTTGGAAGCACAGGGCAACCATAAATCCAAAACTCAGGTCTTCTTTAACAATTCTCTCATACAATCAGACTTACAATTTAGAAGTTGCAGATTTATTACCAATTTTTTAATCAAGTGATTCCTGTACATTTATAATCTATTACATTTCCACGATTTTTATTTCAAGCTTTTAACAAAATAACGATTTGGCATTTCATCTTATTGGCAACACTTATTTTAGCTTCAAACTAATTGGAATTATTTTGAGAACGGAAATAGCTAATAATAAAAAGTATATTTACAATTTTATTAAAATAAAATGTGAAACATACGGTAATTTTAGACAAGAGCATTTAGCACTTGTTTTTAAGATTTAAGAGGGTTTTAATTAAAGCAAAAAGACCAAGTTTCATTTTTATCAACTACCGGACAAGGACTGCCTGCCAATTTTCCGAAGTTATAAGAAATGTCAAAGTTACAACAACAACAAGTAAGTATCTTTTTATTTTATTAAGAACAAATTTTTTTTAAATACTAATAATTTTTGAAAATATTGAACAACATTTACATGTAATACGATGCGTCGATAAAATGTCTTGTAAAGAGTATAAATCTACTTTACTAAAGTTTCTTCAGTAAGAATCTTTATAAAGTAACTCATTACGAAATTTTAGACGAATCTAGGGCTTTTTTGTCCATTTCACATAGAGGATAAACACAACTCTCGTATGTGGGTACCATATATTTAATGTTAATGAAAGCATTCGGTCCGCCATGTTGCTCCAAAATATTTAGGGTATCTTCGATAACGTCACCAATACGTGCTTCACGATCAGGATCTATAAAATTACCCAGATTGACATTGATATTTTTGTACAAATTGCAAACAAACAAAAGTTGTCGATAATAGGGAACCAAAGCCTGCCCTACACATGGGCCTGGAAATAATAAAAAACATGATAGGGGAGAATAATAAGTTAATTATGTTATAACAAAAATTCATACCAACTAAAACCATTAGTTGTAAAACCTTCAAAGCCCCTATTATGATTTTCTTATCCCGGGTATTGAAAGCTCTCTTCAAGGGTAAAATGAGTTTAGGCAGCACTGGTAAAATTTTGTGCGGCGCTTCTAGTATTAAATTCATCGTACAGTATTTGGCCAATTTGCGTATTTCAACATCAGTGTCTGATAATCTTTAGAATTTAGATAAAATATTTGTAAATGTTTAAAATTCTGTAGTCCCAAATATACTCACCCATCCACAAATATGGGTAAATAATAACAGTAGTTTAAATCTTGTGGTTGATATTTCCATTTCAAAGGGAATTCTTTGGCATTTTTCTTGCGCAACATTGTAGCGGGAATATCCCCGCGGCGAAAGTAAAGCTTGAAAAAAGTTTCCTTAGTGGGTCGTTTTTTATATAATTCAATTCTGTAAAAATCATAAAAACGCTTATTATTAATAATTCATGAATATTTTATAATTATTTGAAACTTAACTTTTTAGGCGGCTCTACTACGGTGTGCCTTTGTAAAGCTTGATAGGTAAATGCCGGTACCGTACGCATGTTCTGAAAATATTTCCTTTAATATTATTTTTTTCTTTTTTCTTAATTTTACCTCTTTTTCACGTATGTATAGTAGTTCCCGGCATTGTTTACCCGTTAATTGTTCGACTTTTTGATTGCCTGTTACCATCCTGAGCGTTTTTTATATTTCTTCTACGAATAATGCTAAAAAACCAAAATATACAAATTAAGAATTTTTTGTTAATGAATTATTTTAGAATGTCAAAATGTAAAAATGACAAATGAAAGTAAATAATAAATAAATAAATTAGACTGGTTTTAAAGAATAAAATTCGAATTTCGAAAACTTTCCGGAGTGTCCTTAGTGCTGTTTCACACACATCAGGTTTACTAAAATATACATACAAATTAAGAATTTTTTGTTAATGAATTATTTTAGAATGTCAAAATGTAAAAATGACAAATGAAAGTAAATAATAAATAAATAAATTAGACTGGTTTTAAAGAATAAAATTCGAATTTCGAAAACTTTCCGGAGTGCCCTTAGTGCTGTTTCACACACATCAGGTTTACTTGATCTGTTTTTCTTCAAATGTTCACACACGAACATCAGTTTATCAGTTTTCATTCCAATTTCCTTTAATAACATACAATTTCGTATGGATAGTGCGGTCAGGTTTGTATCAATTTCAATTCTGTCAGCTTTTTCTCATACAAGTTCCGTTTCACACGAATCATGTTTACTTGATCAGTTTGTCTTTATATTTCTTTTAAACCTACATTCACGTTCACACACGAACATTTTCTTCATCAGTTTTCGTTTTATTTTCCTTAAATTTCATACAAATTTTCAAAATTTTCGTAAACTTGATAGTACGGTCAGGTTTGTATCATGTTTTATTCTGTCAGTTTTTTCTCATACAAATTCAAGACTTGATAAGCCAAACCTGACTAATGTTAAAATAGACTAACTTAAGACTTGATGAGCCAAGTCTGACTAGCGTTTCTTAATTTCTAATGTATTGGTCTATACTGTGTCCAAAAATGATCAGAATAACTTGTTTAGATTTTAAAATTTTTGCAAAAAAATCTACCAAAAAATGTTCGTGTATAATTTTATGAAATAAACCAAATTGGGAATATTTTTCGAAACAGAAATAAATTCTAATATTTAAAAATTTTAGATTTTTAAATAAAAAAAAAAATTGGATAAAAATATTTTTCTTTGGAAAATTTTTTGATAAAAATTATTTTTTATAGAACATTTTTTGATAAAAATATTTTTCTGTGAAAATTAAAAAAAAAAAAATAATTTTCTACAAAAAATTTTCTCAATTTTCTATCAAAAATCTTTCTAAGAAACTTTTCTATAGAAAAATTGTTGATAAAAAAATTTCTGATAAAAAAATTTTCTATAGACAATTTTTTGAAAAATAATTTTTTATAGAAACACTTTTGAAAAAAAAAGTTTTCTATGGAAAATTTTCGAAAAAAACTTTCTATAGAAAAATTTTTGAAAAAAAGTTATCTTTAGAAACATTTTTGATAAAAAATTTTCTGTTTAAAAATTTTCGAAAAAAAAATGTTATAGAAAAATTTTTGAAATAAAAAATGTTTATAGAAAAATTTTCGATACAAAAATTTTATAGAAAAATTTTTTAAAGAAAAATTTTATAGAAAAATTTTTTAAAGAAATATTTTCGACAAAAACATTTTCTACAGAAACATTTTTGATAAAAACATTTTCTATAGCAAAAATTTTGATAAAAACATTTTCTATAGGAAAATATTTGATAAAAAAAAATTTCATAAAAATGGAGTAGAAAACTTTATCTTTTTAAAACAGCAGAACTACACAATCTGTCGACGATTGTTTTGTTCTGCTCTCTTTATACCGACCCACGGTGATGAACTATCAAATGGTCGAAGGAAGTACAGCCTTATTGGTTTTTATATAAAATATATTTTAACAATTCTTACTATTTTATCTCCATAATTGAATTTTCGGAATTTTGTAAATACGAAAATTTAAACTTAATAATTCAGGTCGATCGTACGATTTTTAGACAAAGTTAAATTAACTCAAAAACTATTCTATTGAATTTTAAGTTTCAAATATCGCTTAACTAATAGATCGTTTTAAATTTTTGTATCTTAAATTAATGAAAAAAATATCTCTTAAAATAAACTCGCTAATATGTTAACCTTATTTAGCAATTTAAAATTTTTGCAAAATAAGAGCCACCCCAGAAATAAGTGTGCCACTTTTTATAAAAAGTTACTTAAAACTTTAAACATTTTCTAAATCTCACAAAAGACTTTAATTATTAAGTACAATAAGTGTCATGAAATTATGAAAAATGATTTTTTAAATTAATTCCATTATCTACAAGAATATGTCCGTAACTTCATTATAGAAAATAATACTAGTTTAAAAGTTCATACACACTTTTCTCTAATACATACAAAAGAGAAGAAAATTCTTAAATTACCTAAAACAACAGCAACAATAAAAAAAAAACT
This sequence comes from Stomorhina lunata, assembly GCA_933228675.1. Lineage (NCBI taxonomy): Eukaryota > Metazoa > Arthropoda > Insecta > Diptera > Rhiniidae > Stomorhina > Stomorhina lunata. The sequence continues at coordinate 182,803,389 of OW121740.1, read as the reverse complement.
TGAAGTTTCCAGAGGGTTAGAGTTGTTCTTCTTGAATCCTTCTTAAAATAGACAATCACTTTTGTTGGTCACATATTGTCGATGTCATATTGTTCGAGGTAATTAGAAGACATTCGAAACAACAAACGAAAATTTCATTAAAAGTTCACTTTGAACTTGTTTCGAGAAGAAAAATATAATGGGTATAAAGGTGGTAGAACCCAGAAGTTTTAAGTTGAATTACTGGTAGAATGACTAAAAGTATCTATAACAAAATTCTATCGCAAGAACTTTTCAACTGCTGGGATTGAACAGTTAATATAAGATTTGTGTTGTTGTGTATATTTTGTGCCTTAATAATGTACATAATAATCAACATTATTATGTTGATGGTGATGATAATAGAGGGCGATGACTGCTGCTTGATATAAACGAACAATCGAATGGACGACAATGTTCGAAGCGAAAAGGCATGAATTTTATTAAAGCATAAATTCATGTTTTGTAATGTTTAGGAGCTGGAACAGTCACAATTATACTAAAGGTGTAACTGTTATTATGTAAAATGTCCATCTGGCCAAACAGTGTTTATCTAACCTGTTAGTTGTTGTCTGTATGTCAACTTAACCGGATAACATTAGGTATAAGTATTTGTATGTATTCTTAAACATAGACGGGTTTGTTATTTGTCATTTTGGCCAGTTATTTGTTTGTTACCCGTAATGGAGTACGAGGTTGTACGACAGTGTCATTAATATTTATGAAGTATTAAGCTCAAAGTTGTAAACAAAATTTACTAATACAAATAAAAGCAACATCAACATCAAAAGCAAATACATACATCCTTTCACAAGTGCATAAATACATACAGTTATACATATGAGTATACAAACATACATACTCGTAACTACTTACATACTTACAATAGCCAAAATACATATGTTCAAAATATAAAGTTCTGTTAACAAATTTAAGAGAATGAGATAAAGAGATTAGATTTAGGCGCTTGTGAGTGCTAGCGTGAGTGTTTTGAAACTCATAGCGTATGAGTGTTATTATATAAAATACTAAATAATACATTTTTATTACTCATACGTTCTTTACACTCATTTCATTTACGCCAAACTAATGGCAAATGTAATTATTATAAAAGAGTAAACTTTGATTAGATTTAAACTCGAGATAGAAGAATTTCTAACAAATTCTCATACTGCGAACGCCATGGGGCTGCTACTCAGCTCTAGTGCTCTTTATATTATTTGTTTAGCAAATTGAAAGTGTTAAAATCTCGTTGCACTCACAATCACATTTTTTTGGCTTTGTCTTGTATACTCGGAACATTGATGTTGTTTTTCTAAATGGTGTTAGACGTTTGTTTGCTCGTTCGTTTGTATCTTTTGACATGGAATTATGGAGTGTTGAAGAAAATTCCATTTCGCTACTTCAATTATGGTCAGCATTGTAATATTTCTACTTAAAATTCGCAGTTCTTTTGGTTTAATGCAATACACTTAAAGAAAACCCTAAGTGGAAATAAAAGTGTACTTGTTTATATTTGATATTGGTATGTGTCTGTGACTTGGTGCTAAAAGGGCCAATGTCAAAAAAAAAGTAGTTTTGAGAAAATTTGATTTAAAGTTTTTTTTGTAATAAAGTCATAGTAACATTGCCCAGAAAATCCCTTATAAATCTGTTCTAAGTTAAGTTAGAGAATAGTTGTTGGAGCCAAATGAAAGATGGTAAAGAAGAGAATATAACGCAATGAATAACTCAAAACAGCAAAAAATTGACATTGGCCCTTTTAGCACCAAGCCACAGATGTTATAATGTATATGCCTTTTAGGGTAAATCTACTTTTTTGGATTATTGGATTTCATACTTTTTTTTAAAGGTTTTACGCGAGATAAAAACAATGTAGTAATTTTTTTTCCCGAATTCCAACTCCTTCCCCTGCCTTTTTGCGGACAAAAACGCTGTTTTTGAGCATTATTTCCTACTGCCCGGAAATGGCTTAAAATAATTAATTTTTTTCTCATAATTCAATTATACGAAAAGGTGATGTTTAGACTAATTTCCTACTTTTAGAATGCACCCACTAATTGACAGTCATCAGAAAAAATGCACTTTTTTTATTTTATTTTTTATTTTTATACCCTTCACCAATAGGTGAAAGGGTATTATAAGTTTGTGATTCCGTTTGTAATTTTTTATTAGTGATAAAAATTATACCGATCGACTCAGAATCGGGAGGAGAATCGATTAGGCGATGTCTGTCTGTCTGTCTGTCTGTCTGTCTGTCTGTCCGTCTGTCTGTCTGTCTGTTTAAATCAAGTTTCTGAAGCCCCTGGAGGATGGACTTACATAAATTATATATCAGATTTTAGGAAATTCTCCCGCAATGAACGCTATTAAATTTCATTAAAATCGGTTTATAAACACCGAAAATATCGAAAAAATACCAAAAATTAGACGAAAATTTGAAAATTTTTGATTAAAACGCACTTTTAAATAACAAGAGAAAAAAGAAACTCCTGGTGTACATGTGATAATGTGTTATATATCAGATTGTAGGAAATATTTTCCCAAAGCACTCTGTAAAATTTTATCAAAATCGGTCCATAAACAACTGAGATATCGCCAAAACACTGAATTTGATGTATCGCAAATTGCCCAAAGTACACATTACAGAATGTTTGTTGAAAAAATTAAATGCAGAAATAGGAAAAACTATCCTCCTTTAGTACAGACCTACATAAATTTTATATCAGATTTTAGGAAATTCCCCCACCAAGCACGTTATTAAATTTTATCAAAAGCGGTCTATAAACAATTGAGATATCGCCATAACACTACATTTGATGTACAGCAAATTGCCCAAAGTACGTGTCTAAGAAATTTTGTTTACATTTTGTAAGTATTGTTTCAGCGATATCTCAGGTGTTTATGGACCGATTGTGATGAAATTTGACATCGTTCTTTATGGGAGGATTTTCTAAAATCTGATATATATACTCCACAAATGAATGCCATTCAAATTGTACCGATCAACTCAGAATCGGCACAAGAATCGATTTCGCGACCTCCGTCCGTCTGTCCGTCCGTCTGTTTGTTTGACCGTCCGTCCGTCCGTCTGTTTGTTTGTCCGTCCGTCTACATGTCCGTCCGTCTACCTGTCTGTCCTTTTTCCTGTTGTAGTCAAGTTTTTGGAGCTCCTGTTTTGTCGATATCTCAGATGTTTATTTTGATGAAGTTTAATAGCGTCCTTCGCAGGGGATTATCTAAATCCTGATGCATTCTGTAATTTGTGGTAGATATAATTTAGCGTTTAAGCGATGGTGTTTTGATCGACAATGTTGAAATTCAGGGTGGGACAATTCAGGAGCTCCACAAATCTGGTTTTAGCAGACAGACACACTGCATTTATCTTAATTTTGTGTCTGACTTTTGAACATTATGATAACATTTGAGAATGTATTATATATCAAATTATAGGTAATATTCCTAGGAAGTACAAAAATGCAGCTAATTACATGATATCCGTTCAAAACCTACATATGTATGTAAGTATCTCACATATCAACAAAAATTTAAATTTTTTAATTGCAATTGGGAGAAATCCGTTCACGTTTGACAATTGATCCCGTATAACTTCGCCTAAGGCAATCTCTTAGTAGCTAATAAATGACAAATTATAATAGATACGATGATGACATTTAGTATAAAGACGTTGTACAATATTGATATTCAGGACAATAGCGCCTAAAATAAACTTTCTAGAGGGACTGCATTTGACAAAAGTATTTCTGATCTCTTGAAAAGTTCGATATTGAAAATGGGCGAGCTCTATTCACATTTAGTGAAATCTCCCATATAAACCCGACCGGGAATCGATTTAATGCTGATAAATTAAAACATATTAAAATTGCACAAAGAACTAGAGCAAAACTTTCCGAACATCCATCGGACAGATCGAAAGAACTATACATCCCAAATATTATTAATGAAGTGTTCATTTTAATTAATTAACTAACTTCAAATTAATAAGTAAACTTTTCCGACAAAGCTGATAACCATCCATTCAAAAGCTATATATTTCACGTATGTATCTAAAACTAGGAGTGTATACCCTATAATTTTAAGGCTTGTATACATTGACAATCATTGTTAAAGCTTTGACCTAAATCAGTCCGCTAACTTCAGAGTTTTACATAACTAATCAAGAACTTTTACTAGTTGGATAATTCGTACGAATTAAAGTGCACAACCCTCACTGCGTTTTTGGGTTGCATGTCAGAATACTTAAACTTCATCAAATCGATGTGCTATTGCAAATCTAAGGGCATCTACATTTTGAAGCATCTTTTCTGCATGGTTTATCTGGTCTATCGAACTTTATTAAATGTTCGTAAAATATGTGTCTATTTTATTTCGAAGCTACTGGCTGGCTTAAATATGCATTCTCTACTTGTAGTCTAGTAATCGTTATCTTTCACAAAGGGACCACTTTAGAACCCAAGTGAAGCTTCCCTAGACATCAGCCACCTGCCCAACCTAACCTTTGGGTGCATAACTATTCTAGATGATGACGCCACCGAAAAGGTTTTCGTTTTCCGACTCTTAATTTTAAAGACTCTTTGCATATAATACTAGTATAACCAAATATTGCTACGAATTACATTAAGTACTTTTGGAACACCATTGGTGAAGGGTATCCAAGATTCGGCAAAGCCGAATATACCACTCTTACTTGTTTATATTAATGTATGCCGTCTTAAAAAACATTCTTTACTCAAAAAATGCGTTGAAAAAAAAATTTTGTCATTATCCGTTAAATTTCTTCTCAATCTTACTAAAATTTTCCGTAGAATTGAATAATAATAAAAAAAACAGCTATTTTTGACTTCAAAAAGGCAGGAGAAGGAGTTGGAATTCGGGGCAAAAAATTATGCCATTGTTTTTATCTCGTGTAAAACCTTTCAAAAGGAACAGATTTCTCTCATACGAAGCCTAATGCCTACACATTATGGTATAAAAAAATGTTATAAATATTTAATATTCATTGTTTAAATCAGTTACAGTTAATACAGTCTCATAAAATTTCAATTTAATTGAAGTTCAAAGGTCAGTGAAAGTAAGTTTGAGATTTTGAAACTTTTCCTTTTTTCAATTTAAGTTTATTTCAAAGTGCTAACGGAATTGAAACTTGAGCTTTATAAAGAGATAACATTTAAAATCGATTAAAAACTTTTCGAGTTTGTGTGTTCTAGGTTCGTATAAATAATAAAATCACTTAGAATGGATATATTATTGTCCTAACCAGTTTTATTATAGTTTCCGTTCTTATGTCGGCTAATAATATCACATTTAATATTTAGTACCTGGTTGACCGAGCCTTGCTCGGAGCTTTATGATTAGCATTTTGAGGCAAATTTTAAAGTTTTTTTATATTTTATTTTATAAAGTGCTAAAATAAATTTAGAGGAAAGACATTGTACAAATATTCAGTTAATTTTGAATTATTTTATTTATTTTGTCCGACCAATATGTAGTTTGCATAGTTTACAGTTTAACTCATTTTAATAATCTTGGAAATAATTCATACCAACAGAAACCTCCGTCGACTCATGCGCAAAAACTTTGCTAAAGATTATAGTCTGATCAAATGCACAGTTTACGATTTAATTCATTTTGAGTAGTTTTAAGTGGCGCCACCTGAAGTTGTTCGTACCATATAAGAAACCTTTGTCTGCTTATTCGTAGCAACTTTGCTTATGATTATAACATGATCAAATGCACAGTTTACGATTTAATTCACTTTGAGTAATTTCCTGTGGCGCCACCTGTCGGACTTTGCTCATTTCAATTCATAAACCTTCTTCGGCTTATCCGTAACAACTTTGCTGAAGATTATAGCATGATTAAATGTACAGCTTACGACTAAATTGACTTTGAGTAAATTTCAGTGGCGCCACCTGTCGAAATTTCTTCATACCAACTAAGAAACCTTCGTCAGCTCATGTGCAACAACTTTGCTAAAGATTGTAGCATGATTAAATGTACAGATTACGATTAAATTGACTTTGAGTAAGTTTCTGTAGCGCCACCTGTCGGAAATTATTCATACCAACTAAAAAGCCATCGCCGGCTCATGCGCTACAACTTTGATAAAGATCATAGCATGATCAAATGTACAGTTTACGATTTAATTAATTTTTAGTAATTTTCAGTGGCGCCATCTGTCGGAAATTAGTCTTATCAACTTAAAAACCTTCGCCGGCTTATCCGCAACATCTTCGCTAAAGAGCATAACACAATCAAATTCACAGTTTACTATTCTATAAAGAACATACATACAGACAAACATTCATTTGTTTAAAATAATACTAATTTTTCCCCCTTTTTATTCCCTAATTTCTAAAAGTTCCATATGTATATTTGGTACTTTTTTGGTGCCAATTGAATTCGGTACATTTTTTTAAAACGCATTTAATATAATGTATAATGTTCCTATTCATATTACTTTGGAGATGTTAAGTTATCATTTTATCCCTTTTTTACCCATTATGGCTCCAAAATCAAAAAAGTACCAAATACGTGTTTCATGTTTTTTTACATCTATTGATTGCAGTACCAAGTTTCTTTCTATATTCTTTAGTTTAAAATATAAGAGTGGGTTAAAAAGGTACCAAAAAAACTATTTTCACCCTTTTTTACCCCCTATCGGACATAGTTTCAAAAAAGTACCAAACACCTGTCCGCTTATTTTCAAAGCTGCTTAAAACGTAATTTTAATTTTGTTTCTATACCTATTACTTTAGGAGACATAGCGTTTTCGATTTTTTTCCCCTTTTTACCCGTTTTTACCCTCTTAGAGGTAAAAGTTCCAAAAGTCCCTTCTTCTTCGACCTATACATCAAAATAGATACCCACTGTCCAAATTTTATCAAAATCGTTAGAGCCGTTTTCGAGATAGCCATTCATATATATATATATATATATATATACAATTATTGCTCGTTTAAGAATATAAGATAAGATAAGTGCAATAATATATTGTCATTACTCATTTGAAAATTAATGACTAACTAAAAGTTTTGGTACCATTTCATTTTTCCATTTTCCATTTTTATGACTTAGATCTTAGGTATACATATATATACATTCATTGGTAATGAAAAAGAATAATAATTTTTTTCCCAGTGTAAGTTGCTAAAAACTATACACAGTAGGGAAAAATTAAGAATGTTAAATTCTCACCACCGCCTTAATGGCAAAGATATAAAATTTTTGGATAACATTTCATTTGTAGGGGGTGTCCAAAAAAAAGTGTAATATTAATATTGACGTTCTTGCCGTAACTTTATAATACCGTGTTTTATTAGAAAGTTCAAAGTCGGAAGAAAGCATTAGGTTAATATTAGGCTACGTTTAATACAAACATTTGGTGAGATTTAAATCTATAATTGGCAAACTCCAAAAATATTTTTTGACCACAGCTTTTGAAAGATATAATAATGCAGTTCTATAGAGAAGACTTTAGATATTAAGGATCAATAATTGCTCTGAAGAAAAAGTTATATTATGTGTTATAAAAAGGTATTGAAATGTGTTTAATGTTTTAAAAGAAAAGTGATGAAATGTTTATATCAAACTCAGTAGCTCATGCCATAGAAGAATATATAGAAGGTCGTCAGCTGATCCACTAAAATTTAGTATTCTACTAAATCCCACGTACACGAAATGGAAGCTTTTTTGACAAACAGAAAAGCTTTTTGTACTCAAAATTTTGTTTGAAAAATTACGCGTTATTTTGAATAAAACGCACTGTTCTAAATTGCACACATAAAATGTTATTTTTTTTTAATATTTTAACATTATTTTGATGTCGAAACACTTTTTATTTTTTACAAACTGAAAATTTTTTATTTTGTTTTCTTTCGACATTCTTTTTTTTTGTTTTTGCTTAATTTGTATTGAACAAGTAGGGCTGCAATTTTTGGTATTAAAAAAAATAATGAAATTTAGAATAAAAAATTGTTTATAGATTTTAATTATCCTAAAATCAAGTAAAACTCATTCTATGCCTTAAAATATGGATTTCTCAAGAAAATTTCTTAAAATTACGGAGAAAATCTTGAAGAAAATTTTCGTCCCATCATATCATACTTTTTTGTGCAACTGTTTGTATTCATTAAGAAAAGTAAAAGCTCTTTTTAGGCTTACCAATACACTATTACTGATCCGTACTATTGACAGGTCCCAGGTGTACTTTGACGTTTCGTTGACTTTCTAGGTATTTATTTATTCTATGGCATGAGCCATATAAACAATTTTTTATTCAAAATTTCATTATTTTTTTTAATACCAAAAATTGCAGCCCTACTTGTTCAATACAAATTAAGCAAAAACAAAAAAAGAATGTCGAAAGAAAACAAAATAAAAAATTTTCAGTTTGTAAAAAATAAAAAGTGTTTCGACATCAAAATAATGTTAAGGCATAGAATGAGTTTTACTTGATTTTAGGATAATTAAAATCTATAAACAATTTTTTATTCTAAATTTCATTATTTTTTTAATACCAAAAATTGCAGCCCTACTTGTTCAATACAAATTAAGCAAAAACAAAAAAAAGAATGTCGAAAGAAAACAAAATAAAAAATTTTCAGTTTGTAAAAAATAAAAAGTGTTTCGACATCAAAATAATGTTAAAATATTTAAAAAAAATAACATTTTATGTGTACAATTTAGAACAGTGCGTTTTATTCAAAATAACGCGTAATTTTTCAAACAAAATTTTGAGTACAAAAAGCTTTTCTGTTTGTCAAAAAAGCTTTCATTTCGTGTACGTGTGATTTAGTAGAATACTAAATTTTAGTGGATCAGCTGACGACCTTCTATATATTCTTCTATGGCTCATGCATCGAATATAGTTTCAAAGCTTTAATCTTGATGTCGATTTAACTAGGATACAGAACCTTGATTTTAGTCATAGGAGATATCAGGAAATCAAAAAAGCTTTACAGAATTCAGTGTTTGCGTTTTTCTAAGTTGTCTCGGTTTTTCTCGAAAAATTCATTTAAATTAACCGATCGTAGAACAAAGTTCAAAATTTTCTGAAAAAAGTCATGTAAATTGTTACGTATAATTTAAGTAAAAAGTGTTGCAGTCATTTAGGCGTAAGTTTTTATTCCAATTGTATTTAAGTGTTAGTCCAAGGCATGTACCCCTATGAAACGACGGACTCCAGGTTCCCAAGGAGTCAACTGATTTCAATAAAAATTCGTAGACCTCATTTTAGATCAATTAAAAAATGTGTGACGAATTTAATCAAATTCTGTTAAGAATTACGGATTGTATATTAAGAAGAAAAATAGGTAAAAAATGGGGGTACAAGACAGGTATCCCAAGAAATCGACTTATTTCAACCAAAATTAGTAGAGCTTTTTTTATTTGAATTAGTTAATAGTTGAGAATTGCAACTTGTACATTGAAAAGAAAAATAGGTTAAAAAATGGGTGTCCAAGGCAGGTTACCCAAGGAGACGACGGATTTCAGAAATTTTTTAAATTTTTCTTATCTATATAAAACTAAACAAGCATGCAAAACTTCATTGTGGTTGGATAACTTCTTCTATTTTGAAAAAAAAACACTGTGCGTCACTTCTGTAAATGTTTTCGAACTTAACATGTAAATACACATGAAATTTTATTATAATAGGTTTATCTATTTTCGGGGCAGGTTTATTGTATTTGTTTACTCTAAAGTCGTATTAACTTTTGCCCCACAGTGTAGTTAGTCGTTGTGGCGATTGTCCGTTGATGTGTGGTTTTAATTCCAAAATGTAATTGAGTGATTTGGCTGCAAAAAGGATAGAAATTGCATTTGCTTGGTTGGGTGTGCTATTATTGCTGACTGTCTAAAGTAATACCAATTGTGGAATGGGGAAGACAGCAAATGTTGAAAACCGCATCGGTAGCACTTAGTTTTTGTATATGTTTTCAACACCATAAACCTAGATTTTTTTGCTAATACGCTGTTTACAGTTTTTTTTTTGTCAAAAAATCGTGATAAGATAAAATTACTTGAAAAACTCTGGTGCAAATAATGCGTATGTGAGTAATTCGTATGACAAATTGCATTTATTTGTGTTTTTAAATCATCTTGTTATAGTTGGCCATCAGCAGTTATGATAGGACTTCAAATAGAGCTGTCACTATACATATAATTTTTAGATGCTAAAGTACAGACAGACTCATATGGACAAACAAATTTTGAAAAGTAATTTTCGCTTAAAATAGTTGATTTTGTTTTCGAAGTGGTGTTAATATCTCTTGACACATAACATTGTTATTGGTGCTTTCAAATTTTAGCAGTTTTGAGATTATAGAAAATATTTGAAGGATAACGCAAACGAGTAAGTTAATTACATAAAAGGATTTATAGGAAGATTAATTTCTACTTTCATAATTTTCTTTTTAAATTTTGAACAAAAAATGTAAACAAATATAAAAGACATTTATACTCATATTAATCTTTATTTTACATAATTTTACAAAATTTCCCACTCATCCTTATACACATCCTCGAATACCATAAACTTAAAATTTACCACCACAAACATAAAATAAAGTTTTGGTGTTTTAATAAGTAATATTAGTAACATAAGTAATTATTTACAATGTGGTTGCTACTTTTGAAAAATAAATTTTTTATGCATATTATACATAGTATATTACTAATTTTCGGGAATAAGGTCTTAACTTAAAAAATCTTAAATAGTTCGGGAAAAAAAGTTTAAAATTATTTTTTTAGTGCGAAAGTTAGTAAAAGTAAGTAAGAAAAAAACCTAGTACATAAAAATGCGTGATTGGTTTTCAAACACTCACGGAAAAATTAATGGAAACGACGGAGTTTGTTACATTCCTAAATAATGTATAAATTTTGAATTATGACTCTATTCTTGAAAATAAGTAGTACATACATATATACATATTCTTACTGGTATATAAGTTTTTGTAAATATATACATATATTTAGTATACTTATTAGGGTTGATCAGTATTTTCTTGACCAAGCGGTTGTTTGATTTTCTAATTTAGCATTTTCATTAAATGTAAGAATTAATCTAGAAAAAATAAATTAAAATGAAACAGGTTAAAAAGAAAAAAGTTACACCCCATATATAATTTTCTCTAAAAAACGTAATGGTTTTATAGGCCACCTTTAGTTTAAATGAGCAATTTAAGTGATTGAATAATTTTGAAATTTTAAAAAAATTGACCCACTCTAATAATTATACTTAAACAAAAGTAAAATTTTTTTGTAGTTTTTTCAATGTTTTGCTCTTCATACAATTAAAATAAAATCCTTGAAGTTTAGATTAAAATTAATGCTCAAATATTTAGTTAAACTATTGCTAGTTTTAAGTATGGTACGAGGGTTAATTGAACAATTGCTTAAAATGGCGAAATCAAGTATTTTATATAAGCAGATTCTTCTTCTTCTTTCTGTTATCCCTGACTCCCAGTGGAGCATAGGGCCTCAGATTCTAGTTGTTAGAAATTACTTTATTCTGATAGGAATTTATAATAAATTCGAAATCTAAGGGGCGTCCCAAATAAGTTAAGCCATAACTATATCCTTAGTGCAACAAATAATATTTTTTAAAAAAGTTTTACTGTAGTATATTGCACTAAGATCCCAATTTATTACAATTATTTATTATTGTAATAAATAGTTTTTGATAAAAGCTTTCCTCGACGCGTTTCGATGGTTGGCCATCTCTTCAGAAGGATTATCACTAATTCTAGACAGAGCGAAAACCAAGCATTATATATTTTTGCGGGACAGAATAAATAAGAATTATTGTGTCCAACATAAAGCGAAGATTATCATCTGAACAGAAACACACAAACATTTTTCAGTTTTATCATTTCTTTATTTCCCACACTTTTGTTGTTGCTTTTTTGGCGACTAAGACAAAAGTGCTATAAAGGGGGTTAAATTTTTTTAGATTGTCGAATACTTTTATTTTCTTTCTCTAATGCTGTTGTACATACAGTTAAACCAAGACTATAATATAAAGATATTGCACTCCATACATTTGTTTTCTGTCAAATGTGAAATTAAAGTGGATAAAGAATAATGAAAAACACATAAACGCACAAACAAACATACATTTAATGATCACCTGTGTGCCTTAGCTTTATCTAATTGGATGATCGTCTTTATTAGTTGTTTCCGAATTAGTTACCGAATTAGCTTCCGAATTAGATTTAACACGAGACTTATCGAAAAGACAAATCAATGTATGGAAGTGCAACATCTTTATGTTATAGAATCTTTTGCTGAATTGCTATAAAGTTCAGGAAGTTGTAGATCGAATTTCGATAAAGAAGCAAAATTCAAGGAACATTTTATAAAAAAAAACAAGTAAGAAAACGTTATAGTCTGTCTGTCAAGCCCGACAATTTGATACCCTTCACTACCAAGATTAAATATAGACTACAAACTTTACAAGTTTTTCTTAAATCTTAGAGACATATTTTATGACATTTCCGACCTGGGTTAAATTTGGACCAATTATTTTACCCTTCACCACCATAGGTGGAAAGGGTATTATAAGTTTGTGCTGATGTTTGTAACGCATAGAAATATTTGTCTTAGACCCACCAATAGGCTTAGAATTACTTTCTGAGTCGATTTAGCGATGTCCGTCCGTCTGGCTGGACCCCCATATAAACCTTGTAATAAAACTACAGGACCAATTCTAAAGATAATTTGAAGAAATTTGGAACAGATAATATTTTTGATAATGGAACCATGGCTATTGAAATTCGTCAAAATCGGTCCATTATTTATATTTAGTACCTCCCATAGGTCCCAATTGCCGGAATTGATATAGTGGCCACAAATATCAATTTTTTTTCATTAAATTTGAAATAAACTAAGCTTATGCAAAGCAAAATCACTGTGCCAAATTTCGTTGAAATCGGTCCACATTTGACCATAGTTTCCATACAAACTCTTCTATCAAAATGCACTAAATGAGACAAAAATTACTAAAACGCTCGTAAATCTGAAGATAATGAGAATTTCAAGTTTATTTTCGCACACATAATTTTTGTAACAACTGTAATCAATTTGCCAAATTTCTAGATAATCGGTCCACATTTGATACTAGCTCTCATATAAGTCCAAATGACGGAAACAGCTTAAATATATAAGTTTAAAAAAAAAAAAACATCTTTGACCTTAGTGTTGAAGGGTATCGTATGCTCGGGCTTGACCGACTATAGCACTTTCTTACTTGTTATATTTATGGTTAATATTTACAAAATACTTATCTGTGCAAAGTTTCAGGAAAAAAATGCAATTATTTTTGAAGAGTTTTTGTGATTTTTTTGGCTATTCAAAAGACTTTAAAGAGTGTGACGTGTGTACGAGGTGTAGTCAAATATGGGCCGATTTGAACAAAATTTGGTAAATTGATTTTGATTAACATAGGCAATATTTGTTCTGAATTTTATAAAAATATCAATAAATTTGTGGCTGTTAAGGGTCAACAACTCTGTTCCGGGAAGGCAGCCCTCTGAGAAGTACCCGAAATAATAATCCCATTTTGTCCAATAGGTATAGGTTCATCCTTAGAAAGGTATATGCCAAATTTCATTATATTTAGTATCTTTAAGTGACGCTCTGTACTTTGACAACAAGCTTAAATGCAGCCCCACCAACCGGGCGGATATCGGTAAATCGACACAGGGAGTGATTCTTGGTCAACAAAATGTCAGGTCAATATTTTTATGCGTTGCAACATCACCACATGTTGCTGTTGAACATGAAGAAATGGTACGTGAGTGTCAAATCCACTAAATTTTTAGATTGCAGAGCTTATGCTAAATTTAACTTAGATACAAATTTTGTTTTGTGGTAAATTGGAATTTTAGTGCAATATACTTGTTAAAAACTTTCAAATAACTAATTTTTACTATACAAATTTATTCTTAAAGCAAAGACTCTTTAATGTTTTTTTTCTGCCGAAATTAAAATTATAAGTGGAAAGGAACAATGAAAAATACATTAACGCATAAACCAACACACATTTTATAAGCACGCGTGTGTGTGTCTTAGCTTTCTGTCTTTTTTATGGGACTTTTCAAATGAACCATATGACTAATCAATGTATGAAAGTGCAATATCTTTATATTATAGAGTCTTTGCTTAAAGCTTTCTAAAAATATTAGAAAATCTTATTCAAAACCTAATTTATTTTTTTTAAGATAACACAAGCTTAAGTTATATTTGTTTTGGCTTAAGAATACAAATAATTAAATATGCCAGCATTTAAACTATATTTTGCTAAATTTTATAGGCCACAAAAAGGACTAAAATAAATATTTAATTAAATTTTAAATGATGTCTTCTAATGAATAAACTTGACAAACAAATTATCTACTTTAAGGGACACAAAGAACACACAGACAGACATTAAAGAAAAGAGAATCAACAGAAAAGAGAATAACTTTAATTAATTAAATTAGAAAAAAGAAAGAAATCATTAACCAGACTATTTTTTTTGTGAACATTTCATCCTAATTTAATTTTGCATTTTATATTTATTTAACCATTTTAATAAATTATATTTTTACCGAGTTTATAAATATATAAATTTTTTTAAGTTTGAAATAAACTCGTGTTTATTTTTGCGGTTGGCAAAATGTTTGGTCAACAACATTTGTTTATTATTGACACACGAAATATGTCGAGAGAGGAAAACTTAACTCAACTACAACTACAACAACAAACCATAACTAAACCAACAAGAATTACAAAAAAAAGAAATATTTACAATATTATGCGGGAATTTAATTAACTTAAATGTTGTTAACACAAATTTACAAACTTAAAAACTCAAACACACACTCATTTCACTAACACAATAACAAAAAAGGATACAACATTAAAAATTATGACCTAAACTTATTATTGTTGTTGAGTAAATTTTAAATCTTTTTTGTAGTTTTTTTTTGTTTTTTGGTTTGGCAGGGACACAATTAAGGCAACCAAATTAAATGGAAAATATTTAATTTCAAATTATAAAAACATTATAACGAGTCCAAAAACAAACAAAATAAATACTTTTTTTAGTCTTCGTTGGTTTTTACATTTTTTAAATTTAATTTATTTTTATATATTTTAAAAGTAATTTACCTACTTATTTTCCTCGCTTTTCTACTTTTTATTTTATCTGCAGCGTTTCACTGCAAAAGAAAAACTAAATTTAATTTTCACCTGCTTTTTATTTGTTGCAGTAGAAAATATAAAAAAAGGGCAAAAAGTTATTGTATAAAACACGCAAAAATATAATGATGCGAAAGAAATTTATTTATATTTTCATTCAACGCACAGTGGAGCGTTTTTAACAACAAATTGTTTATTGAAAAGTTTTTTTTTTACGAAAATGTGACCTCGGTTCTTTTGTTGGTGTCGTAGTTGGATAGTTGTAATGTAGATTTGTTCTCCAGCTAAGGTATACTAATTTTGTTCTACCTTAGTTGGACAGTTAGTGCTGATGTATGTAACGTTGGGGTAACAATAATTTTTTTTCTTTGATTTCAAAGGTTTTTCTACGGAATATTGTGACACTAGGTCTAAAAGTTTAGATCTGAAAATTTGAGCGTTATATGGGCGCGCATCGGGGCATAAGTTTAATAGCCCATTTGTATGGGGAAAAATGGGTTATTTTTTTTTGACACACTGGAAACAAATTCTAAATTTGTAATATTGGTTGAACAAAATTTCCAAAAAATTAAAAAAATTATTTTTGAAACCGACCTCAGAAAAATGTACCATTTTCAACATGAAAAAACTAAGTAAATTTGATTATATTTAAACAAAACTGAACCATTTACTAGTAACAAGCCATTAAATGATAAATCATGTCTAACTTTGGAATTTCTTTATTTATAAAATACAATTTTTGGTGCATATCCTTAGGCGCATTTACAAGGACATGGATTTTCGGAGGAAAACTGCAATAACTTTTAAACTACATCATGAATTTTCGGCTTTCATGATTTGAAATAAAGCTGTGTTAGTTCTATTTAATATTCTATTATTTTTTCTTGTAATTAATTAAAATTATTTATTTTTGGTCTAAATTTCGAAAAAAAAAACAAAAAAAAAACATACAAGTGGGCTCTTAAACTTTGGACCCGATGCGCGCCCACAGAACGTTCTCTGATTTGGCTCAAATTTTCAGATCTAAACTTTTAGACCTAGTGTCACAACATTCCGTAGAAAAAGTTGTAAAATTCGAAAAATCATTTTCCTTCATACAAAAAATTGTCACCCTAATGTAACTTATACAAATGTTGGTCTTAGACCCACCTCTATGTATACCAATGGACTTAGAATCACCAGCTAATCAGCCGACCGTCCGTCTTGCTTGACGCCCATGTGAACCTTGTAACCAAAGTTCATGTCGCAATTCGTTAAAATCGACCCATTATTTATGATACCTCCTATAGGTCCATCTTTCCGGAATTGATATTTTGGCCACATATATCAAAATTTTTTCATGAAATTTAAAACAGATACTGCTTATGTAAACAAAAATTACTATACCAAATTTTGTTGAAATCGGTCCATATTTGACCATAGCTTCCATACAAACTCTTTTGTCAAAACGCACTAAATGAATCACTAAAACTCTCGTAAATCTATAGATAATGACATTTTTATGTTTATTTTTTGCATTCATAATTTTTGTAAAAACTGTAATCAATTTAATAAATTTCGATATAAACGTTAAACATTTAACCCTAGCTCTCATATAAGTTCAAATGATGGAAACAGCTTAAATATATAAGTCTTGAGAAAATGTTGACATGATGACAAAACTGAGCAAAGTTTTGTTTTTATACACGAAAAAGAACAGACGTTTGACCTCAGTGCTGAAGGGTATTATATCGGACCCTTAGATGAAAATGATCGCAAGCGACAGGAAAAATATTGATTGTAAGCGACAAAAATCGTAATTAAAAAAAAACGGGGAATGTTTTGGTGCTTAACACTTTTGTTCTTTTTTAGTTTGCTACTTTCGACAAACTAATTATATTTTTTACAAATGGTTTAGACGTTATGGTGCAAAGTATTGTATGTGGAGTTTTTTAGTTTTACTTCAATAACTTTTAAACTACTGGGCGGATTGTGGCGCAATATGCAGAAATCGGTTAATGGGTAGTTGGAGTTTTAGACCAATTTTTAAAAACATGTCTATTTTTAGCACAGTGGCCTCTACACTGAGCCAAAGTTGAGCACCATTGTATGTTAAACCTATTGGCCCGTATAACTTTCGTAAATATAAACCTATCGAAAAGATTTTTACACATTCAAAAACTACTTAAGAAAGAAAGAAAAATATGCTTACTGTACTACGCTATCTCTAATAGTATAAGAGATATTTAACGAAATGTCGCTTACGATTATTTGAATCTTGTCGAGCTTGACCGACTATAGCACTTTCCTTTTTGTTTTAACATACATACATGTGTTGCTTCTGTAGAGCGGCTTGTATCTTCACGAGATGTTGCTTATTTAGGCTAACGATAAATAGATACTTCTTAATTTGTGCAGAGAAAATTTACAGAGTTCTTTTACAAATTCTGCTAGATTTCAATCATAAACTTTTCTTAAATACTAAATACAGGTTATTTCGGAAATAAAATCCAATAAGTTAACAATAGGTTTACAATTGGTTAATAATGATCCAATTGATTAGCTACAATCAAAGATATTCCACTCAATACATTTGTTTTCTGCCAAAAATGAATTTAAAATGGAAAAAAACAATGAAAAACACATAAACGCACAAACAAACATATATATAATGAGCACGTGTGTGTGCCCTAGCTTTTTTTCATTGGATAATCCATTAGTTGTTTCCGAATTAGAATTATTTCGACTTTCTTTTTAATGGAGTTTTCAAAACGACCGTACTGCAAGTCAATGATTGGAAGTGGAACATCTTTATATCATAAAGTCTTTGCTAAAAGCCTACAATCTAACAATAAAAAATGCTTCGGCTTCCAGTCGGTTAACTAGGGGACATTAAGAAATAATGATCCGATCGGCTACAGACCTAAAATCCGACGATATAAATCCTTTTACGATATACAATTTTATGAGATAAATACTTTGCACTCGGTATTATGGTGGCAACAAAATTTCGAAATTGCTTGTTCACAGAAAAAAGGAGACTTTAGTAACTTTGTAACTACATGTTGCAGATTGAATTAAAAGTATTTTCCCTAATTTTTAGATTTTACTTTTTCAGCACTCAAAACGTCGATTTAATAAGTCATAACTTCTTTTTTCGCAAAAGATACAATAATTGTGAGGTAAACGTTTTAAGCGCTGGAAGTGTTAAACATTGGTGTAACACTTGATTTTATTAATTCTTTGTTTTGAAGAGAAAAAAATCGAAAATAATTTTTAAACGCATTTCTTATATGTATGTCATTGATTTACTGTTGTTTCATCAAAAGTAGAAATAAGAATTTCCGCTTTGTTTAAAACTTTTCTTCAATAATAATACAGAAATACATGTAACCATCACCACCGTGATGCACTTTTGACATTCACAACTTTTCCTTATTCACTTACGTATACAAATAAAAGCATAAGTTTAACCTCTAAATGTGGATGTATGAGTGTTAAAAAAATACATTATGTATGATTTAATATAAGTACAAGTATGAATGCAAGTGTAAACATACTCAACTACATATGTATTTGCATATATTTAAACCTGTATTTATATCTGTTAACTGGATTTAAGTTGATGTCATAGCAACTATATATAAAAAATCCACTACTTCTGTATTTGTGCAAAAAAAAGAAAGCACATACACATTCATATTTAGCCAACTGCGAATGCGTTTTATTTTTTCTAAGAACTTGAGAAATTGCTCTGGATTTGCTTAACGAGAAAATGGGGAAAAAAAGTTGTTAAAAATATGCAAATAAATGTCTTGAGGTACCACGAAACTTTGTAATTTTAAGAATTTACAGATAATTGCACTAGAAGATATAAATACACTAACTGGAGTTGTGAAACTACATGTAAAAACATTTATATTTATTCGTATATGTGGAAAACTATAACATCCACTTATTTTTAAACATTTAGAATTGTTTATAAATGTGTAACTTCATCCATCCATCACTCTTTTGCAGTTTTGTTCCATGTGAATATTTATTAACTTGTTCTTACAATTGTAGAAATGTACAATTTATGTATTCTTTAGGCAATTGTTGGATTTGATGCATATTAAAGTAGGATATCAACGGGAAATTTGAATGTTGTATGCATTTCCGGTATTATCAATGTTCGTGACTGGTTGTGTGTTTGTGAATGAATGTCATTGCACTTGTATTAATATTTTCATGCATTTAAATGCACATATTTGAAGAGTACATTTCGCACATTTACAAGAAGAGGGCCATTAAAAATAAAATCATTTTTTCCTAAATATTATATCGAGGGCTTATATTCAAAAAGTGCTATCTACAAATTCATAATTTTACAGGAGAGCGAAATAACTGTTTTTGACATTAACTATAAGAGTAGTTTGTTTTACAATACCATACAAATTGGGGCTAAGATTTTGTACAAATTAAGTTTTTTTTTAACTCCTTATATTTGCGCTTCTATAGTAGTTTACGAGTTAAAATTAGATAGCACTATTTTTTGATTATGAGTAGATGGCACAAACTCAATTTATAAAAAAAAAGAATGTTTTACAATTATTTGTCTTTCTTAAAATTTATATGACATATGACAGATAAGCCAAGGAACACGTTTATATTAAAAACCATTTTGGTCGAAAATGTAGATAGCACTTTTTGAATATAAAGCGTCGATATAAGTTTTGTTTTTTTTTTGTTTAAAAATTACTTTTTTTCTTTCTTTTCTGTTTCTGTTGCTCAAATATAAAATGTATTTATTAAGTTGATTTTAAATATTTAAAATTAACTGTAAAGAGCTTTTGAATAATACTATTTAAACCAGTTTTTAGTTATATCACTTTACTATAAAATGAGCGATATGTATGTTTTGGTGAGTAAAATAGTAATATGTAATGTTTTGCAACATCCGTAAAATATCAACACGTTTTGGATAAGAACAGTTGCGATGAAATTAAGTAATAATATCTGTGGCCATAAATGATAATAACTTAAGTCGAAATTTCGTGTTTTGAGAGTATTTTATCTAAAAGAGGTATAAAAAAAGTTAAAATATAAATATGTTATAATAACATTTTATACTTTAAATTTAGCTGAGTGATATTTCTTGATCTAGAGAATATCTTATCTTATATTCTTAAACGAGCAATAATTGTATGTATTTATATATATATATATATATATATATATATATATATATATATATATATATATATATATATATATATATATATATAGAATGACTATCTCGAAAACGGCTCTAACGATTTTGATAAAATTTGGACAGTGGGTATCTTTTTTGATATATAGGTCGAAGAAGAAGGGACTTTTGGAACCTTTGCCTCTAAGAGGGTAAAAACGGGTAAAAAGGGGAAAAAATCGAAAACGCTATATCTCCTTAAGTAATAGGTATAGAAACAAAATTTTAATTACGTTTTAAACAGCTATGAAAATAAACTGACAGGTGTTTGGTACTTTTTTGAAACTATGTCCGATAAGGGGTAAAAAAGGGTGAAAATAGTTTTTTGGTACCTTTTTAACCCACTCTTATATTTTAAACTAAGGAATATAGGAAAGAAACTTTAAACACGTATTTGGTGCTTTTTTGATTTTGGGGCCAAAATGGGTCAAAAAGGGATAAAATGATAACTTAACATCTCAAAAAGTAATATGAATAGAAACATTATGTTAACTGCGTTTTAATAAAAATACCGAATTCAATTGGTACCACAGAAGTACCAAATATGCATATGGAACTTTTTTGAAATAAGGGGATAAAAAGGGGAAAAATTAGTAATGTTATACCTTTTAAACAAATGAATGTTTGTCTGTATGTATGTTCTTTATAGAATAGTAAACTGTGCATTTGATCATGTTATGCTCTTTAGCGAAGATGTTGCGGATAAGCCGGCGAAGGTTTTAAAGTTGATAAGACTAATTTCCGATAGATGGCGTCACTGAAAATTACTAAACATTAATTAAATCGTAAACTGTACATTTGATCATGCTACAATCTTCAGCAAAGTTGTTGCACATGAGCCGACGAAATGTTTCTTAGTTGGTATGAAGAAATTTCGACAGGTGGCGCTACTGAAATTTACTCAAAGTCAATTTAATTGTAAGCTGTACATTTAATCATGCTATAATCTTCAGCAAATTTGTTGCGGATAAGCAGACGAAGGTTTATGAATTGGAATGAGCAACGTCCGACAGGTGGCGCCACAGAAAATTACTCAAAGTGAATTAAATCGTAAACTGTGCATTTGATAATGTTATAATCATAAGCAAAGTTGTTACGCATAAGCAAACGAAGGTTTCTTAGTTGGTATGAACTGAAAACTACTTAAAATGAAATAAATCATAAACTGTGCATTTGATCAGACTATAATCTTTAGCAAAGTTGTTGCGCATGAGTCGACGGAGGTTTCTGTTGGTATGACCAATTTCAATTATTAAAATTCAATTATTAAAATGAGTTAAACTGCAAACTATGCAAACTATGTGTTGGTCGGACAAAATAAATAAAATAATTCAATAAAAAAATAAAATAAATATATAAAAACTTTTAAATTTGCCTCAAAATGCTTATCATAAAGCTCCGAGCAAGGCTCGGTCAACCAGGTACTGAATATGTTATAAAATGAAAAAGTACTTATGTCAACTTAAGCCATTATCATTTATTGCCTGTTTCACGATTTCGAAAGAAAATCTACTCAAATTCGAATTAATTTTGATTTCACTATTTCGAAGCCTTTCTTTCGTTTCTATTCGAGAGCAAAATATCAAGTGACTCATTTTGACATTTTCTTTCGTATTGTAACTTGTTCGAAATGGTGAAACAGAAATTTGTATGAAAATACTTACGTTTTCTTTCGACTTGTTTTTCGACTTATCTTTCGCATAAAATAAAGTTAGTGAAACGAAAAACAAATTACTTTCGTATAGGATAAGAAAGAAAGCATTCTTTCGACATCGTGGAACAGGCCATTAATCAGGTATTATCGTGAAACTTTGTAAGAAACCTTTACACTAATAATTTGACCCCATTTGCATAATTCGATAGAGCTCAGGGTCTTACGTTGAAAACTATTGGTGAAATTTCATTTGGTAGAGACCGTACTATTATTAAGATTTAAGTTTCAAATTCCCACTAGATTTAATAGCAACTACTTTTTATTCATTTCGTTTTGTTCGACACTGTACTTGTACTAAACCATGTTAATAATGCATGATACGCATACCGCCACACATGATGCGTAGTTTATTGTTGCATCAATGTTAGCGAAAGGTATTTAGTAACCCTATTTTTAGTGTCATGTGTAAACACTGATACTAACACATTTTTTGTTTTTACAAGGTAAAACAAGCTGATTTACACAATTTTCAATTTATATTTTGTGGTAAACCAAGACGAATGATTAACATTAGTGGGATATACATAAATATTTAATATTTATTGCTGCCAACATTGTTATTATTTACAAGGTCTAGCATTTGCGCAATTTTATTGCGAACATAGCTCAAAGGATTACAAAATGGGTTATGTGGCAAATAAAAGAAATTTTAAAGGATTTTGATATAATTCGTATAAACTTTTTATTCGATTCTTATTAAATTTTTATAATATACCAAATGTTTTATCTATAATTATTGAATATTGCTAAAACACTATTGATAAAGTTTTTAGTACTATTACACAAAATATTTTTATTTTATAAACAATTTTAATTTAATAGATAGTATCTATTAGATACATTTTGAAAACCAACTTTTTAATCTCTCTGCAGGTAAACAAATTGCAAAATTCCTTTAACTTTAAGACATCTTAAAGTTTTATATAGTTTTAAATTTTTCAATTTCAATTTTGTTGCTTGTAATGCAAGTGCATGTTTTAAGTTCATTAAATTCTTTTACTTTCTTGTCTTCTCTCTATCTTTTTCATTGTTTTATATAATAGTTTTTTCTTCTACTTTACTTCAATAAGTTTTGCCACTTTTGCTTCACCCTAATGCGAGCGAAGCTATGCAACCA
The DNA here is from genome assembly GCA_933228675.1 of Stomorhina lunata. Lineage (NCBI taxonomy): Eukaryota > Metazoa > Arthropoda > Insecta > Diptera > Rhiniidae > Stomorhina > Stomorhina lunata. The sequence goes on along the minus strand of OW121740.1, from coordinate 182,780,127 downwards.
ATTGTTGGATTATTTTGTATGTTTGTATATATTTTTTATAATATCAAGGTTTAATTTGAAAAAAGGTCTTGAAATTGCCCCTACTTTATGACAGTAAGGTTAATTAAACTTTTTTTATATTTTAACAAGGATATTTCTTACTGCTTAGAAATTAATAATTCAATCATGGATTTATTTTGTAAATACTGGGTGATAACAGTAGATCTCGATCAATAAGATTTGGTCTTAATAGTAGCTTTATATTTTTTTAACTTTATATTTTTTTCAGAAAAGTAACACTAAAACACCTACAATATTGTATTTTTTCAACACTGTAATTGCATTCATAACTTAAACAGAACGCCATTTGTTGTTAGCTTCACGCATGGCAGTGATTTTATTATCGATCTCAAAATCTGATGATACTTTTCTTATAAAATTTGTTAAATTATCGGAAGTATGCCTCTCAGTAAACTCTTCGCAAGAAATTAGGTGTGATTTAAGTTCTGTATTTTCGTCTATATAGTGGGCAGTTATAGCTACAAAACTGGCATTAGTTTTCGATGTCCATCCATCAGTGGTCAGGCAAATCGCTGCCGCGAATTTAATTTTGGTTTGGATCTCAGTTAGAATGTTATTATGAATTTTTGGTAGGATATTGCTTGTTATTGATATTGTTTGTTAATGTCTGTCTCGTAGGAAGAGTGTATCCTGGACAATGGGAAACAATCTCAATTAATTTTTTTGAACTCTGGCTTAATTTTTAAAACCTGGTTATCAATTTGTTCAACTCTACGAACTTGAGTAATATTTTGTTGAGGTTGAGTTTGTCATAAGATTTGTGCGCTGGTAGATGGTTGTTGTGGTTCTCCTACATTAGTATCGAAATTAATAGTTGAACTGGATGTTTGCGGCTGCCTCTCTAAAACCAATGAAGTTAATGGATGCTTGCTTTTTAAGTGCCTACTTAAATTTCCATTAGATCCACCAGACACGCTTAAAGTTGTTTTACAATATTTGCATTTTGCCCTTTTATCGTCATCTTCCTCAAAATGTAACCATATCGCACTATGTTTTCTTTTTCCAGACATTTTCGCTTTATATAAATGTTTCTGTTTTAATAAAATTATAATTTTTTTACAAAAGCAAACAACGTAACGATTCTTTCGTTCAAACGAAATAAATTCAAAATAAAAAAGGTTGGCAACAAAAAAAAAAAAGCCAGATAGTACAATATAAATAATTACAATAGTGACGATAGACGACGAAAGTATATGTACATACATTTTCTACGTAAAACCATAAAACGCCAGTCGCACGACGACCAGTCGCTGTATTGGCAACATTAGAAAACAGGTCGTCGTGCTGGCAACACTAGAAAACAGATGGTAAAGTGAAACAGAATGATCAAAATGACAATGAGATAGAAACAAAAAAATCATTCAGATAAAAAAGAGGTAAAGAGCTTAAAGAGCTAAAAACAGTGAACTATTTCACATCGTTCAGTAAAGTGAATAGTTCAATTGAACTAGTTCGTTCATGAGCTATACAACTCTACTTATAATTATACCCTTGGGTATATTGGGTTTGTGCTGATGTTTGTAACGCATAGAAATATACCTTTTAGCATAGCAATCGACGTAGAATCACTTTCTGAGTTGTTTTAACGATGTCCGTCCGGCAGGCTGGCTGGCTGGCCGGTTCCATATAAGCTTGTTATCATTCTACAGGTCGTAACTTTAAAGATAATTTGATAAAATTTGGCACAGGCTCATATTTTGGTCCAAGGACGATCCCTATACTTTTTGGGCGAAATTGGATTACTATTTCGGGTACCTCCCATAGAGTTTTTGGTAATTTACAGCCACAAATTTAGCTGTATTTTAATAATATTCAGCACAAATATATGCTTATCATAACCTTAATCGGTGTACCTAATTTTGTAGAAACCGGCCCATATTTCACCATATCTCCCATACAAGACACATTCTCAAAAGACGTTTATATACACATAAATGCACAAAAACGTTTATAACTCTAAAGATAAATGCACTTGATTACTTAAACTTTGCACAGATAAATATTTTGTAAATATAACCAAAATTTGGTAACAATCGGTGCACAATTGACCCTAGCTCCCATATCAGGCCCTTAGCCGGAAATGACATAAATCTCGGAATTTGGAAAAAATAACACATAGTATATGTATGTATGTCTCTAAGACTTCAGGAAAACTCTTTACTTGTTTGAACATTTTTGACCTTAGTAGTGAAGGGTATGAAATAGTCGGGCTTGACTGACTATATCTTTTCTTACTCGTTTTTGTTCCATTTGGGCCGTCCTAATGAAAAATACCGCAATGAAAGTAGGGTCAACCTAAGGATAATAAAATATTATATTATCATCCAAGATTACCTTGTGGCCTAAATTTGAGCCAAATCAGTTAAGAGGAAGTGGGTAAAAATGAGTTGGCAAATTTGAAACGGAATAACAGATCGATAATTGAACTTTAAGCTTAAATTTCTTTGCAACCGCTGTACAGATCTTAATTAACCCTAAGATCGAAAGATTATGTTGACTGCTTTTCGGAAAGTGTGAATCACATGCAAATAATTAAGTCAACTTGTTCAAAATCGGTTTAATATAACTGTACATTGCCTACATGTACAAGAGTTTCACACAAGTTCGACTTGGCCACAATAAAACTTTCACTATTCTTCCAATATTCTTGTTAGTTTACAAACTTTTGCTATAAATAAATTTTCTCGTTTTACCTTTCAACGAGTCTAAAGTTTCATCAAGTTTAAATTTGTATTATTATTAAATAATGTTGACGTTGTGTTTTTATTCAGTTGTTTGTTGCTCGTTTTTCTTAATTCACTCCATGAGTTTCCGCAATTCTCTTCTTTTGTTTTGGCATTTTTTTCTAACTATTTTTTCTAAGGAATAGAAACGGACATTATTAAGGCGATGTCAGTGAGCAATGTAAGAACGTCAAACCACAACATGTGGCCCACGGCAAAATGCAGTTGAAAGTTAATCCTGAAAAGCTGAAAAAATAAAAGAAATATACTCAAAGAACTAAACTTAAACTTTTTGAAGGTTAAATTATTAAAAAAGTTTTAACAACTTTTTTTTTACTTAGATAATTTCTTTTAGTACTCGTTTCATCTTTGCAAAAAGTTGGGCAAATGACATAGAAAATAAGACTTACGTGGATTTTATTTCATCTAATGAACTTAATTAACGTAAAAGTTAATTGCTAAAACTGTAATGACACTTTTACTGCAGATTTAACGAAATAAGTAGTTAGTCTCTCTAACTTTATTTGTGATATTAAATCCTTGACATACTCAGACTGGGAATAAGATTAAATATGTGTTACTAACTTTTTTTTAAAAAATCATTAAAAAATATTGCACTTAAATTTTAATTACTGAATTTTTGTAATAAATAAGCCATAATTATGGTTTATAGTTATTATATATTTAAAAAAAAAAAACTCACAAAATTCTGATTTATAACCCAAGGATGTGTAACAATTATAATTTTTGTTTCCATTTAAATTTGTAATATCTCTTGATTATATTCAAAAGCACATCCAAAGCGCGGAAGTACAAACATTTGCCTTAAATGACAAAATAAAAGCATTAAAACTGAAAACTGTATTTAAATTTGCCTTAAATACACACACACTTAAACTAAACTTTAGATTTTTCTTAGCGTTATAAAATCCCATTAGTTCAAAATTTCTCTATAAAAAAAGAATCAGTGCCTAGTTTCTGTATTTCTCGCATCGAGCTATTTATCACATCAAACAGTGAAATTGTTATAAAAATAATGTGTGTTGCCAACTAATCGTTTTAACTAACATTGCTTTTTGCATATTTTCACTGTTCGATGTGAGAGATTACTCGATGCGAGAAATACAGAAACAAGGTACAAGTTCTGAGTTAGTTAAACAATGTCAGTATGACTGGCTTACTGGCTGGCTGCATATACTTTAAGCTTGTTAATAGAGTACAAGGCCCTATTCCACGAAACAACTTAACAACTTTTCATTTTGCACTATCTAATTGTATTTTTTGGCAAAATGTTAACTGTTTCTATTCCACAAAATTCTTTGCAAATCTCATTTAGTACCAATAAAATTTTTGCTCTCTTTGCAAAGTCTTTGCGCGCTTTTGCAAAGTTTTTGCGTTCTCTTAAAAAGTGAATGTGAAAAATGTTCCACAAAGCATTTTACCTACTTTGCAAATGCGTGTTATCACTTTTTACTTTGCGTTTAAGATTAATTGTTAAAATGAGGCGCAAGATAAAAATGAAAAAAAAAAAAAAACTTCTTCAGCATTTTCTAGATCTAATTCATCGATTTCACCTTCAGTGGTCGGCATGTTTTCACTACTTCTTCCAATGCTACAGGCAATATTGTGTTAAATGGCACAAACAATAACTACCTTTCCTGCAAACTCGTAGGTAATTTAGACAAGGAAATCTTTCTTTAAGAATGTCAAAACTGTTTCAATTAACCAACTAAGCCACAGCACCTACAAACTTTTTAAGTCCCGAAAAATTAATTCTTTCTCTATAATTTCTACTTATAATCACTTCTCCACGATCGTCGATCAAAAACTCACATCTTAACATTTTGAAAGTTTCACTAGTTGTAACAATATGAATTTGCAAAGAGATCGTTTACCTTGCAAATCTTTGATAAATTTATTGAAATTTGCTTTGCAAAAATATAATTTACAGTTTTTGTAGAACCAAGCAGCATAATTATTTGCAAAGTCTTTGCAAATTACACTTTTCAATTTTAGCTTTGCACTTTGCGAAAGATGACGTACATGGAAAAGAAATTGCAAAGAGAATAAAAAAATTGCAAAGAGTTTGCAAATTATACTTATCAGTTTTAACTTAGCACTTATCAAATTTTATAGTTCTGAGGAACACAAAGTTTTGCTAATTGTCGAAAAATTTGATAAGTGCAAAGTGAAAAGTTTATATGTTGTTTCGTGGAATAGGGCCCAGGTCTAAATTTTAATAAGATTTGACAAAGATAATTTCCTTGGTACAAGGATGATCCATACCTTCCATACAATATAAACAACCAAAAGTCACTTTACTGCCCCGAAAATCACATGAACGCTTAATAATTATAAGATATTATTGACCAGATTGTATCTCCCTCTCTTGTTTACTGAATTTGTCATAGGCTCATTGTGGACAGGCATTCTCTTTTAAAACTACTGGATTTATTAAATCTCCCAATACATACATTAGAGTGTCCAAAAAAAAAAATTGGAAGTCGTTGTACCAAAAGACGTACCCCCCAAATTTGTTACATTTGTCCCCAATAATCCAAATACAAAGTTTCATTCAAATCAGATATCGGGAAAGCGTGCCGACTTGACGCCAAAGTTTGGACATCCCAGTTATATGGGAAAACTGAGGGGTTTCTTTAGATTTCTTCAAAATATTTCTACCTAGAATACGTTTTTAAATACTTTTTTAACAACATGCTACAGATAACAAAATGTGCTTTCCAACGAGATACAATACATTAATATCGGTTGAAAGGTTTCCTAATTATTAAGGGTTTCCCAAAATATTTTACGTCCTTAAAGACGCTCCTGAACATATGCAATAAAACATTCTTATTTTTAATAAATTTTTAAAAGTTTGACTGATTTTACTTTTGTGATACGTCCATTTTTGTTGCAATGGGCTAACGGTTAGTCACTTTTGCATAGGGAGAAAAACATTTTTTTTTCATACCGTTTTCAAACTGTTTTTTTGGTTTTTTCAATAGTTTGTTAAGCAAATTCGAAAAAAACTAAAAAAAAAAACGAAAAAACTAAAAAAAATTCAGAGTGTCAAAGTGTTTAAAATTTATTAAAAATAATAAATTTTTTTATTGCATATGTTCAGGAGCGTCTTTAAGGACGTAAAATATGTAGCATGTTGTTAAAAATGTATTTACAAACATATTCTAGGTAGAAACATTTTGAAGAAATATAAAGAAACCCCTCAGTTTTCCCATATAACTGAGATGTCCAAACTTTGGCGTCAAGTCGGCACGGTTTCCCGATATCTGATCTGAAGAAAACTTTGTATTTTGGGGTACGTCTTTTGGTACAACGACTTTCAGTTTTTTTTTTTGGGACACTCTTACATACATATACGTAGACTACCTTAGGCATTAATAAAAAAACACGCACTATTTTTGCAGGAAATAGAAAAAAATTAGCAACCATCTCCTTCCTTTCCCAACATGTGCCATTTAACTTCTTTTGGTATTTTTGCCAAAAAAAACCTACAGACGGAAAAAACAAAATTCAAAACTGTTTGTAGAGAGAATCGTAGAGAGAGAGATAAAGAAAACACAAACAAACAGCTGCTAATTTAACATTTACATACACAAACATATGGGTACAGCAACTGCACACAACTGGAAAAATACTACTTTAACATGAATTTTTTGTACGTATTCATAAGTAAATGATACAAGAATCTATGTTAGGCCTTTTGAAAGACCCTATTGCTTTCTTGAAACATGACATTATAGTTTCCCGTTTAAAGGGCTAAATTTATTAAAGTACTTACTGATAAAGTTATTTCAGAAGTTTTTTTTGGGAAGGTCTTCCGGAAAAGGATCGTTAGAAGTCATATTCGAATATATGGATCCCTTAGATTTAAATAATCGTAAGCGATATTCCGTTAAATATCTCCACTGTGCTAAAAATAGACATGTTTTTAAAAATTGGTCTAAAACTCCAACTACCCATTGCCCGATTTCTGCATATTACGCCACAATGGGCGAATTGTAGCTTAAAAGTTATTGAAGTAAAACTAAAAAACTTCACATACAATACTTTGCACCATAACTTCTAAACCATTTGGAAAAAATTTAATTAATTTGTCGAAAGTAGCAAACTAACAAAAAACAAAAATGTTATGCACCAAAACATTCAACGCTTTTGTTTAATTAAGATTTTTTCTAGCTTACGATCAATATTTTTCCTGTCGCTTGCGATCATTTTAATCTAAGGGCTGTTCAAATTGCAATAGATCCGAAACTTTATTTGAAAATCTTAAATGTAATTGCCTGAATATCTTTCCTGCTAAAAATGTCTAGATTTTTATAACTACAACGTACACATCTGTCTTTACTCATGAGCAAGTATTAGTAGAAATTGCAACTACTGCTTTAGGGTTTGCAATTTAAACAAGTGAAAATAAATTAAATGGCATTAGAATAGTCATATCTCTATAATACGGGATTAGTTACACAGACTACTCTATAGCCTACCATGTGCAACATTTACAGACATATACACGAAAGCATATTTGCATAGGGATACATTCTAACAGTGAAAATATTTGTGTGCGTTTTTTGTGTTTAAATTTTGAAGTTGTTTTATGCAAAATTCTACAGGATGTAGCCAAATGTGAGAAAGAAAAGATGTGAATACTTTTCCGCCAGAATAATTAGAACCTACAATTAAGAAAAGAAATAAATCCAGATGAATAAAAAATGTTAGTTTTAAATTTTTTTTGGTTTTTAATGCTTGTGTCAGATTTTGGTCTTTTAAATTTAATTTATTTAAAATTATTTAGATTTAATTTAATTTAAAGTTACACAGTTTTAGAATACATCTCTAAACAAAAACCTTAAAAATCGAATATATCAATTTACGTCCTCTTAAAAGTAGCCACATCCTATATAACAAATTTCCTTTTTTGCTTTTCTAAAACTTAGAAAACCATTAAATTTTATAGCCTTTTGCAAAATTTATTCTCTAATTAAGAATTGGAAAAGTTTTGCTTTATAAACCATTAAAGAAAATATTATTTTTTCCATAATCATAAGTACAAGTATTAAAGCATTTAGTTTGATGTAATTTTTGGAATGATTTCTTGTCCTAAAATTTCCTAAAATTGTTGTAAACCTTATCAAGAAACACAATTTAAATTTGTTAAAACATTTTGTTTGATTTTGTCTAGACATTATAAATTTTAAATGGTGTCCTTGGAGAAATTATCTGCTTCCTGTTGTAATTTAAAATTTGTCAATAATTTGGTAAATTTTGTAATAACTTTCCAAAGCTTAATAACGTTACTTTAATATAGGAAAGCCCTAACTAATAGTTTTCTTAGATTACAGGAGAGGGAAAAAAGCTAAATAAAATCTTAAGTTTTGAAGATATAGAAATTTTCTAAACGCAGTTTTTTTTACTAAATTCTCTAAAGAACTTAATGCTATAACAATGTTTTTTAAAATTAAATAATTTTTATAAAATTATATTAGATAAAGTTTTTAGAAGCGATTTCAATGAAAAACGACTTAGGGCCTTTCTATATTAAAGTAACGATAAGTATCTATTATACATAAGTAAAAGGCTAATGTTTAAGAGTTAATTTTTTTAGTGGTCGCAAAACAACCTCTTTCGGGAACGTATAATGCAAATACTCTGATTTTAAATCTGGAATATTTGTTTGGTTTTCGGTATAATAACTACATTTTATAGATTTACGCTTTAAGGACGAAGTTGCAGTTGGATGGATTTGCCTCTCATGGTACAAGGATGAAAGAAATTTCTTGGGGATTTTTTTTTAACTTTTTCCTCCCGTAGTCTTCTTAAACAAAAAAATATTGATCTAGTACATACTTTTCATCTCCATCACATAACGGGTGTACTTTTGCTTAAAAAATTGACTTCTGTAACTTTTTTAACTTTACATTACCCCATTCCAGCATTGCGGGTCGGTACTAAATTTGTTCTTCCGTTCATCATAACCAGAGGTCGCCACAAAGAGAACAGAACCAAAAAATCATCGGCAGTGTTGCCGCTTTTTATACTTTTAACTAAAATAGGTATTTTTCAGTTTGTAGTTGTGATGTTTTAAAAGAAAAAGTTTTCTACTCCATTTTTTTATAGAAAATTTTTTTTATCAAAATTTTTTTATCAAAAATTTTTCTATAGAAAAATTTTTATGAAAAATTTTTCTATAGAAATATATTTTATCAAAAATTTTTCTATAGAAATTTTTCTATCAAAAATTTTTCTATAGAAAATATTTTATCAAAAATGTTTGTATAGAAAATTTTTATCAAATATTTTTCTATAGAAAATTTTTTATTTAAAACTTTTATATAGAAAATATTTTATTAAAAATTTATCTATAGAAATTTTTTTATAAAAATTTTTCTATTCATTTTTTTTTTCAGAAAGTTTTCTATAGAAAGTTTTTTTATTAAACATGTTTCTTTAGAAAATGTTTTTATCAAAATTTTTTCTATAGAAAATTTTTTTTGTCTAAATTTTTCCACAGAAAAATATTTCAATCAAAAATTTTTCTATAGAATAACATTGTTATCGAAAATTTTACTTTAGAAAAATAATTTTATCGAAAATTTTCACACAAAAATATTTTTATTGAAAAAATTTTTATAAAAAATAATTTTTGTCGAGTAATTTTCGAAAGAAGAATATTTTCAAAAAATTTTCTAAAAAAAAATGTTTGTATCGAAAATATTATTTTGTTGCTATAAATTGGATTTTGATTTTGTTCCTTGTGTATTTTGTTCCTTTTTGTATTTTGTTTAACAAAGCGGCACCAACCGACTTTGCTAACAACCAAATCCCAACTGAATGCTTTTAATACTCATTTTTACGAGTTTCATTAATGATCGTGTTACTTATGAAAACTATAAAAATTCTTCGGCTTCTGGTGGTATGGGCTGCCTGCGCCTCATCATAATCTAAAATAGCTATGATACACGGAAACAAAAAATTCTTAGTGTTTGGTAAAACATTAATTATTTTGCAGTTCAGATATACCGTGACATAGAAGAATGACTATTGATTCACTGGAGCACCGTCGCAATGTGGGTTGTGTCACACTGTTCTATCGTTACTACTTTGGAATGTGCTCTAATGAAATCAGGGAACTCGTTCCCGAAACTAGAATTTTTTTACGCAATACACGTCTATCTGTTAGAGCTCATCCCTTCGTAGTCGATTGGCCAGTAGACAGAACAACACACTACAGAGAAAATTCATTCTTTAGCCGTACAGTTCGTATGTGGAATTTACTTCCCGCAGAAATTTTTCCTGCCAGTTGCAATATAGGAAAGTTCAAATCAAATGTCCATAAACACTACTCCATCTATCCACCCTCCCATAACCTATTTTCCTAGTTCCAACACAATGCATTGCATAAGTAGGGGTCATCCCCTGAGTGCTGGTCCTAATAAAAAAAAAAAAAAAAAAAAAAAAAATGACTAGTGAAATAAAGTCGATAGTTGAAAAATTGTTTTATCGGCAGTTATATAACGCTTGTTTTTTACAAACTATCTCCCGAAAATGTGTAATATAACTAAACAAAATTATTCATATCGCTTCAGCCATTCACAAGTTATGGGGTTACATACATGGACCCTTTAATTTTTATTTTTTATATATAGATATAGCTACAGACATATATTTTTTGTCTCCACATTTTCAGATATATCGTGATAACTTCAATTACTCTCAATATATGTATTTCTTTAAATATATATAGTTAAACAAATGATTAATGTATTTTCAAAAAAGTCAAAATGCAATTGAATCAATTTAAGTTTGAAATTGCATATCAAATTGCATGGGATATAGATATAGATATATGTGTATGTAAATACGAGTATGTACTTAAATATGCCTTAATGAAACATTAGAATTTAACATTTTAAATGTACTATTATTTAATTGTGTACGTGTAAATATTATTTGTAGCCAAAAGCCACACATTTCAGTCTTGACAGAAAACTACAGACCGAACTAATCATCTTAATGGTAGTGGTATATAAATAGATTAAATCATTATGAATTCAAATAAACTTTATAGTTCACATACATTCTATGGACAGATATATACTCGTTTGTGTGCATATATTTTTACATATCCCTTTGGAAAATTTATCGTATAATTTTTTCTTTGCAATACAAAAACGTTGATGAAATTTTTTCTATAAAAAAATTTTGATAAAATTTTTCCTATAGAAAAATTTTGATAAAATTTTTCCTATAGAAAAATTTTGATGAAATTTTTTCTATAGAAAAATTTTGATGAAATTTTTCCTATAGAAAAATTTTGATGAAATTTTTTCTATAGAAAAATTTTGATGAAATTTTTTCTATAGAAAAATTTTGACAGAATTTTTTTTATAGAAAAATTTTGACAGAATTTTTTCTATAGAAAAATTTTGACAAAATTTTTTCTATAGAAAAATTTTGACAAAATTTTTTCTATAGAAAAATTTTGATAAAATTTTTTATATAGAAGAATTTTGATAATTTTTTTCTGTTCTGATAAAATTTTTCTTATAGAAAAATCTTGATGAAATTTTTCTTATAGAAAAATTTTGATGAAATTTTTCTTATAGAAAAATTTTTAAGAAATTTTTCTTATACAATATTTTTTTATTAAATTTTTCATATAGAAAATTTTTAAATGTTTTCATATAGAAAAATTTTGATGAAATTTTTCTTAATTTCATCAAAATGTAACTTTTTCTTATAAAAAATTTTTATGAATTTTTTTTTGATAAAATTTTTTTATAAACAAATTTTGATGAAATTTTTCTTATAGAAAAATTTTGATTACATTTTTATGAAATTTTTTTTATAGAAACATTTTTATGAAATTTTTCATATAGAAAAATTTTGATGAAATTTTTCTTATAGAAAAATTTTGATGAAATTTTTCTAATAGAAAAATGTTGATGAATTTTTTTTTATAGAAAAATTTTGATGAAATTTTTTTTATAGAAAAATTTTGATGAAATTTTTCTTACAGACAAATTTTGATGAAATTTTTCTTATAAAAAAATTTTGATGACATTTTTCTATAAGAAAAATTTTGATGAAATTTTTCTTATAGAAAAATTTTGATGAAATTTTTCTTATAGAAAAATTTTGATGAAATTTTTCTTATAGAAAAATTTTGATGAAATTTTTCTTATAGAAAAATTTTGATGAAATTTTTCTTATAGAAAAATTTTGATAAAATTTTTCTTGTAGAAAAATATTGATGAAATTTTTCTTATAGAAAAATTTTTATAAAATTTTTCTTAAAGAAAAATTTTTATAAAATTTTTCTTAAAAAAAATTTTTATAAAATTTTTCTTAAAGAAAAATTTTTATAAAATTTTTCTTAAAAAAAATTTTTATAAAATTTTTCTTAAAGAAAAATTTTTATAAAATTTTACTTAAAGAAAAATTTTTATGAAATTTTTGTTATAGAAAAATTTTTATGAAATTTTTGTTATAGAAAAATTTTTATGAAATTTTTCTTGTAGAAAAATTTTGATAAAATTTTTTCGACAGAAAAATTTTGATAAATTTTTTTCTATAGAAAAATTTTTATAAAATTTTTTCTATAGAAAAATTTTGATAAAATTATTTCTATACAAAAATTTTGATAACATTTTTTCTATAGAAAAATTTTTATAAATTTTTTTCTATAGAAAAATTTTTATAAATTTTTTTCTGTAGCAAAATTTTTATAAATTTGTTTCTATAGAAAAATTTTTATAAAAATTTTTCTATAGAAAAATTTTAACTCATTTTGATTTTTTTGGTTTATATCTTGATTCACTTGCGATTATTGTAAGATTAATTTCCATCTGGGTCTAAATTTCAATTTAAATTAACATTAATAAAATCCTATTACTTACTACAATATATACAATAAGAAAGGAAATATTCAACTGTAATTGATTATAATTTAGTATAATACAAAAAGTTAAGCCAGGTCTGCTTTGCTAGACTTGATTTTTGAATAATGACCTTTTATTCAAAAGTCTGCATAAACTGAAATCATTATTCTAATTTTTTAAAATCATTCCATATTTCAATATATGTTCCATACAATATCTACCCTAAAAAATCATTTAAATACTCTAAAAATTTGTTAACTTTTCTATTCAAATATAGTTAAATTTAAGTCTCAAAAAAGTAAAAGGGTCAAACCCTTTAAAATTTTTAAAATAATACATTTGTTCAGGAGAGTCTTCAAGGATGTATAATATTAGGAAAGTTTTCAACCGATTTTAAAGTAATAAGTCAAAAAGTCTATTTTGTTCTCAGTTAAACACTGTTAAACATTTTTTAAACATATATTCTAAGTAGAATTTTTTTTCAAACATTAAAAAAACTCTTATAACTGGCATGTGTAAACTTTGGAGTCAAGCTTTCCCGATATCCGGTCTGAATGAAACTTTGTATTTGGATTATTGGGGTCAAATAAAAAAAATTTGGGGTACGTCTTTCTGTAAAATGACTTTTATTTTTTTTTGGGACACTCTAGTACACAGATGTATATGTAGGATCTATTAACTAATTGTTACTAAATCTATTTAAGAATTTTTAGTTAAACCGCAACTTTTACAGAGTTTTGTTATTTGTTCTTAAGATAATATTTAATTACATACATAAATATCTGATTTTTATATATACGTACATATGTAAATATCTATTTGCTTAATTGTTTCAATAATTATTTTGATTATCATTAATAAACACATGCCAGCAATTGATTCGTCTGGCAATTATGTATATATTTTAGTATTTTTCTTATAATATTTTTAATCTTTAGCAAAAATATTTTAATTTATATTTTGTTATAATATCAAGGATTTTCTGAAATTTTGTTATTTAAACCACAATTTTGATCAAAATTTAATATTATCTGACTTATCTTACATTGTACATGTATTGAGTAGCATCAACTTCGGTTTAAATATTTATTTATGTGTATTGACGGTAAAATTGTAAAAAATGAGTTAAAAACAAGTTAAACTGTTATAGTTGAAGTTTATTTTAGTTTAATCTAACTACATTAACACAGTCATAGTGGCACACATATAAAGTGAAGAGTAAAAATATCCACCTTGTATTTTGATTTTTGTTTTTAATTTTAAGTCCATATTAGAACCCTGTATATTTAAAAACAACATTTTGTCGAATTTATTATTTGTCACTTTTGGCTATTTTTAGATTAATCTAGACAAATTGTTCGTCATGCGAAACTTAAGATACTCCTATTAACTCCTACAAATATCGACACTTTCGTTTGATACTGTTTTTCTGCCAAGATTTCATTTGACTGGCAAATTTTTGGTCTTCGGTTTTGTTTACTATACACTATAAGAGGTAGGAAGGAAATGTTTGGTTTCTTCTAGTGTTTGTATCACATAGAAGTCCATCTTGCTGACATTTTACACGGACGTCGCAATGTTGGTTAAAACCATTATTTCGGTTGTTTTTGAACGGTACTTCTTCTACAAAAGGAATGTTTTCGACTTTCAAAGCCACAAATTTTTTATTTCTATTTCACATAAAAATCCAAAACTATCATAATCAGTAGTGGGCAGTCCATACCACCAGAAGCCGATGAATTTTTTTAATTTTCGTAAATACCACGATCATTAATAAAACTCGTGAAAATGAGTATTAAAATTATTCAGAAATATAATCTCGATCATGGTTGCCACGACACTATAATTTTTGCAAACATTAGGAATATTTTTTTAAATATTGGAAATATTTTTGAAAATAGAAATAAATGCTAATATTAATCAATTTTAGATTTTTATATTTTTTTTTTAGATATTTTCGATCCAAACATTTTTGTATAGAAAAATTTGTAGGAAAAATATTTTTGTTTGGAAAATTGTTCAATTATATTTTATAGAAAATTTTTCGATAAAAATATTTGAAGTTTCTATGGAAAATTTTTTTAATAAAAAAGTTTTCTATAGAAAAATTTTTGATAAAAAAATTTTCCATAGAAACATTTTTGATAAAAAATTTCTATAGAAAAATTTTTGATAAAAAAAATTTTCTATAGAAACATTTTTGATAAAAAAATTTTCTATAGAAAAATTTTTCATAGAAAAAATTTTTGATAAAAAAATTTTTGATAAAAAATTTTCTATGGAAAAATTTTTGATAAAAAATTTTCTATAGAAAAATTTTTGATAAAAAATTTTCTATAGAAAAATTTTTGATAAAAAATTTTCTATAGAAAAATTTTCTATAAAACATTTTTCATAAAAAATTTTCTATAGAAAAATTTTTGATAAAAAAATTTTCTATAGAAAAATTTTTGATAAAAAATTTTCTATGGAAAAATTTTTGATAAAAAAATTTTCTATGGAAAAATTTTTGATAAAAAATTTTCTATAGAAAAATTTTTGATAAAAAAATTTTCTATAAAACATTTTTCATAAAAAATTTTCTATAGAAAAATTTTTGATAAAAAAAATTTCTATAGAAAAATTTTTGATAAAAAAAATTTTATATAGAAAAATTTTTGATAAAAAAAAAAAAATAAAAAAATTTTCTATAGGAAAATTTTTGATAAAAAATTTTCTATAGAAAAATTTTTGATAAAAAATTTTCTATGGAAAAACTTTTGATAAAAAATTGTCTATAGAAAAATTTTTGATAAAAAATTTTCTATAGAAAAATTTTCTATAAAACATTTTTCATAAAAAATTTTCTATACAAAAATTTTTGATAAAAAAATTTTTTATAGAAAAATTTTTGATAAAAATGTTAAAAAAAAAATGGAGTAGAAAACTTTTTCTTTTTAAAACGTTAGATCTGCACATTGAAAAAATACCTATTTTAGTTAAAAGTATAAAAAAACGGCACCTCTGCCGACTATGTTACATTGATGATGCCTTTAGTCAACTATTTTTAGCAACTGTAAAACCTTCAGTCGATACGGCCAGTTACGTGTTTCCAGTCTTACTACTTTTTTTCTCTTCCACTTATAAGTATTTGATGACTTGACTTAATTACAAAACTTTTTTCTACAACTCCTGTTTTTTTCCTCAGTTTTTGCCTGCTTACAAATGTATGTTCATGCCACACGTTGTTGCAAGTACGTAAGCAAGCAAGTTAGTAAGTAGTTTTGAAATGAATAGTTTATGTTTTTTTTGTATAAAACATTATTTTGTTTCTAAAAAAAGCACCCGCCTGCCTATCAACGGGTATTTGCATGTTCGATAGAAAATTGTATGTAGCTGCTGATGTTGCTGCTGTTATGTAGTGGGAGAAACGATTTTTGCTTTAATGCGCCACATTAACTTTGTAAATATGCCGAGAATTTTAAAATTCCTTGCAAGGGGATGCCTAAATGACGTCTTATGCCAAGGAAAATCACTGGCAATCATTCATGTACAAAGTGTTGAAATTTAGATTGAATATTTCAACTAAAATAGAAAAGAAAATGCTTTAAAATTATGTAACTTTTTTTTAGCTAATTTTATATAAAATTATTGAAACAGAATTTTGCCTTTAAATTAAAAATATTTCAAATATTATTTTTATTGTCTGCATTGTTTGGAACGTGCAGCGAAATAATAACAATAAATAAAAACAAAAATACGCTTTATTATAATTATTGCCATTGTTGTTGTTATTATTATTTGCAACATTTGATCGGCGTTAATAATAAATTTTACAATTTATCATGTACGCCAGAAAATTAAATTCGATTAAAAACGTATTGGTAAACCAATTGCCTAAATAGATATATGTATATGTATGTATGTATATAAAACACATAGACAGACACATGCGATGTTGACCTAAACTTTGTTACAAACTAATTCGTATAGAAATTTTTGGAAAAGGCAATAAAAATATATATTCACACATTTATAATAGGACAGTTCGCTATAAATATTCCCAAGAAAATTAGGTTTTTTTTTCATCTTTGAACGATCCTCGGTTTTTATAACAATAATATTAAAGGAATGAACTTATAAATGTTTTTGAGATTTTTTTTAATAAAAACGTGTTATGGGCCCTAGTAATACACATTTCAAAAATAAAATAAATTGTGAAAAACAGTATCAATATTCGATTTAAAACGGAAGTACACAGACAAGAAGAAAAAAAAAGAAAACATTCACATATTTACATGCCTCTATACAAATTATTCTGTGAAATATTGGGGAAAGTAGCGAAATTTTCTTAAAAAATTCGGGAAAATATGAATTTTTTTATTACACAGTACTAACAGAATATAAAAGTAGGCTTAAAATAAAGAAATACGTGTCTCGGCGTTGCTGTAGCACGTCAGAATTTTAAGAAAATCGATTTTAAAGATTCGAAGAAACTTGGAGTTTCACTTGTAACGTAATACTATTGTAAAAAGTTCTATAAAAATAGAATGGGTGAACCGATTTAAATGCTTGAGCCAGTTTTAAAAAGGGAAATTAAATTTGGATTTGTTTTTATTATTTTTTTTCCGCTAGATAAGAAGTAATGACAAACTTAGGAACGATAGACCGCCATATGATTCAAATCCTAGACGACTTGTTCGTACTGTGTTATTAAATTAAAAACCTAAATAAAAAGTAGTTTTATCTACATGTGTTAAAAAATGTGCTATTCAAGTGAAACAAAATTTGTTTGCTATTTTTTTAAGTATTTTTCTTTTTTAAATTGTATTCTTCAACATAAAACCGATATTTGCATACCCACCATCAAAAAGAATAAGGGGTATATTAAGATTGTCATTTCAGTTATATCTTTCTTAATATTGGCTCAAAAACCAAAAGGAAAATATATTATAAACCCTTATAAAATTTTAAATCTGTCTGTCTGCCCGTCTCTCGGTTCACATTTAACCATAACTCTCATATAAAACTCCTATAGAAACAGCCTAAATTCCATCTGCAATACACTTAAAGGCCAATAAATGATAAAATAAATTGAATTCAAGGTAGTTTTATGTGAATGCAAGCCAATGTGCAAAATTTTATCACAATTGGTCACCATTTGACCATAGCTCCCATATAAAAAACTTACTTAAATAAAAGTGCGATAGCGCCCTAACGAGAAAAGCTAAAGGGTCAAAATTTGACAAAAATATTTGAAAAAGTTATATATTGAAAATGGGCGAAATCGGTTCACATTTAGTTAGAGCTTCCATATAACCCCTAAACGGTAATCACATAAGTGCTAATAAATTGTCCGATTATAAAAGCTATGACGACTTTATTTAGAACAGAGATGTTTTATACAACTACTGGTCAGTATATCAAATTTTGTATTAATCGGTCAATATTTGACCATAGCTTTCATATAAAAACCACATACGGAAACTACTAAAATGTCATAAACTTCAGTAAAAAGCTATTATATTATAAATTATGACAGATATGGTCACTAAATTTTCCGCAAATAAGCTTTATATAAATTTCGTGACAATCAGTCACCATTTTAATATAGTTCTTATAAAGGGTGTCCCAACTCAAACGAAATTTTTAAATTTTAGATATCGATGGCCGCCGCGGCTTTGCTGGTACACACGCGATCTTTTAATGAAATTTTCAATGACCTTTTTGCATAAAATCATCTTCAGTGACGAAGCCCATTTCCATCTTGATGGCTTCGTCAATAGGCAGAATTGTCGCATCCTCGACATGTCACTCTGTGGTGTGGTTTCTGGGCTGAAGGAATCATTGGACCTTTATTTATGAAAATGAGGCAGGTCAAGCGCAAACAGTCAATGATAACCAGTTTTTTCTTGCCTATAATTGAAGAAATTAATTTGGAGGGCATGTGGTTTCAACAAGACGGCGCCACATGTCATGCAGCCAGAGAAACAATTCAATTGCTACATCAGTCATTTCCCGGTCGTGTTGTTTCGCATTTTGGAGACCATAATTGGCCGCCTAGATCGTGCGATTTAACACCTTTAGATTTTTTTCTTTGGGGTTTTTTGAAGTCGTTGGTTTACGCGAATAAGCCGACGACGACTTAAGTCTTAAAAGAAAAAATTGAACGCTGCATTAATGAAATACCTCAGCATTTATTTAAAAAGGTCATTCAAAATTTCATTATCGCGTGTGTGGCAGCAAAGCCGCGGCGACCATCTGCATATCTTGTTCCATACATAACCTCATTCTGTCTACTTTACGATATAATAAAGTTTTACGATTTTTTTTTTAATATCTGTTACTTAAAATTTAAAAATTGCGTTCTAGTTGGGATACCCCTTATATATAACATCCTCTTTTTATACCCTTCACCACCATAGGAGGAAAGCATATATTGGGTTTGTGCTGATGTTTGTAGCGTATAGAAATATTGGTATGAGACCCACCTTTTGTCTCGTTATCAATGTACAGGTCGTAACTTCAAATATAATTTGGCGAAATTTAGCACAGACTCATATTTTGGTCGACTATACTTTTTGGGCAAAATCGGGTCACTGTATCGGGTACCTCCCATAGAGATGTCTTCCCGGAAAAGAGTTTTTTACCCTTTACAGCCACAAATGTAGTTGTATTTCAATAATATTCAGCATAAATATTGCCTATGATAACTTAAATCAGTGCATCTAATTTTGTAGGAATCGGCCCATATTTGACCATGCCTCCCATAAAAGAAGCATTCTCAAAAGTCGTTTAAAAGCCTAGAAAAGCACAAGAACGCTTTAAAATCTTAAGATAAATTCATTTTATTACTAAAACTTCGCAAAGATTAATATTCTGTAAATATATACCAATAATCGAAATTTGGTAACAATCGATCCACAATTGATCCTAGCTCTCATATCAGGCCCTTGGCCGGAAATGACATAAATCTACTTAAATCTCGAAATTTTAAAAAAATAGCTCATATTTAGTATTAGTTTAAGACTTAAGGAAAACTTGTTAAATTTTGGTCCATATATGATCTTAGCTGTGAAAGGTATCATATAGTCGGGCTTGACCGACTATAGATTTTTTTACTTATTATATTTACAATTAACATGACTTGTGAAAAGTAAATACTAGGAAAACCACTTAGATACTTTTAAATGTTGAACTATAAAGCTACTGCAACGGAACTAAGTCCAAAGAATTTATCAAGTTTTTTCTCATTTGGTCCACATATCATATTATCTACACCCTCGGAGATATGTGGGATACGTTATCTAATTCATTTAATGGTGGGTATATAAGATTCGTCACAGTCGAATATAACACTCTTTCTTGTTATTTCTTAAAATGATATAAGGGGATAAATTTTAATATGTACTGTGGGCTATTCAAGTGAAACGCAGTGTAGTATATACTTATTTTAACAACATCTGACAAAACCAACATATTTCAAATGCTTGATTTTGTGTTTGCTGGGAGACACACACATCCAGTTCTAAGAGACCACAATTGAGTTGATAAACAGAAATTGAAAAGCCGACTAGCCAGACAGACAGACTAGGAAGTTGGACGAAGGAACACATCCAAACTGAAAAAGTTGTTCATAACAGGATAGAAATAAGCGTGTGCGTATGTGTTCAGTAAAGGACATTAGCATGAATATGTGGGTTAGCTTTAAATACATTTCGAAATATTTTTATATTAGAAATACAACAAAATGATAAAATTGAAAAATGGCGAACAACTGTTTACACTTGTTACTGATTGCTCTCACATACCAAATTGGTGGTAGATTTTAACTTTGTTATTTTTCAGGAAAAATTATTGAATATTTCTAACTACCAGCAAATAATAATAACAAATGGTACGTGCAGTATTTGTGATGTAGATTTAGACGGATAACGAATAGATAACATTTGGATTAAATTTATTATTTACAAAAATAAAATATTTATAACAAAGATTTAAGTTTACTGACTTTAATTCCAGTTATATAGAGTAAAAGCAACAAAAACCTTTACTTTAATGTTTTCTGAAAATATTTAATTATTGTATTCGGTATTTAATATGTATCTACTTAATTTATATGACTTATTCAAGGAGTTAGGATAATTTAACTTTACATCATATTAATTTGTTTTGTTTTCCAGCTTAAAGGAGATCTTAATAATTTTAATTAAATTTTAAATAAAGTTTAATTTAATCAAAATCTTCTACAAACCGCACTATAGTGGTCATCGCGTAAAAGTTTACATAGCCAAATACTTTTAAAGTAACCAATATTTCGTGCATTCCAAACTGTTTATTGCAGTATCCAAATTAAAATTCGCAATATACGTGTACGAACGAGTATTTAAATAGTTTTCAAATTCGAACACTCAAAGTGAAACAAAAATTTACAAATGTACCAACGAGCACAGCCAGCAACGACAGATGATAATTTAATAGAAAATAAAATTAAATTATATTGTTGCATTGGAAAATCATGTGAAAAACATAGACAGAAACTCACACAGTTACTTAAACTCATACACATACATATATCCATCCACAACTACAAATTGGTATCGAAATTAAATTTACGCGTAATTTGACAGGCAACAAATTTTTAGCTTCTATATGAACATGGGTTAATTGATAAGTTACTCGTTTAAAATTACAAGAATTTTCTTCAAGTAAATTTAAATTTGAAGCTTATTAAAAATATATATCGTTTCTTTTAATGCAAAAGGGCGTAACTAACACAAAAAATGATATTGATTATTTGATTGATTATAATGAAGCAACCCAAAAAACCAGCTATTTTATTGGAAAGGGTATTATAAGTTTGCGCTGATGTATGTAACGCATGAAAATATTTATCATAGACCTTTTAGTATATCAATAGGATTAGAATCACTTTCTGTATCGATTTAGCAATGTCCGTCCGTCCGTCTGGCTGGCTGGACCCCCCTGTAAACCTTGTAATCAAACTACAGGTCGCAATTCTAAAGATAATTTAATGAAATTTGGCACAGATCATTTTTTTGATAATCGGACCATGACTATTGAAATTCGCCAAAATCGGCCCATTATTTATGGTACCTCCCATAGGTCCCACTTCCCGGAGTTGATATATTGGCCATAAATATTAATATTTCTTCATGAAATTTGAATCAATTACTGCTTATGTAAACTAAAATCACTGTACAAAATTTCGTTGAAATCGCTTCATATTTGACCATAGCTCCCATACAAACTTTTCTTTAAAAACGCACTAAATGAGACAAAAATCACTAGAACGCTCGTAAATCTAAAGATAATGAGAATTTTAAGTTTATTTTTTGCATACATAATTTTTGTGATAACTGTAATCAATTTGCAAAATTTCGAGATAATCGGTCCACATTTGACCCTAGCTCTCATATAAGTCCAAATGACGGAAACAGCTTAAATATATAAGTTTTGAGAAAATGTTTGTATGATGGCAAAATTTAGCAAATATTTATCTTTATAAAGAAAAAATAACGCCTTTGACCTTAGTGGTGAAGGGTATCGTATGGTCGGACTTGACCGACTATATCACTTTCTTACTTGTCTTTTTATACCCACCATCAAAAAGAATGGGGGGTATATTGAGATTGTCATTCCGTTTGTAATTTCCTTAACATTGGCTTAAAAACCAAAAACGATATATATTCTGAATCCTTATGAAATTCTGAGCGATGTCCGTCTGTCTGTCCGTCTGTCTGTCTGTTGAAATCACGATAACGCCTAAACGAAAGGAGCTAGCTCACTGAAACTTAGTAAAAATATTTCCCATCTCTGAGAAAATTTTGGTATTGAAATTGGACAAAATCGGTTCACATTTGACCATAGCTCCCGTATAACCTCGTCTAGGCTAATCGCTTATTTGTTATTAAATGACAAATTATAGCAGCTATGATGATAGAATTTGGTATATAGAAGTCTTATATTAGCCTTGCTTAGCGTATAAAATTTCATTAAAATCGGTCCACATTTAGCCATAGCTCCCATACAAAAAATTTACGAAAACATCCTAAATTTCACCTAAAATACACTTAAATGCCTAAAATACACTAAATTTGGCACAAGGAAGTCTTATGTCAATGCCAGCCAGTGTGCGAAATTTTGTCGCAATCGGTCACCATTTGACCATAGCTTCCATATAAAAAACATATGGAAACACAAAAAATACATAAAGAAAAGGTTGTTAATGTCCGTCTGTCCGATAAAAGCACGTTAGCGCCTTAACGAAAAAAGCTAGAGGAACAAAATTTTACAAAAATATTTTGGATATCTTGAAAAAGATGTATGTTGAAAAATGGACAAAATCGGTTCAAATTTGGTTAGAGCTCCCATATAATCCCGCCCCGGGAAACACATTAATGCTGATAAATTGAATACAATTGTAATAGCTATGACGATTATATTTAAAATAGGGAAGTTTTATGCAATTTTTTATCAGTTTATCAAATTTTATAGGAATCAGTCCATATTTGACTTTAGCTTTCATATAAAAAACACTCACGGAAACCAATATTTTAGCAATGGCCAGTTAAAAGCTATAAAATTAGAAACTATGATAGCTATGGCCACTCTATTAACGTGTTTAGCCTAACTACATATTAACGAAAAGTATTTAACAACTTATTAATGTAAAACTATACCCGGTTATGAGAACAATTTTGGTCAAAGTAAATACTGGGGAAACCACTAAAATATATTTAAATGTTGAACTATAAAGCTACGGCAACCAAATTTAGTCCAAAGGTTTTACCAACAATACCAATTAGCTTAGCGATTTTTCCAGTTTTGGTCCAGATTTTGAATTAGCTGCACCCTTGTAGATATATGAGATATGTTTCTAAATTTAACACAACTTGAGGGTGGGTATATAAGATTCGGCACAGTCGAAAATAAACGGGTACCATTTTTTTACACCCGTCTCTATATTTTTGACAAAAATCTTGCATTTTGAAAGGTTTTTGATTTTAGAAAATAATCAACTTGTAGTAAAGCCCTCTTGTTTTTTCGAAGTTGCCCAAAATGTACTATTTTTTTTTTTAAATTCGAGATTTTAGTAGATTTATGTTATTTCCGGCTGAGGGTCTGATATAGGATATAAACCGATTTCAGTTATCGGTTTATATTTACAAAATATTTATCTGTGCAATTTATAAGCGCTTTTGTGCTTTTCAGGGTATTAAAAACACTTTAGAGAATGTGTCTTGTATGGGAGGTATGGTCAAATATGGACCGATATCTGCAAAATAAGGTACACTGATTGCGGTTACCATAAGCAATATTAATGCCGAATATTATCAGAATACAAATAAATTTGTGGCAGTAAAGGGCCAAAACTCTATTTCGATAGAGATCATCCTTGGACCAAAATATGAGTCTGTGCCAAATTTAAATTATCTTTAAAATGTACCTACATATGTGTACGCAGACAGACAACACTTGTAATCATCATTCAAACAGCCAATCTGTGCTAAAATTATGGACTCTGTAATTGTAAATTGTATTAAATTAAAAATTTAACACACACTCACACACACACACTCACACATAACTAACATAATTATTTATAATCATTTGCAATATAAACAATTAAATGGACGAATAAATGTGTACGTGATCATTTTCCGCCAAATGCAAGTCCATAATTACATAAATATATGACAGAATTCTCTATAAATGGCGGTAATTATAAACTATTGTCTATTGATTTTTGCAACAAATTTTGAAATTGATAGAAAATTATATATTCCACTAATCGTATTATTTGTTAGGTACGATTTGTTTCAAAGAAAATCAATTTATTTACAAATGACAAATTACCACTAAAAAGAAGAAAAATAATTAAAAATTAAAGTTTTCTATTTAATGCTGAAAGTGGTCTCATTGATGTTGATGATGATTATTAATGTTTTGTTGCGGTGGATTTGGTGTGCATTATTGCAGAGTTGATATCTAATTTCTATTTACATACAATATTGAAATTAATTCACTTATAAAAGATAGACATTTCAAATCTAAAGATTTGAATAGTTATATAGACGTACTCGTATTGTCTTTTGTTTACCACTGAGTATAAGTAATATCGTTTTGAATACATTTTCAAATTCAACTCAATATTGATGTATGACTACAAGGTCTCATTCTTAAACAATATGTCTGCATTTGTGTGTATGTGTACGTTTCCTGTTCTATTCAATTTTGCTAAAATGAGTATAGATTTTTTTTCTGCATATCAGTATTTAAGTAGAGCTCAATGGGTTTGTGGCTTTCATTTTGCAAAATCAAAGAGACCACAATGGCAAATATGCAAATACAAAATTGTTCTATATATAATTTATGTATGTATTTGATTTATCATACATACATACATACTCATGGAATCACTTACATAAATGAATAGTAGACTGACATTAACTCTTATTACGGCGGATCGATAGAAATTGTTCCTGTCACCTCAGAAAATTAAGTTTGTTTCGTTTTAAGCTAACATCTCGAACAATTTTGACTTTAAAATATAACAAATTTATCCATATTGTTAATTGTCTTGTTTTACACTTAGTACCTGGTTGACCGAGCCTTGCTCGGAGCTTTATGATAAGCATTTTGAGGAAAATTTTAAAGTTTGTATATATTTTATATTATAAAGTGCTAAAATAAATTTTGAGGAAAGACATTGTAGAAATATTCAGTTAATTTTGAATTATTTGATTTATTTTGTCCGACGAACACATAGTTTGTTTACAGTTTAACTCATTTTGAATAATTTTGGAAATTATTCATATCAACAGAAACCTCCGTCGACTCATGCGCAACAACTTTGCTAAAGATTATAGTCTGATCAAATGCACAGTTTACGATTTAATTCATTTTGAGTAGTTTGCAGTGGCGCCACCTAAAGTTGTTCATACCATATAAGAAACCTTTGTCTGCTTATTCATAACAACTTTGCTTATGATTATAACATGATCAAATGCACAGTTTACGATTTAATTCATTTTGAGTAATTTTCTGTGGCGTCACCTGTCGGACTTTGCTCATTCCAATTCATAAACCTTCTTCGGCTTATCCGTAACAACTTTGCTGAAGATTATAGCATGATTAAATGTACAGCATACGATTAAATTGACTTCGAGTAAATTTCAGTGGCGCCACCTGTCGAAATTTCTTCATACCAACTAAAAAGCCTTTGTCGGCTCATGCGCTACAACTTTGCTAAAGATCATAGCATGATCAAATGTACAGTTTACGATTTAATTAATTTTTAGTAATTTTCTGTGGCACCATCTGTCGGAAATTAGTCTTATCAACTTTAAAACCTTCGCCGGCTTATCCGCAACATCTTCGCTAAAGAGCATAACATAATCAAATTCACAGTTTACTATTCCATAAAGAACATACATACAGACAAACATTCATTTGTTTAAAATAATACTAATTTTTCCCCCTTTTTATTCCCTAATTTCTAAAAGTTCCATATGTATATTTGGTACTTTTTTGGTGCCAATTGAATTCGGTACATTTTTTTAAAACGCATTTAACATAATCTATAATGTTCCTATTCATATTACTTTGGAGATGTTAAGTTATCATTTTATCCTTTTTTTACCCATTTTGGCTTCAAAATCAAAAAAGTACCAAATACGTGTTTCATGTTTCTTTTACATCTATTGATTGCAGTACCAAGTTTCTTTCTATATTTTTTAGTTTAAAATATAAGAGTGGGTTAAAAAGGTGCCAAAAAAACTATTTTCACCCTTTTTTTACCCCCTATCGGACATAGTTTCAAAAAAGTACCAAACACCTGTCCGCTTATTTTCATAGCTGTTTAAAACGTAATTTTAATTTTGTTTCTATACCTATTACTTTAGGAGATATAGCGTTTTCGATTTTTTCCCCTTTTTACCCTCTTAGAGGTAAAAGTTCCAAAAGTCCCTTCTTCTTCGACCTATACATCAAAAAAGATACCCACTGTCCAAATTTTATCAAAATCGTTAGAGCCGTTTTCGAGATAGCCATTCTATATATATATATATATATATATATATATATATATATATATATATATATATATATATATATATATATATATATATATATATATATATATATATATCTATATATATATAGATATATAGATATATATATATATCTATATATATATATATATATATATATATATATATATATATATATATATATACAATTATTGCTCGTTTAAGAATATAAGATAATATGAAGTCAAATCCAGGAAGAACTATCCCGAGCTAGGAAATTTTAGTTAAATACTTCTTTCCAGAAATCCAAAAGTTTTTGGAACAAGTGAATAGGTCCACTTGTTCCAAAAACTTTTGGATTTCTGGAAAGAAATATTTTACTAAAATTCCCTAGCTCGGGATAGTTCTTGTTAAATTCTATAAAACCCATAAGATTGGAGGTAAATTAGGATAAGTTAAAAAAAAACTATATTTTTATCCAGGTTCTTCATTTACAGGGGGTTACCTAAAAGTCGATTTAATTTATTAACTTGTTTCTTAAATAATAAAAAAAAGTTTAAATCAAAATAATTCAAATGTGATTTATTTTTTTTTTTATTAATTTTAATATAGATCTTTTATAATAACTTGAATTAATTTGTCGTGGGTACTATTTAATCTATTTAATAATTGTTGTCTGTAAGAGTTGGCAAATCCTTTTCTATCAAATGTTCATATTATAGACTTCTATTGCAACTGAGCCTAAGAAAACATCTTTTGTTTAGCTTACAGTAGGTCCCTGTTGTTATCATAAATAAGTTTATTTTGGAAAGGAGCTCGTTGCTATTAAAGTCCTTGACAGTTTTCATTAGGCTTACAAGCAATACATACATTAGTGTTAGTCTCCACTTATCTTATAATTGAGTAATTCCATAAAAAATAATATATTAAACAATTTATACTGTCCATTAATTTTACATCTTGAAAATATTAAATATATTACGCTTTAAAAGACTCTTGTGTGTGTATTTGCCTCATTGAAATGCATGCATGCGTATTATAGGTGTTACTTACAAATTAATACATATATAACTTTATAGACAAATATGTATATGGTAACATATGTGTGCTAATATGTATGTAAATAAAAGCAGAGCTGTAACTTAATGATTTCTTTTATTTTATGATTTTAAAGAAATTATTATAAACAAGAACTCGATAAAATAAGGTTTTGGTTAAATACAAAAACTAACTTCATCTATGGCAGGTGGAAAAGTTATCCGGTCATAATTTACCAACACCATCTTTTTGTAATCATAAAACTGTTATAAAGCTTGACGAATATATATTAAAATTGTCATTTGTTGGGAATATTAACTTTGAAAATTTGTGCCGCATCTGACAACGTTTTAACACGTACCGTCCAGGCCATAAAGATAAAAAATGCGTTAACAAAGGGGGAAAATGGGTCTTTTTCATTATTTTCCAAATTATAGCTATTTTTGCTAACTTGTATAGAAAAGTAAGTATTGATTTTTAATAAAGACTTAATAAGCGTTCTTTTAAAATAGATATCTTATAAATCGCTCAAACTGTTATTGAGTTTATGCATTTTTTCGCGAATTTCATGTTCTTGACGACTTACATAGACAAATTTACCCAGTTTTTTACTTATCTTAGACCTGTAAGTAATAAAATATAAAATTGTATTAAAATTAGTTTGTATCTTCCTATTATCCTGGGTGACGCAAAATTGAGTTTTTTCAAAACGTGAAAGGAATTCTTTTTGCACACTTTATGTAGTTTTAAAAAGTTATATTTTTATTAACTTTAGAGCAGTGTCCCGCAAAATAATACTATTGCATCTTGTGTTTGTGTATGTTACTTTTGTAGTTCTCTCTCTATCTATGCTCATGAGAGAATGATTATCTTAAGATAAACATTTTTTTATATTTTTCCTATCTGTGTGAACATAAAAAAGATAAATGCCCTCGGGCTAGCCTTTGCCGATCGCAGCTTTAGAGTTAATCACAAAAACTGCAAACAAACTTTACAAAACTGCTTTATAAATATTCTTAGTCGCACTGTTCTCATATACGCGTCTCAATTAAAACTGTTCCCACAATATTCGTCCATCGGCCTCATGTAGTAGAGAAGAGAGTTTCTAGCATTTTCTGCAGATGTAAACAAAGAGCTGCTATTGTTGATTACACTAACAATGTGGCTTACGAAAGTTCATGCATGTTCCAATACATTCTCACATAATCAAGATCACTCACATATACGTTGTACAAATAGATTATCTGAAGTTAACAGTGAGAGAGAGAGAGCATGTAGATAAAAGAGAAAAATGTAGCTATACTCTTTACAACAAATAAGAGAAACATGTTGCTCTGCTTATAGACATAAACAGAATAACAACAACATCAACAGAAACATTCCAGAAAACTAGCAAAAGAATTATGAGTAGTGAACTTTGCACAATGGGTCCCATATTTCCGTACCTGTGACTTAAAGTCAAAGGATTTCGCGAAAAGTATTTTTTTTAAATTTTACAAAAAATTAAATAACTTTACATTATTTATTTTTTTAGCAAAAATATATTTATTGATTATTCGTTACACAATATAGAATGAGCGGATATAGTTTTACTAGAATTGGAAAGGTTTAACCCTTTCGTTACCGGGGTCAAAATTAATTATTAAAGAGTGTTCTAAAAAAAATATGCATTTACTATTTTAGACAAAATTTATCCATAGTGCAAGAAATAATTTATTTTTTGATCAAGTTAGTTTCTATAGATATGTCAGATACTATTATTTTAGAAATTATTAATTTTCAATAGTTATTTCAATCAAAATGGGCTGCG
Source organism: Stomorhina lunata (assembly GCA_933228675.1). Taxonomy (NCBI): domain Eukaryota; kingdom Metazoa; phylum Arthropoda; class Insecta; order Diptera; family Rhiniidae; genus Stomorhina; species Stomorhina lunata. The sequence goes on along the minus strand of OW121740.1, from coordinate 182,750,561 downwards.
AAAAAAAAGTTCGTGAAAATATAATTAAAACTTTTCAAAAAAATCAGTCATGGACTTTTAAAAAAATAGCTAAAAATTTGAAAGTTGACCCTCGAACGGTTTCTAATGCCATCAGACGGTATAAGGAAAACCTGAGCATTGAAAGAAAACTTAGATCAGGGAGGAAAAAAGGTCCTACAGATATTGGTAAGGCAAAAGAAGTCGAGCGACTCTTTCGAAGAGCGCCTAACACTTCTTTAAGAAAAGCAGCTCGTACGGTGAAATGTTCTACGAAATTTGCACATAGAGTCAAAGCTTATGCTGGACTGAAGACATACAAAGTCCAAAAGGTTCCAGATCGCAATGCTATAAAGAACTTAGAAGCAAAAAAACGAGCGAAAAAATTGAAGTCTGATTTTATAAAAAAATACACCTGTTGTGTGATGGATGATGAAACATACGTACTGGCAGACTTTTCTCAACTTCCTGGTCAAGATTTTTATTTTGCTGATAAACGGGGCAATGTTCGGCAAGAGTTTCGCACAAAAAAACAAACAAAATTCCCTAAGAAGTTTCTCATGTGGCAAGCTATTTGCAGTTGTGGCAAAAGAAGTAAAGTATTTGTGGCATCTGGCACAATAAACACAGAAATTTTTATAAAGGAGTGCCTACAAAAACGGTTGTTACCCTTTTTAAGAGAGCACAGAGTGACTACATTTTTTTGGCCCGATTTCGCATCATGCCATTATGGAAAAAAGGCACTTGAGTGGTACTCAAAGATTAATGTCATTTTTGTACCACGAGAGGCAAATCCACCTAATTGTCCAGAACTTTGGCCTGTGGAAATGTATTGGGCTCTGGTAAAAAAGGAATTGAAGAACACAGGAAAGATTTCCAAGAACATGTCCGATTTTAAGCGCAGGTGGAACACATGCTCCAAAAAGGTATCAGAAGCAACTGTAAAATCTTTAATGGGAGGGTTTCCGAAAAAAGTCGATAATTTTGCAAAACCCGAGTACTAAGTAAACATTTTAATGCTAAATGATTTTGTATAATATGTCATTATTTTTGCGTATTTTGTAGAGTTTTTATATTAAAAGGTTAGATTTTTATTTAAGAAAATCCAACTACAAATTTTATTTAGAGCACTCTTTATGCAAATTTCCTCTCTTTAGGAATATCTGTGGTTCAAACAATATTTCTTTTGCTAAGACTTCTAAAAAGCTATTAAATTATTCACAAAGATCACACAAACAAACATATTAATCTTTTCGTGATCAACAGGGACCGAAATAACCTTGAAAAATTAAATAACTTGTTCTTTTTTTGTTTATATATTCTTAGTTAATAGACAAAAAATGTGTTTCGTTTTAAGACAAAAAATAGATTAACCCTTTATTCCCAACTATTAACAAAATTATTCAATATGTATATACAATTATTGATTTTATTCGGTTTTATGTCATTGAATAAAGAATTATTTACAGCTCTGATTTACACTTCATTTATAACTAAAGGGAAAAATTTAAACGCCTGCTCTTTTTAAGCCATCAAACTACACAAAATTAAGGCCTTTAAAATCGGTGTTTTAAACGGCCTTTCGTATCCTATAGGCTTGCATTGGGAATGCCTTTTCAATATATATTTATTTGTATATGATATTTTGAATACATAGTAAATTTTTGGATAAATTATACCATGAAATAAATATTAAAGGAAGTGCCACTTTCTTTTCATTTTGTAAACATTAACCATTTGACAAGAAAGAATATCTGAAGTTTACTCAAAAATGAGGCTACCTTACTTAAAAAAAATCCCATTTACACTCAGAAAAAATGAACTAGAATTTAGAAAAATTTATGTAATTTGAGGAAAACATAATTGTCGTATGGCGCCAAAGCCAGCAATTAAGTAAAAAATTCCTCTATTTCACTTGTAGTGTTTGGGGAAACTAAGTAAGTTAAGTTTTTGAACTGAGATCTACAAAATTGCTCCTAGTGAGTATTTTCATGACATGTTTTCAAAATCTATCGAGTCCTTCTCTAAACTTTTGGGAACACAAGCTGTGAATATTATCTCAAACGTCTCAACAGTTTGCCCGTAATTCGTTTTTCAGTAAAACACACGAAATATTTTTTCATTTGATGATATAATTGAGATCTTATGTGTTTTAGCATCTATAAAGCTACAAACTACAAATTTTATTAGACTATTTATTGAAAATATTAGTTATTTTAAGCGTTATTATTATCTTTTTTTAAATTACACATTTTAGTTTACAAATTTCCATATAATAATCTACGAGTGTGGCAACGATCTGTGTAATATTGACAAAATATTCAAACTTCAAAGATTTTCTTTATAGTCAAAAAATTTGAAGTGGCACTTCCTTTAATATTTATTTCATGAATTATACATAAATTCCATTTATCGATTAGAGTTTAACCGTATTTATTGGAGTGTGACGCCAAAAGGGGATACCAACGAATTATCGATACAGAGCCAATTTATAACCCATTTCTTACCTCAATTAAAAAAAAAAAAATAAAACACATTTAAAAAAAGTAATTCTCTTCCAGGAAATGAATAAATTAAGCCCTAATGGTCTCAGGCCCGAGTACAACATATTTTACCCGTTTTGCATATATGTAAATAAGCTTCAATATCATGTACTCTTATAGCGATGTAAATATGTACAAATATGTAACATCACACATGTGTATTCTTGTGTTTATCAATAATATATAGTACAACTTTCGTCTTTATACTTTGAGGTTTTAACTGTTCTTTGCCCAAGTGTTAGCGTTAGTGTGTGAACATTTTTATGGTGAAATATTTGCATGTGTATTTTGTTTAACAACAGGATACATACGCAGATAATTTTAAATGAGTTTAAACAAGTAAGAAAGTGCTCTAGTCGGTTAAGGCAGACTATATGATACCCTTCACCTCTTAGGTCATATTCCTTCTAGATAAATTTTGTCATCACACAGACATTTTCGTCAATTTCGTTTATATGGGAGCTAGGGTCTAATGTGGACCGATTCTTTAGAAGTGTAAAAATTTGATTTAAAGCGAGATTTTGCACCTATGGGAGGTATCAAAAATATTAGACCGATTTTAAGCAGTTTTAATGCAAATGATCCTACTGCCAAAAATTTTTCTGTATCAAATTTCTACCTATGGCGGTGAATGGTATAAATAGTAAGAAAGTGTTATAGCCGGTCTAACCGGACATAATTGTACCGTACTAAAAGAAATTCTTTTAAAACTTTTAAGCAAAACATTTTTAAAAGAATTTTATTTGATTTTAAGATAAGATTTATTTTTTCTCTAAATTTATATTTTACCGTTAACTGAATTTTAATTTTGACTTTTGTTTATCCCTTTCCGGTTCCTGTATATTGAGTGTAGTTCTGTTGTCTATTATTTGGTTTTCTTGTTGTGGTGTTGTGTTGACTTGTGTTGTTGCTTGTTGATGCTGAAATGAAGAAGGAAATGTAAATGGTGGCACAGATCGTCATCATCAACATCACCGTCTTTGTCGCTCTCGTCACCATTACCATATGAAGTCATAACCATTATTGGCATTAGTTTGTGTTTAAATGTATTTTGTACGAGAATCTTGGTTATTTGTTTAAATTCAAATATCTCCACATACAAACATATTTACATGTAAATGTTTGTATATAATGTCTGTGTATTTATCTTAGAGTAAATATGCTAATGAAACTAACAACTAAAAAAGCGTTTTGTAACAGGAACAACACTTGTTAATAATGGTTAAACTTTAGTTACATTTTATTTAGCGTCAGCCAGCAGTCGACAGTTAAAATTTCTTCACTTAAAATTGTTTAATGAAAATTTAACTCTGTCATCAGCAGCTTGATGGTTAATAATAAAATTCGTAGTTTGAGAGTTTTTGTAAAGTTTTTGTGGATTTAATGTTTAAACATTTTTAATAACCAGAAAGATTGTTATATTTTAATAAAGTGATGTTATGCAGATGTAAATTAAAATTTTGAGTCCTATATTCAAACCATAATTATGCTTTTAAGGCAAATTAAATGGAAATTTAAAAACAAGTTTTATAATTTTTTTTTAAGTTATCCTATTTTCTTGAAAAATTAATTTATCAGCCATGTCACAGAACTCAATTCCGTTCGGAAGTGGAATTAATTTCCTATTTTACTTCCATAGACAATTTTAAATATTAGAAGAAAATTTATTACAGTGACAAATTTCTAAAGAAATTTTATCACAGTGATAAATTTTCGAAAGAAATTTTATCACAGTAATAAAGTTTTTTAAAGAAATTTTATCACAGTGATAAATTTTCTAAAGAAATTTTATCACAATGATACATTTTCTAAATAAATTTTATCACAGTGATACATTTTCTAAAAAAATTTTATCACAGTGATAAATTTTCTAAAGAAATTTTATCACAGTGATAAATTTTCTAAAAAAATTTTATCACAGTGATAAATTTTCTAAAGAAATTTTATCACAGTGATAAATTTTCTAAAGAAATTTTATCACAGTGATAAATTTTCTAAAGAAATTTTATCACAGTGATAAATTTTCTAAAGAAATTTTATCACAGTGATACATTTTCTAAAGAAATTTTATCACAGTTATACATTTTCTAAAGAAATTTTTATCACAGTGATAAATTTTTTTAAGAAATTTTATCACAGTGAGAAATTTTCTAAAGAAATGTTATCACAGTTATACATTTTCTAAAGAAATTTTATTGAAGTGATAAATTTCTTAAAGAAATTTTATTACAGTGATAAATGTTTTGGAAGCTTTTAAAAAATTTCGGAATCTATAGAAACTAAAACCATTTTGATCGAAATTTTACTACGGTATGATATGTCTTTAGACTCCCTTATATCGGGTGTTTTTTATTGAAGTATAGAACTTTAAGTTGGCATCACTTTTTTAACTGGCGGCCATTTTGTCAGCTGTCAAGTGATTAATATTTAGTTTGGTTTGCCATTTCATCATGAACAGGTTGACAAAAGAACAACGCTTGCAAATCGTGCGAATTTATATCGAAAATAATGGTTCAGTTCGCGAAGTTTACCGCAAGCTCCGTCCATTTTATGGTCGACATAATCGTCCATCAGAGCAATTAATTCGGTTAACCATGGATCGTTTTCGCACTACGTTTACTCTATGTGATAATACGCATCCGCAGCGACGTCGAACAGTGCGGACCGAAGAAACAATTGCCGCTGTAGAACAAAGTGTTGAAGAGGACCCGAATGAATCGATTCGCCACCGTGCACAGCAATTGGAGCTTTGTCCATCAACTTTATGGAAGATTTGGCTTGCGACCTTACAAGATCCAGCTTGTGCAAGAATTAAAGCCGTGAGACCATGCAATGCGTCGTGATTTTGGTGTATGGGCCGAAAATGAGATTGATCTCGATGCTGATTTTCATCGCAAAATTTTGTTCAGTGATGAGGCTCATTTTTGGTTGAATGGCTACGTCAACAAGCAAAATTGCCGCATTTGGAGTGAAGAGAATCCACATGAGACCCTTGAGACGCCATTACATCCACAAAAACTGACTGTTTGAGGTGCTCTATGGGCTGGTGGAGTCATTGGGCCATACTTCTTCCGAAATAATGCTGGAGAGTCAGTTACCATAAATGGAGACCGGTATAGAGCCATGATAACCGACTATTTTGTTCCCCAATTGGATGGCATGAATGTGGAAGACGGCCCTACATGCCACACAGCGCACGTCACAATTGATTTATTGAAGGAAACATTCGATGAGCGCATAATTTCGCGGAATGGACCTGTCAATTGGCCACCAAGATCGTGCGATTTGACACCACTGGATTATTTTCTTTGGGGATATGTGAAGTCGCTCGTCTACGCCAACAAACCAGAAACGTTAGGGGACTTGGAAGCCAACATTCGTGGCGTTATTGCCAACATACGGCCCCATATGCTCGAAAAAGTTGTTGAAAATTGGACCTGTAGAATTGGCTTTATTCGAGCCAGCCGCGGCGGCCACATGCCCGAAATCATATTTAAACATTAATGGCATAAAATTATCCTTCCAATAAAGCCAAATTGATGGACATTAAAACGATTTTCTTGTGTTTTATTTCAATTCGAAGTTCTATACCTCTAAAAAAAACACCCATTACATATCATTCTACACTTTGTCAACATCGAGGACCCTTATTTGAAATCAAACCTTATTTTAATCAAAATTACATTTTTTGGAGCAAAAGTTTTAAATTTTTGACATTTCCTTTAATCAAGGCATTTGGAAGGCATTTAAAAATCTCATCCTAGAGCGAACTACGTTATGATTAAATTTAATAAACCACCACTAAGCAATTTCCCTTGATGATATTTTATCATAAAAAAATCCAATCGATTTTATTTAGGCATAGTTGTTAAATTAATCCTTGTCAGAAGTTGTAGAAAATAATAGTCCGAAAATGGTTAAGATGGCAGTATTGAGATTACCCAATAACGAAATATGAAAATCAGCCTCGTATACAATATTTTTTTAGCAACTTTTATTAAAAATCAACTTCGCCTGCATCCAAAAAATTTCAAGGATTCTGTACAAGTTGTTTGTGAACAATTGAAATTTTTTTTTATTATCCAATTGATAATCTGCAAACTTTGAATTTAAATCCAATTGACATTTGTGTTTATTAGAAACTAAATATCGAATCATTTTCAAATTACATTTTAATTTGTTTATCTGCAATGTATCTCTACACACAGATGTATTACATACATGCATCAATAATTTTATGTTAATATGTATCTATGTAATATTTTTCAGTGCATTTGCATTTATGTAATATATTCAATGAATTTGGATAAATATGAGTTTTTTTAATGTTATCTATACATTAGATATGTCCAAGAATTTTAAATGAAAAATTACCCAAATGATTTTTTATTTACTTACAATCATAATCAGCTTTGGAGATACGGCTACTTTTTGACAGTTTCCAGTTTTTTTTTCGATATTTGGGCTAATTTTGTTAAATGCTATACATATTTGAATTTTTATTATATTTTTATAATTTTGGAATCATCCGAAGTTGTCCTTTTTTGAAAGACTTATAATTGTTTACTGTATATTTACATGAACAGCTTCTGAATCTAACTTGTTGCACAAATTCAATGATAAAATTATACCATGAATGATTATTTTTGCTTGTATAATGCATAATATGAAATATAATATTTTCAAATGTAAATGATGGTCAGCTGTTATGCTCATTAGGGTAACAGCGAAAATTTTTATATTTGATTTTAAAAGTTTTTCAACGGAATATTATGACACAAGGTCTAAAAGTTCAGTTCTGAAAATTTTCCCCGAAAACACATATCCCCTGATATCGCGCCTAAGAATATGCACTAAAGTTTTCAAGAAATATTATCAACTTAGAAATCGTGCATCGACAAATTAGAGAATACAACTGAAATAAGTTATGGTCGATTTCTTGAACCGTATCGCCGCACCTGCGATTTAAAATTGAAGAATTTCGCAAAAATCTTAATTTTTGGTCATAATTTGAGTATAATCGGTAAATTTTACATGGTTGAAATTTCACAAAAATCACAAAAACAGAAATAGAACTCAATTTTCCCCATACAAATGGGCTCTTAAACAATGGACCCAATGAGGGCTTATAGAACGTTGTCCGATTTGGCTCAAATATTTAGAACTGAACTTTAAGACCTATTGTTACAATATTCCGTTGAAAAAGCTATAAAATTAGAACAAAAATTTTCTTACATACAAGCCATTGTCACCCTAATGCTCATAAATATATGAGCAAAAATATGCAAATTTTTTGAGTTTTTTTTGCTTATTTTTGTTATTAGTATGTAACTTTTGTTAAACAAAAGTACATAAATATCATTGGAAATTCTGTACACAAACCGAATTTCCTAATATGCAGCACATTTAGGCATTCTTGACATTACAACTGATAGACAGACAGATACACATAGAACTAATATTTTTATAATTATATATTCTGTTTGATTTAATACATTTATATGCAAATTTAGTTTATATGAATTACATTTTAAATAACAAGTTTATGTACATATGTCATTAGGGTTATAACTTTTTGCCATTTTTGACTATGAAATGATATATTACCCTTTTACGATCATCCGAGTATAAAAAATTAGCATTTAGTAACAACATTTTAAGTATTTTTAATAATTGAATCATGAATATAACAAGATTTTACCATTTGTACAGAAGAAGGTTCGCGTTTTTTATACCCTTCACCACCATAGGTGGAAAGGGTATTATAAGTTTGTGCTGATGTATGTAATGCATAGAAACTTTCTGAGTCGATTTATCGATGTCCGTCCGTCGGGCTGGACCCCCATGTAAACCTTGAAATCAAACTACAGGTCGCAATTCTAAAGACAATTTGATGAAATTTGGCACAGATAAATTTGATTTTTTGATAATTTTGATAATGGGACCATGGCTATTGAAATTCGTCAAAATCGGTCTATTATTTATAGTACATCCCATAGGTCCCACTTCCCGGAATTGATATATTGGCCACAAATATCAATATTTTTTCAAATTTAAAACAAATACTGCTTATGTAAACTAAAATCACTGTACCAAATTTCGTTGAAATCGGCCCACATTTGACCATAGCTCCCATACAAACTCTTGTCTAAAAACGCACTAAATGGGACAAAAATCACTAAAACGCTCGTAAATCTAAAGATAATGACAATTTCAAGTCTCTTTTTCGCACACATAATTTTTGTAACAACTGCAATCAATTTGTCAAATTTCGAGATAATCGGTCCACATTTGACCCTAGCTCTCACATAAGTCCAAATGGCGGAAACAGCTTAAATATATAAGTTAGGAGGAAATGTTTGTATGAAGGAAAAATTTAGCAAATTTTTGTCTTTATACAGGAAAAAAACACCTTTGACCTTAGTGGTGAAGGGTATCGTATGGTCGGGCTTGACCGACCTTGTTTTTAACTTAATTTGAAAAGCCAATAATGGATGCTATGATAGATGAATTGTTTGGCGAATATTACATAAAACAATGATAACTTTTGGACTAATTTTATTTTTGAATTATAGTACGCACCAATGGACTAAAGAAATCTGTTAAATATGAGTTTAAAAACGGAATAAAAAAATATTTGTATTATCAGATCTAACTGACCCATCTCGTGGTGGCATGAATGTCCAAAGAAAGTTATGACCCTAATGTACATTGTACATTTTTGAAGGACGAATTTAATGTAAGAACTATAAGTAAAGGTCACAACATTAATACTTAGCTTTAAAAATATTCCACAAGCAAAACTTATGTAATTTTTAATATTTTACTGAGATATTTAAATACATAATTTATGAAATTATGTTAATTTTAACAATTTATTTGAACGAAAATTGCTATGTTAATTGCTCTTTGGAATATTTTACTTTGCCAATGTACGTATTTGTGTATATAAACAAATATTTGTTTTACCTATTGTTTAAAATGCTATCTATACATTCCAATATCCAATAAAAATGCTATAAATAACTAATTTCAATAAAACACATTTTCTACGTATGCCCTGTAGTTTAACATAAAACGAGAGAAATAGTAACATTCGCTGTCTCTTAGTAGTCTAATAAGGAGTCAATTGCTTGTTTACGGATTCTTAAATTTTAATTAAGAACCATTGTAATTAGAAGATACTGTTTCGTTTAGGAAATTAGCGGAATAGACAGTAAAAAGTTATTTTTTGATAAAAAAATTTTCTATAGAAAAATTTTTGATAAAAAAATTTTCTATAGAGAAATTTTTGTAAGAAAATTTTCTATAAAAAAAATTTTGATAAAAAATTTTTATTGAAAAATTTTTATTGAAAAATTTTTGATAAAAAAATTTTCTATAGAAAAATTTTTGATAAAAAAATTCTCTATTGAAAAATATTTGATAAAAAAATTTTCTATAGAAAAATTTTTGATAAAAAAATGTTCTATAGAAAAATTTTTGATAAAAAAATTTTCTATAGAAAAATTTTCTATAGAGAAATTTTTGTAAGAAAATTTTCTATAAAAAAATTTTTGACAAAAAATTTTTTATAGAAAAATTTTTGATAAAAAAATTTTCTATAGAAAAATTTTTGATAAAAAAATTTTCTATAGAAAAATTTTTGATAAAAAATTTTCTATAGAGAAATTTTTGTAAGAAAGTTTTCTATAAAAAAATTTTGATAAAAAATTTTTATAGAAAAATTTTTGATAAAAAAATTTTCTATAGAAAAATTTTTGATAAAAAAATTCTCTATTGAAAAATATTTGATAAAAAAATTTTCTATAGAAAAATTTTTGATAAAAAAATGTTCTATAGAAAAATTTTTGATAAAAAAATTTTCTATAGAGAAATTTTTGTAAGAAAATTTTCTATAAAAAAATTTTTGATAAAAAATTTTTTATAGAAAAATTTTTGATAAAAAAATTTTCTATAGAAAAACTTTTGATAAAAAAATCTCTATTATTATATATATTTGATAAAAAATTTTCTATAGAAACATTTTTGATAAAAAAATTTTTTGAAGAAAAATTTTTGAAAAAAAATTTTCTACAGAAATTTTTTTGATAAATTTTTTGAAGAAAGATTTTGATAAAAAAATTTTCTATAGAAAAATTTTTGATAAAAAAATTTTCTATAGAGAAATTTTTGTAAGACAATTTTCTATAAAAAAATTTTTGATAAAAAAAATTCTCTATTATTATATATATTTGATAAAATATATTTGATAAAAAAATTTTCTATAAAAACATTTTTGATAAAAAAATTTTCTATAGAAACATTTTTGATAAAAAAATTTTCTATAGAAAAATTTTTGAAAAAAAATTTTCTATAGAAAAACGTTTGATAAAAAAATTTTCTATAGAAAAATTTTTGATAAAAAAATTCCTCGGCGCGTTTCGAAATGTTTGTTTTTGTTCAGTCGATAATCTACGCTTTTATTTATGGTTTATGAACATAATTCTTAAAAGTTTTGTTTGTAAATTTAGTAATAATGCATGGTTTTCGATCTATCTAAATTGGGGTTAATCCTCCTGAAGAGATGGCTTGACCAACCATCGAAACGCATCGAGGAATTTGGTTTCTCCGCAAACATGTTTTGTCTTTTTATCAATAAATTGGTCTGTTACATTAATAAATAAATGCAACAGATTTGGGATCAAATGCGAATAATCATTCTTTGTGGAAAAAAATTGTCTATAGAAAAATTTTTGATAAAAAAAATTTCTATAGAAAAATTTTTGATAAAAAAATTTTCTATAGACAAGCTTTTGATAAAAAAATTTTTTTTAGAAAAATTTTAGATAAAAAAATTTTCTATAGAAAATTTTTTGATAAAAACAATTTTCTATAGAAAAGTTTTTGATAAAAAAATTTTCTATAGAAACATTTTTGATAAAAAAATTTTCTATAGAAAAATTTTTGATAAAAGAAATTTCTATAGAAAAATTTTTTATCAACAATGTTCTATAGAAAAATTTTTGATAAAAAAATTTTCTATAGAAAAATTTTTGATAAAAAAATTTTCTATAAAAAAATCTTAGATAAAAAAATTTTCTTTAGAAAAATTTTTGATAAAAAAATTTTCTATAGAAAAATTTTTGATAAAAAAATTTTTTTAGAAAAATTTTTGATAAAAAAATTTTCTATAGAAACATTTTTGATAAAAAAAATTTCTATAGAAAAATTTTTTATCAAAAATGTTCTATAGAAAAATTTTTGATAAAAAAAATTTTCTATAGAAAAATTTTTGATAAAAAAATTTTCTATAGAAAAATTTTGATAAAAAAATTTTCTATAAAAAAATCTTAGATAAAAAAATTTTCTTTAGAAAAATTTTTGATAAAAAAATTTTCTATAGAAAAATTTTTTATCAAAAATGTTCTATAGAAAAATTTTTGATAAAAAAATTTTCTGTAGATACAAAATTTTCTATAGAAAAATTTTTGATAAAAAATTTTCGAAAGAAATTAATTTTTTTTTGAACCCACGGCCATCAACTAAAAAATTTTCTATAGAAAGATTTTGGATAAAAAAATTTTCTATAGAAAAATTTTTAATAAAAAAATTTTCTATAGAAAAATTTTTGATAAAAAAATTTTCTATAAAAAAATCTTAGATAAAAAAAATTTTCTTTAGAAAAATTTGTGATAAAAAAATTTTCTATAGAAAAATTTTTTGTCAAAAATGTTCTATAGAAAATTTTTTGATAAAAAAATTTTCTATAGAAAAATTTTTGATAAAAAAATTTTCTATAGAAAAATTTTTGATAAAAAATTTTCGATAAAAAAATTTTCTATAGAAAAATTTTTGATAAAAAGATTTTCTATAAAAAAATTTTGGATAAAAAAAATTTATATAAAAAAATTGTTGATAAAAATATATTTTTTTTCCAAAAGAAAATTCAACAAGGACCAAAGATACAAACACGGGACTAAAAGCTAATAAATTTCTATAGTAGAACCAAAGACTCTGATCTGCCATATGGTCGTTTTGAAAAGTCCCTTAAAAAAGAGGATATAGCTATTAATCTATTTCGTAAACAATTAATATAGACGATTATCCAATGAGAGAAAGGTAAGGCTAATACAAGCTCATGAAATGTATGTTTTTTTGGGCGTTTATGTGTTTTTAATTTCATTATTGGCAGAAAAAATGTATGGAGGGCAATATCAATATATGATAGAATCTTTGCTATTAGTCTCTTAGTCGCTTTAAGTCGTACTTTGACTACGACTTGCACTTTGACAATTACTTAGGAAGTAGGGATTGAGTTGGTATTTAATACACATTTTTAAGAACATTTTAAAAAAGGAAAAATTTCGATTCCTATGTTCAACCAATTCGGAGACAAGTTCAACAACTGTCGGAAATTTTGGAAAAACAATCTATTAATACAAATAAATGACAGGATTTGCTTAACTGAAAAATATACATAAATCCAGGAAATTGAAAGTGAACAAATATTGAAACATTTAAAAGGCTATAAATTAAATAAAATCAGATTTTTGTTATTTTATTTTTTCATTATTCTATTTTATTTTATTTTTATTTATTTTATATTTTGTTATTTTCATAGTTATATTAAGTTATTTTTTACAATTTATACATTAATTGACACATAAGACATGTTTTAAAAATGTATGTAATTTTAAGCTTACAATTCATACGGAATTATTTATTTATTTATCTGTTTATTTTCAATTTTTGTAATAATAAAATATTTAAATATTTATTCTTTCATTTTCATTTTTATTTCATTTCATTGATTTATTTGTTAATTTATTTAATTATTTTATACACAGTTTATTTTGACTGTGTTTGACAATACAGATTCTTTTATTTTATTTTATTCCATTTTTACTTATTTTGTTAAATTTAATTAATTTACTTTATTTTTCTGTTTTCATTATTATTAATATAATTATTATTATTAGTTTTAATATCATACATATAATTTTAAATAAAAGAAAATTAAGAGAATAGAATTGTTAAATAAATTTGAAATTAAAATTAGTTAAGAGTTTTTTTTTATTTTCTTTTTAACATAAAATTTACACATTTATACAGTTTTGTTTTTTTCTCTTTTACTTTAGACTTAAAATTTATTTTAATTGTTTTTGCTTTAGTTTTAAATAATTTATTAATAAATAAACTACGATCACAAAATAGTTTTGAAGACTTGTTATAGTTTCTCGTTTTTTTTCTTTGTTGCTTTTGGATTTCAAAATCAGTTTTAGGGTTTTTGAATTAAGTTTTTAATTTTTTTATTTATTTCTTTAAATAAATTAAAGTTTTATGGTTTGGACTTTATTTAAAATACAATTTAAAAAGTTTTAATTAGTTAAGGCAAGAGTTGATATTTTGACATTGTTCATTTTTCTTAAGCGAAATTTGTTTAATAAAATTTATTAAATGTTCATGAATTGATTACCTTAAATTAGATATTTTGCGATTCTATTTGAATATTTTATTGGATTTTAAAAACAAAAGTTAAAAAAAATTTTTTGTTTGCATTACTAGCGCCACCTTTCGGGAATTGGCAAAACTATTGCTTAAATCTGGCATCACCATAATAAAGTTAGATGTTTTTAGTATAAACGTACTGACAAAATTTTGATTAAGAATGGATATTTGTTTTCCTTACAGTGAGTTCAGAAAATTAATTCCAAAATATGAATTTTAAACGCATCGACTGCATTTTCGTGGCTTGTCAGAATTTAGCTGTTGTCATTATATTTGCCAATTTTCGATACTTAAAGGTGGGCCTCGTATATTTAAAAGAGTCGAATAAAAAATTAAACATATTCAAGTTTTTAGCTACTAAAAGTTTAGTTGAATATTTTTAAAATTTTATTCAAAATCTCAAATTTTCTTAAGCAACATTTTTATTCAATAAAATTTTTTTATAGATAAAATTACTTTTTTTGTAGATAAAATTACTTTTTCTATAAAAAAATGTAATACCTATATTTTTTTTCAAAATTTCTATATAAAAATTATCTATTGAAAAAATTTCTATTAAAAAAATTTCTGTTAAAAAATTTTCTATAGAAAATTTTTTTATGAAAAAAATTGTAAAGAAAAAATTTGCTATTGAAAAGGTTTTCAATATAAATATTTTTAAAATTTTCTATTAAAATTTTTCTATAGAATATATATTTCTCTAAAAAATATTTTCTGCAGAAAAAATTACGTTTAAACAAATTCCTATAGAAAAATTTTCTATTTGAAAAAATTTCTGCAGAAAAATTTTCAATAAAAAAAATTCTATCGAAAGGTCTTTAATATAAAAAAAATAATATAAAAAATATTTGATATAAACAATTTTTTTTGATACAATTTCAATAGAATACTTATAGATAAAATTTCTTTATAAATATTTTTCAATATAAAAATTTTCTAAAGAAAAAATTCAATATCTTAGATTTTATTATAGAACAATTTTCCATTCAATAAATTTTACAGCTTTAAATTGTTTTAAAGAAAATATTTATTTTCAAAATTTTTCTATAAAAAAATTAAAAAATTTTCTATTGGAAAAATTTCTATAAACAATTTTCTATAGAAAAATTTCTATAAAAAAATTGTCTATAGAAAACATTGCATTTGGAATAATTTACAAGAAAAAAATTTGCCACGAAAAAAGTTTTCAATATTAAAAATGTTTAAAGGACAATTTCCTATTAAAAAAATATTTCTTATAGAATATATTTCCCTAGAAAAATTTTCTTCAGAAAAAATTGCTTTTAAAAAAATTTATATAGAACAATTTGCTACTGAAAGAATTTCCGTAGAAAAATTTTAAATATAAAAAATTTCTATGCAAAAAATTTTAGATATAAAAAATTTCTGTGGATACAATTTCTATAAAAAAATTTTATGTGGATAAAATTTCTATATAAATATTTTTCTAATATATACAAACATTTTCTATTGAAAAAATTTCTATATTAAAAATTTCTATAAAAAGAATTTCAATATATTAAATTTCCATAAAAAATTTAATTTCTTCTATAGAAAATTTTTCATAAAAATTAGAATATATTTTTCTAGAAAAATTTTGTATAGAAAAAATAGCATTTAAACAAATTTATATAGAAAAAATTTGCTATTGAAAAAATTTCTATAAAAAAATATTCAATATAAAAAATTTCTATGGAAAAATATTCAATATAAAAATTTTTGTAAGTATAATTTCAAAAACAAAATTGATATAGATAAAATTTCTATACAGAAGTTTTCTATAAAAAATTTTCAATATAAAAATGTTTTTATCAAAATTTTGGGACATCAAAAATTTAATTAAAAAGTTTAACTGTAGTGTATTGCAGTAAGATCCCAATTTATTACAATTATTTATTATTGTAATAAATAGTTTTTTGATAAAACCAAACAAATTTATAAAAATTTCTGTAGAAATATTTCTATACAAAATTTTTCTAAAGAAAAAAATGTTATGGAAAAAGTTTCTAGAGAAAATATTTTCTATTGAAACATTTGCTATTGAAAAATTTTTATTTCAAGATTTTCTACTGAATAAAATTTTTATACACAATTTTTCTATAGAAAATATAATTCTTAATTACTGGAAAATATTTTCTATTACATATCGCCCTTGATCAACAAAAAGTTATGAACTCAAAATTTTAAAATTTTCAGTAGAGTCAAAAAAAAACTATTTTATTTTTCTACTACTTTCATATTAAGGAGAGGGGTAAAACTGTAGTTTTTTGGTGAAATTATAGTGAAAATGATGTCAGATTTTTACAGTGGGTAGACAAGACCACTACACAACAATTTCTTTTAAAAAGTGAACATTTAAATATTTTGAGTTAATACTCTTTTGTTGAACAAGTGCGATATGTTTTATACATTGATATCTCAAATGCACGAGATTGTGAATTCAAATATTTTTCTTTTGTTTTAGTGAATGGAAACATTTTTAGTTCTAATTTATGACTTAAAATTAAATATTCAATTATTTAGATAAATGAAATAAAAACTATTCTCAAACTGAACCAAATAATATTTTTGTTTAATTCCATTCATTTCCCGTTTTTGTAAAAAATCAAAAAACTAAACCAAATATGTAGAAAAAACTTTATGTAGAACATTCAATTATTTTATTAAACAAATTTATGTTTGAATTTATTATGGGACGGGAAAGAGGACTTGGGTGCTGGGGAAAGTCTTCTAGTTTTTGTTCATATTTCTTTCATACAAAAATAATCTAAGAAACTTTTGTTACACGTAAAATTTTATATATGTATTTAGTTTTTGTTCTTGTTTTAAGTATCAAAATAATACTATCCATCCATCCGTTCAGTCATTTATCCATCCATCCATCCATCCATCCATCTATGCATCTTTCCATCGAACGTCTTGCTAAAGTTAAACTTACGAGTACTTTCGTTATGAAATTTAAAAATTGTTATTTAATATTTCTTATGTAGTCCAAAAGAGGGCAGTGAGGCGGCGGTAGTATTTTATTTTCTTTTATGATTTCTTCGTTTAACACCAAATTTTCGAATATTGAAATTATTCTGGCAAGTTTGTGTGAAAGTGTGTTAGTAGTAAAGGGGGGAGGGGAGATTGGTGAAGAAGGAGGAGGGCTTAGTTTGAATCAGCAATCACCAGCAATTCCTTATCAATTCATTGGTATTCTACCCACTAAGGAAATGACTTTTTGACGAACTCTATAAACTTTTGACTAACTAACCAGATTTTCCACATCGGACACCATGACCTCTAAGTCTGAGGGCAATTCCGTATTTGAGTTTGATTGAGATTTATTATTGCTGACTGTTGATGTGGCTGCGGCATTGCTGTTTGAGGGCAGTGGTGGCGGATGATGATTATGGGCATGTTGTCTCACAGAGTTTGATCTTTGATGGCCGGGATGGGGCTGTATTGGTGGCGGTGGTAAATTAGCGCGACTGCGCCTTTGCTCTCCCTGCATATTATGGGCAGTTGTGTTTTGAGGCATGAAGGGGAAATTTGTGTGACTTGAGTTAAGGTTGGCTGGCGAATTACTGCCCGTACTGGAGGAGCAGGTGGAATTGACCAGACTAAGACTAGCTCTGGGTATATTGCTAAAACTGGCTCTTGAAGAACGTTGAGCATTGTAAGATGGCAGTTGATTGGGTATAACTCCTGGTGCTGCAGGTGTTGAAGAGGACGACGAGGATTTGGCTAAAGGATTAACAGCCGTTTGATTTGTGTGAGTAGAGCTACTTATACTACGTCTCAGGGGTACTGCCTGAGACGCTGGCAAATGCTTGGCTACTTTTAAATTATCCGCCACCGCATTTGTTTGAGAATCTTTTCTGAGATTCATATTGGAATTGCTTCTTTTTGTGGGTGGCATATTTCCAGCTGGAGGGGGATCTTTGCCGTTTTTACTTAGACCTGACTTAAGATTAAGACTGCTACGTTTTTTCGATTTACTTAAATTATTTTGACTGCTATTTATAAGGTTTTGTGTGCTGCCAAAATTACGGCTTAAATTATCAGCATTGCTATCACTCAGTTTGCGAGAATTTCTTGCTGCATCTAAAGCGGCAAAAGGATTGCTGGAACTAGAGGATCTTTGAAAGTGTTGGGACTGTTGCTGGGCTTCCAGGTTTGATTTGCTAGAGGAGCGTTTTACGCTATTGGTCATCGAGCCCCCACTGGCTGAAGCCGTCCCCGAGTCTGCTGCACCACCTACAGCTGGATCACTGTGACGCTTTTCATTCGTTTGCATAAACTTCATATTTTCATAGAAGGGATTTTCCATTTTGGAGGGAGCTGTTTTGGGATTAAGTGTTTCATAATTGGGTTCGTTTAAAGTTAAAATTTGATTGTCCTCATCGTTGTTGGAACGTAACAGTAAAGCAGCTCTTTTGGTCTTTTCACCTAAAGATTTCACGCCACTTCCGCTACCGCTACCATCCATTTGGTGGCTACCACTAGAACGTTTATTGTCGGTTCTAGAATGCCTTTTGAATTTATTATTGCTTATGTTGCCCATTACATGAGTCTTGACCTTGGTATTTTTCGATAAACGCAAGGCAAAGCGGAAGGGAGGTTTGTATACCACTTGAAGTTTGACCTTCTCATTGGACAGATTACCCATGCTTTTACTTTTGGTGGGTGTTTTCTGCACTAGTCTCTCGGGAGTGCTTTGTGATTTACTCATCACCTTACGCACTTTGGAGGAATGTTCAATATGCGAAAGGGGCTGTGCTACAATGGGTGATTCCAACAACCATTTCTGTACTTTACCGAAAGTGTTTGTATGATTAATGGGAGCACCTCCCAAGGCCGGAGTAGTGCGTGAGGAATAATCTATTATTTCTTTACTATGTTTCTTTTTCTTAGACTTTTTGAGATTCTCCTGATTAGCCTTTTCCGCACTTACCACTGCATTAATGACATTATGAGCGGATTTACCCGTGCTACCCGATACTCTATTCTTCTTAGTTCTAACGGGCTTCTTAACTTCAGCCACTACTGCGGCGGGGGCAACATTGGCCGAGGTAGTGTTGTTGGTTAAATTAGCCGCATTTGTAGCCAATACTTTAGTGGCCCTTGCATGGACTTGTGATGACTTGTTGGCATTTTTGTTAATCTTACTACCGCCA
The DNA here is from genome assembly GCA_933228675.1 of Stomorhina lunata. Classification (NCBI taxonomy): domain Eukaryota; kingdom Metazoa; phylum Arthropoda; class Insecta; order Diptera; family Rhiniidae; genus Stomorhina; species Stomorhina lunata. The sequence goes on along the minus strand of OW121740.1, from coordinate 182,731,369 downwards.
ACCTTTGACTTATTACCATTGCTGGTTTGATTGTTGGAGCTGCTGCGTTCGCCTCTTACTTTCTTTTTGAAGGGAACTTTTGTACGGACGGCCGTATGTACGATAACGCCGTTGTTGTCGTCGGGTAGACGTACGGTTTCGGTGGTGGCGCTGTGAATTATTGTGACGGATTTTAATTTCAGATTTGATCGTTTCGCCAGTAGTTTCGTGCTCAGGATCTAAAGGGGGGAAAAACAGAAAAGTAGATTAGAAATTAGCAAAAAATTCGTTTGAAATGCAAACTAAAAGAATCCGAAACAATTACTACTGTTAAATAACATTAAAGGATTAATGTTTTTACTAAATTAGCGGAGGTATTTCCCCGATTAACATTTAAAATAAGTACAACCCACTTTTCATACAACTTGATGGTTCTTTATGAGTTAGAAATACTTGAAATGATACGTTTTTTATTACATCTACGAGTATTTATTAGCTTACACAAAACAAATTCATTTAAGGATGATTTTCGCATTTTCAAATTCTGACTTAAAAAAACTTACTATCTTTGGGTGAAGATTTTTCTAAACATTTTCTCTCATATTCATCCTTTAAAATATTTGTAACAAATTTCATAATCTTCAAGTGACAAATTTTCGTTTGTGAAATGAAAAGCAGAGCAAGGAAAATATAGAATGACAAGAAAAATTAAAAGATTTTGCTCATTGACATAAAACATGGTGGAGGAAAAATGGGGTTATGACAAAAAATAAAGGAAAATATATTTTTTTTCACTGGTTATTCGCAAGTGATGACCACTCTAACTTTTTAGTCCTTAGCTAGGACACAAGAAACAGAACAGAAACACCAGGCTTCTAGAAACTTATATTGTAGTTAAGCTGGACATAAAAAACCTTGGAGCATTTCGCATATGCAAGAGATAAATGAATGTTTTTATAAAAAAATCGTTTTTGTTTGAATTTTTTCCTATTTATAAGTTTATTTGGATTTTTTTTTGTTATAATCGTTGTTAGCAGTTTTACTTACCAATAAAATGAAAACGCCAATGGCAGCTAAAGCAACTGTATACCAGTTCTGTTGCATCCACTTTTTAAATGTTGCAATACTCTCTTCGGACAATAGCAGTTTTCGTAATGTTGCCAAAGGGCCAGAGGGATCAACTTCACGACATTTCTGGAAGACATCACAGTAACTGATGTTGCAAACGTCATACAGGGCGTAGATATAGCAACAAAAAAACAAGAATCATGAAAAGAAAAAGAAACACACATATACACATAAGAATTGAGATGCGAATATTTTTTTTAGAAAAATTTCTATTTCAGCTCGTTGTCACAGATAACAAGAGCTTTTTTGCTCTCCAGCGAACAAACAAAATGGCTCTTGGTTGGCTGCCTGTTTGTAGAGCAATTTCGTAATGGATGCGGTCATTTTAAGAGATTTGACACTTGACACATTAAATATTGTACAGTTACTTTTGTTGTCCTTAAATAAGAAATCTTTACTTTGCAAATAGTTATGATTCGAGTGGAAGAGAGTGAAAGTACTTGAAGCTAAAAAATACAATATAACAACTTACCCGTTATAGTCATTGCAAGGAGTGCCTGGTTTGGCATACATGTCGGGTACATCAAATGGAGCATCATTCCACTCAAAGGAACTACGACAAGGATTATCCTCCCCAGGCAGTTTACAGCAAAGTTCGCAGGACTTGATCTTATCATCTTTGGGTCCAGGTATGCATTGACAGGATTCCAGGCCATAGGCCAAGCAAATACTACCAGTACATTCTCCCATATAGCAGACAAATTCCTTATTGCAAATAGTTTTATTGGGCTTATTCATAGAGGGCGGACATTGAGGCATATGACCATCACAAAAACTGGGATCACGACAACCATTATCATCACGACATTTATCGCCATATTTAAGTTTACAATCTCCCGTACAGCAGGGACCCTGGGAAGGACTGCACATGGCCTTGGGTGTTAGAGTGCAGGGTTTCTCATCGATGCGCGAATGCCTTGACATGGGAAAACAGCATGAGTCCTTGCAATCTTCCTCCCAACCACAATCGCACTGTTCTCCCGGCTCGACAACACCGTTACCGCAAATAGAGGATTGTGGTTCTGTGAAACAACCTTTTGTACTGCGGGCTTTGGCATTTAATACTGGTTCTATGGACTTTAGGGAACAGGGTGAGAATTTGTTATTGTTCTTCTTGTCACCCGAGGTGGCGCGGGCGAACATAATGTAGTTACCATCTTCACCGCCAGGTGTACACTGTTCGGGATCATGCTGTAAAGAATATTGTAAAAATAAGTAATCATACATTTTTATTGTTTTTATACATTTTTTAAATATTTTATGTTTTACGAGTACACTTTATTTTTTATAATATTATATTATATCAAGGTTAATTATAACCTTCACCAACATACGTGGAAAGGGTATTATAAGTTGATGTATGTGACGCATAGAAATACTGATCTTAGATCCATCTTTAAATATACCAATAGACTTAGAATCACTTCCTAAGTCGATTAAACGATGTCAGGCAGTCCATTCGTCCGTTTGGCTGGCTGGACCCTCATGTAAAATTTGTTATCAAAGTACAGGTCGTAATTTTAGGGACCGAAAATAACTGTTATTTATGACGGATAATAAAACCAAGTGAACCATTTTGAAGTTATAACAGTTATTTTTTGATTTTTATTATAAACCTTAATTTTTTTGAGCAAAAATAAAAGTTATTTTTCAACTTTAGTTTTTTCGAGCAAATATAACAGTTGTTTTTTACTTTTATTATTTCGAGCATCAATAAAAGTTATTTTTCACTTTTATTTTTTCGAGCAGAAAAAACAGTTTTTTGATTTTTTTTTTCGAGCAGAAATAAAAGTTATTTTTGTGTTTTCAATCCCAATTATGATTGCAAAGCTCCATTAATTTTTGAGCATATGCAAATTATTTTCACTGAAAACGTATCTTTGTTTGAAATAAATAAAATGAATTTATCATAAATTTAAACAAAACGAACTTTTATTTCTGCTCAAAAAAATAAAAGTCAAAAAATAACTTATTTCCGCTTGAAAAAATGAAAGTCAAAAATAACTATTATTTTTGCTTGAAAAAATAAAAGTCAAAAACTAACTTTTATTTTTGCTTGAAAAAATAAAAGTAAAAAGAACTGTTATTTTTTTATCGAAAGTAAAAAATAACTTTTTTTTCTGCTAGAAAAAATAAAAGTAAAAAAATAACTTTTATTTCTGCTCGAAAAAATAAAAGTAAAAAAATAATTTTTATTTTCTGACTTTTACGATAAAAGTTATAACAGCAAAGGTCCCTGCGCAATTCTAAAGATAATTTGATCAAATTCGGCACAGATAATCTTTTTGATAGTGGGACCATGGCTTACGAAATCGAAATCGGTTCATTATTTATGGTACCTCTCATAGGTCTCACTTCCCGGAATTGATATATTGGCTACAAATTTCAATATTTTTTCATGAAATTTAAAACAGATACTATTTACTTATGTAAACCAAAATCAGTGTACCAAACTTCGTTGAAATCGGTCCACATTTCAAAATCTACTGTCAAAACGCACTAAATGAGACAAAAATCGCTCGCATACATAACTTTTGTAAAAACTGTAGTCAATAATCGGTCCATATTTGACCCTAGCTCTCATATAATTCCAAATGATGGATTAAATATATAAGTTGAGAAAATGTTTGTGTGATAACAAAATTTTGCAAAAATTTGTCTTTTCACATTAACGAAAATGTAAACTGCCGTGGTATGGCATATCAGTCATCCCCCCAGCATACTTGAGGTCTCAAGTTCGATCCCCGGCCAGACCCACTTGAAAAAATAAATTTTCAAAAAAAGCCACTGGTTATCTTACTAATGTATTTGCCGTTCGAAGCCTTTCAATGAGTCTAAAAATAGAATAAGATGCAGCTCATTGTCTGACAGAAGTACCCCTTGTCCCAATTGGAATGTCGTGTATGAAGTGGTGAAGGGTATCGTATGGTCGGTCTTGACCGTCTATAGCACTTTTTTTACTTGCTTTTTTTTTTTGTATATAATTAAACTGTATTAATAAACAGTGTTTAATGATTAGAAATCATCATATGTTTCGGAACAAGAATCAATTGCCAGCATTAAATTGATATTGTGTGAAAATAAATATGTATCGCTTTTAGTTTTAATAAAACCAATTAAATTCTAACCTATTTTTCTGTATTCTCTGTGAAACTTTCATTTTTCATACAACTCATGTTATCAGGTTTAATTGCTTGTAAAAACTGAATCGATTTTAAATCCTTTTCACTTCATCAGTTTGCCTGCATCTCTATTTGAAATCAACTTTGTTGTTTTTCTGTTTTTTCCTCTTTTTGCATCGATTGCTTTTGGCGTTATTGAACAAAACAGAGCAAAAAAAAAACTAAACTCGAGAAAGTAATTTGTCCTTGTTACAATTAAATCGATGCTTAAAGATGTTCATCGTGTATAAATGCATGAATGAATGAGTGAGTGCCTCCATGGAAGTATAGAGAAATCTATATTTTGTTCGAAATAGAAAAAAAAAAACACTCTGACGATTACAGACAAACATTCTACAAACAACTGCAATGAGTAAAAGTGAAATGCATACATATATAATTCTATGTGCATGTGGTAAAAAAGGAAAAAAAAGAAAACTAAAGGAAAAAATAAAAGTCAACTTTTAAGAAATTGTTGCTTTCATGTGAACTCAGACACAGGCTTACTTTCTTACTTTCTCATACATTTGTGGAATTATAGGAGGTTATATGTTCCTGGGTATGGATAAATTACTTTTGGAGCATTTAACAAAATCCTTTGTGTTTATGAGTGCGCGTTAGTGTCTGTGACTGTATTATATAACTTCCTGTTTCCTTTCGCATTTACTCTCTCGACAACACTCTTTGGCAAAATGTACTAAACTCTTGTATTTAGCATTGTTTTTTTTCTGTTTGTTTTGGAAGTGTTGCAATGTCACAAAATACTTTCAGAGCACAATGGGTTAGGAAAATGTTGGATTACAAAGAATCTATATTTGGTTTAAAAATTTCCAAACTTATCATAGAAAAAGAATTTTGAATCCAAAAAACTTACAAATCTTTAAAAGTAATTTTATGAATTTAAGACAAGTTTTCTGAGTAAAATAAAACAAGTAAGAAAGTGCTATAGTCGGTCAAGCCCGACCATACGATACCCTTCACCACTAATGTGAAAGGTGTTCTTTTTCGTGTATAAAGACAAATATTTGCTAAATTTGGCCACCATACACACATTTTGTCAAAACTTATATATTTAAGCTGTTTCTGCCATTTGGACTTATATGAGAGCTAGGTTCAAATGGGGACCGATTTTTGGCAAGTTGATTACAGTTTCTACAACAATTATGTATGCAAAACATAAACTCAAAATTCTCATTATCTTCAGATTTACGAGCGTTTTAGTGATTTTTGTCTCATTTAGTGCGTTTTTAAAGAAGAATTTGTATGGGAGCTATGGTCAAATGTAAACCGATTTCGAAATTTGGTACAGTTATGTTAGTTTACATAAGAAATATTTGTTTTAAATTTCATCAAAAAATATTGATATTTGTGGCCAATATATCAATTCCGGGAAGTGGCACCTATAGGGGGTACCATAAATAATGGACCGATTTTGACGAATTTCAATTATCAAAAAAATTATCTGTGCCAAATTTCATCAAATTATCTTTAGAATTGCGACCTGTGGTTTGATTACAGGTTTACATGGGGGTAGAGTCAGCCAGCCGTCCAGCCAGACGGACGGACAGACTCAGAAAGTGATTCTTACCCTATTGGTATACTAAAAGGTGGATCTAAGAAAAATATTTCTATGCGTTACATACATCAGCACAAACTTATAATACCCCTGAAGGTTATAATAATTTGAAGCTTTTTTTTAACTTTTTTTAAAGCTTTTTAAAGAGATTTTGTTTAGAAACAAGTGAACAAAGTTAAGCTTTTTAAAAAAAGTCTACTTTCACACCAATTTGGTTGGGCCCATCAAGTCTTGAGTTTATTTAAGACATAACATAATTGAAATGGATACAAACCTGACCTTACCATCAAGTTTACGAAAATTTGTATGAAATTTAAGGAAAATAAAATGAAAGTATTGAAAAAAAATGATCGTGTGTGAACGTGAATGCCGGTTTAGAAGAAATTTTAAGAGATACCGATCAAGTAAACCTGATGTGTGTAAGACAGCACCAAATATAATTTTGCATGATAGGAAAAAAAATATTGGTCTTAGACCTTTTAAGTATACCAATAGACTTAGATTCACTTCCTGAGTTTATTTAACGATTTCAGTTCGTCCGCCTCATGTAACCCATTTAATCAAAGTGCAGGTAGCAATTCTAAAGATAATTCGATTGAATTTGTAACAGATATTTTTTTGATAGTGGGATATGTGAACCGCCGTGGTATGTCAGGTTAGTCATTTTCCTAGCGTACCAGATGTCCTAAGTTCGATCCTCGGCCACACCCACTTGAAAAAATAAATTTTCAAAAAAGCGGCTCACCTCATAACTTAGCTAACCACTGGTTATTGATTATTAGGCTAGGTAAAACTTCACTAACTAATGCCGTTTACCGTTTGGAGCCGGAGTTAAAACGTAGGTACCTTTCAATGAGTCTAGAAAATATAATCGGATGCAGCTCATTGTCAAGGGAAGTACCACTTGTTCCAATTGGAATGTCGTGGGTATTGGGTACGAACATACCATGGCTATTGAAATTTGACAAAATCGGTCTATTAATTATTGTACCCCACATATCCCAAATATCAATAATTTATGAAACTTAAAACTTTTGTTTTACTAAGATTCTTACTAATTAGGATAAGGCTCTAGGGAAAATACTTTTGAAAGCTAAACTTGATCAAACCTAATTTTTAAATGTAACAAACATCAGTATCAACCTCTCCTATTGTAGTACATGATACCTTTTGAAATTGTTCCACTGTTCTTTTTTTTTTTTTTTTTTTTTAAAAAAAAGAAGTAAAAAGAATGGTAGACGAAAAAAATTATTATAACGTACATATGTTTGATAAATCACAATGTTCTACAGTTCCTGTTGTTAAAAAAGTTCAACATAAAGGATTTTATGCACACGCGACGAACTGTAACTAATTGCATTAAGTGCATTTTACACACAGAACATATCGTTACTTTAATATAGAAAAGCCCTATGTCGTTTTTCATTCACATCGCTTTTTAAAGCTTTATCTAATATAATTTTATAAAAATCTTTTAATTTTAAAAAATATTGCTATAGCAATAAATTCTTTAGAAAATTTTGTAAAAGCTGCTTTTAAAAAATATCTGTATCTTCAAAACTTAAGATTTTATTCAGTTTTTTTTCCTCTCCTATAATGTAAGAAAAATATTAGTTAGGGCTTTTCTATATTAAAGTAACGATATACAGAAATGCTTTCGCCTAGACTCACAGATACACGTCCCAGTAGTTCCAAAATATAACAATGTTTCCAAAACCGATATTTTTAATACATGTTTGTCATTAGAGGTGTCAAAATTAGACTGTGATTATTAACAAGGAGCTGTTAGAATATCTATTTTAGAAGTTAAATTACAACAAATATTTTCATTTTCAGTTACGGCCTTGGCACTACATGGGGTCTAACTACCGCAAAACATATATTCATTTTATGAGTGTTACAAACAAGAGTGTCTTTTTTATGAATTTTCATCTTAATATTTTTGCTGCACACATCCTTTTTATTAACGTTTATTTCTTATTTTTAGAACTTTAAATGACCTTTTTTATGTGAAAATAAACTGGGTTGTTTTTTTTTTGTGCAACATAAAAGACTTTCTGAGTCAATGATTTATGAACTTTGATATATCTTTTTATTACCAACAAGCTTTTATGGTAATAAAATAACCAACAATTTTAATTTTGTTGTAGTATCTTTATCCACTTACCGGCGATCCAAAATTATGACCAATTTCGTGAGCCAATGTTACATGAGATACAGCTGGTGGCACATGTTTGCCATAATTCAATAAAGTTACAATGCCAGTATTTAGAGATTTCAAGGAACCACGATAATGCTAAAAAGATTTGAAAAAATAACGGAATTAAAAAAATGCATTTAATTAAAATAACATAAAAAGGATAGGTAGTTATCCTTTTTTAATATTTAAATATCTTATGTAAATTTACAGAATACTAAAATACTTACTTAAGTGAATATAAAGCAAAAAAAAAATTTTTAATTAAAAATCTTAACAAGGAATGAATACTTGAATGTATTTCCATCATTTTACCAGTTTTTACTCTTTTAAAAATAGTTTGAATTACTTTTACGCATTGGTTTCTTGAAAAGAAAAACATTTTATTATCTACTTGAAAATTAAAGAAAATCTGCATTACTTTTTTATTGTATTTCAATACAAAATCTTATACATTTTCATACATGTATTACACACATACATAGGTACACTCATGTGTGCATGTACTTTTATGTTTGGTTAAGCAATTTATGTATGTCTGATGTTGTTGTTGTTGTATTGTATTTAATACTTTTTATTTACCTTGTTATTTTTTATAAAAATAAAGAGAAAATACATAAATCATTTGGAAAATTCATGTAAAAAATATTTTATTTTACTTGAATTTTAATTTCTACTTATACCTAGTTCATGTTAGTTATATGTTTGGATAACTTGTAACTTTATTTTTGGGTAAATAAACACGATTTTACATGCAAATTATTGCATTTTTATTAAAATGTTTCTAGGATTACATTCAGAGGTCAGCACAAAGGGAACAGAACAAACAAAAAATCGTCAGAAGAGTTGCCGTTGTTTTTATACTTTAAACTAAAATATATATTTTTTTCAACGTGTAGTTCTGATGTTTTAAAAAGAAACAGTTTTCTACTCCATTTTTTTTTAATATTTTTATCAAAAATTTTTCTTTAGAAAATTTTTTTATCAATAATTTTTTTAAAGAAAATTTTTGTAACAAAAATTGTTTTTTTTTTTTATCAAATTTTAGTAAAAAATTAATTTTTTTATCAAATTTTTTTTATCAACAAATTTTCTATAGAATTTTTTTTATCAAAAAATGTTCTATAGAAAATTTTTTTATCAACAAATTTCCTATAGAAATTTTTTTTATCAAAAATTTTCTATTGAAATTTTTTTTTTATCAACAATTTTCTATAAATTTTTTTTTATCAAAAATTTTTTATAGAAAATTTTTTTATAAAAATATTTTTTAAAGAAAATTTTTTTTTATCAAAAATTTTTCTATAGAAAATATTTTTTATCAAAATTTTTCTATAGAAATTTTTTTTATCAAAAATTTTTCTGTAGAAATTTTTTTTCTCAAAAGTTTTTCTATATTAATCTTCTTTTATCAAAAATTTTTCTATAGAAAATTCTTTTTATCAAACATTTTTCTATAGAAATTTTTTTTTATAAATATCTGAAAAATATTTTTTATCTAAAAAATATTAAAACCTAAAATTCCCAGTAAAACTTTTCATTACCAAATAATGAGTTAAACAGTTAAACTATTGAACACGAACTACTTACTCTTTCGCTGTTTAAGTCATTACATTAACATGGGGATGTCATTGGAGGCAAGTACTTACCAATTGCAGAAAAGTAATGACTTGGGTAAGCAATTTGAAAGCAACAACAACAGCAGCAACAACTTTTTTGTTGTTGTTTTATTAAAAACATATATTTTTAAACGAAATAAAAATTTTTTTTATGATCCCATGGGGGCTCGAACCCAGCCCTCCGACTGCTAGACAGAGACTCTTCCATTGAGCGACTTCATATGTTGAAAACTTAGCAGCTGATAATTAATATAAACAATTTAAGATCCAAAATCATGTGAAAATGTTTTTGTTTTTCCCTGCTTTTTTTTGCTTTGTTGTAATTTTTGGAAAAACATTTTTATACGAATTTTTGTAATTATTTTAAAACTTTTTTAAAATTATTTTAAAACTTAAACAATTTAAAACTTCTTTTTTGTATAAGTTTTAACATAAGATTGACTCTAACTTACTTAAATGTTACAACCTGTTAAGGTCAAAGTCCTAGCATATTTTAGAATTCCATGGATTTCGATCTTGTGCGAATATTCTCCAATTTTATAGGCCAAGCTTTGATAAATGTTCCTCTACTTGGTCTTTCTATCGAAGTTTCGGATATCCTCCTCTAACACTAGGTAGTGGGACATTTCAATTCTAATTTTATCCTCTTCATTGTATTTTTTTTTTTCAAGAGAGGGTTACTAGCCCGTAATCCTAACCCATTTTTATCGATCTTATGGGACAACTCTCGGAACATGTTAACTCAAAATATTAATGGGTGTTAAACTAGCTTCACGGGTGATACCATGAGGAGGTGTGTGTCCACAGTTGAGGTGAAGGATGACCCAGATAAGTTGGACTTACCAAGTTAAGACCAATTAGAATCGTGTTTGGTATTCAACATCCCCTACATAATCAAAATTGACTCATGATGGTATTTTTTCATTAACGTGAGTTAGTTTTACAATTTTTTTTACAGAAGATAATATTTAAGTTCTTAAAATTCAAAAATCATTTAAAAAGACTCTTAATTTGGTGGAATTTGAACCGGGGCCATTCAGTTTAAATTACCATCTTAATTACAAATAAGTACTTCTGTAATAACTTATTATTTATTCGGATGGTATGTTGTAGTCGTTACAAGGTAACGACTACTTTGTCATTACCAAAGTTTTTCTGGGTTGCTAATATTAAACAATTTTAGGTTTTTATTTTATTTTGGAAAATATTCTCAATGTTTACAAAAATATTCCTAATGTTTACAAAAAAAAAAAAAAAATAATAAGAAAGTGCTATAGTCGGTCAAGCCCGACCATACGATACCACTAAGGTCACAAGTGTTATTTTTCCTGTATAAAGATAAATATTTGCCAAATTTTGCCATCATACAAACATTTTCTCAAAACTTATATCGGGTGGTTAAATTTCAAGGGCCGATGTTGATTTTGAATAAAACACAAACTATTTAGGAAATTATTGTAATTTTATTTTATTATGATATATTGGTATTACTCAATTATGTATGGAACAAAATATCGGCCAAATGGGCGCCGCGACCATGGCGGCACACCTCCATCCGATGGTCCAAATTTTCGATGACCCTGAGGCATAATGGAGGCTCCATGCCATTAATGTGCCGAATTATCTCATCCTTTAGCTCTTGAATGGTTGCTGGCTTATCGACGTACACCTTTTCTTTCAAATAACCCCAAAGAAAAAAGTCCAAAGGTGTCAAATCACATGATCTTGGCAGCCAATTGACATCGCCATTACGTGAGATAACACGGCCATTGAATTTGTTGCGCAAAAGAGCCATTGTTTCGTTAGCTGTGTGGCAAGTGGCACCGTCCTGCTGAAACCACATATCGTCCACATCCATATCTTCCAATTCGGGCCATAAAAAGTTCGTTATCATCTCACGATAGCGAACACCATTCACAGTAACTGCCTGACCGGCCTCATTTTGGAAAAAATACGGCCCGATGATGCCGCCAGCTCATAAACCGCACCAAACAGTCACTCTTTGTGGGTGCATTGGTTTTTCGACAATCACTCTTGGATTCTCATTCGCCCAAATGCGGCAATTCTGTTTATTGACGAATCCACTGAGGTGAAAATGTGCCTCATCACTGAAGATGATTTTCTTCGAAAATTGATCATCCACTGTTGCCATTTCTTGCCACCATTCTGCCCATTCACGACTTTTGGAATGGCCAAGAGGCTTTAGTTCTTCAGCCAATTGCACCTTGTAAACGTGTAAATGCAAGTCTTTATGCATAATGTTCATCAACGACGAGCGTGAGAGGTGCAATTGTTGGGCACGACGACGAGTTGAGGCGGACGGCTCTTCAGCCACACTATCGCGAACAGCAGCAATATTTTCTGCAGTACGAGCTGTACGAGCATGCACTGGTGTTCTCACATCTTCTATAGACCCGGTTTGCTCGAATTTTTCCTCGATTTTTGCGATTGTACGCACATTTGGACGATCAAATTGACCAAAAAAATCACGAAGTGCACGATATGCATTTTGATTTGAACGCCCATTTTCATAATAAGTCTGGATAACTTTAACACGTTGTTGGATTGTGTATCTCTCCATGGTTCAAATTGAGTAAGTCTGAAATAGAAAAATGTCAAATACAATTCGGAAAAAAACTTGGCGTTTAGGTGTGGTTCACATTCAACATCGGCCCTTACAATTTAACCACCCTTTATATTTAAGCTGTTTCCGTCATTTGGACTTATATGAGAGCTAGTATCAAATGTGGACCTATTATCTCGAAATTTGGAAAATTGATTACAGTTGTTACAAATTATATGTGCAAAAAATTAACTTGAAGTTTTCATTATCTTTAGATTTACGAGCGTTTAAGTGATTTTTGTCTTATTTAGTGCGTTTTTAAAGAAGAGTTTGTATGGGAGCTTTGGTACAGTGTTTTTCATGAAAAAATATTTATATTTGTGGCCAATACATCAATTCCGGGAAGTGGGACCTATGGTGGTACCATAATGGACCGATTTTGACGAATTTCAATAGCCATGGTCCCATTATCAAAAAATGATCTGAGCCAAATTTCATCGAATTATCTTTAGAATTGCGACCTGTAGTTTGATTACAAGGTTTACATGGGGGTCCAGCCAGCCAGCCAGACGGACGGACATCGCTAAATCGACTCAGAAAGTGATTGTAAGCCTATTTGTATACTTAAAGATACATCCTATACAAGACACAATTTCAAAAGTCTTTTAAATATCCGACTAAAGCTATTTTCTACTTCTTGTTATTTCTTCTGAATTCTTTGACGAAGAATTTGGATATATATACAGAAGTATTGAATAGTATTTATTCTCAACAAAATGTTAAAAAAAACTTTTCTAAACTTAAAATTCCATTAGTCATAAATCTATTAATTTTAGTTCCATTGCCTTAATACAAGTAACTTCTGCAAAATTTATATCAACTGACAGATTCCCACAGTTATTTGAGTATCATAAAACTTTTCTCTTTTAGCTGTCAGCAATTATGCATTTGGCATATTGATTGGCCAATTAACAGAAATTATATTTCAAAAAAAATTTATTTTTCTCAAAATCTTGAATATTGGTTTGCCGATATCCTTAGGGTTACTTTGATTTTTTTTTTTGAAATTACAAATCTAAATTGTTTCTACTTTGTAATTGAAGCTTTTAATCAAACTTTTGCTCATATTTTCTGCGAATAAGTTTCGATTGAGTTAAAAATTTTAGAATTTTAATTTGTGTCTGTTTTTAATGAATTTATGGTACGAGTATTTTGTACTTACAAATGTTTGGCCAAATCTGTTTGAAGTAAATTGAATTCAATTACTGGAAACAAATTTGTAAACATATGTAAGAGAAAAGTTTCATATTTAAGCACAAATAATTTTTTTTGTATTATGAAATTTTCTATGAAAGTTTTTGAATTTTAAATTGATTAATGAAACTTCTTATCTGCTAATATTTAAAAATTAAAATTTTCTTATGTTCTTTGAAGGACGTATATACTTATTTATGGCTTTTGGTCTGAATTTAATTAAATTAAATTTTAATTAGTACTTTAGTTATAATTTTGTATTTGTTTTAACTACTACATACGTATTTATTGATTGCTATTTACTATATTTTTGTATACAAATTTATAAATATTTTATGTAATCAAAAACCTAATTAACCATGTAATTTAACCGATAAAATTGCATTGTAAATAATTTGCGTACACATATGTTTATACGTAGATTTGGAGTAAAAAAATGAAATAAACCACAAAATAAAAAAGCAAATATTTGCTTGTTTACATTGCTCACACATACTTAAGCATAATGACACAACTACAGTGACTCAAATAACTAGAAATACAACTTAGTTAAATCATTCTCATCTATTTGCGAAATTAGCTTGTGTTTTCCTTATGAAAGCAGATTAAGTCATTCTTATAATAATTTAACGATATGTTATAAATTTTATTAAAAACTCTTTTTAGTTTGTTATTTTATTCGATCTAAAAGTGTGTACCATAATTTCTGTATTGAACTGTAAACGACTAATCATGACGATGCACTTTGTCGATGTATGTAAATTTAATTTTGCTGTAAGTATAAAAATGTATGTGTGTTAAACTTGAGCCATTAATGTTATCTAGATGTCGTTGTAAACACTAAAAAATTACTAAAACTTTCACACATTTTAATTGAACAAAAACAAGGAAAAAAACAAGTAAGAAAGTGCTGTAGTCGGTCAAGCCCGACTATACGATACTCTTCACCACTAAGGTGAAGGAAAAACACCTTTTTTCCTGTATAAAGACAAATATTTGCCAAATTTTGCCATCATACAAACGTTTTCTCAAAACTTATTTTTTTAAGCTGTTTCTGTCATTTGGACTTATATGAGAGCTAGAGTCAAATGTGGACCGATTATCTTGAAATTTGCCAAATTGATTACAGTTGTTACAAAAATTATGTATGGAAAAAAGTAAACTTAAAATTCTCATTATCTTTAGACGAGCGTTTTAGTGATTTTTGTCTCATTATGTGTGTTTTGACAGAAGAGTTTGTATCGGAGCTTTGGGCAAATGTGAACCAAAATTTGGTACAGTGATATAAGTTTATATAAGCAATATTTGTTTCAAATTTCAAGAAAAAATATTGATATTTGTGGCCAATATATCAATACCGGGAAGTGGGACCTATGGGAGGTATTATAAGTAATGGACCGATTTTGACGAATTTCAATAGCCATGGTCCCACTTTAAAAAAAATTATCTGTTTAAAATTTCATTAAATTATCTTTAGAAGTGCGACCTGTGCTTAGATTACATGTTTTACATGAGGGTCCAGTAGAGTGGTTCGAAAAAAAAGTTGAGTCAGTCACCCCCTAGGATTAAAGATAATGTAAAAATAATTCTAAAAACAATTTTTTTATTTTTTTACCACGCCTACAAATACCGCCCTTTTTGTTTTTTGTTAACTGTGTCGCTATCTTTAGTCCAATCATTACACTTTATACATCGACGTTCAGGGGTCTGTAAGGGCTACATTTCTGTCTTTGATACTTTTTTACAACCTCGTCAATTTCTAGTCATTACTTTTTAAAATTCGAGTCGTAACCACCCTAATCAAATCGAGTAAAAATCTAGTTTTTAAAAGTTATGACTATAAATTGACGTGGTAGTAAAAAACTATCAAAGAGAGCCCCTACAGAGCCGCGAACGCCGATATATAAAATTTTATGATCGGACAAAAAATGGCGACACAGTGAGCAAAATACTAAAAGGGCGGTATTTGTAGGCGTGGTAAAAAAATACAAAAATATTTTTTGGAATTGTTTTAACATTATCTTTAATCCTAGGGGGTGACTGACACAACTTTTGTTTTTGTATGGAAGGCGAACCGCTCTAGGGTCCAGCCAACTAGCCGTCCAGACGGACGGACGGACATCGCTAAATCGACTCAGAAAGTGATTCTAAGCCAATTGGTATACTAATATAAGAATATATATGATATGTTATGCTTAGTAGTCGACGTGCGAACCAACTAAGCCACAGCACCCACAAATAATAAGTTTTTAAAACTAAGTGATTTTATGCCAATTATTGAATCGTTTTTAACCAATTTCACAATTATGGACCTATTTTCGTTCATAGCAGGATAAATGTTAGTGTCAAATTTTATTAACTGATTTTAAAACCGTTCAAAATAATAATTGTTCGAAGAACATACATCAGTTACCATTGGTTAGTTATAGGGTATTGCTACTAAATATAACAAGTGCTTAAAAGTAATTTTTAAACTCACAATAGATGTATCTTTACCCTTCTTTTTCTCTTTCAAATAAGGAAATGGTTTATCGGGAAAATTAAAAAGGCCTATTAGATATGTACTCGTGTCTCTGCTGCACACTCTTACATCACATGTCGATATGTCTTTTTTATAAGATTCAAATGATTTAAAAAACTCGTTGCTTTGAAATCTTTTAAATAATTTCCTTCATACGATAAGATAGATTAAAGCCAAATGCAAATTTATTTACAAACGAAAGGTATTTAAAGTTAAAGCCTTAAAATATCCCTCACGGCTTTGTATTAATGTGCAAAGAGACAAAAATTGTGTACGTAGAACTCATGCTAATAGTATTGTATGCTGATATAATTGTATTGTTTTATAGAGTATGTCAATGTATGAGTGTAAGTAGTACACGTATATGGTCAAATGGTCAATATTGACCTGTTTTATAACACTCAAATGCCCACACACATACTCACTGATGAAACAATCTGAATTTTATACGTCATATATCAAAACATGTGCATATACATTTGTGTATGTATGTATGTATATTTGACTGTGCCATTGAATTGGAAAATTACATTGAAACGTTTGTTGACAAAACTCTAGTTTACACAAACATTTGCGTTTTCATTAAAAGTGAAAACTAGGTTGGTTACCTGACGACCATCATAGAGCCTTATAGTCCAGCAGGGTGGCAACCAAACATTTTGCCTGTCAGTTCAAACGTCTCTCAAAGCTGATGTCCTGACAGGCTGACAGTCAGAGTACATATTTGTGTGTTTTAAATTGATGCTTCAAATGTTTGCTATACATATACTACACATTCATTCATATGTAAAATTCACTTCCTATAGACAAACATGCATATGTACATGTAAAAATATATTTAAATGCTTGAATAGCTGTTACTGTAGGTTTATTATTGTTGTAGTCGTAAAAAAATGTTATATGTATATAAATGTTAAATGTAAAATGAAGTCAAGGGTGACTCGAAAAAACAAACGCCATCAATTGACTGACTATAAATACAAATAAAATGCTAAGAAGAAGAGCATCCAGAGCAGCAAAAGCAAGAAAATTTTAAAGGTATGACAAAATGTTTGTAGTTGTTTTTCATTAAAGTCAACATATTTTTTGTAGCTTTCTCTGTGTTTCTTTCAGACCTAAGGGAAATTAACTATTGTTAACAATAAAAACAAAAATAAAATGTTGTTGTTGTTTTTGTTTTTGTAAAAACATACAAGTGCACTCATATGCCCAGAGGTTTGTTTGAGTATTAAACAAAAATTTAATAAACAACACATATGTATATGTGTATGTATGTATGTATGTAAGCACACAGTCTTATATGAATGTATTTAAATATGTATGTATGTAAATGTCAATTTGTACAAATTCACTTTCTCGTTGTTACGCATTAAAGAGTCAACCCAGACGTATGAGTATTATTATTTTATTTAAAATTCAATTAAATATTACGTATACGCAATGTGTTTGTTGTTCTGTACATATTCTCTACTTTTCTTCATAAGTAGTAAAATGAATGAATGAATGCATGAATTAATGAATAAATGTTTGCATTGTGATTTTATATTAATTGCATAAGGCGGAGGCTGTTCTTTAATACTGAGTTTATGTTTGCATTTAAATTAAAGTCTGTTCTTATGACTGACTGAAGTAATTATGCAAATTATTTTGTAAGATTCCTTACTCAGGTAAATTGTTGAATAAATGTGGGATGGGCTTATGTATTTATTTAAAAATATTCGATAAAATGCAATTTGGTAGAGTAAATAGCTGAAGTGTGTCATTGTTTTTAATTTTGTTTTTAAGAATGCTCTTTAAAGGGGCCTTCATTAAGTCGACCCAATATTATAATATCCTTCCAAGGTTAAATTATTATAACATCAAATTGAATGTTTTAATAATGCTGGTCAGAAAATTACTTACACTGAATATAAATTACGATTATATCGAGCTCTTATGATCGCAAACGACAGCAAAAATATTGATCGTAAGCGACAAAAAATCTTTATTTAACAAAAACTGGGAATGTTTTGGTGCATAACATTTTTGCTCTTTGTTTGATTGCTACTTTCGACAAATTAATTACATTTTTTTGAAATTGTTTAGAAGTTATGGTGCAAAGTATTTTATGTGAAGTTTTTTTTTGGTTTTAATTTAATAACTTTAAAATACTGGACTGATTGTGGCACAATATGCAAAAAACGGCAAACGGAAAAATGGAGTTTTAGACCAATTTTTAAAAACTTATCTATTTTTAGCTGTACGTGCTCTACTGTAGCTGAAGTTGCAAACTTTTGCAAGTGCAAGGCTATGGAAAAGATTTTTACAGATTCGAAAACTACTTAAGAAAGAAATATTTAACGGAATGTCGTTTTCGATTTTTTTAATTTAAGGGCTCGATATTTCTGGGCATATTTTATAGAAATCTAAACTTTGATGAACCGCCGTGGTATAGCAGGTTAGTCATCCGCCTAGCATACCAGAGGCCCAAGTTCGATCCCTGGCCAGACTCAATTGAAAAAATAAATTTTCAAAAAAAAAGCGGCGGTTCACCTCATAACTCAGCTAGCCACTGGTTATTGAGTATTAGGCTATATAAAACTTCTCTAACTAATGCATTTGCCGTTCGGAGCCGGCATTAAAACGTAGGTCCCTTTCAATGAGTCTAAAAATAGAATCGGATGCAGCTCATTGTCGGAGAGAAGTACCCCTTGTTCCAATTGGAATGTTGTCGGGGAATTATATATATATATAAACTTTGGAAAACTTATTTTTAAAAAAACTTCACCCAAAGTTTTAAATTTTTACTGTTTGTCTAAGCTTTTTATAGCAAACATAAGAAATAGATGTAATCAAATCATACGAGCTTTTAGCTCACAAATTCTTTCTTGCGACACTTTTCAATAGATAAAACATTTTACTCTTATTCTTATTTTAACCTTCAAAACTACTCAAAAGTAAACAATCAAGAGATGATATTTATGCATAGAATGTAAGTCTATTGTAACAGGTTAACAAGATTTTAGCATCTAGTTAATAAAGACAATTAAAGATTTTGGTTTAATGGCTAAAATTTATATATTTAAGTAATAATAAACTTCACCCCCTTTCTATGAATATATTTCGCATCAACAAACAAATACATAAAAAACATAAAACGTTTAAACTTGTTTACAAGTTAATTCTGAAATGTCATAAATTCTCCATAAATTAAAAGGTTTATTATTCTCAAGGGTCACTTATGTGATTGTTTTTACTACTTCATGTTCTAATTAAACTAAAAACTTTACTCCCGTGGATTAACTAACGAGAAACTCCATTAATCCAATGGCTATAAAATACTTACAATTATACATATAATATGTATTTTACATACATATTTAAACATAGTTACACAGCGGCACACAGATATACGTGCATTAGGGTGACAATGATTTGTATGAAAGAAATTTGTTGTCTGAATTTTAAAACTTTTTTAAAGTAATATTGTAACTAAAGGTAACTAGAGTCACATCGGACAGTATTCTATAGTCACGTATCGGGTCTAAAGTTTAAGAGCCCATTGGTATAGGGGAAAATTGGTTCTTTATTCGCTCTTGCGAAATTTCAATTAAAAATAATTAATTTTTACAAGACAAAATAATGGAATATTAAGAAGAACTAACGCCGCTATATTATTTTCTTTTTAATAGTCAAAAACAAAATACCATGAAGTACATTAGGAGTTATTGCAATTTTTCAACGAAAGTTTATGTCCCTGAAAAAGCGCCTAAGGATATGCACCAAAATTTGTTCTTTGTAATTAAAGAAATTCTAAGCCAGACACGATATATCACTGAATGGCTTGGGTGCTAAATAGTCCAGTTTTGTTTAAATATGTTCGAATTTGCTTAGTTTTTTTCATGTTGGAAAATGGTACATTTTTTTCAGGTTGGTTTCAAGTTTTTGAAAATTTTGTTACACGAATATTAAAAATGAAGAAATGAATCGTATAACGCTTAACAGACATGTTTTTTTTTAATGGCAAAAATATTTGGTCATTTAGTTATGTCTAACTTTTCTTTATTTACAAAAAAAAAATGTTTGGTGCATATTCCATGGCGCGTTTTCTGGCACATGAATTTTCGAGGGAAAATTCCAATAACTCCAAAACTACTCCATCGATTTGTGTCTTTGACTATTTAAAATAATCCTGTCTTAGTCCTGTTTAATATTTCATTATGTTTTTTGTAAAGATAAATTATTTTTGGTTGCATTTTTGCAAAAACAAAAAAAAAAGAACACATTTTCCCCATACAAATGGCCCAATGCCCGCCCATAGAACGTTGTCCGATTTAGCTGAAATTCTTAGAATTAAACTTTAAAATTCCTAAGAATAGTTTAAGCCGTCACCCTAATGTATATGTAAACTACACACATATTAGTACCATGGCTCTTCATATGTTTTTATTACAGAGATATAATAAAAAACATAATAAATAAAAAATATATATTTACAAAAATAATAACTGCACAACAAATAAACATAAAGTCAACACAATATGAAAATGTAATTAAACTCAATAAGAGTTGAGTTAAATAAAGATTCTAGGGGAGATTATTTGTTTGCTGTTATATAGATGCTTTTATACACATACATATGAATGTATGTCCCTTTTATGCAAATGTGTGTAGGTTGATTATACTATTAAGAGCAATAGTAAACGATAAGCATAAGAGGAGCAATAACAACGATTATTAATGTTAAAGATACTGATGACATGCATATGCATGAATGTAATTCAATATGTAATATTTAAAATTTATAGTATATACATACATATTTCTCTACTGCAGGTAGTGCATATGTATGTATGTACGCATGTATATGTTAATATAAACAATTGTATAATAAATACATACTAACATTTATGTATTTATTATACAATTGCTGATGACTATAAATTACACTTACACACAGAAAGTAAACACATTCATATCCTGTATGCAGCTGTATATTGTTACTATAATAAAAGATTTGCTGAAGTAACCCAACAGCTTAAAATGTTTTTTGTTATTGAAAAAGATCGTTGGTGCGTTTTGAATATCCGGCAATGAGGCCATCTGTCCACAGTTGCTTATTTGTTACCAACAATTTTAGTAGTAATGTTGACAACTACTGGGTATCTTTAAATGTATGTGTTCACATATAGTACAGGTATATGGATAATGATACTTACACATACACTTGTAAAGATCTTGTTTATTTATTAAACACATACACAAAATATATTTAATAATAATAATTGAGATTAAAGTAAAAAAATCCAATAAAAAATCTCACACACAATAAATTCTTATTTGGATTAAGTTTTATCAATCTTTATTTATGCAGAGAAAAGTTTTTTAATATTAAATCTCAGAAAATGTGTTTTGTTTTTATATTCTGATTTGTTGAAATAAATAAATCTAAGAACTTTAAAATATAAACATGAAACAGACTAAATGGTATACATTGGTCAAAAACAAATATATAACATATAATACCTCTGTGTGATTTATAAACAAATTTCTAACAAGTTTTTAAGATTTGGGTAATGATGAACGACATATCTAAACTAGATTTTATAATCTTTTTTTGTCGATATCTTGCTAAATAATATAAGAACAAAGCCACAACATTTTTCACTTTAATTTTTCGAAAATTGGTCCGTTCGCCTACCAAATGAAATGTCTGTACTGCCATTACATATTTTTGGACTTAATGCAGTTTTCGCAACAGTTTCGAGTCTTTGGAGATATATGTTTAAAAAATTGCAAAATAAAACTTAACTCACCTCCTATTTCACTTTCAAAAACTTTTACAGGAAAAGCAAAAATTTATTATATTTCAAAATTTTATTATAAATTTCAAATTTTATATACAGGGTGGCTAACAGAGATGTCTGTGATGAAATTTCGACAAAAAATAAGGAATCTAGAGGCAAAAGTAGTCAATAGTACACCGAATCTGACACTTTTTTTTATAGGATTTCATGTAAATTTCAATATGTTAATCGCATTTAAAGCAACTGGAGTTAATATGTGATTAAAAAATCATCTCTTATACCACTTGGAACATTTTAACCGTCAAACGATTCTACACTCAGAAAAAAGACATGTACTAAATTTGAGGAAAAATAATTCCTTAAAAATAGTATAAAAAATTCCTTATTCGGAGTAAGTTTTTACTCAAAACTAGGAAAAATTGTTACATTCTAGTAAAAAATACAACATTTAAATAAAAAATTTATAGTTCATATACTAAAAAATAGTTAAGATTTTTCCATAGAAAAATTGGAAGAATTTTGTAAAATATTATTTATTTTAGGGAAAATTTTGTTAAAAACTAGTAAATATGTCCTAAATTTTAGTTCATCACATCGTAAAACAAGGTAATATTGACTTTAGTTCAAAAAATTTGATTGAGTAAATGATTTACTCAAAAATAGTTCATAAAATTGAACTTACTTAAAGTCTGGAAGTAGTTGTCGTAAATTTAAGTTCATTATTTTCCTAATTACTAGAAAGTTATACTTAAATTTAGAAAACTTTCTACATTTTAAGAAAAATTTATTTAAAATTAGTTCAGATAAATTACAACGTCCAATAGTATATAATTTTCTTATAATAAATAAAATTGTAATAATATTTAAAAGTTATATACTAATATTTAAGAAAATTTTCCTTAAAATTAGTTCAGATAAATCAAAATAAATCATGTTCAAATTTATGAAGTAATTAGGAAAAATTTTTTTATAATGAGTAAAATTGTACTAATTTCTTGAAAGTTATATGCTAATATTTAAGAAAAATTTCCTAAAAATTGTATTGAAAAATAAATGTCAATAAATTATTTTCATTTATAATTTATTTTCAATATTATGTGTTATTGTTCTGTGATAGTTTTTTATTAATTTCGGTAAAATCGCGCTCTCAAAGACTCCAAGAGCAGCTTCATCTGCTTATGCAAGAGCCCATGATTAGTTCTTGTTGAGAGGATGTTGGTAAGTATGATTCTTCTTTTGATTTCAATACATACACTAACATATGTCATTGTTTATATTTACTGCGGTACCAAGGTGGGCAAATTCTTTAACAAATTCCACGATGATGTATGGTCCAATTGCTTGCTAGAAGATACCATCAGCAAGGAAAAGGCGGCAGTCACTTCACTCAATGTGCGCCCCATAATATCAGTGTCATCGGCAAACGCGAATAACATGTGCGTTCTGCTAAAAATCGTGCAACTTGTATTAACTACAGCATCACGTAAGAAGTTAAGTAAGGTAAGTAGTGTCCATTTGTTTGATTTATCTGGTCTAAAGTCACATTGGTAGTCCCTCTTTTTGTGCACTGGACAAAGACCACTTGCAGAAGTGCTTCTTCGCGCTCAGCATGTCACCTGATTTCCGTGATTGCCCTTACAGGAGAAACCCGATATTAGTTTCAGATCAGCTTTCTTTCCCAATCTTTGCGTTATTATTACCAAAGATTATTTTCACGTCGTGTCTTGGGCAGCTACCATAAACTTCTTTAAGTTTAGCGTGTGCACAAATCAGGCTTAGATCAAAGTATTTAGCTTTAACGCGAATTGTCGCTAACCTTTCCTTTACTGGGGTGAACCTAGAAACAAGGTTTCGCAATATTTTGCTTACCAAACACATGCTTACCATCATGACCATTCCATCTAATCTCCTGGACTGCAATCATATCACATTTGTATTTATCGATTACATCCATCAACTGGATTAAAGCAACTCCTCTGTAAAGAGTTCGGATGTTTCAGGTGCAGATCCTTAAATCATGATAATTTATTCGTTTGCGGTGGTCGATAACATTAGGGGGTGCCGTTTTTTTTTTATAATTTTTTGTTTTTCATAGTAGGAGTTTTTTTTTCCAGGAGTAGGTTACTTGCCTGAGATTCTAATCCAACTTTTTGTGCTTGGAGTTGTCATCACAAGTAACAACATGATTGGTAGGCTCAAGCATCATTTCCGTTTATCAAATTTGCCTTTTAACGTCACTCGACTTTAATTCATATGGGACCCTATTTCCTGGCATTTAATGATTTATTGTATGACTCTTAATAATAAATCAAGTGTTTCCTGCGTTTCCTGCGTAATGCTTCCATTCCCCATTTTAAAACTTTTTCAGCAGCCGTTTTCTTCAAATTAAAAAAGGACTTCCCTGCATATTAAGGCTCAAACCATGTATGTGATGCAGTTTTTATATTAGGGTGGGTCTTTTTCAATGTTTGCCAGGAGGTTGTTATATATTAAATATCATAATTCAATGTCAAATTTAAAGAAAGATGGGCTTAGTGACAGAGATTAAAATAACTCCAAAAGCGATCTTCTAAATGGAGAGTTGTTGGATTTAGGTACAGTTTTTCTATTATAATACATTAATGGGCAAGTATTCAAGGTAAATACATTTTTAGATTGAGCTTTTGCGTAATGTATTGATAAGTATCTAAAATAAAAAAATCGTATAGGTGTTTTAAGTAACAGTTAATTATACAAAATCGAAAAAATTGTGGGTAAAACTCAAAAGTCATTGTTTGGTATAAATTTTGTTCTTTTATCCAAACACTTTTATTTACTCATGTTTATTGACCATCAGATGGACGAACATAAACCGAACCGGGTCAAATTGTCGGCAATGGACATGGGTTGATAAAAGTGTTGGGCTATATGAACGAAATTTATACCAAACAACTATTTTTGACATTTGATATATATTAATTTTAAACTTTATTTTCTTTAATTTTTTCGATTTAGTAATAATAAAAATAAATTATGTATTTTACTTGTTATCAGTTAAAAAGTTTATTTCCCTTAACTAACTGTATGCTCTAAAAAAAAAAAAATTTAAAAATATATAAACACCTGTACTTTATTTTATATTTTTTGCAAAATGACCTTTGATTAGTTAAATTGGGAAGACTAAGGACCTCTAGTGTTCCGTAGCCAAAGATGCCGTGCGTCACGAAGAGCGTCCCTTCCATATTATTTTATCAAAGTAAATAACAATTTCACTATGAAAAGGCTTTAATATTTTTCAATGTATTATACTACAGTTAATTCTGAAGTACGATTTTTTTATTTATTTACCTTATAAAATTTGTCTTCATTAATGAATACATTAATATTAATACTTATCTAATTTCCAATAACTCACACTATGAACCAAAATTCTTTTATATTGAAGTTTATATTGCATTTTCAAATAAATAAATTCTTAAACTTGTAAAAGAAGATCAGATATTTAATGGCAAAGAATGGGTAATGAAATACATTGAGTAAGAAGTTATTTATATTAGAAGAAACTTTCACAAATACGAATGTGGGAAATTTCAAAACTACTTCATCCATTTTTTATTTCTATGACCTTTAATTTATTGTATTGTTTTATATAAGTTGATTGGAATTTCGGTAAAACCAAAAGTACTCCCATTTTTCGCCATAAGAACCAGTCTAAATAAAAGTTTTTATAAAATTTTGTTTTGTCTCGGAAAATATTTCTTCGGGAAAATTAAGGTTGCATTTAAAAAAAATAAGATGCACTCTAATTTATATATTATTTCTTATTATATAACTTCTTATTATTTTTTATTTAATTATGTATATGTATTTATGTTATAAAAAATATTTTTGTAAATTTATGAAAATATATTAATAAAAATACTTTATACCATTTTTAATACTTTTATTTTATAAAGGGGATACATTTTTTTTAGAAAATAATTTTACTTAATTTTAGTTCTTTTTTGTATAATTTATAAGAAATAAGTTTCATTAATGTAGAAAATATTTTATAATGGGAATGAATATTTTACTAAATATAAGGATTAAACTTATTTATTTTCTGACTGTTTTTCCCACTCTTAAGGAAAATATTTCCTAAAAATTATAAATTTTTTACAAGATCTAAATAAATAATTTACTGAATTTCAGTAATCTTTTTCTACTATTGTAGAAAATTTGATCATAAGTTTACTGCAGTTTTTACTTGTTTTTAGTAAAAATAAATTATCTTTTAACTAAAATGAAGGAAAATTTTCCTTAATTAAAGTATTGATAAATATTTATATCTGAACTAAATTAAAGGAAATATTTAGTTGTTTTTAAGACGTTTTCAGATAAAATATGAACTAAATTATAGTAATTTTTTTTCCAAGTTTTTAGTTAAATTTTATTTGATTTAAGTTAAAATTTGTTTGATATAAGGAATTTTGTCAAAAACTTAAGGAAATTTTTTTCCTGGAATTAAGTAATTTTTTTACTCGATTGTTGTAAAAAACGGCTTTGGCGCCATACGACAACCATTTTTTCCTCAAATTTAGTAAATTTTCCTATATTTTAGTTCATTTTTTTTCTGAGTGTATTAAAAAGCAATTTTCAACATTTTTTTACGTGCTTAAATTTGAGTAATAAATTTAATTTTGTTTGCACAAGGGAGTCTATATGACCTATTTTTGGTATCTAGACACGTTCAGATTATAATGGTGTGTTCACAAAAGTTATTTAGCTTTACTGTGGCTACAATTTTCCCAAATATAGTGTAGGAAAAAATCAGGTTTTCCAAAAAGTTATGATCAAAAAATTAAAAACAATCAAATTTTTCATTAGTTTTTTGAAAAAAGTCTAAAATAAAATACATTTTTATATTAAAATGTTAGCAAAAAAATATTCGCCATACTCTTCGCTACATTTTTGCCGAACATAGCTAAGCGATATTTTTAAGTGTTGATTAACTATTTGGTAAAAACTGATGACACCTTTTTTAGGCATCACGATAACATTGGGAAACTTTGGAGGCCCATGAAAATAAAACGGTCACTAACTTGGTCAAACTGAGTATAGGGGGTTACTACATTTTGATAGTAGAATCCGACCTATATGGTCACGACCTTGCACTTTTTTCACTGTTGTGCAGTGTAATAAATAAACCCTCTTACAATTTTATAGCATGAATACTTTAACAAAAATAAAAGTTTTCCATTTTTTTGCTGTTTTTTAAAGAAATATAATGTTTTTTGTGCTGCGAAATGAAATGGTTGAATGTTTAAATTTTATGTATTTTTTGAGTTTTTTGTTGGTTTTGTTGGCTGGCAGAATGAATGAATGAGAATGGACGAGCGAGCGAACGAACGAATGGTTGCATTGCATTCAACAGAGTCAACCAATTTATATGCGGACACAGGAAATGAACAAAATAAAGATATTGTTGTTTGAATATATTTCACTGGTGGCGAGTGAGGCTGCACTGGAGGGAATGGTATTGGTTTGAGTACATTGAAGTGGTATTTTTTGTATTTTCTTTTTGTAGCTGTTTTTGTGTGTTTGGTTACCAGCCAAAGTCCATAATGAATTTTCAAGTTCACAACGAATTTTGTAATTGTTTTAAATTTTATTGTTTTTTTTTGCAATGTTTTTTGTACAGTTTTCTGTTTTTGTCCTTTTTATTGTTTAAACAATAAACTGTTTTTCGCATCAGTTTATTTTACAATTTACTGGGCAATTCCTGGTAAACGTCAGGGTGGTGGCGTATGAGTGTCATTAATAATTCATTTACAAAAGCGTGAATACGTAAGAGCAATATCCAATTTATTATTTGCATATAAAAAGTTTAACAATTGTAACTTAAATTTGTAATCGAATGAAAACTTAAATTTTTTTAATAAACTTAAATGTACAATAAAATTCCATTAAATTTCTTAACTTACCCCATTTTTTTCACAAACACCGCCGGCATTTTTTAAATCTCCAGTCCAAGCTAAACCCAAAGTACCCATTTCAAAGTCTCGATAGGTGAACATATAAGCCAAACAGAAAGCATCGTAATCCTCCTCTATAAATAACAAATAAAAAAGGGGAAAATAAGAGCTTTGATGAATAAAAGATTTTCCAAACAAATGTTTGCAAAATGGAAAAAAAGTGAAACGAAAAGAAACCTAAAAGATTATACAAACATTTGTTAAACTTTTTAATAAACTTTAAGGATACTAAGAAATATTGCCTTGAACAATTTTTCTCTTAATAAAAGTGGTTTGATTAATAAATAAAATATCAAATTTGCACAAATATAAATATTTTTTTTTTGTAAAATTCCTTGGAATATTTTTCTATTTATTTAACCAAAAACTCGACCCTCGTTTGAATTCTACTTATAGTCATGATTGAAAGAAAAACAACTTCCTACGCAATAACAATTTAAATTAAAATTGTGTGTTCTTTCCCAGAAATTGTTATATATTTTCCGTATTCTTGTCATAATCTTCACATGTTTCATTTTACTATATTTTAAGTGGAAAGTTTTATTTTTTTTTTAACAAATTGTTTTTATTTTAAAAGTTAAAGGGAATGTTTGCAAACAAATTATAAGATAAAGTGACAAAAACACCTGCAATTTTGCGAAAATCCATTTTAATGCCTTTTCATATTTTTTGTTGTGGTTGTGGAATTTTCATGTTTTTGGTTTCTTCTTTGTTATAAATGAAATCAATTTTCATGTACTTATAAATCCTGTTACAGTAAAAAGCTCTTAAAGAATTGAACAAAATTAATTAAAAAGTGATAATGTAAATTTGTTAATAAAAGCTTTTTCTTTTTCAAACAAATTTAATTTTTCTCAAATTTAACTTTTCCCCTAGAATTTGTCACCCTATAAAAATTAACCTTCATTACACTTTTCATTAAATTTGTATTTTTAGTTTAAAAAAATTTTCTGTTTTCATAGGAAATTTTTAAAAATTTTATTTTTTATACAAATTTTTCAAAAATTTTCTATTTTTATAGGAAGTTTTTCAAAATTTTTTTATTTTTATAGGAAAGTTTTCAAAGATTTTCTATTCTTATAGGAAATTTTTCAAAAATTTTCTATTTTTATAGGAAATTTTTCAAAATTTTTCTAGGAAATTTTTCAAAAATTTTCTATTTTTATAGGAAATTTTTCAAAAATTTTCTATTTTTATAGGAAATTTTTCAAAAATTTTCTATTTTTATAAGAAATTTTTCAAAAATTTTCTATTTTTATAGGAAATTTTTCAAAAATTTTCTATTTTTATAGGAAATTTTTCAAAAATTTTCTATTTTTATAGGAAATTTTTCAAAAATTTTCTATTTTTATAGGAAATTTTTCAAAAATTTTCTATTTTTATAGGAAATTTTTCAAAAAATTTCTATTTTTATAGGAAATTTTTCAAAAATTTTCTATTTTTCTAGGAAATTTTTCAAAAATTTTCTATTTTTCTAGGAAATTTTTCAAAAATTTTCTATTTTTCTAGGAAATTTTTCAAAAATTTTCTATTTTTATAGGAAATTTTTCAAAAATTTTCTATTTTTCTAGGAAATTTTTCAAAAATTTTCTATTTTTATAGGAAATTTTTCAAAAATTTTCTATTTTTATAGGAAATTTTTCAAAAATTTTCTATTTTTATAGGAAATTTTTCAAAAATTTTCTATTTTTATAGGAAATTTTTCAAAAATTTTCTATTTTTCTAGGAAATTTTTCAAAAATTTTCTATTTTTATAGGAAATTTTTCAAAAATTTTCCATTTTTATAGGAAATTTTTTAAAAATTTTCTATTTTTATAAGAAATTTTTCAAAAATTTTCTATTCTTATAGGAAATTTTCCAAAATTTTCTATTTTTATAGGAAATTTTTCAAAAATTTTCTATTTTTCTAGGAAATTTTTCAAAAATTTTCTATTTTTCTAGGAAATTTTTCAAAAATTTTCTATTTTTATAGGAAATTTTTCAAAAATTTTCTATTTTTCTAGGAAATTTTTCAAAAATTTTCTATTTTTCTAGGAAATTTTTAAAAATTTTCTATTTTTATAGGAAATTTTTCAAAAATTTTCTATTTTTATAGGAAATTTTTCAAAAATTTTCTATTTTTATAGGAAATTTTTCAAAAATTTTCTATTTTTTATAGGAAATTTTTCAAAAATTTTCTATTTTTATAGGAAATTTTTCAAAAATTTTCTATTTTTATAGGAAATTTTTCAAAAATTTTCTATTTTTATAGGAAATTTTTCAAAAATTTTCTATTTTTATAGGAAATTTTTCAAAAATTTTCTAGGAAATTTTTCAAAACTTTTCTATTTTTATAGGAAATTTTTCAAAATTTTTCTCGGAAATTTTTCAAAAATTTTCTATTTTTATAGGAAATTTTTCAAAAATTTTCTATTTTTATAGGAAATTTTTCAAAAATTTTCTATTTTTTTAGGAAATTTTTCAAAAATTTTCTATTTTTATAGGACATTTTTCAAAAATTTTCTATTTTTATAGGAAATTTTTCAAAAAATTTATATTTTTATAGAAAAAAAAACAACTTGAACAGTCTTTCTATGAACCTTTGGTAGACAGAAGGACTTCACTTATCTTGATGTAGGGTATAACAAAGTAATATTGCCAATGATCCATTTGTAGCTTCCATCTCCTTTTGTATTTCATGGGATTTGAGGAAAGCTTAATTGGCATTATTTGTTACAGTTTAACAAAAAAATCTTTTTCAATTAAAATTGTTTAAATTTTACATAGCAAAGTTCGTGTTGACTTTAAAAATTCTTAACGTTACAATTCTAAAGCGGCTGCAGTTGTTGTGGTAACATTTCTCAATGTGTAATTGAGTTTTCCAAGAATTTATTTTATGTACAGATATGTATGTTAGCAATTCAAGCTTTTTACAAAACTGATTCCTTTTTTTTTTAGGAGAAAACAAAAAAAATTTAAGTCTCATTCACATAAAATCTCAGTTAAAATATTTGTACGTGTTGTAACAAAGAAAACATGAAAGTGATATAACAAATACAAATACAATGTAATTACGTATGTATTTACGTATGTAGAAAATGAAATCTTATAAATACAATACAAAATACATGTGTAAACAGGAGTACAAAATATTTACATATGTAAATAATACCTATAACTAACAATTTGTTTAAATATACTCTCATATCTACTTTTATGTTTAGTATATAATTTTTTGGAAAAAGTATTAAAGTATGTATTAAAAATTTGTTTTAAACTTAATTTTTCATGACAACTGTTTGTTTAATTACAAAAGAAATAAATAACAATAATTATTTGATGATTTTAAAAGACATTAATTTGCGACTATTTTTCGGTTTTTAAACAAATTTTTAGTTAAATTATAGTCCACGTATAATAAGTTTGTGCTCAGTAATAAGTAAAGTTTACGCAATACTAAAAAAATTCAGTAATCAGTAAACTTTACTAATTACTGCAAATAATTTCAGTATTCAGTAAATTTTACTGAATACTGAAAGAAATAGTAATGAATGCTGAAAATATATTCAGTTATCAGTAAATTTTACTGATAACATTTCATGATCACGTGTGTGCCTTAGCTTTCTCTCATTGGTTGTTTCCAAATTAAAGTAAAAACAATAAAAGCAATATACGCTATTTTTTATGGGACTTTTCAAATGGACCATACGTTAAATCAATGTATGAAAGTGTAGGCTCTAAATTTTATAGAGGGTTGGGTTTTGCTTTGGTTTAACATTGTGGTAATAGAACATATAATCATATTTACGAAAAGTAGTAATGATTAGAAATTTCAACAAAAACTTTTAAAATCGTTAAAAAAAAGGTCATTAAAAATTTATCTGTATGTTATTTTTTTAGTTAGTTTTTTAAAGCCTTTGACCACTGCAGTGGTTAATAGTGCACTGTAGTTAATTATAAGATTAAAGCAAATAATTGAAACATGCCATAAAATAAGCCCTAATCGAAAAAATACAAATATTTATTTTAAAATATTTTTATGAATAAATTACTAGTTTCCGAGACACCCAAAAAAAGCTAAAACACAAAGTTCGTGATCATAATATAAATAATGATAAAAAAAAATTAACTTTTTCCAGTGCCATCAGATCCCAATAAAACAGAAGCCACAGAAAAAATAACCAACCGCAAGGTCAGCTAAAATAAAACCTATAAATAATTTTATGCAAACATTAAATTGTAATTAACAAAAAATACATACAAAAACATTAAAAAAAAAAAAACATGATAAAAAATTTTAATTGATTTTAAATAAACATTTAAACAAAAAAAAAATACAATATAAGCAAAAATTTATTAAAAGTAAAATTCAATTGACTTATAGACTTAATGCCTTAATCGAACTCACCTGAAAATAACTCTAAAAATTTTTCAACGCCATAATTGCCGGGAAAGCGATAGGCAGGATCTTTGACTGCATTCATATTGTGGACCTTGATGCGTTTAATCATGAATGTTATATTGTCAGGTTTGCCATCATTGTTAAAATCTGCGAAAAAATGAGATAATAAATAAATAAAAAAATAAATTGAAATTAAAGTTTTAAAATAAAATGGTATGAAAATTTAAATCAATAACATTTGCATATAGTATTTTTGTTTTAACAAACATAAATCCGATTTTATGTCAGAGAAATTAAATGTATATTTTTTATACTTTTCAGAATATCTGATGTCCACTGGCAGGCAGACGTGTACAAATATTTGTTTGTATACACATGTATGTATGTTTGTAGCAGTGCACACAATTATACGTTCGTATGACTTAAAAAGGATTATTTATGTGTATGAAAATATTGTTCATATAGATATGTATATATGTATATGAGTATAAATAACTGTTTATTTTTCCATTGAGTATATAAGTTTTAGTAATTGTTTTTCTACATATCGCTCACTGACTTAAACAGCGGCACAACTCAAGGTGTATTACATTGAGAAAAATTGCATTAAATGGTTAACTTCCTTAAATACACGTTATTAAATTTTATAATTTATCTTTTCTTCTCAGACCTCATAAAAATTAAAACTATCAATTAATGACCTGTTTTTACAATTGGTTTCACACAAAAACCTTTGCCATATGAGTGAAAAAAATTGGTTTTGGTTCATATAAAACAAATACCAGTTCACTTTCAGTGAAATACGTAAGAAATGAATTCTTTGCATAAAATTTTGGTTCTTGTATTTGGATTTCACGCATCTATTGAGCCAAAAACAAACGACCAGAAAAAAATAATCGTCGCCAATTTTTACAATGAAATTATAGATGTTTTTGATAACAAATTTATTAGAAATATAAAATCTTTCATTTTCTTTAATTTAATTATTATAAAACAAGTAAGAAAGTGCTATCGTCGGTTAAGCCCGACCATACGATATCCTTTACCACTAAGGTCAAAGGTGTTATTTTTCCTGTATGAAGACAAATATTTGCTAAATTTTGCCATCATACAAACATTTTCTCAAAACTTATATATTTAAGCTGTTTCCGTCATTTGGACTTATATGAGAGCTAGGTCAAATGTGGACCGATTATCTCGAAATTTGGCAAATTGATTACGGTTATGTATGCAAAAAATAAACTAAAAATTCCCATCATCTTTAGATTTACGAGCGTTTTAGTAATTTTTGTCTCATTTAGAGCGTTTTTAAAGAAAAGTTTGTATGGGAGCTATGGTCAAATGTGGACCGATTTGAAATTTGGTACAGTGATTGTAGTTTACATAAGCAGTATTTGATTTAAATTTCATGAAAAAATATTGATATTTGAGACCAATATATCAATTCCGGGAAGTGGGACCTATGGGAGGTACCATAAATAATGGACCGATTTTGACAAATTTCAATAGCTATGGTCCCATTATCAAAAAAATGATCTGTGCCAAATTTCATTTCAAATTTTCATTTTATCTTCAGAATTGCGATCTTTAGTTTGATTACAAGCTTTACATGGGGGTCCAGCCAGCCGTCCAGACAGACGGACGGACGGACATCGCTAAATTGACTCAGAAAGTTATTCTAAGCCTATTGGTATACTAAAAGGTAGGTCTAAGACAAATATTTCTATGCGTTACATACATCACCACTAACTTATAATACCCTTTCCACCTATGGTGGTGAAGGGTATAAGGGTATTTATTTATTTTCGAGTAAATAGTAATAATAAAAAATAAGTTTTTTCCTATAAAATAAATTTTTTTTATGAAAAAATATGTTTTTCGCAATAAAAAATGTTGTTCCTTCAGAAAAAATAATTTTTTTTTAAGAAAAATAGTCAAATGTTTTTCTAAATAAAAAAATTTTTATAAATTTGTAATTTTTATGAGTTCCATTTAAAAAAAAAAAAAATATAACTCCCCCACGCATGTGCATTCCTCGCTGGTTGAGCGGCAACTGAAAAATATCAATAAACAATGAGCAGAAAGAAAACACTCAAAGATCGGTCGACTTGTAGAGTTATACACAATTAACTTTCTCAATATAATTTTGATACCATTTGATATACCAATCACAGAAGGTCTTAATCGATTATAAACGATTTAAAACTGTTCCTTATTGTTAAAATTTTCAAAATTTAAAATAAATGTCATTATTCTGGCGAATGATCGATATCAATGAATGTATTGTACATTTATGAATTTACTTATGTATATCTTTGTATATGTATCTGTTCATCTGTATGTTTAAGAGCTTGAGAATCGTTATAAAATGTGGTTTTCATTCATTTTTTTATGATTCACTTTTGTTGTTACCGTTTTCCTTTTTAAACTAAAATACATTTACTGTTGCATGCTTTCCGTCTATACATTTGGAAAATATCCTTTAAATGTGTTTGTGATTATATTAGACTGATTCAATGATATGGTAGAATCTTTTATAATTTTTTAGAAAGTCTGTAGTGTAGGGAGTAAAAATTTAATAATTAAAAAAAAATTTGTTGTAATAAATTTTAATTTTAGGTGTAGTTTATGAGGTAATTTGTATGGTATTTGTATGAGCAAATATTTAAGCATTTTTTCAACAAAAATCAGGCTTAAAACATACGTCATAACAAAAATACCTATTAAAATGTTTTCATATATGTTTGAGGTACGTATGAAAAAAGTGAAGCTCCGTTTCGGTAAAACTGAATGATATATAGCTCTAACAAATATGAGCTTGGGAAATATTTGAAATTGTAATATTAAATTAGTTTTAAAATTTCAGGAAATTATACTTTTTCAAAAATATTTACAGCAGGAAAATGCCCATCTAGATAATACATTAAAATCGAACAGAATTATTTGATTGTGATTGTGATTGGTGCATTTTGTGCTCTTTTGAGTTATTTTATAAAATAATGCCTATATTTTATTATTCATTGTTTATGATGAACACTTTTCTTAAAATTCGATTAAAACTTCGATCAAGCCAAACTCATGTTTTTAATACTACATAATATCCTTTTTGAAGCCAACAATTTTACCTTGAAATTTAAATAGCAGCCTAATACATATGTACCTTTATGAGTATGTGTGTAAAACATAAAATGTTGTTACTTTTGTCTTGTTTTTTGCTCTGAATATTCAAAATAAATATTTTTCTTGGAGGTCGGTTTTTCTGTTTGCTATTTTATTTCTTTTATATCTTTTGCAAATATATAACTTATATGAGGTTATAGCGAATCTTAAGTTCACTTCAAGGCAGATGTATTAATTATATAAGTTTACAAGGAAAAAATGTTTAAAATATTAAACAAAATTACTAAGCTCAATACTTTAGTTTAACTAAAAATGTCGAAATCCTCTAAATCTTTTAAATAAAGTTAAAATATTGTTCAAAATCGATTGTTACAATCACATTCAAGTATTTTATATACCCACTATTAATTTAATATTGTTTGTTAAGAAAGAGAAAAGTAATGAAACACATATCGAGCCTTAACCGCAGAAAAATCTTAAGCAACATGATTTTCGAATTTGCGTTTTTAGACGTCTTACTAAAAATTTAGAACTTACAGTATTGAAAGCAATTCAAACGTCATTTTGAAAAAAGCTAAGTAATAAAAACCAAAGAAAAAAGAACTTAAGCAGTAGTATATCAAATAATACATACATAATTCCCACGACACACAGTGATTTGAGCCCATAGTAAAATTGGAAAAAACTAGAAGGAATAAATTTACAGCGATGAAATTTACAGCATGAATACCCCTTAGCTCAGTTAGAAAAAATATAAAATAAAATTTAAAAATATCCAGATATTTTGCCCGCAAGGGATCAGTATAATTTCCAAAAATCGACCATAATACATTTTCCTTTTATAAACATATAAATTTTGTATTTATTTCGAGGATTTCGTATAACTAGTGTAAATATAATATAAATACATTAGATTTTTCATATTTCCAGTGTTGCCATAATGTGCTGAATCAAACAAAATCTTTTTTTACAAAAATTATTTCTTGAGTGTTTCTGATCAAATTAGGGGCAAACCCATGTACTTAAACCCCAACGCAGATAATGGATCAAAGCAGTTTCTAATAGTAAAGATAGCTAGATGGCGCTACTAAATTTTTTACATATTTTTTATTAGATACATATTTGTTTTATGTACTGAGTTTTAATTATATATTAATAATTTTAAACAGGAACAAAAAAAAAACAGAAAACTTATAATTATTAACGAAATTCTTCTTCCGCTTCTGTATTTTCTAATATATAGTCACGGATTTCTTGAAAATTGTGAAAGGTATTGGTTGATTTTGTTGATACCCTATTGAACGTCACTAGTGGATCAGACGAAATTAGAAGTTTTGTCATCAAGTCTTTGTTACAATTTTCTCTTTTTAGGTCTACCTCCGACATTATCCTTTTTGGAGTAACAATTTCAATCATATAGTCAGTTATAGTAAACGTGACAAAAACACTTACCTTATTATAAGTAACAAATATTTTATCCAAAAAATTTTTATTTTCTTTTAAAAACCGACTTTTGGTTCTATTTGAATCCAGCCACGTTTTACTAAATTTGCTTAAAACTCGCATGGTTTTAATTTTTATTTCTTTTTTATAAAAATTTTCTTCATTTTTTAATTTCTCTTCTAAATAAGCAAGCACTGCACTTACTCTTTTCTTTCCCGGGGATCTAACCCAAAAACTAAATAAAGTTTTGTTATATATATTTACCATTTTTTAATATAATGTTTATAAATTTCTTAAAACAGGCGATAATAAAAAAGCCAACTACTTTTAAAAAATTTTTCTAAAATAAACATTTTTTAAAAAGGGCATAACTCAAAAAACGGTGTTTTTATTCTTACTATTCTATATGCGCTATGAAGACAACATTTCAAAATATATCCTTAGATGTTAAACGAAATGGGATCTCGTTTTATATACTTTTCCTAGTCCATTTAATTTAACAGTTTTTCGAAAAAAATTGAAATTTGCCATAATGTATACCATTTTTTTTCATAGTTTTTTTCTTTGCATTGTAAAGTTTTTAACGTCGTATTATTAACCATGATGTCATTGTCAAACTTGTATAAGGAAATTGTATTCCAATCGAAAATACAATTTTTATGATCCTTTTTCCAAACCTATTTGAAAAAAATAAAATTTTCTAAAAAATTGTAAAAATACTGTACATTTAAGGGAGTTTCATTTGAAGTAGGCCGACCGGATAAAAGAAAGGCGAACATATCTGGAATGCTGAACATCTCAGCTTTAATATGGTGTGCATATTGTTAATAAATTCGCAAAATTAGAAAAAGGAGTTTTTTCTATGGGACGAATCAGTGTGCGACATTCCAATTGGTATTTCTTTCAGACAATGAGCTGCATCCTATTCTATTTTTAGAATCATTGAAAGGGACCTACATTTACACTCCGGCTCCGAACGGCAGATGCATTAGTTAAACAAGTTTTACATAGCCTAATACTCAATAACCAGTGACTAGCTGAGTTATGAGGTGAACCGCTTTTTTTGAAAATTTATTTATTCTAGTCAGTCTGGCCGGGGATCGAACTTGGGACCTCTGGTATGCTAGGCGGATGACTAATCCGCTATACTACGGCGTTTCACAAGACCAAATAATATTTATATTGAAATTTTTAAAGTAATAACTGCCTTAATAGAAGAGTTATTTAAAAAAAAACCTACTCCTGTAAAGTTTGTAATATTGCACTTAAGCTTTTTTTGCGGTTATGTCTCGATATGTACATATTTGTATTTGGTTTCAACTTTGGTTTTCGCTTAGTTAAGGTTGATCTATTTTTTTATGTGGTTTTATTTTAAATTTCTATAGTTGGAGCAGACAAAAAATTCTAGGGAAATGAAGTAAAAGGAAAAATGAATTACCATATAGATATGATAATTACTTATGTATATCAGCAAAAGTGGTTTATTTGAAAGACTATTTGGTTGTAAATTTCTTTAAAAGAAAAACGAAATTGAGTAATTGGAACAAGTAAAGACTAAGATAGCAATAGCATAAATTTGTTTGGCCTAAAAGACTTCAGATGGGTATTTTTTGTAATTTTTATGGGGAATTTCACGTCAAGTGACCGAACTTTTGAAATCGATGTCTTTCGATTTAAATGAATAGAAATGTTGTAAACATGTTGACATGTTGATAGAAATGTTGTCAGCATGTTGACAACATTTCAATAGAAAAAGTAATTTTAATTCGCGATTAATATATTAAGAGTATTACATATTTGAAGGTTTCGCCATTCACTTTTTCTATAGAAATGTCAATGTTGTCGTTTGTGGCGAATTTTGCTTACACCAATAACTAATAACTAAGTTATTTATTTGATATGTTTGACCAAAACGTAAAATTTTGACCCCCTATAACCAGAAACTTTGTTACCGATCTTGCTGAAAATTTGTTTTTGAACTATTCAATAGGACTAACCTAAGTGTAAATTTCATCCAAATCGAAAGACATCGATTTCAAAAGTTTTGTCACTTGACGTGAATACGATACAACAATTTAAACATCTCACATAATCGATATTTTTAAAGCTCCATTTTCAGCGGTCTTGTCAAAGTTATCTCACTGGATAGACATTTTTTTATTTAAAGAAGTTGTAAACTGTAGCAACGCACGATGGGCCGGCTAGAAGAAGTTAAGGCGAATTAATTATTTTTCTTAAATCGCATAAAGCGCCGGAGATGCAATAAAACACGGTGAAAATTTTAGTAAGTTATGAATTTATTCCTGTTAAATATTCATTTCGGCCTATCGTGCAACGCCTTGCATACCTCCATTATATGTATATCAGACTAAAATGTCCATTTAAAATAAAAAGTACTCATTTCAAAATAAAATTACTTAAGATATATTATAAATTGAAGTCAGGCATTACCTGTATTCTTATAAATGGCATTGGCTCTCTGGACATGTCTCGTAATCGCCTCAATACTCGCTTCATCAGAACCCATTTTCTGAAAAAACGTATGATCTGCCTGCAAATATAGCATACAAGTGATCTTGCGATCGTACATCGATTTGCCCGAATTCGATGAATCACCTTGACCAAAATCTCCACTTCCCCTGTTGCTCAGCAAATTGGTCATGAGCATGCTATTGTAGTTGGGATTATGAGGATTAGGAGCCATCATGATATCGGGATTATAATTGTTGACAATGATGTTGGGTTTTTTGGTGGCACCATTTTTGGTAATAATTTCCACATGAGTTTTATGAATAGGACGATCGTTACCCATGAAAATTGTAGTCCAATTGTTGTTAAAGAAATTGCTGCCATCATTAAAGTCATCAACGCGATCGTAGGAGGAGGCCGATCTATTGCTGTAGTTAGAATTTTGATTGTTGTTGTTATTATTGTTATTGTTGTTGTAGGTGCTAACAATAATGTTTTTATGTTTGGTGTAGGTTTTTCTAACATTATTGTTGTTGCTGTTATAGGAATTGTTAATGTTATCAGCATTGTAGTTGTTGTTGTTGTTGTTGTTATTGTTGTTGTTGGTGTTCTGATTACTATTATTTGGATTGTAATTACTAACAATGATATTACGATTGCGGTTGTACTTGGTAAAGGATGATGAGGCGGAATTTGAATTAGTGGGAAACATAAATGCTGGTGTTTGGGTAGTTGTTGTTGTAACCGTATCATATTTTTGTTGTTGCTGACCAGCATTACGCCACGTTATCACAGATGCTTGTTGTTGTTGCGTTTTACGCAATTGTTCTTCCTTATTGTTTGTATTTGTATTTCTATTATTATTATTATTATAATTACTGTTAATATTATAATTATTATTAATATTTTTATTATTATTATTAAAGTTACTCGTAGTTGCGGTTGAGGTGGTTTTTTCTAAAGGACTAAATGTTTTAACATTGTCATCATCATGCTGCTGCTGATGCGTATTGTCCGCATTATGAAAAATACTAAAGTCATCATTGTAGGGAACATCTAAGTCCAATGGCAAAGGGGGATCATCCTTATGACCGTCACCAGATGAAGCCAGCTGTAAAGAAATTAAAGCGAAACACAAACATAAGTTATAAATGATTTAAAACAAATACTGCCAACAAAAAAAAAAAAAAAAAAACAAAACTAAAAACCAACGAAAGAAATAAAATGTAAATGTAGTATAGGAAAAAAGGACATGAAGGACTATAAAACAAGGTATAATATTGAAATGTGAATAAAGCTTAAAATGAAATGAATTTGTCATCAACTATGGCAGCATTTCTGCAATTTAAAAATGGAAAATAACAAGAGTTCATTTTCCATTTAGCCAGAGCAAAATCTACTTGGACTTTCTACTTGTCCTTTAACGTTTCCGATGTTTCTGTTTCTCATTTTATTGAAGTTCTTGCCGGGTTTTAAGGGTTGAGAAGGCTTTGGTGCCGTAAGAGCTCTTAACAAAAATATAAATGACATTTTAATTGGATTTATTTGGTCAAAAAAGAAAAATATACACTTCCTAATTTTTTTCTATTTATTACTCTTGTATGCAGCAAAAACAACCAAAAGAAATAAAATGGATGCACTCAGTCGTTTATTCATTTTATGTTTCAAATCATTTTAACATGTGCATTTGTCTGTGTCTCAATGTTTAGAGCTATTTTTTTTTAGAATTAAACTTTCAACAAAAATTTATTTTCATTTCTTTTTCATCACATTGTGTGGTTGTGTGTTTCTCGTTTTATATAAAAGTTAGAAAATGCAACCACAACCACATATATTTATTGTAGCGGGGCAAAGATGAAATGGAATATTTCAAGTAACGGCGAGACTGGCGGAAAAGTAAAGAATAGCACTTATTTCTTTGGGATTATTCTTACAAAATAACTAACATTTGTATTCTTGTGAATATAGTCACATGAAGATTTTAACTACTAATGCCATAAAAACTTGTCTCTTATGTTTTGTCCACATTAGCTATAATATAAAATCGTCTACAATCCGATCGGCATGATTTCAATTTCCTATTTTCAAATCGATCGTTTTTGGTTTTAGTTCGTTCCGTAAAAAAGTTTTAAATCACAATTTTTAACTTAATGTGGCAACGTCGTGCAAACCAAAACAAAAAAGAAATGTTTCTAGTAAAAAGACATAAACAAAACCGAAAAAGTGCCTTTGAAGAAATTTTAAACTATTTTAGAGAAAAAATGCCCGGAAATACAATTATTGTTATTTTTATAGAAACATTTTTGCTATAACATTTTTGTAGAAAAATTTTCGGTATAAAATTTTTATAGAAAAATTTACGGTATAAAATTTTTATAAAAAAATTTTCGGTACAAAATTTTTATAGAAAAATTTTCGGTACAAAATTTTTATAAAAAAATTTTCGGTATATAATTTTTATAGAAAAATTTTCGGTATAAAATTTTTATAGAAAAATTTTCGGTATAAAATTTTTATAGAAAAATTTTCGGTATAAAATTTTTTTTCGGTATAAAATAAAAAAATTTTCGGTACAAAATTTTTATAGAAAAATTTTCGGTACAAAATTTTTATCGAAAAATTTTCGGTACAAAATTTTTATAAAAAAATTTTCGGTATATAATTTTTATAGAAAAATTTTCGGTATAAAATTTTTATAGAAAAATTTTCGGTATAAAATTTTTTTTCGGTATAAAATTTTTATAGAAAAATTTTCGGTATAAAATTTTCAATTAACAATTTTTTTACAAAAATTTCAGTTTAAAATTTTTGTAGAATATAAAATTTTTATAGAAAAATTTACGGTACAAAATTTTTATAAAAAAATGTTCGGTACAAAATTTTTATAGAAAAATTTTCGGTATAAAATTTTTATAAAAAAATGTTCGGTACAAAATTTTTATAGAAAAATTTTCGGTATAAAATTTTTATAGAAAAATTTTCGGTATAAAATTTTTTTCGGTATAAAATTTTTATAGAAAAATTTTCGGTATAAAATTTTTATAGAAAAATTTTCGGTATAAAATTTTTATAGAAAAATTTTCGGTACACAATTTTTATAGAAAAATTTTTGGTATAAAATTTTTATAGAAAAATTTTTGGTATAAAATTTTTATAGAAAAATTTTCGGTATAAAATTTCAATATACAATTTTTTTTACAAAAATTTCAGTTTAAAATTTTTGTAGAAAAAATGTTCGATTTGCAATGCCAGCTTGTAAGACTTTCAAAACTTATTTATTTTTGTTCGAACAAAAAAAACGGTTTTTACGAAAATATTAGATGGCGACACTTTGTTGAAAAGTGGTT
This sequence comes from Stomorhina lunata, assembly GCA_933228675.1. NCBI lineage: Eukaryota > Metazoa > Arthropoda > Insecta > Diptera > Rhiniidae > Stomorhina > Stomorhina lunata. Next base: position 182,688,831 of record OW121740.1, on the reverse strand, counting down.
TGAGAAGGCATTCAATTTCGCGAGTTTATTAAAAATAGAAATATTAATATGATTTTTTTATGATTGAAAATTTACAGATTTTTTAAGTAAAGAATACAAATTTCATTTAAATTACTATGAGAAATGAGTTAGTTAGTAGTAATAGAAATTCATGAAGAATTTAATTTTCCATGATACAAGAGTAGAGACAAATTCGAAAAATCAAGTGGTTTAAAATAGGAAAAAAAAAATTGCCTATGGTTTTATCCTAAATTACACAAAATAAAATTTAATTTTTTTTATAAACTCTCATCTGAAAATCGACTACACTTAATATTCAGAGATTGTCCTCAAGCGAAAGAAAAGACAGTCAAGATAATATTTATATATTAAAAATAGTTTAACTTTCAAAACTTTCTTGTTAAACATTCAAATAAATATTATATATTTTTTTTCTTTCGTTTCACAAAACCTTTTCAATAAATTCAATTTAAAAATCTGAATCTATTGATTTTACATTTCCACTTCAATGCAAGTAAAAAAGTGAATTGGTATTGAAAATGATGTTGATGTTTTGTGTGTGAATGTGTGAATTCAAGCATAGAAGCGTGTTTTTAGCTGCCATTCTGAATTTTCACTGTCGGATACAAAGAAAACACTTGACTCTATTATGCAAATTTTTGTAAATTAACTGTCAATCAAAATAAAATATGTATAAGAGACCAGCAGCTAAAAATGTAGAAAGGAAATGTGAAAAAAGCATAGAAAATGTAAAATGAACCAAAGAAAAAATGAAAAACGTGTGTTTAAATCGGAAATATGAAATACACATAAATATACGAAGATTATTGGTTTAACGCATATTTAAAATTGACAAATTGAGTCGGTCTCTTAATGCTAGAAATTGACACTTTTAGATACTTTTAAATGGGATTAGCGAAAGGAGGTTGTTCTTGTAGTTGAAACAATCTTAAATTGTTGCAAAAATGGTAGTAATGCGATCTTGGCTTTTGCCAATGTTGCCATTTTTATACAAAAAAATTAATTTGAAATGGTATTAAGTTATGTCAAATATATGAAATTTCATGCTAGTAATACGTAATATCAATTAATATTTTAACTCACCTCTTCCGGCAACCATCTTTTCGACCGCTTTTTGTACAGATCTACCTCTTCTGCTGTCACTGGGCCCTCCTTATAACCTCGAAATTCATTATCATTTGCCTTTCTTCTTTTCAGTTCATCCAATAACATGCTGCGCCTTAGACGTTCGCTGGCACAGTGTTCGGCCGAAGATGATTTGGTGGGCTCCTCAACTGCTGGTTTACGCATGTCCACATCGCTCAGTTTATAAATGATCGTGTGAACGCCAGTTTCATTTAAATTCTGGGAATATCTGTGAGACGGTTCGATGTAAAAATTTTCTGCAGGTGTCTCTATGGTACCATCTAACAGATTGTCTTGGGTTAAAATTGCATGTACGTGGGAATTTTCATCATCTATAAGATATAAGAAAAAAAAGGAATTTCGTAGTTAAAATCAATTTTAAAATAATTTTTTTACATATATTATTTTTTTTATAAAATAAAATTTTTATAAAACAATTTTCGTTATAATTTCTTTTTAGGAAAATTTTAATGTTTCGGTAAAAATTGTTTTTTAGAAAAATTTTCGGTATTCAATTTTCGGTACAAAATTTTTATAGAAAAATTTTCGGTACAAAATTTTTATAGAAAAATTTTCGGTACAAAATTTTTATAGAAAAATTTTCGGTACAAAATTTTTATAGAAAAATTTTCGGTACAAAATTTTTATAGAAAAATTTTCGGTACAAAATTTTTATAGAAAAATTTTCGGTACAAAATTTTTATAGAAAAATTTTCGGTATAAAATTTTTATAGAAAAATTTTCGGTATTAAATTTGTATATAAAAAATTTTCGGTATAAAATTTTTATAGAAAAATTTTCGGTATAAAATTTATTATAGAAAAATTTTCGGTATAAAATTTTTATAGAAAAATTTTCGGTATAAAATTTTTATAGAAAAATTTTCGGTATAAAATTTTTATAGAAAAATTTTCGGTATAAAATTTTTATAGAAAAATTTTCGGTATAAAATTTTTATAGAAAAATTTTCGGTATAAAATTTTTAAAGAAAAATTTTCGGTATAAAATTTTTAAAGAAAAATTTTCGGTATAAAATTTTTATAGAAAAATTTTCGGTATAAAATTTTTATAGAAAAATTTTCGGTATAAAATTTTTATAGAAAAATTTTCGGTATAAAATTTATTATAGAAAAATTTTCGGTATAAAATTTTTATAGAAAAATTTTCGGTATAAAATTTTTATAGAAAAATGTTCGGTATAAAATTTTTATAGAAAAATTTTCGGTATAAAATTTTTATAGAAAAATTTTCGGTATAAAATTTTTATAGAAACATTTTCGGTATAAAATTTTTATAGAAAAATTTTCGGTGTAAAATTTTTATAGAAAAATTTTCGGTATAAAATTTTTATAGAAAAATTTTCGGTATAAAATTTTTATAGAAAAATTTTCGGTATAAAATTTTTATAGAAAAATTTTCGGTATAAAATTTTTATAGAAAAATTTTCAGTATAAAATTTTTATAGAAAAATTTTCGGTATAAAATTTTTATAGAAAAATATTCGGTATAAAATTTTATAAAAAAAACAATTTCCATGTCAACATTTTAATCCTTGGAAATTTAAATCATATGTGAAACTGTTGCATGTCTTTCATATCTTCTTTCCTACTAAAATTTTAATCTTTAATTTCAACTATCGAAGTATGCAATGGAAGAATTGCACAAAATCTTTGTCGTTCCTCTTATTATGTATTAAAAGTTTTCTCCTTAGTGGAAGACTTTATATTTTTTTGTTATGCCATCCGTAATAATTTTACACCAAAATTGAAAGGCAAGAAAAGTTTTACTTTTTTTTATAGTGAGTGTTGCTATAAAACAAAAAAAAAATTGTCAATACACAATAAATGCGAACCTAAAAAGAATCCAATAGCACAACAAATTCAACAGTAATGCTCCAAAAAAAATCAGAAGAAATGTTGACATTATTCTGTAAGAAACAGCAAAGAATAAAATGAAGCAACTACAAAAACTTAAGATTTTTGGAAATGCTATACAATAACCCATAAACCCTTCAGAAAAAGACGTAAAACAGCTAAGAAATTGGCACTGGCTGAACCCAACGAAAAAAAAGGAAAAAAGTTTATGCATTAAATCAATTTGGCAGACAACAATAAAAATCCCTCACTGGAAAAAAACGAAAGAATTCCCATAGATTTTCTTTGATTCTTTATGGGATTTTCTTAACATTTTCTTTTTGCAAAATAACTAAAAAAGAAAAATTCTTTTTGTTTCACATATTTATTTTGGTTTATTGTTTTGTTGATTGTAAACATTTGCTGGCTGGTGTTTTACCATTTTACAACAAAATCCCCAAAAGTATAAAGGAGAAAAAAAAACAAACAAATATGTAATAAATAAATTCTTTAAGGATTTCAAAATTCCCTCACACACACACACACCCTTTTCTTACTATAAAAAGCAAAAACACTTAAAACTGAAAATTTTAACCTCGGTTTAGTGGTTTTTGTCTTTTATAAATAAATATTGCCTTGCAAGCAGCCACAATACAAAAAGTTCCTGCAAAAAAAAACGTATTAACGAGGACATGACTTTATATTTATTAAACTTTTTTGTTTAAAGTATTTTTATTTTGTTTCTTAAATCGATAACAAGAATTTATGGTTTAAACACAAGTCGAAAAGCATTTACAGACGGAAAGACTGTCTGTCTGTCTTTGAATGAATTTTAAGAACTCTAGTGGTATAATATTGAACTGAAATAAAATTCAATGCATTTTTATAGTCTTTTGTTCCATTTAATACTATCTAACAAAGTATAATAGTACTTTGTCATAACTATGTCTACAGTAATTTACAGAATTATTCGCTCTTTTTTTTTTTAATTTAGTAAGACTCTATACCAGTTAAAATAAGGATATAATAAGTTTGTGCTGATCGGCTTAGAATCACTTTCTGAGTCAATTGAACGATATCCGTGGTCTAAGCGGTTTATTTAAAATATATTTTAAATATAATTTAATTATATTTGGCACTAACATTTATTTTGAATAATTTTACTATATCTTATGAAATTGGCGGAAATTGTTTTTTTAATTAAATTTGACTTGACTTAAAGCCACAAATGTCAGTAAATTTTTTATAAAATTCATTGTCCCCAGTAAGAAAAAAGGTTTATTCTCAAATTGAGGATGATTTGAAAATAAATCTTTTTTCAAAGGTCAAACGTTTGATACTGATTTGAGAATAATAGCGTTCTCAACAAAAAGGGGACTTTATTCTCAAATTGAGAAATGCCTTTATTTTCAAATCATTATCAAACCTCAATCTCAAAGGTTTTTCAAATGTGGATATCATCTACATGTGGAACATAAATAAAATGGCGTTGTATTTTTGAGTTTGTTAATTTTGTTTTTGAAAACGGTGCATCATATTTGAATTCGTTTGCTTAAAATACAATTTTTTATTGTTAGGTAAAAAAAAATTTAAAAAATAAAGAAAATTTACTTATGCATATGAATATTATTGATTTTTTATCTTGACATTTGAATCTTGACATTTTTTAAGCAAGGTTTTATGGTCAAATAGGGATCAAATTTAAAAAATCCGAAAGAAATAACGAATTTCTTTGAAATACAATGCCATTCGATTAAAATATCTTAAGCATTATTTTTTTTAACTTAAATTATTTTTTTTAATATTTGAAAAAAAATTTGAAATAAGGTTTGATATAAAATTTATACAACACCATTTTTTAAATTATTCTCAAATCATCTTAGGGTTTGATAATGATTTAAGAATAACCTTTATTTTCAATTTGAGAAACTATTATTTTTCAAACGTTTATTCTCAAATGAACCTTCATTTGAAAATGAATGTGAATCTCAAACATCTGTTCAGGTTTGAAAAAAACTATCAAACGTTTTTTTCAAAGTCATCATATTTCAAACGTTTGACACTGTTCTTACTGGGTCTGTACAAACAGAAATTATTGTAACAAATTTCGCATCGTTAGAATCGGTTCATATTTGAATATAGTTCCTATACATTAAATAGTTTAATATACAGTTTTCTACAAAAATGTGAAAAAGCTCGGTGCTGCTTATTAGGGTAATAGCAGCTTTTGGTTGTACGCAAAGTTCGAAAAGAAACGGTACCTTATTATGTTGTACTGAACCTACGCACACACAAATGTTATTTAATTGAAACTACCTAACTAAGTCGGAACTTTAGAGTACTATAAAGTACTAAGTTCCGAATTTTTAGATAACTTGTGGCTGCGTTCGTAATATTTTGAAAAAGTATTGTTGTTGTACATTCATTAATAACTCGTATATTTTCATAAAAAAATCCAACAGTTTCATGTTGAAAAACCATGTTTAGTTTTTACAAAATGAGCAGGGATTTAAACATGTACCTACTTTTGCTGGCTTATGGCTGAGGTAAGAGCGAATATAGACCTACTCGAATCAGATGTACATGTTAAAATCTTCAGACATTTTACCAACTTGGAAAAAGTCCATTAAATTATTAAAATTTACATGCATAATATGTCAATTGTGTTTGTGTTCGTGACACAATTTCCCAGTGTCAAACGTTTGAAATATGATGACTTTTACATTTGATATCAAACGTTTTTTTTCAAACTTTTTTCCAACCTCAACAGATGTTTGAGATTCACATTTATTTTCAAATAAAGATTCATTTGAGAATAAACGTTTGAAAAATGATAGTTTGTCAAGTTGAGAATAAAGGTTATTCTCAAATCATTATCAAACTCTAAGATGATTTGAGAATAATTTGAAAAATGGTGTTATATAAATTTGATATCAAACCTTATTTTAAAGTTTTTTCAAACTTAAAAAAAAAAAAAATTTAATGTTTAAGATATTTTAATGGAATGGCATTGCGTTTCATCGTTATTTCTGCGGATTTTTTTAAATTAATTTTAATTTCATCAAATTATTTTGATTAAAAATACAATAATATTCATATGCATAAGTAAATTTTCAATGTTTCTTAAATTTTTTTTTTACCTAACATTAACTTTTTACCTAACATTAACGAAATTTTATTTATGTTCCACATGTAGATGATATCCACATTTGAAAAACCTTTGAGAATGAGGTTTGATAATGATTTGAGAATAAAGGCATTTCTCAATTTGAAAATAAAGTCCCCTTTATATTGAGAACGCTATTATTCTCAAATCAGTATCAAACCAGTATCAAACGTTTGACCTTTGAAAAATGATTCATTTTCAAATCATTCTCAATTTAAGAATAAACCTTTTTTCTTACTGGGTTATCTATGATATGCACACAAATGCATATAAGGAAGTGTTGCCATTTGAGGGGTTTCTATACTAAACAACAGCATTAAATTTATTTAATTTCACTTTTGGCTATACTGTTTTTCTCATTGTTGTCAGTTTCATAAGAGTTCGTTTAAGTACTCTACATTAGGTTGTGTATTTTAACAGGTTCTCTAAAATTTTAAGGTACCTATACTTAAATTGAACACTTTGTTATGTACGCACCGACCTTGCCTAAGTACAGTACGATCGATACCTTAAAATACAGTATTTTAGAGTATTTTTTCGAAGCTTGGTTGTTCGTTAATGAATAATAGCTCCGTTCGTTTACTCCATATTTTGTTCAAAATTTTACTGGATATCGTTCGTTTACACCAGAGTTGGAAAAATGTTAGTTCGATTGATGATTAAAAACTAACGATTAAAAAATTTTTTGTGACTAACAACTAAAAATATTTAGTTGTAATAATAAGAATTTATTTCGATTAATTAGTCGAAATCATTAATCGTTAGTCAAAACTAACAAATAAGGTTCACTTTTGGCTTCATTTGGAGGTGGAGTTCGCGGATAGGTTAATTCATTGATTGAAGTCATAATAAGTACAGGGAAGAAAGCAAACGAGAAAGCCAACGAAAAAATATAATAGTTTTTAGTTTCTATTTTTTTTTTAACTTTCAAAAATCAAAAAATTAAAACTAGTTTTATATTTTTAAAATATGAAAATTATTCTGGACGATAAAACTTATGACATACGATTAATTTTAATTTTTTTAATCACGACTAAATTATTATTTATTAAAGAAACTAATTTCATCATGAATAATATAATCATGATTAATTTAGTTAGGATTAATTTAATCAAAATTGACAAATCGGTTAAAAAATTAATCGATTAATGCCAACTCTGGTTTATACAAAACTTTATATAAGAAAAATAAACTCTGTAAATTTTTTTTTGCCCAGTAAAACCACTAAGTAAAATAAGGGACCTAATGTTGACTTCATTTAACTTCAGCTGATCTACCTAAAATTTACATCACACATATTTAACCGAAAATGGAATACAACTCTAATGTATGAGCCGTTGCTTTAAAGTCTGTATTTAAGATTCACGACCGAGTGCAAGAGAGGTCGGAAGTACTTATCGGGGATAACTTTATTTTTTAGCCTTCCAATTCCAATTCGGGCTTTACAACTAGACCATTTCGTAAACAGTGAAGTGTGTTTACCAAAACAATAAAAAGAGGAAAAGTAGGCAGACGTTCCATAACTTTCACCTTTAACTGTTTGTCCCTTTCATTCATAAACACAACAATTTTAGTATTTTCGCTTGTGCTTAAACTATAGTTTAGCGTCTTGTTTTATATTTTAAGTATCGTGTTGAAAGTACTCATTTAAGTGGCAAGTAGTTTTGTGGAGGGCGTGGGGAAAACTTTTTTAGTATCAAATAACACGTTAACCATTGATAAAATACCACAAATCATTTTACAACAACCAAAGTACATATTTTTTATTTCATTTCTTATTACTTTTAAGTTTAGCGAAAAATTCAGGGATTAAGTAAAGGAAGAAGAAGTTGAAAGAAAATACATTGATACTTATTGCACTTCTAGACAATAAATTTATAGAAGCAAGAAACATAAAAGAAACCTAAGATGTTTTATGATTTTAATCTGTGTATAAAGTGTTTTTTTTTTCAAAATTTATTATTTCATATTTATTTAAAGTAGAAAAATTCGGTCGAAAAAAAAAAACAGAAAACAAAAAAGAATTCTGAGATTTTTGGTCAAAAAATATTTAAGTCAATGCAATTTTTGAGCACACTTCTTAACAAATGTTACATGATTTAGAGAAAAACTTTGTTTTTTGCTTTGGCTTAAAAGTCACAAAAAAAGTATATAGGAGTTTTTAAGAGTTTAATAAATATGTATAAATTTTGGTATCGAAGTCCTTAAATATAAAACTAAATCTACTAAATGCAATAATACATAACATCATGTAGACCAATTAGGCAAAAGTGGTTAAACAATTTCTTAATTAAAAAAAAAAACCTCAATTGAAACAGTATCGATATTTATATACATATTTGCTCTCCTTCCTTCAATTTATTTAACCAACATTCTACGAAATATCATTCAAATTCTTATATTTCATATTTGCTAACTTTATTTCCAATATAATGCCATCGCCTGCCTGCCTGACTTGATAAATTCTTCCCTAATTTTGAATCACATTTTCTTAGTTCATTTTCTTTTTCCTTAAGTTTTTATTGCTTAATTATGTGCTTAATTAATATTCTTAAGTGATACAAAATCTAATTGTTCACAAATTCTTTTCTCGCACAAAATGAAAACGGGATGGTTTGGGGGGAATTTGTGGTATATATTGAGGAAAACGTTACTTTATGGAAAAACTTTAACACAGTTCTTAATGAAAATAAGTGTTTAAGTATGAAATTGTGAGACTATGCGCTTTATTTTTGTGTGTGTGTGTGTTTGTATTTGATGGTACGTGTATATGGCTTTTTTGTTTTAGACACATTCTTCTAAACAACCACAGGAATCTTTATACTTGCACTTCATTTTACTCGTCATGAATGAAATAGAAAAACTGTGGAAAAACCTAACATTATATGGAAAAGTATAAAAACGCACTAACTCTCTAACTTATAGGAAAGTAAAACGGAAGTGTAAAAACCAAGTTCACATTCTCTTCATAGAAAAGTACTCAAATACGTAAATAAACTCACGCACACAAGAAAATACTGTAGGTGACAAAACAAGGCAAAGTAAATAAAAGCTAAAAAGTATTATAGTTGGTTAAGAAAATCGTGGACATAGAATCTTGATTGATCGGTACTCCTTTTATCACTTATGATTATAAGCAGCCATAGGCAGGCCATACCACCAGAGGCCGATTTTTTTATAATTTTCATAAATATCACGATCATTAATAAAACTCGTGAAAATGATTATTGAAATCATTCAGTTGGAATTTAGATGTTAACAGAGTTGGTTGGTGCCGCTTTGTTAAAGAAGAGGCAAAACAAAACAGACAAGAGACAAATCAAAATCCAATTAATAGCAACAAAATAAATGCTTCGAGAGAACAAAGTAATATAATATCGAACATTGTTGCCACGACACCATTATTATACCCTTCACCACCGTAGGTGGAAAGGGTATTATAAGTTTGTGCTGATGTTTGTAACGCATAGAAATATTTGTCTTAGACCCTTTTAGTATACCAATAGACTTATAATCATTTTCTGATTCGATTTAGCGATGTCCGTCCGTCCGTCCGTCTGGCTGGCTGGACCCCCATGTAAACCTTGTAATCAAACTACAGGTCGCAATTCTAAAGATAATTTGATGAAATTTGGCATAGATAATTTTTTTGATAATGGGACCATGGCTATTGAAATTGTTCAAAATCGGTCCATTATTTATGGTACCTCCCATAGGTCCCACTTCCCGGAATTGCTATATTGGCCACAAATATCAATATTTTTTCATGAAATTTAAAACAAATACAGCTTATGTAAACTTAAATCACTGTACGAAATTTCGTTGAAATCGGTCCACATTTGACCATAGCTCCCATACAAACTCTTCTTTAAAAACGACCTAAATGAGACAAAAAATCACTAAAACGCTCGTAAATCTAAAGATAATGAAAATTTTATTTTATTTTTTTGCATACATAATTTTTGTAACAACTGTAATCAACGTGTCAAATTTCGAAATAATCGGCCCACATTCGATCCTAGCTCTCACATAAGTCCAAATGGCGGAAATAGCTTAAATATATAAGTTTTGAGGAGATGTTTGTATGATGGCAAAATTTAGCAAATATTTGTCTTTATACAGGAAAAAGAACACCTTTGACCATAATGGTGAAGGGTATCATATGGTCGGCTTGACCGACTATAGCGCTTTCTTACTTGTTTTTGTTAACATTGGGAATATTTTTCAAAACAAAAATAAATTCTAACTTTAAACAATTTTAGATTTTTATATTTTTTAGATAATTTTATTTATAGAAAACCTTTTTGATAAACATTTTTGATAAAAAAATTTTTGATACAAAATTTTTCTATAGAAACATTTTTGATAAAAAAAAATCTATAGAAAAAATTTTAATAAAAAATAAATAAACAAAAAGTTTTGATAACAAAATTTTCTATAGAAAAATTTTTGAAAAAAAAAATTCTATAAAAATTTTTGATAAAAAAATTTTCTATAGAAAAATTTTTGATAAAAAATTTTATGTTTGTTTAATAAATTTTATATACTTTTGGAAAAAAAATTTTCCAAAAAGAAGAGTATTCGCATTTCTCCGCAAACATTTTGTGGCTTTTTATCAATAAATTGGTCTGTTACATTAATAAATAAATGTGACAGATTTGGGATCAAATGCGAATACTCTTCTTTTTGAATAATATTTACATCCCTACTATTTTGTTATTTTTTGAAAAAAAAAATTTCTATAGAAAAATTTTTGATAAAAAAATTTTCAATAGAAAAATTTTTGAAAAAAAATTTTCAATAGAAAAATTTTTGAAAAAAAATTTTTCTATTGAAAATTTTTGATAAAAATATTTCTGTAGAAAAATTTTTGATAAAAAAAATTTTCAATAGAAAAATTTTTAATAAAAAAAATTTTCAACAGAAAAATTTTCTATAAAAAAATTTTTGATTTTGATAAAAAAAATTTTCTATAGAAAAATTTTAGATAAATTTATTAAAAAAAAACTTTTTACTTTTAAAACGTTAGAACTTCACATTGAAAAAATACTTTTTACTTTTAAAACGTTAGAACTTCACATTGAAAAAATACCTATTTTAGTTAAAAGTATAAAAAACGGCAACTCTACCGACTATTTTTTTGTTTTGTTCTCTTTGTCCCGACCTGTGATTATAATTAAAATATTACATTAAAATATTTTTTATCTTATACTCATTTTGTTTACTGTATGTCCTAATAGACTTTTCGGCGGAATTTGATATTCTTTTCACAAATTTGATTATTTAGTTACACACTGTTGAAATTCTTTCATAGATGTTATGGAGGAAATGTTTGTTTTACAATTTTCCCAACTTGTTTCTTTTATGCCACATCGCATATATAAGACCACGACACAATTTATTCGGAATTTTGTATATATCGAGTGAAATCTTTTAGAATTAGAAAGTCTGATTAAAATTATAGAATATTCAGGTAAAACTCAGACAAATATTAAAATAAGTTATTAAATTTGAAGTAGCAAACTAAATAAGTTTATAAAATGTCTGATAGTAAAGATATCATTTAACTAAAAGTTCAAGATAAAACAGGCAATGATATCATTTATGTGATACTTAAGGCTACAAGACAATTTTACTTTAACTTAAGACAAAAATTATTACTGACACTTCGGATAAGTACTTCACCACTATATACTTAATATCGTTAGAATCGATTCACAATTGGCCTTAAACCACATATCAATCCTATTATAGAAATTAGTTAATGACAATAGCATTGAGTAATATTTCATATCGTGATTTTGGTAGTTACAGCTTTTCTTATTTCCTTTAAAAACTTTTGTATAAAGAAAAAACTTTTGAACATTTTGTTTTAAAGCTAACGCCGCAATTTGTTCCCTGGGTACGTGTAAGTAAATCCCTTAATACATACACAAATAACATGTAAAAGTAAAAAAAAGAAGTAATTTTCGCAGAGTATATGAAATAGCGTATGTCGGTTTGTTATTTTGGTTTAGCTGGGGTTTTGTGAATGAAAAGAAAAGAGAAACCAAATAATGCTGAATAAATAAAATGCCAAAAATTCTTTGCTGAGCTTTAATGTTTGAAGAAAAAATAAAAGAGCGTTGATTCTTTTTTTTTTCTATTTGTCATACTCCACTAAAGTTTTAGTTAAATAAAATGTTTAAATGGTTACTTAAATAAGAAAAAATAAGCAATTATCCAGATATTTATGTGTATGAAGGATAACACAGGCAACCCAATTACGTTTCAATCCCTTATTGAGGTAGGAGTAAAATAATCGTTAGAAAAACAAACTTAGGTTTAGTAAACACCTTTATATTTATATAAGTAAGTATATTTGCAAAGAAATATGTATGTATGTATGTTTGTATGTATATTTCTATGTATAAGTATAAGAAAAAAAGTTGTCGTTTTTGTATGTATTATACTCGTTTACATAAAAGTCAAACACTACATGGAAACTTTATTAACTTGGCTTAGTTTAAATATTTCCACGTCTTTATTACATGTTTCGGCTTAAGTAGAAAGGATATGCATAAAATACATACAGATGTATAACAAAAAAATATATGTATATATAAATTTACATCATAAGTGCAATAAGGAAAACATAAGTGCACCTACAATACCATTAACGGTTTCCCAGGTAATTTTAATATGAGGATTTCATTTCTTTTTTATAAAGATGAATGATTTCATTTCGTCTCTTCTCTTTTCGTTTTATATTTATGTTTCTTTAAATATCAGCTTACAAACAATAAGGGGAAATATATCTAGAGTGTAGTTAAAAATACATATAGATATACACTGTGTTACACAAGTTAATGGAAAATTTTAGAAAAAGTTATATAGTAGTTCTAAAGAAATTTTGAGATATTTAACGGACTTCTGAAAGTTAAAAGTAAATTATTAAAAAAATTCTAAACATAGTAAATAAAAAAAATTAAAAAAAATAGCACATTTTTCAAACATGTTAAACTTTTGAAAAATTTGAACATTTTTCGAATTAATAAGAAGTGAAAAAAAAAAAATTAATCAGCCTAACCACAGAACATTTAAAGTCGACTTTAGACCGAAAAAGTCGACTTTATTTTGGAAATCGTACCACAAAACAAATTTTAAATTAAATTTGAAAACTTCATTTTAAAAACCATAGTGTAATAATGAAAGTGATATCAAGAGCCCATCTAATGAATTCGTTTTGAAATTTAACATACAAAAATTTGACAAAATGTAAGCAAAACTACAAAAACAACATGGGTTTCCATTTTGTCATGTTGTATTTGTTGTATTCTTACCACCACCTCTATTAATTCGCCTTGTTAAAAACTAAAATAAGCTTTTTCTTTTTGAATATTTTTCATTTTGTGATCCGTTGGAAAGCAGTGTTAAGTTGAAATTGGAAATTTTTCACAATTTTCAGTCATTACATAGATTTTAAAGTTAATTTCTTTGCGAGTAAAGCGGGTTGGGATCATAAAACAATTGTTGTTTTCTATTATTATTTAACAAAAAATTTATTTTTTTGTAAAAACTGATGAGCAATTAAACAATTTTTCATCATATTATGAAAAAATTAAAAATATTGATTTATGCTGTTTTGTCTAATGAACACAAGATTTTCTTAATATTTCGTTTTTGAAATTTTTTGAAATTTTATTTTATTATTTATATTTATTGAAGAAAGCTTTTGTAATATTTGAATGTATTTGTTTAAAAATATTTTAAAAGTCTTATTTTAAAAATTTCTTATAGTACGAAAAATTGAAAAAGTCGATTTTAAAATAAGGCCGATTTTACATATAATGGACTTAAAAATTTGTTCTGTGGTTAGGCTGAATTTTTTTAAATATTGTTACGTTTTTCCTTTAAAAACGTGGAAGGAATTCTTTTTGCAAACAACCTTAATCAAATTAAAACACTCGTAGTATGTAGTTTTACAAAGCAATACTTTTATTAACTTTAGAGTTAATCACTTAGAGTTAATCACTTTCACAAATACTGTAAACAAACTTCACAAAACTGCTTTACAAATACTCTTAGTCACACTGTTCTCTTTATACGCGTCTTAATTAAAACTGTTCACGCAATACTCGTCCATCGGCCTTATACAGTAGAGAAGAGAGTTTCTAGCAGTTTCTGCAGACATAAACAAAGAGCTGCTGTCGTTGATTACACTAACAATGTGGCTTACGAAAATTCATGTATGTTCCACTTCATTCTCACATGATCAAGAACACTCTTACACATACGTTGTACAAATTGTTTATCTGAAGTTAACAGTAACAGAGAGAGAGAGAGAGAGAGAGTCCAGACAAAAGAGAAACATGTTGCTATATTCTTTACTGTAAATAAGAGAAACATGTTGGTGTGCTTATAGACATAAACAGAATAACAACAACATCAACAGAAACATTCTAGAAATCTAGGGGATAACTTAAAAATTCGTGACAATATATTAAAAACGTCGTGAACCGCCAAGGTATAGCAGATTAGTCACCCGTCTAGCATACCAGAGGTCCCAAGTTCGATCCCTGGACAGACCCACTTGAAAAAATAAATGTTAAAAAAACTGTTCACCTCATAGCTTAGCTAGCCACTGTTTATTGAGTATTAGGCTATGTAAAACTCTAACTAATGCATTTGGCCGGAGTTAAAACGTAGGTCCCTTTCAATGAGTCTAAAAAACAATCGGATGAAGAGTTAACTGAAAAAATAAAAAAGTAATAATTTATATTCACATACAAGCGTACTTATATGCATATTTACTTACATATATATGTATGTAAATATGTACTTGTATTTATTATTAGACAACGTACGTGTCCTTTGGAATATAAAATTGAATGATTTAAAGCCGGATTTGAAGTTAATGTCAGGAGAAGTACATGGCTTCTCTCTTGAACCATTTTTTTCAAGACTGAATTTTGTTATTTAAAAAGAAAGGTAGAATTTAAAAGCTTTGTGCTTTTAATTTAAAAAAAAATTATAATTAAATGTCCAATTTTATGTAAAAAAAATATTTTTTTTATTCTTATTTACTAACAAACAAACCGAACAAATACATTACCTCATAAGTACGTGGCAAATATACTCGTATGTATGTATATATGTATTTATATAAGAATAATATGCCATAATCTCTTATTAGGAAGTTTTACTAAATACATAAATAATTGTGAATTATTAATTAATGCCTAATGCTATAAGACAATGATTTAGTTAAATGTTAGGAATTGTTTTAATAAGATACAACTGAAGTTAATTAAATAATTAAACACTTAGAAGGTTAATTTAGGTTTATAATAAAGCACATTTAGTACTTATTGGTTTATTTTAACAACAACTTCTCTAAGACAAATTCGACTGTAGGTAAAACATGTCACGATTTATCATTTTAACACATATTTGTATATGTATTATGCATTGGAATATTATTAATAAGACCCTTACTTTGAATACCTTTTGTTCTACTTTTTTACTTAGTTTAAGAAAATAAATAGTTTTCGGGTCACTTGCGATCATTGCTCATTGCACAACATCCTATTTTTTTTAAATTACGCTATATCTCGAAAACTAGAGCTAATACAAAAAAAAAAAAGGGTAAGCACCATTGAATTCAGTGTATTCTTTACCTATTAGGTCTCTCTTTTGTCGTTTTTTTCAACAAGCACAGTGTAATTTACGACAATAACTGCTACGACGCACTAGGGTATTTCTGCTGCAAACAAGGCATTTTTGACCAACCTCTAGATATTAAGGATCAATAATTGTTTTCAATAAAATGTGTTATAAAAATGGTAGTGAAATGTGCTTAATATTTGATGAAATATTTCATCAAATTAAGTAGCTCATGCATCGAATATAGTTTCACAGCTTTAATCTTGATGTCGATTTAATTAAGATACAGAATCTTTGTTTTATTCTGCAAAAGAAAATAACTTAATTCTAAACTATATATTAAGAGATATCAGGAAATCAAAAAAGCTTTACAAAATTCAGTGTTTTCGTTTTTCTTCGGACAAAAACTCCTCCTTCCTCGGATTTGCTCGGTGCTCCCACCATAACCACGTGAAAGGCGAAAGTCTCTTCTTTAGATTGAGTAAAAAAAGTTTACCGAAATTTACCGATCGTAGAACAAAGTTTAAAATTTTCTAAAACAAGTCAGATAAATTGTTACTCATAATTTAAGCAAAAAGTGTTGCAGTCGTTTAGGCGTAACTTTTTAATCAAATTGAATTCAAGTGGAGTAGGAGTCGCACAGTGGTTTACGGACGCTTTTTTTTGGAAATAATTCTTTAACTTTTGAACGACTGGAGATATTTGAATGAAATTTGACATGGTGATAGTCAAGGAGTATTCGAGTTGGTTTTTAAAAGCACTGGTCCATGAGGGGTCGGGAGAGTGATTGATGGACCTTCAAAGTTGGTCACCTCGGGTGTTCGACTTTTTTAAAAATTCGCCAAAAATCCATTTATGTATGGATTGAAAAGAAATTTTAAACTTAAGTTGTCCTTGAGAAGATCTACAAAAAATATGCTTAAATGTGTAGGTTATCTCCTTTGGATTTCGAGATATTTGGGTAAAAAGGAATTTTTAGGTTGATTTTTTACCTCTTTTTTTAAGCTTTTTTTGATCTGGTGGACGCATCTGAGGACCAAAAATTTTTTAAGAATATTCTTTAAATTTGTAATAAAATTCTGAATAATTTTTGTGCAAGTTAGTTATAGAAATCTTCTTTTGTTTAAAAGTTAAAAATATTCAAAGTTGAAACTTACAAAAAATTTCGCTTTTTTTTTAGTTTTTCCCCAAAAGATAGCTATATTTTTTCACTAATAAAAAAATATTTTCTTAAGAAACATAAAAAGATTTTTAAAGTTTTTAAAAGAAAACATAATGAGAATGCGTATAAAACAAATTTCTTGCTAATTGGACTTTTGGTCCTCGCACATGTCCTCTCCAAAAAATGGCAATTTGTAAAAAAAAAAATTAGTTTAAACAAAAATTTCTCAAAAGGCAAAGCACCGATTTGAAAAAAATTATAATGTTCATATTTTCCAATATATCTGTTATTGATTAGAAAAGTTTTTTCTGAAACGCGCTGCAAATAGAGACAGTGTTGCCATATTTGTAAAAAAACTCATTTTTTGAAACACCTTTTCCCCAGTTGGGAATTGGGGAATTTCTAAGTTAAAATTGGGAATTTTTTTTAGTCTATTGCTTTTACATCTTATTGGTCTACATTACTACAAAATTTCATTGTAATATCTTTATCCATGTCATTTCCACAGAATATCAAAGATTAAAAATATTTTCCTTAAAAAAGCAGAAAAACAATTTTTTTTTGTTTTACGATACAAAGTGTAAAAATAGTAACGCACTTAAAAAAAACTTTTACTTAGTGCTAATCTCCTAGTCTTTCCCGATCTAATGATACTAAACATGTATATAAAGCATTAATACCGAGTCTTAAAAAACTCTGAAAACTTTGGCCCCCGTAGCATTTTTACACTGTTTATTTAAATATAAGTGATGAATTTGTGCATATAAAATTAATAATCATACTCAAATATTTCACTATAAGATGACAATGATCCTTCGATAACAAACAAATATTTTTTTATTTTTTCAAAGAAAATATCATGAGGATTTATGAAATATCAAAATGTAAATAATTTGTACTTATATTAAAAGGTGAAATACATTTTATTGAAGTATTTGTAGTTAAAGTTTAAACTTACAGTTTTTATTACATATTTATATAAAAGTAGTTATTTACTTAATTTTTATTTTCAGTAAAATAATCAGTACAATCTATTATATCAAGAACCTCTTCCAGGTGTTCGTTTTCAGAAGTTTTTGTATAACTGCTCCACCATTTCTTTCTTATCGTTGATAGAGCAGGATCAGAAGACAACAAGAGATAATTTATTAGATCCTGATTTTGCGATTTTCTTGAGCATTTTCTGGTATTAAATAGTTGGATATACTTGAAATCTGAATTCCGCGCTTCCTGGGCCTCTTCTGTCAGTTCACCAAGTGGGAGAAGATTTGATTCAATTATTTCACGACCATGTTGAAGGACTTTATGAACTGTTGGTGTAATTTCTTTCCAGTGATACAAATGTCGTATACGAGTTAACGCGTTGAGGGCATAGCAATGAATGGTTGTTCAAAAAGAATATCGCACAACACTTTAAATTCCAATGTTATAGCCATGATGTTTTAACTGTTAATAGCAGTTACATTTAAAACTTTCTTTTTTATATTAAAAAAAAAACATTTTTTATATATACCTGTATCCAAAGAATAATAAAGAAATCAATGAATTAATGTATTTTTTACCTCTAAAAATAGGTGCATATATAACTCAACCAATATGTGCGTCTCGTAAAACCTACCTGTATGGAGGTGAGTAACCATATCCTTTCTGACCATTATGAAAAACCCAAGTTGTAACAATTTTTACCTATTGCATTAACTTTCACATTAAAAAACATTTTATAACCTTAACATAATTTTGCAATTTTTTCAAATACACCAATTTTAAATACCGGAAAAATGCCTTTAAATCTTATTTTAAATAAATTGTCACACTGTTACTATAAAAGTACTCTTCTAATTAAACTTTTGCTACAAATTATGGATATATTACCTTTACACTGTTATCAAAATCGGTGCCTTACTCGTACTTACTTATTTAGAATCTTTTACTAAAATTTTATTTTTTAGCTTGGAACAAAAGGCAAAATCGAATAAAATTTTTTTAAGTCATTCTTATAATGTTTTCTTTAAAAAAATAAAAAACTATTTATATCTTTT
Organism: Stomorhina lunata; assembly: GCA_933228675.1. Lineage (NCBI taxonomy): Eukaryota > Metazoa > Arthropoda > Insecta > Diptera > Rhiniidae > Stomorhina > Stomorhina lunata. The sequence continues at coordinate 182,669,820 of OW121740.1, read as the reverse complement.
TGAAGAAAATATTTGTTTATTAGCGAAGGATCATTGTCATCTTAAAAATAGTGAAATATTTGAGTATGATAATTAACTTTATATGCACAAATTCATCACTTATATTTAAATAAACAGTGTAAAAATGCTACGGGGGCCAAACTTTTCAGAGTTTTTTAAGACTCGGTATTAATGCTTTATATACATGTTTAGTATCATTAGATCGGGAAAGACTAGGAGATTAGCACTAAGTAAAAGTTTTTTTTAAGTGCGTTACTTTTTTTACACTTTGTATCGTAAAACAAAAAAAAAAATTGTTTTTCTGCTTTTTTAAGGAAAATATTTTTAATCTTTGATATTCTGTGGAAATGACATGGATAAAGATATTACAATGAAATTTTGTAGTAATGTAGACCAATAAGATGTAAAAGCAATAGACTAAAAAAAATTCCCAATTTTAACTTAAAAATTCCCCAATTCCCAACTGGGGAAAAAGGTGTTTCAAAAAATGAGTTTTTTTACAAATATGGCAACACTGTCTCTATTTGCAGCGCGTTTCAGAAAAAACTTTTCTAATCAATAACAGATATATTGGAAAATATGAACATTATAATTTTTTTCAAATCGGTGCTTTGCCTTTTGAGAAATTTTTGTTTAAACTAATTTTTTTTTTTACAAATTGCCATTTTTTGGAGAGGACATGTGCGAGGACCAAAAGTCCAATTAGCAAGAAATTTGTTTTATACGCATTCTCATTATGTTTTCTTTTAAAAACTTTAAAAATCTTTTTATGTTTCTTAAGAAAATATTTTTTTATTAGTGAAAAAATATAGCTATCTTTTGGGGAAAAACTAAAAAAAAAGCGAAATTTTTTGTAAGTTTCAACTTTGAATATTTTTAACTTTTAAACAAAAGAAGATTTCTATAACTAACTTGCACAAAAATTATTCAGAATTTTATTACAAATTTAAAGAATATTCTTAAAAAATTTTTGGTCCTCAGATGCGTCCACCAGATCAAAAAAAGCTTAAAAAAAGAGGTAAAAAATCAACCTAAAAATTCCTTTTTACCCAAATATCTCGAAATCCAAAGGAGATAACCTACACATTTAAGCATATTTTTTGTAGATCTTCTCAAGGACAACTTAAGTTTAAAATTTCTTTTCAATCCATACATAAATGGATTTTTGGCGAATTTTTAAAAAAATCGAACACCCGAGGTGACCAACTTTGAAGGTCCATCAATCACTCTCCCGACCCCTCATGGACCAGTGCTTTTAAAAACCAACTCAAATACTCCTTGACTACCACCATGTCAAATTTCATTCAAATATCTCCAGTCGTTCAAAAGTTACAGAATTATTTCCAAAAAAAAGCGTCCGTAAACCACTGTGAGTCGGTGGATTTTAACCATAATTAGTAAAGCTCTTTTTGGGTCAAATAATAGATGTGTGCCGAATTTCATAAAATTCTGTTTTCATGAATTGGGGCTTATGTTGAGAAGAAAAATAAGTGAAAATTGGGGGTTCAAAACAGGTACCCCAAGGATTTTACGGATTTTTCTTTGGTTGAGCTCTTTGTTTGTTAAACTAATAGACATGTTCCAAATTTTTTCAAATTCGGTTGAGAATTAAGGCTTATACATTGAGAACAATAAATCACTCGTTTGTAATAAAAGTTGCTAATTGATGAAAAAAAGTTGGAAGACTATGAATTTGGTAAAATAACAAGTGAAAAATGGGGGTCCAAGGTGGGTACCACAAAGAGTCAGGGGATCTTAACCAAACTTAGTATAACTCTTTTTTGGATCAATAAATAGACTAATTAGAATTTTTTAGTGTGTAATACTAAAAAACAAAATCAGTCAACTGATTTCAACCTAAATTAGTAGACCTCTTTTCTAGATCAACTTATAGACATGTGCAGAATTTCATAAAATTCTGTTATACATCAAAAAGAAAAATAGGGGTCAAAGATAGGTACAACAACGGATGGTCTAATTTCAACCAAATTTAAAAAAAAAAACTCTTTTCTGAATTAAATAAATGATGTGTACTGAATTTTATTAAGCGATAAATTTACATTGAAAAGAAAAATTGGTGAAAAAATAAGGGTCCAGGCAGGTACCCCAAGAAGTCGACGAATTTCAACAAAAATTGTGTGTTGAAATTTATAAAATTCTGTTGAGAATTGCGACCCCTACATTTAAAGAAAAATAGGTGCAAAATAGGGGCCCAAAGAGTCGATGGATTTTAAAAATTGTTTGAATTTTTCTTATCAATATAAAACTGAACAAGTGTATATAGTTTCATCGTTGTAGGGTCACTCCTTCTATTTTTTGCACTTCGATGTATGAAACTTCACTGTGTGCCGGGCCACCTCTGGTTCAGAACTACTTATAAAGTATTAAAAGGGTTAAAATAATTTCTCTTTATATGGGTAACATTATATACATTGCGTTCCTATTTTATGAAATAAAATAAGGAAGTACTTACATAAATAAACACAGAAAAGGCTTATGACATAAGAAATTAAAAAAATTAAATGAAATACGACAAAAGAATAGAAATAAGGGACAGAGGAAGTATAAGTGCAACAACATTTATACGAAATTTAAGTATTGTAAAGTTACAACTTTCTATATAAGCTTTTTATTTAGTTTTCTTTTCATTGTTGTTTATTACTCTCATGTCCTTAATAACTACTAACACATATTTATAAAGTAAACTTCAACAAATAGAAATATATTAGGGTAGCTTGAATACAAGTTATATAAAAGAAAATGTAAACTCTTCTAACAAAAATAAAAACAAAAATAAAGTTCATGAAATAATTTTATTGAGGGCCTTCCCAGTGTGCATGAGTATTTGGCAAGATAAATACTAACACATACATATTTATAGGAAAAGAATATGTATATTTGTATAAAACATTTGTACAAAAACATATGTTAATATTTACTCTTACCAAAAGATCATGTAATTTGTGTACAAATCCTTTCCTGCTAAATGTTAAATATAAAGCAAAAGAACAATAAAAGATAAAAATGTATATGAAAAATACAATAACTAACACGCAGTTTCGTAATTTACTTACGAGTCTACAAAAATGAAATTTAAAACATTTGCCAAAGTAAACTAAGAAATAACAGGATTTCGAATAGAACTTAGGTCCAGTACATGGCTATTAGTTCTGTTGACCAAAGAGCCTTATTTCTGTTGAAAACATTAAAGAGAAGAGAATAATAAAAAGGGAACTGAAAAGTTGTGTATAAAATTTAAGTTTGTTTATTAGCTTTTACATGAAAATGTGAAAGTTTGTATGTATTAATGTATAAATGGTTGATAATAACACAAACAGAATCTGACACATTCATGCTTATATGAGTAAAAAAAGGGATACGAAAACATACACAATTGTGTGTTTGTATTATCATTTACTTATGCACTAACATTATTCCTGCATGTTTGTACATTTCCTAAACTCAGTCATAAATCTGTTTTCACTTTAATGACTACCGACAAGTCCCTTTGTAACACATGATGCTTTTTTGGTTCTTGTTAGCTTAAATTTTTCTTCTTTTTGGTTATTTATTTTTTTGTGAAATTTTTCACATACATATTTACTCACACACATGGGTAATATTTAGACCAACTTACATGTGCACTCACAAATTGCTAAAACCACTACACCCATGCATATGTCTGCTTTGGGTCAAGAAACTCGCATGTCATTTTGCAAACTAAATGCATTTCAGGACACAATGACAAGTGGTTAAAGTAATTTAAGTCGACTTGTTTAACTTTTGTAACTAACTGTTGTAAATTATTAAGGAATTTTATTTGACTCTTGTGTATGTTTATGGCATTACAGCCGGATATTAGAAAAAACTATGCTCTAGTAGTTAGTAAATTTGTTATGCTCTAATTAGTTATACATATATATCGTTAAATAGATACAATTTAAGCTTATCTACCCAGAATAAATTCTTTAGCAAAATGAAACATAACGAAGTACATATCGGTTTTTTGGAAAATGCATACTCCAATTAAATGGTTTATTTCTAAAACGTGAAAAACAATAAAAAATAAATATTGAATTTTTGGTCAATTAATGCTTTACGAAGGAAAATGCATCATTAAGTGAAAAAAAAAAAATAAAAAATTTTCCTCAGTGATGGTAAAACAAAGCAATATCTCGAAAATATAAAACTTGTTTTATCCAAATAGGTGTTCAGGCAAACACACCACACAACATATCTCATTTCATATCAAACGAACAAAATAATCTAACTGAGGACAATACTTATCCAGATGATATCTTTAAGGGCATGGATGCTTCATTAGCCCATATTTATTTGAGAATGATGTTGGCCAGGATAACACTTTTAATAGACATTTTGGAATTGTTTCACTAAAGAAGTAATGATAGATATCACAGGTCTACATCAAAAAACCGCAAAAACAGAAAAAGTATTCAAAACATTCTATTACATCCACCTCCACCACAAAGTGTCAACATTTTTTAAATATATAGAAAAAAAATGGGAGTATTTTTGGTATTGCCGAAATTTTAACCACGAAGAATTAAACACAGAATATAAATATACCTAGAAGGCCGACGAAATGTCAAAGTACGACGAAATGTCATGGTACATGTCAAAAGTACGGATCAGTAATATGGTATCGGTAAGTCTAAAAAGAGCTTTAACTTTTCTTAATGAATACAAACAGTTGCACAAAAAATTATGATATGATGGGACGAAAATGTTCTTCAAGATTCTTTCCGTAATATGAAGACATTTTCATGAGAACTCCATCTTTTAAGATGTAGAATGAATTTTACTTGATTTTAGGATAATTTATAATTTTAAATTTCATAAATTTTTTTAATACCAAAAATTGCAGCCCTACTTGTTTAATATAAATAAAAATGTGTCGATATATATTGTTCAAATATTAGAGAAAAATCAACATTTTATGTGTAAAATTCAAAATAGTGCGTTTATTTAAAATTTCGCGGAATTTTTCAAACAAAATTTGTGTGCAAAAAGCTTTTCTGTTTGTCACAAAAGCTTTTATTTATATAATATAATATGAAATTTTAATGGATCAGGTGATTTAGCTCCCAGTCCTTGCTGCCAAGCGTTTTACCTCAAATGAAGATGCAATTACAGCTGTAAACCACTATTTGGAAGACCTTGAGGAAAACTATTTTAATCAAGGGATAGAATTGCTAGAAAAGCGTTGGACTAAGTGTATTGACGACAAAAAATGCATGTTCTTGACGACATGCCTAAGGATATGCAGTAAAAAATTTACTCCAGAATAAAAAAAACTTCAAAGTACGAAACGATTTACATTTCTATAGACTCACACTGATTCGTCCCATAGAAAAAACTCCTTTTTCTAATTTTGCGAATTTATTAACAATATGCACACCATATTAAAGCTGAGATGTTCAGCATGTTCGCCTTTCTTTTATCCGGTCGGCCTACTTCAAATGAAACTCCCTTAAATGTACAGTATTTTTACAATTTTTTAGAAAATTTTATTTTTTTTCAAATAGGTTTGGAAAAAGGATCATAAAAATTGTATTTTCGATTGGAATACAATTTCCTTATACAAGTTTGACAATGACATCATGGTTAATAATACGACGTTAAAAACTTTACAATGTAAAGAAAAAAACTATGAAAAAAAAAAATGTTATACATTATGGCAAATTTCAATTTTTTTTCGAAAAACTGTTAAATTAAATGGACTCGGAAAAGCATATAAAACGAGATCCCATTTCGTTTAACATCTAAGGATATATTTTGAAATGTTGTCTTCATAGCGCATATAGAATAGTAAGAATAAAAACACCGTTTTTTGAGTTATGCCCTTTTTAAAAAATGTTTATTTTAGAAAAATGTATTAAAAGTAGTTGGCTTTGTTATGAGATTAATTTTTATTATCGCCTGTTTTAAGAAATTTATAAACATTATATTAAAAAATGGTAAATATATATAACAAAACTTTATTTAGTGTTTGGGTTAGATCCCCGGGAAAGAAAAGAGTAAGTGCAGTGCTTGCTTATTTAGAAGAGAAATTAAAAAATGAAGAAAATTTTTGTAAAAAAGAAATAAAAATTAAAACCATGCGAGTTTTAAGCAAATTTAGCAAAGAAGTTAGTTATTATCCTGCTTTGTACACCGTTCGGCAGCAACGCAACAACTTACTTCCGGGACCCATACATGTAACTGATACAACGGCAAAGGACTCTTTAAGGAACCTACTATATAAAACTACAATTAGTTTGCTGACTTTAATAGAAGTTAATAGTAAAATGAATGACATAACTATCGTGCTAAAGTGGGGTATGGATGGTAGTGGCGGCCATAGTATGTACGAAAATAAAGAAATTTTCAGTACACGAAAAAAACTTATTCAAAAAGAATTTAAGACTCAAATGGGACTCACAATTGATAAAGTAAAACCAAATTTTGGCACTACCAATGACGGCAATACTGAATGAAAATTTTTTATCGAATACGAAAAGTCTGCAAATATAACTGGCATCAATAAAGATTTAATATATAATTTGGGATTAATTTTAAAAATTATATCATCTGGTAAACCAATGAATATTACTAATTTTAAAGTACTAACAGAGAATACTAAAATCCTGTACTTAAAACATTATCATTGGTATTATATGCCATCAACCTTACACAAGTTGTTGATACATGGAAGTGAAATCATAGAGTTCTTTGATTTGCCTATAGGTAATATTAAATGTACTTTGTATAAAAAATTATGCAGTTACAATTGATTTTTTTAAGGTGTGCTTTCAGAAGATGCTTTGGAGTCCCTTCATAAAATAATTAGGAGAAGCAGACTAGAACATACTCGTAAAAACACTAGAGAAAATTGTAACAAAGACTTGATGACAAAACTTCTAATTTCGTCTGATCCACTAGTGACGTTCAATAGGGTATCAACAAAATCAACCAATACCTTTCACAATTTTCAAGAAATCCGTGACTATATATTAGAAAATACAGAAGCGGAAGAAGAATTTCGTTAATAATTATAAGTTTTCTGTTTTTTTTTTGTTCCTGTTTAAAATTATTAATATATAATTAAAACTCAGTACATAAAACAAATATGAATCTAATAAAAAATATGTAAAAAATTTAGTAGCGCCATCTAGCTATCTTTACTATTAGAAACTGCTTTGATCCTTTATCTGCGTTGGGGTTTAAGTACATGGGTTTGCCCCTAATTTGATCAGAAACACTCAAGAAATAATTTTTGTAAAAAAAGATTTTGTTTAATTCAGCACATTATGGCAACACTGGAAATATGAAAAATATAATATTTACACTAGTTATACGAAATCCTCGAAATAAATACAAAATTTATATGTTTATAAAAGGAAAATGTATAATGGGCGATTTTTGGAAATTATACTGATCCCTTGCGGGCAAAATATCTGGATATTTTTAAATTTTATTTTATATTTTTTCTAACTGAGCTAAGGTCTATTCATGCTGTAAATTTCATCGCTGTAAATTTATTCCTTCTAGTTTTTTCCAATTTTACTATGGGCTCAAATCACTGTGAGACTGTAAGTACTAAATAGTTGAATTTTTTCAAAATATAATAGAATTTGCTTAGTTTTTTCATATATGAAAGTTGTACCCATTTCAAAAGCCATTTTTAATTTTTTGAAAATTTTGTTCAACAAATTTTAAAAATTACCCCCCAAATTCATTAACGAATTTTAAAATTTTCAAAGTCTTATAGACGGAATTTTGTGTAGTAAATTGAACTTATAAGCTTGTCATTGCTATACATCTTCTTTCCAGTATCATAAAATGAACTAAAGAATAAAAGGTCGATATTTTGAACCATTTGAAATCGTAGATTTTTGCTAAAACGTAAATTTTTAGTAACAAAAACAGGAAAAATATTCAAAGCATTCTATACGAGGGCGGTTCAGAAACTCCTTATCCTAGCACAAAAAGCGTGATACAAACAGAAAAAAGTTAAATGTTTTGGAAACTTCCATCTCTGCTATAAACACATGTTAAATTTTGTTTCGATCTGGTAACTCCTTCATATAGAAACAGGTGTTCACAAAAGACGCATCCGCTATTTTTTTACAATGGAAAAATTAGAAATACGTGGTGTCATTAAATATTTACATAAAAAAGGTTTATCAGGACAAGAAATTCCTAATGATATGGTGATTGTGTTAGGTGAAAGTGCTCCTTCATATGCAACAGTAAAAAATTGGGTTGCTGAATTTAAACATGGTCGTACAAGCATTGAAGATGAACCACATAGTGGACGTCCAAAAACAGCAACAACAACAGAAATTGTAGCCAAAGTGCATGATATGGTATTAAATGGTCGACAAATAAAAGTTCGTGAAATAGCTAATATCATGGGCATCTCAAATGATCGAGTCTATTTCTACAGATGAAAAAGCTTTCTGCAAGATGGGTGCCGCATTTGCTAACAGTCGATCAAAAACGCATAAGAATGAACATTTCTCAAGCTTGTTTGGATCGTTTTAAGCGAAATAAAATGGATTTTAAGCATCGTTTCATAACTGTTGATGAGACATGGATCCACCACTAAATCCAGAGACAAAGGAACAATCCAAACAATGGACTGAAGCTTTAGGAAGTGCCCCAAATAAGGCAAAAGCAATTTAATCGGCTGGTAAGGTTATGGCAACGGTTTTTTGGGACTTCAAAGGTATTTTATTGATTGACTATCTGCAAAAGGGTAAAACAATAAATTCAGAGTACTTTTGCAACCTTTTGGATCAATTGAATGTACAAATTCGAGAAAAACGTCCTGGCTTACAACACAAAAAAATAATTTTTCATCAAGATAACGCACCAGCGCACAAGAGTTTTTTGACGATGGCCAAAATCAACGAATTAATGTACGAGTTGCTTGACCACCCACCTTATTCTCCTGATTTAGCTCCCAGTGACTTTTATCTGTTCTCAAATCTAAAAAAATCCTTGCTAGCAAGCGTTTTACCTCAAATGCAGATGCACTTACAGCTGTAAACCACTATTTTGAAGACCTTGAGGAAAACTATTTTAATCAAGGGATAGAATTGCTAGAAAAGCGTTGGACTAAGTGTATTGAAGTTGCAGGAGACTATATTGAAAAATAAAAATATTTTTGAAAAACTAACTATTCTCTTCCATTGGTAGGCTAAGAAGTTTCCGAACCGCCCTCGTATAGGTTTTCAAAGATAAAAATAAGAGTTATATTATCTTTAATATTTATTTGTTGTACAATTTCAAATTATAATTTTGAAAAAAAACATGCATTTTTTATAAATTTTTGTATTTAAGTTTGCAAAAATCCTAAAAATTATCATTAATTCTGAAATCAGAGCATTCTAAAATATATAATTCAGTGAAAATATCTAATGCAGCTAACACACATTTTAATTTTGTAGACCTGTGTATTTTAACGATGATATATTTCAGTAATAATTGCTTTAATACAAATTACTTGTATGTCACAGACACTTAATTTTATTTAAATATAAAATAATAAAAGCTACGTGAAAGACCCTCTAGAATTAACGAAATTGTTTTGTAATTCTTTTGCAAGCAAAATACATTTGGTTATGAAAATTTTCCCTCTACAAATTTGCAAGACGAAATACCACAATTTATAGTAAATATTCATTGCCCCAGTAACATGAGAAGCATAATGGGTACGTATGTATGTGATCAATTTGCAAAAGCAACAAAATGTTTCCTTAAAACATATTTTGGTTGCATGTTTGTTAGTAGCGTTTTTGTTGTGTTGCATTTTTCCCTCTAATACTTTCAAAATAAGCAGGTATTTATGCTAAATACTTTAAAGCTATGCATGTGCTAAAACTAATACCCAAAATAAGGAGGAAAGTTCATCCTGTTTGTAATAACAATATTTCTATTTTTAGTTGTTATGCATAGATACTTGTACATACATACATAGATAACAACGATGTTGCAAAGAATGATGACAATGTGGATGAATGGATGGATGGATGATGCTAAGCATTATGATGATTATCGTTTCTATTATGCATAAATACTTGTGGTTAAGAACATCATTAGAATAAAAGCTTTCGGGTGACAAAAGGGAAGAGAATTAACAACAAAGTGGGAATTTTTCAGGTTTTGTGGTAAAGTAATGTTGAAAGTTATTTTTATTATTTTCTATTTAAGTAAATTTCTAAAAAGGAAAATAATATTAGGGAGAATATTCAAAATATTTTTTTGTTTATTTGGGATTCTCTTAAGTTTTGTACTTTTATGAATATACTACAATACCCTAATGGATTTTTTGCAACATTTATGTTATAGATTTTGACTTTAACAAAATTGTTTATATTTTTCATTTTATCTCGAAGCATCAGTAGCTTTACATTGTGATTTCTACAAAGTAGTCATAAATGCCCTTATCTTTCATGAACATTTCAAATTTCAAATAAAGATTGAATGCACTCAACAGGATGTTATATTACACACGTACAACTTTCAGGATTTGGGAAGCAGCTTATACAATTACAATAAAAACGATTTTCTTTTTGTCAGAATTTTAAATGAAGTAGATAAGTATATCTATGTATATATACTTGAAGAGTCCGATAACTACAGCATTTTTGTAATAATCATTTGTTTTTAATACACATTTTATATATGGAAATTTCTTAAAAACAACATATTTTTTTAAGTTTCTACATAAAAAAACAATTTTTGTATCGAAAAAAAAAACTTTTTGTAACTAAAATTATTTTTTATTAATTTTTCACCGAAAATTTCAGTGAAAAATTAAAAGAAATAAAATGTTGACACAATAAAATTTTCTATATAAAATATCTTTGGCTTGATGCTAAAAGGGCCAAAATCAAAAAAACTTGTTTTGGGAAAATTATTTTTAAAGTTTTTATTTTCCACATAAAATCATAGTAACATTACCCAGAAAAATCCTTATAAAACTGTTCTGAGTTAACTAAGAGATTAGCTGTTGGAGCCAAATAAAAGAGGACAAAGAAGGGAATCTAATTCAATGATTTACCCAAAACAGCAAAAAATTGACATTGGGCCTTTTAGCACCAAGTCACAGATAAAGATTTGATAAAAAAAGCCTGTCCGCAATATATTTGCTAATATGAATGATAATACTTAAGTTCGTAGCTGCTAGCGGTCAATTTTCTATTTTGGGAAGTTGGTCCTAAAGAATTTAACTGAAATAGTAGACTCAATAATATACCTATTTATGGTATTGTGGAGTATAAAAATGTTTTAAATAAAATGATTTTGATTAACAATTGTTCATAAAAGACTTCATGTACAACATTTTCCTTTATAAAGCCAAATAGAGTTATCATTGTTTGCCCCTTTCATCCGCAATGAATAAATCAAAAATGTGTATACTTTTATACCCATCATCAAAAATAATGGGCGTATATTGGGATTGTTATTCCGTTTGTAATTTCCTTAATATTGGCTCACAAACCAAAACTGAGATATATTCTAAATCCTTATGAAACTCTAAGACGATTGCCCGATGTCCGTCTGTATGTCTGTTATTGGCACGATAGGGCCTGGACGAACGGGAATTGAAATGTGGCAAAAATATTCTTCATTTCTTGGAACATTTTGGTATTCAAATTGGGCGAAGTCGGTTTACATTTGACCATAGCTCCCGTAAAACCTCGTATAGACCAATAGCCTATTTGGCAATAAAAGATATATTATAATACATATCGCACAATCTGACATCATTTTTATTATAATTTCACCAAAAAAACTACAGTTTTACCCCTCTTCCTTATATGAAAGTAGTAGTAAAATAAAATAGTTTTTTGACTCTACTGAAAATTTTAAAATTTTGATTTAATACCCTCTTGTTGATCAAGTGCGATATGATGATAGGGAAACCACTTAGATACTTTTAAATGTTAAACTATAAAGCTACCGCAACCGAATGTTTTCTGTTATCCTTGATTCCCAATGGAGCGTATGGCATCAGCAACCGAGTTTGGTCCAAAGATTTTATCAACAATACCAATTTTCAAATTTGGTACACATTTTTAATTAGCTGTACCCTCTTAGATATATGAGATATGTTTCTTAATTAAACACAACTTGATGGTGGGTATATAAGATTCGGCACAGCCCATTATAATACTCTTACTTGTATGTCTTAAGACTTAACAATAGTAAAATAAATCCTAAAAGTTGTAACTTATTCAAAAGACTTCATGTTATTTTCTATTTTTGCATAATTTCTATACAAACTTTTTCTAAAATTTTAGAATTTTTTTTACAATAATTTTTTGTAAATTTCAAGGTTCTAGCATTGAATATACGAAAGTGTGTGTATGTGTGTTTGAACATAATATAAAATTTACAACGTCCTTGACCCTTAAAGGCCCCCATTCATATTTATTTGTATATATATACATACATATACAGACCACATAACTTTTTTGTGTTTGGCTTAAAGCTTGCTGCCAGGCTGACAAGTTGAATGGTTTACTCTTGTTTCGTTTTAGTTGTTGTTGTTTCTGTTATTGTTTTGTGTTGTATCGTCCTTGTTGTTGGTGTCTTGTGTTTTGTTGAGTTAAGTCCTGTTGTGTGTTGGGCCTTTTTCCCCATTCGTTCATTCATTTGTTCGTTTCTTCATTCATTGTAAATTCAAGTGTGATGGCATTAAATGACATATACCACAAATGACATCCAATTGTTGTTGTTGTTGTTGATGTTGCTGCTGCCATATGTTGTTTTTGTATGTTGTATAAAGCAACAAGAATTGACAAGAAAGTGAGCAAATAACAAAACCCAACAACAACAATAATAACTAAATTTAAAATATAAGACTATAATAAAGAAGACGAGAAGAAAGACCTTTTACATGCTGCTGCATAAAATTAATTACTCACAATTTTCCTGAATATGTAATCCTGAGAGCATACATAAACCCCAAAATACATACATCCACTCATTTACATATACACATACTAAACCTGTTTCGTTTATGCAGCAAGAATTTTCTTTATTATGTATTTTTTCACTTCCATAATTTCTTTTTGTGAAGGAAAAAGTTAACCTTTAGCTAAACATGCTATGGTTTATATACTCACACACATATGGTTGCCTAAAATGTAAAAGGCTGTCATAAACGTTCGAATGCAAAAAAATTAACCTAATTCATTAATAAAAACAAACTCGTTAATTTAAACTTTACTCTTCATCTTAGAAAGCTTTTTTCCTAAACAAGTTTTAAGTTATGGAAATGGTCTTTTAAGTTTCATAAAACGATATGTATCTATACACATATGCCTGTAAATGTATACACGTAGGTTTTTTGTGCTTTTATAAATGAATACATACATGTTAAACTTTTCAGTCGTTTGCTCCTGATGATGACTATAAGATGCATTTCTAAGTCTTTTAGCTAGATTAATGTTTGAAAAACTGCTTGCTACACGATGGACGTTCAGGTTTAGGTTCAGGCTTTCAATTTATTCTAACATTTAGGCCTTAAGGTAACATGTATGAACTGGAAAAGAGCATGTTACTAAAGAAGAAAGACAAGTTTGGAAAAAAATAAATCAAAAAGTCAAAAATAAAGTTCAAACTTGTATCCTTGCATTTAGTCACGTTTGGTTTGACAGCTAAACTTTTTGCTATTTTTCAGATTTTCATTTAATTTTTCTTATGGTGGATTATTTTGTATCAAAGTAATGACATTTTTAATGTTTATGTAAAATACTTAAATGAGAATTGAAGTACAGATAAAAAAATAAATTTTAATTATGATAAGTAGATTTTCAAGAGTTATCTTAAAGCATAATTTTTTTAGATTTTTTTAAACTTCAAACAAATATAGATCCTTGGGAATGTAGGTTTTAAAGCTATAATGTCATGTTTCATCTCTGTTTTAAAAAAAGCGTTAAAATATTTTTTGAGTTTTTGTTATTTTTTGTGTAATTTAAGTTTTAGATCCAAAAAGGATTCAAAGTAAATAATGCAGGACTTTAGAAGGTTAGCTGTTACTGATTTTGATAAAGATGAATTCAAAAATTTTTTTTTATCCATTTGCATATGAACTTTTCTTACATTTTTTTTATAATAGATTTGTTTTACTTGCATGCAATTTTATATTTTACATAAAATATGTATAAATATACATATTCTAAATAACTAAATAATTCAAAATCTTAAATCTTTTTAAGAAATGTTAGGTTTTTATTCATTTTTTTTGTTTGTAGGAGTTGTTGTAAGTTAGAAGTCTTAAACATGCTCTGAAGATTCGTACATTTTGAAATGAACTTTTTGGTAGTTTTCCTTTTCAATTCATGAATGTGAACTAATACTATATACATACATATGTATGTGTACAATAGTTTACCCTAAAAATTTTTATTATAAATACTTTCCATTGTAATACAAAAGACTAGCACAATAAAATGTTGATCAAACTTAAAATAACTGTAACTATTAGGATGCCACCGAAGTGTATTTTTATACTAAAAGATCGATTAGATGTTGCTGTAGTTTTAAGTACAACCCTAATTTATGTGTGTAGCTAACAAAGAATGTGTACAATTGTAGAAAACGTATACATAAATAAATTTAAGTCCTGGCAAAATATAGTAGCTGAAAAATTGCATATAAAATGCAACAAAGATGAATACCAAGGAAACTTTAATATAAAAAATCTACCATTAAAAGCAAAAACGTGGCCAAAAGGAAAAAGTGTTTATTGCAAAATTTACTTTATATTTATAACTTAGCAACTTTATTCAGAAAACAAGGAGACCAGGGGCCAAATTACCGAATTCGATATCAATCGAAAACTGAGACTTTTAAGCGAATATCCTTAAAGTATGCTATACAAATGTTTTGAAAATATCAAAGATTTCGATCGATATCGAATGCCGTAATGCTAGAAACACAATCACGGCTACAGGCTACTGGCTACAACCTGTCAAAATTAGGTTACACGCTTTCAAATGGGAATACATTTTTTAGCGTCGGCACAGCTACATGACTACCGACCGCCGTTGTAGCTGTAGCCAAGATTAAACTAATTTCTATTTTTATTGGCGACATTAACAGATTTAGTGCTGTCAACACCATGGAATATTGAAATAAATGAGCGATTTTAACTACTTAACTTTATTTACAATAATTATGAAATAAACAATTAATATACTTATCAAATATTTATATATATATAATTTTTATAACAATATCTGATAAAATATGATATAAAAATGTATATTTATATAACTCTACCTTAATAAAAGTACATTTTTAAGAAGTTAATATTTAAACTGTCATAACTCACACGCGTCATGTGCTAGAGTCCTGTATAAAATCTATTATTTAAAAGAGCATACTTATATCTATGTTGTTTTAAGATATGCGTATTTTTATACAAAAAAAAAAAAATGTCGGTTGTAAAAATAAGTTTTTAGGATATGGACTCTTAATTCATTATAAATCGGAAGAATATAGCATTTGAAAAGTATTTTTAGTAGCTTTTGTTTGATACCAAAAAAGTTAATATCGGATATAAGCTTCTAAAGTTATGCCCTATAATTATTAAAATTTGAAAAGCTCATAACTCTCAAACTATAAGTGGTTCCACTAAAATCTTTCTATTAGAATTTTTTGATACCATTACATACATGACAACCTTTGATTGGTTACTAAAAAGGATTTATGTAATTTCTATAAAATTATAAATCGTTATTTTGCCCATCTTATAAATGCGATATTGGTATCACTCATAAGCAGCTGTTTCTATTGTAGACATTTTAATTTAATTTTTCTATCTGTTGGCTTTTGTTTTATTAGGTAAGTTTATTATAACTTATTCTTTATTTATTATTAATAATAGTTCTTAATATATTTCAGGTATTGTTATGGACTTGGATCGAATGATAATAGAGGAAGAGGTCAAAACATAAAAAATCTATGCAGCTGCGGTCTTAAAAATAATTAAGTAGCTGACTACAAGGCGACTGTTGCAGCCAACGGCTTTTGTAGTCGGTGTTCGTGTAGCCTGCTGTCGTGATTGTGTTTCTAGTATAATTTGGCCCCAGTTTTATTACCATTCATATGTGGCGTATGATAATTGTTTCATATAAAATGTTGCATATTAAACAATCATACGCCACCTGCAAAGAAAAATTTCTAATATTAAATTTGAGGGTGCTGTGGCTTAGGTTAGGTTAAGCAAGTGGCTGGCAATAGAGTCCGCGTCATTTGGGACCTAGAAAGTGGTTCCTTTGTGTTACTTGCAAAGGAAAGAGCAAATTATATTCTTTGCTACCATATGTATCAAAGCTCCATTAGAGCCAACCAGATGCAACAATGAATTAGCCTATTTTATGAATATTAAAATTCAAAACCTCTGATAAGTAGTGCAGAAACAGGTCGCCCAGATCGTAAGTCCTGAGATAAGCTAGGGCTTGGTTGTGACAGAGGAGATGAATTACAGTTTCTTCCTCCTCGAAGTTATGACAACTTCTTCAGTAGTCATTGCTTTGAAGATTAAATTTTCTAGCATAATCCTGTGAGGATTGATATTAGTGTGTGTAGTCTATGGCGCATGGGGAAACCAAGGCTACAAAACGCTTACTGTTGTAAGTTGGCCAAGTTAGTCTTGGGACTGAGTAGGTTGTTTCTGTGGACCAGTTGGTCTTCATGGACCTAGATATAAACTGTTAGGTGAGCAATTTACTGGCTGATAGCGGATATTGGCCAATATCATCCTGACTGAGGAGAGCACCGAACTTTGCTAGATTATCCGCAACAGTGCCACCTGGTACATTTTTGTGGCTACGTACCCAAAAAAGTTTAATATTACAACTTCTTGCCATCTGATTTAAAGATGCCGCCATTCACGAATAAGAACGGATATCGTAAAGATCGAAGATAAGGAGTAAAAGGCGGCTAGACTGTCCGTACAAAAATGAACATATCTGTAGTATATTTGGATGTAGTTAGATAACAAGTTATCTACTAAGCGTAACATATTCAGCCTGGGTTCGATCCTAAGTCACGGCAACATCAATTTTTTGTAATTAGTAATTTCTACTAAAACTCTTACGACAACTCTTAAATCGATGGTAACCCTACAGCAATAACACGCCATCGATGTAAAGTATGTAAAATTAGCTGTGTAATAAAAAACTTAAATAATGCGTTTAAATAACAACAAATGTGTCATTTTTACTGTTTTTTAAAATAGACATGACGTGCAAGAGCAATGTTGAAGAATATAAATGCTCTCCTTATCTTTTCTTTTCTCCACTCTACTAACCCATTTCCAAAGAAAGTAGCCTAATTCGTATATACAATATATACAATTGTATAGGCAGTATTTGCCTGAGTGTTACTTATCTTTAAAAGAAAAAAAACTTTTAAAGAAACTTTTATATCAGAAAATTTTTATATCAGAAAATTAATTAGTTAATTTAAACGCTTGTGTGAAGAGCATGTTCAATTATGGATATAATAGTATTAAAAAGTACTTTAACATTTAAACTTGTGATAACTTAATATTTGGCCACCTTAGTGCAACAAAAAACAACAATACTTAATAGTTGCAAGTGTTGTTGCAGAGAAGAACAATAAGTATGAATAAGAAAAGCTTAACAAATGAAGTGGATATCACTCTTCAGTATAAATACTACTACAAAACTGCTTAAAATACATACACACATACACCCACACACATATATAGATCAAAGTACAACCTCCCACACACAAATACTTAAAACTCGTAAACAAGAAAAGCAGCCTTTAAGAACATCTTCAATTCACATAACAGGCGTCCTTTGAATAAGTTAAGGGAAGATAACATAAAAAAGGATTTAAACGTGTGTAGAAACGTGCTCGAGCAAAAAAATTACCAAGAATTTGTACAAAGTAAAGGAAACTTTTAAATCACATTTTTTTGTAGTGTCTTATTTTTCAGCATTTTATTAACTTTTAAATCATCTCATTCTTCTTTATGTTGCTATGCTGTTGGCGAATAGTTTTTCACTTATTTTTTTCTTTTTGCCATTTGTTTTTATATACGATTTAGTTTCTTTAAAATATGATAAAATATTGTGTAATACCTTTTGCTTAACATCAATAAATGACGTTTATTACAGGAACTGTTTTTCTTGCTGCAGAACTTTTTCTTTCGTTTTATATTTCCATTCATTTCACTGCATTGAGTGGAAAATAACAAGATTTTTTTTTTTTTACTTTTCATTCAACATATTTTTCATTTTCTATACGTTTTTTCGTGATATCCATCTTTTATTTTATATATATGTATGTATCTAAAAGCAACGTCCTTCAATCTTAATCCTTTGGCCATAATACTCGACTTTACTATACTAGACTTGTATTTCAATTCAGAAACTAATGCTTAAATGGGTAGACGATGTTGCTGCTACAAAATTTACACGTAAATGCGAGTATATACGAGTATGTAGTTGTTGTTTGTTATTGTATATGTACATTACGTTTGCTTTAAATCTGTGTGTTTGTGTAAAGTAGTTTTGTATTTTTGTTGCCAATATTTTCTTGATGTAAAATGTTTACAAGCAGCCATGGCACGTGTGACTTTGCTTGAATTTTCTACTAGATACTTGTTCTATGCTCATTCCAGACGTTTTGACGATGCCATCAACAACAGCTTGCCATAAAGCTTGATTAGATTTGGCTTTAACCGTGACTCTGGTTACTAACTGGTTGGTTATTTGGTAGACTATTTGGCTCAATATCTCGGAGGCTGTACATTTGTCTTCGTGAGCATATGATAATTTATATTACTGCTGAAGCTTGAAATATTAAAGCCACATAAATGTGTAATTATTTAGCCTGAAATTTGTAAACTATTGGACTTTTTTTTATCTGATATCGATTAAAATTTTAAATAAAAAAAAAATCAGTTTAATATTGAGATATTAAAATTTGTTTTAGTCACAAAAGAACTTTTTATGAAATTGGCTAGCCCTTGTATTATATTATATATCTTAGAGTGTCCCACCTTGAATGGAGAAAATTAAACTTTCTAACATAGCAGGACGTACCACTTAAATTTTTAATATTTGATCCCAATAATCCAGATATAAAGTTTCATTTAAATCATATGTTTGGATTTTGGAAAGTTATATGTAAAAAATGTGGGGTTTCTTTATATTTTTTCAAAATGTTTCTAAAGCTACGGTCACATTGATTAAACATTTAATCGAAATTACCAAATATTTGATCCTCGTAGTCTGACCACAAAATATTTTTCAGGTTTAAACAAGAAACATGTTGATTTGAACAAAAAAAACAAATAACAGCTGAGCATTTCTATTGTTTACTATTCAAACAGAAACAACAACATCAAATTTGAGAAACAACAATATCAAATTTGAGAAAGAACAACATCAAATTTGAGAAACAACAACTCAAATATGAGAAACAAATTGCCAGATACATAATTTTGTTTTGAAAAAATTTGATCAAATATTTTTTGGGAAAATATTTAATCTTCAGTGTGACCATAAATAAAACCTGTTTTTTTGTTTATACTTTGAACGTATTTTTTCTGTATTTTATCAAATAAAAATCGTCAAATAAATGTGCAAGTGTGACCACAAATTTTTTATTATATTGTTTTCACAATATTTTACTCAAAATATTTGATTTAAATGTTTAATGAGTCTGACCGTACCTTAATTAAAATTAATTTTTAACAAGTGTACAAATAATAAAATGAGCTTTCCAAGGAGATATAAAACCTTAATATCAGTTGAAAGCTTTCTTAATAATTTAGGGTTTCCCAAAATGTTTTATGTCCTTAAAGACTCTCCATATGCATTAAAAAACCTTTATATTTAAAAAAAAATTAAAGGTTTGAATGGTTCTACTTTTTTGAGACCTCAAGATGTTTAAATAGCCATTCTCGCTACAATGGGTTAATGTTAAGTCACTTTTGCAAAGTATGAACAATTTTTTTTCATACCGTTTTCAAAACTGTTTTTTTTTTGCTTTTTTAATAGTTTGTTTAACGAATTCAATAAAACTTAAAAACAAGTTCCAGAGTGTTGTTAAGAACATCTTGCATATTATTACGAAGAAAGAATTAGATCGATATCTCTAACGTCTTAGCCGTACCTGCGACTTATAATCAAAAGATTTCGACAAAACCCAGTTTCTTACCAAATTTATAAAAAAATGCACTTGAATTGTTATATATTATCAGTTTATATGAGGAGAGCAAACATTTTTATTGCCTCAATGGTTAAAATATGGGCGTTTTCAAAAATGCAACATTGCTCTGCAAATGTTGCGCAGCTCTGATTAGTTGACGCTGTTGTTGCAGATCAGCTGTTGCTTGTTTGTTGCTCATTTTGTTTGAAATTTTGAACGTGAAAACATTGCAAAAATGGAAAAGTATATAAAAAAATTTTAATTGTGAATTTGATGATATTCCATGCCAGTCGAAGGTGTTAAGTTTACAAAAAAAAAAAAATGTTTTTATTACTGCAAGAAGTTTGCAGAAAGAAACGTAGAATTCCAAAAGTTTTGGAATACTTTGAAGTCATAAAAGAATATGCGGATGATACTTTTTTTGATCACTTTCGTATGAGTCGATCAACATTTCAAGTAAGCATTCCAATATTTTTTAAGTCTTCTCTATAAATCCCTAATTTCAGTCTTTGTTGTGCGCTCTAAAACCATACTCATTCTCCGCATCAGCCATTTTTATGTTGCACAATTTTGATGTGTTTGCGCAACATATGTTTGATTGTTAATTTTTTGAACATCTGACGTTTGCAGTGTTGCCAGCTGTTGCAATTTTGAATATTTTGCGCACAATTTGCAGCGCAATGTTGCATTTTTGAAAGCGCTCTACATTTTAGAAATTTGGTTGAAATCGGATGTTATTAACCCCTTTATTACCAAAATTTTTAAACATTTATTTTCAAAAAAGGTATAGAAATTAAAAGTTATATTAAAAGATATAGTTCAATGAAAAATCAAAAAATCGTCCAAAGTCTCCTTTGATAGCGTTTTTATACAAATTAACCCTTGCGTACCCTGGCGCTCAAAATTATTTTAGTTTTACAATGAATGACAAAGAACTACTTAAATATTTATGTACATTTTTTTGAAAAATCAATGAAATTTTTTGAGACACTCTACTATATTATTATATATATTTTTCTTTTATGTACAATGTACATACTTATTCATATATATATGTATGTCAACTTACACACAGACTTACTCAGATTAAAGACATTGCTCATTAATGTCAATTTGATCAAGTCTTGTTCATGTCTTCGATTAGGTAACGAAATTGCACAATTTTTCTTCATTCTTCTCTTATAAAAGTTTATGTACCTTCAAGTTTACGTGCACTTCTAGACAAAATTTGAACAAAAAAAATCTAAACACATTTTTATACTCACACATATATAAAATTATGTCCTCAACATTACTACAAGATTTTCTCAACAATTTCTAGAGAAATATCCCCTTAAGTTTTTGTCTGTTTAAAAAATAGTTTTGCTTAGACTTGACTACAGCTCCTAGCTATAAAATCAATATGTAACATTTCCCAATAGATGTCTCATTTCAGCTGGATTGTTGGAAAAATTAATTGCGTTTTTCTTTAGTTTGTGACTTCCTTTTGTTTCTATACTATAAAAGTAGTTTGTTGTGTTTTCTATAAAAAGCTCTGTCTGTTTGTTTATTTTTCCTTTAAGTCATTTATTTTATTGGAATTAGTTTTGTAGTTATGTGTAATTAATTTAAACAGCATCCTTATCAAAGGATTATTTAAAGGAAATCAATAAAACTTATACCATTTACCATTTGAAAAAATAAAATCTGATTAATTGAGTGATTTGCATCCTGGCTTACGAGTAGTTTTATTATTGTTTTAGAATTAAAATGGTAGCAAATGGTTTTTATTTATAGGAATAAATACATTTGTATAGTTAAAAGCTTTAAAGTAACTAAATACATATATTGCATGAGCTAACAGGAGAGCTTTTTTATAAAATTTTATATATTTCACTTTTGCTATTAACATTGGTGTCAGTAGATAGAAAAACTTGGCCCAACAATTATTAACTAGTCGATGAGCATTAAATTTGTTAAATCGAATTGGATAAATTTACTCATAATTCACAGTAAAAATCTTAAAATTTAAAATTTCATCAACTCCTTAAGAGACTAAAGTGAATTCATATTTTTATGATTCTTATTTGAAAGCACTAATAAAAAGTCTTCAAAGTATAAACACATAAGTAGAAAATGTACTCGTATTACAATACAAATTTACATAAGAAACATCTTCTAGAATTACTGTACTTATGAATTCTATCACCAACAAAAGTATCTTCAAATAAAGATCCTTTATCTCTATCTAACGTATTTCATTTCGCTTCAGTTATATTTCTTTTTACCTTTCAATTTTGCTTCTCGAATAGAAACTGCGTTAAGAGTATTGCATTTTACCTGTAATTGTAAGTTTCATTTGAGTGTATCTTAGGTTTAAATTTACATTAGACAGGTTCGAAAAAGGTGTTCGATTTGATAGTTTTGTTTCTTTCCACAACAGACAAAAATTGTAGGTGCATATGTATATACTACTAAAAGTTTAAGGATGCTCTAAAAATCAATAAAGCAATTCAATCATACTAGTACACAGTAAAATCTTATACTAAAATTTCCATAACTTTCTAATTGTTATTAGGCTGTTACAAGGCTTTTTTGGAGAGATTGAATTTGAAAATTACTTCAGTTGACCTTTTTGGTTCTGAAACCCAGATAGACATAAGAACATCCCCGGATAAAATTTGGTTTCAAACCCGAAAACGATATTTATTTGTTTAAATATTGATCAGGTCTATTACGTTTACCGTTAGAGGTTTACACATACATAAATCCTCAATCATTTGTAATAGCGTAAGTGTATATTTTCAGTTAAAAGAGGATTACTTAATATTGTATGTGTGCATTTGTGTTGTTTCTATAAGAACGGCTTTTTAAAACTCACAGATGTACTTACAAATGCATATACGTATAAAGACAGTCAGACAGACAATACACACATACATACATAGTTAAATATAATACATGGAACTGTTTTTTTGTCTAGGGATTTGTTGTGCATTCATTATGGTTCTGATAAGAACAACATTTGTGCTTTGGAAAATCGAATCGATTTCCTTTTGGGGAATTGTTGTCTCTGCTTTTGTGTAGAAACTTTGTAAATAAATGTTAAAACGATTTATTTAAACGCAATAATTGTAATTAAAGCAAAAGGTTTAAGTAAGGAAATGATATTTCTCTTAAAGGTTGAAGAAGTGGTTGTGTAAAATTTAGTTTTAATTAATATTTTTTAAAATAAATCGTTTATTTACTCAAAGAACCTTTTGGATGTTTATTACACAGGTCAACAAGATTTTGAGGCATGAGATTTGTTGACCAAATCTAGATGACTTTGGTCTGTAAATACGAAAATGACATTGTTATAAATTTACAATTACCTAATTAGATTTAAAAATTTAATTGAATAACAAAAAAAATTCAACAATAAGAAAACTTCAACAAATTTATATTACAACCAGTAGGCAGCCCATACCACCAGTAGCCGAAGACTTATTGCAATTTTCGTAAATATCACGATCATTACTGAAACTCGTGAAAATGGGTATAAAAAGCATTCAGTTGATATTTACATGTCAGCAAAGTCTATATTTACATGTTAACCAAAGTATTTTTATAGAAAAATTTTCTATCGAACATATTCTATAGAAAAATTTTTCTATCGAACATTTTCTATAGAAAAATTTTTCTATCGAAAATTTTCTATAGAAAAATTTTATTATCGAAAATTTTTCTATTGAAAAATTTTTTTATTGAAAATTTTTGTATTGAAAAATTTTTTTATCCAAAATTTTTCTATCGAAGATTTTCTATAGAAAAATTTTATTATCGAAAATTTTTCTATTGAAAAATTTTTTTATTGAAAATTTTTCTATTGAAAAATTTTTTTATCCAAAATTTTTCTATAGAATAATATTTTAATTGAAATATTTTAATTGAAAATTTGTTTTTATTGAAAATTTTTTTATAGAAACATTTTTTTTATTGATAATTTTTCTTTAAAAAAATTTTTTTTTATTCAAAATTTTTCTATAGAAAAATATTTTTTTCCAAAATTTTTCTATAGAAAAATATTTTTATCCAAGATTTTTCTAAAGAAAAATTTTTTATTCAAAATTTTTCTATAGAAAAGTATTTTTTTTTTTTTTATAGAAAAAGTTTTCATCGAAAATTTTTCTATAGAAAAAGTTTTTTATCGAAAATTTTGTATCAAAAAACTATTTATTACAATAATAAATAATTGTAATAAATTGGGATTCTTAGTGCAATACCCTATAGTAAAACTTTTTAATTAAATGTTTGATGTCCCAAAATTTTGATAAACCTTTTTAAACAAGTTTTTCATCGAAAATTTTTCTATAGAAAAAGTTTTTATCGAAAATTTTTCTATAGAAAAAGTTTTTATCGAAACTTTTTCTATATAATTTTTTTACTGAAAATGCTTTTATCGAAAATTTTTCTTTTTTTTTATCGACAATTTTTTTATAGAAAATTTTGTTACTGAAAATTTTTCTATAGAAAATTTTCTTTATCGAAAATTTTTTATATTTACATGTTAACCAAAGTATTTTTATAGAAAAATTTTCTATCGAACATTTTCTATAGAAAAATTTTTCTATCGAACATTTTCTATAGAAAAATTTTTCTATTGAAAATCTTCTATAGAAAAATTTTATTATCGAAAATGTTTCTATTGAAAAATTTTTTTATTGAAAATTTTTCTATTGAAAAATTTTTTTATCCAAAATTTTTCTATAGAATAATATTTTAATTGAAATATTTTAATTGAAAATTTATTTTTATTGAAAATTTTTTTATAGAAACATTTTTTTTTATTGATAATTTTTCTTTAAAAAACATTTTTTTATTCATAATTTTTCTATAGAAAAATATTTTTTTCCAAAATTTTTCTATAGAAAAAAAATATTTATTACAATAATAAATAATTGTAATAAATTGGGATTCTTAGTGCAATACACTATAGTAAAACATTTTAATTAAATGTTTGATGTCCCAAAATTTTAATAAATCTTTTTAAAAAAGTTTTTCATCAAAAATTTTTCTATAGAAAAAGTTTTTATCGAAAATTTTTCTATAGAAAAAGTTTTTATCGAAACTTTTTCTATATAATTTTTTTACTGAAAATGCTTTTATCGAAAATTTTTCTTTTTTTTTATCGACAATTTTTTTATAGAAAATTTTGTTACTGAAAATTTTTCTATAGAAAATTTTCTTTATCGAAAATTTTTCGATGGAAAATTTTTTAATTGAAAATTTTTCTATAGAAAAATTTTTTTTATCGAAACTTTTTCTATAGAAAAATATTTTTATCGAAAATTTTTCTACAGAAAAATTTTTTTATCGAAAACTTTTCTATAGAAAAAAGTGAAATTTTAAATCGAAAATTTTTCTTTTTTTATCGTACATTTTTCTATAGAAAAAATTTTTAATCGAAAATTTTTCTATAGAATTTTCGATGAAAAAAGGAAAATTTTCGATTAAAAATTTTTTCTATAGAGAAATTTTCGATATAAAAAAATTTTCTATAGAAAAATTTTCGATTAAAAAATTTTCCATTGAAAAATTTTCCATTGAAAAATTTTCGATAAAAAAAATTTTCTTTAGAAAAATTTTCAGTAAAAAAATTTTATATAGAAAAATTTTCGATTAAAAGGAAAAATTTCTATAAAAAAAAAGAAAAATTTTTTATCGAAAATTTTTCTATAGAAAAATTTTTTTGTCGAAAATTTTTCTATAGAAAAAATTTTTAATCGAAAATTTTCCTTTTTTTTATCGAAAATTCTATAGAAAAATTTTCGATTAAAAAATTTTTCTATAGAAAAATTTTCGATAAAAAAAGAAAAATTTTCGATTAAAAAATTTTGATTTTTTTTATCAAAAATTCTATAGAAATATTTTCGACAAAAAATCTTGTCAATAAAAAAATTGAAAAAATTGTGATAAAAATATTAAAAAAAAATAGTAGAAAAAATGGATTAAAAAGCTTTTTCTTTTTAAGACGTTAGAAATAAACATTGAAAAAAAATACCAATTTTAATTAAAAGTATAGAAAACGGCAGAGTACCTACGATGTTTTTTTGCTCTTTTCTCATTGTACGAGTACCTATCTCCGATAATAACTCAATAAAAAGCTCCGGGTACTTAGAGTTAATACTTAAACTTAAGTTTTTATCAACACTTATACGCACTGTTATTCCATTATTACTCATGCGTCTAGGAAGTCCCCCATTTAAACTCATTCATTTACTAACTCTTTTCACTTTAATCAAGTTCTTGAATAAAATTACCTTGATTTTGTATAAATTTTTCATTTATTTTAAAACTTTTTTTAAATTGATTTTATTCTTGTTGCTCCTGGGGATGGATAAAAGATATTCAAAGAAATACTTATGTGAGTGTGTCAGTGTTTTTTATTAACCCAATTTTCTTATCCACAAATAACATGTCATTACCTGTGTGCAATTCTTTCTTTCCTTATTTTATTTTTCTGTTTTATTTCCATATTTGCTTGTAGTTTTTGTTATTGTTTTGGGTTTTTTTTTTCCAACTTTTTTCCAAACACCTTTTTCTCTTGGAATTTGTACAATGGCAGCACCAATGACAAACACAAATATTTTCTAATCTAAAATATGTTTTAGTTTTAGACTGAAAAAAGGAAAACTAAAAAAATGTAGCATGAATAAATTTGCATAAAAATATCAAACTCTTTTTCTGACAAAAAAAAAAACAAACACACGTATTCACCCCTTGATTCTCAAGAGGTGGGGGAGAAAATTTTCTCTAAAGTGATTTTCACACATCTACACAAACATTTATTTAAATGCATGTACTTTATACATAAGTTTGTGTATGTGTGTATGTTTAGCGGTGCTTTTATATAAAAATAAAAAATACAGTTAAAATAAACTTCAAACTGTTTAAGCAGAAAACCTAAAACAGACAGACAGACAGACATACAATGGCAAACCCTGAGTATTAAAGAGGAATTTAAATTTGTTTATAAAAAAAGTCTGATAAATTGAAAAATTTAAATTTCTGGTAATACTGGATTTTTTAATAAAAAAACTTTTTTTTTTATTGAAATATTGAAAAAAATTTTTTTAACATGAAATTATTATAAAATTAATCAATAGCTGTTTTTGAGGCATTATTAGCTTTTTTCTAAATTTATTTTTTTAATGCGGTGGCAGATGAAATTAAAAAAGTTATTTTTTAACAAAATTTGTACTTTAAACACAAAAGCTAAAAAACATCCGATTAAAGTTAAATTTTTTCAATTTTGCAGAAAGAAGGCAGTGGAATGCGTTTTAGGAAAAGGAAATATTTTAATCTAAGACATTTAAAGTATCGAAAAATTTTACAAGTGAATGAATGAAATCTTTAGCAAAAAGTATTTCTAATTGTATCCTTTGAAACCGACTTTTAACTCGAATAATTTTTTTACTCCTCAGAGTTCAGAAAATCTAATTTCAGATTTGAACTCCCAAGACTTCAGGTTGAACGCAAAAATAGGTAGCTCAAGTTTGCACTTCTTAGAGTAATTGACACGCAAAATTTAAAATACTTAAAAAATCGATAAAAGCTTTGATGTTTTTTTTCATATTTCGTCTTTTTTCATTCGTTTAACATTTGGACCGAAGTCATTGTTCTACTAAATAGACACCGCACTTGGGGGATAAATTCATTGGCCCTTTAAATTTTAATTTCGTTACTTCTAATACTACTTAATGACTGCCAAAATTTGAAGCACGTTTTCGACACTTTTTAATTTTGTTCGCATATTTTTCGGCCGACTTAAGGAATTTTAAAAAATGGATTGGTAGATCTTTCAGTTTCGCATCGTTTGATATCGTTACTTTAATATAGAAAGGCCTTTAGTCGTTTTTCATTAAAATTGCTTTTAAAGCTTTATCTAATATAATTTTGGAAAAATTTTTTAATTTTAAAAATATTATTATAGTATTAAATTCTTTAGAGAATTTATTAAAAAACTGCGTTTAAGAAATTTCTGTATCTTCAAAACTTAAGATTGTATTTAGTTTATTTTGCCTCTTCTGTAATGTAAGAAAAATATTAGTTCTTCTTCTACTT
This sequence comes from Stomorhina lunata, assembly GCA_933228675.1. Lineage (NCBI taxonomy): Eukaryota > Metazoa > Arthropoda > Insecta > Diptera > Rhiniidae > Stomorhina > Stomorhina lunata. Next base: position 182,641,518 of record OW121740.1, on the reverse strand, counting down.
CTTCTTCTTCTGTTATCCTTGACTCCCAGTGGAGCATAGATAGAAAACTAAGATAAAATCACATAAGGCATGAAAACTATGTCATTTATAACCGATTTACATCAAAAGTTTGCCAAAAATCCTTTTATTTGCTGCGAACGCGAAGGTTTTATCTTAAAACATTTCACTGAAGCACATCGTGAAGTTATCTCAGAATTGACCAGAAATTGTCTTAAAACTATTCCTTAAAAATGCTTTATCTTCATTCTGAAGTGCACCAAAATATTATAAGGATTAACGATTTGATGGCCCAAATAAGAATTTTATATCTGAAAAAGATATAGTTAACCCATTTTAACATATCTATATATAAAAATGTTTGTCTGTCTGCATGTCCTTTTTAGAATAGTTAACTATGTATTTGATCATGTTATGATCTTAAGAAAAGTTGTTGTATTTAAACCGATAAACATTACCAACTGGGTAAGCCAAGTTCCGGCAGGTGGCGCCACTTAAAACCAATTAAATCGCATTTATTCATGCTATGAACTTTAGCAAAATTGTTGCAGATGAGTTGACGGACCTTTTTAAGTTGGTGCGGTTTGTTTCCGACAGTAGCGCTATTGAAAATTATTCAAAATGAATTGAATCGTAAATTATGCATATTTGACTATATAATTATTTGATTATGTAATTATCTGAAGCAAAGTTTTTGTGCATAAGCCGACAAAGGTTTTTAAGTTGGTGCGACTAATTTTTGCCAGATGGCGCCACTGAAAATTAATCAAAATTACTTAACTCATAAATTGTGCATTTGATCATGCAAAGTTGTTGCTCATAAGTCGATGAAGGTTTCTAATGTCTTTTCTTCAAATTTATTTTAGTTGGTGCCGTAGCAACGCGGGCAATTGAAAATAAAAAATTATTTTCTAAAAACGTTTATCAAAATTTGGGACATCAAACATTTAATTAAAAAGTTTTACTGTAGTGTATTGCACTAAGAATCCCAATTTATTACAATTATTTATTATTGTAATAAATAGTTTTTTTGATAAAACCAAAAAATGTTGGTGGGGAAACCTTTCCTCGACGCGTTTCGATGGTTGGTTAGACTCTGTCTAGAATTAGGGATAATCCTCCTGATGAGATGGTCTAACCAACCATCGAAACGCGTCGAGGAAAGGTTTCCCCACCAACATTTTTTGGTTTTATCAAAAAAACTTTTTATCACAATAATAAATAATTGCTATAAATTGGGATTCTTAGTGCAATACACTACAGTAAAACTTTTTAAAAATTATTTTCAATTATGCTTTTACATAAGTTAAGGCAGCAGAATTTATCTAAAACTCACATTTTGTCAAATTTTACGAAAATCGCGTTAAGGCATGTATTAATTACCATAATAATATAAAATAACAAAATCATTGAAAATATTTAAGTTGTGTCCAAATCAACATAAAACTAAATAAAATAAATTGATTTTTAAATTATTTTTAGAATTTTTTATTTCAAAAGTCATAAATTCTGTTAGTATTTTAAAGAAAAACTTTTTTGGTCAAGAAGTTATGATATGATCATAAAAATTTGAAATACACATACACATTTAATAAAATGAAATCTTTTCATCATTGTTCTTAATATTTCTTAAGAACTCAAGTTATATAGCAAGTCTTTTTTTAATTAAAAAAAAAAAAATATTTTCAAATATTTTTGAAATAAATGATAAGAGTTTTATACTTTTTAATAAAATAATATAAAATAACAAAATTGTTTTTAAACGATACGTTAAGTTTCCTACACTTTAACAGCAAAATCAACAACAGCTTAAGCACTCACAAAGATTTACACAAACTTATACATTAAAAAGGACTTTTCAAGAAAACTATGTACTTTTATGTAAAACTTTATGGAAATTTGTATATTTCTTTTATATTTTAAGTAATTCTTTTCTTTTTTTTTGTAATTAAGTTATCACTTTGGCAAAAATCTACTTCATTTGCATAATTTGTAAGCAGTAAAAAATTAAAAAAGTTCAAGAGGATGAAATGACGATGATGATAATGTTGATAAAGACACAAAAAAGGTCTGAATAAGTTTCAGAAAATTAAGTTGAACTTGTGAAGATATACGAGGTTAAATGGTTAAATTGAAAATGTATATAATAAAAACCTTAAGGACTTCACTTAGTTGAAAACATATTTTTTTTTAGCCCTCGTATACAAATATATTTTCAAAATTTTAAGCAAACATATAATGATGAAGAGTCTATGAGAGAACAAGAACAACAGCAATTAAGTTATTAAATTTAAAATTAATTGTAAAAGATAATAGTTTAAATAAATTGTTAAAGATTTTAATTAAAATTGTATCTTTATATCCACATCCAGAAACACTGTCAAGTACATCATCATTGCCAGAGATTAAGGGTAGGAACTTAAAAATAAACAAACTTTTTATAGTTGATATTTTATTAAATTAAATTTTCAACACTTGTTGTTATTACAAAGAACATATAACATGTTGCCAGTGTTTGGTTGAATATTAATAATTAATTTAGTTATTTTCTATGGCAATCCTTATTGTCATTTCGATCAGCATGAAAACAAACTGCCTTCAACAAAATCTGAAACACTCAACTACCTCTTTTTCTATTTGAAGTTTATATTTTTTTTCTGTTGTTTGAAGTGGGTTCATTGTTACAACCTACAAGTATGAAAAGTTGTTTAGCTGCACTGAAGTGCCTGATGTTTAGAGCTTAATGTGACTTTCTATTGTTTTATGTGTGTTTTATGAAAAAATGCAACAGCTTGTTGTTTGGCACTTGGCTAGAATGTTAGCTTTTTTTATACCTATTCTCACACATCAACAGCTACAAAAAGGGATAACAAACACACACGCATATGTACTTGTATGCATACAATCTCACTTTCACTAACAAACACCCATCCAACTTGTAAACACTTGTACAATTGTGGAACACAACCATGCAAAAGCTTTAAGCCAACTATGAACAAGTGCAAGGGTATATGTATGTGTATGAGTCTCTGTGTTACGGGGTTTACAATATAAGCTTTTGTTATTATTGTTGTCACCTACAAGCATGCATAACTTTTCTCTTGCTGGAAAATAATAAATACATCGGGTATAATTGTACCCTATTTGGCTTTAGGTGGATAAGGTATTAAGGAGTTATACTGAATTTTGTTAAATAAGGAGAAAAATATTCGTGAAAAATTAACAGGACAGAAACAAATTCACTTGGATTATAATCAGGCTTAGGCATTCCATACCACCAGAAGCCGGAGACTATTTGTAATTTTCGTAAATATCACGATCATTTATAAAACTCGTGAAAATGAGTACTAAGAGCATTCAGTTAAGAATTGGATGTAAGCAAATTTTGGTTGGTGCGTTTTGTCAAACAAAATACAAAATCAAAAAATACATGAAACAAAATGAAATGTATAGCAACAGAATATACGGCTCGAGAGAACAAAGAAATATAATCTCAAACATTGTTGCCACAACACCATCTTTTTTTTTTTAAACATAATAAATATTAAACAATTTTTGATTTTTCTGTATAAATATTTTTTAGATAAAAATATTTTTCTATCGAAAAATTTTCGGTTAAAATATTTTTCTATAGAAAAATTAAAAAAAAAAAATATTTTCAAAAAAATATTTTTCTATAGAAAAATTTTCGATAAAAATATTTTTCTATAGAAAATTTTTCGATAAAAATACTTTTCTTTAGAAAAATGTTCGATATAAATATTTTTCTATAGAAAAATTTTCGATAAGAATATTTTTCTATTGAAAATTTTTCGATAACAATATTTTCCTATAGAAAAATTTTCGATAATTTTTTTTTTTTATAGAAAAATTTTCCATAAAAATATTTTTCTATAGAAAAATAGTTTTTTATAAAAAATTTTCGAAAAAAATATTTTCCTATAGAAAAATTTTCAATAAAAATATTTTTCTATAGAAAAATTTTCAATAAAGATATTTTTCTATAGAAAATTTTCGATAAAAATATTTTTCTATAGAAAAATTTTCGATAAAAATATTTTTCTATAGAAAAATTCTCGATAAAAATATTTTTCTATAGAAAAATTCTCGATAAAAATATTTTTCTATAGAAAAATTTTCGATAAAAATATTTTTCTATAGAAAAATTTTCGATAAAAATATTTTTCTATAGAAAAATTTTCGATAAAAATATTTTTCTATAGAAAAATTTTCGATAAAAATATTTTTCTTTAGAAAAATGTTCGATAAAAACATGTTTGTATAGAAAAATTTTCGATAAGAATATTTTTCTATTGAAAAATTTTCGATAAAAACATTTTTCTTTAGAAAAATGTTCGATAAAAATATTTTTCTATAGAAAATTTTTCGATAAAAATATTTTTCTATAGAAAAATTTTCGATAAAAACATTTTTCTTTAGAAAAATGTTCGATAAAAATATTTTTCTATAAAAAAATTTTCGCTAAAAATATTTTTCTATAGAAAATTTTCGCTAAAAATATTTTTCTATAGAAAAATTTTCGATAAAAATATTTTTCTATAGAAAAATTTTCGATAAAAATATTTTTCTATAGAAAAATTTTCGATAAAAACATTTTTCTTTAGAAAAATGTTCGATAAAAATATTTTTCTATAAAAAAATTTTCGCTAAAAATATTTTTCTATAGAAAAATTTTCGATAAAAATATTTTTCTATAGAAAAATTTTCGATAAAAATATTTTTCTTTAGAAAAATGTTCGATAAAAACATGTTTGTATAGAAAAATTTTCGATAAGAATATTTTTCTATTGAAAAATTTTCGACAAAAATATTTTTCTATAGAAAAATTTTCGATAAAAATATTTTTCTTTAGAAAAATGTTCGATAAAAACATGTTTGTATAGAAAAATTTTCGATAAGAATATTTTTCTATTGAAAAATTTTCGACAAAAATATTTTTCTATAGAAAAATTTGCGATAAAAATATTTTTCTATAGAAAAGTTTTCCACAAAAATATTTTTCGACAAAAATTGATTTTTATAAAAAATTTTCGATAAAAATATTTTTTCTATAGAAACATTTTTGATAGAAATTTTTTTCTGGAAAAAAATTTTCAATAAAACAATTTTCTATAGAAAAATATTTATACAGAAAAATTTTCTACAGAAAAATTTTTGATAAAATTTTTTTTTATAGAAAAATTTTTGATAAGTTTTGTTTTTACAATAATTTTTGGTAAAAATTATTTTATAGAAAAAATTTTTATAGAAAAGTTTTGATAAAAAATTTCTTATAACGAAAAATTTTTAATAATAAAATTTTTATATCAACGAAAAATTTTTTATAACAACGAAGAAATTTTGACAAAAATTTTTTATAGCAACGAAAAATTTTTAATAAAAAATTTTTTAAAGAAAAATTTTTGATAAAAAAAATTTTTTATAGAAAAATTTTTGATAAAAAATTTTTTATAGAAAAATTTTTGATAAAAATTTTTTTATAGAAAAATTTTTGACAAAAATTTTTTATAGAAAAATTTTTGATAAAAAAATTTTTATAGAATAATTTTTGATAAAACATTTTTTATAGAAAAATTTTTGGTAAAAAAATGTTTATAGAAAAATTTTTGATAAAAAATTTTTTATAGAAAAATTTTTGATAAACAATTTTTTATAGAAAAATTTTTGATAAACAATTTTTTATAGACAAATTCTTGTAAAAAAAATTTTTATAGAAAAATTTTTGATAAAAATTTTTTTATAGAAAAAAAATTTTTGATAAAATATTTTTTATAGAAAAATTTTTGATAAAAAATTTTTGATAAAAAATTTTTTATAGAAAAATTTTTGATAAAAATGTTTTTATTAAAAAATTTTTGATAAACATTTTTTTATTGAAAAATTTTTGATAAAAAATTTTTTATAGAAAAATTTTTGATAAAAAATTTTTTATAGAAAAATTTTTGATAAAATTTTTTTTTGAAAAATTTTTTATAGAAAAATAAGTAAAAAAAATTCTATAGGAAAAAAGTACCTGTGTTTAAATATGAGATCACACAAATATTTCCTCGAGTCTTGTGTTTTTAAGGCATTTCCAGAAGTTGGTATTATATGGAAACTACCATCAAATGTGAACCGCTTGTCTCGAAATTTTGTATTTAATGCAATAGATATTTATATATAATTTCAAAATTTCAGAAAAAATTGTATTTATTGCTGTAGAATGCCGAAATCTCATTTCAGGTGGGTTGGTCCTATGTGCATCAAATAAGTTTCGAAATAAAAATAAATTAAAATCTAAAAGGGAAGAATATCTGAATTAAACATGTAGACTGCTAGACCAATAAGAAACTTAGCTGATAGTCCAAGATATAATAAATGTCGCACCAAAAAAACTTTCATACACTGCAGAAATAACCATATTAAAAATTTTTTGTTTTGAAGATTCAATAAATATTTTTACATTTCAATTTCAACTTAAGCATTATCACTTTATTGATCCCAAAAGATAATAAATATCAATTGCTTTCAAAACACCTCTAACTTCGTGTTAGTCTATTTTATGACATAATAAACTAAATTTATTTAGTACTTCAACCTTTATTATTAAACTTAATTTTTGTTTTTATTTACTTACTTATACCTAAAGTATTCAACTATTCAAGTTTTTATACAAAAAAAAAATATATTCTCCATAATCCATTTTGTTTATTCTATTATTATTTTATGGAATTTAGTTGGGAAACAAAGGAAAAAAAATCGAAGAAACTTTATAAAATCTTTAACTATTTAGTTGACGTTTTGTAACTCTCTTAGGTGCCCAAGTGAAAACCTGAAGTAATATTTTTTCCTTCATATATCCAGCTGTGTGTGCAACAAAGAAGTTTTATTTGACAAACTTTCTTCTACAAATGAAATGTAAAAGATTTAACTCTTTATGTAGATTCTAAAGTTATATAAAATCTAATAGAAATTTAAATCACAAAATAGACTTCATTCCTTTAAATAACTGACATCTTCGCTGCAAAAGGGCAAAGTTTTTGGAGTTTCCTTTATTTATAATTTTTTCTAAACTCTAATACAACTTGGAATAGTAGCACAACCAGCAGCGGGTAGTAGTAGCTGTAGTGATTGTATATCATGTCACCATCACTTAAACTACGACTACGCCACATAACCAACTCTTTTTCATTTTCATTCTCATTCTTATTTTAACATCAACCTTATTTTCCTATTACGAGGAAAATGTGGTTGAAATGTTGTCGCTGTTACAAGCTCCTGCTGATGCCACCACTGCTACTTTTGTTGTCATTGATATTGCTGCATTATGGAGTAGTTATGTATATTTAAGATTAGTTTTTCTATACTACTTCTACTCTGTCTTCTTCTCATCTATTTTATTTTATCTGAAGAAAGGAATAGACTCTTTGCTTAGATGTATAGGAATAAGAGAACGTAGGAATGTTTAGTGTGTCTGTTTAACACAACATTGACTAAAAATCCTGCTGTTATTTTATGTCAGCATTAGTTACAACAATTTTACAAGTTTTTTATTCGAAACTCACCTCATAGTTGTGGATTGTAAAAAAATGGTTGTTAAAGGACAATATTTTAGCCCTTTCCCCCTTTTCAAAGCACATAAAGTGTCCAAGTGTTGGGATGAGTGTGATGGCACGAAGTAGATTGTAGAAAATTGTTATAAAATTGGGTAATAAATAGTCTCAGGAACGTAATAAATGCAGCAAAAAAGTTGTAATGCTTCCTTTAAGAATTTATTTAAGGAGGCTGAAAATTTAAGATGAACTAACCCAAGGAAAAGTGGTGGTTTCTGTGGCATAAATTTGACCTATTTTTACTTTTTAATGGCTTTATTTAGAGTTTTATGACTCTAAAACATTTTAATATTACATATATATTGTAATTATCTTACATTATTAAATGTCGTCATTTCTTTTAAACTAGAGATAAGTTTAATTAAAACTTTTAATGATTAAATAATTTAAATTCAGTTTCGTGTAAAGTCGTGAGGTGCTGACATGCTTTCAGATGATCGTCTATCTTAGCATGTATTTTTTCCAGCCAGATGTCATCCCGTGTATATATTGTTGTACTATTACTTGATATGATAATACCTACTATTGTAATTATACCCTTCACCACCATAGGTGGAAAGGGTATTATAAGTTTGTGCTGATGTATATAACGCATAGAAATATTTGTCTCAGACCTTTAGTATACCAATAGGTTTAGAATCACTTTCTGAATTGATTTAGCGATGTCCGTCCGTCCGTCTGGCTGGACCACCATGTAAACCTTGTAATCAAACTACAGGTCGCAATTCTAAAGATAATTTAATGAAACTTGGTACAGATAATTTGTTTGATAATTGGACCATGGCTATTGAAATTGGTCAAAATCAGTCCATTATTTATGGTACCTCCCATAGGTCCCACTTTCCGGAATTGATATATTGGCTACAAATATCAATATTTTTTCATGAAATTTAAAACAAATACTGCTTATGTAAACTAAAATCACTGTACTAAATTTCGTTGAAATAGGTCCACATTTGACCATAGCTCCCATACAAACTCTTCTTTAAAAATGCACTAAATGAGATAAAAAATCACTAAAACGCTCGTAAAACTAAAGATAATGAAAATTTGTGAGTTCATTTATTGCATACATAATTTTTGTAACAACTGTAATCAATTTGCCGAATTTCGAGATAATCAGTCCACATTTGACCCTAGCTCTCATATAAGTCCAAATGACGGAAACATGTTGAAAATATAAGTTTTGAGAAAATGTTTGTATGATGGCAAAATTTAGCAAATATTTGTCTTTATACAGGAAAAATAACACTTTTTGACCTTAGTGGTGAAGGGTACCGTATGGTCGGGCTTGACCGACTATAACGCTTTCTTACTTGTTTTATATGTTTCTAAGAAATCTATATTGACTTAATGTTCTAATCAATAACCTTGAGTTTTTAAATAAAATTCATCAATACTACATATGGGCAAATCCTGCGTGACGGACGATACATTTGTACGGATTTTGTTGTTTGTACGTATTTTGTTTTTTGATTCATTTAAGTATCCCATTGTCGTTTTACACGAGATATCTTTGCACAGATTTCGAAAAATATTAGGCCATTGATTGTGCTCTCGAATGGCATTTGTTAATTTACATACTTGCTTTGGAGGAAAAAGATATTCGCTTTTAAAGTGCTGTAACGGACGCGACAAAAAATGGAAGTGACTTTTCTTTCAACACGTGTTTATGTCATTTTCATCAAATTGGTCATAGTAATAAACAAATTGTAAATACATTGAAGATAGTGGAAAATCAGAGAATTACAAAACAGCTTTTATAACATATTTTAAAGTTTCCAGTTTCACCAAAAATCCATAAATGAACTGTTGCGGACGCTACGTGACGGACAATATAGTGTTTCCTTGCATGTTTTTTATTAGGAAAAATGTATATTTAAGGGTTCGTAAATCAGTAAAAACAATGGTGTTATTTGTGCCCGAATTTCATCTCCTTCATCTTCATGTTCGCGGTTAAAAATGAGATTTTTGGGCTCAATTTAATATTTAAGAAAAAAACGGCTACATACATATATTTATTTAAAGTTGTACACTTTTTACATCTTATTTTTCGTCCCAAGAATGCTGAGGCTAGATGTTAGAGTGTCCCAAAAATAAAAAAAATAAAAAAATTAAGAGCATAAAATTTGCCCCACTATGTTTTTTATTACATAATACCTTAAATTTAATCTCTAGATATAGATAGTGTTATTGCTTTATGAATAAGACAGACATGTGTTCATAAATGTTGTATTTAATAAATATATATTTTGTAAAAAATATATACTGTGACGGACGCTACACACTTTTCTATACATATTATTCTATAAAATGTTGTATTAACTTCTATATATTTTTAGCCTAATGTAAAGCATATTATAAGTTCTCTTTACGAACCAACTTCAATTGGAACAAAAGAAAAATTGCACTAATCAAATTAAACAATCTTTATTTCTGTGACGGACGCTACACGCTGTGAGCCCCTTTTTACTTCACCTTATTTTGTATAAAGAGTGTTCTAAAAAAAATATGCATTTACTATTTTAGACAAAATTTATCCATAGTGCAAGAAATAATTTATTTTTTGATCATGTTAGTTTCTATAGATATGTAAGATACTATTATTTTAGAAATTATTAATTTTCAATAGTTATTTCAATCAAAATGGACTGCGAAAAAAAAGTTCGTGAAAATATAATTAAAACTTTTCAAAAAAAATCCGTCATGGACTTTTAAAAAAATAGCTAAAAATTTGAAAGTTGACCCTCGAACGGTTTCTAATGCCATCAGACGGTATAAGGAAAACCTGAGCATTGAAAGAAAACCTGGATCAGGGAGAAAAAAAGGTCCTACAGATATTGGTAAGGCAAAAGAAGTCGAGCGACTCTTTCGAAGAGCGCCTAACACTTCTTTAAGAAAAGCAGCTCGTACGGTGAAATGTTCTACGAATTTTGCACATAGAGTCAAAGCTTATGCTGGACTGAAGACATACAAAGTCCAAAAGGTTCCAGATCGCAATGCTATAAAGAACTTAGAAGCAAAAAAAACGAGCGAAAAAATTAAAGTCTGATTTTATAAAAAAAATACACCTGTTGTGTGATGGATGATGAAACATACGTACTGGCAGACTTTTCTCAACTTCCTGGTCAAGATTTTTATGTTTCTGATAAACGGGGCAATGTTCGGCAAGAGTTTCGCACAAAAAAACAAACAAAATTCCCTAAGAAGTTTCTCGTGTGGCAAGCTATTTGCAGTTGTGGCAAAAGAAGTAAAGTATTTGTGGCACCTGGCACAATAAACACAGAAATTTATATAAAGGAGTGCCTACAAAAACGGTTGTTACCCTTTTTAAGAGAGCACAGAGTGACTACATTTTTTTGGCCCGATTTGGCATCATGCCATTATGGAAAAAAGGCACTTGAGTGGTACTCAAAGAATAATGTCATTTTTGTACCACGAGAGGCAAATCCACCTAACTGTCCAGAACTTCGGCCTGTGGAAAGGTATTGGGCTCTGGTAAAAAAGGAATTGAAGAACACAAGAAAGATTTCCAAGAACATGTCCGATTTTAAGCGCAGGTGGAACACATGCTCCAAAAAGGTATCAGAAGCAACTGTAAAATCTTTAATGGGAGGGTTTCCGAAAAAAGTGCAAAACCCGAGTACTAAGTAAACATTTTTATGCTAAATGATTTTGTATAATATGTCATTATATTTTCGTATTTTGTAGAGTTTTTATATTAAAAGGTTTGATTTTTATTTAAGAAAATCCAACTACAAATTTTATTCAGAGCACTCTATAACTTCAATTACTTTTGATGGGTTCTTTGTATAAAATTTTATAAAATTTAGCAGAATGTATGTTTTTGCTATTTTTATGAACTTAAAAAAAACTATTATTTTAAAAAACTTATAAAAATTCGAGATGGATGCAAATAAAGACCTGCCATTCACGAAGAGAGCAATCTAAAGGTTCAATATATGGTAAATTTTTTCGTAAACACAAATACGTGATTTTGACAGTTTTAAAATTTTGGCCTTGGTTTAATGTTTTTCGGATTTGCCCATATATGAAACGTTCGATTTTTTTTTTGCTAGTTAAGAGTTGTTAACCTGTGGCCGACATAATATTTGATATAACTATGATTTGCGTATGTATTGATCATAATTTCATATACGAACGACTATTCTAATACGATCGACGATAATAATATATTCTGCCAACTTATAATAAAGTATGATATAAAAAGCTAATCGATAGTTTTCTACTATTAATTTCTTTAAACGTGATTTTTTACAATTTATTAAAAATTCAATTTAACTTTATTTTATTTAAAACGAAAACGAAATGTAATCTCACATTGTAATGTTCATACCAAACAATGGGGAAATCACTAAATTGGTTTACATATAAAAATGTATATAACAACAGGAGTTAAAGTCACAAATATATGTATAATATATAATCGTTTGGTAGATGAACAAAATCTAAAATAGAAATATATATCTATATTTTGCTAACAAACACCCCACAGTGCTTGAGTGCCAACGTGGCACTGTTAGTCTAATATAAACGAATATAAATTACACAAATTTTATGTGCAATAAATTTGATCTATATAATTTTGGTTATTATTATTGCTCTAACACTCTCACACATTTGCTACTAATTTAATTTTATGTTTATATTTATTTTAATATAAATGAACACATGCATATGTATGTATTTATGGTTGTTTACATATGAATTTATATGCGTATAAATGTATTTACGTTTTTGCTACACTCTGTTCTATACACACAAACATACATTCATACATACATGCTTAGGTATAATATAAAATTTATACTTATTTAAGTCTAGATTATAATAGACATGACCTTCAAATTTTATTAAGAAAACAGTTCCAGCAATACTATTGCCCACTTTTTTTCATATATTGTACATTCACACATACATACATATGTTACATATGTATAAACTCACAAACACTCTAAAGTTTTTATTTTCTATTCAAAAAAAAAATTATACACATGTCTGTTTATTTTAATACAACGCACACCGACCGAGTCCTTGGTCTTAATAGACCCATAAAATACATCTTTTATGTCTCCTCAGTAGACTGGAAAAATTGTACTCTTGACGTTATTTTAATTTTTTTATTTGTAGTTTGTCGCTTCACTTTTGGCATGCGAGCAGAAAATAAGGAAACGCTTTTATAAATACTCGTATGGTTTGTTCGACGACCATAAAATAAAAACATTTCCTTGGAAAATTCGTTGGTTAAATGGCAATGAAATTGTAATAAAATTATTATTATTTGTGCAAAAATACTTTTCTATTTTATGGTTGCTGGTATTTGAGTGTAAACACTATAATTTTAAACAAATTTTTTGTAATTTATAATCCTTTAAGTTCACGCAGTAAAAAAAGAATTTATGAAAGAAAAATTGGCAGAACGATATTCGTAAAATATCAAGGTTAACATTTACATAAAGTAATTGAAAATTGTTTTACTTTAGTTTGAGGTTAATAGTTCACGCACAGTAAAGATGGTCTTCAAGACGTCAAACTGTTAATATTTCAACACAAAATGATTTAAGTGTTAGTACACTACAAAAATAATTAGAAATTATTTTAAATCATTAAACCTATAACAGGCGTAGGGATCCCATAGCATCAGAAGCCGAGGACTTTTTTGTGATTTTCGTAAATATCACGATCATTAATGAAACTCGTGAAAATCAGTGTTAAAACAATTTTAGATTTTTATATTTTTTAGATAAAAAAAAATTTTTTTTACCGAAAATTTTTTTTCAGTAAAAATTTTTCTATGGAAAAATTTTTGATATAAAATTATTTCTAAAGAAAAAATATTTGATACAAATTTTTTTTCACAGGAAAATTTTTTTCTCGATAAAAATATTTTTCTGTAGAAAAATTTTCAAAAGAAAAATTTTTGATAAAAAAATTTTCAAAAAGAAAAATTTTTGATAAAAAAATTTTCTATACAAAAATTTTCTATAGAAAAATGTTTGATAAAAAATTTTCTGTAGAAAAATTTTTGATCAGAAATTTTCTGAGAAAAATTTTTGATTAAAAATTTTCTATAGAAAAATGTTTGATTAACAAATTTCCTAAAAAATTTTCTATAGAAAAATTTTTGACAAAAATATTTTTGATAAAACATTTTCTATAGAAATATTTTTGATAAAACATTTTCTATAGAAATATTTTTGATAAAAAAATTTTTTATAGAAAAAAATTTTTATAGAAATTTTTTTTTTTTTTTAAATTTAGCAAAATTTTTTTATAAAATTTTTTTAATTTTTTTATTAAAAATATTTCTATAGAAATATTTTTTAAAAAGTTTTCTATATAAATTTTTTGGTAAAAAATTTTTGATAAAAAAATGTTCTATAGGCAAATTTTTAATTACAAATTTTCTTTAGAAAAATTTTTGATTAAAAAATTTTCTATAGAAAAATTTTTGATAAAAAATTTTCGATAGAAAATTTTTTAATCAAAAATTTTTCTAAAGAAAATTTGTAATTAAAAATTTGTCTATAGAACATTTTTTTATCAAAAATTTTTTACCAAAAAATTTCTATAGAAAACTTTTGAAAAAATATTTCTATAGAAATATTTTTAATAAAAAAATTTTTTTATAAAAAAATTTTGCTAAATTTTTTAAAAAAAAATTTTTCTATAAAAATTTTTTTCTATAAAAAATTTTTTTATCAAAAATATTTCTATAGAAAATGTTTTATCAAAAATATTTTTGTCAAAAATTTTTCTATAGAAAATTTTTTAGGAAATTTGTTAATCAAACATTTTTCTGTAGAAAATTTTTTATAAAAAATTTTTCTCAGAAAATTTTTGATCAAAAATTTTTCTACAGAAAATTTTTTATTAAACATTTTTCTATAGAAAATTTTTTTATCAAACATTTTTCTTTTGAAAATTTTTTTATCACAAATTTTTCTTTTGAAAATTTTTCTACAGAAAAATATTTTTATCGAAAATTCTTCCTGAGAAAAAAATTTTTCCTGTGAAAAAAATGTGTATCAAATATTTTTCTTTAGAAATAATTTTATATCAAAAATTTTTCCATAGAAAAATTTTTACTGAAAAAAAATTTTCGATAAAAAAAATATTTTTTTATCTAAAAAATATAAAAATCTAAAATTGTTTTAACACTGATATTCAGAGTTTCATTAATAATCGTGATATTTACGAAAATCACAAAAAGTCTTCGGCTTCTGGTGGTATGGGCTCCCTACGCCTGTTATAGGTTTAATGATTTAAAATAATTTTCGATAGAAAAATTTTTGATAAAAAAATTTTTGATAAAAAAATTTTGCATAGAAAAAAATTTTATAAAAACTGTCTCTAGAAACATTTTTGATAAAAAAATTTCTATAGAAATATTTTTGAAAAAAATTTTCTGAGAAAACTTTTTGATAAAAAATGTTCTATAGAAAATTTTTTGATAAAAACTTTTCTATAGAAAAATTTTTAATAAAAAAATTTTCTATAGAAAAATTTTTAATAAAAAATTTTCTATAGAAAAATTTTTGATAAAAAATTTTTTCTATAGAAAAATTTTTGATAAAAAATTTTTTATAAAAATATTTTTGATAAAACATTTTCTATAGAAATATTTTTGATAAAACAT
Source organism: Stomorhina lunata (assembly GCA_933228675.1). Lineage (NCBI taxonomy): Eukaryota > Metazoa > Arthropoda > Insecta > Diptera > Rhiniidae > Stomorhina > Stomorhina lunata. Next base: position 182,626,248 of record OW121740.1, on the reverse strand, counting down.
TTTCTATAAAATTTTTTTTAGAAAATTTTTTGATTAAAAAATTTTCTATAAAAAAAAAAAAAATTTAGCAAAAATTAGAAAATTTTCTTTAGAAATATTTTTGCAAAAATTTTCTATAGAAATTTTTTAGTAAAAAATTTTTGATAAAAAAATTTTCTGTAGACAAATTTTTAATAACAAATTTTCTTTAGAAAAATTTTTGATTAAAAAATCTTCTATAGAAAAATTTTTGATAAAAAATTTTCGATAGAAAAATTTTTGATAAAAAAATTTTGCATAGAACAAATTTTGATAAAAACTGTCTATAGAAAAATTTTTGATAACAAATTTTCTATAGAAATATTTTTGAAAAAGATTTGCTATAGAAAATTTTTGGTAAAAAATTTTCTTTAGAAATATTTTTGATAAAAAAAATTTCTATAGAAAAATTTTTAATAAAAAATTTTCTTGAGAAAAACTTTTGATAAAAAAATTTTCTATAGAAAAATTTTTGATAAAAAAAGTTTTTAATTTTTCTCTGTAAATACTAAATATAACATTTTCTTTGCCACTATATTTATGATCACGAATTCATAAAATTCTTCAACATAGTTTGTAAATAATAAATAGTAATTAGAAAAATACACTTACCTTCTAAAGACCCCGTATATATTCTACTAATATCATAATCCATGGGCCCATCGCTTGTTTCTATTTGTACATCACTGGTAAATACTGATAAAGGATCCTGACGCAGCACCAAACGAAATTCCCTGAAATTATATTAAAGGCAAAAAGAAAGTAAATCAAATACAATGTCATAAGACAAATACAAATACCAAGTAATAAAGTAATATGAGTAGAACAACAGTTTAGCAACAAAATATATAACTTTTTAATAGTCAAGAAAGAATAATAAAAATAATATTGATAAAGTAAATATGAGTGAAAATGGAAAAAAAGCAGCGAACGAGCTCAAGAGAAAAAAAGTTTAAAAGACAAACAAACAAACAAGAAAACAAAAAGGAAAAATTTTAAATGAAAATAAAGTCCAAAGAGGGGGAATTCCTATTCATATAAATAAATATGCTATGGCAAATAACTGGAAGTGTATGATAACCCACCAAAATATATTATACGAATTTGGTAAAAATATGATATGTCGGATGGACAAGTACATGTCTATATTTCGTATTTACATATCTTGATATTTAATTTTTTCCTGACCGACAATTTTCTTACAAAAGTTTGAAACAACTGAGTCTTATTTTGTAAAGGCAACAAGATTTTTGATAGTCAAAATGATAAGTTTTGTTCTCTGGGAAAACGAATAAACCTTATATATTATATGTATATATATTTGTATAAATAACTATATAGCAAAAAGCCAACAATGAAAGGAATAAATATACAAACAAACAAATACTTTTGCAATACGAGAACTTATCAAAATGTATATGTGTCTGTGTATATTTGTATAAAAGTCGTAACTGATGACAGCACAAGTGTTGACAATCTTAAATGTCAGCAATAATTGTGTCAGCATAAAAGATACCAACACACAGATAGATATACATTCAAAGTTTCACAAACACATACACATGCATACTTTTAACAATTGGAACTGAACAGAAACGCATTCCAATCTAATGTTTGCATAGAAAAATAAACAAATACTCGGGGGACATTTTGTATTTATCGTAAAGCTATAAAATGAAGCTACTCCCAAATAAGTATTTCAATTTTCAAATGCCAAAAAAAAAGGAAAACAATCAATAAAAAAGTCAAAATGAAGAAATGTTGCTGAATTTAGAGGAATGCTTTTTGTGTTAAATTTGCAAATTATCAAATTTTTAAGTAAAATATTTTCGTCAAATAGAGTTAAATGTAAAATGAAATGGACAAAAAATTCCAATTTTTTTAAAATCTTCTTTATGCTTTTCAAAACGAAGTTTTTAAATAAACATAATTTCATGATTTTAACACTCTATTTTCAACATTCAAATTATTTGACATAAAATCATTCTTTTTTCATATTTTTTGTTAAATTTTAATATTTTATAGTCCTGCATTTTTTTTTTTGCTCTATGTGATTCTAATCTAGTTTTTATGAACCATAGAATATTTTTTATTTCTCCATTTTTTTATTACGTTATGTTCTCCATATGTCGCTTTTGTATCCTAAACCCCAAAACTGGCACATTGGCACTTAGAGATACTTAATTGTCAAAGTGTCATTTTTGTGCATGTCGGGATGGCTAATGATGGTTGTAAACATGAAAATCAAATAACAATAGAAACAACAGGATAAAGGACATAACAACATTGTTGGTATAGTCATTTTTTAGGATTTTCCTGCTTTCGACTAAATGTTATCGATTTTTTATTGCTGATTTTTATAACTTATTGGATCATCAAAATTCTACAAGTCATAAATCAAACACATACTAATGCAGTCTGTGTGAGATATTTAAATATTGTGTTATTTTTATGGACATCGAGTCATTGTTGCAATAGTGTCATAACTTTCTAAATTTTTGAAGAAATTAAGACTTTCACAAAATATATTACCAGACTGAAAATTTATAAATTGGAGTTATATCTCTCTTGAATTTAAAAATCTATATGAATATAACATTTTTTTAAGTAGAAATATTTAATAAACGTTATTTTTTAGGTGGAAAAGTTTGTGCTGATGTATGTAACGCAAAGAAATATTTGTCTTAGACATACCTTTTGTTATACCAATAGACTTACAGCCTGTTTTTGAAACCACAATTTTTTCAAATTGTACATCAACTTACGAAAAAATTGAACTTTTGGTTTTTGAAATTTTTTTTGAGTGAAACGAGAAAAAGCTTTTAAAATTTTGGTTCGTAAATGAAATGTATAGACGAAAGTAAATGTCAAATGAGGCAATTAAAAAATTCTAATCGCCTGGGAAACAAAAAACGGTTACTTAATTTTATTTATTTTACATACGAACTGTACGGCTAGCGTATCGTCTATCTGTAGAGTATCGTTTGTCTACTGGTCAATCGACTACGAAAGGACGAGCTCTAACAGATAGACGTGCATTGCGTAAGAAAGTTCATGTATCGAGAACGAGTTTCCTGATTTTGTTAGAGCATATTCCAAAGTAATAGCAATAGAACAATAGAGTTGGATAACCTAACTCTTACAGATGAGCACTTTTGCTCTCTCCTCTACTCGGTCAAAAAGTTTCAAAATAAACTTTGAAGTACCGGCCCATACAAGAGAGTTGTATTTCACCGGTACGCAATACATGTCTCGGAATAGGGTCTATGTTAGAGTGCAAGAGAGGGCGAAAGTGCTCATTGATTACAGCATGGTATCTAACTCTATTGAACCACTGGAGTGTCACACTTTTCTATCGTTTTTACTTTGGAATATGCCCTAACGAAATTAGGGAACTAGTTCCCAAACTCAAATCTTCTTACGCAATACATGTCTCAGAATAGAGTCTTTGTAAGAGCTACTCGACCGAGTGTAGGAATGGTGAACGCGCTCGTCGGTATGCAACTCTATTGAGCCACTGGAGTGTTACAATGTTCTACCGTTTCTAGTTGCTTTGGAATCCGGTCTATCAAAATCTGGGAACTTGATCCTAAAACTCGAACTTTTTTACTTAATTCTTTCTCATACCAAAATTAAATTAAACATTTTTTCAATGATGTGAAAAAATGTTTAATTTAATTTTGAAAAAAAATGTTATTTTTTTATTTATTTTTGATTTTATTTAATTTTAGGGTTAACATCATTTTACAAAAGTCTTAAGTTTTACAGGAAAAGCTTTCAGAAAAGTAATAAAATATCTCATGGCAATACTATTATTTGATAATTCATTACGAAGCTTTTACTTCAAAACGAAAAAAGAAAATGAACTCAATTTAGAGCTTTATCGTTAGGCTAGTATTCGATTGCCTTTTAACGTATGACAGTTTTGTGAACAGGCTGTTAGAATCACTTTATGTGTCGATTTGGCGATGTCAGTCCGTCCATGTAATCAAACTACAGGTCGCAATTCTAAAGATCATTTTTATGAAATATATAAAGACAAATATTTGCTTAATATATATATAATATATAAGTTTTAAGAAAATGTTTGTATGGTATTTTCTTAAAACTTATATATTTAAGCTGTTTCTGTCATTTGGACCTATATGAGAGCTAGGGTCAAATGTGTGCCGATTATCTCGAAAATTGATTACAGTCATTACAAAAATTATGTGTGTAAAAAATAAACCTGAAATTCCCATTATCTTTAGATTTACGAGCGTTTTAGTGCTTTTTGTCTCATTTAGTGCGTTTTTAAAAAGAGATTGCATGGGAGCTATGGTCAAATCTGGACCGATTTCAACGAAATTTGGTACAGTGATTTAAGTTTACATTAGCAATATTTGTTTTAAAAAAATATTTATTAAAAAAATATTTATATTTGTGGCCAATATATCAATTCCGGGAAGTGGGACCTATGGGAGGTACCATAAATATTGAACCGATTTTGGCGAATTTCAATTAAATGATGATGAGAGCCAGCCAGCCGTGCAGCCAGCCAGCCAGACGGACGGACGGACATCGCTAAATCGACTCAGAAAGTGATCCTAAGGCTATTGGTATACTAAAAGGTGGGTCTATGACAAATATTTCTATGCGTTACATAAGTCAGCACAAACTTATAATACCCTTTCCACCTATGGTGGTGAAGGGTATAATCAGTAAAAAGCGGGTTAATCTGAAGATAATGAGCATTTTGAATTTATTTTTTGCATAAATATTTTTTGTAAAAACTGTAATCAATTTGCCAAATTTCGAGATAATCGGTTCACATTTGACTATAGCTCTCATATAAGTCCAAATGACGAAAACAGCTTAAATATACAAGTTTTGAGAAAATGTTTGTATGAATGCAAAATTTAGTTAATATTTGTCTTTATACAGGAAAAAGAACACCTTTGATCATAGTGGTGAAGGGTATAGTATAGTCGGACTTGACCGACTATAGCACTTTCTTACTTGTTTATTTTTAAATGCACTTTATGGTTGTTTAAAAAATGTATTAACAAATTCAAAATTTTTGGGATGGAGGAATAAGAACTATATTAATAACAACTATAATATCAGTAGAATTAGAAAAAAAATGTTTTCGAATTAAATTTCATATTAAAAAATTGTATATCGTGAGCCTATATTCAATACCGCCTATGAACGAATTTTTTAAAACACATTTTCTTGCAAAACTGCCTGTTTTTATAAAAGAACGTATCTTGTAATTAAAATCAAAGGGAAGAAATCTGTTAAGGCAGTTATTGGCTAAAATATATTGTAGAGGAAATAATAACTTCTATTTAAGTATTTTGGATTATAAACACTTTTTTGCCTCTCCTTAAAAATATTTCGTTTATTTCATAGTCGGTATTGAATATAGGCTCACAATATACAAATTAAATTTGAACTGAAAAATTGTTGTAGGAAATAGTTTTTATATCAAAAAATATTCAACAAATACATTTTAATGATAACTTTCAACAAAAGGGAGACCTAGTGGGTAAAGATAACTGGAGTACGCTGAATTTTTAGATTAGCTCTAGTTTTCGAGATATAAAGTTACAAACAAATGGAGGAGGTTGCGCAATAAATATTTGCGTAATTTGAAAACTGTTAATTATCTTTAACTAAGTAAAAAAAAACGAAATTGGATAATAAAATTATCTTTCAGAAACATTAACAGCCTGTCCCACAATGTCAAACGAAAGATTATGCAAACGAAAGTAAGTTACCCATTTTATCTTTCGACTAATCGTTCTTCTGGCTTCACGTTTTGAAACGTAAAATATTTGAAAATTGTCAAATTTCAATGTTGCCTAATCGACAGTTCGACAAATTTTTCAACAATTTAAGAAAAAAAAAAGAGCTGAAATTTGTAAATTTTACTATTAATATACAACATTGTGCATTTAAGGTAAATACAATTTTTCAAAAATATTTTTTTATACAATTGGAACGAATCTCTGAAGCCTATTCCTGTGGAAAATGTTAAAATTATGTCTTAAAATTTTTTAAAAAAAAAAAATAAAGTTCCTTTTTATACCCTTCACCACCATAGGTGGAAAGGGTATTATAAGTTTGTGCTGATGTTTGTAACGCATAGAAATATTTGTCTTAGACCCACCTTTTAGTATACCAATAGGGTTAGAATAACTTTCTGAGTCGATTGAGCGATGTCCGTCCGTCCGTCTGGCTGGCTGGACCCCCATGTAAACCTTGTAATCAAACTACAGGTCGCAATTCTAAAGATAATTTGATGAACTTTGGCACAGATAATTTTTTTGATAATGGGACCATGGCTATTGAAATTCGTCAAAATCGGTCCATTATTTATGGTACCTCCCATAGGTCCCACTTCCCGGAATTGCTATATTTTTATTGAAATTTAAAACAAATACTGCTTATGTAAACCTAAATCACTGTACCAAATTTCGTTGAAATCGGTCCACATTTGACCATAGCTCCCATACAAACTCTTCTTTAAAAACGCACTAAATGAGACAAAAAATCACTAAAACGCTCGTAAATCTAAAGATAATGAAAATTTTGAGTTTATTTTTTGCATACATAATTTTTGTAACAACTGTAATCAATTTGCCAAATTTCGAGATAATCGGTCCACATTTGACCCTAGCTCTCATATAAGTCCAAATGACGGAAACAGGTTGAATATATAAGTTTTGAGAAAATGTTTGTATGATGGCAAAATTTAGCAAATATTTGTCTTTAAACAGGAAAAATAACACCTTTGACCTTAGTGGTGAAGGGTATCGTATGGTCGGCTTGTCGCTTTCTTACTTGTTTTAAAATAATAAAGTTTTTTAAGGTTCTTTTAATAAAAACGAAATCTAAAATATGTGTGAGTGATTTTGACATATATTTTTGTGCAGCTGGCAGATAAATGACATAGTGGGACGCAATTTTATATTAAAGTGTTTACGTTATCGTTCGCATTCATTTTCGTTCGACTTGTCGTACTGAAAACTTTTAGTGGGACGCAAATCAGCTATTTTTCGTTGAGAAAGCGAACAATTGAAAACGTTCGATACAGTGGGATAGGCTGTAATTATTTTTTTAAATAAATTTTTTTGTTTGCAAAAATAATATTTTTTTTTTAAATCCCAAAAATTTTCATTTTCAAAAATTCATGTAAAATTCCATAACCTAGTTATGCTGTTATTATTAACATACGCTAGAAAACAAAGTGCCGAACAAAATAAGCCCTAAATGGTTAAAATCCACCTACAACTTCTATATATTATCCCTAAAGTTCATAAAATTGGTGACATCCAATAAAAAAAACTTAATTAAATTTACTTATTTTTTTTTTGCAAACAAAAAAATTTATTTCCAAAACGACTACTCGGATTAAAAAAATAATACTTGTTTCTGAAAGATAATTTTGTTGGCGAATTTTTTACTTAGTTCCAGAAAATATATATTTTTCGAGTTACACGAATATTTATAGCACAACCCCCTAAATTTTTTATAACGCTATATCACGAAAAGAGATTCTAACCTGAAAAAATGGTTAGTACTATCGAGCAGATTGGAATTATTAGGAGTCACACAAGAAGCCATTTCCCTTCGTTTTTAAGCATTTTTGTTCATTTAATAGCAAATAAATTAGATTAATTGAAGTCAAGAGACCTTGAATGTTGATTTAACATATCGGAAATGATGCCTAAACTCTATAAAAATAAGTAACTTTTGCATCACGATAACCCTAAGCGCAAAAAGTCATATATATTAAGCCTTGCACGCCAGCAGAATCCTTACCGAAGCCTAATATTCATGACGCCAAGATAACGCTCTGTATTGAGTGCGATAAAAAGGGTTGTTTTGTGAACTGTTAAAATCAAGTCAGACTATCACAGGAAACCTGTACCGAAAACAATAGATTCGTTTGAAGTGAGTAGTCAACAAAAATGACCTAGATCTATCAATATAGAACCCCTAACTTCAAAACAGGTTAACAGAAATGAGCTTGATTCACTCGTTACCTCAATACTGGAGTAATTTTTTTGTCGCCACGATGCTACCAGACATATAGAAAAAGTAGAGGCTAACAATGAAAATAAACCCAATATATATATATTTATAATTTATTTGGGTAAGTTATGAAATTTAGCAAAAATCTCCAACATGAATTTTACATATTTTCTTATTTCTTTAAATTTGAAATGAACACTTTATTTAGGTTTAGAATTAAATATTTCTTTAAAACCCCTTTTAGCCTTTTACTTGACTACTTGGGTCATTTTGAATAGTAGATATGACCATTGCGAACTACATTTTAAACAACTTACGCATTCAAAGAGCAATTTTTCTTTTATTTTCAGCACAACTTTTATGATCTTTAATGAAAGGTGCGTTTTGAATAACAAAACCTTCTCTTAAGAATCTTGTTATCGTTTCTAAGAAATCTTACTTTCTTTTTACAGATTTTATTTTTCATACTTGAAGTTTAAAAACCTAGAAATATTTCTTATTTCTTTCATTATTTTTTTTATTTTTTTTTTGTCAGTACTTTAAAATGTAGTTTTATTATATTCATTTAGGTTTTTCTTGCGTTTTCTGCCATAAAACACATTTTATAGCATCCATTTACCTAATGACACAATTTTTTTTTCTTCTTCTGAAATACCTGATGTTAAAGTTGTTGCTATTTTGCAAATCTAGTGTTTGTCATGGCAAAACATTAAATGAAAAACCAAGAAAATGGAAAATCATGACAAATCCTACAATATTATCGATGATAAGATCTGCACCCTTTTAAGAGCTTTTGTTTGTATATTCTTACGTTTTATGTCTTCTTTACTGGCTTTTGCCTTTGGTTCTTTCTGACAGTATTAGAATCTTGCTGGTGACGATAATAATGATGATGATGGCTCTTTGCCTGATTTTATTTTTCTGCAATTTTCTTTAGTAGATTTTTTGCACTTCTACAGTTTTTAATATTTATTAAGATGTTTTTTTCTTTGTATTTATTTTGTTGTTTCAAGCTCTAACCCACCTTCTGGGGCCTCATTTCGCCAGCGTTCTTTCCTTTTTTTATCCACTGGCTGTTTTTAATGTTTTTGTATTTTTATATGGAAACTTAAATTTTGTTTTTATTGTTTTGGTTGTTTGTTTATGTTGTTTTTTTTTTATATAATAATTTTTTATATTGTAAAATATTTCATAGTTTAAGTGTCACCACGCCTTAAGCACAAAAGATGTGAGTTGAAAAATAAAAAACAACAGTTTCTATTATTTTTTGATGTAAAGTCATTTTCATTTACATAGTTTATTTTACCCTACACCAACATTATAGATAATACGTATACTACGTTTTTGTTCATGCTTGAAATAAAGCAGAATTTTCGACTGACACTTAACTTAAGTAATATCGATAGACTTTAAACAATCGTTTTAGTAAGCGACAGCATTTAGTCGAATTTGCTATACATCTAAACCTTCTGATTAAAATACCCAACTCTAATAAACTTCACTTTTAGGACAATAATGAAAAGTATTGAAATTCGTCAAATTATAATTATTATTCTGGATACGGAAAAACAAGTATTAATTTGTATATAACACAGTTTAGTACTAAAATCTTGAACCAATTGAGATCCCCAAAATCTAAAGCCTCATAATGGTTGAATTAAAACTCTAGCTGGGTTTGGAATTATTAGCTAAGGCTTTTTTCAATTCAATTTAGAAGTTTTCGGCATGTAATGATTTTATGTGTAAATTTCGTGAACTATTCGAAATATTGTTTTTCTCTCTACAGCAAAATTTTACCATTTAATCAGATCTAAAAGATTAGCTTTGAGAAAAAACAGAAAAACAACAAGATCTTACTCAAAGTAGCAAAACTTTCGAAAAAACGTTACATTTTGTCATTGATTTTTATTATCGTATTAAAAGACTTTGAACGAGGCGTATATAGCTTATACCACCAGAAGCCGATGACTTTTTGTAATATTCGTAAATATCACGATCGTTAATGAAACTCGTGAAAATAAGTATTAAAAGCGTTCAGTTGGAATTTGGATGTTAACAGGGTCGGTTGGTGCCGCTTTGTTAAAGAAAATACAAAAACAAAATCAATATCCAATTTATAGTAACAAAATACATAGTTCGAGAGAACAAAGAAAGATTATCTCGAACATTGTTGCAGCAACACTATTTTTTTTTGTAAACATTGTTTAGAAAAAAAGCTAACCGAATTGTGAATGTTTTTCGAAACAGAAATAAATTCTAATATTAAACAATTTAGACTTTTTAGATGAAAAACCATTTTTTATATAATTTTTGATCAAAAATATTTTTCTTTGGAAAATTTTTCGTTTACAATTATTTTTAATAGAAAATTTTTTGATGAAAACTTCTGAGAAAATTTGCAAAAAACATATTTATTTTTATATCTAAAAATTTTTCTCGAAAAAAAACTTTTCTACCGAAGAATTTTCGATAAAAATTTTTTTCTAAAGAAAAATTTTCGATAAAAAAATTTTCTATAGAAAATTTTTAAATAAAAATTAAATTTTCTATTGAAAAAATGTTAATAAAAAAATTTTCTATAGAAAATTTTTTGATTACAAAAACATCTAAAAACATGATAAAAAATTTTTTATTGAAAAATTTTTGATAAAAAAATTTTCTATAAAAATATTTTAGAAAAAAAAATTCTATAGAATATTTTTTTATAAAAAAAATTCTATGGAAAATTTTTTTTGAAAGAAATTAATTTTTAGTTGAACCAAGAATTTATGTTAAGAGGTTGTGGGTTCGAATCCGGGCTCAGGTTTATATCATAAATTTTTATTTTAAATAATTTTTATGATTTTTAAATTAGATTAATTACACTGCTCTGCAGCCAAATCCTCCTTTTAATAAAACTATGTGGACTACATGGATTTTGATGCGCTAAGCTCAGATCCGTTGTCGGTTTTTTTCCATCAGATCTGGATTTTTTTATGGGCGTGTCAAATTTTTCCCCTTAAATTTATCAGGTACGGAGACCTATTTCGCCCTAACTCGAGAACGACTCATCTGATTATCAAAATTGAAACACTTGAAGATGCATAACAAAATTGCATTTATTTTAGTCTAACAAAATTTTTCTGTATCTCTTATCGTTTTGGAGTTATTTAGAAATTAATGGAGAAAAAAATTTTTTTTCGTGCAAAATTCGTAATTTTTTTAACATTTTTAACATTTTAAACATTTTTCTAAGAGCTACATATCTTAAGAATAAAATAAGCTATAAATCGGTTTAAAAATGTGAATTTTATTACCAATTTTGAAAATCGGATGAGTCGTTCTCGAGTTAGGACGAAATAGGTCTCCGTACCTGACTAATTTAAGGGGGAAAATTTGCCACGCCCATAAAAAAAATCCAGATCTGATGGAAAAAAACCGACAACGGATCTGAGTTTAGCGCATCAAGATCCATATTGTCCGCATAGTTTTATTAAAAGGAAAGACAAAAAATGAATTTTTGCAGAGCAGTGTAATTTTTAGGAATACTGAAAAAACTATGTGACACTTAGCAGTGTGGAATGCTGCATTTTCTGTCCCGCTACGGACTTCATCAGCACACTGTGTCACTAACTGTTAGATGTCAGTAGTTAAGATCATCTATTTAACTGAATTCTTAAGCGAAATTGAAAACGAGAATTATATTACCACTCATTTCTATTTTACCTATGACCATATGATCGATTCAGTTAGACGAACTTATCCACCATAGTTTTTTCCTTTATGTTTTTGTATTCCTATCCTTTATTAATCTACATTTACTTTGTACTTTAACCAACTGTCAGCTGGTAATGAAGACAAAGATTTTTGTTTTGACAAGTTTCTGTTTATTCTTTTACGTTAATGCAAATTTGAATTTAGTATCAATCCGGACTCAGGTTCATATCATAAATTATAAAAATTAAAAAAATAAAAATTTATGATATGAACCTGAGCCCGGATTCGAACCCACAACCTCTTAACATAAATTCATGGTTCAACTAAAAATTAATTTCATTCAATTAAATTGCATGGGCACCGCGATTTACATGTTTTCACTAACTCTTTCAAGTTGATACTAAATTCAAATTTGCATTAACGTAAAAGAATAAACAGAAACTTGTCAAAACAAAAATCTTTGTCTTCATTACCAGCTGACAGTTGGTTAAAGTACAAAGTAAATGTAGATTAATAAAGGATAGGAATACAAAAACATAAAGGAAAAAACTATGGTGGATAAGTTCGTCTAACTGAATCGATCATATGGTCATAGGTAAAATAGAAATGAGTGGTAATATAATTCTCGTTTTCAATTTCGCTTAAGAATTCAGTTAAATAGATGATCTTAACTACTGGCATCTAACAGTTGGTGACACAGTGTGCTGATGAAGTCCGTAGCGGGACAGAAAATGCAGCATTCCACACTGCTAAGTGTCACATAGTTTTTTCAGTATTCTTAAAAATTATTAATCTAATTTAAAAATCATAAAAATTATTAAAATTAAAAAAATAAAAATTTATGATATGAACCTGAGCCCGGATTCGAACCCACAACCTCTTAACATAAATTCATGGTTCAACTAAAAATTAATTTCTTTCAATTAAACAATTTTCTATAGAAAAATTTTTGATGAATAAAAAAATATATTAGAAAACTTTTGCTTAATAAACTACACATTGAAAAATATCCATATTTTAGTTAAAAGTAACTCTGCCGACGATTTTTTTGTTCATTTTTCTTTGTGCCGACCTTTGCCTTGAACCGCTTTTCCACCAGGAAGGTAACTTGCTCTCACCATGCTCATCAGTTTCTGTTGGCAATTGTTTTTTGAACTCTACCAAATGATTATTTAAAAAGTAAAAAGTTTTAATGTCATTGAATGATTTAAGCATATTTTTTACTCAAACTTTTCAGTCGTCGCCACGATTTTTTCCTAAGATTCTTACTATAACTGCCCTTAGAGCATTTAGATCTAATTAAGAGGTAAAAATTTGCAAAAGAAAGAAAAAGCATAACTCCAACAGTTCACGAAATATTGACATAAGAATTAGTACATGTTTTTGAAAATATACTAAAATCAACCTCCACTCGAGAACTTAAACAATGAATTAAAAAAACTTTAGCCCACTTATAAATCATATAAAATAAATATTAGTGTAATAATAAAATTCGTAGAAATTTTGTATAAACATGACGAAGTTTATAAAATGTGTAAAGTTCAACAGCTCATGTTACATATCTGTTCAAGACATGAAAAATGCTTGTACGAAATGTTTCTGGAATAGGCCAAGTCCCCTTGGTAGCCTAATCTATTTTGGACGCTAATATTAATCCTACAGCCAATAACACCTAAGAGTGTAAGGTACCATATGTTCGAACTTTATCAACTGAAATATTTTCGTACTTGTATTTCTGTTGCTGTTGTTGTTGTGCTGTTATTTTCATTTTTCTACAACTAAAACATGCTTCACATTTTGATAGATGAATAAATGGATGAGTGAGTGAAATTGTTGCCTGTTCTTGTTGTTCTTGGATAGTTAAATAAATGAAAGGATACAAACAAACACAAATAAACACTTGTACATATTTTCCAGTAATAGAGCAATACAAGTAAGAATAAGATGTCAAACACTCAAAGAAAATTTTAGTAAAGAGAAGAAAAGTTGTTTTTGGTATTTGAAGATATGAAACAAAGTTACGAAAAAAAAAACAGATTTGATCAAAATTGTCTTACAACATTTTTTCGAGTGTAACAAGCCTAAACAGAAGAAGGACTATTCTAGCTGTATGTATCATAAGGAGTAGTAGAAGTATGCCTTAAAGTTGCATGTCAATAGACGATGGTGTGTATGAATTTGTTTGTTGTAAACTAGTGAATATTTTACTTTAAATGTTGACATTATTCCCAGCACAAAAATGTGTTAATGACACAATAGCAACAACAATAAATATCATCAAACTCAATCTTAAAATAATGTTTTCGAAAAGGACTTCAAAACACCAACACCAAGTAAATATAAAATATCAAGAAAAATCCTTAATATCCTGTAAAATAATATTCTTAGCACTTCCTGAAAACAAGAAAACAAATATATAAGTATAAGTATTTACCAATGAAGAAATAAAATCTGCAGTAAAACTAAATTTATTTTAAGTTTTTCTGAGTTTTACAGTTTTATTTAAACAAATACTGCAGTAGCCTAATAAAACTTAAACAAACGTAAAATAAAACCAACACACACACACATACGTTTACATTTTTAGATACATCCACAGTCCAGAGATGAACAATGAACAACAACTTTAACATTCCTGGATCATGTTTTACACAATTTGGAAAACAATTTCTTGGTTCAAACATAAACAAGTAATGCAGATGTTTGAAGTAGTAGATTCACATTCATTGACTCATAAAATAAAAAATTTCAAATACATAGAAAATACCATGCAGGAGCATGCATGGAAAAATAGCAACAGCAACAACAACAATGACGTCATTTAACATATTTTTCAAATGTTGCCTTGTATGAATGTCTGTTTGTATGTATTTACTTTACTCGTAAACCAGGAGTTACACGTACAAAATAGGAATAGAAAGAAAAGGACACATTTACAGTAATATTATATGACTCATATTTTAAATGGGAAATTTAAGTTTTGACACAAGTTTTTACGTGTAAAAAGCTTATGCAATTTTATTTTAAATTAAACACAAATTTTCGTATGTAAAAATTATATTGATACAAATTTAAAGGCAAAAATGAACAAATAAAATCTGTTGTACCCAAATTTTTCTATAGAAAATCAAAATAAATTATTTTCAATTAAATTACATGGGCACCGTAATTTCATTAACTCTTTCAAGTTGGTACTAAATTTAAAATTTTTGTTACTGTAAAAAAATAAACAAAAAGCTTATCAAAACAAAAATCTTAATAAAAAGAAAAATTATTCGCACTTAATCGCAGTCTATTACATTTGTTTATTAATGTAATCTTTGTCTTTATTACCAGCTGATAGTTCTATAAAGTACGAAGTGTATGTTGATTAATAAAGAATAGGTATACGAAAACCTTAAAACTATGGATAAGTTTGTCTAACTGATTCTATCATGTCCACTTAATTCTCCTCTTCAATTTCGCTTAAGTCTTTAGTTAAATAGATGATTTAAACTACTGACCTTCAACAGTAGGTGACACGGTGTGCTTACAAAGTCCGTAGCGGGCCAGAAAATGCAGCAATGTGCAGAACTGTTTTTGGCTAGGTCGTATTTTTTTATCAAAAAATTTTATTTAAAAAATTTTTTTATCAAAAATTTTTCTCAAGAAAATTTTTGTATAAAAATTTTTTTATAGAAAATTTTTTTCCAAAATTTTTTATAGAAATTTTTTTTTTTTCAAAAATTTTCTGATAGAAAATTTTTTTATCAAAAGTTTTTCTTTAGACAATTTTTTTATAGAAAACTTTTTTATTCAAAATTTTGAACCCAAAATTTTTTTTAAAAAAATTTTTGTGTCCAAAATTGTTTATAAAAAATTTTTCTATAGAAATTTTTGTTATCAAAAATTTTTCTTATCCAATATTTTTCCATAGAAAATTTTTGTATCCAAAACTTTTTATAAAAAATAGTTTATAAACAATTTTTTATAAAAAATGTTTCTATAGAATTTTTATTTCTTTGGATAAATTTTTCTATAGAAAATTTTTTATCCAAAACCTTTTTTTTTCTATAGAAAATGTTTCTTTGAAAAATGTTTTCATAACAAATTTTTTTACAAAAAAATATCTCTATCGAAAATTTTTTATAGAAAAATATTTTTTGTAAACATTTTTCCGTAAAAATATTTTTTTTTTAAATTTTCACAGAAAAATATTTTTATCGAAAAATTTTCTATAACAAATAATTTTTATCGAAAAATTACCCAAAGAAAGATTGTTCAAAAATTTGATTATAAAAAATAATATCTAAAAAATATTTTTGATTTAAAAATCTAAAATTGTTTAATATTAGAATTGATTGTTATTTCTATAGAAAATTTTTTTATTAAAAATTTTTTTTAGAAAATTTTTTTATCCAAAATTTTTCTGTAGAAAATTTTTTATCCAAAGTTTTTTAGAAAACTTTCTATAGAAAATTTTTTTATTCAAAATTTTTCTATAGAAAATTTTTTTATCCAAAATTTTTCTATTGAAAATTTTTTTAAATAAAAGTTTTTATCCAAAATTTTTCAGTAGCAAATTTTTTTATAAAAAATTTTTTTATAAAAAATTTTTTTTTATTAAAAATTTTTCTATAGAAAATTGTTTAATCTAAAACTTTTTTAAATAAAATTTTTTTATCTAAAATTTTGCAGTAAAAAATTTTTTTATAAAAAATTTTTCTATAATTTTTTATCCGAAATTTATCTTTAGAAAATTTTTTATTCAAATTTTTTTTAGAAAAGTTTTTGATCCAACATTTTTCTATAGAAAATTTTTTTATAAAAAATTTTTCTATAGAAATTTTTTTTTATTAAAAATTTTTCTATAGAAAATTGTTTTATCTAAAATTTGTTTAAATAAAATTTTTTTATCCATAATTTTTCTATAGAAAATTTTTTTAACCAAAATTTTTCTGTAGAAAATTTTTTATCCGAATTTTTTTTAGAAAAGTTTTTGATCCAACATTTTTCTATAGAAAATTTTTCTATAAAAAATTTGTCTATAGAAATTTTTTTTTATTAAAAATATTTCTATAGAAAATTGTTTTATCTACAATTTTTTTATATACAAATTTTGTATCCATAATTTTTCTCTAGAAAATTTTATTATCCTAAATTTTCTATTGAAAATTTTTTTAACCAAAATTTTTCTAAGAAAATTTTTTGATTCAAAACTTTTTATCCACAATTTTTTCAAAGAAAATTTTTCTATAGAAAATTTTTCCTTAGCAATTTTTTTGTATAAAAACTTTTTCTACTGAAAAATATTCCTGTCGAAAATGTTTTTATAGAATAATAGTTTTTGAGAAAATTTTTCGATAGAAAAATATTTTTTTCCTAATATTCGCAGAAAAATGTCTTTATCGAAAATTTCCTATAAAAGATATTTTTTATGGAAAAATTTTCTAAAGAAAAATATTTTTATCAAAAACCGAATTTGCTAACATCCAAATCCAACTGAATGCTTTTAATACTCATTTTCACGAGTTTCATTAATGATCGTGATATTTACAAAAATTGCAAAAAGTCATCGGCTTCTGGTGGTAAGGAGTACTCCTGCTTGTATCCGTAGAAATTAGGTAAGTGTTTTTTTTATCAAAAGTTTGGCTTTTCGTAATCCTTAAATTCAAAAGCAACTATTTAATTTAATTTTTCTTTAGAAAAATCAATTATAACTAATTTTTTCTTTTAGCTATAAAAAAGCCACGAAGATTTAAAATTTGAAGATCACTTCAGCATCATCAGCACTTAAAAGTTTTTAATTTTAAAAATGGTTTATACCATTAAATTAATTAAAATATTTTTTAAATTTAATCTTTAGTCATATGGGAATTAATACAAAAAATGTGAGTCTTAAAGTTTTTTTAAAACTTTTATTTGAAATATGTGTGTCATTGATGGTAACCGGAAATATACTAATGTATTTTGAATAAACTGATTTTCATGGCATATTAAGGATTTCCGCTTTAATTAAAGGAAAAGGAAGAGGATACACTTTTACATAAAAGTTTTACATAAATCTATAGTCTAAATATTTAGAGATAACATTTTTTTTAATTTAATTTATTCATTTTTTAACTTTTAAACAAAGATTGATTATCTTTCCATAAACTTATTTATTCTTAAATTAAAATAAAACAACTTTCAGAAACTAAATCTTGTCTTTTTATCATTTTGTGCTCTTGAGTGTAAATTTGTACTTTTTAAATTATGGATTTAAATTTATTTTTCAAAAGTACAAGTGCTCTTGTTTTTTTTCGTTACATAATGCATAAATAATTGAAAATGTCTTATAATTAAAATCCTATAAGTCTATAAATCATTCAAGCATTACCTACAAAGCAATACATATTCAAACTTATGCACTCAGAATATTTTCCATTAAACACACTCTCACACGCACACTAACATAAGCAGATTTAATAATTTCCTTTTTGAAAGAAAGTTTCTATTATTGTTTCGTATTTTTTTCAAACTCTGCTTCAAAAACAGAAACAACAAAGAATTAATAAAACAATAAATGCAAAAATACAAAATATTACTTGCAGCTGTTGCCACTCCCTTAAAAGGTTGTTCAACTTTTGGACAACAAGGAACGGCAGCAGCAACTACAAATACCTACTCAACAATTCTAAAGAAAATATAACAATTTCAGAAAAATCGTTGTAGGAAAAAATAGGTCTAAAAAGTTGTTTAAGCCAAAGTATGGAGAAATATTTATTGAGAAACTCTTTTTGATGGTAAATACTAAACGATACAGCCCCCAATATATTGGAATAGCAACCTCAACCGCAATGGACAGCAAAGAATCATTTCCATGTGTTTGTTTTTTTCTTTTTCTATTTTAATTTTTTCTTCTATTGAAGTATTATTGGTTGTATTTATAAGTATATTTTCCTTTTTTACTTTATTTTTACAATTGCCATTTTCCTTTATAAATTCATAATTCATTTATGTACATTTGAGTACGAGTTCATACATATGTATGTATGTACATGTGATTGTGTAAATTTAAAAGTGTTGTGTATATACGAGGGTGTTATGTAAAGTATTGCTTTAACTGCTTTTAAAGATTTAATGCTTTTTAAAACGACCCTCCTTGGTCATAGAGCCCTTTTCCAAGAAAAACGCATTATGAATAAATGTAACTTTATACATGTATGTGTGTATATGTATTTCTTTATTAAAGTGCAAATGTGTGTACATGTGTATTTGTATAAAATAACGCCTTTTACTAGTCAGGCTGTAACATACAATTCATACAATAACGGAAATATTGCGGATTTGTATTGATTTCCGGTAGACAGCTTTAGTTTTGTTATCGTTGTATGCCAGTCCTGCAGACTCGCAGCAGTAGCAATTTTTATCCTGGGAATATGTGCTAATGTAAGAGTTTGACTGTCTGTATGTATATTCATGTGAATTTGGATTAGTATTCAATACTCCTATTTTTATATAACATATATATGTACATATGTATTGTATTTTTAGTTTTTAGGGAAAAATCCAGACATTTTTAAAATTCTACATTTTCTCTCACCGAATCTATGTATCGTTGTTGTTGAATTTTGCTGGATATTGCTGCAATTATTAGTTTTTTTTTTGTATACTTTCCGCAACCAATCGTGTATAAATACTTCATAATGCTTAAAGGCATAAAATACAGTTTAAATCTAAATACCCAACAGTTTTAAATTTAAACTATGTCCAATACCGATAAAATGACTAGAGATCTTAACATCTGCTAGTCAACAAAGGGGATCGACAGCCACTTTTTACCTCCAACAACCTGATTGCAGTTGTTCATAATAAAACATTTACCCCTACTAATGACAAGACAGATCCATGACATTTGAACTGCTGGATGTGTCTGTGTCAGAGTGCGTTTGCCTATTTGTGTACCGGATGTTGTTCATGTTGCACATGCTGTACAAAATTCATTTAGATCAAACCAATTTAAAGCAACATATCCACTTATCCAACCAAACATTGTTCGCACTAAACGCAAAAATTCTGTTAAATTTACTTTTTTTATTAACAAAAAAAAAAAAAAAAAAAACAATCTACAGCAAAGGCAACAAAATACCAATTGGTTGGGAATTGGCTGTAAATGTAGAACTTTAACTTCTGTTAGTGTTAGTGTTACATGTTTCTGTAGGTGTTTAAAGCAAAATACGATTACTAAAATTAATTCAATTTATTATGCCTTTCATTATAACAAACCCTTATTTCGGTATTTAAAATACTAATCGATTCAGAATAATTTTTTGATTTGATTATTTTCTATGTATCTATGGAATTGGTATACTTTTGGTTTTGTTATATAAACCCTTATAATATTGATGAAAATATGTCCATTATAAAACTTTTTTTGTTTTTATAATTCTTAAACATTTTTATCTTTAGCCTCAAAATATTCCTCAGTTTTGGTGCTAATTCTACTGCCAGGAGCCGAAGTCTTTTTCTAATTTTCGTAAATATCACGATCATTAATGAAGCTCGTGAAAATAAGTTTTCAAAGCATTCAATTGATATCTGGATGTTTACAAAGTTGCCACTTACTTACTTACTTACTTTTCTATAAAAACATTTTAAGAAAGGGTTTTAAAAATTTTGAGACTTAAAAGTTTTACTGTAGTGTATTTGCCTATGATCCCAATTTATCACAATTAATTATTATTGTAATAAAAAGTTTTTTATGGAAACATTTTTGATAAAAATATTTTTCTATAGAAAAATTTTTGATAAAAATATTTTTCTATAGAAAAATTTTTGATAAAAATATTTTTCTATAGAAAAATTTTTCATAAAAATATTTTTCTATAGAAAAATTTTTGATAAAAATATTTTTCTATAGAAAAATTTTTGATAAAAATATTTTTCTATCGAAAAATTTTTGATAAAAATATTTTTCTATCGAAAAATTTTTGATAAAAATATTTTTCTATCGAAAAATTTTTGATAAAAATATTTTTCTATAGAAAAATTTTTGATAAAAATATTTTTCTATAGAAAAATTTTTGATAAAAATATTTTTCTATAGAAAAATTTTTGATAAAAATATGTTTCTATAGAAAAATTTTTGATAAAAATATTTTTTTATAGAAAAATTTTTGATAAAAATATTTTTCTATAGAAAAATTTTTGATAAAAATATTTTTCTATAGAAAAATTTTTCATAAAAATATTTTTCTATAGAAAAATTTTTCATAAAAATATTTTTCTATAGAAAAATTTTTGATAAAAATATTTTTCTATAGAAAAATTTTTCATAAAAATATTTTTCTATAGAAAAATTTTTCATAAAAATATTTTTCTATAGAAAAATTTTTCATAAAAATATTTTTCTATAGAAAAATTTTTCATAAAAATATTTTTCTATAGAAAAATTTTTCATAAAAATATTTTTCTATAGAAACATTTTTAATAAAAATATTTTTCTATAGAAAAATTTTTGATAAAAATATTTTTCTATAGAAAAATTTTTGATAAAAATATTTTTCTATAGAAAAATTTTTGATAAAAATATTTTTCTATAGAAAAATTTTTGATAAAAATATTTTTCTATAGAAAAATTTTTGATAAAAATATTTTTCTATAGAAAAATTTTTGATAAAAATATTTTTCTATAGAAAAATTTTTGATAAAAATATTTTTCTATAGAAAAATTTTTGATAAAAATATTTTTCTATAGAAAAATTTTTGATAAAAATATTTTTCTATAGAAAAATTTTTGATAAAAATATTTTTCTATAGAAAAATTTTTGATAAAAATATTTTTCTATAGAAAGATTTTTGATAAAAATATTTTTCTATAGAAAAATTTTTGATAAAAATATTTTTCTATAGAAAAATTTTTGATAAAAATATTTTTCTATAGAAAAATTTTTGATAAAAATATTTTTCTATAGAAAAATTTTTGATAAAAATATTTTTCTATAGAAAAATTTTTGATAAAAATATTTTTCTATAGAAAAAATATTTTTCTATAGAAAAAATATTTTTCGATAGAAAAATTTTTGATAAAAATATTTTTCTATAGAAAAAATATTTTTCTATAGAAAAATTTTTGATAAAAATATTTTTCTATAGAAAAATTTTTGATAAAAATATTTTTCTATAAAAAAATTTTTGATAAAAATATTTTTCTATAGAAAAATTTTTGATAAAAATATTTTTCTACAGAAAAATTTTTGATAAAAATATTTTTCTATAGAAAAATTTTTGATAAAAATATTTTTCTATAAAAAAATTTTTGATAAAAATATTTTTCTATAGAAAAATTTTTGATAAAAATATTTTTCTACAGAAAAATTTTTGATAAAAATATTTTTCTATAGAAAAATTTTTGATAAAAATATTTTTCTATAAAAAAATTTTTGATAAAAATATTTTTCTATAGAAAAATTTTTGATAAAAATATTTTTCTACAGAAAAATTTTTGATAAAAATATTTTTCTATAGAAAAATTTCTGATAAAAATATTTTTCATTAGAAAAATTTTTGATAAAAATATTTTTCTATAGAAAAATATTTGATAAAAATATTTTTCTATAGAAAAATTTTTGATAAAAATATTTTTCTATAGAAAAATTTTTGATAAAAATATTTTTCTATAGAAAAATTTTTGATAAAAATATTTTTCTATAGAAAAATTTTTGATAAAAATATTTTTCTATAGAAAAATTTTTGATAAAAATATTTTTCTATAGAAAAATTTTTGATAAAAATATTTTGCTATAGAAAAGTTTTTCATAAAAATATTTTTCTATAGAAAGATTTTTGATAAAAATATTTTTCTATAGAAAAATTTTTGATAAAAATTTTTTTCTATAGAAAAATTTTTGATAGAAATGTTTTTCTATAGAAAAATTTTTGATAAAAATATTTTTCTAT
Source organism: Stomorhina lunata (assembly GCA_933228675.1). Taxonomy (NCBI): domain Eukaryota; kingdom Metazoa; phylum Arthropoda; class Insecta; order Diptera; family Rhiniidae; genus Stomorhina; species Stomorhina lunata. The sequence continues at coordinate 182,603,592 of OW121740.1, read as the reverse complement.
AGAAAAATTTTTGATAAAAATATTTTTCTATAGAAAAAATTTTGATAAAAATATTTTTCTATAGAAAAATTTTTGATAAAAATATTTTTTTATAGAAAAACTTTTTGATAAAAATATTTTTTTATAGAAAAATTTTTGATAAAAATATTTTTCTATAGAAAAATTTTTGATAAAAATTTTTTTCTATAGAAAAATTTTTGATAGAAATGTTTTTCTATAGAAAAATTTTTGATAAAAATATTTTTCTATAGAAAAATTTTTGATAAAAATATTTTTCTATAGAAAAATTTTTGATAAAAATATTTTTCTATAGAAAAATTTTTGATAAAAATATTTTTTTATAGAAAAACTTTTTGATAAAAATTATTTTTTATAGAAAAATTTTTGATAAAAATATTTTTCTATAGAAAAATTTTTGATAAAAATATTTTTCTATAGAAAAATTTTTGATAAAAATATTTTTCTAAAGACAAATTTTTGATAAAAATATTTTTTTAAACATTTTCTAAATATTTTTCTATAGAAAAATTTTTGTAAAAAAAAAATTTCTCCAGAAAAATGTTTGATAAAAAAATTTACTATAGACAAATTTTTTATAAAAAAAAAATTCTAGAAAAATTTTTGATAAAAAAATTTTAAATAAAAAAATTTTTGATAAAAAATGTTCTATAGAAATATTTTTGATAAAATTGTTTTTCTATTTCATAGAAAATTAAAAGAATTTTTTATAGAAACATTTTTTATATTAATATGCTCATTTCGCCTAAAGCAAAGACTCTATAATATAAAGATGTTTCTCTTCCATATACTGATTTGCCGTATGGTCTTTTCGACAAGTCCCATAAAAAATAGAGTATACCGCTCTTACTCTAACTCGGAATGAATTGATTGAGACAATGATCCAATGAGAGAAATAGAAATGTATGGAGTGCAATATCATTATATTGTGGAGTCTTTAGCCAAACACTTCCAAATGAGACAGCACAAAATCGAATAATTTTTAAGAAAATGTTTTCTTCAAGAAGAAATTAATTTTTATCCATTTTTTAAACTAGCAAAAGTTGATTCAGTTAAAATTCTATATCCAAACAACCAACAGTCCGAAAACTGTCAAATTTATAGAAGAAAGTTGGTGTGAATCCATATAAACAGTATTTAGTTGCTTCAGCATTAAAAAGGAATATATACAAAAATTACATTTCCGGAAACTAAATTTACTGGCTTTAGAAAATTTAAACTTAAAGAACTAAAATTCATAATTAATTTTAACAAACTCAACACTTAACAATTTGTCCCTCTGATTTACTTTCATTTAAATATCTTTTATTTAATATTTTAATTTAAATTTAATTCTAAACTTGGCTTTCAACTTTTGACATTTTAACTGATGTTTAAAATTTGTTGTATGCTTGTATGTATTTGTATTTTTAAATTGCTTTCCTCTTTTCTTGTTTTTCCATTTTATTTCAAATTATTCAAGCAGAAACTTTGCCACCATCATAATCATGAGGGTTGTTCATGTTCATCTTGATGATATTTAAATTAAGTTTTTGCATTTTAGGAAATTATTCATATTTTCAAAATATGGGTGTTTAAATTACTTAAGTTTTCGTCTAAGTATTTACTGTTGCTTTAACTTTTGTCGCAGTTCTTTATTAAAGGTGAGAGCAAGAAAACAGGTAAAAATAAAGTCAAAAATTTACAAGTTGAAATATTTGCAGAATTCGCTTTTAGATTATTGTCATAATTCCAGTGATATATGACAAAGGATATTCATTTTTAACTACTTCACATAAAAAATTAATTTTTTTCACCAGCTTTGTTAAAGATACCTTTCAAGATGAAATATTATATATTTTGCAAAAGAAATTCCCGTATTTAGAAATGTAACAACACATATTAAGTCTAATGTAGTATCTAACAAACAAAGCTAAAGGCTCTAGGCTTTCCTTGACTATTAGCATAACGACCACATTAAGAATTTACAAAGAGCACTTTAGGAGATTGTTAAAGATAACTTAAATGTTAAAACATTAGATACTTGGAATTGACATTTTTCATAACAAGTCAAAATACAGTTGTAAATACACTCACCTGTCATGGGCAGAAAAATTCAGTCTTATGGTATGCGCTGGTCCATATTCACCAGCATTTAAGTCTCTTTTCCGACGATGTCTTTTCTGTTCGATATGTTTTTGATGGGCCTCATGTAAATGTGTACGATCGAAATTTGCTGCCTCCCAGTGTTTTATGAAAGGGGTTAATTTTTGTGTGTGACCTGGAAAGCAAAGAAAAATAAAAATCAATAAATACCAAAATTCAAAACCAACAATTACAATTTAAATTGTATGCAGATACAAATGGCAACTGCATTAAAAAAAATAATATTTGAAAAATACCAAAAATATCAAATAAAACCAAATTTATATTTATTTAAAAAAATGTTTGGCTTAATGCTTGTTTTTACGAGCATTTAGCTTATAAAGACAAATTATAATTTTTGTTCTTTGGCTAAATCGTAACGTGGCTGCACGTAATACAATTTACATAAAACTCGACAAAACATTTAGACAAACTGGTACTAATGTACTTTGTAATGTACAAAACCAACTAAATTCTAACTTGTAGAAAGCATAACAGACTTTAAAGGAATGAAATCGAAAATAATTTAAAAATGAAACAAATTTTTATAAATTAACATACTTAAGCAAAATTCTCTAAAAAAATTTAATTTAATACAAAATTTTTTATTTTTGTATAGAACATTTTCTATAGAAACATTTTTGATAAAAAAAAAAATTCTGTAGAAAAATTTTTGATAAAAAAAAAATTCTGTAGAAAAATTTTTGCTAATAAAATTTTTTAAAAATAAAATGATTTTCTATAGAAAGTTTTTCAATAAAAAAAAATAAAAAAAATATTCCCATTAGATCCCAATCTCCACCTTCCATTTATTTATTATTTAATGTAACAGACAATTTATTGATAAATAAATAGCTCGACGCGTTTCGATGGTTGTTAGGCCATCTCTTCTGGAGGAGTATACCTACTTTTAGGCAGATAGAAAACCTCACATTATAACCAATTTTATAAACACAGTCATTTCGAATTATATTTGTAAACCAAAGGAAAAAGCTTAAATTATCAACTGAACAAAAGTAAAGGCAAACATTTTTCAATATCATCTTCCTTCACTTCCCACAAACATTTTTTGGTTTTTATCAATAAAAAACTGTGTGCGAATAATTTTTCTTTCTTAAAAAAATTTACATCCCCACAATTTTGATTTTTTTTTTTTAATTTTCTATAGAAAAATTTTGGTTACAAAATTTTCTATAGAAAACTTTTTGATGTAAATTTTTTTTATAAAAAAATGTTTGATTAAAAACAATATTCTATAGAAAAATTCTGTATAAAACTTTTTGGTTAAAAAAATTTTATATAGAAAAATTTTTGGTTAAAACAATTTTGTATAGAAAATTTTTTTATCAAAATTCTTTTTATATAAATATTTTTTATAAAAATTATACGAAAAATTAAATATTTTCTATAACAAAATAAAAAAATTTTCTAAAGAAAAAGTTTTGATAAAAAATAAAGAGAAAAAATGTTTGATAAAAAATTTTCTATTAAAAAAATTTTGATACAAAAAAAATTTTCTAATTTTTGATAAAACATTTTTTATCAAAATTTTTTTAATATATTTTTTATAAAAATAGAAAAATTAAAAATAAAAATTTCTATAGAAAAATTTTTGATAGAAAAATTCTCTTTAGAAAATTTTGCAATAAAAAATTTTTTTAATTTTCTAATAAAAAATTTTTGATAAATAATAATCCAATAATTTTTTCTTCTATAGGAAAATTGTTGATAAAAAAAATTTCTATAGAAAAATTTTTGAAAAATAAATTTTCTATACAAAAATTTTTAATAAAAAAAATTTTCTACTGAAAAATTTTTGATGAAAAAATTTTCTATAGAAAAATTTTTGATGAAAAAATTTTCTATAGAAAAATTTTTGATGAAAAAATATTCTATAGAAAAATTTTTGATACAAAAATTTTCTATAGAAAAATTTTTGATACTAAAATTTTCTATAGAAAAATTTTTGATACAAAAATTTTCTATAGAAAAATTTTTGATAAATATATTTTCTATACAAAAAATGTTTAATAAAAAAAAAATTTCTATAGAAAAAATTTTGATAGAAATTTTACTTCATAAAATTTTTCTTAGAAAAAATAAAAAAAACATTTTGATAAAAAAAATTTTCTGTGGACAAATTTTTGATAAAAAATTTTCTATGGAAATATAATTATATTAAAAAATTGTATATATAAAAATTTTATATATAAAAATTTTATATATAAAAATAATATATATAAAAAATTTTTTAATTTTCTAATGAAAAATTTTTGATAAATAATAATCCAATAATTTTTTCTTATTTTAGTTTTTATTTTTAATAAAAAAAATTCTATAGAAAAAATAAAAAAAAATATTTGATAAAAAAATTTTCTATAGGAAAATTGTTGATAAAAAAAATTTTCTATAGAAAAATTTTTGAAAAATAAATTTTCTATACAAAAATTTTTAACAAAAAAATTTTCTACAGAAAAATTTTTGATGAAAAAATTTTCTATAGAAAAAATTTTGATAGAAAAATTTACTTCATAAAATTTTTCTTAGAAAAAATAAAAAAAACATTTTGATAAAAAAAATTTTCTGTGGACAAATTTTTGATAAAAAAATTTTCTATGGAAAAATTGTTGATAAAAAACTTTTCTATAGAAAAATTTTTGATTAATAAATTTTCTATACAAAAAATGTTTAATAAAAAAAATTTCTATAGAAAAAATTTTGATAGAAAAATTTTTTATAGAAAAAATTTGATAGAAAAATTTTCTATAGAAAAAATTTTTGATAAAAAAATTTTCTATAAAAAATGTTTGTTAAAATTTTCTATAGAAAAATTTTTGATAAAATTTTTTATAGAAAATTTTTAATAAAAAAAATTTCTATAGAAAAATTTTTGATAAAGAAATTTTCTACGGTAAAATTTTTTTTATAGAAAAAATTTTGATAGAAAAATTTTCTATAGAAAAAATTTTCTGTAGAAAAATTTTTGATAAAAATTTTTGATAGAAAAAATTTTGATAGAAAAATTTTTGATAGAAAAATTTTCTATAGAAAAATTTTCTATAGAAAAATTTTTGATAACATTTTCTATAGAAAAATTTTTGATAAAATTTTTTATAGAAAAATTTTTGATAAAAAAATATTCTACTGAAAAATTTTTTATAGAAAAAATTTGATAGAAAAATTTTCTATAGAAAAAATTTTCTACAGAAAATTTTTTGATAAAACAATTTTCTATAGAAAAATTCTTAATAAAAAAATGTTTGGTAAACAAATCTTCTATAGAAAAATTTTTGATAGAACAATTTTTGATAAAAAAATTTTCTATAGAAAAATTTTTGATAAAAAATTTTTTATAGGGTCGAAAATTATTCTTATATCGAAATTTATTCTATAAAAAATGCATATAAAAATGTTTTCTTACTTTAATTTTAGCTTTTTTTCATTCATATTAAAATTATTTTAAATCAAAATTTAAAATTTTTCTTAAACGAATTAACATCAAATATATCTCAACAAAAAATAATCATAAGCATTTTTTTTTGTAAAAAAAGATATTTGAAAATAAAGATTTTTTCTGTTAAGAATTTTTAACGAAATTTTTTTTACAAATTATTTTGTCATTCAAAACTTTTTCTATTAAAAATTCACATAAATTTAAAGTTTATTTCTAAAAATAATTAACATAAAAGTATTTTGACATGAAAGATTTTTTTATAAAAAATTTTGATATGAAATATTTTCCAAATAAAGATATTAATATTTGTAATTTGTTTCAATAAATTTTTATTTAAGCATTTCGTTCCTTTAAACAACTGTTTAATGCATTACTTAGTGTAAGTGCTTTTATTATGGATGTTAACTTGCATTATTGTTATTATTTTTGTAGTTAGTAGATATGGCTTTTTGTAAAATACCGCATTGACCACAACTTGAGACATTCATTCATTTAGATGTTCACCGGCCATAAGACGCAAAGGCGCTGAGAGCAGAAAAGCAAAACTGCAACATTGTGGCACAAACTATTCGGCCAACAAGTATAAATAAATAAAGATGTGTGTGTGTGTGTCTATGTCTATGAAATGAAACTATTATGTGGTATTGTTGTGGTACTTGCACACAATTTGTTCACGATTGTAATTGTAAAAGTACTTATCATATACATTCATACATACACTCTTATACTTATTCTAACGACATGTACATAAGTAGATAATAGTACATAGTTTAAAATATGTTTTTGTAAAGATTTTGCTGCGTAAAGGCTATAGCAGCAGCTTGTTACTGCAACTGTCGCTTCAGTGATTGCAAACTTCATTTAATGTTTCTAAAATAGAAGCTCTTTAAACAAAATTATAGTCGCAAATTACAAGGGACCATATGACTTTGCCGGTATGTGAAGTTTGCCTTCCCTCTTTGTACGAATGTCTAGTGGTTAATAAAAAAAACATGCAAGATTTTTGGTGACCGACATTTTTAAGCTACGTTCAGACAAGGCAAATACTAAGCCAGCGTGACCATTATACACGTATTTCGTATGCTAAAAATCTTTTTTCATGCAAGTCTATTTTCATGTCCTTTAAAAGTAGAGATTATGTTTTCTATGTCAAATATTTGCCTAGTCTGAACATGGCTTTGCCATCTATACGAATTCAAATGTAGAGAAAGACACCATAAAAACCCAAAACCAGGCAATTGTTCTTTTATGAATTGGTGATTATAATCGTTTATACACTGAGAAAATGTCAATTCATGTAAGTTTGTAAGTGTAAGTGAGATTGTGTATGAATGTATGAGAGGTTTGCTTGAATTTGCACTTGACTTCACTTGTGCATGATTTCAAATGCACTTGACCGAACACAAATAAAGAGCCGAAGCATGTTTAATAACATCATCACTGTAGTCATCATGCTCATCTAGATAACAAACATTATAATTGTGATAATAGCAATGATGATGATAATGATGACGATGATAATGATGATGATGACAATAGAAGTTGCCATTATTAAAGGTGAGAGGAATGATAAATGGTTGTTCATATTATTAAGGGTAAGGTCGGTCGTTCTAATGGTATTTTATTACCCAAAATTCAGTGATTGGAAAATTTTGTTAAATTTATCATTTATTGATGCTTACAAATTGTTAGATGTATTTTTTTATGTCTATGCATGCGTAGACTTGAGTGTATGTGCGTTGACTTCCGTTTCCTTTAAATTCATTAACACATCTTTATGTTGACGTGTATTGAATACTTATGTATATTTTTATTTGGGGAGGAAATGAAATTTATGTTTTAACAACATTTTGAATTAAATATATTGAAATACGTAATATTTTTGTAAACAGTTTATTCATCCAGAAACGCTTACAAAATGACTAGGCATGTTGAGTTGACGTTATTATTTTGGGGTCAAAACGTTTATAAGTCCCAGTCTTATACAATATATTTTACTTAAAGAGGTAATAAATCAAAGACAAGTAAGAGTGTTATATTAGGCTGTGCAGAATCTTGTATACCCACGAGAGTGCAGCTAATTCAAAATGTTGAGCAAATGTGGTATTGTTGGTAATATATTTGAACTAAATTCGGTTGCAGTGGTATAGTTACTATAGTTCAACATTTAAAAGTATCTAAGTGGTTTCCCTAGTATATACCTTGGACAAAATGCTGTTCCAAAACCGAATATAGTTTTACATTAATAAGCTGCCATAAACATTTTGATAGCAACACCGCAGGTTCATATATTTCGTTAGAAGTTCCCACTGCATCTACCGTGTATAAAGTCTGGACCTAACATTGATTGAGAGCTATCTAATTTCGTAGATGCAATCTTAATATACTGAATGTACCTCCAAATCTTTTTGATTGTAGATATAAAAAGGGGGTGTTATATATATAAGAACTATAGCCAAATGTTGACCAATTGTTAAAAAATATACATATACATAATATACATATACATACATATACATACTGGCTGGTATTAATATAAAGTTTATTTGTGCAAAATTTAGTGGCCATAGCTGACATAGTTTATAATTTAATAGCTTTTAACTGGCGTTTGTGGCATTTTAGTGGTTACCGGGAGCGGTTTTTATGTGAAAGCTATGGTCAAAAATGGACCGATTCCTATAAAATTTGACATACTGACTGTAAGTTGCATAAAACTTCTCTGTTCTAAATTTAGTAGTCATGGATTTTACAATTTTATTCAATTTATCAGCATAAATGAGATTCCCGGGGCAGGGTTATATGGGAGCTCTTACTAAATGTGAACCGATTTTATCGATTTTCAGCACACAATTTCTATAACATATCGAAAATACTTTTGCTAAATTTTGTCTCTCTAGCTCTTGTAGTTAAGGATCTATCGCGCTTTTCTGTGACGGAAAGACGGACACAAACCGTCTTTTCTTTTTGTATTTTTGTGTTTCCGTAAAGGTACAGGGCCAATACACGCGGCATGCGGCTGCGGGCGGTCGTAGTATTGCCAGTACATAAAATGTGCGCTTGTTTACAAAAATGTTCATATAAAAAAATATTTGAGTAGTATATAATTAAATTTGGCAGCACTGAAAAAATCTGCCGCGCGGAAAAGTAGAACAAAGTTCTACTTTTTTCCATTGCCGCTTGAAATTTGACAAATCAAAAAACAGCTGATTACCGCCCGCAGCCGCTTGCCGCGTACATTGGCCTTCTACCTTAAGTTTTTTATATGGGAGCTATGGTCAAATAGTAAGCGATTGTAACAAAATTTTGCACACTGTCTGGCATTTACATAAAACTTGCTTTTGTAAAATTTTGTTGATGTAGCCCTTGTCGTTAAATCGATATCGCGCTTTTATCTGACGGACAGACGGACAGAAACCCCCTTTTCTTTTAGTATTTTTGTGTTTCCGTAAGTTTTTTATATGGGAGCTATGGTCAAATGGTGACCGATTGTGACAAAATTTTGCACACTGGTTGGCATTGACATAGCCCTCCTCGTGCTAGTGATTATATCTGTTATAGTTTTAGATTTAATGGCATTTAAGTGTATTTTATGTGAAATTTTGGCTGTTTCCGTAAGTTTTTTGTATGGGAGCTATGACTAAATGTGAACCGATTTTGATGAAATTTTATATGTTGCCTAGGGCTTATGCAAAACTTCTATATACCAAATTTTATCATCATAGCTATTACAGTTTGTTATTTATTAGCAAATAAGCGATTAGCGTAGGCGAGGTTATATGGGAGCGTTGTTCAAATGTTAACCGATTTTGCTCAATTTCAATACCAAAATTTTCTCAGAGATGAAGAACGTTTTAACTAAGTTTCAGTGAGCTAGCTCCTTTCGTTTAGGCATTATCGTGATTTCAATAGACAGACAGACGGACAGACAGACAGACAGACAGACAGATAGACGACAGAGGACAGACAGACAGACGGACATCGCTCAATCGTCTTAAAATTTCATAAGGATTCAGAATACTCCTATATATCGTTTTTGATTTTTGAGCCAATATTAAGGAAATTAGAAACGGAATGACAATCTCAATATACCCCCTATTCTTTTTGATGGTGGGTATAATAAAAGTAACAAAATATTTTTGAAACCTGTTTTTAATTTTGGATTCTTTTTGTTATCCAAGTACATATTCATTAAATTCCATTGCAAGAAAAAAATATCATCACCTGAAATGCAAAAGGGCGTAACTACACTTCTAGTTTTTTTTTACAGGAGAAGCAAAAAACGTCATAACCATACAAATTTTGAGCAAAAATTTTAAAATTTTAAAAAGTTTTTTGTCAATAATATAGAGACGGGTCTTAAAAATAGTAACTGTTTGTTTTCGAAACATTATTTGATGAAAGAAGATAACTTTTAAATAATTTAAAATAGGATATACAAAGGTTTTTTAAGAGTTATTTCAGAAATAACCCCGTAACTTTTAAACGGTTAAAGATACTTAAATGAATAATTAATTAAAACAGAGGAGCTTTAGAGTTGATCTGTAGACAAATAGCTCAATACACGGTTGGAAAGCTAACTTATAGCCTTTCAAAAATCTTAGTCTAGGATAAGAACTTTTTATATGATAAGCAAAAAAAAAACATCATAACTTTTAAGCTAAATGAAATATTTATTCCAAGTTTTGAAATTTGGTCAACAATGCAACAGCAAAGACATTCCTTAAAATTTAAATGACAAAAAAAGTTTTAGTGAATAAAATCGCTATTTTTGAACGTACACCAAAAAAATTTTGTAGCTAGATATATTTTGGGGTGCTGTGTCATAATCAATCGAAAAATCAATTTTAATTTTTGTGTTAGTTATACCCTTTAGCATTTCTGGTGACGTTATGAAGCAGTATTTATTCTGTTCTATTGTAATAACTCTTTTCTAAATTTATGTTTTGAAAGAAAATTTATGTTGTCAATTCAATCTTATGATGTAATTCAATCATATTGAAGATAAAATTCATTTAAATTTCTCTATTACTTACTTTATTTAGAATAAATGTCATTTTTGTCTGAATTTTACTCTTATATATATTGAGTTAAAACACTTTTCTTATACAAATTTAAATTCTTAAATGCTATGGACAAATCCGTTCTGACTAACAAAATTTTGTCTCATTTGTCTTAATTTAACAAAAAAGTCTTTTTCTGACTTTTTGTCTATCTGTGTTCGGAGCTAGACAGTTCTCAATTTAATCAGATAAAGTACTTAATCATATTACATGTAATTGTAGATGACACTTTTACTCATGTTCTATTTTACCTTTAGCTTGATTTTAACAGAGAAAAAAAAACAATTGGAAGAGGAAAATAATTTATATTTTTCGTGACAATTGCCACAGGTGGTTCACATTTGTCAAAAACAAAATAATTTTTTCCTAAAAAGAAAAACATGAAAATATATTCTGCTCTGCTCTTTTCAAAATTTCTATTTTATTTTGCGAATCATTTATGTGAAGTGTATGTATATTGAGTAGTTCTTGCTCAAGCATGCTTTACAATTATTTAAACCTGCTTTTATTTTTATACATATAAGAAAGATTTTTCAAATTGCGTTTTATATACAAAATAAATGTCGTTGACATTTTTCATTGAATTTTCCAAATTGACAAGATGGTACGTAGGTAAACGTACGCATTTGAAATAAAATTATCATCGTATACATCATCATCAGCAACACCATCGTCACCCTCACCATCACCAACATGCACATGAATGGATGACTGATTTAATAAACAGGGGTTCCGAATGTTTCCGACTTTTTCAAAAAATTAGAGAAATGAAGTCATTTAAAAAATAGCTTGGATTTTTTAATAACCTAGAGTAAAAGACAATATAATATAAAGCAATGGTGGGCAAGTCTCTCTGATTCTCTCTTATTTTGTATTTTCCTAACCCTAGAGTTAGTAAAATGTAAACCGCCGTGGTATAGCAGGTTAGTCATCCGCCTAGCATACCGAGGTCCCAAGTTCAATCCCCGGCCGACCAACTTGAAAAAAAAAATGTCAAAAAAGCGGCGGTTCACCTCATAACTCAGCTAGCCACTGGTTATTGAGTATTAGGCTATGTAAAACTTCTCTAACTAATGCATTAGCCGTTCGGAGTCGACGTTAAAACGTAGGTCCCTTTCAATGAGTCTAAAAATAGAATCGGATGCAGCTTATTGTCTGAGAGAAGTACCCCTTATTCCAATTGGAATGTTGTCGGGAAATTATATATATATATATATATATATAGGGTTAGTAAAATACAAAATCAGAGAGACGTTGCCCAACATTGATATAAAGACATTTGACTCCCTACACTTTTTTTCTGTCAAATTTGAAAGTAATAAAGAACAATTAAAAACTCATAAACGCACATACAAACATACATTTCATGATCATGTGTATGTATCTTAGCTTTCTCTCATTGGAAATTTGACTCCATTAGTTTTTTCCCAATTAGAGTAAGAGCGGTATACTCTCTTTTTATAGGACTTTTCAAAACGACCAAACGGCAAATCAATGTATGGAAGTGCAATATCTTTATATTATAAATTATTTGACTAGAGTGAGCTCCTAGTTGCCCTTAAAGAAAAACAAATTTAAAAAAAAATTTATTTGGAACGGCTGGCTAACAAATGAAACTGAAACACACACACATTAACTAACAACGTCACCAATTTAAATTTATACAACAACAGAAACATGCGAATAGATACTTTTCTAAAGATAACTGAACAAATGAACGACATCAACATGCTACCAGCTGTAGCAAAGCGTAACCTTGCAACATGTTTTTGTTTTTTTTTTGCATTTGTACAAAAAAAACTTTAAGTTAAAGTAAAAAAATCATTATTAATTAAATTTTCCAAAAACAAAAACATTTAAAAGTTCTGAACTTAATTTAACAGTTAAAGAAAGTCAATAAACATTTTTAATCGAAAGTAATTAAAGTGAATGACTCAAAAATGTTGTCAATTAAAAATATGTTAGAAAATTATACACTTAGAGAAAAAGTGTGGTTGGTTATGATAACAGCAATCATTTATATATATGATCGCAGGCATAGATTTCTATGATCACATTTTATAGAAATAGTTCCAAGATCGGTTACTGGAAACCTATAATAACTTAAATGTATCAAATTTCGTAAAATTTTATTTTGTTAAACTTTGTATTATTTTGTATTATTTTTTCAGGAAATGTCATGCATTTATTTTAAGAAGTAGATCTTATATGATAAGATAATTTGAATATAAATACGTACTTGCTTACTTATATGACCTATATTTACAACCTGTTTATGTCAAAAGCCGAGAATATTTTAGAATTCCATAAGTTTCGATCTTGGGCGCATATTCTATACTTTCGTAGGCCAAAAGAAAGATTTTCCACTACTTGGTCTTTCTATCGAAGTTTCGGAAGTCCTGTTCTAACATTTTTATTTTTTAACTTTTTAATGGTAATTGTTTTTTACAGGAGTGGGTTACTAGCCCGACGTCCTAACCTATATTTTTATAGTTCTTATGGCAGAACTCGCGGAACATGTTGGCTTACTATATTAACGGGTGTTAACGTAGTTCCCCGGGTGATAACACGAGGCGGCCAGTGTCCATAGTTGAGATGAAGAATAACCAAGATAAGTCTAGTCTTAACAAGTTAAGACCAATCAGAACCGTTGCTTGGTATCCAAAATTCCATACATCACCCATTCTAATATGGCTTAATATTTCTTTAATCCAACTTAGAGAGTTATTAACAATACCCAATGTTTTAAAATCCCTACTTAAGAGGTAGTCAGAAAAGCTCTTAATAAACTATTTTCGAGAACAAATTTTATTAAAAAAATCAAGTTTTTATCATCAGGATTCGAAAACTACTACAGCAACTCGCGGCATATAACAATGATTTGAAGTAATCCGAAATCTGACCAGCTTCAATTCACAATAACTGCATTCTCCGCATTTGTACTACTATAAAAGCATAAAACTACCGATTTATTCCTTGAAAATTCATATTCATAACAATTCTCTTTAAAAAACGTATTTTCCTACGACAAATCATTTCAAGGATCTACGCCATGATAGACATGAAATCATATACAAAGATTAGAATTCAATTCCGAATTTTTAATATTTCTGAAAAAAAATTTAATGGCGATAATTTTTATTATTTGGGAATTAATCAATCAATTAAACGTAGGGATGTTCGATCAAACTCAATGAGTTAAATTGATGATTATCTCTGCAATTTAACAACTCGACTGTGGTCGAGGGCGCTAAGTGCTGATGACGTCCTGTGGCGGGACAGAAATTGCAATCCACTAGCCGCGTTCAAAAATAATTTTTTCAGTTTTTCTCCATAATTTACTTTCCAATTTTCAAAATTAATAATTTGAAAATTAAATGAACTCAAGCCTGATGAAACCTAATTTTTCAATTTGCGATAATTTTTCGTAAAATAGTTTCGATCAGGGACCGAAAATAACTGTTATTTTTGAATTTTTGATTAAAAAAAGCAACCGCAAGAAAATGTCGGAGAATTAAACCAAGTATACCATTTTGATAGTTAGACCAAATTTTCATAAGATGCGATGCTTTTTAAAAATCTGATTTTTATTTTTTAGAAAAAAAAAAAATAACAGTTATTTTTTGATTTTTATTTTATTGAGCAAAAATATCAATTATTTTTAACTTTTATTTTTTCGAGTAAAAATAAAAGTTATTTTTTTAACTTTTATTTTTTCGAGTAAAAATAACTGCTATTTTTGACTTTTATTATACGAGCAAAAAAAAAGTTATTTTTTTACTTTTATTTTTTCGAGCAGAAATAAAAGTTATTTTTGTGTTTCCAACCCCAATTATGTTTACAAAACTCAACTCCATTAATTTTTGATCATATGTAAATTATTTTCACTGAAATAATCTTTGTTTGAAAAAATTTTTCAATAAATTTATCATAATAAATAACTTTTATTTCTGCTCGAAAAAATAAAAATCAAAAAATAACTTTTATTCTTGCTTGAAAAAACAAAAGTCAAAAATAACTATTATTTTTGCTCGAAAAAATAACTTTTATTTTTGCTTGAAAAAATAAAAGTCAAAAATAACTGTTATTTTTTATCGAAAAAATAAAAGTCAAAAAATAACTTTTATTTTCTGACTTTTACAATAAAAGTTATAACACTTACGGTCCCTGGTTTCGATGGCTGGTTCTCAATCATAATCAGATGGAGCTTTCTTAATTCTAGACAAATAGAAAACCACGCATTCTATCTAGTTTGAGTACAAAACATAGACATTAAGTAAAACTTAACATATAAACAGAACTAAATACATAATATTTTCCAGTTTTATCTTTTCTAAACTCCAACAGTTTTGTCAAAATATTTGCACTCCATACATTTGTTTTCTGTCAAAAGTGAAATTAAAGTGGATAAAGAACAATGGAAAACATATAAACGCACAAAAAAACATACATTTCCTTGAGCACGTGTATAAACCTTAGCTTTCTCTTATTGTATAATAGTATTCATTAGTTGTTTCCAATTTTTAATGGGACTTATCGAAAAGACCATATGGCAAATCAATAAATGGAAGTGCAGCAACTTAATATTATAGAGTTTTTGCTTTTGTTGTCGATTTTTTGGCTACTAAAACAAAATCGCTATAAAAGGATTTCAAAAAATATTAAAATATGCAGCCAGAGAAATACGTGACTCGGCGTTTTGGTGTAGCACGTCCGAATTTTAAGAAAATCGATTTTAAAATTCGAAGGACCGGGAGGTTCACTTGCAATGTAATACTATTATAAAAAGTTCTAAAAAATAGAATGGGTGAACCGATTTAAATGCTTGAGCCAGTTTTGAAAAGGGAATTAAATTTGGATTTGTTTTTATTAAAAAAACTATTTTTTCCGCTGGAGGACGCTCTAATTTTCATGTAAAATTAAAAAATATCCAAAAAATGTACGAAATTCATTAAAAATAGAATTTTGCAATTAGAAAAAATTAAAACAAATCGTCTGAAATTTTAACCCTATGTCGGTCGATCGTTTCTAAGTATGTCATTACATTTGTACATTTTTTGGATATTTTTTAATTTTACATGAATATTAAAGAGCGATCTAGCGGAATTTGGAAATTTGTTTTTTAATAAAAACAACTTCAAATTTAATTCTCTTTTCAAAACTGGCTCAAGCATTTAAATCGGTTCACCCATTCTATTTTTATAGAACTTTTTATAATAGTGAACCTCCACGGTCCTTCGAATCTTTAAAATCGATTTTCTTAAAATTCTGACGTGCTACAGCAAAACGCCAAATTGGCATAAGTGAGTTATGCCATTATTGTTGTAAATGATTTATACATATTTATTTGATTGCATTTCAGAGTGTAAATTTACATTGTAATATTCTATTGACAAGATGTCATAATTTACACGAGTAAATATTGTCAATATCAAAGTGTTAATAAATTTGTAATGGCTAAAAGCAAAATATTGATAACAAAAATCGAATGAACATGAAAATTGAATTAACTAATAACAACATTTGAAGGTAAAAACTCTAGTGATTTTATATTATGATTTATCATAAATCGTATAAAATTTTTTATGCAATTATTACAATGCGTTTTTATACAATACAAGTTTTATTTTCAAATGAATTTTCATCTATTGCAAATTTTTGCATTTATCAAAATTTATATGAATGACTAATGAATCCGTTGTTTTTTTCTTTTGTGGCTAATGAAAAGAATTCATCTTTTTTTTTTAAATGAAGCAATTATTTTAGCAAAAATTCTTTGAAAAACGAAAAATAGCGAAAATCATGTGAGTGCATAATTTGTATTGATTGATAGATTAAAGCTTTTAGCTTTCAGTTTCAAATTTATTGTACTTTTTTTTTACTTTTTTGCTTGCAACAATCATGTCCATTATGAAAATTTCTTTACTTTTTATTTCCTTTGTTGAGTTGTTATTCGTTGAGTTGTTATTCATTTCTGTCAATATACAAAATATGTATCTTAAATATGAATATTCGAAAAATGCCAATAACAACTAAGTATATGTGTATATCGTCATTATCATGCAGAAGCATGATGTGAGTGAGTGAGTGAGTTTAAGTAAAAGAATAATGACTACAACATTATTATTTCGCACCAATTCGACAACTGAGTTGATAGCTTCATTAATTTTATACTTTTAACGTTCATTTAGTTAATACTGGTACAAACGTATGTATGTCTTTCTGTATATTTTTGCAAAGCTATTGATGTTTTCGCTACAGTTTTAATTTCAGCTGCAAACGGTAAAATGATGTTAAAGATAAAGAAAATAATAATATTATAATGATGATCATGATAAATTCAATGATGATGTTGCAAGTTGCCTTTGTTATTCCTGTCGATGCCACATACAGATAGATGCCAATATTGACGATGATGACTGGTCTGGTAGTGCTACTGCCAGTGGCAGCTTTTTGTTATGACAATAAGTCGCACAAACGTACATTCGATATGAGATGAATTTTTGATACCCTTCACCACCATAGGTGGAAAGGGTATTATAAGTTTGTGCTGATGTATGTAACGCATGGAAATATTTGACTTAGACCCACCTTTTAGTATACCAATAGGCTTAGAATCACTCTCTGAGTCGATTTAGCGATGTCCGTCCGTCCGTCCGTCTGGCTGGCTGGACCCCCATGTAAACATTGTAATTAAACTACAGGTCGCAATGATGAAATTTGGCACAAATAATTTTTTTGATAATGGAACCATGACTATTGAAATTCGTCAAAATCGGTCTATTATTTATGGTACCTCCCATAGGTCCCATTTTCCGGAATTGATATATTGTCCACAAATATCAATATTTTTTCATGAAATTTAAATCAAATACTGCTTATGTCAACTTAAATCACTGTACCAAATTTCGTTAAAATCGGTCCACATTTGACCATAGCTCCCATACAAACTTTTCTTTAAAAACGCACTAAATGAGACAAAAATCACTAAAAAGCTCGTAAATCTGAAGATAATGAGAATTTTAAGTTTATTTTTTACATACATAATTGTAATCAATTTGCCAAATTTCGAGATAATCGGTCCACATTTGACCCTACCTCTCATATAAGTCCAAATGTCGAAAGCAGCTTAAATATATACGTTTTGAGAAAATGTTTATATGATGGCAAAATTTAGCAAATATTTGTCTTTATACAGAAAAAATAACACTTTTGACCTTAGTGGTGAAGGGTATCGTATGGTCGGGCTTGACCGACTATAGCACTTTCTTACTTGTTTTTTTATGACGATGACAATGATAAGGAGGAATCGCTGTTGTTGCTGCTGACATTGCCACAATATTAACAGATATAAAACAGTAGCAACATGTTTCGATGTACATATGTTGGCGATTAAAATATAAAATCCCAGTGTAAATCTCAAATACGTAAAGGGTGAACATAATGCAAGTATAATTTTTAAATTTTTAACATTAGAAATTGAAAAATTATGAAATACGTATTCGGTGTTTTTTGAAGTAATCAAGGTTAAATAAAGCTCAACTTAAGTAAGGTTACACCAAAAACTTTATAATATAAAGATGTTGCACTTCTATACAATGGTCGTTTTGAAAAGTCCCATACAAAACGAGAGTATACAGCTTTAACTCTAGTTCGGAAACAACTAATGGAGACAAAATGAGGTAAAGCTAAGGCACACAATGAGATAAAGTAAAAAAAAGCTGTATATTTCATTTTTTTTTTTTTTTTTCAAAAAATATGTATGTATATTTTCACTTCCAAAATAATATTTAACAACAACCAAAAATACAAATAAGGGACTGAAAGTTAATAAATTCCTATAGTGTAACCAAAGATGTTGCACTTTCATACATTGATTTGCCGTATGGTCGTTTTGAAAAGTCCGATAAAAAATAGAGCATCCCAGTAAGAAAAAAGGTTTATTCTCAAATTGAGGATGATTTGAAAATAAATCTTTTTTCAAAGGTCAAACGTTTGATACTGATTTGATACTGATTTGAGAATAATAGCGTTCTCAACAAAAAGGGGACTTTTTCTCAAATTGAGAAATGCCTTTATTCTCAAATGTGGATATCATCTACATGTGGAGCATAAATAAAATGGCTTTGTATTTTTGAGTTTGTTTATTTTGTTTTTGAAAACGGTGCATCATATTTGAATTCTTTTGCTTAAAATATAATTTTTTTATTGTTAGGTAAAAAAAAAAAAATTAAGAAACAAAGAAAATTTATTTATGCATACGAATATAACTAGTATTGAATTTTTAATGTTGAATTTTTTAAGCAAGGTTTTATGGTCAAATATGGATCAATTTTAAAAAATCTGAAAGACATAACGAATTTCTTTGAAATGCAATTCCATTCCATTAAAATATCTTAAACATTATTTTCTTTTCAACATAAATTATTATTTTTAATGTTTGAAAAAAGTTTGAAATAAGGTGTGATATCAAATTTATATAACACCATTTTTCAAATTTTTCTCAAATCATCTTAGGGTTTGATAACGATTTGAGAATAACCTTTATTCTCAATTTGAGAAACTATGATTTTTCAAACGTTTATTCTCAAATGAACCCTCATTTGAAAATGAATGTGAATCTCAAACATTTGTTCAGGTTTGAAAAAAGTTTGAAAAAACGTTTGATATCCAATGTAAAAGTCATCATATTTCAAACGTTTGACACTGTTCTTACTGGGATACCGCTTTTACTCTTATTCGGAAACAACTTATGGAGATGATTATCCTATCTGCTTTATCTGCTTTAATTTCAACATTAACAGAAAACAAATGTATAAAATGCAATATCTTTATATTATAGCAACTATATAGAAAATTCTATAGGCATCAACTTCACCTATTGTGGTAAAGGTTATAATCATATCAAGGTTATAAATATATCATAGGTTATATTATATGACTTAAATAGGTACTTGTACTCCGACCACCCTGTATCTAGATGTCTTTGCTGAAAATATGTATTCATTAAGCGTCATTCTTGTTGCTGTAAATAATTTTTTACGATTAATTGCTGGCAGTCAATTAAATCAATTAATTATGTGCACGAAAACTGACATCGATACACAGATTCACACGAACGAGTACTTTTACACATGCATTCGTATCTACATGTAAAGTAAAATAAATTAAAATCAACTGAAAACTGAGAATGAAGATAAAAGAACGTATAGAATAAAAAGGAATTATGGGATGAATGTAAATCCCGCTTAATATTTTCCAATCACATTTTAAAGGTAAACAACGGAAAAGTGAGATACAAATATTTTTACTTTTAATTTATATTTATTTACACACACTCTTACATACATACATATGTATGTATATATGTTAATTTTTTCCATTCGTTCATTGTTAATGATTTTACGTTGTGTTTTAAATAAAATATATAGAAACCAAAATAGCAATAACAAATAAATGCAATTAAATACTTTTTTTTGTCAGTTTAATCGCTTTTTAAAATTAACCCAAATTAAATAATATTTCCTGAAATTGTTATTGTTTCCAAATATAATTATTTCTATTTTAAATCTCTACATACAGATTTATTTAGCACACCCAAATATTTATTCCTGATAATAAACCCAATAATCCTGAAAAATTGTTTTTATGTTTTATATTAACATTTATTTAGAACTTTAAAAATGTTATATCCTTTTCTGCAGAGTTTCATTCTATTTATGTAAAGAAAAATGTAAGCAGAAATATTTTGAATATTTCGGTTTTAAAATTTAAATTAAACGAAATAGCTAGAAACATTATTTTAAATATTTAGTAATATCAAAGACAATATAGTATAAAGATATTGGACTCCATTACTTTTTTTATTCAAATGTAAAATTAAAGTGCATAAATAGCAATGAAAAACACATAAACGCACAAACAAAAATATATTACATGAGCACGTGTGTGTGCCTTAGCTTTCTCTCAATGGATAGTCGTCTCCATTAGTTGTTTCCGACTTAAAGTATGGGACTTTTTAAAACGACCATACGGTAAATCAATGTATGGAAGTGCAACATCTTTATATTATAGAGTTTTTGGTAATATTTTTAAAGTTTATCAACCTAACCACAGAACAAATTTTAAAGTCGACTTTTGTAATTTTTCGTACCATAAGAAATTTTAAAAATAGGACTACAAAAATATTTTTAAACAAATACATTCAAATATTACAAAAGCTTTCTTCAATGAATAGAAATAATAAAATAAAATTTCAAAAAATTTCAAAAAATATTAAGATAATTGTTTGTTCTTCAGACAAAACAGCATATCTTAAAATTTTTAATTTTTTCATAACATGATTTGTTTAAATGCTCATAAATTTTTACAAAAAAATTAAATTTTTGTGAAATAGTATTAGAAAACAACAAATGTTATATGATCCGAATAAGTTTTAATGGAGTTAACTTTAAAATATATCTAATGACTAAAAATTGTGAAAAATTTCCAATTTCGACTTAACATTTTTTTCCAACAAATCACAAAATGAAAAAATTCAAAAGAAAAATAGCTTATTTTAGTTTTTAAAATGAACCCAGCAAAACTTTGGTAATGGCAAGTACTCTGATAACTGGTTACCTTGTAACGACTACAACATACTATCCGAATAAATAATAAGTTATTACAGAAGTACTTATTTGTAATTAAGATGGTAATTTAAACTGAATGGCCCCGGTTCAAATCCCACCAAGGACAACAATTTTTTTTAGTTTTTTTTTTATTAAAAGAGTCTTTTTAAATGATTTTTGAATTTTAAGAACTTAAATATTATCTTCTGTAAAAAAAATTTGTAAAACTAACTCACGTTAATGAAAAAATACCATCATGAGTCAATTTTGACTATGTAGGGGATGTTGAATACCAGACACGATTCTAATTGGTCTTAAATTGGTAAGCCCAACTTGTCTGGATCATCCTTCATCTCAACTGTGGACACACACCTCCTCATGGTATCACCCGGGGAGCTAGTTTAACACCCATTAATATTGTGAGTTAACATGTTCCGAGAGTTGTCCCATAAGAACGATAAAAATGGGTTAGGATTACGGGCTGGTAACCCTCTCTTGAAAAAAAATACAATGAAGAGGATAAAATTAGAATTGAAATGTCCCACTACCTAATGTTAGAGGAGGATGTCCGAAACTTCGATAGAAAGACAAAGTAGAGGAACATTTTTCAAAGCTTGGCCTATAAAATTGGAGAATATTCGCACAAGATCGAAATCCATGGAATTCTAAAATATGCTCGGACTTTGACCTTAACAGGTTGTAACAATTAAGTAAGTAAGAGTCAATCTTGTGTAAAAACTTATACAAAAAAGAAGATTTAAATTGTTTAAGTTTTAAAATAATTTTAAAAAAGTTGTAAAATAATTACAAAAAATCGTATAAAAATATTTTTCCAAAAATTACAACAAAGCAAAAAAAAAGGAAAAACAAAGTTATTTTCATATGATTTTGGATCTAAAAATAAAAATTGTTTATATTAATTATAAGCTGCTAAGTTTTCAACATATGAAGTAGCTCAGTGGAAGAGTCTCTGCCTGGCAGTCGGAGGGTCTGGGTTCGAGCCCCCATGGGATCATAAAAAAAATTTTGTATTTCGTTTAAAAATATATGTTTTTAATAAAACAACAACAAAAAAGTTGTTGCTGTTGTTGTTGTTGCTTTCAAATTGCTTACCCAAGTCCTTACTTTTCTGCAATTGGTAAGTACTTGCCTCCAATGACATCCCCATGTTAATGTAATGACTTAAACAGCGAATGCGTAAGTAGTTCGTGTTCAATAGTTTAACTGTTTAACTCATTATTTGGTAATGAAAAGTTTTACTGGGGAAGTTTTGAAATTTAACTTAAAATTTGTTTTGTGGTACGATTTTCAAAAAAAAAGTCGAGTTTTTTCGGTTTAATGTCGACTTTAAACGTTCTGTGGTTAGGCTGTATGTTTTCTCATCGAGCTCACAATCTAAAATATAAATTTTAACATTTTCATTTTTGTAAAAAAAGAGTGTAAAATAAAAGTTTGTATATGTGAATATACAAGTTATACATATGATACATTATACATTTTCCTTTTAAAGCTTAAAGTTAAAAGTTTTTCATACTTAGATTTATTGAAGACCTCAACAGGTAAATAATGAACACATACATTTACATATCTGCAACCATAAACAAGTACTTGCATAATGATGATGACTGTGGGGACGATGAGTGTATAACAACTTTAGTTGGGTTGTCTTCATACGTAGTTTTGTCTTGATATCACAACATGACTGAGATGCATCACTTTCAGTCACTTACAAAGTTCAGTGAATTTTTATACTTTCATTGTGGCTGTTACTCTTAAAGATATTAAGTCAATTCACAAAGTCTTCTTTTTTAATATATGTATAAGTATAATAAAAAAGAAGACTTTGTGAATTGACTCTATATCTTTAAGAGTAACAGCCACAATGAAAGTATGTATGCGAACCGACGTGGTATAGCATGATAGTCATCCGCCTTGCATACGAAAGGTCTCAAGTTCGATCCCCGGCCAGAACAACTTGAAAAAAAAAAATAAATTGAAACAAAAGCTCATAACTCTTCTAGCCACTGGTTTTTAGTATAAGGCTATGTAAAACTTCTCTAACTAACGCATTTGCCGTTCGGAGGCGGAGCTTAAACATAGGTCCCTTTCAATGAGTTTAAAAACAAAATCGGATACAGCTCATTGTCTGAGAGAAGTACCCCTTTTTCCAATTGTTGTGGGAATTATATATGTATATAAATAAAATCAAAAATGTTCGTATGTTTAGTAATTTTAAAAAGTCACTAATTTTTTGATAAATATTATAAAAAAAAGATTAAATAAGAAGTACTAAGTAATAGAAATTAGGAAAACAGACTTATATTACAATCCTTTACAAGACATTGTGAATTGACTACTTGCTAGTATATACGACATGCATTTACTCATCCCTACATGGGCTTGTATGACAGTCTTTTATCGTCACAGTTATAAAGTTAGATGGGAAACAAAAGATTACTCGCATGAGGCAAACAACCAACATTTTTTTACAATTTTGCTCCTGCATCAACAAACCAATGAAGAAACAAAAACTGACAGAGAACATCATTATTATCATGGCAATTATCAGAATTTTGTTGTATGACCCCATTTTGAAAATTGTTGTACAATTTTCATGACAAACATCGAAATACATAGACATGGGAAAAAATATTTACATATCCCTAAATAATCGTTTACGAGGATATTGCAGAAAGTCTTTGAAATAGAATAATAAAAAAATTTGTAAAGAACAAATGTTAAAACAAGAAATTTTCTATGATAAATTTGTTCAATATATTGGACAATTTTCTGTGAATAATTGTTATATTAGAGAATTTAAATAAAGAAATTATATTCATAAATGGCTTATGAAAATGTTGTTTAAACCAAAAATATTACAATGATTGTTTTTTTTTTTAATTTGTTTCCTCCATTCAAGTTATAATCTCAAAACCGGTCTTCGAAATTAAAAAAAAGTAAATGACTTCGCTTACAACCCTCGTAAAGTTTTTTTTTCTATTTGTCATTACGTAAGCAAGTAATCAGTTTATTTAAAGAACTAATCATTTTAAATTTACAACACTGGTTTAAGATTCTATCAACTGTCAGTTATATAATTTAGGTATGTCTAATTTGTTTAAACTTAAGATTATATTAAATCCTAGTATTTTTTCGTTCGTCTGAAAAAATAAACATTTATTTCAAACTAAAAAATTATAAATAATTTATAAAAGTTATTGAAACCTCCTTAAAAAAAATTTAACTGAAAACTGTTATGTATTTCTGTTTATATGATATTCGCCTTATGTTGATATTTGTATAGACACTATAATTCTCGTTTATTTTGTCACGCAATTAGATGTAGTGTGTAGTTTTTAATGTGTCTAGAATTAGGGATAATGTTCCTGATAATAACCCAGTAAAACTTTTCATTACCAAATAATGAGTTAAACAGTTAAACTATCGAACACGAACTACTTACTCATTCGCTGTTTAAGTCATTACATTAACATGGGGATGTCATTGGAGGCAAGTACTTACCAATTGCAGAAAAGTAATGACTTGGGTAAGCAATTTGAAAGCAACAACAACAACAACAACAACAACTTTTTTGTTGTTGTTTTATTAAAAACATATATTTTTAAACGAAATACAAATTTTTTTTTTTGATCCCATGGGGGCTCGAACCCAGACCCTCCGACTGCTAGGCAGAGACTCTTCTACTGAGCTACT
This sequence comes from Stomorhina lunata, assembly GCA_933228675.1. Taxonomy (NCBI): domain Eukaryota; kingdom Metazoa; phylum Arthropoda; class Insecta; order Diptera; family Rhiniidae; genus Stomorhina; species Stomorhina lunata. Next base: position 182,578,612 of record OW121740.1, on the reverse strand, counting down.
TCATATGTTGAAAACTTAGCAGCTTATAATTAATATAAACAATTTTTATTTTTAGATCCAAAATCATGTGAAAATAACTTTGTTTTTCCCTGCTTTTTTTTTTTTGCTTTGTTGTAATTTTTGGAAAAATATTTTTATACGATTTTTTGTAATTATTTTAAAACTTTTTTAAAATTATTTTAAAACTTAAACAATTTAAATCTTCTTTTTTGTATAAGTTTTTACATAAGATTGACTCTTACTTACTTAAATGTTACAACCTGTTAAGGTCAAAGTCCGAACATATTTTAGAATTCCATGGATTTCGATCTTGTGCGAATATTCTCCAATTTTATAGGCCAAGCTTTTAAAAATGTTCCTCTACTTGGTCTTTCTATCGAAATTTCGGACATCCTCCTCTAACATTAGGTAGTGGGACATTTCAATTCTAATTTTATCCTCTTCATTGTTTTTTTTTTTCAAGAGAGGGTTACTAGCCCCTAATCCTAACCCGTTTTTATCGATCTTATGGGACAACTCTCGGAACATGTTAACTCACAATATTAATGGGAGTTAAACTAGCTCCCGGGTGATACCATGAGGAGATGTGTGTCCACAGTTGAGATGAAGGATAACCCAGTTAAGTTGGGCTTACTAAGTTAAGACCAATTAGAATCGTGTTTGGTATTCAACATCCCCTACATAATCAAAATTGACTCATGATGTTATTTTTTCATTAACGTGAGTTAGTTTTACAATTTTTTTTTTACAGAAGATAATATTTAAGTTCTTAAAATTCAAAAATCATTTAAAAAGACTCTTTTAATAAAAAAAAAAAACTAAAAAAAATTGTTACCCTTGGTGGGATTTGAACCGGGGCCATTCAGTTTAAATTACCATCTTAATTACAAATAAGTACTTCTGTAATAACTTATTATTTATTCGGATGGTATGTTGTAGTCGTTACAAGGTAACCAGTTATCAGAGTACTTGCCATTACCAAAGTTTTGCTGGGAATGTCCTAAACAACTACTGAAAACATATTTTTATCAAAAATAAAAAATTACAAAAAAAGTTCCTATTTAAAACTTTTCAATAAAACAACCCATAATTCTACCTTCTAAGTTGCACAGTGGTTTGAAACAAAAAAAAAATAGTTTTAATAAATCTGTATCATCTAAACTGTTAGTCTGATTGTATCAGTATGTATGAGAGAATTGCTAAGGAGGACCAAAGCTTTTCGAGTTTTTATAGTTACCCTGGGTTTACATAAAGTGAATTATTGGGCGTCAAAGTAGACCACCTCAGAAAAGCTTTTGGACCGTGTAACTATTTTAACTATTGTCAAATATGGTTGAAGAAGAAGTGGTTTACTTAAAGTTAATTTTAAAGCAAAGTTAATTTTGAAGAAAATTTTTGTGTTTTCGATGATATAACAAAAAAGTCCTGCCGGTTTTGCAACTTTCTAAAATGCAGTTGTATAGCCCCATATATTCTCTTTAGGTTTCAAAAATAAACGAGTCCAGATAATGAGATTTTACAAAAAACGGCAAATTTCCACACACCATAATTTTAATTGCAAAATACGGTCAGTTGGGTTAAATTTTTTTCAATTATTTAAATTATTTTACACAAAACATAAAATAAACGTTATTACTGCAAAAAATGTTTTATGTACCTTGTACAGTTTTCCAGAAATTAAAAGTCAAATTTCAAAAACCATTTTGAAAAAAAATACGCGCAATATTTCAATGTACCAAAATTTGTTATTTTATTTGTAATTTTTTGACCATAGCTCCCCTACAATATCTTTTGACATAAGCCACTTAAATGAGTCTAAATTTACAGAAACGATCCAAAATTAAAAAAAAAAATCTTTAAACATATAAAAAGTAGCTTTAAATATAGGTTTATTCGCTAACATATTACAAATAAAATTCGACCGTTTTTATAAAAAAAAAAACAAGTAAGAAAGTGCTATATTCGCTATATAGACCATATAATCCCCTTTTGTTACCAAGGTCAAGAGTCTGTTTTTTGTGTATAAAGACACAGATTTGCTAAATTTTGTCATCATGCTAACATTTTCTCAAGACTTGTATATTTAAGCTATTTCCGTCATTTGAACTTATATGCATGCTAGGATCAAATGTGGACCGAATTTCTCGAAATTTTGAAATTTGATTGCAGTTTTTACAAAAATTGTGTATGCAACAAATAAACACAAAATTGTTATTATCTTCAGATTTACGAGCATTTTAGTGATTTTCATTGTATATAGTGAGTTTTGAAAGAAGAGTTTGTATGGGAGCTATGGTAAAATATGAACCGATTTCGTCGAAATTTAATACAGGATTTTTGTTTACATAGGCATTTTTTGTTTAAAATTTCATGAAAAAAAATTGATATTTGTGTCTAAAACATTAATTCCGGGAAGTGAGACCTATGGAAGGTACCATAAACAATGAAACGATTTCGATAAATTTCAATAGCCATATTCACACTACCAAAAAAAATGTCTGGACCAAATTTCATCAAATAATCTTTAGAATTGTGACCTATACTTAGATAACATGGGGTGTCCAGCCAGCCGCCCAGACGGACTGATGGACTGACATCGTTAAATCTACTCAGGACGTGATTCTAATGTGGGGTTTATATAACTCAAGCAGCTGACGATTAAGTGAAATTTACATGTATTTTGTTTTTGTTACAATAACAAAACACATGTTAATTTCACTCAATCGTTCGTCGCTTGAGTTATATAAACCCCACATAAGTCTACTAGTATTCTTAAAGGGCCTAAGATCAATATTTATATGCGTTATATACAGCAGCACCTACTGCGGTGAAGGGTATAAATACCATAATGAATAAAACATTTTGTGGTAATCAAATATAAGGCAAAAAGTTAAATTTTCGTCGCCGCCTTGGTTGTCTAGGGTATCATATAGTCTGTCATGGCCGACTTTTATTTTTTAATACTTGTTATATTTAGCTTTGAACTAAAAATTGTTTAGAGAGGACGTGTTCTTTTATATTTTTCACTTTTCTTTATTATTTTCCGAGAAAAAGTAACAAAACTCATCATCAACGAAGCATATGAAAACAACAAAATACTTCGATGTTTATGTATCGTTTTCTGCAACAATGTTTCGGCACAATGATGTTAATTTTGTTTCTTAATCTTTCATAGAGAAGGTCATTTATCTTAAGACAGATTGATTCTATGACAAAATAAGTTAGATTGAGTGGAATTGAAAATAATAAAACGTTTTATTTTTGAACTAAAAATTCTTAAGCTAAATTCCATTTAAAAGTTTTTAGTGACAAAGAAATACATTTTTTAAATTTATTTTAATAAAATTGAATCTACAGCCCTTCTCCTGTTGTACACACTTTGTGGACCTTTTAATTATATTCAAATATTGGCTGAATTAATTATATTGGCAAATTATAAATTAAGTATTCATAAAGTAACTGAATGCATAAACAAATTATTCCACTGACACACGCCAAACTCTACATTCGGCATTGAGAAAATGCAATTAATTATATAATTATATAATTATAAAACAGTGTCAGGTAGTCAAGGAGTTGGGCGGTCTGTCGCTCTGCGACTTGTTAGCCTGGTTAATGGAGCCACAAAACCACAAGTGTAAAGAGTGGTTGAGTTGAATTTGAATAAATATGTAATTCTAAAGTTGCGTGTTAATCGATTTTAATAAAGCAAATATAAACATACAAAAAATCATACACAGAGAAAAACTATGTAATGGCTGTCAATGATTGTGTTAATATTTATGTCATTTGGTTTTGTTATCCCATTAGAATTTATTAAAGCATTTTAAATATACTAGCGTATCCTGCGGTCGACATAATCGACCGTCATCTAGTTCATTGTGAATACAAATTTCCCGTGCTGTGGCTTAGTTGGTTAGTTGGTAATATCACATTGAGACTGGGTTCGATCCCCGGTCTTGGCAACAACAATTTCTGTAATTATTAATTTCAATTAAATTTAAGGTCCTATGCTCCGCTGGGAGTCAATGATAACAGAATTAAAATTATTAATTTCCACAGCATCTTCCGTCGGCGGTAAGCCTACAGCAATAATACGCCATCTACGAAAAATAAATAAAATTGGCTGTAAAACAAAAAAATGCATCTAAATAACAACAAATGGCGCAACTTCACTGTTCTAAAAATAGATATGATGTGCAATTACAGTGTTGCTTTATCTCTCCCTTTCATCACCTTTCTCTTCTCTGCTATCTCCCTTCCAAAGAAGGTTACCCAATTCGTATATACTCTATATGCAATTGTATAGGCAGTATTTGCCTGAGTGCTACTTCTCTTTAAAAAAAAAACTCATACAATAAGAGCTTTAAGTCAAAAATTACAGATGTAGCAAGTTTTTAAAATTGCTCGGGCTAAACGGATATGTGGAGAAATTGATCTCATTGATTTCTATGTCACTCCGTACAACAGAGCGTCGAATTGGCCAAATTGGCAAAACTATAATTAAAAATTGTGTAGCTGTCGAAAAATTTACTGATTCAAGATATTCCATAATAAACCGTTTTTGCATCAGAAGTGAATGAGAAGAAAAAAGTGTTAGACTTAGTAGCTCTTATCGAAACAACTTGCGTTATCGATGTCAAAACAGCGCTCTGGAAGTGATGAACAGATAAACTTGTAAGCGTTACTAACGGACTGACAAAAATGATGGGTCTTATTGAACTTTTTAACAAAGATCCTAATATTTCAAATTTATTATCATTTTACTGCATAATTAACCGCGAGAACCACGAAGTACTTGGAATCTGTAGAAGCTTACAGTTTAAAACCATTCCAGTCGCAATGCAAGATTTACATTTGATCCAGACCGATTATTTAATTCCTTTTCTTGATAATAATCTGTAATTATTATAAACTTTTCTTCAAAAGACTGATTTTTTAATCGGTAACATCATTTTTGGGTATAAGTCACAATGTTCTTATCCAACTCTTTACTACTGTGACTCTTCAAAAAATTGCCATTGTAAAATAGCTCTAAATGACCTCATGCGTGCCCTTCCCTGCAATATTATTTAATTTTTTAAGGGATAAACTCTCAATCACTCGAAGATTTTATCCCAATAAACCAACCCAAAAACAAAATTCCATAAAAATTTAACTTCAAATAATTCAAATTTGAAAGGTTTACATTTTAAGCACTTTTTTTTGTCAAATCTTCCAAAATTTTTATTTTGCCTTTCACTCCCTCACCACAAATAATAAAAACAATACCAATAATTTTTGTTGCTATTATTTTACAAAACAAAAACATTGATTTAATTGTAATAAAATACTCTTTATTTTTGTCTTTGTCTACCACTATCTCTCCACAAATATACTCTTTAATTCTCACTAAAAATAATAAAAACAAAAAACATGTTTGCATACAATTTCTTTTGTTTGATTCCTAATAGTGAATTTCATATGCATGTGAGTTTTCTTTATAGTGTTAGTAAGATTTTTAAATACCAAACCGATTTTTTAAAACTGAACCGATTTTAATAAAATATAGATTCGTCTGATCTACGGAAAAATACCTTTCAAATGGTATAAAATTTTCCAGAAATGAGTGTATAATTAAAGCGTAAAAGGGGATAATAAATGGGTGCTTGCGTATTAATATCGGGTGTTTTTTATTGAGGTATAGAACTTTAAGTTGGCATCACTTTTTTAACTGGCGGCCATTTTGTCAGCTGTCAAGTGATTAATATTTAGTTTGGTTTGCCATTTCATCATGAACAGGTTGACAAAAGAACAACGCTTGCAAATCGTGCAAATTTATTTCAGTTCGCGAAGTTTACCGCAAGCTCCGTCCATTTTATGGTCGACATAATCGTCCATCAGAGCAATTAATTCGGTTAACCATGGATCGTTTTCGCACTACGTTTACTCTATGTGATAATACGCATCCGCAGCGACGTCGAAACAGTGCGCACCGAAGAAACAATTGCCGCTGTAGAGCAAAGTGTTGAAGAGGACCCGAATGAATCGATTCGCCACCGTGCACAGCAATTGGAGCTTTGTCCATCAACTTTATGGAAGATTTTGCGCAAAGATCTTGGCTTGCGACCTTACAAGATCCAGCTTGTGCAAGAATTAAAGCCGCGAGACCATGCAATGCGTCGTGATTTTGGTGTATGGGCCGAAAATGAGATTGATCTCGATGCTGATTTTCATCGCAAAATTTTGTTCAGTGATGAGGCTCATTTTTGGTTGAATGGCTACGTCAACAAGCAAAATTGCCGCATTTGGAGTGAAGAGAATCCACATGAGACCCTTGAGACGCCATTACATCCACAAAAACTGACTGTTTGGTGAGCTCTATGGGCTGGTGGAGTCATTGGGCCATAATTCTTCCGAAATAATGCTGGAGAGTCAGTTACCATAAATGGAGACCGGTACAGAGCCATGAAAACCGACTATTTTGTTCCCCAATTGGATGGCATGAATGTGGATGAGTTGTGGTTCCAACAAGACGGCGCTACATGCCACACAGCGCACGTCTCAATTGATTTATTGAAGGAAACATTCGATGAGCGCATAATTTCGCGGAATGGATCTGTCAATTGGCCACCAAGATCGTGCGATTTGACACCACTGGATTATTTTCTTTGGGGATATGTGAAGTCGCTCGTCTACGCCAACAAACCAGAAACGTTAGGGGACTTGGAAGCCAACATTCGTGGCGTTATTGCCAACATACGGCCCCATATGCTTGAAAAAGTAGTTGAAAATTGGACCTGTAGAATTGGCTTTATTCGAGCCAGCCGCGGCAGCCACATGCCCGAAATCATATTTAAACATTAATGACATAAAATTATCCTTCCAATAAAGCCAAATTGATGGACATTAAAACGATTTTCTTGTGTTTTATTTCAATTCGAAGTTCTATACCTCTAAAAAAAACACCCATTATTATAGATTGATACTATAATAAAGCAACATTATCTTAATTTCTCTAAGTGTAGCAATTACGCTTTTAAAATGCGCGTTAAACAAATGCAATGTTCGTATTTTTTTATTGTTTTTAGGAACATTCTTTACAACAACTTTTGTAGAATGCCTTGATTAATTCAACATAATAAAACAGAATGAATTAAATGAGTCTAAGCCTTTAAACTAACATACATAACGTATATGTATAGATGTTTACATAGTTATTTGTAGGATTTCTAATTGTTTATCCAAATGTTTGTTTAATTTACTAAAATGATACCATTTAAGTACCTTGTTAAGAATCAAACATGATTCTAACAATATTATCGAACACAAACCCTTTAGATTTTCTTCTAACCTACATTTCTTCTTCTTCTATTCTATAGCACCCCTCCTCATTTATTTACCTCTCACCTTCTTCTTCACGACTCTAGAAACTTTAATACCAAATGACCTGGTTTTCTTTCGAAATGACCATGAGATGAATTTCAGTTGCTGTTTTTTTTTTCTTTTTGCCTTTTCAATTTTTCAAGTTTTTATTTGTTTATCTGTTTGTTGAATTGCTGTTAAATCATTGAGCTAAAAAAATTGTAAAACTAAATTAAATGCAAGCAAATGCATTCAAATGCAGTTGCAAAATTTTATATAATTTATGTAGAATATAGAAAAACTAAAACCAAAAGTTTCAATAGAATAACAAAAAGTTGAAATAAAACTAAATCATATAAAGCAAATAATTTATAAATTAAAAGCTCTAACTCTAATGAATGGAAAATTTGTTAAAACAAAACAAAAACCTCACATATGTTAAGATTTTAAAACAAAAATAAAAATTTATATGTAGAAAAATTTACAGCATAATAAAAACTAAAAACACTCATTATAATAATTATGAATTTAATGGTGTATAAAGTTTTTAGTTTCTATATGATGTAAAATAATAAAAGTTCAAATAAAGCAAAAGGGCCTATGAGGCATTTTTGACAAAAATTTGGTAAAAATAACTATCATCAAAGACTCTATAATATAAAGATAGATTATTTTCTATCAAAAGTGAAATTAAAGTGAATAAAGAACATTGAAAAACACATTAACGCACAAACAAACATATATTTCATCAGTACGTGTATGTGCCTTAGCTTTCTCTAATTGAATAATCGTCTCAATTAGTTAATGCCGGAATAGAGTAAAAGTGGTTTACTCTTTTTTTATGGGACTTTTCGAAGGGACCATACAGCAAATTATGGATGTAATTACAAAATCTTTATATTATTGAGTCTTTGGCGTTAGATTCCTGAACACAGATGAAGTAACATGATCTACCATGACCGAGTCTTGCGTGCATTTAAGATAAGTACCTGGTTGACCGAGCCTTGCTCGGAGCTTTATGATAAGCATTTTGAGGCAAATTTTAAAGTTTTTATATATTTGATTTTATAAAGTGCTAAAATAAATTTAGAGGAAAGACATTGTACAAATATTCAGTGAATTTTGAATTATATTATTTATTTTGTCCGACCAACACATAGTTTGCATAGTTTAGAGTTTAACTCATTTTAATAATTTTGGAAATTGGTCATACCAACAGAAACCTCGACTCATGCGCAACAACTTTGCTTAAGATTATAGTCTGATCAAATGCACAGTTTACGATTTAATTCATTTTGAGTAGTTTTTAGTGCAGCCTGAAGTTGTTCATACCAACTAAGAAACCTTTGTCTGCTTATGCGAAACAACTTAGCTTATGATTATAACATGATCAAATGCACAGTTTACGACTCATTCCAATTCATAAACCTTCTTCGACTTTGCCAAAGATTATAGCATGTTTAAATGTACAGCTTACGATTAAATTGACTTTGAGTAAGTTTCAGTAGCAACACCTGTCGGAAATTATTCATACCAACTAAAAAGCCTTCGCCGGCTCATGCGCTACAACTTTGCTTAATATCATAGCATGATCAAATGTACAGTTTACGATTTAATTAATTTTTAGTAATTTTCAGTGGCGTCATCTGTCGGAAATTAGTCTTATCAACTTAAAAACCTTCGCCGGCTTATTCGCAACATCTTCGCTAAAGAGCATAATATGATCAAATTCATAGTTTACTATTCTCTAAAGAACATACATACAGACAAACATTCATTTGTTTAAAAGGTATAACAATACTAATTTTTCCCCCTTTTTATTCTCTAATTTCAAAAAGTTCCATATGCATGTTTGGTACTTTTTTGGTACTAATTGAACTAGGTACATTTTATTAAAACGCAGTTAACATAATGTTCCTATTCATATTACTTTTTGAGATGTTAAGTTATCATTATTTTATATCTTTTTTACCCATTTTGGCCCCAAAATCAAAAAAATACCAAATACGTATTTAATGTTTCTTTCACATCTATTAATTGCAGTACAAAGTTTCTTTCTATATTCTTTAGTTTAAAATATAAGAGTTGGTTCAAAAGGTACCAAAAAAACTATTTTCACCCCTTTTACCCCCTATAGGACATAGTTTCAAAAAAGTACCTAATACCGGTCCGCTTATTTTTATAGCTGTTAAAAGCGTAATTTTAATTTTATTTCTATACCCTTTACTTTAGGAGATATAGCGTTTTCGATTTTTTCCCCTTTTTACCCGTTTTTACCCTCTTAGAGGCAAAAATTCCAAAAGTCCCTTCTTCTTCGACCTGTACATCAAAAAGAGATACCCAGTGTCCAAAATCGTTAGAGCCGTTTTCGACATAGCCATTCTATATATATATATTATTGCTCGTTTAAGAATATAAGATAAGATAAGATTCTATTTACTTTAAAAATTGTTTCAAGATAAGATCGATATTTAATAATTCATTCATGTCTTATTTCATATTCCCAATCTGTTAAAAACAATGTCGAAGATCAAATGAAGATGAATGGCAAAGTTTAGTGTCATCCTCAAAAGACTATATAGGCCATCTTCAAAAGACTAGATAAGTTTGACATATAAAATTGTTAATGAATATAAGAAAAAGAGTAGTAGCAATAATGGCTCATAGTAACTTTTAAACTTAACAGAGCTCACCATTTCCCTTTTTTTTGGTTTGAAATTCTTTTAACAAAAAGTCAATGAACTAGTTGCTAACAAGAAATTCCATATTATTTAATATAAATATGTATTGCATTAATAGTAGTTTAACTTATATCTTTTAAGGCATAATTTATTTGTAAAATTAGAAATGAAAAGTACTTGGTGTTCAAATTTTTTTTTTTTTTCTTATGGAAAAGTTTTTAAAAAGGAAAATAAATGCTCACTGTTGGTGATACTCAAGTTCTTAATTTTCTTTTTAATTTTTTTATAAAAGTAATATGGGTTAATAAAAAGTTATATTAGGGTAAACAATGGAAAATTCAAATAAATCAAAAATCGTAAATCGGGGAATTTCTAATGCTTCAACTGAAAAAAAAAGTCGATTTAAAGACATAAAAAAGAGCAACTCACAGTGGGTTGAAAAAATAGGGAAAACGGTAAGGTCGATTATACACTGCGACAAAAAAATTGAAGTAAAAGTTTCCATTTTTCTGGTTGATACTATCGAGTAGAACAACACCCTGTTTTTGTAATTTTCAAAGCACCCCCAAAATCTGGAGTTACAGGTAAAAAACCGGTTTTTCATATCCATATGCACTTATCACCCTGTAACTTAGACAAATGCCAACCGAAGTGAAAGAAGAAGCTTAGCCCTTTTCAACGGTATATAGCTTTTTAAAATATACTTAAGATACATGTGTTTTTCTTAACACCAAATATATTTTTTCCGGTTTTTTTTTCAACATTTATCTCTTTTTGGGACTTTGTTGCACAACATGTTTGTATAGGAAACGTACTATTTATGATCCGATTTCAAAAATATATAAGATTACCAACAAAATGAGCCTTTGTATTTAAAAATCCGTTAAAATATGACTGATTTATTCAGCTTAAAAGAAAAACAAATTTTTACAATTTCGATCAAAAATGTTTGCTTTACCTTCTTTTTTTATTGATTACACACTGCGACAAAAAAATGAAGTAAATGTTTCTGGGATGTTATACCATTTTTCTGGTAGGTACTGTCGAGTAGAACAACACTCTGTTTTTGTAATGCATAAAACACCCCCAAAATCTGGAGTTACGGATAAAAAACCGGGTTTTTATACCCGTAATAAAAACTAAAAAAAAATGTTTTTGGGATTTCCAAAAAAAATTTAAGAATTGTCGATAATTTTTTTTTTAATTTTTGTATTTTTTTCCATGAAAAAATCTATTCAAGTACAAACAAATTTATTAAAATTCAACAAAGGGAATTTATTATTATGAAATCTTTTTTTGATAAACCTTTTTAAAAAGTCTTTTGTTCGGATTTGAAAAAAAAAATGGAAAATGTTGATGTCCTGGAATTCAAAAAATTTCAAATTTTAAATCTTAAAAAACGATTTCGGCTAGCAAATTTCATAAATATAAAAATCTTTTATATCAGATCAAAAATGTGACTTCTGGATCGTTTTTAATTTTCGAAAAATTCGAGGTGCCCTACTGATAAGTCTTCAGACTTCAAGTTCTAAACTTAAGCTCGAATACTGCTCCTCAATACCCGTTTGAAATTTCATAACAAAAAAACTCACCATTTAGAAGTTCTTAAATTATTTCCCTATTTTTTTAACCCACTGTGCAACGCTTGCAGATCATTGAATTTTACGAAAATTGTGTTTAGTCGCGATGCTTATTTTTCTTTGAATGAGGCATGTTTGAATTTGAAAATTTTGAGTTGATGCACTTTCGGGAAAATAATGCGTTATGTCTTTTAATTTCTCTAAATTATATGTGTTTTTTTTTATCAAATCCGAAAGCTATTAAAAACTTACATGATATCTTATATGTATGTTAAAGAGCTTAGTTACCGAAAAACTACTTTAGACTTCTTCAGTTTTCTTAAATCAAAGAATATCTGCTGAAAAGCTTCTTCACACGTCTTTTTTACACATTCAAAAAACATTAACATTCAATTGTTTATATTTTACTTAACATGAGGATGTACCTGTACTAACAAAACCTAGCAATGAGATTAAAATAAATACATATTTATTATACCAAAAATACAAGTATGTATATATTTTTGGCTAAGTCGCACTAATGATGCGGTTATTCCTACTCTTACGTTGCTTTTACTATTATTGTCCTGTTTGTGTTGGTATTCTAATGATATGACACACTGATGTGTTGCTATTTAATCCCAGTAGCTTAAAAAGGAAAATTTTATAACTTAACTAGCTGATTTTACCCGGCGTTGCCCGGGTTGGCAGCTAAAGTTTTTAACTTTTTACTATGTTAAAATTTTCTTTAAAAATTAACAATTATGAAATATTTTTATTCATTTTTTAAATTGAATCCTTTATTAATGTATTTGGTAAATGTGGTAAATTTTTCTTAATGTATAATCCTAACTTGGACTAAAAAAAACATTTAGAAAGAAAGCCGTTCTCAAGATATAGAATTTTAAAGAAAAGGGAAATTTTATCCCCATTTTCCAATTGCCAATTGACCGTTAGTCCACTTTCAAAAAAAAAAATCAAAAAGCGAAAAACTATCCTATAGTATGAAAATAACCACATTTAAAACTTTAATTAATTAGGTTAAATCGTTTTCATCTTATCATCCATATTTGTCATTTTTAATATTTGACTTTATGGGAGGGGTCACGCCCACTTGAGATTAAAAAAAATCCAAGCCTATTTTACCCACCGGTCACACACATACACTCAAAATTTTTGAAAAATCGGTCATCCATATTTATCATTTTTAATATATGACTTAAATGGGAGGGCTCACGCCCACTTGAGACTTAAAAAAAACTTAATTATTTTAACCACTGGTCACATCTTACCATACTGTCAAAATTTCAGAAAAATCGGTCCGCTCGGTCATCTATATTTTTCATTTTTAATATATGAGTTATATGGGAGGGGTCACGCCCACTTGAGATTTCTGAAAAAACCCTTGCCTATTTTGACCACCGGTCACACTTTACCTACACTGTCTAAATTTCAGAAAAATCGGTCGGTTTTATCATCCATATTTGTAATTTTTAAAAGCTGAATTATATGGGAGGGGTCACGCCCACTTGAGATTTTAAAAAAATCTGACTTATTTTACCCACCAGTCACACCTTAACATACTGTCTAAGTTTCAGAAAAATCTTGCTTCATTATCTGCTATATTTGTCAATTTTAATATATGAGTTATATGGGAGGGATCACGCCTACTTGAGATTTCTGGAGAAACCCCTGCAATTTTTTTAACCAGCGGTCACATCTTGCCCTTGTCAAAATTTCAGAAAAATCGGCCCTCTCGGTTATCTATATTTGTAATTTTTAATATATGAGTTATATTGGAGGGGTCAGGCCCACTTGAGATTAAAAAAAAAACCTAGCCCATTTTAACCATCGATCGCACTCTACCATACTGTCTAAATTTTACAAAAATCGGGCCGCTCGGTCATTTATATTTGTCATTTTTAATATATGAGTTATATGGGAGGGGTCACGCCCACTTTAGATTTCAGAAAAAACTCTAGGCTATTTTAACTACCGGTCACACCATACTCCACTGTTTGAATTTCAGAAAAATCGGTCGGTTTGATCATCCATATTTGTATGTTTTAAAATCTGACTTATATGGAAAGGGGCACGCCTACTTGAGAATTGAAAAAAAAAATCTGGTCTATTTTATCCATCGGTCACACCTTAACATACTGTCAAAATTTCAAAAAATCGGGCCTTTCGGTCTCCTATATTTGTCATTTTTAATATATGAGTTATATGGGAGGGATCACGCCCACTTGAGATTTCAAAAAAAAATTAGCCTATAGTCACCACCGGCCACACAATACTACACTGTCTGCTAGTTTCGGAGATCCTTCCCAACAAACAACATACAAACAGACAAACAGACGCAGACATTTTGTTATGGATATAGATAAAAATGACTAGCTACAACAATTGCTAGTCATCTTATCAAGGTATTTCTTGATTTTAGAACTGCTGGGTTTTTATTAGGTATAAATGTCCGTTAGGGTGTCTATTTTTCCAATGATGTGTTTTTCATATAATTTCACTTACGTTCCTAGTCTTGGTAATATAAATGTTTTATATACCTAACTTTAGGAGGTTATACATAGGGATTATACATTTTGACGACTTATTTTCTGGTGATGGAAAATGATGTGCAACAAAAAAAATGATATGCAACTAAGTAATTTAATTTTGTTAAAATAGTAAACAAAACATGTTTAAAAAATGAAACACTCTAATGTACGTGCAATGCCAACATTCATTACGGTGTTGATGACTATGTATGTAAGGGCTATATTAAATTTAATCACATGTGTGATATAACCCAATATACAGTACTTTCTTTAATGAATTTCAAAAAAAAAATCAATTGAAAAATTTTAAATGATTCTCGCTAAGTGCTGATGACGTCCTGTGGCGGGACAGAAATTGCAATCCACTGAGCCGCGTTCAAAAATAATTTTTTCAGTTTTTCTCCACAATTACTTTTCAAAATTTTCAAATTTAATAATTTGAAAGTTAAATGAACTCAAGCCTGATTAAACCTAATTTTTCAATCAATTCTAAAGTTCGAATAATTAATTCCCAAATAAATAAAAGCAAAGGGCACGTTGCATTTACATACATTCATGTAATTTACTTACATACATATGTTGTTAACATTGTTACTATTCTAAAAATAGCATCAAACCAAAAAGTCTTGTTCTTCTCTACATGCCAACGGCAAGTGAAAAGATCGAGCAAAACAAGTAATAGGAGAATACACAATCAATTAAACGTAGTGATGTTCGATCAAACTCAATGAGTTAAATTGATGATTATCTCTGCAATTTGACAACTCGACTGTGGTCGAGGGCGCTAAGTGCTGATGACGTCCTGTGGCGGGACAGAAATTGCAATCCACTGAGCCGCGTTCAAAAATAATTTTTTCAGTTTTTCTCCACAATTACTTTTCAAAATTTTCAAATTTAATAATTTGAAAGTTAAATGAACTCAAGCCTGATTAAACCTAATTTTTCGATTCTCTCAAGTTTACATGGACAACGGGTGGTATGATTTATATAAATCTAATATTTCCATATATTTCGTCTTTAAAACTTTGAAAATGCTTGAATTGTTCAGTAGATTACTAATGCAACCTGCCTTATATAAATATGAGAATGTAAATGTGTTTATAAGCATAAATAGCACATGTGTATTGTATTTGGTTGAAATTACTTCTGTACGTGTATGTACGTATGTATATGTTGTGCCTGTATTTTGTTAGTATCCTGGCCAATATTTATGTACGTATTTGCAAATGCGTATTTGTATTCATTGTATCCTATACATTTAAGTGTATTTGCATTTAAGCTTTCACACAATATTTACACACATTCACATATGCATAAACATCATTTCATCATTCAACATTCGTACACTATTTGTTAGTGTAAGACTCTTAACATTTGAACAAAAAATAAAATAAAAAAAACCAAAAATCGTAAGAAAAATAAATAAATAAACAAAAAAATAAATATAATAGAATAATATATGGATGGCTACATGTAAGCGCATATTTCACTCTATGTCTAAATATGTTTTCATTTTATTTTGATCCTATTTCTAGTCTCTAAAGGGAATTTTTTTTATGTTTGTAATTTTAGTATAAAATTTGTTTTTTATTTGTATTTATATTTCGTTTCGTTATATATTTTCTGAAATTTGTTTTCCCTTTTATTTCTGTGTAAATATAAAGGAATAAAGTGGAAAAATAATAGAGACCGCCATGAGTTTTATAGCTAAAACTAAACAAACATAAATAAACTAAATGAACTAGTAGATAAATTTAAAATGCAGTTAAAGACAATTTTCCCTGCTTAAATATTTATGTAACGTACATACGTAACTGTACAATTAAATTTATTATATTGATTTTATATCTTAATGATTTTTAAGTAGAGGGATTACATAGAATTATGTTCTTTTCTTTTAAAATTTACAATAAATTTCCAAAACTTTTTTGTTAGAATAAAAAACAAAAGTTTATTTTGTCTTTGTTTTATTATTGTTTTCTTTCTCGCTTGTTTTAGGGTTTTTAAGAAATTTAATATTTTTTTTTTAATGCCCTTGACACGTAAAATCCATTTGCTTTATGCGTCTTAGAATTTCAGATATAAAATATTTTAGGAATTAAGAAACAAAAATAATAAAACTGAAAACAATAATATGCTTGTCTAATGTTAAATTGATAAATTTATTGGCTAAAATGATAAAACTTTGTCTTTTTTATGTACAAAACAAAATTGCAAAGTTTTCAAGTTTTCTAATGACTTAAGCAAAAAAATATACCTATACATTTAGACCCTACAGACCAAATGTTTGTGCTGATGTATCGACTCAGAATCACTTTCAGAGTTGATTTGTCGGGCTATAAGTCTGAACTTGTAATCAAAGTCAAGAACACATTTTTTGATAGATAAAATCAAAAGTTATCGAAATGAATTAATAGAGTTTTGCATTTTAAATAAAATTTGGTAATAAATTGTTAATATTCCGTAATTTTCCTATAGAAAATGAAAAACTCCAAATTCTGACATTTGGCCCCGGTTAAGAAACAGCCAAACTTATCCAATATTAAAAATAAAAGTTTTTTACTTATTTTTTTTTTTAATATATTTGTCAAAAATTTTTCTATAGAATTTTTTTTTATCAAAAATTTTTCTATAGAAATTTTTTTATCAAATATTTTTCTATAGACATTTTTTTATCAAAAATTTTTTAAAGGATTTTTTTTTTAATAACAAAATAGTCGGGATGTAAATATTCAAAAAGAAGAGTATTCGCGATCCCAAATCTGTTTTATTTATTTTTATTGAAAATTTTTTATTAAAAATTTTTCTATTAAAATTTTTTTATCAAAAATTTTCTAAAAAAAAATTTCTACTTCATTTTTTTTTTAAATATTTGTATCCAAAATTGTTCTATGGAATTTTTTTTATTAAAATTTTTTTTTATAGAAATTTTTGTTATCAAAAATTTTTCTATAGAACTTTTTTTTATCAAACATTATTCTATAGAATTTTTTTTTTCAAAAATTTTTCTATAGGATTTTTTTTTATCAAAAATTTTCTAAAGAAATTCTATAGAAAATTTATTTTATTAAAAATTTTTCTATAGAAAATTTTTATATCAAAGATTTTTTTCCTACAGAAAAATATTTTTATCGAAAATTTTTCTACAGAAAAATATTTTTATCAAAAATTTTTCTACAGAAAAATATTTTTATTGAAAACTTTTCTACAGAAAAATATTTTTAACGAAAACTTTTCTACAGAAAAATATTTTTATCGAAAATTTTTGTACAGAAAAATATTTTAATCAAAATTTTTTCTACAGAAAAATATTTTTATCAAACATTTTTTTTGGCAGAGAAATATTTTTATTGAAAATTTTTCTATAAAAATTTTGTTATCAAAAATTTTTGGATATTAAACATTTAACTAAAAAGTTTTACTGTAGTGTATTGCACTAAGATCCCAATTTATTACAATTATTTATTATTTTACTAACTAATGCCTTAATCAAACCAAAAATGTTGGTGAGGAAACCTTTTCTCGACGCGTTTCGATGGTTGATTAGGACATCACTTCAGGAGGATTATCCCTTATTCTAGATAGAGCGAAAACCATACATTATAGATTTTTTGAAGGCAGAATAAACACAATTTTTTTTTAGTTTTATCAAAAAACTATTTATTACAATATTAAATGATTGTAATAAATTGGGATCTTAGTGCAATACACTACAGTAAACGTTTTTTTATCGAAAATTTTTCTATAGAAAAATTTGTTTATCGAAAATTTTTCTATAGAAAAAATTGTTTATCGAAAACTTTTCTACAGAAAATTTTTTTTTATCGAAAACTTTTCTACAGAAAATTTTTTTTTATCGAAAAGTTTTCTACAAAAAAAATTTTTTTTTTTTAAATTTTTCTATACAAAATTTTTTTTTATTAAAAATCTTTTTTACAAAAAGTTTGCATATCAAAAATATTTTAATAGAAAATGTTAATATCAAAAATATTTCCATAGAAAATTTTAATATCAAAATTTTTTCCATAAAAAATTTTATTAGATTGAAAGTAATTATCAAAAATTTTTCAGTAAAATATTTTAATCGAAAATTTTCCTACAGAAAAATATTTTTATCGACAATTTTTCTATAGAAAAAAAAAAAAAAATTGTGAAGGGAAATTTGGACAGAAAAATATTTTTTTTTTTTAATTTTCCCAGAAAAATATTTTAATCGAAAATTTTTTTATAAAAGTTTTATCGAAAAATTTTCCAAAGCAAAATATTTTTATCAAAAATATTTCTATATAAAAATGTTTGTATCGATCGAATCGGATATCTGCTAGCAACATAAAAATCGAAAATTATTTAATATTAGAATTTATTTCTGTTTCGAAAAATATTCCCAAATCGTTTCAAGACCAATATTTTTGGACATTTGCATGATATGAATGTAATTTTTTATTTGATCCAACAAAATTTTACAGATTTATTTATTTGCGAATATATAGCAAAATTAAATAATACCATTAATCATAAAATAATAACAACGAAATGAAATAATCATCCAACAAATAAACAACCGGAAATTATTGCCAAATTTGGGAATAAAATTTAAAAGCAAAACTCTTTTTCTTCCCAACTAAATTAAAAAACAGAAGAAATATGTAATAATAATAAACAAAAATTATGGAGATACAAATATAAATACATACACCAAACATCTATGCTACAAATCAATTCATTCCCCGCAGTTCCAAAGCAAAGGAACGTCTCCAATACCGGTAAAATCACTAGCGAATTTAAAACTTGTCACTGTAGGTGGACGGTAGGCTCTTTTAACACTTATATAGGTCCTGTTACCGACTATCTCGAAATAACTAAACCTAAAAATACCTATTATTATTTCACTAGTATTTGATTTGTTTCTATATCTTAACATTTTAAGGTCAAAGACTCTATAATATAAAGATGTTGCACTTCCATATATCGATTTGCCGTATGGTCTATTTGAAAACTCCACAAAAAGAGGGTATACCTCTTTCAATCTATTTTGGAAACAACTTATGTAGACGATTATACAAAGAGAGAAAGCTAAGACACATACACGTGATCATACAATTTATGTTTTTTGTGTGTTTATGTACTTTTTAATGTTCTTTATCCACTTTAATTTCATATATAATATTTTTATTATATTGTCTTTGGTATGATGTACAGTTGAACTTGTATAAATTGAATCACCATTATCCTAAAAAAAGCTTCAACTTATGGAGACTTTGGGTCTCATGCATAAAAACGAGTAAAAGCGCTGAGTTGAAGCAGGTGAGCAATTGCTCATGAAGTCGAGTTCTATCAAACAGCAACAGCTTTTGCTCAATTTCGTATGCATAAAAAAGAGTTCAAACCAATTGCAATTACTTGAGCAAATGGAGTTCAAACGTGTAATTGTTATTAAAGTGTAAGCATATCATCAAGTGAAAGTGAAGTAGAACTAAATAAAAAATGACGACGTTTCTAATGCATCGTTTGTGTCATTTTGCATAATTCTACATAACTCGCTATTTCGTACGATACGTGAGTCAT
This sequence comes from Stomorhina lunata, assembly GCA_933228675.1. Taxonomy (NCBI): domain Eukaryota; kingdom Metazoa; phylum Arthropoda; class Insecta; order Diptera; family Rhiniidae; genus Stomorhina; species Stomorhina lunata. The sequence continues at coordinate 182,558,911 of OW121740.1, read as the reverse complement.
AAACTGAACCAGGCCAGGATATGTCAACGCTTGTAAAAAGTTCTTTTCCATCACAAGTTGCCTGCATATTTATAGAGTGGAATCCTTTTCTACAAATATATTCATCGCTTTGATTTGAGGGTTTTTTAATATTTATATGCGTACAATCGATCACTCCAATTGCAAATGGAAAGCAATAATTTGCTTGCCATTTCATTTGAGCATCTTTAATTTCATCTGCATCTTTCGGGAATTTTATCCACTCGCTTACTTTGGCAGATATAAGTTTCGCAACTTCCGCAATAGTTCGCGACACAGTTGATTGATGGACTGCAATATCTGTGGCTATACCATTTTGGAATCCAGGATCGGCACAAAATCTTAGAAACAGTTTAATTTTATCATAGTTGCCGGGGGCACCACCACGTGTTTCTTCTGACTCCTCAAAAAAGTAATTAGCCAACCAGCAGATGCTACTATCATCATACCTATGTATTTATCATTTTGTTATTAATAAAATAAAAAAAAAAATAATAACTACGAATACAAACCTGTACAGTTTTTTATCCTCACTTGCTAATTTTTTGTTACGCTGTTGATAACATTTTGTATTTCTTTGCGGTACAAAATATTCAGCCATGATTCCTTTTTAGTGGACGCGAGTCAACTGTAAGGTATGCTCAACAAAATTTGAGCAAGAGCTCACAAAAGAAAGCAAAAGCTTGTTTTTGTGCATATGAAAATGAGCACATGCTCATCTAACTTAGTTCAAACCGAGAAAGACGAGTTCAAACGTATGCAGTGAGTAAAAGCAAATTCATGAAATTTTATTATGCATACGACAAGCCCCTTTTACTCAAAAAAAAACGAGTCAGAGCTCAAGCTCACGTTTTATGCATGAGGCCCTTTAACTTTGGGACTCAAATTTAAAAACGTTTCCAATAGTAAGAAATTGATAAATGATGAATGCATTCTGGCACATTAATATTTCCTTAACAATTTTAATACTTTTAAAATTCTATTTCTATAATAAACTTTCAAGCATCGAATTATACCATGGTTAAATAAGAGGTTGTTATTTTCATATATGGAGAAAAAAACAGTACAATACTTTGAATACCTTCTGTGTGTGCCAGACAATTATATACAAACAGTATTACTAATCTTCCAGAAGTAGAAAATTTTGACCTGCCATCCAAGCCTTTATGTTACTTTCATAATCGACTGGTAGTGACTTAACACTACGGAAGCAACGAGGTTTCTTCTTTTCCTATCAAAATAATCTTTATTTACAATTTATTAATTTCAATTAATTTTAACTTCTAATTTATATTTTTTGTAAGCAAAAGTGAGAAAATTTTTGAAAAAATTCAAATTACAGAAGCTTTGTGCTCGTATTTTTCTTCAACTAATGGAGGAATGTATGTAAAGTTTAATGGGATTTCTATTCTAGATGGAATTAGCTTGAACTTATGGAAAATTGAAGTAATATAAGTTCAAGTTAGAGAAGTTCGACTGCAGTTGTTTCGGTCTAATTTTTTTTATATTTATTATTACACATTTCTGCCGTTTTATTTACGTAAATTATTTGGAAAATACAAATTTAGCTTTAAGATAAAACACCCAAATTTTCAATTTCAAACTGTTGGATTCAGTCGTCTAATGTAAATGTACTAAAACAAACCAAATAAAAAAAAAACTGTATTGGCACTTCAACTACAACTGAAATGTATGAGTCGATGGATGATAAATCCTAAGAGTAACCCCTGCTGGGAATATAAATTGATTTAAAACAAGCAAAGCTATTCGATTTAGATATTTTCATTGTTGCGATGTTTGTACATCATCATATTTTACATACAACATTTATACAGTACTAACTATGACAGCAGCATCATTATCATTTGCAGTTGTTTTCATATCGAACTTTCATATCCTATCATCAACATCAACGACGTCATTATTATTCTGGTCATTGTTAGTAACAGCAAAAAAAAAAAAATAGTAACCCTCCAATATGACTGACACAACCCCTGGTCTAACCATTTGGATCAGATATTGTAGCTAAAAACCAACCATGTTGCAAATTATTTACAATAGGGAAAGAAATAAATTGAAATACTATAAACTACAGAATACGAGTGAGTACTGACTGACTTTGGAGCATCATTAATCACTTGGTTAATCGCAAGACTGACCTTAGACATTAAAATAATACCAAAAGCCCTCACAGTATAACAAATATTACAATACAAATGTATTTTTTATTATCTTTTATTTTTTTCTTGAACACCAGCAAATTTTGACTTATTCTCTCAATATTATGAGTTTTATTCGAAAAAACAGAAAAAAACATGATAATAAATTTATTTTAGTTGAAAAAAAAGGGGAGAGTATAACGACCCAGACCTAGAGCTGTTTGGCAAAAAAAAAAAAAATTATCAGCTACATCATTAACATCAACATCATCACCATCTAACAACAAGTCGCATAATTATTATTATAATCATCATTATTCAGATTTTTAAAATAACAAAATCTAGTTATCATGGTACTTCATACTAGGGTTTGCAGTTCGGTTTTAACCGAAACCGAAACCTCGGTTTTTTATGCCTCAAAACCGAAACCGAAAACCGTAGAAAAAACCACGGTTTTAGCTATTTATTTTTCATAATTTTTTGTTGGTATTATTCAGAAATAACATTAGCTTATCATAAATTTGCACGTAATTTGTCTAACTATTTAATGAAGCAGAAGAATGAAACAAGCAAAAGGTTTTCTAATGAACGAATGGACAGGTGTAAGGGGAAGACGGTGTATGAACGTAAATATTCACGATTCTCATGGTTAATTTTATAATCTGGGCCGTATTTTAGGAACGTGTAATTTCAAGCAAACTCAAAAAACCATTAAACAAAGGCTAATGGAGTTTAATATTTCACTTGATACAAGCATCGTAGCATGTACTATAGAAGGAGCAGCAGCCAATATCAAATTTGTATCTGAAAATCAATTTTGAAGACGGCGACTATGAAACTTTGACTCATTTAAAACCGATTGCCCATATACATTTGAACCTAGAGGCTGTAAGAAAAATTGTTCGGTATTTCAAAAATTCGTCAGTTCGTTACAAAATTTTACAAACAAGCGTTAAAAAGCATCATAATCGTGAATTAAGTTTACTCTTAGATTTCTGCTTCTAAAACAAAGTATTCATGAGAGTTTAGAAATGCTGTCGACCTTAGATTTGCTTCATTCTATCGACTTTGAAATTGTAAATTCTTTAAAATCGTTACTATTTGTAAAAATTACTATTGAAGCAATTTGTCGCTCGATAATTTACGCTCCAAAAGAAACAAGACTTATTTAAGAAATCCCTCATATTTAAAAAACCTGAATTATTTTCCTGAATTTTAGTATTTAGTTATAATTGAGCTTTAATAAATATACCTTATACTTGGTTTTAATAAAATAATCAAAATTTTACTACAAATTTAAATCAAAATAGTTTTATTTGTTTAAAAACCGAAACCGCGGTTTCTCATTTTCACGGTTTTTTGCAAACCCTACTTCATACTTAAGTATAAAACCAAGTATTTAAAAGAAAAATTCATAATTATTTAAAAATAAATATTACTTAAAATTTAAAATTTGAAATCATAAAGTTAAATTTATTTAGTAACAAGTAAGAGTGCGATATTCGGCTATGCCGAACCTTAAATACCCTTCATCAATGGTGTTACAGAAATAAAGTACAGAAATGAAAGAGTTTTTGTACGATTACAAGTATGTATGTTTCTAAAGACTGATTTAGGTGAGTCCTACAAAAATACTAATATATGTATATTGATTTTCTGATCTGAGATAGTTTCAAATCTCGATAATTCATTTAATTTTTGGGCGATATATAAATAATACTTTGATCTATATCTATAAGAAAATGTCCGCGTCTGTTTGTATGTTGCTTGTTAGGAAGGATCTCCGAAACTAGCGGACCGATTTTTCAGAAATTTTGACAGTGTAGTATGGTGTGGCCGGTGGTGACTATAGGTTTTTTTCAAATATGGATGATCAAACCGACCGCTTTCTCTGTGGTAAGGTGGTGGTAAGGTGTGATCGGTGGTCAAAATAGCTTATGCTTTTTTCTGAAATCTCAAGTGGGCGTGACCCCTCCAATATAACTCATATATTAAAAATGACAAATATAGGCAACAGAGAGGCCCGTTTTTTCTGAAATTTTGACAGTATGTTAAGGTGTGACCGATGGATAAAATAGGCTAGATTTTTTTTTTCAAATCTCAAGTGGGCGTGATCCTCCCATATAAGTCAGATTTTAAAACATATAAATATGGATGATCCAACCGACCGATTTTCCTGAAATTTAGACAGTGTGGTAAGGTGTGGTCGGTGGTCAAAATAGTTTATGCTTTTTTCTGAAATCTCAAGTGGGCGTGACCCCTCCCATATAACTCATATATTAAAATTGACAAATGTAGCTGATAATGGAACTCGATTTTTCTGAAATTTTGAGAGTATGACAAGGCGTGACCGGTGATTAAAATAGGCAAGGGCTTTTCAGAAATCTCAAGTGGGCGTCACCCCTCCCATATAACTCATATATTAAAATTGACAAATGTAGCTGATAATGAAACCCGATTTTTCTAAAATTTAGACAGTATGTTAAGATATGACTGGAGGGTAAAATAGGCCAGATATTTTTTGAAATCTCAAGTGGGCGTGACCCCTCCCATATAAGTCAGATTTTAAAAATTACAAATATGGATGATCAAACCGACCGATTTTTCTGAAATTTAGACAGTGTGATAAGGTGTGACCGGTGCTTAAAATAGCCTAAGTTTTTTTCTGAAATCTCAAGTGGGCGTGACCCCTCCCATATAAGTAAAATATTGAAAATGACAAATATGGACGACCTAGCGGCCCGATTTTTCTAACATTTTGAAAGTATGGGAAGGTGTAGCCGGTGGTTAAAATAGGCAAGGGTTTTTTCATAAATCTTAAGTGGGCGTGATATGGATGACGGATTTTTCAGAAATTTTGATTGTATGTGTGTAACTGGTGGGTAAAATAGGCTTGGTTTTTTTTTATCCCAAGTGGGCGTGACCCCTCCCATATAAGTCAAATATTAAAAATGACAAATATGGATGATACGGTGAAAACGATTTAACCCAATTAATTAAAGTTTTAAATGTGGATATTTTCTTACTATTAGATAGTTTTCGCTTTTTGAATTTCTTGAAAATGGAACAACGATGACCTGGGACTTGAAAAATGGGGATAAAATTCCCCTTTTCTTTCTAATTGTATATTTTTGAGAACGGCTGGACCAATGAAGACATTTTTTTCTTTCCAAATGTTTTTTTTTAGTCCAAGTTAGGATTCTACATTAAGAAAAATTTACCATGCCCACTTTTACGACCTCTTTTTTTAATATATCTAAAATATCGCCAAAATTCAAAATTCGATGAGAATTAAAGATTTTTTTTTATCAAAAATTGCATTTTTAAACAAAAAAAATTTTAAATTCGTCATCGTATTTTAGCGATATCTCGGGTGTTTATGAACCGATTTTAATGAAACTCCCACCAGGAGCTCCACAAACTTGATTTCAACAGGCAGACAGACAGACAAACGGACAGACTCTCCTGGCGATTCTGAGTCGATCGGTATAATATTTATCTATGACGAGTAATGAAAAAATTACAATAATAATGATAAAAATTACTGAATGACAAACTTATAATACCCTTTCACCTATTGGTGAAGGGTATAAAAAGTAATAAAAATAGAGTTATAATTTGAAGAAAAATTTAGTTCATATAACAAAAAAATTAATAAGAATTAAATCCTAACTCGTAAACATCAAGGACTGTCTATCTGACTGTCTGTGTGTCTGTCTTTATATCTATTCATGACACATGTAAATATCATTATTTCTCCCGTCTATAACTTACGTTCTCTTATATTCTCTTCTCATCACAATAAAACATTCACAATACAATAACAAAAAAAAAGAAAACAGTTCAATACGGAAATTCCATTTCCTATTAGCCCTGCTAGCAATTTTCAACATTTTCCATTTCCGTTTTTATTTATTTATGTTTTTTTCTACTTCTTTTACACACAAATAACCTCAGGCTTTTTAATACACATTTGCTCTTCTTTTCTCACACTCTCTCCCTGATTTTTTTCTGTATTTAAATTCTTCTTTTTTGATTTGGGCTTTAAAAAACGGTTTGTGCATAATTTAAGAAATTTATTTGAGTTTCTTAATATCGTTTTCTGAGAAATTGAAGAAAGCACCAAAAATATCAGCACAACTCCAAAAAAGGAAAATATTTCAAGCATTTTCTTCTTAAAGTTTAAAACATACAATATTAATATATTATGTATTTATGTATGTATATTGATTTTTTTACCTTCAGCTTTTCGTTTTTCATTTTAATGACATTTTCACTTAATTTTTGACAGTTTAAAAGAATTTGTTTTCAATAAAAGATTTTCCTTATAATTTTATGATTGATGTGAATTTTTGATTTACAATAACAATAACAATCACTTAAAATAATTGCTTGTCGCTTAAGAGCAATGTCCTTCGAAAAACTTATGTACATGTATTGTACGCAAATAACTGAACTTTTTCAATGTACAAATATTATGTAAATATCGAAGAACCAGGTTATGATAAAGAAATCAATTTGTAAGGAATATCAGAATTTAAGGCAAAATAAACATAAACTGTGTGAAGGTATATTATTAGGTATATTATTAAGCTATATTTCATGTATTTGATTCATGTCTGGAACTTGACAATCTATAAGGATTTTTGGTCATATAAATTTTAAACAGTTTTGGAAAGCTTTTACAAAATAAGTCAAGTTTTTTCTATAAAAACCTATTTTGTTTAATACAGTGTTTTTATAAAAAAAAAAACTTAAATTTTCAAAAAAAAACGTGAAAATGAGAAACCGCGGTTTCGGTTTTTAAACACCCAAAACCAGCCGGTTCCGGTTCGATTTTCGGTAATTTAAATAAAACTATTTTGATTTAAATTTGCAGTAAAATTTAGTTAATTTTATTAAAACAAAGTATAAGGTGTATTTATTAAAGTTCATATTTATAATTTAGTAGTTTAAATCAGGAAATTAATTCAGGTTTTTTAAATATGAGGGATTTCTTAAATAAGTCTTGTTTCTTTTAGAGAAACTGCAGAGTCCCTTTAGCTTGTATAATTGCATCCGTGCGACAAATGGCTTCAACAGTCATTTTTACGAACAGCAACGAATCTCTAAAAGAAATTGTAATTCAAAGTCGATAGAAGCATATCTAAGGTCGACAGCTTTTCTAAACTTTCATAAATACTTTATTTTAGAAGCAGAAATTTAAGAGTAAACTTAATTCACGATTATGATGCTATTTAACGCTTGTTTGTAAAATATTATTACGGTCGGTTTTAAATGATTCAAAGTTTCATCGTCGCCATCTTTAAAATTGTCTTCGCTTTGCAATATAAACAAAGATAGGCAGCCCACACTACCAGGAGCCGAAGACTTTTAATAAATATCACGATCATTATAAAACTCGTGAAAATGAGTATAGAGCATTCATTTGATATATAAATGTTTACAAAGCCGGTTGGTGCCAGTTTTTTAAGAAAAGACAACAACAACAACACTTACAAGAAACAAAATCAAAATCAAATTTATAACAACAAAATTTACGGTTCGAGAGAACAAAGACATATTATCTCGAACATTGTTGCCACTTAACTATAACTTCTATAAAAATTAATTGAAAAAAATAAAATCGAATTTTGAATATTTTTTGAAACAAAATAAATTCTAATATTAAACAATTAAAGATTTTTAAGTATTAATATTTTTTAGATGAAAACATTTTTTATAGAAAAATTGTTGATAAAAATATTTTTCTCTGGAAAATGATTCGATAAAAATTATTTTCTGCAGAAAATTTTTTAATAAAAATATTTTTCTGCCAAAAATTTTCGAAAAAATATTTTTTTATAAAAAATTTATGATTCTATAGAAAAATATTTGATAAAAAATTTTGTATAAAAAAATATTTGATAAAAAATTTTGTATAGAAAAATATTTGATAAAAAAATTTTTGATAAAAAAATTTTCTATAGAAAAATTTTCTATAGAAAAATTTTCTATAGAAACATTTTGCATAAAAAAATTTTTTATCGAAAAATTTTCTATAAAAAATTTTTGATAAAAAAATTTTCTATAGAAAAATTGTTGATAAAAAAGTTTTCTATAGAAAAATTTTTGATAAAAAAGTTTGCTATAGAAAAATTTTTGATAAAAAAGTTTTCTATAGAAAAATTTTTAATAAAAAAGTTTTCTATAGAAAAATTTTTGATAAAAAAATTTTCTATAGAAAAATTTTCTATAGAAACATTTTGGAGAAAAAAATTTTCTATAAAAAATTTTTGATAAAAAAATTTTCTACAGAAAAATTTTTGATAAAAAAAATTTCTATAGAAAAATTAAAAAACAAAAAATTTCTATAGAAAAATTTTTGATAAAAAACTTTTGTATGGAAAAATTTTTGATGAAAAAATTTTCTATAGAAAAATTTTTGATAAAAAAATTTTCTACAGAAAAATTTTTGATAAAAAAAATTTCTATAGAAAAATTAAAAAACAAAAAATTTCTATAGAAAAATTTTTGATAAAAAAACTTTTGTATGGAAAAATTTTTGATGAAAAAATTTGCTATAGAAAAATTTTTGATAAAAAAATTTTCTATAGAAAAATTTGTGATAAAAAAATTTTCTATAGAAAAATTTTTGATAAAAAAATTTTCTATAGAAACATTTTTGAGAAAGAAATTTTCTATAGAAAATTTTTTATCGTAAAATTTTCTATATAAAATTTTTGATAAAAAAATTTTCTATAGAAAAATTTTTAAGAGGTTGTGGGTTCGAATCCGGGCTCAGGTTCATAGAAAATTTTTTAATAAAAAAATTGTCTATGGAAAAATTTTTGATAAAAAAATTTTCTATAGAAAAATTTTCTATATTTTCTAAAAATTTTTGATAAGAAAATTTGTATAGAAAAACTTTTAATAAAAAATTTTCTATAGAAAAATTTTTATAAAAAAATTTTTGATAAAAAAAAATTTCTATAGAAAATTTTTTGATAAAAAAAAATTTCTATGGAAAATATTTTGAAAAAAAAAAAAAAATTTCCATAGAAAATTAAATAAAAATTTTTTTTTAGAAAATTTTTGAAAAAAAATTAAAAAAAAAATCTACAAAAAATTTTTGATAAAAAAAATTTTCTATAGAAAAATTTTTGATAAAAAATATTTTCTATAGAAAAATTTTTAATAAAAAAATTTTTTATATTTTCTAAAAATAAATATAAAAAATTTTCTATAGAAACATTTTTGAGAAAAAAATTTTCTCTAGTAAAATTTTTGATCAAAAAATTTTCTATACAAAATTTTTGATAAAAAAATTTTCTATAGAAAAATTTTTAATAAAAAAATTTTTGATAAAAAATTTTCTATAGAAAAATTTTCTATATTTTCTAAAAATTTTTGATAAGAAAATTTGTATAGAAAAATTTTGAATAAAAAAATTTTCTATAAAAAAATTTTTATAAAAAAATTTTCTATAGAAAATTTTTGAAAAAAAATGTTTGATAAAAAAAAATTCTATAGAAAATTTTTTGATAAAAAAATTTTCTATAGAAAATATTTTGAAAAAAAAAATTTCCATAGAAAATTAAAAAAAAAAAAAAATTTTTAAATTTTTGAAAAAAAATCTACAAAAAATTTTTGCTAAAAAAAATTTTCTACAGAAAAATTTTTGATAAAAAAAATTTTCTACAGAAAAATTTTTGATAAAAAAATTTTCTATATTTTAAAAAATTTTCTATATTTTAAAAAAATTTCTATAGAAACATTTTTGATAAAAAAATTTTCTATAGAAGAATTTTTGATGTATGGAGAATGTAAGGAGTGCAATATCTTTATATTACAGAGTCTTTGGTTAAGGTAACCTTAAATGATAATGGGACCAGAATCCTTTAAATATTAAAAGAACGGATATAAAATAGATTACTCAAAAAATACTACCTTCTGCCTCTGTATATGAGAAAGTTTATAAAAGAGTAGTCGATTATATGGGTCCTTAAGCTCCTGATCGTTCGGAAAACTGTTGTTAGCAGTAAAAAAAAAAGCTGCTTTATTCCACATATGACTTCAATAAAGTAGGGCGACAAAAGAGTCGTTTGCGGTCTTTTTTATAACCTTAATTTGAAACTTAAAGCATTTGTTTACCAGCTTTACTTATAAAATTTTTTAATTTAATTTCATGATAATTTTATTTATTTAACTTTTCTACTTTTACATGTTAAACGTCAATAATTTGCATAAAATTATGCAAAATAAATCAATATAAATACAAATCAAAAACATAATGTTTAAATTACATTTTATAATAAAAACTAAAATCATGTTAATGCAGTTTTGTCCACTCTAATTTATAGATATTCGGTTTGTGGCTAAAAGCCAACTTAATTGTTCATAAATCCATTTAATTATTATCAATTATAAAACTCATTATTTTGTAATAAATTTGTACTTTAAATAACAACAAATAACAACATAATACACGAATCAATAAATAAATAAATTATTTGATGAAACATTGATATTTACAAATAATCTATAATTTTTTTTTTCATATAAAATTTAAACAATTCAATAAATATTTTAAAGCCTTAAATGTGTCATTTCTAAATAAATGTCCTGCTTTTTTAAATCCTGTTTACTAAATACTTATACATAGTTTGTATATGAAAAGGCTGTGGTTAAGGCTTAAATTCATTTTAATTTATTGTTTGAGATTGTATGTGTGTGTGTTTGTGTTTTATTTAATATCCTGTATTACATTTTAAATTAATGAGAACAAAATATAAATATTATTAACAATATAATGAATAATTAATTAAATAAATAAAGATATTTTCGAAACACACAAGAGCTTATTTTAAATAGATATTAACTTGTACAAATACTCCTTCCTAACTTCATCATCTTCTCATTTTCATAGGTTTACAATTATTATCCCTTTAAAGTTGAAACATATGGTTATTTCAAATGCATCTACATTAAATTTTAATTTGTCATTAAAAAATATTGTTTCAATACAAAAATGTCAAATTACTAAAAATTAATTATGTTAAGTCTACAAAAAATACAAAAATAATTAAATGCTTCTGCTATGAGTTAGTAGAAGTTTGTTTGTGTGCAAATGTTTGAGATTTTTTGAATATTTTTTAGATGTTGATATTTCTGTTGTTTAAACGTAATAAACCGGAATTTTTATGCCGATATGAAACCACGCACAGTGGTACGTATGTGTTTTTTGTTTTGTATTAAATTAGCTATTTCTATGCTACTAGACGGACTTTGAAGAAATTCGGGGGAGTTGGGCTTTTAGAGCACAGTTGCCTATCTCGCGTATGTAAAACTTTTGAGTCCTTATAACTTTCACCTATTTGATCCGATCCAAAAGAGTTTTATATTTGCGAAAATTTCTTTTAAAAATAAGGAAAAAAAAGATTTACTGAACTACCTTATCTCTTAAAGTTTAAGATATATTTGAATCCAAACATTTTTTTGCGTTTTTTCTTCTGGTCATTTTTTTGGTAAGATTGAAACTTTTTTTTTTAAGAAATACTGTAAAATTACAATCTTTAGACAAAACTTGAGCTTTTTTTTTACTGTAAAAAAATTTCTGCAGAAATCAGAGCCCGGGCATAAATGGGGTCACACGGCCCGTTTTTTTTTTTTTTAACTTAAATTTTCAAAAAGAGTACACTTCTGTTCCCAAAAATGTTAACTAAAATTTAAAAACTCGTTCTGAAGTTTATATTTCTGAATTTCTAATACATTGGTCTATACTATATCTAAATATGACCCTTATACCTTTTTAAGTTTAAGAGATTTTTGCGAATAATTGCAAAGATATGTTAAAAAATAACAAAATTCTATTACAAAAAGTTAATCTTCTGTATTCAAAAGGGACCAATGAAAAATTTTTTGATAAAAAAATTTTTGCAAGAAAGTTTTCTATTTTCTTCAGAAAATTTTTTGATAAAAATTTGCTATAGAAAAATTTTTGATAAAAAAAATGCCTATAGAAAAAATTTGGATAAAGAAATTTTTTATAGAAAAATTTTCTATAGTAAAAAAATTTCCTATAGAAAAATTTTTACAAGGAAATTTTTGATAAAAAATTTTCTTATTCAAAATTTTTGATAAAAAATTTTCTTATAAAAATTTTTGATAAAAAATTTTCTTATTAAAAATTTTTGATAAAAAATTTTCTTATTAAAAATTTTCTATAGAAAAATTTTTGATAAAAAATGTTTGATAAACAGATTTTCTACAGGAAAGATTTTGATAAGAAAGTTTTTCATAGTAAAATTTTTGATAAAAAACAATTTTGTATAGAAAAATTTCCTATAGAAAAATGTTTAATAAAAAATATTTTCTATAGAAAAATAAAATAAAATTTGATAAAAAAATGTTTCTATAGAAAAATATTTGATAAAAAAATTTTCTATAAAAAAATTTTTGATGAAAAAATTTTCTATAGAAAAATTTTTGATAAAAAAAATTTTCTATAATCAATTTTTTGATAAAAAAAATTTTTCTACAGAAAAATTTTTGATAAAAAAAATTTCTGATAAAAAATTTTCTTTAAAAAAAAATTTTGATAAAAAAATTTTCGTTAGAAAAAATTTTGATAAAAAAAAATTTTATAGAAAAATTTTTGTTAATTTTTGCAAGAAAATTTTTTTATAGAAAAATGTTTAATAAAAAAATTTTCTATAGAAAAATAAAAAAGTTTTGATAAAAATAAATTTCTATAGAAAAATTTTTGATAAAAAAAATTTTCCGATAAAAAAATTTTCTATAAAAAAAATTTTGATAAAAAAATTTTCCGATAAAAAAATTTTCTATAAAAAATTTTCCGATAAAAAAATTTTCTATAAAAAAAATTTTGATAAAAAATATAGAAACATAGAAACATTTTTTATACAACAGAAACATTTTTTATAAAACAATTTTCTATACAAAAACTTTTAATAAAGAAATTTTTTATAGAATTCAATAAACTTTTGCATCGAAATAACTTTGATAAAAAAATTTTTGCAAGAAAATTTTCTATTTTCTACAGAAAATTTTTTGATAAAAAATTTGCTATAGAAAAATTTTTGATAAAAAAAATTTTCTGTAGAAAAAATTTTGAAAAAGAAATTTATTATAGAAAAATTTTCTATAGTAAAAAAATTTCCTATAGAAAAATTAAAAAAAAAAAATTTTTCAATAAATTTTTAGGAAAAACTTTATTAAAAAATTTTCTACAGTAAAATTTGTGATAAAAAAAAATTTTGTATAGAAAAATTTTTGCAAAAAAATTTCCTATAGAAAAATGTTTAATAAAAAAAATTGTCTATAGAAAAATAAAATGAAGTTTGATAAAAAATGTTTCTATAGAAAAATATTTGATAAAAAAAATTTCTATAGAAAAATTTTTGATGAAAAAATTTTCTATAGAAAAATTTTTGATAAAAAAATTTTCTACAATCAATTTTTTGATAAAAAAAAATTTTCTGTAGAAAAGTTTTTGATAAAAAAATATTCTGATAAAAAATTTTCTATAGAAAAATTTGTGATAAAAAATTTTCTATAAAAAAAATTTTTGATAAAAAAATTTTCTCAAAAAATAACAAATTAGTCGGGATGTAAATATTATTTAAAAAGAAGTGTATTTGCATTTGATCCCAAACCTGTTACATTTATTTATTAATGTAACAGATCAATTTATTGATAAAAAGCCAAAAAATGTTTGCGGAGAAACCAAATTTGATAAAATCCTTCACCCTATCTCCAGTAACTTTAATTTTCATAAATCAAAGTTATATAATTATAATAAAAGTAATGAACTCAAATAAAGAAATTTCCCAACCCTGGCCTACTTCTATGCATTTATTATTGCCAAAGAGACAAGGTCGCAGTATTGATTTTATTTTCAACAAAAAAAAATTGTATTTAAAAGTTTTACTCGTTTCAAATTTCTGCAATAACAAAAATTAGTTTCCCAAAAACAAAATATTTATTTTATTTAACAATAAAAATTATTTGCATGTTTGTATGTATGTAAATTTTGTATGTATTTCTATAATCTCTGGCAGATTAAAATTTTAAATAAATACTTTTTAATGCTTTAGGGTTTATGTAGCAAATTTTATGTTTGAGATTTTTTTTTTTTTTTTTTTTTGCCAGCTCTATCTTTAATTTAGTTATTGCGTTTTTGTGAATCATGTAAAATCACAATTAAACAAATTTAGTAGGAATAAACGTGCAGCAAATATTAAAATCGCTGGCAACAAAAAAAATGTAAAACGTGCGTAATTTCATGTGAATTTAAAAGCAAAAAATGTCGCAGGGAAATGCTGAAGAAAGGAATATGCAAATAGTTAACAGTTTTATAGGAATACAACAAAAAAAAATCATGTGAAAATAATTTGTTGAAATAGCAACAAAAACAAATAAAATGTGATAGTTTTATGCAACAATGGCAAGGAATCAAAATAAATAGATGTGACTGCTACTACCACTACTGGCTCAATGACTGACTGACTGAATTAACCGCGCATTTAGACCAACAACCCAGAGCAACTATTTGGCTAAAGCCATCAGACATCCAAAATGTATGATGGAGCCAAAAACATCAGCAACAACCAAAATTTATTTTCTATGTGAATGAGTGTGGACTGCAAACAGTAGTTTTTGATTTGGATTTGTATAAATTTGAGTATGAATGAGTGTTAAATGATACTTATTCGAGTTTCGAGTTTAGTTTTGATTTTGTTAATTTTTTATTTTTATTTTGGCAACAATCAACAAAACTTTGCCAAACTTGTATGAAGCCGTATTCGTGTTGCATAATAGATTTTTAGTTTTATTTCTTTCATTTATTTTTCGTTATTTGTTTTTTAGTTTATCCGTCTGTCTATCTTTATGTCATACATATGTGGGTTGATTATTTATTTATTCAAATGTAAACAAATTACACAGCGGTAAGACAAATAAAAAAATCAAATTAATTTCAATTTAATTATATCTATTTATTTGATTTTTCAACAACAAATAAATAAAAATTGATTTCAAACATTTCAAACAACATTTTAAATAAATCAATTTATAATTTATAAAAAATTAAGAAATTAAATTTAAATTTTTAAAAAATTTAGAATAAATCTTAAGTCTTTTTCCAAATTGTTTATTTGTTATTTTGAAGGAAACATGAAAATGTTAAGTGTTTTTATGCAAAGTCTTATAGCAGAGATTTTGAGTCAAAGTCAACTATAAACAAGTAGGAAAGTGGTATAGTCGGTCGAGCCCGACTATACGATACCCTTCACCCCTAAGGTAAAATATGCTCTTTTTCCTGTATAAGGACAAATATTTGCTAAATTTTGCTTTCATACAAAAAAACTTAAATATTTAAGCTGTTTCCGTCATTTGGACTTATATGTGGACCGATTATCTCGAAATTTGGCAAATTGATTACAGTTGTTACAAAAATTATGTATGCAAAAACTAAACTCAAAATTTTCATTATCTTTAGATTTACGAGCGTTTTAGTGATTTTTTGTCTCATTTAGTGCGTTTTTAAACAAGAGTTTGTATGGGAGCTATGGTCAAATGTAGACCGATTTCAACGAAATTTGGTACAGTGATTTAGGTTTATATAAGCCGTAATTGTTCAAAATTTCATGAAAAAATATTGATAGTTGTGGCCAATATGTCAATTCCGGGAAGTAGGACCTATGGGAGGTACCATAAATAATGGACCGATTTTGACGAATTTCAATAGCCATGGTCCCATTATTAAAAAAATGATCTGTGCCAAATTTCATCAAATTATCTTTAGAATTGCGACCTGTAGTTTGATTACAAGGTTTACATGGGTTCCAGCCAGACGGACGGACGGACGGACATCGCTAAATCGACTCATAAAGTGATTCTAAGCCTATTGGTATACCAAAAGGTGGGTCTGTGACAAATATTTCTATGCGTTACATACATCAGCACAAACATATAATACCCTTTCCACCTATGGTGGTGAAGGGTATAACAAGACTATACAATACCCTTCACCCCTAAGGTAAAATATGCTCTTTTTCCTGTATAAGGACAAATATTTGCTAAATTTTGCTTTCATACAAAAAAACTTATATATTTAAGCTGTTTCCGTCATTTGGACTTATATGAGAGCTAGGATCAAATGTGGACCGATTATTTCGAAATTTGGCAAATTGATTACAGTTGTTACAAAAATTATGTATGCAAAAATAAAGTCAAAATTGTCATTATCTTTAGATTTACGAGCGTTTTAGTGATTTTTTTGTATAGGAGCTATGGTCAAATGAGGACCGATTTCAACGAAATTTGGTACAGCAATTTTGGTTTACATAAGCAGTATATGTTTTAAATTTCATAAAAATATAGATTTTTGTGGCCAAAATATCAATTCCGGGAAGTGGGACCTATGGGAGGTACAATAAATAATGGACCGATTTCGACGAATTTCAATAGCCATGGTCCCACTATCAAAAAAATTATCTGTGCCAAATTTCATCAAATTATCTTTAGAATTACGCCCTG
Organism: Stomorhina lunata; assembly: GCA_933228675.1. NCBI lineage: Eukaryota > Metazoa > Arthropoda > Insecta > Diptera > Rhiniidae > Stomorhina > Stomorhina lunata. Next base: position 182,542,193 of record OW121740.1, on the reverse strand, counting down.
TGTTGATTACAAGGTTTACATGGGGGTCCAGCCAGCCACCCAGACGGACGGACTGGCATCGCTAAATCGACTCAGAAAGTGATTATAAGTCTATTTGAATACTAAAAGGTAGGTCTAAGACAAATATTTCTTTGCGTTACATACATCAGCACAAACTTATAATACCTTTTCCACCTATGGTGGTGAAGAGTATAAAAAATCAAGTTAACTTTAAATTTGTATGTAGGTATCGTAAGAATACCCCAGCTTAACATTTGTTGTTTAGTCAGTCAGGTCTGTTTGTCTGATGCTTAAAGCAAAAATTCAAATTTTCTATTTAAATATACAAGAATTCAAAAATTCAAAAATTCACAAATAAAAATGCTAAATAGTTGAGTGACAGACGTACAAACAGTCAGAATAACTCCCTGACTTACAATTTTATTTAGCCTGAGAATTCAACAAAAGAAACTAAGCAAAAAAAGGGGGCAAAAAATTATACCAAATCGCAATATCAAAAAGTCTTCTCAAGTTTATGAAAGAATATTCTGCTTTGAATTTATATATTTTAATAGAAAAAAAAAAAATAGTGGGCTATTTTATGTTGATTGTGTTGTAATATAGATCTGGAATGTTTTCTTTTTAACAAAGAACTAAAATTACAATGACTAGGAAAATAAAAATTCCAGCATTAAATTGCATGAAAATGTTAACAATAAAATTATATTTTGAGAGAGCAACAAGACATACAGACATACTCACATAAATATTTATGTCGAAATAGAATAAATACATATCTTTAGCTGATCTTGCAACTTCTCTGTTAAATTTAATCTAAAAAAATATTAAAATTTTGAAAAACAAATATTTTAACTATTTTTTTAAGAGAAGTAACACTCAAGTTAATACTGCCTACACAAATGTATATTGTTTACACGAATTGGGTTACCTTCTTTGGAAAGGTGATAGTAGAGAGAAAATAGAGCTTTTTATTATGCAATACTGCACATGCACGTCATGTCTATTTTTAGAATAGTGAAGTTGCACCAAACTCTTGTTATATTAAAGCCTTGTTTAAGTTTTTTGTTCTATAGCCAATTTACATCTATGGCGTGTTAACGCTGTAGGGCTTAATGCCGATAGAGGATGCTGAGGTAATGAATAGTTTTAACAGAAATAATTAACTATATAAATTGATGTTGTCGTCACTGGGGCTCGATCCAAGGCAGAAGTTTAGAGCAATCGATGCACTAACCAAGTGAGTCATACACTTTATCTAATAAAAATAATAAACAAACATTTTTTGTTCGAGAATTTTTCCTAACATATCATTTATATGAAGATAAATTCGAATTTAACTAGCAAAGGTCAATTTTGCATACACTGTAAACAGTTTAACAGTAATGTTAAATACTATATTGGAGTTAGTTTTCATAAATTTGTATTTATATGAAAATATACACTATTTGGAGCGGGTACTTACGTATTATTATATAGTGTATAAGCCATTTTCTTAAAATAACCTTGGAATTTTATAAAAATAAAGTTTAAAATTAATATTGTTACGTTTTGCCTTTAAAAACGTGGAAGGATTCTATTTGAAAACAACCGAAAACAAATTAAAACACTTGTAGTTTTACAAAGTTATAGTTTTATTAATTTTAGAGTTAATCACTTAAACACACTTCACAAAATTGCTTTACAAATATTCTTAGTCTCACTGTTCTCTTATACGCGTCTTAATTAAAACTCTTCCCACAATATTCGGCCTTATATAGTAGAGAAGAGAGTTTCTGGCAATTTGTGCAGACGTAAACAAAGAGCTGCTGTCGTTGATTATACTAACAACGTGGCTTACGAAAGTTCATGCATGTTCCAATAAATTCTCACATGATCGAAAACACACTCACACAAACGTTGTACAAATTGATTAACTAAAGTTAACAGCAACAGAGAGAGAGAATGTATATAAAAGAGAAAAATGTTGCTTTACTCTTTACAGCAAATTAGAGAAACGTGTTGCTCTGCTTATAGACATAAACAGAATTACAACAACACCAACAGAAACATTTTAGAAAACTAGGGGAAGAGTTATAAGTACTAAACTTTGCACCATGGAGCGGATAACTTAAAAATTCGTGACAATATTTTATCAAGAAGTCTTTAGTTGGGACTGAAAAGTGGTCAAAAATAAAGCGGATACTCCAATGGGTCCTAATAAACACTGTATAAATGGTTTTCCTGAAATATTCTTGAGATTTTTAAAAAAATTTATATAAATGGTTTTCCTGAAATATTCTTGAGATTTTTAAAAAAATGTTGAAAATTTTAATTTTGAAAAAATCTAGGGAAGACGTAGTTACTCAAAAGAGGCCAAAAATGGAATTGTACACTTATACCGCTATATGGAAAGCCACTTGTACAGTGTCAATTAGGACCCTTTGGAATACCCGTTCCATATACATATATGGTATACGTTAGAGTGGTTCGAAAGATAAAGTTGAGTCAGTCACCCCCTAGGATTAAAAATAATGTAAGAATAATTCTAATTTTTTTTTACCACGCCTACAAATACCGCCTTTTTTGTATTTTATTAACTGTGTCGCCATCTTTAGTCCGATCATAACACTTTATATATCGGTGTTCACTGCTGTATAAGGGCTACATTTCTCACTTTGATAGTTTTTAACTATCACGTCAGTTTCTAGTCATAATTTTTCAAAATTCGATTCGTACCCATCCTAATCGAATCGAGTATAAACCTAGTCTTTTTAAAATTATGGCAATAAATTGATGTGGTAGTAGTATCAAAGAGAGAAATGTAGCCCTTACAGAGTCGCGAACACCGATATATAAAATGTTATGATCGGACTTAAAATGGCGACACAGTGAACAAAATACTAAAGGGGCGGTATTTGTAGGCGTGGTAAAAAATATTTTTTTTTAGAATTATATTTACATTATCTTTGATCCTAGGGGGTGACTGACACAACTTTTTTCTGAGAAAGCACAGTGTGCCTGCATATTTCTGCCCCGATTTTTAATAATGCTACTATGGAACCAACTGCAAAGAACTTCGTACGGTCTGTAGAAAGTTGTGAGCCCCTGTAAAAATATAATTTATGAACTCATAAAGTCCAGAACAGATTCTCGAAAAAGCTAACAAAATAAACTATAAGACCTTTAATGGATGGATTTCCGAAAATGTTATAATTTTACTTTCAAGTAGAAAAACGTTCGAATTTGAAATATTATATGGAAAATTATTAATATAAAGATTATTTTAAAGTTGGGAGTTTTTTGTAGACAAATTTTTGGTATAAAATTTGTTTATGTAATTTTTTTAAGATATTTAATTGTCTTCATACGAAATTTTTTAATAGTGAAATGTTAGTGATACAAATGTTAGCGATACACAGCCATCCAGGACGTACATTTTGATTATGGGCAAAGCTTTTTTCGTCAAATAGAGAACAATTTATAACCGTGCACAAATCAAAAACCATAACATATATATACACATAATTCCCCGACAACATTTAATTGGAACAAGGGGTACTTCTCTCAGACAATTAGCTGCACCCGATTCTATTTTTAGATTCATTGCAAAGGACCTACGTTTTAACGCCGGCACCGAACGGCAAATGCATTAGTTCGAGAAGTTTTATATAGCCTAATACTCAATAACCAGTGGCTAGCTGAGTTATGAGGTGATCCGATCGGACTTGGGGCCTTAGGTATGCTAGGCGGATGACTAACCTGCTATACCACGGCGGTTCACAAAACCGTATCCCATAGGTATGGAATTATAATGAAAACTATCAACGTAAAAACCGGTGATCATCGCTTGATCCAAAGAATTTATAATAGATATTGCACTCGATACCATTTTTCTTTAAATAGTGAAAATAAAGTGGATAAAAAAACACATAAACGTACAAAGAAACATATATTTCAAGAGCACGTGTGTGCGCCTTAGCTTTCTCTCATTGGATAATCGTCTCCATTAGTTGTTTCTAAATAAGAGTAACAGTGGTATACTCTAATTTTTATGGGACTTTTCAAGTGGACCATACGGCAAATCAATGTATGGAAGTGCAACATCTTTATATTTTAGAGTCTTTGCTTAAACAGAACTACTCAGACAATATTTTTCAGTTTCATTTAACTTTCCACAAATTTTTCATTATTTAAATTTTTGCGTAGAATTTTTTTTTAATTTTTTATCATAAAAATGTGTATATTTGTTCATATCAATTTTTTATAAAATTTTTTGTTATTAAAAATATTTTCATACAAAAATTTTGTATATAATTTCTTGTACAAAATCCTTTTTTTTTTCAATAAAAACTTAAATTTCTTATTTATTATCGAGCAACATATTGGGCTAAAATTTTTTGCTTAGCCTCATAAAATAATATTTGCTTTTTCATTTCTTCTAAATTTCAATAAAATAAGTCTTTCTTTAAAATATAAATTTTGTACATACATATTTTCTCAGCATTACTGTTGTAATTTTTGCATATTTTTTATTTTTTCTAAACTTTAGCAAAAAAATATATTCTTGACTTGCAAGAAAGTTACTTTTTTTAAATTGAATAATAAATTCAGTCAGTCAGTCCGTCTTTCTGACTTTTTTTCCACTTTTTTTTGGTCAAGGCAAAATAAACATAAATACAACGAATATTTAAGAAAAAATGTGAAAAAATTAAGTGCCGAGAAAAAAAATCAAACATTTTCTTGAATAAAAAATCAAATATTTCAACTGTTTGGCATTTACTTAAATGTGATGAGAAAGTAAATTGTTGTTGGTTGACCTTCTCCTTCTACCAATATTTAAGTAAAGTTATGAAAATTTATATAAACTTTTTGTTTGCCAGGAAGGAGTGATTTTAAAAGAAGGAGAAATTGAAAAGGACTGTGTACAAAAAAATATGTTGATATTTTCATTTAAGTCACATAAAATTATTTCCATCGAAATGTTTGAAACTACCAACTAATGTAAAGAAATGTATCAACAACAAATTATTTATATTTCTGACATTATTACTTTAATCTTATAAATCATACCCATATCATTTCCATTAACTTTTAATTTCCGACATAAATCCCTTTAAAATCTCTCCTACAGAAAGTGGAATTTTATGGCCATAACTGCGTTGAACACACATTTCAGATATATAAAGTTCATTTATTAAAAAACCACAATTATTTGGTGTTGGTTTCGTTTTATAGAAATTAAAATCCTGTAATACAAAACCAAAGAAAACTATTTAATTTTTATGAGCAAATATTATACTCGGAAAAGCAAGAACATATTTTTCAGGTCCGGTGACTGAGAGTGTGAGTCATCTTTTTTTTTCGAATTCTGTATATGTATTTACTAAAATCTGTTGGTGGTCAAAATTATTAAAAGCAAATGTCAGCAGTTTTAAAGGCATTATCAACAACAGCCACGAAACTTGTAACAGGAAAATCCTTGTTTCCTTTTATTATAAAACTCTCAACAACAAACACATCATTCCCTTCGACTCTCTTAATTCTTTTTTAAACTTTACCTCTCACTCAATCACTCATTTAGTCGATGGCCAAGAGTTTTATAATCGTACTTATTGCTGTTGTTGCTGTTGGTTTAAAAAAAAATTGTTGGTTGCGGTGTTTGTGTTAATGCGTAAATGGTTGTAAATATTTAAGTGCGAGTGTATGCAAGTACCGAGTCCGAAGTTTGAAGGTGGATTTAATATGAATGATGGTAAAAATCATAATTAAAATTGGCACAATTAGAGCATGAAATTGGCGCATTTAATACGCTACACTTAACACGGCTTACCTCTATTATTGTTCAATAACAACATAAAATAAAAAAAAAACAACGATGGCATTAACAGCCTCTTCAAAAAATATTAAAATCATTTCAATAAAAAAAACGAGAGTAACAATAAATGCAGGCAAATCTAGTAAGAAAATATATATCGACTTGTCTAACCCAAAGATACCCTACATCGAAGTATAATTTATTGTAATTTAAAGAACCTTTTCGAAGACAATGAAATTGCAAACAAAAAATTTACATTAAAACAAGTAAGAAAGTGCTATGGTCGGTCAAGCTCGACCATATGATACCCTTCAGCACTAAGGTCAAAGATGTTCATATAATCGAAAAAATTATCAGTGCCAAATTTCATCAAATTATATTTAGAATTGTGACCTGTAGTTTGATTACAAGGTTGACATGGGGGTCCAGCCAGCCAGACAGCCAGCCGTACAGCCAGACGGACGGACTGACATCGCTAAATCGACTCAGAAAGTGATTCTAAGCCTATTGGTATACTAAAAGGTGGGTCTAAGACAAATATTCCCTTTCCACTCATGGTGGTGAAAAATAGTTTAATAAATAAAAAAGTTTAATAAATAAAAAAAAAAACAAGTAAGGAAGTTCTATAGTCGAACAAGACCGACCATGTGATACCCTTCACCACTGAGGTCAAATGTCTTTTCTTGCATTTATGCAAAATTTTGTCATCATACAAACATTTTCTTAAGATATTTAAGCTGTATATTAGAAAGGTTTTATCTTAAAGTTTGGGTCAAATGTGGACCGATTGTCTAGAAATCTAGACAAAATAAAATAAGGTAGACATGTTATACATCAATGAAAAGGAAATTGTATATACTTTTAAGCAAGGTTAAACGTATTTTACAATTAAGAAATTAGTTTAAGACTTTTGTCAAAAGAGTGCAGCAACAACAAATTTACATAATTTTTGAATATCACTTCATCACTTTTTGAAAAAATCTCTAAAACTAAACTAGGTATAAGGATGATTTTTAAAAACAGTATAGACCAATATATTAGAAATTGAGAAGTATTAATTTCAGAACGAGTTCTGAAATTTTAATGAACATTTTTGAATACAGAAAAATACACTTTTTGTAATAAATATTTCTAATTTCTTTACATTACTTAGTTGTCTTTTCGCAAAAATCTCTAAAACTGAACAAGGCATTATTACCATTTTTGGACACAGTATGCACCAATATCTTAGAAATTCAGAAATATGAATTTGGGAACGGTTTCTAAAATTTTAATTAAGATTTTTGAATACAGAAAATTTTTGACTTCGAAAATTTGAGTTTTTTTTTCGAAAAACGGGTCTTGTGACCATATTTATGGCCGGGCTTTATCAAATTTTTGCACAGACCTTACGAATATTACTCTTTATATAATTTAATTAAAAAAAGTTTAGAAATCCATAATAAAATTATTATTGCAGACACAAAAACTCAAGTTTTGTCAAAAAATTGCTGATTTTCGCCGGTTGTAGGGTACATGTCTAAATTTTTTTAAATATAATTAACACTCATCCCTGAAGCCTAATCTTTTAGAAAATGTTAAAACAAAATTTAGTCTTTTGAAAAAAATTTTCAAAAGAAATATAAAAAAATAAGTTACTTTTTTTTTAAATCTAATTTTTTAACCTTTTTTGGTACACAAACTTTGAAGAATTTTTCCGTGTTATAAACTTTACATAATTTAAAATTTGTTTCTTCTAATTTATTTAAAAATTCATAAGCAATCTGACAGTATTTGTTTAAAAAGTTTTCCATCTTACGACTAATAATTTATAAGCCAAAAAATTTAATACCGAAAATTTTTTATAAAAAATTTTACTATTGAAAATTTTCTGTAAAAAATGCTATAACCAAAAGCTTTCTATAAGTTTTCTATAAAAAATTTAAGATAAAAAATTTTGTATAAAAAACTTTAGTATTGTGCGTTGTCGATTATTCTAGGTAAGCAAAAACTTTGTAAAATGTATATTTTAAAAATTGACAAATACAGAATATAAACTTGTCTTGTTTGAAAATAAAGTTTCCAGGATTTGCTGTTGTATAGATGCAAACATGTGCTTATCATAAGATCATAGAAATATATTTTTCAGTTTCTTTTTAACAAAAATAAATCACAGCAACTACAAATTTCCGGTTGCTGATATAACCTATAACTGGCAACTTGAATTGACTCTAGTTGCTATCTACAACATGATTAACCAATGATAAGGTTAGTTATCGCTTATCGGTTATCAGTTGACATAGGCGATGTCATATTTGGCAATCGGCAACACAATTAAAGTTGAGTTGCAATACATTTAGGTGTTTTCTGGAAGATACCCAAAATTACTAATTTAATTATGGCTTATCAAACGAATCAACTTGTCTTCGACTACAGTCACTTCTACTTGATAGAATAGAACAAATGGACAGACAGGTGGCGTGGGAACATTAAAATGAAACTCAAGATTAATTTATTTTATTACAATTAATATTAACAAAAGATTAAACAAGAAATTAATGTCCTTATTATTTCTATTTTCTTTATTGCACATTGGGATGAAAAGCTAATGAGACACATTTCAGTTTGATAGCACAGAATCCAAATAGGGTTACAGCTAATCTTAATAGATACATAAGTACATTTATTACATTCACAAAATAAATTTGTTAATAACAGCTTATAATTACATTTGCATGCACATCAATCACTAGCCCATTGTGTTAACTACTGGTTAATTTTTGTCATTTATTTATAATTTTGGGAAAATTACAGTTTTTTTTCTGTTTTCATTACTCTTTGGTTGGGGCTGTTAATGTCTTTTGGTCTCAAACTGTTTTTTTAACGAATTTATTTCATAATTCATTGTGCCATTACGTTAATGTTGGCTCTTTTTATTACTGCACAAAAATAACAATCAGAGGTTTTTCCTACTCATCATTTTCTTTAAAAGATGAAATGGCTACAATTATTTTTTTTTATTACTTTGCTCATTGCAGCAAATTTTCATTATTGTTTCGTTAAGAAGAGGGAGAATAAAAGCAAAAAACCAAAAAAAAAAATGACGCACATAAAATAAAAGCAATAAAATTATAATAGACTCAAATAAAAAGAAAAATAAATTGATGTTGCATGTTATTTGGGAGGCAATATACTCTCGTATACAATGATACAGTTGCATGCATGTAGTAGTGGCAGCTATTAAAGGCCATAATTTTATATTTTCAGATTGGAAATTTTACTCATTCTCATATTCATTTGAATGCACTTCTTGCCATCCATTGACGTTGTAATTAAATGCATCTGCAACATCATTATTGCCATCACTGCCACCACCACCAACAACACTAACGCCATCAACATCATGCCACAGACATTGTTGCATTCAGCAAATTTTTCATTCATTCATTTGCTCATTCTTTCATAATTGTGAGCCATGTGTTTATTACACACCCATACATTGATATGCCCTGTGCTCATTGGGCAGAACAGCTTAATTCATTTATTTTAGAAAACTTTAAAAATAATTTAAGGAAAAAGTTATTGTAATTCAAAAAGTAATAATCTTTTTTTTTTTGTTTAAATAATGATCTTGATAATGAAAATCAAGGTTTTCTTATCTTAAGTTAAGCTGTTTTGTTAAAGCTATAGTGATTATTACAGAATATTTACATTAATAAAGTTATATCCTTTAAAATATATACTTAAATTTATGGTAAGGTAATTTTTTCAATATCTATTTTCATAAAAAACTTTTCAAGATTTTAATATTTTTAAAGAAAATTTTTGAGAAATTTTTTGTAGGAAATTTTTAAAACATTTTCTATTTTTATAGGAAATTTTTCAAAAATTTTCTATTTTTTAGGAAATTTTTCAAAAATTTTATATTTGTTTAGGAAATTTTTCAAAAATTTTCTATTTTTATAGAAAATTTTTCAAAAATTTTCTATTTTTATAGGAAATTTTTCAAAAATTTTCTATTTTTATAGGAAATTTTTCAAAAATTTTATATTTTTATAGGAAATTTTTCAAAAATTTTCTATTTTTATAGGAAATTTTTCAAAAATTTTCTATTTTTATACGAAATTTCTCAAAAATTTTCTATTTTTATATACAATTTTTCAAAAATTTTCTATTTTTATAGGAAATTTTTCAAAAATTTTCTATTTTTATAGGAAATTTTTCAAAAATTTTCTATTTTTATAGGAAATTTTTCAAAAATTTTCTATTTTTATAGGAAATTTTTCAAAAATTTTCTATTTTTATAGGAAATTTTTCAAAAATTTTTTATTTTTATGGGAAATTTTTCAAAAATTTTCTATTTTTATGGGAAATTTTTCAAAAATTTTCTATTTTTATGGGAAATTTTTCAAAAATTTTCTATTTTTATAGGAAATTTTTCAAAAATTTTCTATTTTTATAGGAAATTTTTCAAAAATTTTCTATTTTTATAGGAAATTTTTCAAAAATTTTCTATTTTTATAGGAAATTTTTCAAAAATTTTCTATTTTTATAGGAAATTTTTCAAAAATTTTCTATTTTTATAGGAAATTTTTCAAAAATTTTCTATTTTTATAGGAAATTTTTCAAAAATTTTTTATTTTTATAGGAAATTTTTCAAAAATTTTCTATTTTTATAGGAAATTTTTCAAAAATTTGCTATTTTTATAGGAAATTTTTCAAAAATTTTCTATTTTTATAGGAAATTTTTCAAAAATTTTCTAATTTTATAGGAAATTTTTCAAAAATTTTCTATTTTTATAGGAAATTTTTCAAAAATTTTCTATTTTTTAGGAAATTTTTCAAAAATTTTATATTTGTTTAGGAATGTTTTCAAAAATTTTCTATTTTTATAGGAAATTTTTCAAAAATTTTCTATTTTTATAGGAAATTTTTCAAAAATTTTCTATTTTTATAGGAAATTTTTCAAAAATTTTCTATTTTTATAGGAAATTTTCTATTTTTATAGGAAATTTTTCAAAAATTTTCTAATTTTATAGGAAATTTTTCAAAAATTTTCTATTTTTATAGGAAATTTTTCAAAAATTTTCTATTTTTTAGGAAATTTTTCAAAAATTTTATATTTGTTTAGGAATTTTTTCAAAAATTTTCTATTTTTATAGGAAATTTTTCAAAAATTTTCTATTTTTATAGGAAATTTTCTATTTTTATAGGAAATTTTTCAAAAATTTACTATTTTTATAGGAAATTTTTCAAAAATTTTCTATTTGTATAGGAAATTTTTCAAAAATTTTCTATTTGTATACGAAATTTTTCAAAAATTTTGTATTTGTATAGGAAACTTATCAAAAATTTTATATTTTTATAGGAAATTTTTCAAAAATTTTCTATTTTTATAGGAAATTTTTCAAAAATTTTCTATTTTTATAGGAAATTTTTCAAAAATTTTCTATTTTTATAGGAAATTTTTCAAAAATTTTCTATTTCTATAGGAAATTTTTCAAAAATTTTCTATTTTTATAGGAAATTTTTCAAAAATTTTCTATTTTTATAAGAAATTTTTCAAAAATGTTCTATTTTTATAGGAAATTTTTCAAAAATTGTCTTTTTGTATAGGAAATTTATCAAAAATTTTTTATTTTTATAGGAAATTTTTCAAAAATTTTCTATTTTATAGGAAATTTTAAAAAAATTTTCTATTTTTATAGGAAATTTTTCAAAAAATCTTCTATTTCTATAGGAAATATTTCAAAAATGTTCTATTTTTATAGGAAATTTTTCAAAAATTTTAGATTTTTATAGGCAATTTTCAAAAAATTTCTATTTTTATAGCAAATTTTCAAAAAATTTCTATTTATATGAGAAGTTTTTCAAAAATTTTCTATTTTTATGGTAAATTTAAAAAAATACCAGTTTCTAGGAAATTTTTAAAAAATGTGCTATTTTTAAAGACAATTTTTCAAAAATTGTTTTTTTTTATAGGAAATTTTTCAAAAATTTTTTATTTTTTTAGGAAATTTTCAAAAATTTTCTATTTATATGAGAAGTTTTTCAAAAATTTTCTATTTTTATAGGAAATTTTTCAAAAATTTTATATTATTACAGAAAATGTTCAATTTTATAGCAAATATTTCAAAAGTTTTAAAAATATAAAATTTTCCTATAAAAATTATAGGAAAATTTTATATTTTTATAGGAAATTTTAAAAAAATTTTCTGTTTTTATAAAAAAATTTTCTATTTGAATAGGAAATTTTTTAAAAAGTTTCTATTTTTATAGTAAATTTTTCAAGAATTTTCTATTTTGATGGGAAATTTTTAAAAAATTATCTATTTTTATAGGAAAGTTTTCAAAAACTTTCATTTTTATAGAAAATTTTTCAAAAATTTTTATTTTTTATAGGAAATTTTCCAAAAATTTTCTTTCTATTCTTCAAAAATTTTTTACTTTTATTGGAAATTTTAAAAAAATTTTCTATTATTATAGGAAATTTTTTAGAAATTTTTTTTACTTTTTAGTTATGACAGCTTTTGTACAACGAATGAAGTAACATATACTTAGTTCATAAAAATATGCACATGTGGAATATAAATACATATGCATTTATATTAAATATAATGTTTGCGTATGGGTGTATGTGTGTATTGTATTCATATGCGTGTAAATATTGTTTATTCATTTATTAAAATTTTTCATATTTAAACGAATTAAAGCAAAAAAAAAAGATTGGATTTTCTGAATTTTTTTCTCTGTTCAACCTCTGCTTACAATGTGGTGGTAATTAAACTTGTTATTATTGTTGTTAATTTCGTTGTTGCAACTGTGTGCAACATTTTTTTTCATGAAACATGAATAAACATATTTTCATTGCAATTAAACTATTTAAACGCTTTTTAAACTCTTCGTGTGATACATTTATTTTGCTTTTTATATAAAAAAAGTTGAGATTTTGTATAACATGTTACACTAGATGCTTGTGGGACCTCTTAGGGGAAAGGAAAGAATGTAGACGAAATAAGTGGGACCGATTTACTTATAAAGATTAAAAAAAAGTCAACATTCTTTATAAAAAAAAGTTATTTTTTCTACTATCAACATATTTGCTGTCTCTTATTATTATTTTTTTTTTTTGTGCTTAAAACAACTTTATCATAATTTTATTCTAAGTTTCATATTTTAGTTGTGTTTTTTTATGACATTTCTGATGATGTTCTAAAAGTGAGTGAAATGTTTTTCCAAGTGACAAAATGCTTAAAAAATGCAAAACGCTAGAGAGCAAAAACGAGCGAAAAGGAAAAGTTTTATTGCATTAATTGTCGCATAATTTCCTCTTGCTGTGTTGGTTTAATGTCAGTCACTGTGTTTCATTTTCAAGCACAGTGTTTTTCCTGAGTTTTTTTTTTGTTGTTTCTTTTTCTTGATTCATTACCATTTACTAAACTGCTAGCAGATTTTTGCTATGTTGCAAGTTTGATGTTACCTTTAGTTAAAAATTCTATTTCAGCTTCATCATCATCATCTTACTTTTGATGTACATCATTTACTATTTTTTGTTTTTATTTTTCTTTGTGGCTGCAGTTTACTGATTTAATATATATATAACTATATATGTATATATATATATATTTTTTTTTTTAATTTTCCTTGATGTTGTTTTAATTTTTGCATTCAACATTCAGGATAATTATGAATTATGCACACACCAAATGTGTTAGCATAACTTTATTTCTTGATGCAATATGTTCTTTTTACCATCTAAAAGGAAGAGTTTAATCTTCATGTTCTTGAATAAGTTAGTTATGGAAAATATGTAACTTTGTTCATTTTAGTTTCTAACCAGAGATATCAACTTTTATCAATTAAAACGCTATGAAAATATACCAAAAGATTAAGCTCAATTTTAATCTACTGTTAGAAAAATATAGTTAAGGATGAGACACAAGATAAATCTGGTATATGTTTGTATGATATAAAAAATCGGTCTAGAAGATATGCTGGATTGAGATTTTGCTCGATTATTTGATTGTTGACTTGGATAAATGGAAATACTTAGCAAAGCCAAATTCAGAAACAAGTAAAAGCATTTGTACTAGAAAACTTATTCCAAAGACTCTATAATATAAAGGTATTGTACTCTATAGATTTATTATCTGTCAAAAGTAAATTTAATGTGGACGAAGAACAATTGAAAACACATAAACCCACAAACCAACATAAATTTCATGAGCACGTGTGTGTGCCTTAGCTTTCTCTCATTAGATAATCATCTCAATTAGTAGTTTCTCAATTAGACTAAAAGCGAGAGTATACTCTTTTTTATGGGACTTATCGAAAAAACCATACGACAAATCAATGTATGGAAATGAAACTATCTTGTCTTTATAGACGTTATAAAGTTTTTAGAATATGCACTAGAAAAATTAGAAACTACAATAAATTTATTTTAAAGATATTGTAAATTTTCCTTTTAAAATTGGTGATATCTTAAAAGTTTCATCTACATAAATTTTTGTTTAATAAAATCAGTGATTTCAAATGTCGTGAAAATTGTTTTACAAAAATCACTCGTCTGAGTTATAATATTGATAAAAACAGCTAAATTGTTATCACTGTTTTTAACTTTGTTTTGATGGTTTCCTTCTCTAGCCGTATTCTTGAAGTATATTTGCCATTTAATAAGAACAAATTACTTTATAAAACTTGAAGTATATTTTTTTTAAATGTTAATGAATATAATTTGCGTGGAAGATTTCTTTATATAATATCAAAGTAACGACTACAAATTTGATCATTGCGATACAGTTAAAGGGAAAGCCATCAAGACACAGTGCAACAAAAGAGCACAGAAAGATTTTTTTCAAAGAATTCAAATTTGATTAATATTTTTGTTTTTGGAACCATAAACATCGACAGCCTACATATATTCAATGAAATGTGGCTCAAATAATTTCCTTGCAACTGGTCTATATTTGACCATAATATAAATTTGGAATAATACGTCTACATTTGACCCAAGCTCACATATTACCCCATGACAGAAATGACTTTTCAAAAATTTTCTATTTTCATAAGAAATTTTTCAAAACCTTTATATTTTTATAGGAAATTTTTCAAAAACTTTCTATTTTTATAGAAAATTTTTCAAAAATTTTCTATTTTTATAGAAAATTTTTCAAAAATTTTCTATTTTTATAGAAAATTTTTCAAAAATTTTCTATTTTTATAGAAAATTTTTCAAAAATTTTCTATTTTTATAGAAAATTTTTCAAAAATTTTCTATTTTTATAGAAAATTTTTCAAAAATTTTCCATTTTTATAGAAAATTTTTCAAAAATTTTCTATTTTTATAGAAAATTTTTCAAAAATTTTCTATTTTTATAGAAAATTTTTCAAAAATTTTCTGTTTTTATAGAAAATTTTTCAAAAATTTTCTATTTTTATAAAAAATTTTTGAAAAATTTTCTATTTTTATAAAAAATGTTTGAAAAATTTTCTATTTTTATAGAAAATTTTTCAAAAGTTTTCTATTTTTATAGAAAATTTTTCAAAAATTTTCTATTTTTATAGAAAATTTTTCAAAAATTTTCTATTTTTATAGAAAATTTTTCAAAAATTTTCTATTTTTATAGAAATTTTTTCAAAAATTTTCTATTTTTATAGAAAATTTTTCAAAAATTTTCTATTTTTATAGAAAATTTTTCAAAAATTTTCTATTTTTAAAGAAATTTTTCAAAAATTTTCTATTTTTATAGAAAATTTTTCAAAAATTTTCTATTTTTATAGAAAATTTTTCAAAAATTTTCTATTTTTATAGAAAATTTTTCAAAATTTTTCTATTTTTATAGAAAATTTTTCAAAAATTTTCTATTTTTATAGAAAATTTTTCAAAAATTTTCTATTTTTATAGAAAATTTTTCAAAAATTTTCTATTTTTACAGAAAATTTTTCAAAATTTTTCTATTTTTATAGAAAATTTTTCAAAAATTTTCTATTTTTATAGAAAATTTTTCAAAAATTTTCTATTTTTATAGAAAATTTTTCAAAAATTTTCTATTTTTATAGAATATTTTTCAAAAATTTTCTATTTTTATAGAAAATTTTTCAAAAATTTTCTATTTTTATAGAAAATTTTTCAAAAATTTTCTATTTTTATAGAAAATTTTTCAAAAATTTTCTATTTTTATAGAAAATTTTTCAAAAATTTTCTATTTTTATAGAAAATTTTTCAAAAATTTTCTATTTTTATAGAAAATTTTTCAAAAATTTTCTATTTTTATAGAAAATTTTTCAAAAATTTTCTATTTTTATAGAAAATTTTTCAAAAATTTTCTATTTTTATAGAAAATTTTTCAAAAATTTTCTATTTTTATAGAAAATTTTTCAAAAATTTTCTATTTTTATAGAAAATTTTTCAAAAATTTTCTATTTTTATAGAAAATTTTTCAAAAATTTTCTATTTTTATAGAAAATTTTTCAAAAATTTTCTATTTTTATAGAAAATTTTTCAAAAATTTTCTATTTTTATAGAAAATTTTTCAAAAATTTTCTATTTTTATAGAAAATTTTTCAAAAATTTTCTATTTTTATAGAAAATTTTTCAAAAATTTTCTATTTTTATAGAAAATTTTTCAAAAATTTTCTATTTTTATAGAAAATTTTTCAAAAATTTTCTATTTTTATAGAAAATTTTTCAAAAATTTTCTATTTTTATAGAAAATTTTTCAAAAATTTTCTATTTTTATAGAAAATTTTTCAAAAATTTTCTAGTTTTATAGAAATTTTTCAAAAATTTTCTGTTTTTATAGAAAATTTTTCAAAAATTTTCTATTTTTATAGAAAATTTTTCAAAAATTTTCTATTTTTAGAGAAAATTTTTCAAAAATTTTCTATTTTTATAGAAAATTTTTCAAAAATTTTCTATTTTTTTTAGGAAATTTTTGAAAAATTTTCTATTTTTATAGAAAATTTTTCAAAAATTTTCTATTTTTATAGAAAATTTTTCGAAAATTTTCTATTTTTATAGAAAATTTTTCAAAAATTTTCTATTTTTATAGAAAATTTTTCAAAAATTTTCTATTTTTATAGAAAATTTTTCAAAAATTTTCTATTTTTATTTTTATTTTTATAGAAAATTTTTCAAAAATTTTCTATTTTTATAGAAAATTTTTCAAAAATTTTCTATTTTTATAGAAAATTTTTCAAAAATTATAAAAAATTTTTCAAAATTTTTCTATTTTTATAGAAAATTTTTCAAAATTTTTCTATTTTTATAGAAAATTTTTCAAAAATTTTCTATTTTTATAGAAAATTTGTCATAAATTTTCTATTTTTATAGGAAAGTTTTCAAAAATTTTCTACTTTTATAGGAATTTTTTCAAAAATTTTCTATTTTTTTAGGAAATTTTTCAAAAATTTTCTATTTTTATAAAAAAATTTCTATTTTTATAGAAAATTTTTCAACAATTTTCTATTTTTATAGAAAATTTATCAAAAATTTTCTATTTTTATAGAAAATTTTTCAAAAATTTTCTTTTTTTATAGAAAAATTTTCAAAAATTTTCTATTTTTATTGAAAATTTTTCTAATATTTTCTATTTTTATAGAAAATTTTTCAAAAATTTTCTATTTTTAAAGAAAATTTTTCAACAATTTTCTATTTTTAAGGAAAATTTTTCAAACTAAAAATAATGTTATAACAAACGTATAAATCAAATTTTATATACAAAATTTTAACTTTTGTGAATTAGAGGATAACTCCATTGATGCTTACAATTAAATTTACCTGTACATAAGTTATATAATTAAAAGTATTTTAATGATAATTTTGTTTTTTGTTGAGACTTACCTGAAAAGAAAAAATAATGAAAATATTAGATTTATGATAATATATAGCAGTTAGAGGGCATACAAGGGTTAATGTTTATAAAAATGTAACTAAAGGCGTCTTTGAACTATATTTTTTAATTTTCTTTGAAATATAACATGTAATGTCTAATCATAAATTTCTGATACAAACATTTTTATTAAAATTTTTTGAAAATTTATATATCTATTTTCTAAATTTTTATAGATAAACTTTCTAAATCAACAATTTAGCATACAAAATATTTACAATTCTTTTTCCTCTACTGCAATTTTCGTACAAAATAAACAATTTTACAAAAAACTGGGTTAAACACTATCAATTAAAATTGCAAACAAATAAACGCGATTCGCTAAAAAATCAATATGTATTAAAAAAAACATCCAATACTGAGAAAAAATGCATAATATTTTTAACACGAATTTCAAAATCAGCTGAAAAAAAAACGTCGAAAACAACAAGAATCAATATAATGAAACGAGTCATAAAATAAATCAACCAATATTTATACTTTAATAAATTTTTCAAACAAAAGCAATAAAAAAACAACACGAATATTAAAAAAATTAGGTCAACAAGTGAAAACTTACTAAATCAATGACAAAAAAAGATGCTAAAACGAAAATATCAAAAATATTAAAAAAATAAGTAAAATTAACTGACTAAAACAATTTCACAGGATGATGATTCAGGGCAAACAACAAAAATTTTGGGGGAAAAACATTAAACATTTTTTCAGAAACTAAATATTTATTGGTAAAATAAATACAAATTTTTGCAAATTTTATTTGAATTTTTAGTAACTATTAAATGACATTATAGACTTAAGACAAGTTATTTAATAAGGTAATTTTATATAAATCAAATATTTCACTAAAATAATATTCGGAATTTTTAACTTCTACCTTGATGTACCCTCCTAATACATGTACAATAGATTTTTGTAACGTTCGAAACAATACAATGATTGCAATTGATCAAAAGAATACTCGAATTGACCACTTAAATGGGATAACAAAAGGTAACATTGAAATTGGTTTGCCTGATAAATATTGATTTTAAATTTGGCATTGAAATGTTATAAGTAAAATTCAGTTTAGTTGTATTGAGGATGTGGCATTTATCGTTTTCAATGAAATATTTTTGGTTTTATTTGTTTCAGAAAAAATGCGTTAATTTGTTCATTCCAATGTTTCAATAAAAATTGGGCTGCAAAACTCGTAAAGAGCAACGCGGTAGAAAATTAGTGGAAAAATTGTTGAAATTCAAATTTTCTTTCATGTTTAGACTTCGCTACCTAATTTTTTATTTTCCATAAAATTTCGCTTTTATATTATGTACATTAGAGTGTCCCAGCTTTGTATGGAGAAAATTAAATTTTGTAATACAGAAAGATGTACCCCACAATTTTTTTTACATTTGACTCCAATAATCCAAATACAAAGTTTCATTTAGATCGGATATCGGGAAAATGGCACGCAAAAAAAATCTAAAATTATTATTGCTTCAATGGGCACGCAAGGGTTAATTTGTATCACAATTTATTTAAAGGCGCATTTAAAAATTTTTTGAATTTTCATTGAATTATAACAATAAAAAATGTAATTTCGTGTATTTTTTTTTTTTTTTTTGAAAAAAAAAACTAATATTTTAAAAATGTTACTTTTTGGTCATAAAAGGGTTAATGACATCCGATTTAAATTTTTTAGAAGTACTACAAATAACATGTTTTTATTGTTATTTTTCAAAAAAAAATAAAAAAACGAGACGCCTTTCAATAAATTTTTATACAAATTAACCCTTACGTACCCATGTGCTGTAAATAGTTCCCATGCCTAGCTCATTATTACGCAAGGGTTAATTTGTATAAAAATGTATTCAAAGGTGCCTTTGGACGATGTTTTGAATTTTCATTGAAATATAATAATAAAAAGCATGTAATTTCGAGCACTTTTTTAAAAAAAAAAATTTAAATTTTAAAAATGTTACTTTTGACTCTGGTAATAAAAGGGTTAATGTTATCCGATTTCAACCAAAATTCTATTATATATTTCCACCCGTTGAAGCAATAATAATTTCAGTTCTTCTTATAAAAATTGCTAATATATAACAAATCACGAGCTTTTTTGAAAAATTTATTTTTTGTCAAAATTCTCTGATTTTAAGTCGCAGGTACGCCTAAGCCGTTAAAGATATCGATATAATTCTTTCTTACGTATAATCTGCAGGGTGTTCTAAATAACATTTTGAAACTTTATGTTTACTTTTTTTAATTCTTTTAAAAAACTATTGAAAAAAACAAAAAAAGGAGGTTAGAAAACAGTATGAAAAAAATTACTTATTTTCGTCCTATGCAAAAGTAACTTAACGTTAACCCATTGTAACAAAAATGGATATTAAAATATTTTAAGGTCTCAAAAAAGTAAAAAAGAATTAAAATTATTAAAATTTTTAAAATAAATAAATTTTTTATATCATATGCTCTGAAGAGTCTTCAAAGATGTAGAATATTTTGGAAAACCCTTTATAATGAGGAAAGTTTTTAAACGATTTTAAAGTAATATATCTTATTAGAGAGCCCATTTAGTTTTCAATGCCATGCAGTTAAACTTTTTTTAAATGTTTTCTTAGTAAAAATTTTCTTCAAACATTTGAAGAAACGCCCTATTTTTTCCATATAACTGTCATGTTCAAACATTGGCGTCAAGTCAGCTTTCCCGATATCCGATCTAAATGAAACTTTGTATGTGGATTATGGGGTCAAATGTAAAAAATGTATTCAAGAAGAAAATCTTTCTTCTTATGACACTCTAATTGTACTTATACATTTTTTTAACTTAAATCGTAGTATTAAAGGGAATTGAAAGAATTGAGTGAAAATGAACCAAAGCATAAATTTATAATGATCAAAGTTTATGGGTAGGAGTTTATTTTTTTTTTTTTGTTTGTTTTGGTTCAGGTTAATAAATTCGTTACCTATGGCTTGCTTTTACCATAAACATAACCTTCGCTCTGCTACCAGTTAATAACACGAAAAATTTATTTTTTCAGGCTGCAGTAAAGAAAAGCTTTCTTTATATTTTTTTTATAACTGGTTTATATTAGCTCTTTGTAATGTTAGCAATTTTATGGCTGTTATGTTAATTTATTATATTTTCCTGCATTTTCCAACACCCACCAATATTCGCTGAATTCAGCTAAACTTTAACCTTTGCAAAAATAAGGAACTTAATGATTCCAGTTCATAAAATTTAATATTAATTTCATAGAAATAAATTTACTGGGAGACTTAGATTTATTGCAAGTGCTTTTATAATACAATATTGCCGTCCTTCCGTCTGTCTGTCTGTCTGTCTGTCTGTCTGTATATTCTCGATCTTCCTTGATATACCCTTCTTTGACAATGTTTAAGTCTTATACTGTTTTGTTAGCTTTTGTTGTTGTTGTTTGTTCTTCTTTTAATCACATTGAAAAGCTTCTTCTCAATTATTTATGTTTAGTTATTTGTTTGTTTGTCTGTTTGTTTGTTTGTTTTTTCTCTCCGTTTGGTTAAATATTTTACTTTTACTCAGATGAATAGAATAAACAAGTTTATGGCCACTTTAACTGAAACATGCATACATATACATACATAAACATTCTTATATAGAAGAGCTCAAGTATGTATTTACCGGTAATACCCACTCCATTTGTTTTTAAAGCTCCATTGCCTTTGGCCAAATGAAAGAACATCAGTCTTGTGTCAGTCATCACATGTCATCATTGCCTACCACTTTTACTCTTGTTCTTTGCTTCCTGTATTGTACCTGGCTTATGTTTATTATTTTTATACCTAAGAAAATTTTAATAATAAAGTGCTATAATCGGTCAAGCCCGACCATATGATGCCCTTCACCCCTAAGGTCAAAGGTCTGTTCTTTTTCTTGTATAAAGACAAATATTTGCTAAATTTTGTTATCATACAAACATTTTGTCATGAATTATATTTTTAAGCTATTTCCGTCATTTCGACTTATGTGAGAGCTAAGATCAAATGTGGACCGATTAATTGATAAATTGATTACAATTTTAACAAATGAAATGTATGCAATAAATAAACACAAAATTGTCATTATCTTCAGAAATGCTATACCACGGCAGCTCATAAGCATTATTTGTTTTAAATTACATGAACAAATATTGATACTTGTTGAAAAAACATCAATTCCGGGAAGTGAGACCTATGGGAGTTACCGTCAATAATGCACCGATTTTGACGAATTTCAATAGCCATGATCCCGCTTCCAAAAAAGTTTTCTGTGCGACCTGCATTTTGATTACAAGGTTTACACTGGGGTCCAGCCATCCAGATGGATGGACTGACTAGTATAGTTATATCGACTCTGATTCTAATATTTCTATGCGTTACATGCAGCAGCACAAACCATCTAAGATGGGTACAAAAACCTGCTATGTAAGCGATGTGTGAGATTTGTGGGCGTTTTTATGGTTTTCGAGGTATTTGAGTGTTTTTTTAAGGCTGATCAAATACAAATATAATTTATAATGAAAAAATAATGCCAATTCAAAAAATCATAGATAAATTTTCCATAAATTTTAATGCTGACTTATGAAACTAGTATAAAATGTATCTGTATTAAATTGTATCTTCATAGCTACTATAATTTGAAAGTTATCAGCATTTTAGTAAATTCCGGGGAGTTATATTTATGTCAATATATATAATAATACACGTCAACAGAGCTGACCAAATCTAGATGGCTTTGGTCTGCCAAATTCGAAAATTTCATTGGTTTCCCGAGTTTTCGAGACATATTTTTTTCCCCGAAAAACACTTTTTTTACAAATAGTGTTAATATAACTCCAAAACGGCTGATTATATTGAGCTAATAAAAAACACCGAAATTCGAGGTCTTTAGGTCCTCTTTACAATTGTTTTAAATTCGTTTAGTCGTTTTAGAGATATCATAGAATTCCCACCGAAAATTAATTTTTTCGTTAAAAAAAATTATCAAAAAATAGAAGAAACAACAAAAGTTAAGTTTATCTTCAGATGGAGTATGATATTAGGGTTACTCCTCCTGAAGGTGATGGCCTAACCAACCATCGCAATCGCGTCGAGAAATTGGTTGTCCTCACAAATATTTTTTGGCTTTTATCAATAAATATATCTTCTTCTTCTTCTTCTTCTGTTATCCTTGACTCCCAGTGGAGCATAGGGCCTCAATAAATCTATCTATTACATTAATATATAAATGTAATAGATTGGGATCAAATGCGAATAATTTTTATTTTTGAAAAATTTTTAAGAAAACAAAAAACAAACAAAAAAAAAACAAAGTTTTCGTAGAAAATTTTACGATATTTCAAGTTTTTTTTAAGAAAAATGTATATAAATTATAAAAAATGTTTATTGACTTTTTTTAATTTAAGTGAATAAATTCCTTAAATTTTCTTTATAGACGTAATAAATACTTTGCGATTTTATTTAACTTTTTATTATTTCATTTTATTTCATTTCATTACAATTTAGTTGAATGTATTTGCCATTTATGCTCCGTTGAATCCACCTGTAAAATATTAGCAACCTTGCAACGCTGCTCAAACAGTCGCAGCTACAAATACGATATAAATACACACAAACCTCACATACACTCGTACATAGCTACAACTTAAATAAAGGTAAAGGTGGGAGTTTGACTAGAATATACTCGTAAAACCTTGGTTAACGTTTTTAATATGGTAACAGCAAAAATAGCTAAAGCCAGACAAACAGAATTGTAGCTTTAGCAACATCAACCCTATAAATAATTGTAAATATTCATCTGTTTGTATAATTTGTTTTTGTTTACATCAAATTTTAGTTAATTTTTAATATTTGTTACATAAACTTGACAACAGAACAGGAGATAAGGGTTACATCCAGGCAATCAAACTTAAGGTATAATAGACTCAAAGATAAACAAACCAAATAGAAAATATTCTATTTATTTATCATCATCATCATCAGCAGCGTGACATGACAGTGAAATCTTGCCTAGCACAGGTTTACTGACATAACTATAGAATTATATATTTATTTACCTTTAATCATACTGAACCAAAAATATATGTAAACTTAAACCACTTCCTTGTTTTCCCTTAACTTTTCTCATTTTCACACTTTTATGGCGCGTAAAAAAGAAGATTCACTCATTGAAAAATCCTTTTATTCCAGCCAACAGAGCTCTCTAGTCAATCAGTCATCCAGACATTCGTTTATTTAGTCAGTCACTTACTTATTCATGCATTCCCTTATTTATTCATTATATCATTTTCATTTTAACACTAATTTCTCTACCTTTCGCCTTAGTTAGCATGATTTTGACTATTTGTCATGTTATTTCTACTACATCAATTTTTGTTTTTGGTATCAGATTAGTTCTGCTTTCTGAATTTTAGCCATTTATTATTTTCATTATTGTAATTCTTTCCACTTACACACAAACGCCCTCATACAAACACAAAGTTCTTCATTTATTTTACACGCACACACACTCTCTTCAAATTTTCTTTTGTTCTATTTTAAAACTAATGTTTTGGCTTAAAACGGTTTCTGAGAAGAAGGCACCAACAAAAAAAAACTTGTTATCGATAGCAATTTTCCTTAATTATCTTTATCTAGTCACGTGATACCAACTTATGGTTGGTTTCTATTTCTATTTGTTTTTGCTCTTTGTGGTTGTTGACGTTTTCCCATTATTTTTGCTCTTTTGACATTTTCCCTGTAAATACATTCATAGATATTTCAAAGTGTATATAAGTTTGTATATTTTACCTTTCTCTCTCGGGTTCTTAGTTTTCTAAGGAAAAACTACGCGTTTTTCTTTATGTTTTTAGAAAATTTGAATTCATGTAGACATTAATTTTTACACTCAACTTCTACTTATTTTCAAGCACACGTTTCTTTGATGTTTGTCTAATTTAAGTTAATATTGCATGAGTGTGTGATTAATTTGCTAAAATTTTTGGGATTTCAAGTGTGTCATAGAGGTTTTTTCCATGAGAAAAGAAAGTATATTAAAACTAAATGTATGTGATAAACTAAATTTTAGGTTCTCTAGACAACTAGAATACTGACCTATTTTTGGTTTTAAAAAAAATTTTATTTGTTATAAATTCATTTAATTATAACATTTTCGATTTTTAATTTAAAGCAGCGAAGCTCAACATTTTTTTATTTTACGTGAGGTAGGAGATGTTGCTGTTAGATATATATATATATATATATATATATATATATATATACAAATATATATATATATATATATATATATATATATATATATATATATATATATATATATATATATATATAATTTTATATATATATAATTTTTTTTAATTCAAAAATTTTATACCAAAAATTTTTCTATAAAAGTTTTATACCGAAAATTTCTGTATAAAATTTAATATCGAAAATTTTTCTATAAAAATTGTATACCGAAAAATTTTCTATAAAAATTTTATACCGAAAAATTTTCTATAAAAATTTTATACCGAAAAATTTTCTATAAAAATTTTATACCGAAAAATTTTTTATAAAAATTTTATACCGAAAAATTTTCTATAAAAATTTTATATCGAAAAATTTTCTATAAAAATGTTACACCAAAAAATTTTATATTGAAAATTTTTCTACAAAAATTTTATTCCAAAAATTTTTCTATAAAAATTTGATATCAAAAATTTCTGTATAAAAATTTTATACTACTTTATACCGGAAAATTTTCTAGATAAATTTTATACCGAAAAATTTTTTATATAAATTTTATACCAAAAAATTTTCTATAAAAAATTTATATCGAAAATTTCTGTATAAAAATTGTATACTATTTTATACCGAAAAATTTTTTAGAAAAATTTTATACCGAAAATTTTTCTATAAAAATTTTATACCGAAAATTTTTCTATAAAAATTTTATACCGAAAATTTTTCTATAAAAATTTTATACCGAAAATTTTTCTATAAAAATTTTATACCGAAAATTTTTCTATAAAAATTTTATACCGAAAATTTTTCTATAAAAATTTTATACCGAAAATTTTTCTATAAAAATTTTATACCGAAAATTTTTCTATAAAAATTTTATACCGAAAATTTTTCTATAAAAATTTTATACCGAAAATTTTTCTATAAAAATTTTATACCGAAATTTTTTCTAAAAAAATTTAGTACCGAAAATTTTTCGATTTATTTTTTAATTCAAAAATTTTATACCAAAAATTTTTCTATAAAAGTTTTATACCGAAAATTTCTGTATAAAATTCAATATCGAAAATTTTTCTATAAAAATTGTATGACGAAAAATTTTCTATAAAAATTTTATACCGAAAAATTTTCTATAAAAATTTTATACCGAAAAATTTTTTATAAAAATTTTATACCGAAAAATTTCCTATAAAAATTTTATATCGAAAAATTTTCTATAAAAATGTTATACCGAAAAATTTTATATTGAAAATTTTTCTATAAAAATTTTATACAAAAAATTTTTCTATAAAAATTTGATACCAAAAATTTCTGTATAAAAGTTTTATACTATTTTATACCGAATAATTTTCTAGATAAATTTTATACCGAAAAATTTTTTAGAAAAATTTTATACCGAAAATTTTCTATAAAAAATTTATATCGAAAATTTCTGTATAAAAATTGTATACTATTTTATACCGAAAAATTTTTTAGAAAAATTTTATACCGAAAATTTTTCTATAAAAATTTTATACCGAAAATTTTTCTATAAAAATTTTATACCGAAAATTTTTCTATAAAAATTTTATACCGAAAATTTTTCTATAAAAATTTTATACCGAAAATTTTTCTATAAAAATTTTATACCGAAAATTTTTCTATAAAAATTTTATACCGAAAATTTTTCTATAAAAATTTTATACCGAAATTTTTTCTAAAAAAATTTAATACCGAAAATTTTTCGATTTATTTTTTAATTCAAAAATTTTATACCAAAAATTTTTCTATAAAAGTTTTATACCGAAAATTTCTGTATAAAATTCAATATCGAAAATTTTTCTATAAAAATTGTATGACGAAAAATTTTCTATAAAAATTTTATACCGAAAAATTTTCTATAAAAATTTTATACCGAAAAATTTTTTATAAAAATTTTATACCGAAAAATTTTCTATAAAAATTTTATATCGAAAAATTTTCTATAAAAATGTTATACCGAAAAATTTTATATTGAAAATTTTTCTATAAAAATTTTATACAAAAAATTTTTCTATAAAAATTTGATACCAAAAATTTCTGTATAAAAGTTTTATACTATTTTATACCGAATAATTTTCTAGATAAATTTTATACCGAAAAATTTTTTAGAAAAATTTTATACCGAAAATTTTCTAGAACAATTTTATACCGAAAAATTTTCTAGAAAAATTTTATACCGAAAAAATTTTTAGAAAAATTTTATACCGAAAAATTTTCTAGAAAAATTTTATACCGAAAATTTTTCTATAAAAATTTTATACCGAAAAATTTTCTAGAAACATTTTATTCCGAAAATTTTTCTATAATTTTCTATAAAATTTTCTAGAAAAATTTTATACCGAAAAATTTTCTAAAAAATTTTATTCCGAAAAATTTTCTATAAAAATTTTTTACCGAAAATTTGTCTATAAAAATTTTATACCGAAAATTTGTCTATAAAAATTTTATACCGAAAATTTGTCTATAAAAATTTTATACCGAAAATTTTTCTATAAAAATTTTATACCGAAAATTTTTAAATATAAAATTTTTACTGACAATTTTTTTATAAAAGTCTTATATTGAAAATTATTCAATAAAAATTGTTTGTGGAAAATTTTATATTAAAAAATGTTCTATTAAAATTCTATATGGAAAATTTTATGTTAAAAATTTTTCTATAAAAATTTTATATCAAAAATTTTTCTATTAAAATTTTTTACCGAAAATTTTTTATAAAAATTTTCAATATACAATTGTTTTACTGAAAATTCTCAACACAAAAATTTTTTACTGAAAATTTTTCTATATATGTCTTGTATTGAAAATTGTTCAGTAAAATTTTTTTATTGAAAAATTTTCAATAAAAATTTTATATTGAATATTTTTCTATACAAATTTTATATTGAAAATGTTTCTATAAAAATTTTATATTGAACATTTTTCTATAAAAATTTTATACCGAAAATTTTTCTATAAAAATTTTATACCGAAAATTTTTCTATAAAAATTTTATACCGAAAATTTTTCTATAAAAATTTTATACCGAAAATTTTTCTATAAAAATTTTATACCGAAAATTTTTCTATAAAAATTTTATACCGAAAATTTTTCTATAAAAATTTTATACCGAAAATTTTTCTATAAAAATTTTATACCGAAAATTTTTCTATAAAAATTTTATACCGAAAATTTTTCTATAAAAATTTTATACCGAAAATTTTTCTAGAAAAATTTTATACCGAAAATTTTTCTAGAAAAATTTTATACCGAAAATTTTTCTAGAAAAATTTTATACCGAAAATGTTTCTATAAAAATTTTATACCGAAAATTTGTCTATAAAAATTTTATACCGAAAATTTTTCAAAAAAAAAAAATTATACCGAAATTTGTTTTTTTCATTTAAATTATCTCTTTCCGTGTTTCGCTTAGTTGTTGTGTGAATATACTTATCATTTGCTACTACTGAAAGTATCATAAAATTTTGTTTTCCTAACGAAGAAGAAAAACTAAATATTTGCTCAATCGTTACTGTTCATCAACATAACGAGTTGATTACCCCGAAATACCTTCACACATACATAAATATATAAACACATACATGACGTTAGATAATACAAAGATAGTTCTAAACAAAAGTTTCAAAATGTGGTTGAACAAATAATTAATGAATGAAAAATAAGGGGGGAAATTAATTGTTTTCCAATATTAGCTATATTAAAATAATTAAATATTTATTTTATAAAAGTGGCAGTTAGAACAGAATTTTATACTTGGAATAATATAAACAATTCTGAAAATTTTATAGATTTTATAAATATATATACGCACAAACATAATCTTTTATGACAAACTTTTCATTTTTGAGTTATGTCTCTATTCATGTAAATGAGCTTTATGTTCTCTAACTTTATGCTACTCGTTAATACTTATTTGTAGTTGTTAAATATCAGTATTTCTATAAATAACTGAAAATGTAAAGTATGTATTAAGAAAGAAATTGATAATGGAAAATTTTTTAATTTTTTCTTAACTCTTGTTTGGATTCACTAATACCAATGCAGGTGTATCAAGTATATACAGTGGGAAAAATATGCGATTCCAAGCGCTACTAAAAAACATAACTAAATGTACAATGACTTTTCGAAATATTCCAATTCTATAATTTGGTACGATGATATCAGCAAAGCTGGGGTCTCAGGTTACTGTTTTTACCTGCATGAGAGCAGAAAACGCCTTTTTTCATTAATTTTTTAAAAAGCTTTTAATGGGATACAAAATATTTTCTTAAATATTTCTTAAATTGGATTCATGAAAGCACAACACATGTATCATGTGAATGGTTAAATCATATTTTAATCAAACAAAAGCTTAACATTTTTAAATCGTAAACAAATAGTATTACCATTTTACCCGCACTTGGTCTATTTGGCTTGTATATGGGAAAAAAATTTTAAACGACATAAAAAACTTCAGGAATCAAATGTAAATTTAAAGCGTTAAAGGTACCACAAGAATAGGGTTTGTCTATTAATATCTTATTTACAATGGAAGTATATCTGATGGGACCTTCTTTGTTGCAACTTTGCTGTTGGTTATCATAAGAGTATATTACAATACCATATTTTATTGTTAAACATTCTTTGAATATGAATAATATGAATGAATGAATGAGTTTGCTTTTGTTGAATGATGTATCATCCTTGTTTTGAAGTATGTCTATTTTTTTGTTCTTTTTGTTTGAATAAGAATGAATATATTTAATAGTTAAAGAAGATGAAGGAAAACTATTTTTTTGCAATAGAATATAAGAAATCCTATTGTTATTTTTAAAAGCTAAATTTTGCAATAAATGTTAAAAATATATAATATTACAATATCAGAGAAGTATGCAAAACACATAAAAGTTATCCAATTTTTATTTTAAAATTGTTAAGAAGACCTAAAGAATACAAAATTATTCATAAAAGCATTTCTATTAAAAAGTCATAACATACATAATTAGTTTTTTTATATTTTTTCTAAATCAGTAAAAAAAATTCTATTATCAAAGTTTGTTCATAAGACCTTTTCAGAAATGTATTTAGTACTAATGACAAGTAAGTTTAGACAATTTATTTAGAATTGTGCTCATATTATTTAGTTTGCATTAAGAAAAGAAAAACAAGATCTTCTGATTATCAACTTATTTATTTGAGTGACGGTCTAATATTTATATTTCAAATACATGCATAAATAAGATGGAAAATTTTTTATATATATCTCAGTAGGAAAATATTAATGACTCAGTTACTGACTTATTTCTCACAGGTAAAATCATGAACATTTTCAATGTCTCTACAAAAGGGTTTTTTTGCACAATTAAAAAGTTTAACTTTAGAAATATGGAAAAATGTTTCACTGTGCACTATAAGTAGTTTTTTGATAAAACAAAAAAATATTGGTGCGTTTAGATGGGTTAGGCCATCTCATCAGGAGGATTATCCCTAATTCTAGACAGAGCGAAAACCACACATTATATCTTATTTGAGGGACAGAATAAATACGAATTATTATTGTGTCCAACAAATGTCAACATAAAGCGAAGATTATCATCTGAACAGAAACACACAAACATTTTTCAGTTTTATAATTTCTTTATTTCCCACACTTTTGTTGTTGCTTTGTTGGCGACCAAGACAAAAGTGCTATAATTTTTTTTAGAGAAAATTTTTGTATTAAAAATTTTTTTTACCAAATTTTTTATCAAAAATTTTTCTTTAGATTTTTTGTTATCAACGATTTTTGTATTGAAAATTTTTTATATAGAAATTTTTTTTTATCAAAAATTTTTCTATAAAATTTTTTTTTATCAAAAATTTTTCTATAAAATTTTTTTTTATCAAAAATTTTTCTATAGAAAATATTTTTATTAAAAATAGAAAGTTTTTTATCAAAAATTCAAAATTTTTCTTTAGAATTTTTTTTTTCTAAAATGTTTCTATACAAAAAATTTTTATTAAAAATTTTTCAATACAAATTTTTTTTATCAAAAATTTTTCTATAGAACATTTTTTATCAAAATTTTTGTATAGAAAATTTTTTTATCAAAAATTTTTATATAAAAAATTTTTTCATGGAAAATTTTTGTATAGAAAATGTGGGAACTGAAGGAAGATGAAAACTGAAAAATGATTGTGTTTTGAGCTTTTATCTATGATTTACAAACATAACTCGTAATGAATGTGTTTGTAAAATAGTTAATAAAGCGAGGTTTTCGATCTGTCTAGAAGCAGGGATACTCCTTCTAAAGAGATGGCCTTACAACCATCGATAGCTTTAGACCACCAAATTTGACCGGTCTGTACTAGCTTATTACAAATGAGCTAAAATAAAAAGTACACGTATACAAGGAGCAATAATGAAATTCTTTGCCATTTTCACTAAATTTCAGCAAAATTTTAACATGTTGCTTTTTATACACCCCCTTTTTTTTGTTTCATTAACCGATTGATTGACCTAACCTTAATTCAAATTTGCATATTAAGGCAAAGGCCAGCAAACTTGTAATTTTCAAAGAATTTCGAATAAAAGGAATTTAATTAAAAAGGTGAAAATTTTCCACTTATTTGTCAAAAAAAGGGACAGCAAATTAAATTACATTCGTTGGCAAATCCTATTAAAAATATTTGGCTTAATTATTTGAACTAAATTAATAGGTAATTTTTTCACGCAATAATATTTAATAAAACGGAAACGAAATAAGAAACTTTTAAAAATTTTGTCATTTGTTTTGATAAATATATTCAATTTAAGTTAATGCTTTGAATTAATGGACTAACTTTCAATAATGGCCATATATCCTGTACTTGCCTTAATTCCTCTGTGATGGAAAGTATTTGTTTAGTTTTGACTTCTTTTCCCCT